>CM077507.1:24173886-25493079 GCA_039654745.1 Houttuynia cordata | reverse complement strand
GCATGGGTGCACATGATGAAAAGAGGGCGTCTAGCGTGACTGAGGGGCCGTTTGGGGCGTGATTAAAAAACATCCAGATGTAGCATCCAGATGAAACACGTCCTTAGGTGTTTCAGCTGGATGTAAAAAAAAAACATGGATGCTACAGTGGATGCCCCAAATCTGCTGTGGATGTTTTGTAATAATCACGCCCCAAACGGCCCCTGAGTTTGGGGACCAGATTGCAATAACCCCTCCTACAATCTGGTCCCTTGCAATTTGGTCCCCAAACTCGGTCAGCAAAACATTTTCCTCATGAAAATTGAATTTGGCCTTCATGGCGGGAGACCAACATCTGTCTGCGTAACATATTTTTCTAGGTTCTAGCTGTCAAGATTTGACCATCCAGATCCTTGACCGCTAGTATATGTGTTAAAAACCAAATGGCCATCTCCAAAGGCAATTTCCCACTAGCAGTGGACTAGTGGGTCAGTTCCACAGGGCAATATCCCGTAATTTGGACAAGAGAATATGAGAGCTTCATGTATGCCGAGTGAAAGTAAAAGCGTGTGCACCATCAATCTTTGATGAACGATGGCTCTTGTACGTAGGGCTACCCACAAGCTAAGCCAAGTCAATTTTTGACTTAGCTCGACTCGAGCTCGACTTCTATAAACTTGGCTCCAACTCGAGATGAGCCTAGGACATTAATAGCTCGAGCTCGACTCGCCTTGTAATTCTTAAACTTGGCTGGAACACGAGCTCGACTACCTTATGCCTAAACTCATAGCTCGAGCTCAACCTTAGCTCGAGTTGGATTAGAACCCAAACACAAGTCTAATATATCAACACATAGTAACCAACTGCATTGCAAGTTCTTTTATATTCATTGTGCACAAAAAATATTTATTGCATATTTGAAAGTAGATTTTACTAATGACTTTTTTTATAACGAGGGGTGTCCGAGTCCTTAGGACTTGGCTAGAAGAGGCAAGGAAATTGACCTATTAAAGCACCTATACTGAATTAAACAACAAAAGACAGAAGATATGGGAAAATAACGTGAAAAACACGATAGTTGATGAAATGATAAATTATAAAATAATTCATAAAAATAATATAATAAAAAAATTATAACAACGATTAAATTGTAGTTCAATTGGTAGAATTGGACATTAAGTTCTACTGGGATCAAAGTTTAAGTCTTTGTAAAAACTATATATTTTTTTATTAACATTGTCATGCACTAATTAATGTTAAAGTCTTACATCGTATAATAGTATGAATTTAAGGCTCTACATGCTCTATATAAAAAAAAATAGATGGTTAATCTTTGCATCAAACTAAGGTAAGTCAAAATGGCTCAATCTTTTACGTAGTAGAAGGTTATGGATTTTTTTTATAAAAAAATTGAGAGCTCGTACTGATTCTCGAGTTAAGCTTCGAGGTAATACGAGTCGAATCAAATTAGAGGGTGGTTTGAAGCTCTATTTAAAAAAAAAATCGAATTCGAGTGGAGCCCAAATTCGAATTTAATTGAGTCGAGCTAAAAGAACTTGTTAATTGACTCGGCTGGCGAATTGACTATGCCACGAGGATTTTGTGGCTGACATTCTCGGTGGACCACTTCCAGTGTGTTGGGGAGCTTGGGTGTCAGTGGGCATACTGCGTGAAGCGTTTAAAGTTCGTGAGCTTGATTGACGAGAAGTGGCATAGGTCGGCCACGAGGCTTGGTCCCTTGCTCTAGCGCATTGATTTTCAAGATATTATGACACGTGAAAGAAAATGCACGTCAACAGAAAGATGGCATCTCACACGTTTGTCATGCGTTGCCTACGACTTAAGGCCCCCGCCTACTCATTGACTGATGCCATCACGCCGAACTGCACCCATTCCAATTAATATCTCTATCCTGGTTAATATGCTATGACGAAAACACACCTCAATGACCAAAATGGACTTTGCCCATGCAGTCTTCTTGTACGTCCAAAATACAACTCGTGTACACTTTTTTAGCACTCATAATCATCATGATTGGCACTATCTCAGTGTAATTATTAATGTTTGATCCTTTTTACAGTAAGCTTTCCAGCTTTTTTTTTTTTTATAACGAGCTTTCCAGCTTCTTGTTTCAACTAAACAGTTCAAACAAATGGATCTAACTCAACTAGATACCTTCGAATTTCTTAATTACACTGCTCAATGTATTGTCGTCAAAATCTATATTAGTAGTAGTAGACTTGAGATGAGGGGTATGGGAAAGCAGGGAGAGAAGCGTCAGTTTAGGCCTCATAAAAAGAGGAGCCGTGGAAGACGTGCAAGTTTTTAGTAGGTACTCGGGTGGGCCGTCGTTTACTGCTCTTTTCCCGTGTCCTCTCTAGTCTTCCCTCCTCCATCCGGCACGAGACTTATTAAATAACCATGGCCACCTCGCATCTCCTTCCTCTTTCCCACCCAGACTGAGTCCACCAATGTCCAACTCCTCCTCCCTCAGCCCCACTCGCACCTCTTTCTTCTCTTACTGGCACTTGCCACACACGCCAGAGTAGCCGGAACACATTGAGAGGCGACAATGTCCAGAGCGGTGGTGGAGCTGGACTTCTTGGGGATGCAGAAGCAGAACTGTGCCAAGTCCTCGTTCGGGCAGCCACTCATCCAGAAAAACGTCGTCAGAGGTATCTGCTCAAACACTGTGTTTTTGCTCTTACGTTATGTTTTACTTGTCTATTAACGGTTGCTCTCTTCTACTTGTTTTCTATGTAGGCCTTCAGAGAGCAATGTCTAAGATCGACCCCCTAGTGCTGCGGTCCGTGTTTGCAGGCGGAGGCTTGGCTGAGGGGTCTGTGGACAAGAGTGTTTCTCCCAAAGCCAACGGGGTAAGCCAGCATGTCTCTGCTTCGCCGGCGATTCCGACGACCCCTTCCAGTCATACATCCAGGTGGAGAGAGATCTAGTGCGATTTTAATGATGTTATCCAATCCAAAACGCTAAGATAACTGATGACCTTGCCTGCCACTGCTTTTCCAGGCCGGCGTCGGAGAAGGCAAACGAGGCGACTCCACTGACAATCTTTTATAATGGAGCAGTCGCCGTTTTCAATGTGTCTGAAGAGAAGGTACGTTTTTGGTGTGTTGAATGTTCATTTACTTTTGAGCGCCACTTCTGGTTCTTTTTGAAATGTAGCGCAATAATATGGTCACAATTCTATTACTATTTGTTTGTTTAATTACTTTTTGAAAATGGTTCAGGCAAAGGGCATTCTTAAACTCGCGGAGAAGGAGAAAAGGGGAGGGCTGGAAGCAGCAGGCCAAAGCTTCCATGTTGCTTCAGATAACGGAGATCAGCTTCTGGAGGACCTCACCCAGCAAGGTAGTGTGTTTGCTGTTTTTCGTTTTTTCCAAATCATCCTTCCCTCGGATTGGCCCAGGCCCATTCTGAAACATGATACTAATTTGGCTTTTCACTCTCTTTCTTGTATTTATTGCAGACCTGCCCATCGCCCGAAGGCACTCCTTGATGAGATTTCTTGAGAAGCGCAGGGACAGGTAACACTCTTGTCGCCTCGTATTCTTTTTGCACTATGTATGTTGTTACAAGAAACTTCCATTTTATGTATATGAGGTTTTCAGAGAATAGCTTCATTTATTTTTGGTCTGGCTACAGCTGTAACATTAGTTACAACTTACACATCTCTTTATTTGGTGGGTTGACTCGCCTATTGTTGGTCCATCTGCCTGACTAGCTACTAAAGTCGGTGATATTCTATTTAACTTACAAGTTGTTGGAGCTAAACCATCTCGTTTATGCCGTTTTTTGCAGGTTGATCTCGTTGTCACCGTACGCCAGTGGCCCCAGTGATGGCACTGCGAAGTTTACATAGTTAGGTGGTGGCATAAAGAGCTGTTTGGCGTTGTTTTAGGCATGGTTAATAGTTTTTTCAATGATGTATTTCGACGCGCTTTTAACTTCTTATCTCAAGTACACTCCAACATTTTTATTCCTATATGTCAATTAGCGGATTTTTTTAAAAAAAAAGATTCGTGACAATTGCTGTTTATGTAGTACTGTTTTATGATTAAGGCTGCTCTACGCACTCATGTATTCCTAGAAGGGCTGACAAAACTACATTAGCATAAGATGATGATACACTAAACCAATATACTCGAAATTGGAGGCTTTACAAGATCAGCTACTGTTTGAACTTCAAACTAATCTATGCCGACTTATCTTGCTCTTCAGAATCGGAGCCATAAGATGATTGTCATGTGAAGCTGAGTTGGCGAGTTCATCACGGTGATAGCTGCACCCCTTGTTAAATTGTAACTTGTCCTACTGAGCTTTCCAGGACCATCCAACCCTTGCTCGATACATCCAAGCAAAACCAGAATGTTGTACATCCTCCACCCTGGTCCATTGACCAGTTTCACGTTTGAATTTAATATCATTCGGCTTATAGATCAGGCTATACATATTAAAAAGTTGAGGATGCAAAGCACTCTCAAAAAAATAAGTTGAGGTTTCAACGATGACTAGGTTGGTGAATCGTTTAAACACTGATCTGAGCCAGTGACCCATTTTGGTAGTAATCTGGGTTCCATCTAGTTCAATCCGTCACTAGATCCGTTGCGATAATCTAACATCACCTTGAAACCCTGATGACCGGAAGTAGAAAGCAATCAATTCGTTTGACCGGGGCCGATAATCCATTGCTACTTTCGCTTCTTCATCTACAAGAAGGTTAGATCTTTTCAAGCTTGAAGCTTCATCTACCTAAGATCTATAACCGTGTCCTATAATAACTCCTTCAAGCTTTTTATGTTCACATAATTTTCGTTATCCTTCTCCTAGTTGAAGTGTATTCACCGAATTCGACACCAATCAACATTTCCAATTTCAAGGTCATGTAGTACTAGAACAAGAGATTTTTAGAAAAAACGTTTAATCACTAGGATTTCCCCGAATTCACCTCCAAGTTCTTACGGGGCTCAATTCAACAGCTCATTTTTTGTCAAAATTGTAACTTGGTTGATACGTAAATTTAGCACGCCACGTAGGTAAGGCAACAAAGCTCACCTCAATTGTTGCAAAAAATAAAACTCATCTCAGATAAATAAAAAGAAAACGAGCATTTACTACGAGAAAACAAATATGGCAATGAAAGGAAATAGATACAGAGGTGCAAGAGGTAAGACTGAGCATCAGTTTTAAAAAGCTCGAATTTTGGATCCTCATGGTGATAGATCAGACAAAATTTGTCATGTTTCTCATCATCTGCTCAAATTCAAACCCTCTTCCTCATTCTATACAGAACATACATTAATGATGTTAATTCAAAACACAAACAGATTGTACATACACATAAACCAATGCTGGCCTAAAACAAAATCCCATTCAAAAAGATAAAGATGGTTATCACGCAGAAGCCAGAATACAAAGCAGTGATCAAGAAGATGAAAAAAGATCAAGAAGACAAGAACGAGAAGGCGGAACTAACAGCAACAACAGAAGGGGCCTTTTATAAGACAGAATTAGGGCTTCAGGAGCTTCAGCCTTCAAGGCCGGGTGCTTTTTCGTCCGTCACTGTATAAATTGTCTTGCTCGGCCCAGCCACGTAAAGGCCCGGGAAGCCAGTAGCTTCAAAATGGGCCTTCCTCTTTGTGTATCTTCTCCCTATGGGCTATAAATGGTGGAGATTGGGCTTTCTCTATTCTTGGAGGATCCACTGGCTGACTCTGGCTGCCAGAATGGTAGGTTTGTATGTGTTTTGGATAGCTTTGATTAATGGCCTTGTGGTCCAAAGACTCCAAACAACGTTATCTACTACGACTTTTAGTAAACTACTCTGTCCGGTCACTTTTAATAGATACATTGATTTTCAAGTGAACTAATTTTTAGCTCATTTGCAAATCAATAGTAGTTGGCATCCTTGATTTGGATTTAAAGGTGTGATTTATAAAATCATGTCCTCTTAAATCATAAGTAGATGAGATTTGCATTTTAGACCATAAATCACATGTATTATTTGGACTTTTATGAGTGAGATTGTAATATTTAGTGTTTGGGGATGTGATTTTGTAAATAACAGGGTTAGACGTGTGATTCCCACTCATCCCTTTCATGTTATAAACCAAATGATGGGATTCATGTGAGATTTGGGCCAAAATCAAACACCACCCTAAAATATGCTCTCAAACATTGGAATTGGACCAAATGACTTGATTCCCGGGTCAAAATCTCTCTTGCCAAACACATGACTCTCTATTATGAAGCGGGTTTTTCCCCATATTGGGAGGGAATCTTAGAATTAATAGTACATAACATGAGAAAAACCAACCATGGAAACTCACTATCTCATGCCAAACGTGACATTAGACTTAAAATTAGTTCACTTAAAAATCAACGTACAATAAAGCAGCTTTTTTACCCACAATAAGTAAGCGAATCTTAGAATTAATAGTACACAACATGAGAAAAAACAACCATGGAACTCACTATCTCATGCCAAGCATTTCATTAGACTTGAACATCGCACATTTTGACTTTCTAATAAAGTTCCCCCTTCTAAGACTTTGTAATCCATGCAAGCATTGGCCCTACCGTGATGGACATTTTTTTCATTCTGCCCCATATTCCCCCAGGTTGGCAGAGAAAAGGACGGACACAGTTTCTACATGTTGCGCTGTATATGTGCAACTATCACATGTCCTGAGAATACTCTTCATGAGACTTAAGAATTTCATCAACTAGCTTTTATCGGATCTACCCATGGTTTTCAAGTACAACACTGTGAAATAGGACGATTAGAACCAGCTGAATGTCATCCAGGCTGTAGCAGGATGGTCCAAGAATTCAAACCTAGTATGTGTCCTACAATAAATGATCTGTTCTCAACAACATATCCTGAACTGTCTTATATAGGTTTCATGTCAATTTATGCCAATTGCTAAATGAAGGGAATACTTTGAATATTTGATGGCCATTGTATGAGAGACGTCCTTGTGATCCTGGCGAATCAAGGACCAAGTATGGGAAAAGCTGGCTGGTCAATGTGTTCTTTCCCTTCGATATAATGGATCCCCGTATATATAGTTATAAAAAATGGACAAGTATCACATGTCCTAAAAACTTCCATCCCAACTGAGTCACTGACTATGATCGAGTTTGCGGTGGTGTTTGGCATTACATGAAGGGTATGTTTGGTTAGAGAGAAAAAGAAAAAAAGTCAAAGAGAAAAAAAATAAATAAATAAAAGAAACGAGGGGGAGCTGGACTTTTATCTCATTTTCTTTCTATTTGAGAAAGAAAAAGGTATAGCTAGAATTTTTATGTGGTCCTCACGAGAGAGAAAAATATTTTTCGGCCGTAAGACTTTTATGTTTATCCAAATACTAAAAAAAAGGACTTAGATTTTTCTCACTTTTTCTTTTCCTTTCCTGCTAACTAAACACAGCCGAACTAAGTTTTCAACTATAATCCCTCCATTGCATAAGAACTGTCGATATTTTACTTCTCATAACGACCTATTTAGTTCATTTTTTAAAACTAAAGTGGACACTTAAATGGGACGGTAAAGGGACGAATTGAAGTTCGTCCAGGTTCCAGCTGGGTAATTCAAGTAATTCAAACCTAGTAGGTCTCACAAACATAATACCGTACTGTGGCTGTTATATCATTTTGTTCATGTTAGATCGACTCTTTAAGGTTTACCTGAATGCTTGCTTGATTCCTACCATGCATGTCATCGCTGGACAGTAAGTTCCATGTCAGTTAATGTCATTAAGCTAACTGAACTGAGTTGAGCCAAAAAGCACGGTGGTACAGGTTCCTTGGACCATTTTAGTGCACAACTGCGATTTCTGGCTTACACACTAAAAGGCCATTTTAGGTCGACGCGAGGACCATGTATCCCCCACCAAATCAGTGACACAAAGGAAATAGTATACAAATGAATATCTTCGTAAAAAAAACAACAGGAATACAAGGGAAGATCCTGAGCAAGTGTCCTGAAGATTCTAGCAATATGTTTCTTTTGACACACCAGACGAATATATCCTTCACTCGGCACTATTAACATGCATGCCAGGTGCGACAAAGTTGATTTTGTTAATTTGTTTTTACTTTGCCGCGCAAAGGATAGGAGAGAGATCCTCAATCCAGATCTGCGCCTCACCAGTCATCTTCATGGGTTGCGTCTGCACATATGGTGCATTCAATCTGTTTCGTCCTCTCGAAGGGAAACTTCCCATGCAGACGCAAAGCGCATGATGCAGACGTAGAAACTTTTTCATCTCGTTGGTAGATGACAACGAAAGGCAACAGGGAACCGTACTGTTCATCTTGTCCCTTTTCTATCTGTTGTGGAAAGAGCCCAATTGGTATTCAATGTAAGGCGACAATATGCCAACAAGGACGTTTCATTTCGACAAAATGGCTACATTTGATGACTCCTCTTCCAACAGTCCGATCGAGTATGACCCCTTCAAAAGCTCAAGAGGAACAATCACCTTTCCTAAGGGCCCTTCTTCTCTGTTGGTGGATGCCATCAATATTTAAAGGTACACTGCAATTTTGGTGTGGGATCAAAGGACAATTGTTAACAAGGAAGTAGCAAGAAGAAAAGGAACACCAATGCCGAGAAAAACAAAGAAAAGCAACAAAGACATCTACAGATTGAGAGGCACAAGGGGTTATTTTTATGCGGTGGATGAGTGAGAGTCGTGGCGAATTCCGTAAGCTTGTAACATACTGAGTTTGGACCACTAGTTCAAGGTTTGGGTGGGGTTGTAGCAGTCGTCATCACACATGGCATTGGTGCCTTTGAGATCTAGACCTCCTTTGATAACTACACGGTATTAGTTGTCGACTAATTATTTGGACAGTGGAGGTCATTCTCCAAGATACGTGATGACCAGAAGCCCATTCATTGTTACAATAATCTGTGTCGTGATTTTGCACTGCAGTCATTTCCAAGCCAATCTAGTTTAAAATGTGGTTGTTGTTTTTTTCTATTTTCATGTACCGTAGGCATTGCCTAGCAAGAAATGGAGGGCTCGTGGAGACCTTAACCAGGTTTAATGGATCAAATGGCCTTAATTTGTGAATTTATAATCAATGAAGCTACAGATGTTGCACCCAATGAAGATGATTAATCCAGTAAGCAATTTTAATTATGTATATAATGAGTCACGACTTCGAAGTAATGAGCCGTTTGGGGCGTGAAAAATCAGTTTCATCCACTCCCAAAAATCCACTAACCTCATGCTGGTTAGTGGATTACCCCAAAAATCCTAACCAGCTGGATTTTTTTTCTGTTGGATATTGCTGATTTTTCATGCCCCAAATGGCCCCTAAGTAAGAATTGTGAACAATTTCGGGACGCAACCTAGTTAAATCAAATTTTTACCCCTCTAAACCCTTTCCTCAGTCAAATATTTAATCTTAAGAAAATTTAGTTGTCCTCCTGCCTTTGTTTTTCTAAGAATGAAACACGTGCTGTGTATAGAATTGAGGACAGCTACTAAATTAACTAGAACCCCCATTGTCTACTTGATAAGTAGCTTCAACTTTTCATTTTCTGAGTGAAAGACCTCGAGAAATGAAATATTTTTCATGCGTAAACATTCCAAATATGATCAGAAACACTCTCACAACTACTTCCCGCTAAAAGAAATACGCCATGGACTCTGAAATTAGGGTTAGATCAGACTATGACTCCAATTTGTTGTTCAACTGAGGTAACCAGTACTGAACTAGTTTTTCTCTTTTTCCTTCTTTAAAATTAATGGCAAATTATATCAAAGCTAAAACAAAACGTCAACATTAACTGGCCATAAAGGCATCGGAAAGACTATTCTCCATGAGTCACATAGTACACATGACATCAGAATATCTGTTAGCATTAAACTGCTTATCTCTCTCTGCTAATTATATAAAATAAGATTGCTTCTCATCTCGTCATTAGCCAATGCATCTTCTCTTCTAACTTCTCACCGTCGGATGGTGACACAAAGGGCTATCAGGAAAAATGTATAGCATTAGTCAACATAACCTTGCTACCGATGCGACTTTCATCCAATTTTCCATCATACATCTAATTGCGCATGCACTCCTGTGGTATCAGCTCACTATTCATGAAGCTCTCTATTGTACGATGCCATAAATGGGAATGGAGACAAGGCCACTGCCTGGCATCGAAATGTTGCTCAAATAGAAATCGGCAGCATTTAAAATGAGTTTGATCATGTCAGTTCTCCGCTGCTCATGAGCTATGACCACATTTGTCGCTCTAGCGCTTTGTTTGGAATGAAGAGCCACTATGGAGCTCCATAATTTCTTTCCTCATGAAACAAAAAGATGTGGGGAGATCATATATCCAAAACTCTGTAGTGGTAAAACTGGATGCTTCACTGAAGCTTCCCTTTTTTGTTTTTCATTAAGAAGTGTTGTCGCATACATGATTAACATAAATATAAGGCAAAATTCCAAAGGTGCTTTATACTAGCAAGGTCCTGAGCTAGGGAAGAATTTTTGGTCCTCCCAGAGTTATCCTCCACTTTAGAAGAGGAGCCATCTATCACCCTCAGGTGGTGACACAATATCAGAAATGGGGGAATAAATTAGCCAAAGTAAAAATTTCAAGTTCGCCGTCCAACTGATGATTCTGTGTACCCTTCATTGCCTTCAGCTCACTACTTTTGCAGATTTCTCTACCGCTTGCTCTAACGAGAGATAATTAGATGGCAGGCATGGAACACGTTCTTGAATGGTCAAAAGATTATCGAAGTACTGAAGTCTACATTGTCGTAATTATCTAAACCATGGTTTTAAAAACCGGACCGGACCGGCCGGTCCGACCGGAGCCGGACCAGTTTTTGGTCCGAGTCAACTGGGTCGACCGAGTCAGTTGACCCGGCCGGTCGAACCGGTAACCCGGCCGACCGGTCCGGTCCGGGTTTTAACCCCCACCTCCCCTTCTCCCCCCCCTCCAGCCTCCTCCTCTCCCCACGGCGACCCTTCCCAGGCGGCCCTACCTCGCTCCCGCTAGGGGCTCTGGTTCGAGGCGGGGCTCCTGTCGCGGCAGAGCCCCCGTCCCTGCCCCCCGCTCTGGATCGAGCGGAGGCCCGCCTCGAACCAGAGCAGAGCCCCCCGTCTCTGTCGTGATGGGAGCCCCGCCTCTGCCCAGTGCGAGGCGGGGCTCTGGTTCGAGGTGGGCTACCCCGCCTCGAACCAAAGCAGAGCCCCCGCCAGGGGGCTCTACCGTGCCGACGGGGGCTCTGAGGCGGGAGGGTTCTCCCGTCGCGGCAGAGCCCTCCAGCCTGGGGGCTCTACTGCGACGGGAGCCCCGACCAGCGCAAGGCGGGGCTCCCGTCGAGGCAGAGCCCCCAGGCCGCCTCGACAAGGCAGAGCCCTCGACGGGGGCTCTGGTTGCCTCGAACCAGAGCTGGGCTCTGCCTCGACGGGAGCCCCCCCGGAGGGTCTCTGCCTCGACGGGGCAACCCCGCGAGGCAGACCCCCCTCCTCCCCCTCTGGCGGCGGCCAAAGGGAGCCGCCCCTCCCTGCCCTTTTTTTTTTATTTTTTTATTGAACCGGGTCAACCCGGGTTGACCCCCGGTTGGACCTACCCGGCAGGAATTCCGGGTTGGTCACCGATCCGGTTTTTAAAACCTTCCTCTAAACAGATGTGATCCTTTTCTGCTGCCCTATTGGTGCTCAGTGGTCACAAGGAAAACTGGAATGTAAAATGAGTTTGATCAGTCCAATCCAGTTTTTAGCTCATTAGTCTCTGTAGCCTCCGAATCGTATGCACAGCCGGAGCTTCATACTCTCCATTCTCCATTACCTCTGTGGAAACTAGATATAGACGTGTTTGAATTTTGGAACATGAGATATGACTAACCTGCAATCCCAAACAAAACGTCTACGGTCTACATATGAAATATCTCAAGGCTAAACTCTTACAGATTAAGCACTTAGGAACCTCTTGTACAGAGAAAGGAAGGTATAAACAGTTAATCCTTTAACCAAACAAGAGAAGTTCTTAGATAAAATTGTAAATGACACAATATAACACTAACCTTGGTACCAGAGGCAAAAGAACTTCTTCTTTCTTTCTGTTAGTGAGTAGTTTCGCCAAAAAAAAATTTGCTAAATAAACGATAGTGGATAATGCATACCAAGTGAGTCCACCCTATCAACAGGACCAACAGACAGAGGGGCAAACCCTGACCCACAACATCAAACACTGGTTCTGAACCTATGAACCTGGGCACTCACTTTTGTACACCAAACCCAACTAAGCCCCCCCACCTCGTGGGTGTATGGTTTTGGTCATGAACAGACTCGGTATACAATTATCGTTCTATTTGAACCTAAGCACATTTTTCACAAGTCTTGGGTTCAAAATCCGGTGTCGCACACACTTTCCACTTTTTGTGCTTTGGGGAACAATTCTTCTCCCCTTATATACAAATCATAGACCAATTAAAATGCCTGTTCCTTCAAAGTAATCATAAATCATAAACCGGTTAAAATCCTAGAGATTTGTGGTATTATATGAATGGATTCAGGTCAAAGAGATGAACTTGGATGTTGCACCTATGCAGAACCCCACCATGGGGACAAGGTAGGGGGCTGAAATGGCAGCGCTCGTAACATGATGTCATACAAGCCTGGTAATACGGATTCATTAGATTAACGTGTTAACTTTGTTAAGCCTGATAATCACATGATTAATCATTACCTAGGAAGCTGTCTTATTGTCTTTCATTCAAGGAAAAACTAGGTTTCTTTAGATATTAAGAAAAGACTAGTAACAAATTAGAGAAACAAGTGAAGAAACTCAGTAATATATGCACCTTGAGAACAATTACAATCCAAGCAGATCAGCAAAAAAAAGGGCTACAGGGATTAGAGATGGTGATAGAGAGGGGAAAATGATGAAATCAAGCTGATAAGACTAGTCAAAATACAGATAAATCAGCATGACCCTGCTCAAACAGATAGCATTTCTGGATCTTCCCTGGACATCTAGATGTTTATATATACCTGGTCTGTCCTTTCAAACCCACCTTTCTTTAATCTTCTCCTCTGCTCATCTCCTCTGCCCCCCCTCTCTCTCTCTCACTCTCTAGTGTCTTCTACTTTGGCTCAGTTTATGGATAGTTCTCTTAACATGGACATCTTCTCGTACCAATACCAATCTTCTCTTCTCGACTCCGTCTATCTTCCGAATCTCCCCATGAAAGCCACTTGTTCACTTGACGAAGGCATCGGTTCCTCCAGTCTCTCACACTACCCCTCCAGCTCTCTCCATGCAAGCATCCCTACTGAGAACTGCATGAAATCTCCCGTCACTAAAAACCGATTTAGCTTTGTTCCACTTGATGAAAACCATACTCTTAGCTACTCGACCAGTTGCAATTTTGCTCAACAGAAGAATGGAACTGGCAACAAGAGGAGGAACAGAGACGAGAAGGTAGCAATTATCAACCTTTTGCTAATCATCAGTTTCTGAACCTTTAGCTAATTATAACTATTGTGACTACTTTGGTAGGATGCAAAGGAAGCCCAATGGAAGAAACAGAGGAAATGCAATACTAGCTCGAGAAACTCAGGAGAGAAGCTCAAGACTGATAAGAACCAGAAAAAAGCATCCGAGGAGCCCCCAAGCGGCTACGTTCATGTTAGAGCCAGAAGGGGTCAAGCCACAGATAGCCATAGTCTCGCTGAAAGAGTAATTATGAACAAATAATTTTCTAAATGTTCTTCCACGATTACAAATTCTAAACCATTTTTCATGTTCTAAATTTCTTGCTTTCAGGTGAGGAGGGAGAAAATTAGCCAGAGAATGAAGCTCCTTCAGGGTCTGGTTCCTGGCTGCGATAAGGTCAAGCACATGAGTTCAGTCTTGTTTATATCGATTTTTTTTCTGAGTTTCTCTCTCTAAAGTCTGACATTTTCATGTGGTCTGTTCAGGTGACTGGAAAGGCCCTCATGCTTGATGAGATAATCAATTACGTCCAGTCCTTGCAGAATCAAGTAGAAGTAATGATCTCAGGACTGAACCGTCTATATATCTGATCCCGGACTTCATAAATTAAATCCATCCTGACATTTTGCTTTGTATGTCTAGTTCCTTTCTATGAAACTTGCTTCTTTTAGTCCTGTCTTCTTCGACTTGGGCGAGGATTCTGAAGGCCACATGCCCCAGTCTGAGGTAATTGACACTGAACTATCCATCCTTTCTCCTCTGTAAATGCTTGTTTATCAATATGCAATTCATTCTGCTTGTATTTACATGGTAATCTGCATTCAGACATGGGGGAGCCTTCCATTCCAATCTCAGTCTGTACAACAAAACCCTGAATTGGAGAATGCCGCTTCAGCTTTAGCTCATTGCCAGACACCTCTTAACAGTGCTTTCTCTCAGGTAATTCAGATATCCAGAGAGAGAGAGAGAGAGAAGAGAGAAAACAGGACAGAAGGTCCATTATTTATCTTGGAATTAAAAATTTGCAAAATTATGCTACTCACACCAAGGAGACACATCCTTTTCAGGGTAAGGCCAACTTATTATGGGAGGGGGAGCATCAGATGGAGAGGTTTCTTACCAGGTATAACTTCAAAGCCTCCTTTTACTTCTAGTTAAACTCAGATATCACATAACATCCTATCTCAACCTAAATCATTCCTTTAAATTTCATGTCTTTGTTTTCTATATATTTCTATATGAATAGCCTTCTGAGACTTTTATATTTGGTTTGGAAGGGGACATGTTGCATAATATATCGCAGAGCAAGAGGGAGAAACTATACAGAGAAAGCAAAACAGAACCTGGTTGATTTTCTTGAATTTTCTGATCCAAGATATAGTAAAGAAAAAAGCATCAATGATCCGTCGTCTCAACTACCAAAAATGAAACAACATGGAAGATAGCAAGCAAAGAGCATCGACCAATAAAACACCTTCTAATTTGTATCTGCCTTATTATTGTTTATGTATCCATTCATACCATCGACCAATAAAAATATAATTCGTACCTTCTAATTTGTTTTTAGATTGGATATGTCATTATCAGTAATATTTCCTTAAGATGTAGAGAGATGTGTGTTGTACATTCTCCAAGGTTGTTGATAAGTTTGATTTGATTGTCTATGCTTGTTAATTTATGGACTATTCCTTAAATGGTCCTGTGAGAATCTTGCCAAGAAAGTGTTTTTGGTATAAAAGCCCCTGAAGGGAACTCATTCACGCAATCATCATGTAATGGTTGTAAATTGTGGGCGAGGAATCTTTTATTTTCCGAATTTACAATATGTGTAGAAGCCCCTCGTTTCAACTTTGCATGCGGAGAGCAATTACAAATCGTTCCAACCGTGTATGCGTCTCTCCTGGACGATGGGGCAGCTTGGGCACAAAAGGCTGTCATGGGAATATGACAGCATACTTTGAACTGGATCCTCCTTGCTTGTTGACTGCAGCCACTTTTGCAAGCCAATTTGCAATGGAATCCAGGGAAGTAATCTATGGTGGGAGTTGAAAATTCAGAGAGATGAATAGAAGTAGATCAATCCTTAATGACTTAGCTCACCACGTTAAAGGGACTATTTCTACTGATTGATGGAGAGAGATAAGGGAAGAATGATCAAATTAATGACTGAGAGCAATAGCCTGACTCTCATCCAATCACAAGATGATGTGGACATCTGCTCTATATATGCAATTCCTTATTTTTAGCCTTTGAAAATGCCCATCCAAAAAGAATGCCCAAAAAAATCCCAAAGAAGAACCTGGAACTTTGGAAGGGGTGGTTAAAAAAAGGAGGCCAACTACCATGTCCATTTTAAGGCTGGGACAGTCGAAGCAGCTCCACGTGCATGGGGCTGCATGCCATGCTCACAATTCGCATCAGAGCAAAAGATATAAGACTACAATATTCATATTAGACCTCTATATCGTGCATGGGGCTTCATTAGATGAGAAGTTATTAGGTACCTGAATTTCATACTCATCACCAATTGGTGATTGACAGAAATCCAATTTATGGCCTTCTGTTAACCAGGAAGGTCGTGTTAATCACCTTTTGGTGGTGCGCATGAGTTTTCCATACGCGACGTGGAACATGAAATTGTGCACATATATTCCAGTGGATAAGGTTTGAATTCAAGCCCCAACAGTCAAGACTCGCTAGAATTGAGTAGTCATAAGCCCAAGGAAAATGCTCGTTCCCTTTCCTATTTTGCACTTTTAGGTGGCACTTTTATTGTCCACGCGGCCTGCAAGTTGTCAGTCCACCACGTTAGCACGTGATGCATGTTAGGCCTGAAAATATCGGTGGTCTAAAATTAATTTTTACCACATATTTTTATAATATAACTTCTAAAATGAGATACTAATTTAGACAAACATAAATTTTAAAATATACATAATATATATATATAATTCAAAATATGTGTTTGTGTTTTAAACCTGTATCTTTCCACTTGGCATAGGATGGGAAACAAACAGGAAAGCTGATTTTTTAAAAGTACGATATATTGGACCGAAACCGATATATCGACAATATTTTAAAAAACTCCAAAATTGAGATCACTCAATATTGTTTCTTTGGTTGAAGTCCGATATCGATATATCGCCGATGCAACTTTCCATGTATAGCACTACCCAAATTGCTATGGGAGGGGTTTACATGAGATCGTTCTCATATAAGGAGCATGAGGCCAATCTTTATAGCCGTTGGATTCTGATCGGAGGATGGATATCAAATTAGTAGGTAGGTGAGTGTGTCACATCAGGGAGTGGGTGAGATCATTATGGCTATTTGTAGCCGTTAGATCAAGATCCAAGGGCTACGATTTAAAGTGGCCTCATATAAGCTATATGAGAGCGATCTAAATTGTTTATTTAGCTTTCTTGTTGACAAGCAAAAAAAAACAGAGAGCAGATGTAGCAGAGAGAGTGAGTAGATGAGAGTTAGTTACACGATTTAAGCTAGGAAAATCAGCCTACAAAATCTTAAGCATTTTTTCCTGTAATTGACACTTTTTTAAAAAGCAGAATTGACATTTTGTAAACAAATACCATGTAGGACCAAATATATAACAAGGTCAAAGCTATTCCCAGTGCCAAATTAATGACTCATTTGGGCTCGTTCTGATGTGAGCTTTCATAAACAATTAATGCTTAACACAAATTTTAAATATGTTAAACAGGCTCAATAATATCTCCTGGAAATTTGAAAGGTATATATCAACTAAGTGCAGTGATTATTTCAACTTAAACAAAATTTATAACCTGATATCTTATTTAACAAATTAGCCATTAGCTATTTTTTTTAATGTGAACCCTTATATTAAAGCATTGCACTTATATATAAGCAGGCAATTTTTTTTGTAGTGCCAAGGGGGATCACTATAAAAGTAGACATGCATGTCTCCCCAGGTCGGCTAGAATGTATGTAACCACTTTTTCGATGGATGTAAATGAGTCGAGCTCTCCTTGGTTTGCTCGGTGCAATGAAAAAGTAGTGGGCCCTCTTCATGGGAGAACACAATGTACATAAACGAGATATGAATTTGACATCATTCCAGACATATGGTCCTACTAAGACGTATGCATACAAACATACAAGTCAGGAGAATACCGTGAGTGATTTTCTTGAATTATATTGCAACTTTAAGTGCTTGAAGGATCACCATCAACCAACCTTTAGTGTTATTAAGTGATTGAAGGATCATTATCAATAAACCATTACAGTCATGCTTCCATTTAAAAGGAGATTGGCATTGGTTGCTATTACTTTTATGATGGAAGATATACTCCCTCGGGTCACTTTTAATGATATATTTTAATAGAAACAGTTTTTTTTCAAATGCACTAAAAATTAGTGTATTTAGAAAAAAAAAATTGGATCTATTAAATATGACCGGAGAGAGTATAATATGTGCGTGCAACTATCATCTCATGAAAACAGTCCACACGGAAAATGTAGATGATGATGATGGTAATCCTTTCATCTCATTGTCCCTCTTCAAAGCCTACGTTAAGAAAGGCATTCAGCGTCTTGTCAATATGTTTTTTCTTGGATTTTGTACCATTATAATTCTTTTTGTCAGAATTAAATATATTATATAAAATCCATTCCACCCACCTTAAATAGCTGGATAAAGGGATGATGATGGTGATTAATAAAACTTACTAATCACTTTGTTCTTTAAGGCAACTTTTACTAATCACTATGTCCTAAAGGAAATTAATCTACCCTGGGACCTCTGCCATCCTCACTCACATCTAGGAGAGATCCAACTAGCACAGATCCAATGATTGTCATCTACACCCGTTTTACTGTTTTCATAATTTCAACCAATAAAAAACATAAGCACTAAGTAATGCCTAATTGAAGATTACAATTTTTGGCAGAGATAAATAATTAAAAAACAAATCTATGGGGAGCCCCTAGAATTAGAATTTGGTAGGCTTAGGGGCCGTTTAGGGCGTGAAAAAGCATAAACATCCACATTGAAAAATCTACCTAGTTAGTGGATTATCCCAAAAATTCACTAATAGCTGGATTTTTTAGAGTGGATGGGGCTGATTTTTCACAATCCAAACGGTTGCCTTGTTACTTTAATTCATATAGTTGCCCCCTCTGAAACAAAGTTTTTTATGATAGTCTCATTTTGTCTTGGCATTCGATTGTAGTAGAGAGAGAGACTAGACTAAGATGGACTGCCATAGACGAGCTGGTGGAACAAGCAAAGAGTGCCAGGAATTACAGGGTTGGCTGCACACAATGGGTCCCATGGAGGCAGCCCCGCGTGCTTCTATTCAGTCTACAATTCTACATGCGTGCCTTGTCCGCAAAAAACATTGCCTAGAGGTGGTGGAAGATAACATCTGATTAATTACTTGCAATTTGATTCTTAACGGTTTGCTAGACATGTGGCTGCCCGTAATAGATGGCTGCCTGATACCCACATGTTCATTGTTTTTTCTAGCCACATCCAGCCTTATCTGTGAGACTTGAGATAGCTACCAGCTCCAAAGTTGTAATCCAAACGGCAAACAAATGGAAAGAATAGGAAGAAATTAAAACATCAACTATCAAATCAATTGATTATCATTCCCAGCATAACCACTTAGCATCTCTAAACATGTCTTGTACGTTGTTTCCAGATGTTGTATCATGATGATATACTAGTTTGAAATGCACGCGTTAGGAATCGTTGGAAGAGTGGGGTTCTGCCTGATACCCACATGTTCATTGTTTTCTCTAGCCAGATCCAGCCTTATCTGTGAGACTTGAGATAGCTGCCAGCTCCAAAGTTGTAATCCAAACAAATGGAAAGAAAAGAAAGAAATTAAAACATCAAATATCAAATCAATTGATTATCGTTCCCAGAATAACCAATTAAGCATCTCTAAACATGTCTTGTACGCTGTTTCCAGATGTTGGATCTTGATATACTAGTTTGAAATACACGCGTTAGGAATCGTTGGAAGAGTGGGGTTCATGTACAGTTTAAGGGCTCATGAAGCTTGGCAGAACTTGTGTCGACATACACGATTCATCCAGAAAAATCCCATATTATGTACTAAAGTAACGTATGTCTCCCAGCGAGGAACCAATTTATACTTCATGGTTGCTCAGTAGTCGGCTAGAGGTCAAGTAAGATATAACGTCTTAATCAAGAGAACTGAGGAGTTTACCTAAGAAACAGGAAGGGAGCACTTGGCCTGGATTACATTCATATTGTATCATCCGGGTTTGTGGTTAGGGATCACATATGACCCACATCCCTATGGGCTAAGTGTTTTTCTTTTTTCCCTGTTCGTATAAACCGTGGGTTGGTTAGTTGTAATAGTGAGATTGGCCGCGACAACTTGACAAGTAGCAAATCACAGAGTTTTTTTAATTTGCCATAATTGGATGATGTAGCTGTCATCTTCAGTCTTTAGCTCACTGTTCTGTTTGGGGAGTGAAAAATCAGTTTTATCCACCTGAATTATCCCAAAATCCACAGTCGATTGCCCACAAAGTGTATGGGTTTAATTTGAAAAAATCTAACTAAAGAGTGGGTAAATGGGATAATCTACTAATCCTCAAGTGTTTTAGCTGATTAGTTGATTATCCCATTGAAAGCACATGGTCAAAGGTAAAGTCAAATCAATGATTAAGGAGATTTTTTTTTCATGCTCCAAATAATATAGTATCCAGCCAATATCCAAGTGGCTGTTTGGGGCGTAAAAAATCAGCTCCATCTACCTGGATAAATTTGAAAAAATCCATCTAAAGAGGGGATTATCCCATTTATCTACTCTTTAGCTGGATTTTTCCAAATTAAAGTGTTTCAGCTGGTTAGTGGATTATTCTATTTATCCAAGTTGGATTTTTCCAAATTTATCCAAGTAGATGGAGCTGACTTTTCATGCCCCAAACAGCCAATCCATTAACCACAACATCTACAAAATAATTTTTCATGCCCCAAACGGCCTAGTTTGGACTGCATTCTTTGTATTTGAGCCCAATGGATTGTGGACTCATACAGCGCGCGGATTCTAGTAGCAGATGGACCTAAACAGCCACATGCAACTGAAGTTTCCAGCCTACCCTATTCTAGCCACATCCAGATGGGCTTAATGTTTGTCTAAAGATTTGCACAAGGGGACTGCTCTAGCCTCTGAGTCTAGGGCATAGGCCCAATTTATCACTGTTAGGTGATCATACAACATTGGTCAATGAATGCCAAATCAGGTATTGGAGATACATTGGGGTGTTGGCGTGATGGCCAGAACAAGCCTTTTAACCGGTGCGTACGATGAGTGAGCCTTCTTAAATATTGGAGGCATCGTTTTTCACAATCTAACATCTAGAAGTAGTATTTTCTTTTTTTGATGGATGGTAGTATTGTTAATCCTAGACAAGCATGGAAACAATAATTATTGACCTTGGGAATCTATTAAACGGTTATTCAACAAAACAATGTATATGAACATCTGGAAATACTAATATTTTGATCATAAAAAAGGAAATACTTATAACTTGACCTCTAATAAGCACAAGATCATTAGAAGATTCACCATGTAAACAATGTTGTGCCTTAAATTATTTTTTCTTTTAGTATTCGCACTATTGCTTCAGTCGTTGCACATTATACATTTCATTATTCGAGATTATTGCCTTTTCTTTTTTCATACTGAACATTCTTTAAACAAAACAAAAAATCTCAGAAATGTCCGATATATCTCCATTTATCTTCAATATCCCATTATATCATCTATATTTCGCTCGTATATACTGTATCACACACGCGCACAAACACACACACACACACACACAATTTAAATCATATGTTCATATCGAAGTCTCTCCCCTTACAATCCCCATGCAGTCCACTGAGTTGGATCGAATTGGGTCTAGAAGGACTCCATTTTGCCATGTAAACTGAGATTAAATCAATAAGCCCAAAAACAGCTTTTATGAGACGCGAAAATTTTGTTTTCATTAAGCCATAAGTTAAAAGGATCGCGAGTTGCTGCTATTCAGGCGAAGATCAGAAACAGGATTGCGATATTTATTGCAACAAATATCGTCCTCTTAGCGCCAGCAACATCCTCTCTCTGCCATTAGATTTTTTGCATGAACAACCCCAGCATAACATCCCTCGAGCCCAATAATGGCGTCATATTCACAACCAGCCAATGCTGCAATTTCAGTCAATTACCACTTTCGCATTCTTTATCGAACTCCAAAAATGTCTACTACATGGAAACAACCGGGATGTGAGATCACCTATAAATCCGAGAAGATCAAACATTTCCCCACATTTCTGCAGGGGCCTTGTTATACAACCTTGTGTTTTCTTTCTCCCAAATACCAAACCTCAAACATTCAAATACCTTAACCAACCCTCAAACTTCCAATCCAACTTAAACTACTACATAGCTGGTCAATTAACTTTCCAATCATCAACATTATTGATAATGAAATCGAACATTTCATCTGATATTATGCTTCTTCACCATAAAACCATTCTTTCCTCAGTTGTCAATTGTAGCACACATAATAATGTGTTTTTAGATCCAAATAACTGAGAAACGATGGGAAATTTTACCATTCAGACACTACTTTAGCATCTTCTGTGAGTTGACTTACACCAACCCCCTCATATCACACATGGCTGTTTTCAAAATTCCACTTAACATGTTCGCCTTCGTTTCTTCAAATAATACCATTTAGACATCTTTCTTATCGTATGACTTTGCATATATCAAGTTCTCATGGCTTAAAACCTTCAAACTGTTCTCTGACATCATTACATTATCATTTTAGCTTTCACCTATTATAAGCGAACATCCGTGATTACTTTCATCCTATAAAACCTTGCCCTTGACTTGTACAGCATCACCTGACACAACAAACCGCATACAGTACTCTCCATTTTTCCATTTCAACAACATAGTGAAGCCTAAACCCATGTCCTAATCCTTTGGGTCCAACAGTAGTGAGCTTAACCAAAGGCAATGACGGGGCAACCGATAAGGCAACAGGGTTATAACTACTGCCAATCTACACATACGAGTTGTGCGTCTCTTTCTCTTTCTAAAACAAAATAGAGGTATTGGACCTGTCTACAAGACTATGAAGGACAAGTTATGATGCAAACGACAATATGAGCCAGTACTCTCTCTCTCTAAAATAAAAAGAGGTATTAGACCAATCTACAAGAATATAAAGACAAGTAATATACACCACAAGCCCTGACCATATGCAAATGACTAGCAAACTAAAAGCGAAGCCCTAAACATAGTTCTCTTTAATAGTGGAAAAGATAATACTTGAAGCAAATATAGAAGTAAATCGTTGACATTTCAACGTTCAAATTAGCCATTAATGACCATTTTCGCATTATGCATGCAACTGCCATACACTTGCATAATTCAAGAGCTTAATTTAAGATACAATGAATCAGAGGCTATCTTACAACAAAATGCATTTAATAATGCATGACCTTATGAGATAACAATTAAGATGAAGTACATTTTTCCTCACTTTCAAATCCTTAATAATAAACAACATATAGCAAAAAATCTTCAGCTGTCAATGTTTTCTTTCTCCTACTCATTCACTTCTTCCATTGCTTACACATTTTGTATTACTTGTTTTAATTGATTAACATTATCTCATTAAGTTAATATTTACCTTTCTTATAACTCTTATTTTCACTTCCACTATGCCTTGAATTTCATGTAGTGAGTTTAAGCCAGGTCTTATATATATGGAAAATGTTTAAATGAGACTCATCACATGCAGCTTGCATGAGCCTGAGTAATCTCGCATGGTAAGTTCTTGATCTGACGGCTACAATGGTGGGTGACAATTCACACTCACCTACCAACTGATTTGTTGACACCCACTGTCGATCAAAATTCAATGGCTTGAGATGACTTGGCTAATGTAAGCTGCATGAGACAAGTCTCATGTAAACGGGACTCATAAATATAGAGAGAGAGAGACCGGATCTTTCTAATATAACAGACATCGGACATGTCATTTTCCCATATATATAATAGAGAGAGAGAGAGAGAGAGAGATTCCCTGGCGCACATGCATTGGCTATCTAGAGGATAGCTAACAGTTACAAATCAACTACAAGATTATATATGCAGAAATTGAGATAGGTAGTGTTTCTATAAGACGATAATATGCAAAAAAAATGGTAAGGTGGAGTCAGTCATTTAATTCATTGCGAACATAAGAAACTACATCATCCATTATGCTTACTAGCAAGTCAGTATTAGTTATAGAAGTGCATTAGTAAACACTAGCTCCAGTAAAGAAGAGCTTTGCTTTCTTTTTAGCTAAACTGCAATAGGAGAAATATACACCAGGAGATAAAATCAGAAAGCAGGAGCTAAGCACTACCTTCAGTAATCAGGAAACAAAGGAACTTCCTCGGTTCAAAATTTCTTTTGTAACAAATTAAGATAGCACAGGCAAAAGAGCACCAACCATCTCCGGCGCATTCTTTCCCTCTTCAACAGCCAACTCTGTGACACTCCTTGCCTGCTCCCAGGTGTTGAGCATCTTATGATAAACTTCTTGCAAGCTTTTGGATCGCACAGTACATTTTCCGCCGAGACCCGACAGCATTAATCCCCATATCCTTTAGGTCCTCCAATGTCAGTAGAGGCAACACTTCCTCGTCCACTTCATGTATCTCAAACACCGGAGCATACCGACCCAGCCCTAGCCCATTCAGCCACATCCGGACTCCGTCTTCCACGCCCAGTCCCGCCCTCTCACTTCCTCCATTCCCCTCCACGCTCGCCCCCCGCCTCCAATCCCGCCCGTCTGTGTTATCCTCGGATGGCACCTCCATCTCAACCGGCTCCGGCTCCCTGGCATCTGTAACCCTAGCTCTCACCAATCTCCTATCGTGGCCACGCTCCAGATCCGTATTTTCATCCGGCGAGAGAAGCGGGCTCTCCTTCAATGGGTTGTCCGAGCCCTCCACCACATCGAAATCCCTCAATTCCTCGTCTTCCCCGCTCAGCTTATCCACGGCGCCCTCGTGGCCTTCATCGACCCTCAGAATCCAATTCGACCGCACCCGTTTCGTCGCACCTCCGCCGCCCCGCTTCCCTCGGAACTCCTTGAGCTTCCGAAACCCGCCCGCCGCCGCAGGGTCCAACTGACCCTCCGTCGTCCCGGCCCTCTCCTCCCCGTCACCAACATCCTGGCAATCGCCGTTCCCCAAAGTCATCAAAGCACGAGTTCTGGACGCGCCCCTTCCAGCGCCTGCCGGGTCCTTGGGCAAATGGGGAGGGATTCTCCACTGCTTACTAGCCCGCCGAGCCTCGTAGGAGACGGCGGCAGCTGGCTGCTCGCCGATATCTCCCAATCGGACACTGGGGCGGCGCTGCCTCTTGGGGGCGAGTCCGGGGCCAAGATTCTCCGGCGGAGGGCCGTTGAGCTGCTGGGGTTCGAGCAAAGGGGGTAGGTCGGCCATTGGCCAAGCGAGAGGAGATGGAAGAAGTGGAAAAAGGTGGCGCCTTTGAGGAGGAGGAGGGTAAAGGGATGCTCGCTCGGGAGAGAGTGAGCTGGGCAGTGGAGGCGGCGGCGAGTGTTCGCAGCTCCAGGAATTACAGTGATTGGGACGGCGGAAGAGGGAGGCGACGGGGGCTTGACTCTGGTCCTTTTCTTGTTGGGCTTGGGCTTGGGCTTGGGAGTGCTATGTTGATGGTTTGGTGTTTAAGGCTGACACGTGGGATACATGCTGCTCAGACGAATGGCGGATGATGGTCATGCTGCACCTGCACTCGCGTTATCTCCCGTGGGCACGGTGCATGGAGAGCTTAAGAGCATGTCCAAACGAAACTTTAAATTTTGGTGGCTTTGAGTACCCAAGTTTTGAGTTCTTCAACTGAATAGTTAGAGTCGGATTTTTCCATATCGACGGCATGCACACTACACATATGCTAGTTGTTTGACACAAATTTACAAAATATACATCTAGAGCGTATCGTCGTCGATTTCTGAGCTTGATGGTCCCTGGTGTGCTATTGAGTATTGTGCAATGGACACCTAATTATTGCAACTTCTTAACCGGATTCAATTTTATGCATCCTTAATCTTCACCATTAATTTATTTTATGCCTTCAATTACTCCTTGAATATGCCATGGTCAAGGAAGCACCCACAAATTAACTGCCATATCTGACAGTGGTGACGTATCCTATGCGTATCTAGAATTAAAAAATCCGAACACGATTATGATACGAATGGATACATATTGAATACGGGATAAAACAGGCAAAATCTAGAGCCATCAGGGAAGGCATTGCAGTTGGCCGTTGGAGAAGTGCGGATCCGAGGCCGTCGTGGGATGGGTTGACCTCATAGTGGAGAAAAGAGTGGTCAACGAGCTTGTGGGCTCAATCAAGTGCGGGTTCAGCGATCTTGACGTTGGCAAACACGATGGTGGCGAGGAGGGTTTCGGAGTCAACGAGGGAGAGTTGTGGAGGAGGCTGAGGAGGGAATCAAAGGAGGAAGAGAAGATGGAGTCATCTTCATTAGAGGCAGTGGGAGGGGCCAGGGATGAGAGATGGTCGATGATGGCCTTGTACTCGACGATGAGCTTGGCATGCTTGCATGAAGAGGCGTTCTTGATGACCTTTTTGAGGGTTGGGATCATAACATGGGCGAGGCAGGAGTGAAGGTCAGCCTCCGTTGGAGAAGCCATTGCAGTTGGTCGTGGTAGAGATAGAGGAGATTAGTTGGATAAATGAAGAGGAGGAGGGAGGAAATGGGGAAGAGTGGTTGGATCGAGTTGAGTAGTTCAAATTATAGTAACGGGGCTTATGGGATTTTTAGTATTTGGCAGTCACATTTGGTCGAGGGAAATGATGATTTTATATAAATAATATTTTATTAACTATATCATATGATGGGTTTATATAAATAATATTTTATTAACTATTCTCTCCGTTCTAAAATATTATATATATTTAGAAATATTCAATGTTTTAAAATACTATATATTTTTTACAAAATCGCATGACTTCCTCTTTCCAAAATTGGAGGAGACTTTGAAGGATTGACTTGAACTTAGTTCGTGAGCGAGCATATAAGTTGGCTAGGTATTAGGGAGAAGGAGTCACGTGACTTCATTTCTCAAATGTTGGGACGGAGGGAGTATATCGTATGATGGGTTTATATAAATAATTTTTTATTAATTATACCGTATTCTATTTTTTGACAAAATGCCGTGTTTGTGCTCCTTAGGTCCTAAATCATCCCCTGATGATACGTGGGTGTGTTTGTTTGCTGAAAGATGAAAAATCGTCACGGTGAAAGAAGTGACTTTTACAACTTAGAATGAAAATTTTTCAGGTTTAAAACGTACATAGGGTGCGTTTATTTAAAATTATCCAAACATATTTCACTTTTTACAAAGTTTTGGCACTTCTTTCACCTTGACGATTTTTCATCTTTCAGCAAACAAACACACCCGACTTGAGTTAGGCTTGAATTATTTGGCTTCGCGTGGGCCGATTTAGTTAAAATGGTTCATGAGATGAGACTAACAATTTGAAACGGCCCACTTATATAAATAAGTCGTATAGAGACATCTTCAAGATACGGGACCGATGGCCGGCGCTGGAGTGAAGGGGACGGTCACCTCTTTGGCAGACATCATCTCGCCGGAGGAGGCGTACAAGGCTGCAAAGAGGGTCGAGGACGCCATCGGAGAGCGCCAGCAGGAGCTCGAGCGATTCCGCTACTTCTCTGCTGAAAATGCCAGCCTCGTCAATCTTGTCAAGAAGCTTCCCGAAGAGGTCACTCATGATATCATGGTATGCACATGAAGATATCAACAATCTCTGCAACTCTATTGACGAGACTAGAAATGATACTTATTTGTTTAACTGTAGTTGGTAACTTGGTATTGGCTTGCTTGTTGTTCAGGTACCCTTTGGAAAAGCTGCCTTCTTTCCTGGTCGTCTGATTCACACTAATGAGTTTCTGGTAATTTCATATCGCTTTCTTCAAGTATTCAACTTTCCATCGAAGTGGTTTGTAGGACGTGCAAAATTCGTTTATTAATAAAACAGTTAATCTTATAGACTCTGTATGCAAGAAACCTGCGTTGTACTAAGACTAGTTGGGATTGTGGGTGTAAAATGAATAGTCCCTGGTTCATATCAAAGGTTCTAATAATGAATCATGGGCAGTGAAATAGCTTAATGTTTTTGTATCAGACAGCCATTTTTTCATCGTATGAAGCAGATTATGATATTTTTCCTTGTAGGTGTTACTAGGAGATGGCTATTATGCCGAGCGAACTGCCAAGCAGACTGGAGAGATTTTGCAGAGAAGAGGGAAGATTTTGGAAACTCAAATTGATTCCCTCAAAGCTAAGATATCCGATTTACAAGCTGAGGCTTCATTCTTCAACACTACAGCTGCTGAAGCTTCTGTAAGTTTCTTGTTTTACTGCCTACATATTCTTAGGGATGACTTCATTCAGTGTATGCTGTCTTTCTGCTGCCAATTTATTGTTTTTGTGTCATTTTTAATATAGTTTGTCATTATAGCTTATTTTACTTCAGATGTACCGTTGTTAGATTCTTAAAGAAGAAAGTCACGTTAGTTGTTACAAATCTGTAAGAGAGTTTTATTATAATTGAAATAAGTAAATAAGAATATGTTCAATATAGAGAAAAAATATTTAAGAAGAGATATTAATTGCATCTCATTCATAGAAATTTATTTAATAGCTGTAATGTTTCTGTTGAGTATTCCATACTGCCTCATGATTTTTCAGTTTTCTAAGAAAACAGATAATTCTTAGTAATCCCTGCATAAGTTTAAGTTTGAGTTGCTAAAAGTTCTTGGTTTTAGTTTATTGCAAAACTCACAAATGCTTTCCTTAGAAAGAAATGAAAATGTTATAATTACTACTATTCATTGAAAACTTGTTTTGCTTAGCAAGCAGATTTTTTATGCATGTGTAATGGGAAGTTTAGATCATAATGATGAATCAATAAGCAGTTAAAATCAGTTAAGTTAAGGATAATAAGCATCAGGTTATGTTTACAGGTATTCCTAAACCTTCTTTCTATTTAAGTAGATATCTTGATTCAATATGATTGCTTTTGATATAGTGGTCACAAAATTTCAAATATTGATATAGTTAACATGTGTAGTTTAATATTAATATATATAGAGAGAGAACGGTTTATATGAGATCGTTCTCATATAAGGAGCATGAGAACAGTCTTTTGGGTCGTAGGATTCTGATCCGACGGTGGGTATCAAATCAGTGGGGTAGGTGAGTGTGAACCATCACTCACCCTTGTAGCAGTCAGATCAAGATCTAGCGACTACGAATTGAATTGGCCCCATATAAGCCAAATGAGAGCGATCTCATTTAAACTTCTCTCTCTCTCTCTCTCTCTCTCTCTCTCTCTCTATATATATATATATATATATATATATA
This sequence comes from Houttuynia cordata, assembly GCA_039654745.1. Taxonomy (NCBI): domain Eukaryota; kingdom Viridiplantae; phylum Streptophyta; class Magnoliopsida; order Piperales; family Saururaceae; genus Houttuynia; species Houttuynia cordata. The sequence goes on along the minus strand of CM077507.1, from coordinate 25,464,097 downwards.
TGGACTATATCTTGACTCGGCTCTCTATTTCAGTTGAGGTTTATGATTGCTTTTAGTATATTTATGTAGGATAAGGTGATGATGAAATTCTATTTGCTTACATGTTCTAACACGTCAGTTCCCCTTTCCCAGGAAGGTCTCATGGAAATCAGGGAGGATTACGTGGAAGAAGCTCCTGCAGAAACAAATGCTCAGTTATGCGTTGCCGGGTAGTATATTAGACTAGATTCTGGATATCCAGTTGTATAACATTGTTGACTCTACTTATCATTAACAGGGAATTTTTACGACATAATTTCATTTCAAGACAAATGAATTAAGAATCATAAACAGATAGTCATTCTGGGGATTGTGTGACATGAATTTTCATGTTCTCAATTAATTCTTCCACATAGTTTTGCTTATACTTTTATACTTTCTAAGTCATACTTAAAATTAGACCTGTTGTCTTCTAAAACTTAAATGTTGAACACACTACGTTATATGTAATGTTTCTTCTGATTTCTATTGGGAATCTGGAAAGAAAGAAAACTTAAGAATACACATATGCCTCATTGAGGAATTGCAAAAGAACTAATTGTACCAACCGCTGGTGGACCAGACTACTATTGCTTAGAAATAAATTTGAATCTGCAATCTACTTGGGTTGTGGGTTTTCATAGCACTCTTAATGTAGCATAATCAAGTCTGGAGATTTTCACGAGATAACTTGATCTTCACTAATTTAGTGATAAAGATTTTATTGAATGTAGTTGTATTTCACGTTTTCTGTCTTCCATCTGATTGTGTAGGTATAATAAATTTGAAAACAAGCGCCACCAGTATCAATTTTGCAACGCTCTCTGTCTTTATTTGGGCTTCGTGATGTGTGATACTTGCAGGTTGCAGAAAGATAAGCCTTCAGATGGTTCAGCATCTTTTGCTGAAGATATACAGCTTGCGCAAATAATGTCTAGATTAGATGAACTAGAAAGAGAAGAACTTAATGCTTCAGGAAGTGTTGAAGATGAGGACGAAGAAACTAGCATCCATTTCCTGGTATGTCAGATATCACAAGTATAATTTAGTTGGTATATCAAATATTCTCTTAAAACTGCAGGATGAACCATATTTGTGAACCAACAAAGGAAAGTCATCTAAGGAATTTTTCAAGTCAGTCAAATATTTTACCTACTTTTAGTTATTCAATTCTTACAGTTGCATGGTATGGGTCTAATGCACATTTTCAAGATGACCGTGTATATGGTTCATATAGTGTGTATGGTATAAAAAAGAGCGTATATAGTGTTTTAGCTATGGCTACCTGAGTTTTTGTTCTTGAAGGAAGAAGAGCTCCAGATAAGGAATATGGTGCATGTGCCAACTGTGAGAACTTCTACGGAGCCTATAGTGAGAAAAGATTCAATCTCTAGTTTTTGTTCTACATGTTTTGTGGTTAATGTTATGGCTAGCCTTTGTTAATATGTGGCTGACTCTTTGAACTCTAGATAAAGGATGTGAGACCAGAAGCAGTGGAAAGAGGTTCGTTTTATATAGTTTGGCATTTTGGCTAATATTTTATACATTATGTGCTGGAACAACTTGACTGGTCTTCTTGTAACAGTAACAAGGGCTTCCTTCAATTAGAATACACAGATTTTAGATAGCTCTAGAAATATATGCTCATGTTTTGAAGCTAGTAGTTTCGTTTAGCTTCCTTCTCAACCAACTGCCCTCTCTGAAAGCTTGGTTTTATGCTCTAAGTAAAGTAAAAAACCCAACCACACCTTGGTCTCCTATTGCTAAACAGCTTCTATTAATGTTGGTGGGTTAGGTGAATCAAGCAATCCTTCTGAATATAAATCAAGGCCTGTTCCTTTAGACAATCATTTGCTTGTTGCTGCTGACAAAAACGTTGTTTTATCGAAGAATCAATCAGTAACTACTGATATAGCAGAGCACGTATATGCAAGTTCTGCATTAAGTATTCAGGTACAGGCTTAACCCGGGCGAATTACTCATTTTTGCATATGTTCCATTTTGTGCTTTTCATGCAGTTCTATTTTTGTAACAATTCCAAGGACGTGAATTTTTTAAAAGTTATATACTGCAATTTTCAGGATTTAAATCTTTGGGCGATCCTATCTTAGTTTTAAAATGCATGCTAAAGTTCTATGGTTAGTAGAAATCAAAGTTCTTAGGTGACGCAAGAGTTTGGGATGTTTAGACTATGCTATTTTACTGAGCAGGATATTAAGCATGGTCATCTGGATATAATTTTTAGATGATTTTGTTTGCTAAGTTTTATCTAGTTTCATTTAACAAGAACAAAAAACGAAAGGCATCAAAGCTTCGAAAATCAATGAGAGAGCACATATATGTATGATGTGAGTCTTGAAAAACACTGAACATCCTTGAACTGCCAAATGCGTATGAGAATGGAAATTACTTTCGTACTAATTTCCTCAGGTATTTTTGTCAGTAATTAATTTTTTCTGAATTATTTATTTCATCACAAAAGGCACGAACTGCATTCTAAGTTGTCAAATCCACGAATCGTAATTGATTCTAGAGACATTTATTGCCACAGGAATCAGAAAATGAAGTTCTAGGCCACAGTTCTCCTATTGGTGTTGTTAGTAGGAAGGCATGTATCTTCCCTTCGCCTTTGCCCTTGGACTTAAGACAAGGAAAGAACATTGGTTAATACCATACATGTACTGGTACCATGTTTGCAGGATATTGTTGGTTCTGTTGTGGAGCGTGATGAGGGCATCTCGTCTGATCTAATTAGAGGAAACTCTGGCTCGTCCCAGGTGCTGTTAGTGAGGCAACAGCCACAATATTCTTTGTCTTGTCACTTGAAGTTGCTAATACTTTGGAACTTTTTTAGGGTCCTGTATCAAATCCATCAAAGCCAGTTTCCAGGTTCAAGATGCAGAGAAGTGGTCGTTGACATACAGCAGTACATGATTGAAAATGCTTGTAAAAATTAATTCGTTCACTTTCAAACTTATTTCCGATTAACATGCATAGGAGATGTTCAAGGGCTGAGAGGCCTTTAATTGCTAATGTTTTCCCTTTTTGTGGAAATGTAACCGTAGCGGGTGGGGCGTTGCCAAGGGGCAAGGACCCCTAATAGAGACAGTTCATTTGAAAATCAACTGTATCAGAATTAAAAAAAAATCGAATGTATCTATTAAAAGTGCCCAGAGGGAGTACAATCTTTCTAAAAAAACCCATAATTAATTCGTTGGCTGGTGTATTGTTGAAGTTTCTTGTACCAAGGTTTTGCAGAGACCTGCTAAATCAAATTATGCAGCGAAAAAGAGGCTCGTGCTCTTGCAGTCTCTGACAGAAAATGAAATCTAGCTGTCAGGAGTCAGCAAATTTTAACAAGATATTTCTCGTTGTGTTCTTTCGTGCTTAAAAAAAGAGGCGCTTAATTATTTCTTGAAAGAGAAGGATTTGTGCAAGTGGCTCTCTAGTTTGCACATTAACGTGGTCTGTTGTATGAGAAGATGACAGTTGCCTTGCTTGCCCCACTTAGCTGCGATTGCCATGATGCTTAAACGTCTCTCGTGCCGTTAAATTCATCTTTGATCATACAACGTGAGCGGTAGAACTGTGCAATTGATGAGAACAAGAGATCTATTGTTGGACGATTGAGAGCAAGAGTAATTGATCCTGCCAAAAATCATTCAAGACATTCCCGTGCTTCAGTAACCAATAAAATCCAAAATCTGTGAATGTTGGACAAAATCTAACCAACTTTCCAGAATTAATAGGTCAGTCCCACCGACTGCAATTCTCGTGGTATTATTTACGAATACTAAAATCTATCATTCCTCGACAAGTTTGTGAGGCAGCAAAAAATCAAGCTACGGGCTTCAGTGCAACTTCTGCAGCAGACGCAACTGGAGCAACTCCACCTGTCGTCGGGCTGAAAATGGCATTTACACATTGTTAACAATCTATAATCAGGTTGCGAATTTGAATGTTATAGACAACAAATGAAGCACATGTACTTACAGTCCCACAAAAACTTTGAACGCATCATAAATCCCCCATTGTGCACCAGTGAGAGTACCAATCATGACAATACGAAGAGGTAGCCCCCGGGTGAAAAGACCCCATAAACCAAGTTTATTCACGGCCTGCAAAATAGATGACCAACATTTCATAAGCTTTGAAGAAAAAAAAATGGTAGCAACTGCCAGCCGATAGTGGTTTGAAGACTTACATCGCCCACGGTTGCCCCCTTCGCATTGTTAAGGAAAGAGACTAAATTGTCAGCAGGGTGTGAAACAATAGCACAGAATACACCAGCAACATAACCACCAGCAAAGCTCACACCAAGCTGCAAGGATTTACTACATTGGTCTTTGGGTGTAGGGATACCATACTTGTATATCATCTCCACAATTGTTTCAAATGAGGCAAATTTCATCATAGTATCTGTCATACAGCAACCGTTGTATTAAGGTATTGACAAGAATGAATGAACTGCCAAACCCAGTAAATCAGATAATTAATGAGACCATCTCTTGTTGATCAGAGTCATTTATTTCATCCAATTATTTAAAATCGAAAATACTAATACAAAGAAATTACTCTTTTTGAAAAAGGTTGCATTTACTAGTTATTGTCCCCACTCTATTCTACATTGCCCCACATAACAGACATCGAAATATCTACAAAGCACGATTGCACAACAAAATCGAACCATGAAGTAAAAGACAACAAACCTAGCAAACTACATCATGGAATCACAACACAAATCTTTCTTGAAGCGGAGGTCCTGAGTTGGAACTCCCACTCCGTCGGCCACCCACATGGGATTATATCCCAATTTACCAGATGTGTATGATGCATGGTTTTTAAAAGGTAGACAGACTGGTCCGATCAAGGCGGTTAGCCCCGGTCAGTTGACCAGGCCGGTTCGGAAATAAATTGGCTAGTTGACTCGCTAAACCGACGAACCGGACCGGTCCGGTTCAAAGTTTCAATGGGTCAAACCAGTATTTTTTTTTATAAAAAAGACTTGTTTTTGCCAAAATTCGAAACTAGGACTGACACCATCATTCCCAACGCCTTAACCATTGGACTACTTGACTTTTTTATATTTATTATGCACAATATATAAATTTATATCAGTAGTGTTCTCTCCTAATATCTATCCAGGGTCAAACCGGTCAAACTGTGGGTCCAACCGGCCGGCCAAATTTTTAAGTCGATGGCTGGTCCGGTTTTAAAAACCTTGGTATGATGGGTGGGCCTTGTATACACCCGAGGGGATTGGCGGCAGGATACGGTGCTCTAAAAGGTTGGTTGCCCTGTGGTGTGGACATCGGACCCGAGCCCATGCAGGTCTACAGCCCAAGCCCGCCAGTTTAGTAAGAGTATTTTTAGGAATTCAGTTATGATGATAGATATGCTGATTTATATGGGTAGTTTAATTTTAGTAGAGTCCCATTTGCCTTAGACTTTGATTAGGAATAAAATCTTAGAAAATAAAGGATGTAACCTGATTTTATTATCGTTTCCAAATTGAGGACATGATTAGAACGGTTTGTTCCTTTTAAATCTAGGAGTTTGTAAGCCTATTTATAAGGCTCAACCATATCAATAAAGGTACCTTATGCTTTTGTCAAATAATATTGTGTTTTCTCTCATGAAACTCTATGTTTGGTGAAGATGCTGAACGCCTAGGTGCTGATGCTTAGGAACTTCTGGTGGTGATTCCAGAAGACACCCTATTGCCCTCTATCTCCTTTTCCTTTCTTTCCATCTCTTCTTTCCCTGTAACCAAATCTGCTCCTGTGTTGTTGCAGCAGCCTTCAAGGTGAAAAGGTTTCAAACTTTGGCGCAGTTTCCTGCTATGCTACAAGTACAGCCACGTAGAGAAGTCCTGTGTTGTTTGACTGCTGGAGCAAGAAGAAATCAGAAGGGAAGCTGCTGTTGCTGAATTTGACACAAGGACTTTGCAAGGAAGATGATCTGAAATCTCTGTGCTGCCAATTGAAAGCTTCCGTTACGGTGCCTTGTTCCAGAATTTCTTCCCACACAGATAAGCAGTTCTCTTTCTTCTTTGGTCCTACTTCTCTATCTGATTTAGCATCATTTTGTTGACGGTGTAAGTGTGTGAAGGTGCTGACTTTATACATAACTTTAAGCTTGAGCCTTCTCTACCTTAGCCTTGGATAATTTCTCAATTATCATTAGAAACCCGATTTCTGTTAGTATTTTTAATTGTCCAATACTACTGTTAGCAACATCTGAATCGGCTTTAATTTAATTGCTTGTTTTAAAATCTTTATCTTGCTTACTTAGAATTGTTAAAATTCTATATTTTTCTTTACTTGCTTACGTTTTATTGGATCTCAAGTTGGTTGTCCTGCATCACCCTGCCCCATCTAGTCAGGTCATAAGGAAAAAAATCACAAATCTGGTTATCATTGACATGATAGAAAGGGCAACTTGGCAGTCATGATTACTAAAATGCAGAACTACAAGGAATATTTACCCTTGATGGGATCCAAACTATGCTAATAGAGAAAATATCCGTTTGAAACACAAACTAGATATTATATATCACTAAAGAAGCCCATAACAAACAAGGAACAAGTAAAAAATAGGAACAAAAAAAATGCACCCCATAAATAGTTGATACTCTTTCGGTCCAAAAAAACCTGGCAACATTGGAAAAATTAAGGATCCCCTATTAGGTGACTGGATTTGCCCTACAGGCCAATAGATCCTCATGAACTAGCATGTGCAGGGGTAAGTGGAGGCTTGAAATGTCGTGGGCCCCACAGGCCAATAAATTTAACTCACTATCAAATGCTGCCAGGATTTTTTTGGACGGACGGAGTATTCGTCAAGAGGAGTAACATGCAGACATATCGGAAAACAAGAATAAAAAACATCTATTCACATTGTCACCACCAATAAACAAACTTTAGGTGGTCAAATTTTTTACAATAAACCAACTCCTTTCTTCTTAAGTCCAAAGTTCACCCATCCAGAGAGATATAGTCCAATTTTTAAGACTAATATAATATGAAATAAGTCTTGCAAAGATGATTTCTTAGGTAGAATTGCACATCTATTCGAAAATCAAAATAGAAACTTGCTCTCAAGAAGCAGTCAACAAAAGAAAAATTGCATGCAGAAATCTAATTCACATGTCTTTGGAAATTCGATATAAAAATTAATGTCTGAAGTTGTCCAAATGTCAAGTACGTAACTGTAACAGAAATGTATTTAAAAAGGGATGAGTTTATGTGAGATCGTTCTCATATAAGGATCATGAGGTCAATCTTTATTACCGTTAGATTCCGATCGGAAGGTGGATATCAAATCAGTGGGTAGGTGAGTGTGTCACATCAAAGAGTGGGTGAGATCATTATGGATATTTTTAGCCGTCAGATCAAGAACCAACAGCTACGATTCAAAGTGGCCTCATATAAGCAATATGAGAGCAATCTCATATAAACTTTTCCCATTTAAAAATATCAAAAAACAACAGAAATAACCACATTATCATGAAATTCAGCAAGCAAACACAAGAAACGGGAACAAACCACTGCACTAAGATGCTTTGCTCACAATTACAGTTGCCTTTGAAGTATCATTCGATGTTCTTGACTATTTTATTTCATTATTAGAGCATGGCTGACGTAAGAAAACCCAAGACCAAAAACATTTTCATAAACAACTTACACTAGAGTGCAACTTGAAGTTACTAGTGAAGTTCAATGAAGCACAAAGAAAGGTTAGCTATATCTACATTCAAAATTTTGACAAATAATCTTCATGAAAAACTATGTGCATAAGATGGAAATTAGACAGTCTATATGTGCTTCAAAATCTAGAAAATAAATAGTGACTCCAAATGTACCAAATAAAATAAAAAATCACTCATTGATTGCAAGAGAAGTAGCAAGAAAACATATACACTTGTAAACCACTTCATTGGAGTACAGCTCCACCCTAACTACTTTGAAGCAGACTCAAGCAGAGAGGTTACGTTGCTATACGCACACATAAAATCTATAAGATCATGAGTAGACCCCCAGAAGAACTATGTGCATAGAAAATAAACTAAAAATAAAAAATCATTATAAACATCGGTCAATTGTAGTGAAATTCCAAAACCCAGAATAATTCTAGCAAGCAAAGGAATACACTTGTAAACCACTTCATTGGAGTACAGCTCCACCCTAACTACTTTGAAGCAGACTCAAGCAGAGAGGTTACGTTGCTATACGCACACATAAAATCTATAAGATCATGAGTAGACCCCCAGAAGAACTATGTGCATAGAAAATAAACTAAAAATAAAAAATCATTATAAACATCGGTCAATTGTAGTGAAATTCCAAAACCCAGAATAATTCTAGCAAGCAAAGGAATACACTTGTAAACCACTTCATTGGAGTACAGCTCCACCCTAACTACTTTGAAGCAGACTCAAGCAGAGAGGTTACGTTGCTATATGCACACATAAAATCTATAAGATCATGAGTAGACCCCCAGAAGAACTATGTGCAAAGAAAATAAACTAAAAATAAAAAATCATTATAAACATCAGTCAATTGTAGTGAAATTCCAAAACCCAGAATAATTCTAGCAAGCAAAGGAATACACTTGTAAACCACTTCATTGGAGTACAGCTCCACCCTAACTATTTTGAAGCAGACTCAAGCAGAGAGGTTACGTTGCTATATGCACACATAAAATCTATAAGATCATGACTAGACCCCCAGAAGAACTATATGCATAGAAAATAAACTAAAAATAAAAAAACATTATAAACATCGGTCAATTGTAGTGAAATTCCAAAACCCAGAAATTCTAGCAAGCAAAGGAATACACTTGTAAACCACTTCATTGGAGTACAGCTCCACCCTAACTACTTTGAAGCAGACTCAAGCAGAGAGGTTACGTTGCTATATGCACACATAAAATCTAAAAGATCATGACTAGACCCCCAGAAGAACTATGTGCATAGTAAATTAAAAAAAATGAAAAATTATTATGAATCTAACCTAATATTCATTCTATCGTTTATTGAAATTAAAAATCTACACAAAGAAACATTGCAATAGATCATTTTACACAAAAAAACCATGTACCATAAGCTTTCCACAATCATTCAATTCAAGCTTGCTGACAACTAAGCTCACACTGAAAACAAAAACTAAGATCAAAGGGTTCCTACCAACAATACAGAAAAACACAACATCAATAGTTGAATTTAACAAATTCTAAATTATAAAGAGTAAGCAAAAAAACAGCTGAAGTAGCTTAGAAGTAGAAAAGAAAAAATAAATTTAACTTACAAGGAATCTGACGTCCCCAGAGAGGAACAAGCCCTTTGTATAGACTAAAAAGGAAAAAATATATACAAAGTCAGAAATTAAACGACATAACATATATGGAGTGCAGTTGCTAGTTCAATTGACCAATTCGAAAAGAAAGAGTACCCAAGAGCTCCTTCAGACTTGACAAACTTTGGAAGTCCATCAGACAGACCTCTAGCAAAACCAGGCTGAGTCTGGACACGAACCTTGACAGCTTCCATTGGGCAGAGGGCAATATCCGCAATTACTTCTGCAGATGCTGACCCAGCCAGGTAGATCAACGTCTTGTATTTGGTGGCAAACTCAGGCCCAGCAAGGTCAGTGTAATATTTCTTAAAAAACTCGTAAAAACCAAATTTGCAGGCACCCTGAGCACTATAACCAAGCAGTGTTGGAACCCATCCCCTAAAGAACCCTCGTACACCTTGCTCTTTAAGTAAAACACCAAAACCAGAACTTATAGACTTGTACTTTGCAGGATCAATCTGTAAACATGGCATGTTTAAAATTTAGTACGAACCAACATTGCTGAAGCACAGACAGAAAAAAAGATGCATTTCAAAAATTTTGAAATATGCTAATCCAGAACACAAAACTAAAATAGGCATCGAATGATTCCAAAACGATTTACAGAGGAAATGCTCCACATGTCAACCATGAATTCAGAATAGAGAAAATCTTGTATAAAACGTTAAAAATCGTACTTCTTCGATCCAAATGGTAAAAGGGCCAAACCTGCATATTGCATTTGACGAGATCCAAGGGCGTGACAGCCATATGAGTGAGGCCGCAGCTCAAGATGCCTCCAGCGGTGCAAGCCGCGTAGAAAGCCGGCGAGTACATCTCAATCTTCCCGGGCTCGCTCGGGGCAGGAATGACGAAGGACCCGGAGGCCGCGATCGTCCGGGAGAGCGAGCCGCCGGCGAGGGACTGGGAAGGTAAGAGCCCCCGCAGGCTTAGGGTTTTGGCGGAGGACGAAGGCGTGTAGAGGAAGCTCGGCATGAGATGCTGGCGCGAGCTGCCGGAGGGATCCATCTCGGCCGGAGCGTGGAGGTGACTCTGGAGGAAATGGGGAGAAGGAGGCGGAAGAAGGGGAAGAAAAGGGCGAGGATTGCGGGGTTTGGACGCGAGGAAAACCAAGGGTTTTTCCACCCTGGGTCTTCTCCCCGTCCCGACCGGTAGGCGGCTCTTCCCCTTTTCGCTCGAGGGCCCCCCTTCAATGGAGTCACTTTATACGATTCCGTATTTGAGCGCGCGGCGATTGGTGGGTTGGAAACTGCCACTAACGTTTCACCAAATTACAAGTGGCCGGTGGCCTTTCGGGGACTGCCGGAACGGAAGTGGGAATATATCAGAATGACCGACTCACAAATTCTGCACATTTCTTGTCATTTCGAGCGAATCAATGTATAGATATATAGGGTGCATTTGGAAGCTGACATGGTGAAAGAATTTATGTCACCCTGAAAATAATCAAGGGTATTTTTTCCTGATTGGTGACAGCTCGTTTGGAAGCTGAAAGTAATTCGGCGTCAGGGTGAAAACTTTCACGCCTAATTTGTGAAAGGTGAAATATGTTTGGGAACTGAAAATAAGTCACACTGATAGGAATATTCGTCAGCATATCGAGTAATTTGATACACTATAGTACTGCATATCAAGTAACTGGTTACACTATAGTACTGCATATCGAGTAATTTGATACACTATAGTACTGCATATCGAGTAACTGGTTACACTATACTGCATATCGAGTAATTTGATACACTATAGTACTGCATATCGAGTAATTTGATACACTATAGTACTGCATATCGAGTAATTTTATACACTATAGTACTGCATATCGAGTAACTGGTTACACTATAGTACTGCATATCGAGTAATTTGATACACTATAGTACTGCATATCGAGTAATTTGATACACTATAGTACTGCATATCGAGTAACTGGTTACACTATAGTACTGCATATCGAGTAATTTGATACACTATAGTACTGCATATCGAGTAACTGGTTACACTATACTGCATATCGAGTAATTTGATACACTATAGTACTGCATATTGAGTAATCGATTACGCGATAATTTTTTTAATGGACAAACTTCACCGATGCATATCTTACTCATTTCTAATCCGTTTTGGCCCATTTTTTTTTCATTCTTCCTCATTTTTAGTGTTCTTTCTTATAACGATGAAAAAAATTGTCCAAAACGGACTAAAAATGAGGGAGATATGACGGGGAGGGGGGGTCCCTTGGCATAACGGTGCGGCAGCGGAGGTGTCGGGCTAAATACCGGGGTGACTGGCTTTGGACGACCCGAGCAGTTGCCCGGGAGGGGTGGGCACGGGTTCCCTCAGCTCAACGGGGCAGCAGCGACGAGGTGGGGGCCTCAATCAGCGGCGGCGGCAACCGGAGGGGAGGGGGGCTCAATGAGCGGCGGGGACGGGGGACACAACCTCTCTCAGCTCAACGGGGCACCATCGGGGTGGAGGTACTCACCGGGGGGGATGAACCTTGTGAGAGAGTTGATTTTTTTTCGTCGAAGAGGTGCGACGATCGATTCGTCAGCCTGATGCTCACTTTGGTGAGAATCAGCTTTTCAGGGTGAAAGGTGAAAATTTGTCACCTTTCACCTTTCAGGGCCAATTTTCGGCCTTTTAGCAAACAAACACTTTTCAGGGCTGAAAGGTGAAAGAGTGAAAATTTTCACCTATCACCGTCACCGACCATTTTTCACCATTTCAGCTTCCAAACACTTTTCACCCTGAAAGGTGAATTTTCACCTTTCAGGGCTGAAATATGCTTTTTTTCACCCTGAAAGGTGCAAACAAACGCACCCATAGTACTAAACTTGAGTTGTGTACCCAATGCGTCATGCAAACTCCACCTAAACTGTCAAAGATAATGGATAATGGTGCCCCGTGCAAGCGATCTCCTTGCAATCATGCCAAACTATCTATAGATTGATTCGTTCAAAGTGATAAAAAATGTGCATACTTGGTGAGTCGGTAGATAATGGCACTCCATGCGAGCGATCAATCTCCTTACAATCATGCCAAACTATGGGTGCGTTTGTTTGCACCTTTCAGGGTGAAAAAAAGCATATTTCAGCCCTGAAAGGTGAAAATTTTCACCTTTCAGGGTGAAAAGTGTTTGGAAGCTGAAATGGTGAAAAATGGTCGGTGACGGTGATAGGTGAAAATTTTCACTCTTTCACCTTTCAGCCCTGAAAAGTGTTTGTTTGCTAAAAAGCCGAAAATTGGCCCTGAAAGGTGAAAGGTGACAAATTTTCACCTTTCACCCTGAAAAGCTGATTCTCACCAAAGTGAGCATCAGGCTGACGAATCGATCGTCGCACCTCTTCGACGAAAAAAAATCAACTCTCTCACAAGGTTCGTCCCCCCGGTGAGTACCTCCACCCCGATGGTGCCCCGTTGAGCTGAGAGAGGTTGTGCCCCCCGTCCCCCGCCGCTCATTGAGCCCCCCTCCCCTCCGGTTGCCGCCGCCGCTGATTGAGGCCCCCACCTCGTCGCTGCCGCCCCCGTTGAGCTGAGGGAACCCGTGCCCACCCCTCCCGGGCAACTGCTCGGGTCGTCCAAAGCCGGTCACCCCGGTATTTAGCCCGACACCTCCGCTGCCGCACCGTTAAGCCAAGGGACCCCCCCTCCCCGTCATATCTCCCTCATTTTTAGTCCGTTTTGGACAATTTTTTTCATCGTTATAAGAAAGAACACTAAGGGTGTGTTTGTTTACTGAAAAATGAAAAATCGTCAAGGTGAAAGAAGTATAAAAAATTTTAGTTTGAAAATTTTTCAGGCTTTAAACGTACTTTTAGGGTGCATTTATTTTATATTATCCAAATATATTTCAGTTTTTACAAAGTTTTGGTACTTCTTTCACCTTGACGATTTTTCATTTTTCAGCAAACAAACACACCCTAAAAATGAGGAAGAATGAAAAAAAAATGGGCCAAAACGGATTAGAAATGAGTAAGATATGCATCGGTGAAGTTTGCCCATTAAAAAAGTTATCGCGTAATCGATTACTCGATATGCAGTACTATAGTGTATCAAATTACTCGATATGCAGTATAGTGTAACCAGTTACTCGATATGCAGTACTATAGTGTATCAAATTACTCGATATGCAGTACTATAGTGTATCAAATTACTCGATATGCAGTATAGTGTAACCAGTTACTCGATACGCAGTACTATAGTGTATCAAATTACTCGATATGCAGTACTATAGTGTAACCAGTTACTTGATATGCAGTACTATAGTGTATCAAATTACTCGATATGCTGACGAATATTCCTATCAGTGTGACTTATTTTCAGTTCCCAAACATATTTCACCTTTCACAAATTAGGCGTGAAAGTTTTCACCCTGACGCCGAAGTACTTTCAGCTTCCAAACGAGCTGTCACCAATCAGAAAAAAACACCCTTGATTATTTTCAGGCTGACATAAATTTTCACCTTTCACCATGTCAGCTTCCAAACGCACCCTATATTTCAACATATGGTCAATCCGAGAAAACCATTTAAATGCTTGAGAATATGTTATGAACTTGTGCCTTAGATAATTAGGATGAACATTTACCCTTAGTGGACTTTGCATATAATAATATTTTTCACTCTAGCATCGGCATGACACCATATGAGGCGCTATACGGGCGACCTTGTAGATCGCCAACCTGCTGGTAAGGTTAAAGAGCGTAAAATGATCAAATTTGAGTTGGTATAACAATGTATCAAAAAAAGTGAAGTTTATTAAGCAAAGGTTGTTGACGATGCAAAGTTGGCAAAAGAGTTATCCTGATAAGGCATAGGGAACTCGAGTTTGAGATGGGTGACCATTTGTTCTTGAGGATATTGTCAACCAAATGTGTTATGAGGTTCAACGTTAGAGGTAAGTTAAACCCTTGATTTGTTGGTCCATTTGAATTCATCGAGAAGATTAGACCCATGGCATATAGATTGACCTTGCCTCCCCAAGTTGAGAGTGTCCATAATGTCTTCCATATCTCTATGCTTTGTAAGTATTTGTTAGATCCTTCTCTTATCCTCGACCAAGACCTTCGAGGAGAGACGAGTTAAGATTTTAGACAGGAATGAGCAAGTCTTACGAACAAAGAGAATCCTGTTTGTGAAGGTTTTGTGGCAAAACCACTCCATAAAGGAGGCTACGTGGGAGGTTGAGACAAAATGAGAGAAAAGTACCCCGAGTTATTTGATGAATAACTTGTAAATTTTGTAAAAAAAATCCTAAATGGAGGGCTTTATGCTATTTGGAGCTTAAATCACCATCATCAAGTGGGCTACAAGTGGGAAAGGTGGTACCTTTCTTGCTAAGGAAGCCAGGTAGGTAGTTTCATACTTATTGAAGCATGTTAGCTGATGTGAATGTGTTTTCAAGTACTTTCAAATTAGGGGAAATGCATGGTTTGTATAAAAAAAGTTCATGGATTATCTTAATTCTTCTAAATTGCATGAAAAGAGGGTTTTCTTAATTGTTGATTGATGGATGGTGCCTGTTGATATGATTTACTATTGTTGAAATAGTATGTTTAGCAGTCATATGCTTTAAAAGAGATGCACGATTTAAAAATTCATTCTTGCTGAAATAACACATTTGATGAATGAATATTTTGGATGAACAACATGATTTTATCCTGGTTGAAATAGCCCACTTGATTATTGGCTCATTTGATTAGTTATATATATGCATGTTTTAGCGATGAAACTATGAAAGCTTTGCAGCGGATTTCAGCTTAAAAGAATTTGAAAATATATCTCTTTTTCACGAGTCTCATATTTTGGCTTATGCGGTATGCGATGAGGGCATGTGGATGCACATCCCAGGTTCGCAAGGGGAAAAGTCCATGGTGGATGATGACCTATGATAAGTCATAGTGGCAACTCGTGGCACATGATAGCCTTGGATTGCAAAATACTTTTTGCTATAATGCAAGCACGCGCACATACGGGGGTTAAGTGTGCATCATGAGAAGGCCCTTAGTTTCTCTGCTGAGGAGCAAGTTCATGTCGTTATGGTATTCGACGACATCTTCCTTGGGTTATGACCCATGAGAGAAGCATGTGGTCCATGGTTTGGGAGTGTATGTATGTATAACTCTTGGTCTCTGGCACGTGTGAAAATTCACATGGCCTTTGGTTGTTTGCTCATATGAGAAGTTTCCATCCTGTTATCTTAATTTATCATGTTTTTTATACATGGGTTATGGGTGGATTAACATTGTTGACTGATTTAGTCATTTGTGCATGATTTATGAGCACATCTATGTCAAATGACAAGATTTTGAAATGCATTGGTTTTGGGGAAAGAATGCATTAGGTTGAGATTATTGACATCTCTTTTCATCCATTGTGTAAACAACTAAGCTATGCTAATCCCATTTCATAACACTAATATGATTCTCTACATTTGGTTGGGCTTAAAAGAATTCACTTCTTCCTGTAGTGGTAAAAATCCGTAATTTTAACGAAAAGTGAGGGCTTTTTGTAAAAAAAAAGCATACAAAATTGAATTTTTTTTACAAAAAGCCCTCGTTTTTCACTAAAATTATGGATTTTGCCATTGAAAGAAGCTGAAGTGACTTCTTTTAGGAGGAGATTTCCCAAAAAAGCTGGATCAAGAATCCAAAATCCAACTTTCAGCTTCTTTTTAGGCAACCAAACAGACCCATAGTTTCCCCTACTGAGGTTATACCCGTATCCTCACCCACCCGTAGATATTGCATGTGCTAGCGGCGAAGCTTGAGGGCTCTTAGGTGTAGATTTTGGTGCCATCATCTAGTACCATCGTATGTTACTTGTCTTGGTTATTTTGTTGGTTTAGACTCTTATGTATTTGTGTCAACTCTGGACATGTACTTAAAGCACCACGGTGCTAACCTTTGGGATACTATGTATTTTGTGATGCTAATTTGTTTAAACACGGCAATTCTTGGAATGTTAAGATCTTCACATTGTGGTTATCGATTGTGAATCCGAAACGGGTCCTTAGTTTTTTTAAAAAGTAGTATTATGCTTCATTTTGAGCATTAAAGTACCGGGACGTGACAACTTTCTTATGTATGCAGGGTAAGTTCTATGAGTAGTCTGAGTAGAGGAAGTTGTTCACTTTGTTTTTTTTGTTTGAATAAAATTGATATTAATAACTAGCAGACAGAATCGCGAGAAATTACAAATCTAGTCCGAGAGCATACATCCATGTGCAAGTGCAACACGGGCTCAATATTAAATTTGGACCACCGCCCTCCCAGAGATGTGACGAGGGAACAAGTGAGGGAGCTGTTCACTTTGCTATTAAACTGGTCAGACATTATGAGTGTTCCTACTAACGTCACCCCCCACATGGCCTTTGGTCCATGCGCCGACTCCAAGTCCAACTCACGCGGGTCTTAAAATTGGAATCCAGGATTTCCATAGTTTTCCATTACCACAGCCTACTACGGTATATCTCTGGTGCGTGCCACAGTACTTGTTCCTTCACCAGATCCACTTCCTCCGCAACAAATCCAACCCCAACCAAACCAGGAACAAAATGTTCAGAAAATAGCAGCGACGCCAAGCGTCGTAAATTTATAATTTTTCCTCCTCAAAATTTGAACGCTGTCTTCTCTCCAGAGTCCAGATTGCTTTCCTTCAATTTGGCCCGTCCGACGAAGAAGTAATCGTACGGACCACATACCTCCCCTTTGCGCAAAACAAGGAAATTCACCTGCGCCTACAAACAGGAAACCTTCCCCCCCCCCCTCCACTCCCTGTTGGATTTCCGCAATCCCTGCTGACTTGTACGGCCCCGATTTAATCCTCTTTCTCTCTTTCCTCTTCAAATAAGCAGCTCGCGACGCCGCCCTTTCCGCCTCCCTCGCAGCTCGATCGGCTCTCCCTTTCCCCTCTCTCTCTCTCTCCACCCCTCCCGGCCGCCGGCACCACCTCTTCGTTATTCTCGTTGTAGATTAATCTGAACTTGAATCGCATTTGCCCTCCTTTTTCACGATCTCTCGTGTAACACTTGGATTACGACTTCTAAATAATTCGATTCGGTCCCGAGGATTTGAACTGATCAGATCTGCGAGAACAAGCTTGTGTTCTGATAATTTCTTATTTGACTTATGCGCATCGCCGGATCGAACCGGTTGCGTGGACTGAACCCTAAGGAGAAGGAAACCCTAGTTTGGATGGCGGGAGAGAGAGCTGTATTGGTGAGGGATGTGGAGGAAGGGCAGATCTCAGATTCGGAATCGGTAGAGGAGATTACGGAGCAGGATTTTGTGCAGGAAGCTGGGTCGCGGTGTTGGGTGAAGTTCCCGGCTGCGTATGGCGGCAGCCTGGCCAGTTACGCGTGGTTTCAGGGCGTTCAGAACAAGCCGTTGACGGAGCCGTATGTGAGGGGGCAGCCGAGATTGGAAAAGAGTGTGAAGAGGGAGGATCAGAAGAGGTTGCCGACGGAGACTGTGATTTTGGATAGTGGTGATGAGGATGAAAAGGAAGAAGGGGAATTGGAGGAGGGGGAGATTGACGGCGATACGGTAGTTGAGACGACGCTGGAAGAAATTGTTAGTGAAGCGGATGAAGGAGTCGGTGTTGAGTCAGCGCAGAGTGAATCTGCGAAGTTGAAAGAAGATGTTGAGCTGCAGAAGAAAATCAAGTCAGTTGAAGAAGCTTTCCAGACCGTCACTGAGAATAGTGCAGATAAGTAAGTCTGCCATGGATGACTTTGTTAAGAAGACATGATTAGTGTTGATGCTGTTTGAATAAAAATTCTGAAGGAAATGTGGACTTATTTTAGTTGTTGTGCACCTTGCTTGTAGATCATTTCGCCTTATTTGTTCCGAGACTCGGAGTTCTTTGGACACTCTGCAGCAGTTGGTTCTGGACAAGAATGCTGTGGCTGCAGAATTGATTCAGAAGGCATTTGCTGTAGTTCAGTTGGTTCACAATGTAGGATACCTTAACCTTAAAAGCGTTTACCAATAACTTTCCTTTTCCTAAACAAATGGAAATTTTAAAATTTTTATTTGTTACCAACGCAGTATATGGTTTAGTTGGTTGATATGCTAAGATGGCTCTTGATGTAGGTGTTTTGTTGTGGAACATCCGATCAACAACAATTGCATGAGGATGATTTGTTGAGGTAATAACTTTTTTTTGCTGATAATTATAACACTTTTCATTGTTGTAGGTTACTAATTACTTACCTTCCACAGGTTTCTCTGTCATGTAAAGGAGAAAACTCGGGCTCTCTTTTCTCAAGATCAGATAGAGGAGGTTCAGTGTTATCTCATATTTGTTGTAGTTGATGTTACTGTTGTCCAGAATTAAAATCTCAGCTAGTTGTTCTATTTGATAGGTGGAAGCTATGATCAAATCAGTGGTTTCAGATTCCTGCAGGACTGTCACCAAGGACAAAACAACAAAGGCCGCCAATAAACAAGATAATTCATCTTCCATTATTTTCCTTGAAAGTACTGCTGCTACTCTTAGTTCCCAGAAGCCAGTAGATTACTTCAATGGCATCAAAAGTGGGGGAATTAGCTCGGAAGCTTTAAGACATGGGCCAGTGTTAACCCGCCCTAAGGTCAGAAGGGAATTTGGTCGGATAAATCTTCATGTCGATTATGATGAGAATAGCCTTCCATCTCCCACACGTGATGGTCCACCAACATTGCCTGTGCTGAAACCACTGAATATCACGGACGCAGTGGCTCCAATGAATGTGGGAACTAGCAAAGAAAAGGAAACAACAGAAGATGATGCATTTCATCCATATGTGACCGATGCTGTTAAAGCTGTTTCAAGTTATCAGCAGAAATTCGGCCATACTTCTTTTCTTTTGAGCAACCGACTTCCTAGTCCAACTCCTTCAGAGGAGTGTAATGATGAGGATGGTGATTCTAATGGGGAAGTTTCTAGTTGTTGCAGCTCTTCTAATAGTAAGATTGTAAGTTCAACTCTCCCGTCCCAGCAAATTGGAGAATCTGCTGGTCCTGATATTGCTAGCGTGAACGGAAAAGAGACTGTTCCTAGTAGAAGACCAAGTCTTGTAGGCCCTGGTACCAGTTCTATTCTAAAACCTTCGGCTAAGAGCCGAGATCCCAGGTTGAGGCTTGTAAATCCTGAAATGAGTCATGCCTCCGAATCTAAAAAGAACCTCTATGTGGATTCAGCCACAAATTCAATCATTGGAGTCCTTGGTACAAGGAAGCTTACAGCCATAGAAGACACCACACCGAGTGGTAATGTTTTAAAGAAACAGAGAAATGGGATAACTAATTCCAGTCTTCCCAGGGACCCAAGATTGTCAGGCGGAGGGGGTTGGTTGGTGGACAACAATTCCAGGGAGCAGCCAGCAAGTAGAAACCAAATATCAGAAGCTATGGATGTTGACACTCAAAAATCTCAAATTGCAGATATGACACTGAATAAAAGTATGGACGCAGGTGGAAACTTGAATTTGCCAAATATTAAGAATTCTATGCCAGTGGCTAGTGTTGCACCTACAGTTTCGTTACCTTCTTTGTTGAAGGACATTGCCGTTAATCCAACCATGCTTTTACAACTAATTCAGATGGAACAACAAAGGTTAGCATCAGGGACTCAACAAAACTCTGCTAATATGGCACCAAGCAGTTGCCCTCCTAGCTCAAGCATGCTATCTACATCAGCTTCCTCAGGAGATAATATGTCTATCATGTCTACCAAACTTGAACACCAACCAAGAGAAAAACCTCAGAATTTGGCCCAAGCTGCTTCAATGGTGAGCATTGTAGCTCGATGTGGATAGAGTTTATGTGTTGTTGAGTATTTTTAATTATATTTGGTTTCCTGGCCCTTTTTCTTGTATGCTTTCCATTTCTTCTCCCGATTTTGAGTCAATTTCCATTTCTCTTTAACTGCGAAGCAATGGATGGGCATTACATTAGGTATACCGGATTTAGATTCTAGAGGTTAGTTTTAAGGCTTGCTAGTAGTTAATAGTTGATCTTGATTGACATAATACTCTATCAGATGCTGACATTTTTATAATACTGACAAAGAAATATACATGCCTTAGAAGTTGATTTTGAAGGCATACACTTACCCTATTGAAGTAATAACTGTCAGAGCAATTTAAACACCTACTGGCATGGTTGGATTATTCTTGATTTCTTTTCTGTTTGGGGGATTTGACAATTTTTCATTTATATGTTTGGAACTTACCCATGATAATATGCTTTAGTAGTATACAAACATGTGGTCTGACTTCGTTCCATTGTTTCCAGAGTTTTTTCATTGGTCACAAATTTATTGATTGCTTACATGATGTTTACAGAACGTTGGAAGTGACTGGGGAAAGGTTCGCATGAAGCCGCGGGATCCACGGCGGATTCTGCAGAATAATATAATTCAGAAGAGTGAAGGTTTTGAGTCGGATCAGTTGAAAAGAAATGGGGTGGCTAAGACAGATGATACTCAGGGAAGTGGGGAAAATGTACTTGTGCAAACTGAGGCAGCAACCTGTTTGCCTTCTATATCTGCAGCTTTACCTGATATTGGGCCACAGTTCACTAAGACGCTCAAGAAGGTTGCGGATATAGTATCAAGTCCCGAACTTGCAAGTACTTCCCAGCCGGTTCTTCCTAATGCGCCACAATCTCTAGCAGCTCAAGAAGTTGCTGACAGAGCTCTAGAATCTCCGAATGATCAAGAAAATCGTGCTAAGCTCATGGATGAGGACAAAGTATCCCCTGAGCAACAAAACCCATGGGGAGATGAAGAAAAAATGTTTGAAGGGTATGATGACGAGCAAAAAGCTGTCATTCAGAGAGAAAGGGCAAGAAGGATAGAGGAGCAGAAGAAAATGTTTGCAGCTAGAAAGCTTTGCCTCGTTCTGGATTTGGATCATACACTTTTAAATTCTGCCAAGGTAGACGTGGATATTTTCTTAATTAGACCAAAGTTACTTGTTTTAATGGCTACTAAGTAATGAGATATAAAGTGTCCCACTTCTTATCTAATGAATTTCAATCTTATAGTTTGTTGAAGTTGACCCAGTGCATGAAGAGATTTTGAGAAAAAAGGAAGAGCTAGATCGAGAGAAGCCTTATAGACATCTTTTTCGGTTTTCTCATATGGGTATGTGGACAAAACTGCGACCTGGAGTTTGGAACTTTTTGGAGAAGGTAACCATGCCGTCACGTAAAACTATTCTTTTACTCTTGGCACAATGTGTCGTATCTGTATGTGGCCGTATTTCATCCGGGTTTTAAACTATGCATAATTCTTGATGTTTGTAGGCGAGCAAGCTGTATGAGCTCCACTTATATACCATGGGGAATAAGTTATATGCCACAGAGATGGCTAAAGTGCTTGATCCCACTGGAGTTCTTTTTGCTGGCCGAGTGATTTCCAGGGGTGATGATGGTGAACTTTTTGATGGGGATGAAAGGGTACCCAAAAGCAAAGATTTAGATGGGGTATTGGGTATGGAATCAGGTGTAGTAATTATAGATGATTCTGTAAGGGTCTGGCCACATAACAAACACAATTTGATATTGGTAGAAAGGTAATATTGTCTCATAGGCCTTGATAATGTATCTCTTTTTGTTTTTAATCTGTACAAAACTGATTTCATCATGACCTTTTTGTGGTTGCAGATACACTTATTTTCCTTGTAGTAGACGTCAGTTCGGACTGCTTGGTCCTTCACTTCTCGAAATTGATCATGATGAGAGGCCAGAAGATGGAACTCTTGCATCTTCATTGGCGGTGTGATTTCGTATACAATAAAATGTTTTGTGAAGAGAAATGTCTAGTTGCTAGTTGTCTCTGAACTTATTCTTTCTGCTTCAAAACAGGTGATCGAGAGAATTCATCAGAACTTCTTCTCACACTTGTCTTTAGACGAGGTGGATGTAAGAAGCATTCTGTCCTGTGAACAGCGCAAGATATTATCTGGTTGTCGGATACTCTTTAGCCGTATTTTCCCGGTTGGAGAAGCCAATCCTCATTTACACCCACTCTGGCAAACAGCTGAGCAATTTGGTGCTGTTTGTACTACTCAGATCGATGATCAGGTCACTCATGTCGTTGCAAACTCACTTGGGACTGATAAGGTGTTTATTCAGTGTCCATACTGTTTGTATCTCATTTTCTTTGTTTTGCCCTTTCTTTCTGTGTGGAAAATCTCTCTCTTTTCACCTTAAAATGCTGACACTTCCCGTTTCAGGTTAATTGGGCTCTGTCTACTGGAAGATTTGTTGTTCATCCTGGCTGGTGAGAACCTTCTTCAATTTATAATATTAATACTTATTCTTGAATTGATTAATGTTGGTGCTGTGACTGGCCCCTGCCTCCGCTAAAATATATGGGATGTGACTGTGTTTTCCGTCTCCTTACAATGACAACTACCATTAAGTCCATATGACTACCGAGACACACAGGAGCATCCCATGTCATGGCCAGCACCTTAATAAGTGACTCATTTGATAAATCATAGAGGAACCATCTTCTAACATGCGGTATGAATGAACGTTTTGAAATTGTGATGACAGGGTGGAAGCATCAGCTCTGCTATATAGACGGGCAAATGAGCGGGACTTTGCAGTAAAATAATAAAAATTCGCAAAACATGAATGTCAATGGTAACTCGATTGTGTTGGTAAATGAGGGGCTCGCGGTGTCGGATGCAATAGCAGCATAAGCCCACCGGTTCCGATGATTTGCCAACTACTGCTCCGTACCGGTCCTATTCCTCATCTTTCACTACCCGAGCTTGGGCGACCATGATGAATATATAACTTAATGTGGAAAAAAGCATTAATCAAACAATGTGACAATCTGTATGGGGGGTGGGGGGGTGTAATGAAAATGGAGAGACGACCTATTGTTTGCAATTGGGCACCATAAAATTGAGTTGAACATACAGATTAAAATTGAGTTGAACATACAGATAAAAATTGAGTTGAACATACAGATTAAAATTGGCTCAAGATGGAGAGGGGAGGAACGTGGAAGGCAAATTTGATGTGGAAAAGAGTCAACGCTAAATTTGTGCAACGAGATTACTTAAGAATAGAGAAAGAAGGGTTGATCTGGCTTGACACATGGAATCTAATGCTTTATAAGCCATCTGCAGCCGGTTTAATTATGAAAGCAGTCCTATTTACGACCTTAATTTCAAAATGTGTAAAATTTCATAAATGTGATGTAAAAAAAAGGTATCGGAAAATATTAGTGGTTCTAGAATGTGATGTTGACGTTACTCCATCTTATCCGTGCAATTCTTTCCATTTTGTCAATGAAAAAGTGTAACTGTACGAACTGACCTATTGCTTCACGTATCTAAGAAAGGCAAAACTTGATGGAACTATAGATCAGATTTCATTATAGACCGGCCATAATTGGTTAATTTTAAGAATGATCAGGGGATGGTATAATCTAATTTTGATATGCATATTTTTTAAAACTCTGACTTGAGTCGACTTTCTTCGTCAGTTTCCTTTAGTCTAACTTCTAAAAGTGAAACCTCATTAGCTAAATAGGTTCCATTTATATGGCTTAGCTTTAAAAAAAATTCATGAAGCGGAGGTTTTGAGTTGAAACCTCCACTTGGTTGGCCACCCACCTAAAAGATTATTTCTTAATTTATGCTGAGGAGTTAAATAACCAAGTTTTCGAAAAGTTCGAGCTTATAGAAGAGAAAATATTTAATTAATATTTCAACACACCTCCACCCCCGGCGCACGTGCAAGTATAACATCACGCGGAAATATTCGAGGGGAGGACTCCCCTTGCAATATTTGATACCAATACTTGGCTTTGATACAATGTTAGACAACCAAGTTTCTCAAAAGCTCAAGCTTATAGGAAATGATATATTTAATTGACAACGAGGATACAATGTTCGAAGAGGTCGGTTACCTGCATGTTGGGACTCCGCTTGTTATAAAAAACTCATAACATTAAATTTTCAACTATGATCTTATTTTACTTAATTGAATTAAAACAACATATTGGCTCATATATATGCCTTTATGTTTAAATTCCAGTTAATAAGATGAGTTTTCGTATATTTGTATCTTTAATACAACTGACAATTTTTTATGGTTAGGCATTTGAAATTTTGGTACTTTTCTCTTCCTATTTTTGTTGCCGCATTTGAGAAAATGTGGTATTTAAAGAAGCCTACAATAGAAAGTCCGTTAGCCCATTTTTACTCCATGCATTAATTGTTGACTAATAACGTCATAGAACCGACCTAAACTGTGCAATTAGTGCGAAAAATATGAGTTGAATTAAATATTAAAATAACACTTACCTACTAGTTTGAACTTCTGTAAAACTTGGTTATTTAACATGGTTTCAAAGCCCATGTCTTGTTTCAAATTCTGCAGTGAACAACTTTTTCTTATATATATTTTTAAGGCATATTTTCTCCAATGTCATGTTTATCCTCCTTCTCTCTTATTATGTTCATGTGCTAAGCTTTAATAATTGTGTATAAGTGCGGGAGAGTGTTGAGTGGAGTTACATATTAAAAACAGCTCTTTCCTACCGGCTCGAGGTTTTGGGAAATTGGGTTACATTATTTAAAGACGCGTAATGCTTCCTACCGATATGAATGTATCCAAAGATGGAATGAGTTTTTAGAGGTCTTGCTTGCAAACAAAAAAGAAATAATAGAAGAAAAAAAAAGAGTTTTGAAACCCTATTTACACCAACAATAGAACACAAGATTGTTGAAAAAATTAACAAGAGTTGATCTCACTTGGTTTCTCTAGTGCTTACAATACAGTTTGTCCATCTGTTATGTATTATATAGGTCATTTGTAGTAGAACTGCATGTTGTTGGTGAGGTACCTTGGACATGGATGTCATGAGTTTGAACCGCCACTCCATTGGCCACCCGCCCGGGATTATGTTTTCATTTATGCAATAGTGTGCCTTGTACGCTCCCGAGAAGATTGGCAGTGGAATATGGTATTCCGAAGGAGTTGCCCGGGTTAGTCCCTTGTTATCTAAAAAATAATAGGAAGAAAAAAATTGTAGACGTTTGAGTTGGCCCATCTTTTGGTCAGTTGAGCTCGAATGGAGCGATACAAACATGGATGATCGAAGATGTAACATTTTGACATGATAAACACATCCTCTGATAGGCATATCTCATGATTTTCTTTCCTCGGTGAGTTTGCTGCCGAGAAAAGAAATGAACCCCCACTGTATGCATGCAGTCAAAGTCATGGGCCTCACGCCTACCAGGCGTTAGGGTGGTGGTGAAATCTCATGTGTGCAAAGAGAAGTCCTAGGTTCGAACCTGGACCAACACATTGTGTTGTGATCGTTTAAAATTAAAACCCTTGCAAGTGCACAAGACAATTGTACTAAAGGGTTGTCGAACCTCAGGGACGGTGAATACTTTACCAAATTCAAGAGAAGTAAAAGATGTAATTTAATTAATATTAAAGAAAGCAATGGACTTTATCTAATCTAACTGAGATTTAATCAATATGGAGAAATATCAAGGCAGAGAATCCACCACTAGACATGCAATTACTACTCTTAATTATTATTAAGCATAAGTTAACATGATATGGTAATTCGTGTTCTTGATCGGACACACGAATAACTAATGAATTCACTAACGTTCTTGATCGGACACGAAAGTTCATCCACTATTGTGTAATCAATCCTATCCTTGATCGGGCATAGAATCAATCACAACTCTATTATAATGCAATTAATCTTATCCTTGATCGGGCATAAAATCAATCACAATATCTAATTTCATTCATAATCAATCAAGTCTATGATCAAGCACTCAAAAGAAACTCATGAAATCGCATTAAGCATTAATCATAATCAACTTTATAGAATTAAACTATCAAGAGTAGCAATACACATCTAGGGCTTCATCAAGCCTTGACAAGGAATTTAGTTATACATAGAAAGAGAGAAAAGAAAAGCCTATTTATGTAGATCCATCGTCATGAATCCTTCTTCTTCTTTGCTCCAAAAGACCTCTTCTCTTCCTCCTCTCTAGCTTCCAATAAAGCTCTGGTTCTCCAAGGTTGAATGCCCAAAACGTTCTCCCATAAGGCCTATTTATAAGAATGAAGAGAAACCACGAAGTCCCCTTCCAAATCCAAGTCGAAATAGGTCTTATTTTGGTTTTTCGCAGACGGCGATCGATCACTCCATATTGACGATCGTTCGCTATCCGATCGATCGCAATTCCTTCGTTATTTTACCTCGATCGTTCGCTTTGGCGATCGACGCCGTATGATACCGATCGATCGTAGTTACTGTCTTGCGCGGATCAAAAATTCCAGTAGATACGATCGATCGTTTTGAGTCTGATCGATCGTTTCCTTTAATACACTGCTTTTACGTCTCTGGCGATCGATCGCATTGATATCCGATCGATCGTAGTTACTGTTCATAAACTTCAAATGGTTATAACTTTGTGCTCCGAACTCCGAATTGCGCGTGCTTGGTGGTGTTGGAAAGCTGACTTATTGAACTTTAACATGAGACTTGAATCAGTCCAATCCGATATTTGTACACGAAGTTATGATGATTTAACCATTCGAGTTACTTTTCTCTTCATTTCTGTGTATTACTCTTGTTTCCTACAAAAACCAAAAACTATATTAAAGTAGTAGTTATTCTAATCAAACGCCAGCATAAACATAAGTTTAGGAGATAATAAAATACATATTTCATGTATAGATCATGTTGCACCATTGTAGGGGTGGGATTTATTAGACTAAGTTAGTCAAGGTTCAATACCTATGAGGCCTTATGCACGGCTTTCGTGCCTAATAAGCATGGGCTATACATTGCAATGGTTAGGAGAAAAGTGGGGAAAAAGGAAGTGACGGAAAATATGGGAGACAAACGTGAAAAGCACAAGAAAATAATAAATAGGAGTATAAAATTGATACTCTCTCTATCCGGAATTATTATTAAGGTTTTCCCAAATGAACTAATTTTAGCTCCTTTTAGAAAACCTTATATTAGGAAAATACATATAATGTGCATTTAATAAGCATAAAATGTGCACTATTGTCACACCCCCAAATTCCCGACCTCGATCGGAGTGCGGAAGCCTTTAAGTAAACCAATCAAAAGCCGATATAGGAACCTTAGGACACGACCGAATACTCGATCACTCGGGTCAATTACATCGTCACGAAAGAATGTGTAATCGACATCACCAGGAACTCATAACAAAACTCAGAAATTAAGAGCTAAGAAATTCTTAATCCAATTTCAAATAACATTGTCAGTGTAGCAAATGATTCTTACTTAAATTATTACAGCAAATTAATTAAAACTGTCAAATAAACATAGATCAAGGCCAACACTAATAAAGTTCTAGCAAAAGAAATAAGGTAAATAAAAACAATTATTCAAAACATCCTCCACGCATCCACTTCACCTTTTTTAGCTTCAAAGTCATGAGTTACTGATCCTTAAAGCCTGCATCAAAGGATGCATGAGTATTTCATAGAAATACCCAGTAGGATGTAAAAACCCATTAAGATGACGAAATAGGATGTGAAGAATAAGTCACTCAGATAAACAGGAATATGCATTCTCTAAAAGACCAATCAAAGGTTTACATTACCTGAACAGAAAGGTCAAACAGTAACAGTTCTAAAAACACAATTGTAGGGAAATAATGATCTCAATAAGACTCCAAACAAATATCGGTGTAAGGAAATAATCGTCAAAATACCAAAGGCTCCAGGCATCCATAGTGCAAGGAGTTACAATTTCTGCTCGCTGAAATTACCAACCCACGTGTGGTAAAATATATCAGAACATCCTAGAGGTTCTCCCTTCGGAACCCAGCCACGTGTCTAGGCATGCTGGCCCCATCAGTGTTTACGGACACGATGAGCGGAGACTGAAAACCATCCATAATGTCAACCAGTCTAAACGTACGTATTTGCCTCCCTTCGGGCAATAAGGAATCAAAATTCCATAAATAATAGAGATCACCCCGAATCTAACAATAACTCATGAGCATACTATGAGTCCACTAGGAGATCTTCAATATCAATAATTGTGGAGAAATAGGTCAATGTCAAACTGAACAATGATTCAACAAAAGCAAAGGTCTTAACTTTATGAGAATAAGGTAACTCTTACCACAATGACTCATTCATGGAGTATGAAATAGAATATCAAGTCTCTCAACAATATATGACTCACTCTCTGGAGTATGCAATCTCTCTTAGTAGAACAAGGTTCATCTTAAGAAAGGGAATGAGATTTCAAAGTCTGGACTAAGGTTGACTCACTATAGGAGCATAAATAAATTTCACTCGTTGATTACACATCATGCATCATATCTTTACCTTTGATAAGAACATCACTCAGGTTTGGAGTCTTTAATATCAAGATAGCCTTTAGGAAGGTTTGATCTCCAATTGGATATTCAAACCGACTCCACGTTGTACAAAAGAAACAATGATCACCTTGACCCCAAGGTACAGTGACTCGTCCCAAAGCCTTCAATTTTGGACTCTTTTACTTACTTTAATAGTCCCTAAGAGGTCTTATCATAATGTATTAATATTATTTTGATCAGATTGCATCATATTATGAGTAATAATATTTATTAGTGCTTTAAAACCCTAATTCCAGTAAACTGTCTTACACTATATAGTCCACTTACGACTTACCCCACCGTCAACACAGAAGGACTTTGACTTTGAAATTTTTATAGCAGATGGTCCTATGAGTCTAGTTTATAACATCAATGACGGTGTATTTTTATGATTTTTGTAAATTTAATTATAATTTTTATACTAAGCACTGTAAGCACAGGAATAGTTTTGGCCGAGAAGACATTACTTGCTTATATTAAGTAATATTACATTAATACTTATTAATCATGATAATATTACCTTAATACCCTTAATTAATCCCCTCCTAGAGTAATTCTAGACTCTGGTAAGTTCTGGATTTAATGATTTCATGACTTTATTTGCTATCAAAATCGTAAGCTAGACTCAAGGCATCACCCTTGATCTAATGAAGCTTTTAATATCATTAATATCCCTTAACCATATAAGATGATTAAAGCAGAGCATTACAGAAATAAAGGAGAGAACTTTATGACCTCCCACGTTCAAGAGATATGAGCATATCGATATTTCCATCAAAGGTAAGCATGTATGCACTAACACAAGCATAAAACAATATATCTCAACGAAGATACTCTTACTTGATAGACGACAAAGAATCTCTCATGAATCAAACACTAACACAATCTTTATTACTGAGATAACATCAAGAAGATCATCAAATAATCATGCTACGAATGAAGTAAAAGAATTCAAATCAGATTAGTTAGAAAAAACCATCCTACCACTTAGATGTACGCAAATTACACCTCCACGCGTAGCTCTTTCCTTCTCTTTTGCAATGGCACCTCCACACCTTCGATCGCACGAGAATAGAGGTCGAGAAGAGATGCAAGGTTGCTAGAATTGGTGGCAAGGAAGGGGAAAAGGGCTAGAGTTTGCACTTGGTGCCACAAGGCTTGGCGTGCATGGCATGGGCCGGCCTCCTCCTTGGCTTTTATAGCCAATTCCTACACCAATTAGGATCACTCCTAATCTAACACCTTCCTAATCTCAAATCCTAATTAACCAATTAGAATTCTTCCCTCAAACAAGATCAGGATGCCCAACATATTAATCCCATAATTAGATAGGTTTGTAATCTTCTTGGTTAGGATACTTCCTTATCAAGTCTAGTTCCCTACCCAACTAGGAAACTACCAAACAAAAACCCGCCAATAGGACGCCCTCTCTCACTAGACGTCTCCCTCCTATTGGCTGATTAAAAAGTGAAATAATGATCTTTTTTTAACTAAGGTTTATCTTCCTTAATTATCCCAACCGAACTGATACTTTTCAATTCTCTGCGATACTTACTATATCTACCGCGATTAGGTCAAACTGTAGATTTGCACCAAGATTCACTCCAACCGACTCGTGATCACTCTAATCCTCTGAAGATCATCTTATGATAAGTCACCCACGTTCACATGACTCCCTGGGTCAGTGCCACGTGGCTCTGCGCCCAGGTCCTGCGTCTAGGCTTGAGTCCTTCGCGCACATGTCTCTGATGTCTCGCGGTTGCACTACTCGTTACACCGTCTTGCGTAGACCATGAACCATGCAACAAAACCAAAATTAACTTACTAATTATGAAGTTCACACAAGTCTCATCCACTGAACACATACCCTGGTGCCTGGCCCACTCCTGGCATCAGGTGTTTTCAGACCCTGGCGTTAGGCTGGTCTCAGCGCCAGGACCAACCCTCGCATCCTAGTGTTATACCACGATCAGTCATGCAATTAACCAATTATTCCACATCATAAAAGTCAAGTAACACATCAAGGCACATCGCACAACCAGAAATTACTTCAGGCGACAAAACTTCCCTATTTTAGAACAATTTCCTAAAATAGAAATTTTTGGTTAATGTACCAATTTTCCGGGTGTTACAACTATATTATTAGAAATTATGCTTAATATAACATGTAAAACAATGAAAGGAAAAAAAGAAACTGCGCATGTCCAAAACTTGTTTTTTGTCATAGAGGATACAAGAGATGGGTAGTGGCACACTTAGGGGCCGTTTGGGGCGTGATAAAAACCAAATATCCACTGTGGATAATCCAGGGGCGTGATAAAAACCAAATATCCACTGTGGATAATCCACAGTGGATATTTGGTTTTTATCACGCCCCAAACGGCCCCTTAATATTCCTCTTCTGCACCATCAACAACCCCCCAATATCCACTTCGTCAACTGGCCCATGGGAATATATTTTTCACAACATCAGATAAAAATAAAGGCCGTTTATCCCGCCACCCACCAAAATGGTAGGTACCTCCATGTATTTATTTTTTGGCAAGTTTTACATTGTTGGGGGCACTCATGCTCTCTAGTCGGTTTTTGCAGAGGCCCCCATCTTTAAATAACTAAGCATTTAGTCTTAGAAATGAGACTATACACACTTAAACGATTGGGGCCCATAACAACTTAACATACCAAAAATATACTAAAATATACTAAATTTACATGTTGACATCTTTTGTAAGGAAACTAAATTTTTTTGTGTAAGGGTGCCCTCTTCCCTTCTCCATTGATACCTTCTTCGTGTCTGCGTTCTTCTCATGCACAAACTAAACAAAGAGTTAAATGACAATTAGTACATTGAACCTTACAAAGAGAAGCAAATAAGGAGCAAGACAGGTGAGGCAAGACAGGTGAGGCGATAGTTCACTTATATTTATTTAATTTAAGGTTTGGTTCTTCAACTAAGATATTACATAATTCGAGAAAATTACACATACATATGTATTTAAAACAATACTACAACGAGAAGTTCAATATCATTATTATGTAGTAGTTGACAAATAGGGAGATGCTATTTCTTAATAATTTTTTTTAAAAAATAATTAATTGTCACTTAGGGATAAATTGAAGAAATGTTAGCACAAATCATTTTCTGAAATATCTATCTGCGCAACATGGGGGCACATGCAATTTGGTGGGTGGCAGGATAGGCGGGCAAAAACAAAACCTACCCACATATAAACAAGGATAGATGAGAGCATACAACTCGGTTTGTCACATTTATGGGATCTTTGCCTAAAAGGATATCAGAGGGACGATCTTTTTTGGCAAGAAAAGGGTTGGATAAATCAATACCTAGAGGAAAGCCTTGCAACATATGACTACTCAAAAAGTAGGCGTAATAAAAGTGTGAGGATTCTAAAGCCAACCAGAATAATCAACTAACCATAATTATGATCAAGTAGCGCCTTTTCCCAACTATTTGGGGTCGGCGACACGGATCAACTAACCAATTGTGCAATTTGCAAGTGGGTCAGCAGCTCCATTAAATTCGCGGTAAATATGCCAGATTTGAATCTGTTAGAAGAGCTGGATGTGTTATCCGAGCTTCTTGATTGTTCGAGAATAATACACCAAGTATTTGCAGTGTGATTGTTTTTGTATATGTCGAGTCGTCGACAAGGGTCTTTGAACCACCCTGAAGCTGGATCATGGGAATTTTAAGAAGCTCGGCTAACTGAAGGGCCTGCAATTTTGGAAAACTTCATATTCACCTCGCTTGAAAGTCTTGAGAGCAGTCTAGCCTTCAATGGCATCTTGCTTTTGATTTCTTGTCTCGAATATAATCGAAATCTGTCTTCTATTGCTTTCTCAGTAGAACTCCCCACAGGAACAAAGTCCATCTTTGAAATGGTGAAACCGGTAAGAATCTCTCACTACAATTTCTCGGCCAACAACTTTGGCACTCAGCTTGATCCATGTATGACAATCCCCACAAACTCTCAGATTCTTTGTGATGTTGATAGTTGTCCCGGGAACTGTCTTTAGGATTCCAAATGCAATTGCAAGCTTCTCGCTATGAACACGAAGACTTGCTTGCTTCTCCTCTTCGTCAATGTGATGGACTGATCTGGAATCAGGTACATACCCCTGATTCTGAATTTTCGATGCCAGTACTTCCAAAAATTTGTAAATCTCTATGCATTGTGGATGCTCCTGATCTCCAACAAGAAAAACATGTATCCTACCCTTCACTTCTACCAAACTATAGCCAGGCGGCTTAATCAGTCCCCTATTTTTCATTGTAATTTTCAATCTCTTGACATCATCCCACTTCCCAGCATCAGCATATATGTTAGAGAGCAAGAGATGGTACCCACAGTTTCTCGGTTCCAATTCGAACAGTTTCCTTGCAGAGACCTCCCCAAGCTCCACATTCTTATGCATCCTACACGCCGCAAGGAGAGCTCCCCATACCACAATATCTGGGGCAATTTTCATGCTGTTGATCAAATCGTACGCCTCAAGAAGATGCCCCGCTTGGCTAAGAAGATCCACCATGCAAGCATAATGCTCAACCCCGGGCTCAATCTTAAACTCTTGTATCATCACTTTGAACCAGTGTCTGCCTTCTTCGACCAAACCTGCGTGGCTACAGGCAGCCAGAACGGATATGAATGTGATGTAATTTGGTCTAACACAAGCCTCTTGCATCTCAAGAAGGAGTTCCAGTGCTTCTTTGGCGCGACCTTGCATGCCATAACCAGCAATTATTGCGGTCCAAGTTTTTACATTCTTATCATTCATGCGATCAAAGGTCTTTTTCGCCGCATCCACTCGCCCACATTTGCAATACATGTGAACTACTGAAGTGCCCACAACCACGTTCTGCTCCAGGCCTCTCCTGATAACCTGAGTCATTCGAAAGATTCAGTCGCTAAGTACTAAAACGAGGCCATGATGGAAATTTTCATGGGCAGGATTTGATAAATAAACTAAAGCACTAAAAGGATCCTTCCATGACAATCACATGAAACTAGAGAACGATCATGCGTATCTAAGTGGTTTAATTTCCAATAGAATTGCAACCTGATCATGGATGCACTTGCCCAGCTGAAACGCCCCGGAGTGCGCGCAGGCCAGCAGCACGGCTGAGAGAGTGACTGTGTTATAATTCATGTTTCCACCGGATGACATTGCCCCAAACATTTCAAGCGCCTCTGATGATAGCCCATTACGCGCGTAGATTGAAATAATCGAGTTCCAACTCACAACATCTCTCTCGCGCATTCCATCAAACACCTTCCTTGCTACCTCCAGCTCCCCAGCTTTACCATACCCTTCGATCAATGAATTCCCCACGGACGAATCAACCTCCAACCCGCTTTTTACCAGCCAACTATGCACCCCTTTGGTCGAACCACTATCCGCCATCCGCGCACACGCCGATGTCACGGCCAAGGCAACGACCGCGTCGACCTCCACTCCATCCACTAAACACTCTTTGAAGCATAGAATAGCCTCCCGGGGGTAATTAACATACCCAACAATGAGTGAAGTCCACGAGACAACATTCGGACGAGGAGTTTCGTCGAAAACCTGGCGAGCGCTGTCGATGCGCCCGCACTTAGCATAGAGATCAACAAGCGAGGAGGAGACAAAGAGGTCTACAACAAAGCCCAAAGAGAGCGCCTGGAGGTGGAGCTGCTGGCCGGGGCGGAGGGCGAAGACCGCAGCGCAGGCGCTGATGGCGCAGGGGAAGGAGGAGCGGTCGGGCTTCACGGCAAGGCGGCGCATGCAGGAGAAAGCAAGGAGTGCTTCGGCGGAGTCGCCGCCACGGGCGAGTTCGCTGATGACGGAGTTCCAGGCGGAGACGGAGGTTTTGTCCTCAAGGTATTTGACGAAAAGGAAAGGCAGGTTGGGATTAGCAATAGCAGAAGGTGCAGAAGCGGCGGTGGAAGAAAATCGGCCGGCGCCGGAAATGCATGTCCATACAGAGGAGAGGATCCTCATTCGTCACATCAGTGTGTGTGGCACAAGCAATCTCAAAAGCTTGCCATGAGCGTTCGTTGGAAGTTGGTCAAGCCAAGCTAACCTACGTGTGTTTGGCTTGGCTTGGCATTACGCATATTTTTCCATAAATCATACGGATGGACCCGTGCTTATGCGCGTTGGCGTGATTATAACTTGCCTGTCCTACTGATGAGCTTGGCTCATGACGACGTGCGTGGGTTCGGGCTCATGTAATTGCGATTCTTATATTGTACTCGCTAAAGATAAGCTTTAGTTTTTATAAGCTTGAGCGCAATGTCTCTCAATTTTCAACTCTTTCCATCAAACATATATTGCCTCCTATGTATATTTAAAAATATTTATTATTATAAAATATTATGTATATTTTGTCAAATTATGTGACTTCTTCTTTTCAAAATTGGAAGAGATTTGGAAGGATTTCATGAATAAGCATACAAGTTAGACAGGATATCAAGGACAAGAAGTCATGTGAGTGCTTTGTGGGCTTCATGGTCCAATAAAAATGAGATTTTTCTCAAATATACACACTATTTTAGAACGGAAGGAATATATTATTTTTTATTTTTTTATAGCTCCTTTGTTCGGGATTATTATTACTATAAAATTTTCTAAATGAACTAAAATTAATTCATTTAGAAAATCTTATGATAATTATCATTATGGAGGGAGGGAGTGGATAATGAGCTATGTAGGCCATTTTATTCAAATTGATTAGAACATGTAATACTCCTAGAGTATTGATGGTTCGATTTAAATAATAAAACTAAATAAAGCTTATTTTTTTGGTTTCCTAATCCTAACTGACTGACCACTTTCTGACATGCCTATATGGTTTTTTTATTTTTGATATGTGGTATGTGATTTTTCTATCTCTATATATGCACTTGTGCCACCAATTACATTTTCCGAGCCGGCTGACAAGCTAAAGCGACTAAAGTTCGACGCGTAAGCCAAGTCAAACCTAAGTCGATACAGGAGGCAGAAATCTAGGTCCAACCGCCCGGCCCGAAGTATCGGCTTCGAATTCTTAACCCCGAAATTTCGGTCTCGCGTCCCCCCCCAGTCCAGCGCCAGCACAGATCTAGTTGTTTTTCCACTAATCCATTTCCCCCAACCATCAGCGGCTCCCTCTCCGATCCCACCTCCGTTGCCGTCGGTTTCTCAGCGCAATATTCGGAGTATCCCCGATTATTTCGGCGGCGGAGATAGTCTGATGGACCGGCGGCGGAACGGCAGCCCGGTCTACTCGCGGCAGCGGAGCGGGGGCTCGAGCAGCACGGGCTCGTCGTCGCCGGCGATGTCGCCGGCCCACCACCACGCCCGATCGTCCTCCGCCGCCGGCATGTCGACCATCAAGAGGACGCAGAATGTGGCGGCGAAGGCTGCTGCGCAGAGGCTGGCGCAGGTCATGGCGTCGCAGACTTCGGCGGACGATGAGGATGATGAGGATGATCTTGTGCCTGCGTTCCGGTACCCGCCTGCGGCCCCCTTTGGGAACAGCTCTTCGGGGAATAGTTTTTCGGCGATCTCGGCGGCTAGGACCAATAGATCCCCCTCTCCTGCGGTAGTTTCGATCCTCTTCTTCCGAAATTTGGTGCTTCCTGCTGTTGTTTGAACAGTTTCTGTTGCTAAAATTTGAGAGATCTTGTATAATGATCAATACGATAACGGCGGCGAAGTTCGAATTCGAGCAACTCTTATCAGTCGACTTTCATGGGATTTTGCTGATTCTGTGAAATTTTGTATGCTGAGTTCTTATACTTTTGTGCCCAGTGATGATGTTTTGCCCAGTGAGATTAAGTTGTTTGAATCTGTCATTTTGCTGTGTATAAGAACTCAGCATATATCTAGTGAAAGTGAGTGGAACTATTTCATAATTATGTCATTCTGCTTCTTTACAATTTTAGACAGATTCAAACAACTTAATCTAGTATTAGGTCACATTATAGTTTATCACCAGAAATTTAGTCATCTATGTAGAAAAGTTGTGAAATGAGCACGCGAAGAGTCAGCTGTGGTCTCGCTTTCACTAGATATATGGACAATGGAGCAGAGTAGCAACTCTCTGATAATGGACTTTATTTTCATTCGTAGTCTGTAGGATGAAAGTATTATAGTTAATAAATCCATCGTTATGCTGACTATAATCTGTTATGTTGTAATTAGTTAGGTCG
The DNA here is from genome assembly GCA_039654745.1 of Houttuynia cordata. Classification (NCBI taxonomy): domain Eukaryota; kingdom Viridiplantae; phylum Streptophyta; class Magnoliopsida; order Piperales; family Saururaceae; genus Houttuynia; species Houttuynia cordata. Next base: position 25,427,133 of record CM077507.1, on the reverse strand, counting down.
GACCTTTGTTGAGCATACTCCAGCAGTTCGCTCTACATCAGCTGGAAGGCCATCAATATCTGTACGGACGGCTCCAACTGTTCCTCCTAGTAGGCCATCTCTGAGAGTTGCAACTTCTATGCCTCCAATTGAACCTCCTGCTGTTGATCGTAGGAGAGAGAAAAGGTAGCTGTCATTATGTTTTCAACCAGTGAATTTTGCATTTATTACTCCAAGTTGCTAGTGTGCCTACATCTTTCATGTTCCTCAACGCAACTGTTACTTTTTACAATGGAAGTATATTTAGTGAAATCATGCTATACATGTATTCCCTCTGTTGGAAAAAGATAGGCTCAGTGTGGGGAAGAGAATTCTTTAAGCCAGTGTACCAACAAGTGGGAAAAGTCCGCTGTGGCTGAAAAATAGTCGTAACTGCACCTATTTTTTTCAGACGCAAAAAAAAGGGAACTGTACCTATTTTGGTCAACGGAGGGAGCATAAATTTAAAAGTATGGTTGTCAAAATTTGGTACGATTAATAGATATGTGAGTGTTTCTGAATTATGTAGGTGCGGAAGTTTATCAACTTGAATATCTTTTAGAGAAGGCACTTTGAACTATGATGCTCGTTTGGGACTGTTTGGCGAAGGGATTCAAGGAATCACCAAAATAATAAATAAGAATGATACTTAGAGAAGATAGGCTTGAATTCTATTTGTTCATCCAAATTCAAGGATCCGGGGATCTTTTTATATGATTCTGGTCAGTTGGCTTGAATCTGGCTTGTTTTTATACACAGATTTTGCAAATCTGTTATTCAGCCAGAATCTGTGCTTCAGGCTAGAACACTGCCGAAATCCCTCCCTTCCAGTAGACCTCCTGGTCTGAATTTAGATTCAAACTGACATAGAGTTCGAAATCTCCTTGATGAATGATTTGGAGGACAGGGGGGAATCAAATTTGAATTTCCCTATCCGCACAGCCCCTTTTTTCTTTCTCTTAGCATCAATATAATTTTGCTTTGCACCTATAACATATATGCTATAATTTTTCTGGAATTTTTCCCCCTTCACTGACATTCATGTGAAGTTTTAACCCTTCTATTTGGATAATGGGTTTGGATGTATCGAGCAGTTTTGAGTAGGTCATGGATTTGCGAATGTGATGGTATTTTATTTCACAGATTCACTGGTGACATCGGTCATTTGAGCTTAAAAGAACCAGGGATTCATCTGGAAGCCTCTGCTCTTCAAGATGAGGTATTCTATGGTTTTCAAGTTGTCAATCGCACTTGAATTGAGTTTAAAATTGTTTCTGTTCACCTGTCTATCTTATTATTGAACTTAATTCAAACTGCAGCTTGATATGCTACAAGAAGAGAATGAAAATATTATGGACAAGGTTTGTTGCTTGGAACCTTTTTAATGCAATCAGGTGGTGGTCATTGTCTGGCATTCGGTATCATATATAATGTGTGCAAATTCTTACTGAATGTACATTCAGCTTCGACTTGCAGAAGAGCGATGTGAGGAAGCAGAAGCTAGAGCCAGGGAGCTTGAGAAACAGGTCATTTATTCTTCTCTAGTTATTTTAATTCATATTACAGTGGTGGGCCTTTTTAAAAAAGAAGAGAGAATGTCAATATTTGTGCAATCTGAGCTAAGCTGGAATTAGTCACAGAGGGAGCATTTTAAGTGTTTGATTGTCGTCTAGGGACATTAGATTGCCATCCCTCTGACACCAGTATGTCCGATTAAAAATTGGATATGGTATTCTGTGCTTTCGAAACATTAAAATCTTCGTTGAAATAGAGAGTTTACTTCTTTAGTGAGAATAAATATGGATGATGGCCAATCTAGTCTTGTTTTGCCACTAATGTAGATGATGTTTAGTCTTTTTACTAATAGTTTGTGTTGTTTTCCAATTTTAAGTACAATCCAATTTTTCGTAAAAAAGTACAATCCAATTTTAAGTACAATTCCAATGTAATGTTTTTTGGAAGCTGAGGTCAAAGTATTCCTTCACTTTGTATACATTAAAGTTGTGACCGCACTATGTTACTTCTTTGTATTTCTATTCGGAATCCTTTTTTTTGCTGATATCAATCTTCTGTAATGTATAGGTTGCTGCTCTTGGTGAAGGGGTATCCCTTGAAGCTCGTTTGTTGAGCAGGTAAATGGACTGATGGTGTCTGACTGGTATATTTTTTTGGTTCTGTATATTGTCAGGCATTAATGCCTTCTTTTTTGCAGGAAGGAAGCAGCACTGCGCGAAAGAGAGGTACAAGTTGGAGAGCTAGCCAGCATTTTTGCAGTTGTAGCCTTATTTTGATCATTGTATTTTATATTAACAACTGATGCTAGTTACCAACCAGTAAAGGAGTAGATGTGCAGTTACACTAAGTTATACTGCTACCTAATTCATTCTTTTATTATATGTTTGATCAAAACAATCGTGTAAATTTTTTTTGTGTTTATTGTTGGGCTATGTCATTTTTTTCTTGATTTCTTGTAGTAGGTCTGTGTAGGGGTAGATTATGCTTAGAGCATATTTATTCGCAGTTAAAGGATTTGTCTTACAAAAATTGTATTTATTTATTTTTAATCATCTACTATTTTTCGTTTTGTTGCAACAAAATATTAAATCGGTTTGTGCACAAGGTCTGGCTGTTTTAGTTTCTGTACTAGTTCTGACGTTTCTTATATATTTAATGTCTTGGCTAAATATGTGATTTACAAGTGTAAACCTCTCGGTTTACAATAGACTCATTTGTGTAGTTTACCATGTCGAAAAACATGGTTTTTGCATACCATATAATCAACCTACTTTTATCGTATTGTTATTTTCAGGCTGCTCTTAAAGCTGCTAAGCAAACAAAGGATGGAAAATCTGAGGAGATCACAACTCTTAAGTTGGAAGTGGAGGTAAATCAGCCTAGTATGGAAAACATGTTATTTTCATTGGGTTGTGATGACATACTTATCATTGTACATCTGTATACTAAATTAGAGTGCGAAAGATGAGGTAGCTGCCATGGCAGAACACCTTCGAGAAGCAGAAGCTGAAACAAAAGCTCTTCGCAGCATGACACAAAGAATGATTTTGACCCAGGAAGAAATGGTCAGTGATTCTTGTATCTGTTAGGTGTTTGAATATTTCCATGATTTGCTGTTTAGTTTTAATTAAGAAGATGATGTGCTGTGTGTTTCAGGAAGAGGTAGTTCTCAAGCGTTGTTGGCTGGCTCGATATTGGGGTTTAGCTGTTCGGCATGGTAAAACTCCTTGCAATTTACTAATATATTTTGATTAGGTTTTATTTTTTTTGTTGATGTTCATGTTCTCCTCTATGGTTTCCATCGTTGGCTTTGTTAGCATAGAATTACTTCATATGTTTGGTTTTGATGGTCATTTATCTCATGATTGGCACTGAAGTTCAATAGTGAACTTGCTCAAGTATTTAATTTGCGACAGCAAAAATTTTCAGTTAGAAGATGAACAGAGGAGCAAAAACCTGATTTCTTTATACCATCTTATTTTTTTGCGTTAGCATATAGACTGTCTTTAGCAAGAGGGGACTGCAAGGCATTCTATTTGGATATATGCTTTTTCTGTGTTCTGGTGGTTTTAGTTCGTGATTAACTTCAACACTGTTTTTGGTTGGACTATGCAGGCATACATGCAGATATTGCAGGAACAAAACATGAACATTGGTCATCATTTGCACCTCTTCCGTTAGAAGTTGTCATTTCTGCTGGACAGAAAGCTAAGGAGGAATCCTGGAGCCAAGGCAAATTCTAATTTATAATGATTCTTCATGTTTAGCACTGAACTCTTGGGACTGTCTTTGAATACACAGTAGTTCTTTTTTTTTATAAAAAAGGAAACTGTTTCAATAGTTTCAATTGTATTTTTTTCCTAATGGTGGGCAGCTAATGCTAATCCAGGGAAGAAGAATGCACTTGTCCGAGACTTGAGTGATATAACTGGGGAAGGGAACATTGAAAGCATGCTTTCAGTTGAAAAGGGCTTGAAAGAACTAGCTTCTTTAAAGGTAGGTAATTATTTGTAATGGCTTTTTCAAAGTTTGTTTCTTTAGTGTAACCTTTCTTTTCTTTTTCTTGGTTATTAGCTTATTGTTTGTCGTTTTGCTATTAGTTGCGAACAAGGGAATTTATATATGGTAACTAGTGAAAGGAGGTATTGTTCGCTTGCAGTATTGAGATTGATAACGGTTGGGATCCAGATCAAACAATCAAAGCCAGAAAATTCTGCATTTTTTGAAGTAGTTTAGACCTTGACCGAATTCTGACCTACCTACTGTCTCTTATAGTCATCTGCTTGATTAACAGCTAAATCTTTGGTTAGGTGAGGAATGTATTTTCATGGGTGGCAACTGCAGATTGATCGTTGAGCTTACTATTTAATAATGCCAAGATAAGACCAATACAAGTGCATGTTCCAGTCATCATTGAAATTGAGGAGATAGATAAGAATGTAACATGGATTAGTGCTGCATGGGTTAAATGGTCATAAAAATTAAGGATGATTTGTAATAAATGCATTTAAAAAGAAGGGAAAAAACTATAGATGATGTTTGGTAGTTCAGCTTGCAACGAGGTGCCTAAAGTTGAGAATTTAGTGGACAAGATCGTTATAAATCTGAAGTTCTTTTCTTCAGGACAATTGCCATTAATTGTGGGTTTTTATTAGCTATTAAGTAGGAGTAATGATATAGAACTTTGCCACTCCTTGAGTTTGTTCATACTTAAATACTCCTATGTTTGCTCAAAGTTTTTTTATTTATCATTACTTTCGTTAATATGCCTTTTTTCTCATGGACTCATACCTAAAAGTTGAAGTTTCCTTCATGATTTAGTCCCTATACTCATGAGAAATTTGACTTGGATAGACTCGTTCTTGATTAAGTTTGTATTTTCTTTTTTACTATTCCTCTTCTTTATTTCTGAAAAAATTGAAATTCTCAGCCTCTTATGTACTTGCTTTGGATAGTCAGGTTGAGGATGCAGTTGTGCTGGCATTAGGGAGCCACAGACGGCCTAACTTGGTTCGTCAATCAATATCAGGTTTGTCCTTTATTAGTTTCTGCTAATTGAAATGTGAACCGTCTTGCAACTCAACTAATTGATCACATTTTATACTGTTGTTTTTCTCTGCAGATCCAAAATCCCCTGGAGATTTTAAGTATTTGGAGTCATTTGGTAATTTAGGCTTCACTGCCTCAATGCAGCAGGGATTAAATTTTTATACTTTTTTGTTGGGAGAATATTACCCTGAGTTTTGACAATTGTGACAAGCAATGTATATATATATGAAATTGAGTTTTTTTTTCTGTTCTTTTCTACTCTTTCCAGAATTAAATCAAGAAGAATCAGAAGATGTTCTATTTAGGCAGGTTGGTGTCCTATCTGTTCCTTATCACCATAACATGTGTTGATGGATAGGAAACGACATTTTTCCAATATTTGAATGCTGAAGGCGTATATTTTGGCTGTTCACTGATTCTGTTATTGCTATTCAGGAGATTCAGTTTTTGTTCCGCACTGCTATTATGCATGAACTTGTTATTTTGACTTTGGACTTGCATTTTGTGTTGTGCCTCATATTGAGAATTTTTGTAACTAATAATATTAATATTCATATGTTTCCTTTTTTATATAAATTTATTGTTGAAGCTTTGAAAGCTTTTGTGGGATTCTTGTACTAATAATATTAATATTCATATGCTTCTCTAAGATTTTTTTGATTGACTTTGCTGTGGTCCACTCATGATATGTTTTATGTTTTAAAGGCATGGCTTATTTATTTCTGGAGAAGAGCCAAAACTCATTTCGTGGAAGAAGATATAGCTGAGGAGCGCCTCCAATTTTGGATTAGTCGTAGTGGCCAGTCCCCTACATCTCAAGATGCTGTTGATGGTAAAGTACCAATTTTTTGTGTAAAGACTAGCTAAGAATTTGAATTAGTTACTTCATATAAGCTGTTATCTTATAGCTAGTTTTTTGCTTCTGAAACATTAGTACGCTTCCAATAGATGTCCTAATAACCTCACAAATGTATACTTGTGGTGGCTGATTATCAGTATCATTGTAGGTTAACATGCTTGACAGATTTGTTTGTACCTCTTTTTTGTGGTATGTCAATTAGTCTGCTTAGGCATTGGGTAGCGTAGATTTTGTTTTTGTGCAAATTTCTAGTTAAACTTGATAATTAAACTCAGTTGGACTAACTGTTTTCACCTAGTAAGAGTTTTAGCATTCAGCATTTTGAATATGAAAATAACATCGTACATAGCCCTCTTCACTTGAAGATGCTGCATTTTAAAAAACTTTTCTATTCTTTCATGTGTTTTGACTGGTGTATCTTTGCATCATTCTTTCTACTTCCATGTGTTTTGACTGGAATGTCTTTGCTGAGATATATGGTTCAACCATCTCTGACATTCTACTTCATGATTCCTGTGAATGATTGGGTGGGAGTTAATGCAGAGTAGGTTTAATGTTAAGAGCGTTTAAGTACATGGGCAATTTTGTTTTTTTTGTGTTTGATTTTTGCAAATTTGGGTGAAGAGGTAAACTTGTAATTGTGCCAGAGAGAATTCTTAATTAGCACGTGTTATGCTTGGGATAGGATAACTGGGAAGTGTCTTAAGAATCAAAAGTAGAGTAAGGGTGTGTTTGGATGGTGAAACATAGGGGACTTTTAGGCCTGAAAGAAACCAATCCAAATCGTAAGTGTAGGAAATGAGTTGATGGGTAGTCTCTATTTAAAGAGTAATGCTACACGTACTTGTTTAATTCACGGGATGAACCATATGGGCTTCTGCATAACCGTTGATCTGTGCAACCTATATACAGCGAAGTAAGAGTTATCGAATGAAAAGGGTCTCTGAGGGAAAATGATCATCTCCTCCTTTGTCTAGAGGAGAAATTTAGAATCTCCTTTGGTTGTCAACTTTATTGAGTAGGTGGCTCTTGTAAGATTCTTTTAATGTATTAAAAAGGACAGTTAATTACTTAAACTGCAACTAGCTTTCCCCAAAGGACAAAATTACCCCTAAGGTTCACCCTCCCTACCAGGGTTTAGTTTAGGAGCTTTGGAAAAAGAAACTCACCTTTTTCTCCACTAATGACTGCTGCCACCCAGCCTTGCACGAGATGGCTGCAGTCAAAACTGGTCAAGGCCAACCAGCCATGATCTGGCACTAGCAGTCGCAGAATCGCAAAGGAGGGGAGGAGGGCGGCTAGGGTTTCAGATTTTTGGTATTGAAAATTTGAGCCAAATCGGAGGGCATTTTTGTTCTTTGTTTTTTCCCAAAAAAGTTCACGGGAAAGGAGCTTTACGATGATATACTCATCTAATTGTCCTTTCTCAATAATCATGTGCTGTATTAGCTCAATTTTCCTCTCCATCTTCTAAATTTTTTTCTGGTTCCATTAACCATAACCTCTCTTCTCACAAAATCTCTTTCATTAAACCTACCTCCCTATTCTATCTCCATTTCATCTTCTTCCTGGTCGTAACTGTCTTCTATTGTTTTTCTCGTCTGCAACTTCTAGTCAAATTTTTTGTCAGATCCTTGAAGGGACTGCTGATCTTTCAACTTCAGCCATAAAATTCTGAACTTACTTGTATTGCATTAATCTTGAAACCAGCCTCCCCTTTGTTGTGCTACTCATTGCTGGAGTAGCCTTAGAGTACCACTGCCAATTAATTACAGAACTGCCTATAAGTTCAAGCCCAATTTACATCACTAAGTGAGGACAACCAAGGTACTTCAGATCCTTACCCTTGTAAAGTCCAATCCTCCTTTTCTCAAAATTTCACCTTTAGCGATATTGATCTATGAGACTCCCATGTTGGCTGAATGCTTATGCATTAGGGCACAGCACGTCTAGATCTTCAGAACATGGCATGCAAATTCTTGTCGTCTTGAATTTGGTGAGCTAGGAGCTTAACAATTAATAATATTTGAAATGGACGTACTTGTAATTTGCACTGCAGATAAAGATGATTTGGAAGAATCATGGTAGGATGAGCAAGTGGTTACATTATTACTATCTATACACGTGGCAACCACCTATCTTTCTTTCGTAGCAAAAACACAATAACCATCTACTTTTCGCCCTTTGGTAGCAACCATCTATAATTGTTCTTTTACAGTTGAGCGAGGTTTGATGGAGCTGAGGAAGCTTGGCATTGAGCAACAACTATGGGAAGCATCACGGAAGGAAATTGACCAAGCAGAAGTAATAGCAAATCACAAGTATGCAACAGATTCAGAAAGTTAGGAGTTGGAGTTCCAAAACGGTACATACATTCTTTATGTAGTCATCTGCCATTATACTGTTCAATGTTCTTTGCCCATTTCCAAATTTTAAATGAGCGGCCCTCCAGTTTAAGCGTGTATAGGATTCTCTAATTTTGTTTTTGTTCATTGGCGGCGTAGTTTAAGATTTTTGCTATATTGACATTTTGTATTATTGTCCCAGTAAGGTGGACACGTTATTGCTCACAGTTGGAAATTGTATTTGTAATACTAGTGCATGTAGTATCTTGTATTTACAGGTAATGCGTGTTGGGAACTGAGATCAATGGTCGTAGGTCTAAGCAGGACAAGCCGAATTTGTTGGTTTGGATTCAGTAAGCACATGCGTTTTAGTTAATCTTGTATTCTGGTACCGGCCCTAAATCGAAATGATTAGCTTCAATGAATGGTGCGTATGAGGCTATCAGAACATGATGGAGAAGATTTGCCATGCTGCATGGACTAAATCTAGTAAACTTTTAGAGAGATCATTGCATCACTCTGTCACTTCAAAGTGTAGAGGCTTTTGTATGGTATCTGAGGTTTGCCTCTCGGTAACCATTCGCTGACATGCTCTGGCTATCATGGTTCGTCTTTGAACATAGCTGCCGTTCATCATGGCCGATTTCTCCCGTTTCGGTTTGTTGCCAATGTAAAAACTGACGCAACCTAATAAAAATGACTACTCGACACCATCTTATGAATGAGCCTCTGGCTCCCTTTTACAGTGGGTATTAGTCTCTTGGTCAGGCAGAATAGCCTATAGCCCAAGTTGAGCATTAAAGGTCGATTTAAGTAAGCTGGGTATGCAGTCATGCAATTTTAGGTAGAGAGAATGTAGTATACCCCGCTTATTTGCCGTGGAAGCTCCAAATGACCTTTTTACTTTAAGAACTAAAGAAGCTCAAGCTAGTACCACTCCTAATTATATAAGAGGATAGAGCAAAATACATAGTAATTACGAAATGTTCCCAATATTATTTGATTTAGTACTATATGACAACTAACATACTAGATAATTTGCTAAGAGAAACAGTTTGCATTTTGGACAGTTGTTACAGATTTAGTTTAACATGTGATGCACGAGCTAGTACTGTATTTCGTGAAATGATTCGTTGTTTGTGAATGGGATCCTTGGTTTATGGTGAAAGGAACTTATGTTATGGGAAATTTTAGATTTTCTTTGTTGTCATCATCACCTCCTGGACTCGTAAGTTGGTCTACTATTGAGGATATTTCGATTGAAAAGTTGGAAATGCAAGAAGAGTAATATAAGTGTAGCAAGAGCCCCACTTTCTTTATACGCCCTCCGTTCTGTATTAAATCTTATTTGGTTTTCCAAAACGAACTAAGTGCATTTTTGAAAAAAAATTAACTGATTCTAGTTCGTTTCGAAAAACTAAATAGGACTACTAATATTCAACGGACATAGTAGCAATCTTGTATGAGCTATAGTAGTCGGTAATAGGATATTTTGCCATCAAAATTCTAAACTATGGGAACGAAAAAAAAAAAAGAGATATCAGACACAGAGTGATGGATAAGTCGTCAACGTAGCCCGTTAGAAACTGATGAATTAAATATAGTAAAGTCCATATATCAAAAAAATTTATACAGTAAAGTCCGGCACGCCGGCACTTTGGCGACAGTGAAAGACAATTTTCCCATTTTTTGTTAGACACTGGCGGACAATGAAAAAGGTTGATGGAAAGGGAAAAGTTTAAATGAGATCCGTCTCATTTGACTCGTATGAGTCCGTTTTAAATCTAACTGTTGGATTGAGATCGGACGGCGTTACGGATAAGTGCATGTCTGGCCTATAATAGGGTGTACCATTGGATCAGAATCCAACCGTAAAAAAGACTAGTCTCATGCCTCTTGTATAAGACCAGTCTCATATTAATGGGTCTCGGATGTCAGCATTAGAGTAGTTGTACCCACTGCCATGTGCACACTGTCCGTTGCTGTACATGCAGCTGATTAAAAACGGGCCGTCAATGTAGGTGGCTTTTGGCGATGAAGAGTGAAAAAACAAATCAGTTCTTACACATAAATGTGTATTAGATTCCATTTCATAAAAAAATGTATATTAGATTCCAGCAATACATCGCCATAGGACTGAAAATATCAGCAAAAACATTGGCCATTATAGCTCTATAAGGGAACATCTCAATTCTCAAGTAGCAATTCAAGGCCAGTTGGTCCCTGCCCTCACAGAAATTACCCAAAAAAGAAGAACACAGCAGAAACACACATGTAACCTCGAGCATTCATTTTTTACTTAATTACAGTTGAAGTGAGACGCATCAGTTTCTAACGGGAGCTTCATGTCCAAAATGCATCACACAATAATCGAAGTGAGCTAACGTGAGCGGTGTATCTTTTTCGGAGTGGACGCAGTGCCATCATTCCCCCTTTGACAAAATCATCACAAAAAGCCTCCAAAATAATAGCATCAAACAGTAAAAGCCTTGTGGCGTCTTCCCAACCAACACTCATTCCCATGAGCCCTTTCACATGCTCCAGCTCCATCTTACTCAAGGAACCCCCACCTCTGAAATTGGAGCTTAGAGCACCTCGTTTTTCAACCCTGTTATTCTCATCCTCCCCCCAGCACAGTACTCCCGTTTCAGCTTATCTGCACATTGGATACATATACTGAGCAGAAATTTGGAGCCTGGAAACAAGCAAAAGCTTTGTTGAAAAGGAGGCTAGCTTGTGGGCAGCGCAGGCTCTTTGAGCTAAACAAAACAAAGGACGCAAAAGATTAAATAGAATGAAGCAGCAAAAAGGTTATGGGCTTTTTGCTAGACTTTCAGTAATTATGATCCGGAAACTTAGCAGTATATAAAGGGTTGAGAAAAGGAAAACAAAAGTGCTCCTTTGCTTCCTGCTCACGTATTTGTTTCTAAAGACATTCAACTGTTCCTCACAAAGCTCCACCCAACTTTTGCCATTTCTCATTCTAACCACTCGGGCAACACAGTAGAATAATAATGAAAGCAACGGAGAACTCAAACCTTCCACTACTAGCATGATTTGCCTCCGTGGACCATACTCTATATAAGAAACAAGTTCCTAGAGAAAGGGTCCAGCCATTGAAGTTTCCAAAGTGTCTCTGCAAAATCATGGTATTATTCTAAAAAATCCGACAAGAAGTGCAGATCAGTGGACTTATCATGCTTAAGTACTGCATAATATAAATATATATAAAACTTCTCCATCTACAAATATGAGTCGCTTTACACCGTTATCTCATTCTTTTTGCAGCTAATGGAGCGACCAGCACTAACCAGAAGCCCAGAAAACAGACAGAAACGCAGAAGCATGCTCCTCTCATATTCTTCTAAAAAATAAAAAGAAGAACAAGAACAAGTTGGTTCAACAACGTCATTTTAAACATTTCCTTTTTCTTTTTTTGATACAGTCACTGAAAATATTTCAATTAAAACTCATGATCACTTCAAAACTCTCACAAATGAGACCCTCTGAAAGTACATTGTGTGAATTGAAACACTTGGGTACCCTGGTCCAATGGGTACACTTTCCGAGTTTCTATCCTGGTGGGGGCCACTTACAGGGCTGCTGGGGCACTGGGCTGGTCTCCCAACATTGGTGCGATTAGCACAGATCCTCGTGGCCAAGCAGGGAGCTGCTGAGGGAGGGAATATAGAGATGGCAGGCAGGGCAGATGAGCAGGCATGAGTCCAGGATATGGTCCACTGCAGCTGCTGCCGAGCGTCAGGTCCCTCTTGGGTGTGTGCTAGCTGTCTCTGCAGCTAGCAGGTCAGACCAGATAACAACGGTATCAAACTTTGTCCTTTTCACCATCTCCGATGGTCTAACCAACGAAAAATTATTAGTCACGCTACAAAACCAGTCCCTCAAATCCCTCCAATCAAACAAAACCAAAAAAAGTGACAAACTACTTGCTAGATTCTACCATTTTCCTTAATTAGATTTCAGTTCATTTAGCATCCTATTGTAACAGATATGAATGGAGCCTTTTGAGTTTTGACTACTAAAATTTCTACCTGACCTGGGTTGCCTGTTTACTCAGGCAAAGGAAATGGAAACCCAGTTAAGCATCTGAATACGAAGATCTGTCTTGTACGTGAAAAAGTTCAGACTTTCAAGGTTCAATCCTCCTTTTTAAGATTTATGAGCGCTTTCAGCCAAATAACCATAATAGAGACCTTACATCTTTTCCAGAGAATTTTGGCCCGGACACAGGAGAGCCACAGTGTGTAAGAGAAAAAGCATTCATTCGACTATTTGCCCGAGTTGTTATCACATGTATAATCCCACCATATTTTCATGTACGATTAAAAAAACAAAAAATAAAAAAATATGAAGAAAAAAAACGCAGAAAAATCTACATCAACCATCTTTTCCATTCTATGCTAGCTGATGATGGTGAATGACCAAGGTATCGCATTTCATCCACATGAATGTGCTCCGGTATTATCACCAAAAGCTGTTCTTTTCATAAAACTGCACCAGCAGGAAAGGGGAAATCTACATCAACCATCTTTTCCATTCTATGCTAGCAGAGAAAGTTGATGCTCCAGATTCCCTTGTAGATCTCTCTGTTTTCCCATCCAAAAGCCCAAATGACTTCGTGAATGCCTTTCTCCAAAACAAGACACTGGATTTCGATACAAAAGACAGAAAGATTTTCAAGCAAGGAACCTATGAAAACACAAATAACTGTAAAGAGAAGGCCCAGACAAGCTTCTGAGTGTTGAAATAGTATTTGGGAGGAATTATAATTTACCCGACTCTGTTGGATAATATCATAATTTAACCTGAAAGAACATATCACTTAAAATTTTTTGAGGCGCGCACTTGTTAAAATTGTTCGAGGCACAGCATGCACTGCAGATATTGCCGCCCCCCACGTGAACGTGAAGACAATTTGTTCCCAAGATATAACGAACCGTTGGTCGACGAGTGGTGTACTACAACAAGTCTGACCCCGAACTCATAGAAGAAGTAAAATTGCTGACTTTCAAGAAAAGAAAATTATATAATAAGTATGAGTTTTTTAGAACAAATTGTATTATGTGTTTTTTATTTTTTATTTCAGGTAGACATTTATAGATCTGAACCCAACGGAATACTCTTTACAAAGAAAGATAAACATGCATCATTTCACAAAAGGAGATGAACAGGCGTAACAGTCTATTGTCTACTTAAGCACATGTCTTACCATTTGATTATAGTCAACGACTCATAAACTCCAAAAAATAATTGTCTATTTGATAAAAAATTAAAGACTCTAAATGTGAAGTGCTAAGTGCTCCACTAAAACGCTACGACGTGCCCATTAGCCCACACCATGCGCGCACGCGTGCGAATGTGTACACACTTATTTGGATAGAGTTTCCACAACAATAATGAATATTTGAAGAAGGAAATGTTCATTATTTATATAATATTACACCAAAGCATATTTCTTACATGTGACTAAAAAAATTTACAAACATAGAGGTCTTTATTTATTTTTCCTCTAAACTCAGTAAAAGGCAAAAATAAAGTAAAAGTAAATTTCACTGTAGTTTTTAGTCCAATCACATAATTAATGTGAGTCTAAATCACGAAATCACGAGACTATTATAGGTTTTACACCACTGTATATTTACTAAAGATTTAGGCCCGTTACCCGAACCCAAAACCCAACGGTGAGACCCACCATTATCCAAAAAGGTAACATTTGATACCATTTTCACAATAAAAGAGCAGTATCAAGGATACTGGGGTCTATTTAGCTTCTTCCACTTGCTAAAAGTCTACACAGTTCAGTGCCTCCTGCTTCATCAATCTCTCCCATCTCTGTCTTCCACCTATCTTTGCTTCTTCTTCAAGTCTGAAGGATGCAATCTGAAACATGGAAAGTGGTATCTTTGGCTTCAGCCATCTTGTGGTTGTTTGTTGGTGTTGCATCCTTTCCATCTGATAAAATCACCAATTTGCCTGGTCAGCCACCTGTGAGCTTCCAGCAGTTTGCTGGTTACGTTTCTGTGGATGACAAGAGACAGAGATCTCTGTTTTACTACTTTGTAGAAGCAGAGATTGGCCCATCCTCGAAGCCGCTCGTCCTCTGGTTAAATGGAGGTTTGCACTTTAATTTGACCGTTGGAAATTTTGAACCACAAATATGGCATTCTATTTTCTCTACAGAAAAATTTGAAAATTTGAAGTTGCAGATAGAAATTAGATCTTTACTTGAATCTGCTTAGCTGAAGAACAAATTTCTGCCTTATCTTTTTCATATAATTTTTTTCCTTAGAAGCTTGATAATCGCTGTTTGTTGTATAAAGGGCCTGGCTGTTCTTCTCTTGGAGTTGGGGCATTTTCAGAAAATGGACCTTTTAGACCAAGCGGGGAGCTGCTGCTTCGAAACGAGTATAGCTGGAATAGAGGTTTCCGATCGCAATCTTCGTATTTTTCTCGGTAATTATTTCTGTTTCGCAATTGGCTTGGTAATTAGGAACTTACCCAAGCTCAAATTTGTGGCTTTGCAGAAGCAAATATGTTGTACTTGGAGACACCTGCTGGAGTTGGTTTTTCATATTCTGCTAATTCTTCTTTTTATGTGAGCGTGGATGACAAAGTAACAGGCACATATTCTTGTCCCATTCTCTTCTGTTTTTTTATAGGAATTACGCGAACAAAGTTTTGTATTTAAATTATCATTTTTATTACCAATTTATCTGATACTGTTATGGTTTTGATTCTTAAGCCAGAGACAATTTGGTGTTTCTCCAGCGCTGGTTCCTTAAATTCCCTCAGTACAAGTTGAGGGATCTCTACATAGCAGGAGAAAGTTATGCAGGTGCTCTACAATCTCCATATTCCTAATTCATTCTTCTGCCATTTAAAGACTTGAAGTGATACTAAATGTGTTTTAAACGCGTATCTCAGGTCATTATATTCCACAACTAGCCCAGCTGATGGTTGAATTTAATAAGCGAGAAAGGTTGTTCAATCTCAAAGGAATCACTGTGAGTGACTTCAAATCAAACAATTAGCATGAAGGCAATCACCATTTCGGATTTGTAGTTTTTGAATCACTTGTTCCTTGTTGGCTTGCAGTTGGGAAATCCGACATTAGAGTTCTCGACAGACTTCAATTCAAGAGCCGAGTTCTTGTGGTCTCATGGCCTGATTGCCGACTCAACCTACAGAGCCTTCACGGCTGCCTGCAATTACTCCCGGTATGTGAGCGAGTATTACAGAGGGAGCGTCTCTCCGGTTTGCTCAAAAGTGATGAGTCTGGTCAGCAAAGAAACAAGCCGTTTTGTTGACAAATATGATGTAACACTCGATGTTTGCATCTCATCAGTTCTTTCACAGTCCAAAATCATCAGTCCTCAGGTTAGTTCAAAGCCTTGTCTTTGTCTTCTAAATTAGTTAATACTTTGCTATTCTGAGTTGATAGTTGCTTTCTTCCCATTTCGTAATTACTAAATTTGTACATCGCCATACAGCAAGTTGGAGAACACGTAGATGTCTGTTTGGAAGATGAAACAGTCAATTACTTGAACCGGAAAGATGTACAAAGCGCTCTCCATGCTCGTCTGGTTGGACTCACGAGTTGGGCTGTTTGCAGCAGGTAACTTTGCATTTGATCAAGCAGATAAATACAAGTCAATCTCACAAAATCATTTGAAAGTTGTGCGTATATCTAATTAACATATATTTTTTTTTGTGATTGCTTCCTCCAGTGTACTAGAATATGAGCATCTTGACTTGGAGATACCTACTATATCTCTTGTAGGCTCACTGCTGAAGTCTGGTATTCCAGTATTAGTCTATAGGTAAGAATAAGTTACGCCACATGTTTATTTTTATGCTTTATAACATCAATTGAGCAGAAATATGTGAGGCTCAATTTGATGAAAAACATGTTTCTGCTCAATTGATGTTATAAAGCATTTGTTCTTGTTGGTCAATTGCTTTCTTTTTCTTTCACACAGTGGAGATCAAGATTCAGTGATCCCACTAACTGGGAGTAGGAAGCTAGTCCATGGATTGGCAGGAAAGCTCGGACTCAAAATCACAGTGCCATACCGAGTATGGTTTGAGGGAAAGCAGGTAATGCTGAACTGCCAATTACAAACTCATCTTTTGCGTGTGTGCGCGAATGTGTGTTTCTGATGATTTGTGGTTTCCGTGAGCCAATGCAGGTTGGTGGCTGGACTCAAGTGTATGGTGACATGCTTTCATTCGCAACAATCCGGGGAGCTTCTCATGAAGCTCCATTCTCGCAGCCGGAGAGATCCCTTGTGTTGTTTAGAGCTTTTCTACAGGGGGAGGCCATTGCCTGAAACTTTCTGATCCACTGATCAGATTGACGAGATAAGGGCTGAGTTGTAAGTAGTAGAAGTTGGTGTCACATGTCGATTTATTCACTCTTTGTTAACTGTGATGAATTTGTGAAAGAAAAAATTTTGCAAAAAGAAGTTTGGCACTTGAGCGCACTTAGGCCATGGAAATGAGAACAAACAAGAGACCAGCGCTAGTGATTGCAAGATCAGAGTGCAATTCAGCAAAATATGCAACACAAAGTTGATCACATTTGAGTCTAGGACTGTTTAGGTTTGCATTACCAATCTCAAAATCTCATCAGTAGAGCAACATTTGAACTCAAAACAGACTGATTCATATCAGTAGATGACTTGTAAATCCATACAGAAAGTAGTAATACAAGAAACCTCCAATGGCAACCATGAGCATGGCCATAGAGCTTGGAGTTCTTTCAGGAACGGGGGGGCATACACATTGATAACTTTCCGGAGCTCAGTCGAAAACAACTAGTCCCGCGTACTCCTCCCCGCTGATGGCCGCCTCCATCACCTCCACCGGAGTCATTCCCCTGCCCGCTTCCAGAAACAATTTGAGCAGATTCTTTGAAAACCCACTCACCAGCGCCACCCCCTTCTCCTCCCTTGTCACCGGTGTCGAGCTCGAATCCCGCAGGTTCCAGAATACCATCTCTGGAGGTCCTGAGTACCCGCATTCCCTGAACTTCCTCTTAATCACTTCATAGTCCGTCGCCCAGGGATTCGCCGATGCCTGATCGAACTCCATGTCGCTGAACACAATTACCCTCTTAAGCATCTTGTCTTCATCTAATTTCGCCTTTGTAGCAATCGACAGAATTCTATCAAACACCTTCTGTAAATCAGTATTCTGCCCCCAATCCATCCCCTTCAGGAATCTGATCTTCTCCTTGAGGGTCTCCCCTTCAATCTGGTGTATCTGTGGGTTCCGGCTGAATGTGATCACCTTCCCTTTCCACGGCTCCTCGCTCAAGTCCGCCACCAACATCCCCAACGCCACGCAGACCTCCATCGGTGTACCCGACATGCTGCCGGATACGTCGCAGACCGCCAGGCAGTTCTTCAATTTACCCTTCGCCGCCACGTCTGAGACCATCCGCTTCCACTGCAAATCCGCCACCTCCGACTCTGCCTCGGCCAGTATCTCGTGCGGGAGCAGCGCCCCCGCCGCGATCTTCGCCGTTCCTTCCTTCACCAGCCGGAGGAACTCACCGAACCGGTCGGCATCGTGCTTCGCAAAGTGTTCCTTGTAGTTTTTCATGGCCACCGAGGCAACCCGCTCGTATGGGAGCATGCCCCATTGTTTTGCGCTCATGTACACCTCCGGCAGCTCCAGAGCGCGGCGCAGCGGGACGAGCACCTCCTTCCTCAGCCGGTCTCGGACTCGGTAGGCGTAGTGGGCCTCCTCCAGGATGGCGTACTCCGTGTTCGACTCCCGCGGGAATACCCGGCGAGCGATGCTCTCACAGAGGAGGGTATGCCTATCGTAGGACGAGTCTAGCGACGGGCACCACTTCGCCGCCAGCCCGATCCGTTGCAGCACGCCGGACCTCAGCGACTCCAGGTCCAACACGAGCAATTCCGCGAAGCACTCCGATATCTTGTCGTGCAGGAACCGGTAGGCCGAGTCGCGGTTGTACCGCTCAAAGGCGCGCTTGCTCTGATCCGCCTCCTTCTTCTTCCTCAAATCCCTCGCCAATTCCGGCGATACCGATCCACTTTTGTGCGAATTCTGCCCAAGAATCTTCTGTATGACGGATTTCTTGACTAAAGATTTCGGCTTCCTCCGGCTTCGCGACCTCTTCTTCCGTCTCACCCTATGCATCCTCTTCTGCTTCGCGATCTTCCTTACGTCGCCACCGTGGAGAAGGCGGTAGAGGATCTCCGGCATGTCCTTAAGGTATCCGAAGTGAGAAATGTGATTAATGTTGAGTGCAAGAGTCTTGGGGTGCTGGTCATGGAGCCAAAGCGCAGCGGTGTAGAAACTCTCTTTGTCGGACTTGCCGTGGCCGCGGACGCCGCGGAGATGGCAGATGAGCTTGAGAGCGGTCAACGAGTTCCGATCCCAGGCGGATTTCAGCTGTAGGTTGATGGACTGAGGAGGGGTGTCGGGGAGGATGTGGAAGAAGAAGTCGAGGCAGGGGTCGCCGGAGGAGAGAAATGTGGGGGGAGCAGTTCTCAGTGAAGCCCATGGCCGGGCTGTTGGCAGGCGGGGCGGCGTTGAACTGGGAGGTCATGAGGTCCATGAAAGGGTCGCCGGATATGGGGGCGGAGGAGGTGGCGGGCTGGTGGATTTCCGGGGGTCCGACGAGGGGGGCCATGATGGATCGGTAGTAAGGGTGGGAAGGAAGATGGTGGTGCTCTCAGTTTTTTTTAAAGAGTATCATCACCTAACCCCTTCCTTGGTCTCCACGTTTTCCGTCGGCATGGGAAAGACTTTTCTTCGTTGGGTCTCATACGATATGAAAAACAGTTACCTGACCGGAATTATGTGACCAGCAAGCAGAACCACGTTGGTTTAGGGCGGGGTGGGCCGGAAAACTTAGGGTGCGTTTGGAAAGCTGAAAAATCAAATATTTCAGCCCTGAAAGGTGAAAATTGTCACCTTTCAGGGTGAAAAGTGTTTGTTTGCTGAAAGGGTAAAAAATGGTCGGTGACAGTGATAGGTGAAAATTTTCACTCTTTCACCTTTCAGGCCTGAAAAGTGTTTGTTTGCTGAAAGGCTAAAAATCAGCCCTGAAAGGTGAAAGGTGACAATTTTTCACCTTTCACCCACCTTTCACCCTGAAAGGCTGATTCTCACCCGAGTGAGAATCAGGCTGACGAATTGATCCTCTCGTCTCTTCAACGAAAAAAACCAACTCTCGCTCAGAGATTCGTCCCCCCCGGTGAGTACCCCCACCTCGACGGTGCCCCGTTGAGCCAGGAGAATCTATGCCCCCTATCCCCGCCGCCGCTCGTTGAGCCCTCCCCTCCGTCGACGCCGTCACCCCGTTGAGCCGAGAGAACCCGTGCCCACCCCTCCCGGGCAACTGCTCAGGTCGTCCAAAGATGATCACCCCGGAATTTGCCCCGACACCTCCGCTGCCGCACCATTAAGCCGAGGGACCCCCCCCTCCCCGTCATATCTCCCTCATTTTTAGTCCGTTTTGGACATTTTTTCATCGTTATAAGAAAGAACACTAAAAATGAGGAAGAATGAAAAAAAAATGGGCCAAAACGGATTAGAAATGAGTAAGATATGCATCGGTGAAGTTTGCCCATTAAAAAAGTTATCGCGTAATCGATTACTCGATATGCAGTACTATAGTGTATCTAATTACTCGATATGCAGTACTATAGTGTATCAAATTACTCGATATGCAGTATAGTGTAACCAGTTACTCGATATGCAGTACTATAGTGTATCAAATTACTCGATATGCAGTACTATAGTGTAACCAGTTACTCGATATGCAGTACTATAGTGTATCAAATTACTCGATATGCAGTACTATAGTGTATCAAATTACTCGATATGCAGTATAGTGTATCCAGTTACTCGATATGCAGTACTATAGTGTATCAAATTACTCGATATGCAGTACTATAGTGTAACCAGTTACTCGATATGCAGTACTATAGTGTATTAAATTACTCGATATGCTGACGAATATTCCTATCAGCGTGACTTATTTTCAGTTCCCAAACATATTTCACCTTTCACAAATTAGGCGTGAAAATTTTCACCCTGACGCCGAATTATTTTCAGCTTCCAAACGAGTGTCACCAATCAGGAAAAAACACCCTTGATTATTTTCAGGCTGACATAAATTTTCACCTTTCACCTATCAGCTTCCAAACGCCCCCTTAGGTAAAGGGGTAATTTCACCCTCACCATTTATTCCTCTCCCCCTATGATATGACAAATTCTTCTCGGTGGTAATTGGTGCTGTAACAAAATTTGATCAGGCAAGGTGAAAACTCCCTCTATCCTGCTTTAGATGCTCCGTTTAGAAAAGAAGACAACCAAAATTTGATCAGGCAAGGTGAAAACTCCCTCTATCCTGCTTTAGATGCTCCGTTTAGAAAAGAAGACAACCCCCTTTTAGATGCTCCATATCGTTTATTTAAGTAAATTTTGAACCTCTTCTTCCCTGCATTAGTGGGGGTTTCCACTATCTAATAAAAATCAACATTCCTTCAAATAGAGCTATTAAAACATAGGATGGATGGAGTATTAATACAAAAGGCTATACAAATATGCTAGTATTAATATTTACTCTTTTTTGTCCAATGAAGCTTGTCTGTATTTGAAAATAAATTAAATATATTGCCAAACCATCAGGCCTATGCAAAAAAAAAAAATATTTACCCCCTCTTACGTGTTTTTGGTCTTGAGGGAGCAAAGTCATCCATGTAAATGTAATGGTGGACTCTGTCTTTCATTGGACGGTTTTAATTACAGGGAGAGACGGAGAGTGTTCACAATCACTCAGTACTCACAAGCATGGTAGCCTTGAAGTATATTTTGTAACAATATGTATTACTTACATTAAATGGACCAAAAAAATCCAGAAGCGCTGCGTACCTGCTTGTTCAAGTGTGTTGCTTTGTTGCCCCAAATCCCAGGTTCGGCACTTATGAAAAGTTAGATATGGGGTGTGCGCGCATGTTGTAGTAAAAAAAAGGTGTTGCTTTGTTGAAGAATTGCTTTTATAACCAATGATTTAAACAATCTAAAGCCAACATGCCAAAAGGTAAATGACTAACTAAACAATATGGCAATGATGTAGCATGCTGTGTGTGATGAATCTGATGATAGCTAATGAATCTAATCAAATCTAATTTAATCTAACTACTATAAAAAGTACCGACTGTATTTTCCAGCCAACGACCCTCTAAATTTATTTATGTTTGTGATTAAATCTTAATTATAATTAGAATAATTAATTTGTTATGAGATAAATATCGTATTTCACTGAGGGTGAGATATTTTGCCACCCCGTGACCAATTATACCCTTGTTACTTCTAGTATACAAATTAAAAGTAATAAATATTGGCTTACAAGGGTAATTTTGGCAAACAAATAACTATGAGATCAATTAGGAGTAATTAATGACATTACTTCCTTGCCATTTGGAGCTTCAGTTACCTATCCAAGATGGCACTCACTATAGATTCCCATATCCATTTCAGTAATTAAAAAAATATGACGTTTATTAATCTTTGGTTTTATGAAAAATAAGCTCAATGTGTGGGTTTATTATTTGGAAGTTTGAACAGTGATCCTTAAAATTGCACTTCTCAACACACTTGTATAAGTCACAAAAATAGAACACATCTTATGTCGATAAGAAGATGGAAAACTACAACTCAGATTTACATATCGTATCGGCGTCAGTCAAAAACAAGTAGCTCTTTGTACTCATCCCCGCTGATCGCAGCCTCCATCACCTCTGCTGGACTCAGTACCCTCCCCTCTTCCATCAACACCTTCAGCAAATTCTTCGAAAACCCGCCCACCATGGCCACCCCCTTCTCCTCCCTCGTCACCGGCGTCGAACTCGAATCGCGAAGGTTCCAGAACACCATCTCCGGAGGTCCCGAATATCCGCACTCCCTGAACTTCCTCTTGATCACCTCATAATCCGTCTCCCACGGGTTCGCCGCCGCCTTGTCGAACTCCATGCTACTAAACACGAAAACCCGCTTGATCATCTTCTCCTCCCCTAGCTTCCCCTTTGTGGCTATCTCTAGAATTTGGTCAAACACCTTTTGGAAATTCGTGTTCTTCCCCCACTCCATCCTCTTCAAGAAGTTGATCTTCTCCTTCAACGTTTCGCCCTCAATTCGGTGGATTTGCGGGTTTTCGCTGAAGCTGATGATCTTCCCCTTCCAAGGATCTTCGCTCAAGTCCGAAACTAGCATCCCCATTGCCAAGCAGACCTCCACCGGCGTCCTTCTCATCCCGCCGGACACGTCACAGACTGCCAAGCAGTTCTTCAGTTTCCCCTTCTCGGACATGTCCGAGACCATTCTCTTCCATTGCAGATCCGCCACCTCCGACTCCGCCTCCGCCAGGATCTCGTGCGGGAGGAGCGCCCCCGCCGCAATCTTGCGGGTCCATCTCCTGGCGGATCTGTCCGGATCATGCTTTGGTTCATGATCCTGGTCGTGCTTCGTCCTCCCTGATTCGACACGCTTGAACTTCGCGGATCCTCCCTTGACCCGTCCAAGAAACTCGTGGAACCGGCGCCGGTCGTGCTTTAGGAAGTGAGCCTTGTAGTTCTTCATTGCAACCGAGGCGATCCGGGTGTATGGGAGAGTGTCCCACTGTTTGGCGCTCATGAACACCTCCGGAAGCTCCAGCACGCGGCGCAGTGGGACGAGCACCTCCTTCCTCAATCGGTCCCGAACGCGATATGCGTAGTGGGCCTCCTCTATGCGCCCGTACTCCGGGTCCGACTCTCGCGGGAAGACCCGCCTAGCTATGCTCTCGCAAAGAAGAGTGTATTTATCATACGACGAGTCGGGCGAAGGGCACCATTTGGCCGCGAGCCCGATTTGTCGTTGTTCGCCGGATCTGAGCGACCTGAGATCCGACAGGAGAAGCTCCGCGAAGAGCTCCGATATTTTAGCGTGCAGGAATCGGTAATCGGAGTCGCGGTTGTACCGCTCCACGGCCCGCTTGGCTAGATCGACGACCTTCTTCTTACTCAGCTCCCTCGCCATCTCCGGCGACGTCTTTCCTTGCGTATCCGGATCCCAGCTTAGAATCTTCTGCACGACTGATTTATTTTCGAGATTCTTGATCTGGCGCTTCCGCTGCTTGCGGAGCTTCTTCCTCTGCCTGAGCTTCGCCAGCCTCTCCTTCTTCGCGATCTTCCTCACGTCGTTGCCGGCGTGAAGTCGGAAGAGGAGCTCGGGCATGTCCTTGAGGTATCCGAAGCGGGAGATGTGCTTTATGTTTAAGGCTAACGTCTTGGGGTGGTGGTTGTGGAGCCAGAGGGCGGCGGTGTAGAAGCTTTCCTTGTCGGACTTGCCAGTGCCACGCACCGCCCGGAGGTGGCAGATGAGCTTGAGGGTGGACAAGGGGTCGTGCTCCCAAGCTGAATGCAACATTGTGTGGAGGATTTCTGTTGGCGTGTCGGGGAGGATCTGGAAGAAGAAGTCGAGGCAGGCATCGCCAGAGGAAAGGAATGTCGGCGAGTGGTTTTGCGTGAAGCCCATCGGCGGCTTAAGGGTGGGCTTGACGGCGTTGAACTGGGAGGTCATAAGGTCCATGAATGGGTCACCGGACTCTGGCTCCGAAGTGCCGGTCCCGGAGGCGGCAGCCTGGCGAATCTCTGGCGGTCCGAGGAGAGGAGCCATGGCGGGCAGATGCTAATGGTCGGCACTTTCTCGCAGGACAGAAAACGTTTATACTAATCTTTTTCCTTGGGCTCCAAGGTTAGGTGACTTCCATGAAAGGACTCTCTTCCAAGTGGACGACTGACTAATCTATTTTAATTTTCTTTGGTGACCATGTCTTGAGGCCGGATCTGCTGGTGAAGTTCCACCAGCCATCGATCTTACTGAATCGATCGACGACTGGTAAAACTTTACCAGCGGCCTGCTGATCCGGTTCTCCATGACTAGCACAGCATAGCATAGCAAGTACCTACTGCATCGGTCGCTCGGGGCGTGAAAAAACCAAAATATCTACATTGGATTTTCCACCTCCGCTGAAGCATTTTAGTTTTTTCACTATCCAGTGTGAGACACAACCTGAGGTATTTCAGTTAAAAGTGAAAAAAATATGAATGCTACAATATAGCAAAACATCCACTTTGCGTTCTGTTTGGGGCGTGATTAAAAACAAAATATCCACATGTCATGTTTTGCTACAGTATAGCATCTATGTTTTTTCCCAATCTAGCTTAAACACATCAGATCATGTTTCAGCTGGATAGGGAAAAAAATATGGATGCTACAGGGATATTTGCTTATAATCACGCCCCAAACGGCTATTTCACTCCCCAAACGGCCCCAAAAACAAAAACATCCACAGTGGATGTTTTGCTACACTGTAGCATCCATATTTTTTCCATATCCAGCATGAAATACGACCTGAAGTGTTTCAGCTGGATATGGAAAAAATATGAATGCTACAGTGGATGTGAAAAATCCACGGTGGATATTTGTTTATAATCACACCCCAAACGGGCAAGTTCAGCTGCACATGGCGAATATTTATTGTCTTTTCAAGTCTATCTCTGGAGCGATACTACTAATGTACCGGATCTCATCAAAACTCCTTAGATAAGTGTTCTTTGGGCACCTGTCAATCGCCTCCATCGTCCTACAGTACTTGCTAAAAAAGAACATTCCAATTCGGCTCCCCGCAAAAGAAAGACAAAGTTTTGATTTCTATGATTGGATCCCATTGCCTGAGCCATAATAGATCAGACATTCAGGCTAGCAAGAGATCACGTTGGTCCATGTCTAAAACACAATTCTAAGGGTCATCATATTTCAGTCTTGTTTTTTCACGTGCTCTCACGTGCCATTTTCTGTGTGAGTCACGTGCTGTCACGCCCCAAATTTCCAAAACCCTGATATGCGCGGAAGCGATAATCCAATGATGGTTACAAGGGTAGGAAACCTGGGACGGACCGAATACTCGATTCATCACCACAAATCCCATAAAATAAAAGGGAATAGCAGGATCATGATGACGTAAACAATCGTTCAAAAGAATTGAAATAACTAAACAATGTTACTGACTAAGCGTCAATTATTTTTACGAAAGCAAATAATAACTGAGTGACACGCATGCCACAACTATCCAGAAAAAGATAAACATCCAACAAATAGCAAAATAAATTTCATGCAATAAGCCTTCACGACTCCTACGAGCACCAACCTCCACGTCCAAAAGAATGCTGATCACGCCTCTTCAGCTCTACGCCCTGCATCAGAAGATGCGTGAGTATTCCAGAGGAAATACTCAGTAGGATGCCAGAAAAACTCACAGAAAATAAAGGCAATAAGGTAATTCAATGATAATCAGGTCCAATGCCTCAGGACAAAATGAACACAAGATTTACTTACCTGGAAAATTACAACACCTGACAACTCTCACTGATCAGGGTAAAATGAATCAACGTAAACAATACGACTCCAGACTTTCAAAGAGTAAGGAGATAGGCAAAATATCTGATCGGGACAACCAATGTGTCGAAAATGTCAATTTCTGCTCTCTGATCAGTTCACTTTCTCTATGGACTTCAATACCAGAACATCCTAGAGGTTCTACGTAGGAACCCGGCCAAGCGTCTAGGGATGCTGGCCCCATCGGTGCTTACGGGCACAATGGGCGGAGATTGCAGACCTTCCGTAATGTCTAACAATCTAAAGCGCACGCGTTGCCGTCATCGGCTGAACTACGGAGGTTCATAATCATTCGAGACCACTCTGGGTCTAGCTATGGCTCGTGAGCATACTATGATCCAACCCAAGAGTATCAACAAGACTCTTGGCGGAGAAGCAGTTTACATGGAACTAGATCTGTCTACACAACATGGTATTCTCATGAATTCATAATCTTCACAATAAGACTCTCAGAGGAGTACAATGGAATTCTCAGTCTTTAATGGTAACTGACTCTCAAGAGATTAACCATCAGCGGGTAGGTGCCTAAGCACGGGTTGACTTGAAACTGACTCTTCGGTATAGACTCTTCCAATGTCATCACCATACATTGATTCAATCAAGGCCATCCCTGGTCCTCACGACTCTTAAGGTGACTCAAAAGCTTACTACTGGTAGAATAGAAAAGGATAACTCTAACCTGTCAATAGGGTTTCAATAATAGAAGACACGCGATGTTAGGCACCGCGAGGAGAACATTGACGAACTCAATGATTGGTATAAAAAGGCAATACTCCACTCATGATACTATCATAAGTACCCTCTGGAAGTCTTATGCTACAGTACCCTCCTTATGTTATATCATAGATATACATGGTCTTAGCGTAGCGTTTTATTTATAACCGAGAAAGGTCACTGTTATAGACACAACAGCCCCATTCCCGGATTTATCCCGACTTACACAGAACTTAAAAGTCTCTGAAATTTTTATGGCAGACAGCCCTATGTCCGCAGGTCATTACCCAATTTACGGAATAATTTTCCGAATTTTTTACAATTAGTTATGGATTTTAGAATGCAGTCTGTCGGTGCAGGTTACATCCTGGCCGCGAGCACTACATTAAATAATAACTTAATTTTCACTAATTCTAACCTTAACCCAAGTCTTTTAGACTCAAAACCACATCATAATAGGCCTTTATTAGCTTCTGGTCAGACCATTAAATGTATAATAATCAGCCTACAAGTCTCTTTTAAAACTGTTTTACCAATTAGTCTTAATGGCACATTAACCCGCGAATTGGACAACTATTCCAGGACACCTCGGCTCCTGGTCAGATCCATTAGAGAGGTCTTAAGGTCCACGAGCAATGCTCCATCAAGGATTTACACTTTCTCTTATCAATATATCCTTTAGTCTCTTCTAGATAATCATATTACTCATATATCATATCAATTAAGGCATATACTACCTAAAGTGGACAACTTTATTCGGACATAGAACCACAACACAAAGTACAACTTTTGACACAAAAGGACGCCACATACCAGAGGATTCAAATCTGAAATATTGCTGCTTTTGGATGAGAAACACATGGATTAGACACAAGTTAGATTGATTAGGTCAAAGCATGCAAGAACATGACATCGGTTGATGTATTTCAAGAAAGATGACAATTTTTCATGACCAGAACCTTAAACCACTCGAAACATGGTACTAACAGTAGATATAGACAGCAAACATGTGATCAAAAGTGTAGCAAAAGAATGGTATACCTCAGGGATGTCTTGATCGAATAGTGTATAAGAGAATCACAACAACAATTAGATCGGTATGCAACAATTGAATAGATATCAACAATTAGAACAATTAATTCCGAACGAAAATAAGTCAAACTTGTCACACAACATCAGCATGTGGTACTCAACATAAAGATCAAAACTTTCATGCAAATATGCTGTGAGAAAAAGAGCATCTTACAAAAGAACCGGTACTAATTTGCATGTGAACCGGTTTGAAACGAAACCCGCTTCTTTGCGATCTCCACACGAACCGAACCACCACCAAAGCACACTCTACTTGAAGAGGCTTACTGAGGGTTAGGAGAGAAGGGGGAGAACGAAATGGGGGAGAAGAAATCACCAAAGAAAAAGGAAAAGAGGGCTGCCGGTTCCCAAAGGGTTGGGCGCCCCTTTTTCCAAGGGTTTAAATAGATTTTTCTCCCAAATCTCCACCGTCCGTCTCCACTTCATCCAAGGGCCAAGATCAAACCCAGCCCATCCAAATCTCCAGATTGAGATCTCCACTAACCACAAAATATTCTGATTTGATTGCAATTAAGATAGGATCTTATCTCCTCTTAAGTAGTTACCAATTTACCTAGGTAACTTACTAAGTAAAAGCAAAACTTTTAAGGACTCTTCTCGGGCCAACTATGAGCACAAGAGAGGCCCATTCAACCTCCCAAAAGAGTGTCCCACGTTCAGCCCAAATTTACTATAATTTTAGGCAATTTAAATCTCCCATTAAAATGATTTCCAAAAAGATATCAATTAGGGTTTTGAAACTAATTCCAATTACCACGTTTAGAACCCCTTCAACAGGTAAATCAGGCAAGATATGACCCAAAGAAATCCCCCAAAATCAGCCCAAAACGTTTCCCAACGGAATTGCCTCGGAAATCGCAATTCCACTGGCGATCGATCGGTACGTATAACGCGATCGATCGTCTCGCGATCGATGCCTTACGAAGCCGGTCGATCGTCTGCCGATCGAAGCCGTTTGAAGGCGATCGATCGGTCTGACGGAAAACTTCAAATTTTTGATTTTTAATGAAATTTCCAGAATTCAAATTTACTCCCATTTAGCAAGGAAAAATTACCTTAATAATATAGAAAAAAAATACGGTCGCTACACGTGCTCTACGTTGAAGCTTCACTAGCGGATCCGGTTTGATTATTTGGTGCGTGAAAAAGCCAAAAAATTCATAGTGAATTTTGGATGTCTACTGTAGCATTCATGTTTTCTCCATATCTAGTGTGAAACACGACCTAAAATATTTTAGCTGGATATGGAAAAAACATGAATACTACAGTGTAGCAAAACATCCACTTGCTTTTAATCACGCCCCAAATGGCCCCTTAATCCTACTTTAATTTTGCGATGATATTTAAAAATAATTTAAAAATCGTCCATTTTGGACAGCATAATGGGGTCAATCTAGCCACCAGTGTGCTGGTTGGGCCTCTGGAGGGGTTGATAGGTCTCAGTGAGCTAGGCCCTCGAGCCCACTTCATCGCTTGCGATGTGAACGTCGAACGCCAAGAATCCGATGCAGTCGACTTTGCCGTGGCCCAGCGTGGCAGACTGGACGTCATGTACAACAATGCCGGCACTCCAGGCCCAGCAGTCCCACCTAGCATTGCCGATCTGGACCTCGGCGAGTTCGACCACGTCATGGGCGTGAACCCGCGGGGCCGTGGCCGGGATCGAGCACACGCTCATGTCATGATCCCCGGGGCTCGAGCTGCATGCTGTGCACGGCGTCCATCGGTGGGCTAATGGGTGGGCTGGGCCCCCATCCCGATAGCATGCCCAAATTCGCAATTCCTGGGCTGGTGAAGTCTGCGGCAAGTGAGCTGGACCAGCATAGTATACGGGTCAATTGCATCTCCCACTCGAAGCTCATGCTCACCACCAAAGTGTGAGACACGAGCTCCCTGATTAACCTGAGGGCCCACAAATTACATTCGTGTCAATCACCAATTGGTGGTGAGCATGAAATCCAGGTACGTGACACTCACCTAATAACTCCTCAATTTGCAGTGCCCACTAAGTTTGTGATTGATCAGCGGGTGGGCTTTTACCGCCGCAGGTAGGCAGGGCCCAGGTGGGGGAGGATGGTGAGGGGCTTGGGTGAGCTCAAGTGGGGCACATGCGAGGAGGCAGACGTGGCATGGAGGCGATCTATTTGGCGTCTGACGTGGCAAAGTATGTGACAGGTCACAACCAAAGGCTTTACCATATCCAAGCGTCTACCTCTACGGAAAATTGTTTTCCTAACTAATATTATGCGACCAAGAAGCATGACCAAGGGACAAGTGGCAGGGTGACCCAAGAATCTTAATAAAATTATATTTTTCCTACTATTCACCCATTTCTTCCCCTCCTCCTTATTGATGTGGCAAAAATCTGTTCGGTGGTAACGTAATTTTAGTGACCAAGTTGGTCAGGCTAGACGTGCTAATATCAGATAGATTAGGATACAGCTAAATGTGGCAGAACGGTGCAACAAAGGTGTAAACGGGTCGAGCTGGCTTGCGAGCTGATCCGACTCGACCCAATTTTGGTCTCGGCTCGGGCTCATTCCACTACAAGCCGAGCTCGAGCTCAATGATATTTGGCTTGGCTCGGATTGTTCAGTCGACTCAAACAAGCTCGTGAGGCCGTTTGGGCTCGGCTCGATATATATATAGAGAGAGAGAGAGAGAGAATGGTTTACATGAGATCGTTCTCATACAAGGAGCATGAGGCCAATCTTTATAGCCATTGGATTCCGATCGGAGGATGGATATCAAATCAGTGGGTAAGAGAGTGTGTCACATCAGGGAGTAAGTGAGATCATTATAGCTATTTGTAGCCGTCAGATCAAGATCCAAAGGCTACGATTTAAAGTGGCCTCATATAAGCCATATGAGAGCGATCTCATTTAAACTTTTCCACATATATATATATATATATAAGCCTAAGTTCAGCTCAACTCGACTCGACTCGACTCATTTACACCCTTAGCTACAAGCATGCTTTGTGCGGGTATTCAACTTTTTTGTGCTGCTAGAGAGTACAGAACGATGACAGTTTCGATTTGCTTTGCTTAAACATCTGCCTATGAGTTGGACAGATGGAATAGTTAGTACTTAGTATGTTAATTCCGCAATTTGTACCAAAAACACTTGTTATAGCTGCTCGTAATAACATTTTCCAAGAGAAATTTGTTAGGGCTGATAATTTTTGTCGCCGTGCGCTGGCGTGCACGCCAACGATTTCCCATAACCATCAACGGTTGATGATGTTTAGGTAGAATTAAACATTCGAGGATGGACCTCAATTCTTTACTACTGTATATACAAATGAGCATGTCACGTAATGGGCTGGTTTGACATGCGGAAGCCCGTTTTCAAAATTGTTCTTGCCTTCTTGGTTCAGTCCACCCTTCCATCATCACATAGCAAAAGAATACTAGGCCCTGTTTATGCTTAATTGAAACTTCAAGACATAGCAACAAACACACTTCTTCGAAACAAGGTGGTGCAGCTTGAAGTTTCTAATTTAAGTCTGCATTATGCCAACAATTCCTCAGTGAACTGATTCTAGAGCTAAATGAGTTCCCCCATACGACTCGGAGAGGTCACTGCCCAACTGTGGTTGGAATGGCCAAGAACTTTCTACACCATTTGGTCCTTTCAAATACAATCCCGCCAGGTCGCCAACCAACCGGTACAAAGCAAAGCTGGAGTCCGGTTGATGACGATCTCATCTTCTACATCATAACCATTTGCGGCCTTCCCCCCATGAAGCTTTACCAGTGGCGAATCCCTCTGTCTGCCCTGCCAGTTGTGGGTTTTGAACGTAGAGAAATCCAGAACCAATGACCTTTTTCCAAGTGTCGCCATGGTTTACTGAGTTGTGTCATTGAGGTACCGAATGTGGAAGCAGCGGAGCTTATGAGCTCTTTACAAGCCTTGACTCTCAGATTCCCTGTGCTACACGATCCTCCAAGTACTCTACCCAAAAAAAAGGGGTCAAGTACAGGTCCATTTTGGTCGTATTGTAGCAGGTAATTACTATGACGCGTTGAAAGATGAAACCAAAGGCTGCAAATTTGATACTTTCCCCTGTCTTCAGGGTCCTAAGTATTCCAAAAAAAAGGTTGTAAAGGGTCTGACCTATTTTCACTTTCATTAGTCAACATATAGCTCGTGATGATCATCAATTGACAGACTTGGTCATTGCTGGTCACTGAGGATGTGTTACTGTTAAGGCGCGAAATGGAGTGCCTAAGAGCAAGCTCGAGAGTTTCTAAGTAAAACGGTGGCCAAGTGTGAAGAACGGGCAGGAGAGAGGTGGAAAGGTGTAGGTAAAAAATGGTTGGCAGGGCAATGAAGATAGATAGAAAAGGAGATCACGAGATACTTGGCCTTCTTTAATTAAGCCGATGCACGTCCCGTCCTCTTCTTTGCCCTCCGTCTACAAATACAATCCGCATTCTCTTTCTTCTCTCTCTTTGGTTCTCCTCCCCCCTTCCTCTTTAATAACGTTTTCCTTCTTCTCTGCCGTGTCACCATCACCCTTCTATTTGTGTCAATCCTTTCCTACTTCCAACATTATTACTCCATCAACTTTCACTAACTGGGTCCTAATCGCTTCAACAGTATCTTAAAATAGTAGTGTAGACAGTAGAATAGAACATTATTAAAGTCTTAACCTGCAGCTTGCAGCCCGCACCATTACAATGTTACATCAATATATAGCCGACTACTGCTCCACATACAAGCTTTAACAACATTAAAATCATGTCAAAACTGAAGTCTCTAAAATCAAATTCACTTTATTTACAAGTTTAGTTCGTTCCATCTCAAAAGTAGTATGAGCCGGTTTAACATTTTTCGTAAGTCATTAAAATCAAGTAATGTTTTTTATACAAACAATTTAGTATTGTTTTAACCATACAAAGATGTAGAAAAAACTGGCAAATCTAGATTGAAGTATTAACTCTCGACGAAAGCAGGCCAAAGCTGTACGCAAAATGGCAAAAATGCAATCTTGACCCGGCAATGGTGAAAACTGCAAGCTCAGAAAAAACTGAAGATTGCGCAGTGGAGATCTGTGCTCCCCAGATTGGACCACTGACCATGGAATGTCGTATCGGATATCGGTAAAATATTGGTCGGCCTAAGAGACGAAATATCGGAGATATTGTGTAAAAAAATATCGGTCGTCAAAAACTAGTTTTTACCATATATTTTCACAATCTAACATCTAAAACGAGTTATACTAATTTAAACAAAGAATAGATTTCAAAATATGCATATTAGGATAGAAAACAAACATGAAAGTTTTTTTTTCCCAAAAAAAAAAAAAAAAAATTTGAAAAAATTTTTTTTTTTTTTTCAAAAAAGGCCGATATATCGGTCCGAAACCGATATATCGGCGATATTTGGAAAAAACCTGAAATCCGATACTTAATGGTATCGGCGTATCGGTTTGTGTCCGATACCGATATATCGGCGATCTGACATTCCATGCCACTGACCACTCTATGTATTTTCCAAAATTCATTCTTGATAAGCCAGACAACAAGCAATGGGCAACTTTGGTATTCTTCCGTTGCCTTTATAACAAGCACAAGCGCTCGCTCCCCCTTTGGCTTCTCTCTCCTCGCCAACTCTAGATAGAGTGCTCAGAAGCTTCTGCTCCTTGTGTTGGATTCACGTCCAAAGTGTTTGAAGAACATGCTGTCTAGAGCTGGAGGAGGCATGGCTTGGATGGAGGAAGGAAGCGGGGAAGACGATACGGCTTCCTGGACGAGAGGCCAGAAACCAGACGATATTGGCCTTCCCACTTTCAAATCCATGCTGGACGACGACTGGTACTTGAGCGCCGGGAACTCGGCTCACAACGGGTTCCAGACCGCCATTGAAGCGCATCAGGAGATGACAGACATCTCGTTTTCCTCCCAGCCGGCCGCCGAGCCGGTGCTCCTCCACCACTCCCCTTCTTCGCTCCTCAGTCTCGACCCGTCGAATCAACTCTCCTCCTTCTTCTCTCCTTCCAAGACTTGCCTGTCTTCGCTTCTGAACCCGGTGTGTTCTCCGGTTCCGTACGATGTTGGGTTCGACCTGGGCTGCGACCCTGGGCTTCTGCCCCATCCTCCACTATTGAACGGATTGGACCAGATGGGCGCTTCGGAGAATGACTCAAATGGCCGATTCGCGAATGCCCGGCTGTTTCAGCCGAGTGAAAGCTCCGGACTTGGCCCTTTTGGGAGCTTGGAGAGCTCTGTGTTGAGTCCCCTGCTCTTCAGCCGACCCAAGACTCTGTGCCCGCTTGAGATATTCCCGCCCGTCGGCTCCCCGCCCACACTCTTCCAGAAGCGGGCGGCGTTGCGGCAGAATGTGGAGAGGAATGGTGGTGGTGGGAGTGGATTGGAAGAAGAGAGTGAGAATTGGATGAAGAAGGGGGAGGAGGAAGAGTTGGAGGAGACGAGCCTGGACGCCTCTGGTTTGAATTATGACTCGGAAGAAGGGGCGGCGGCGGAGACGGGCAACGGTTACAAGGTGGAGGAGAGTGGGAGAAATGGAGGGAGAAATTCAAACACCAACAGTACTGTTACAGTTGGGGGGGATCAGAAAGGTAAGAAGAAGGGGATGCCCGCGAAGAACCTCATGGCCGAGAGGCGGCGGCGGAAGAAGCTGAATGATAGGCTTTACATGTTGAGATCAGTAGTTCCTAAGATTAGTAAGGTCAGTTTTTTCATGAAAACAGATTCATTGTAGCTCTTTTATAAGTGCTAATATATGTTCGCTCATATATCTCCAGGTCTTAGAAAAGGGTACTTTACTGAGCTTTCTTTGATACTTGTTCTTATACTTGCTGTCCATGGCTGTGGTCTTATGGACCTCAGGAATGTTGCCTGCTATCTCATGTAAACAACCTTTCATTAGGATAGTTCTGTTACATGTCTTTCCTTTCTATATTCAGCTTGGTCTTGCTGTTAAACCTTGCAAGCCTGGCTCAAATTGGCCCTGTTAAATGTTAGATTGATTGAGCATATTGCTGCCAGACTTGATTTTACAATACATTCAAAAGATGAAATAGATTGTTAGAATTTATCTACATGCAAGGCTATTAATCAGAGTTTTGTTTGAAAATTCATTTTTCCATGATACTGATGCTCTTTATCTTTGGTATTTGTTTTTGTATTTAATTTGGGTAGATGGATCGGGCTTCGATACTTGGAGATGCAATTGAATACTTGAAGGAGCTTTTGCAAAGGATTAATGATCTACACAGTGAACTCGAATCAACACCTTCGACTTCTTCAATGCCTCCAACACCTAGTTTTCATCCTTTGACTCCAACAGCGACTACCCTTCCTTGTCGAGTCAAAGATGAACTCTACTCGAGCTCTTTGCCTAGTCCAATTGGCCAACCAGCAAGGGTAATTCTACACATGGATAACTATATTCATAGGTTATCGTATAGTACATCAACAACTATGGAATGTACCTAACTGAGGGAGTCGTTCTAATTTGTTCGTCGTCAATTTAGTTGTTCATATCTTGAACCTTATGGGTTTCGTTATCTGTGTCAATATTGCATGATGAGTATTGACCATACAAGGGTAGATAATTTATATATATTTAACTATCTATTTCTTTATTACCTTTTTAGTGAGATGACTATATGTCTCAATCCATGCAGGTAGAAGTGAGGTTAAGAGAAGGCCGAGCTGTCAACATTCATATGTTTTGTGCCCGTAGACCAGGTCTCCTTCTTTCCACTATGAGGGCTCTGGATGGTCTTGAGCTTGACATACAGCAGGCAGTCATCAGCTGTTTCAATGGCTTTGCTCTGGATGTCTTCCGGGCTGAGGTAATGTGTATTTCTCGTCTCAAACAGTTATGTATCCCTTAATCCTAAACCAAAATGTGTCCTATTATTCTAATCAATATAATTCATGGAGTATCCTTCATGGAAAGCAAAATTGGCAAATACTATCTTTCCATTTGAACAGAAACACTCTAGATTTAAAGACATCAAAAGAGCTTTTGTTTCTCGTAGGGAATTACTTTCATGTTTATACGCAATTTGTTGTAATTACCATCAGAAAACCAGCTTAAATTATGTCCTTGCCTTTGAACCCTTCAGCAATGCAAGGAGGGGCCTGATATTCTCCCAGAGGAGATCAAATCAGTTCTTCTGCACTCTGCTGGCTTCCAGGATGCAATTTAAATGGATTGAAACAAGACATTGAGGGGAGTTCATCGACTAACTTTATACCAATCTAGTCAACAGTAAAAGAATCTTCAAGTTCGGATTTGCAAAGTTGAGCGATTATGGAAAAGTCCTGTAGTCTTGGAGCTGGGTTTTGTCACTGCGATTCGTCGGTTCCAAAGTCCTCAAAATGTTCTCTCATAACAATTTTGGCCGGGGCTGAGTTTGCCATGTTCTTGGAGAGTTGGTGCGAGCTTATCTCTACAGAGACTCCCTGTTCAAGTTTTTTGGGCATGGTGTGCACTTTCACAAGCCGAGCAACGGGGGACCTCCACTGAGAGACGTTCATTGGATGATTGTGCCACGAACTTGGTTGAGGGAAGAACTTTCTTTTTGGTATCCATGTTGGACAATAAGGTTGAACGTATTGGTGATCGTTATGCGAAAATGATGAACATTGTTGTAACACACTGACTATTGACAGAGTTTAAATGAGACCCATTGCTGAAGGCTTATCTTCTTGTAGAGAGTTTTGTTGAATATACCTAATTAGCAGAACTCCTGATTAGAGTTTTGTTGAATATACCTAATTTACATACCAGAGGCTAATACCAATTATGCTATAGACCCCCAGCAGAGAGTTTTATCATGCACAATGGCTTTGTATGTGCGTATGCTTATGGGAGTAGACCAACCAGTAAAACACATCTGCAGGAGCTGTTAATTAGCTAATCAAATGGACTGCTAGTTTACGCATTCAGGATATCTACATTTATGTACAAGCTCTGAAAATACTCTATCTTCAGGAGTTGCTGAATTCAGGCTGAAAAATAACATATCTCGGTGAATAGTGGCATTTCACTTTCATGAGCTGTTTAATATTGATAGAGATCATTGTTGGGCAAGTTATACATGTTGGTAGTTAACGACGAAGGCTAATCTGCAGTGAAATAACCTGTAGGAAACAATCCGGATCTGAAGAGAAATTTAGTGCTCCTGGAGGACCATGTCAGCAAGCCCACATGATCCTCCAAGACAATAGCCACATCGAATTGCTATATGTAAGATTAAAGAAGTTTCAATTTTACAGCTAGAAACTTAGGAAGATACCAAGAGATGAGACACGTAAAAATCACAGTAGTTCAATGTAAAAATCATAGTAGCTCAATTCAAAACTCTGCCTATCTGCTTCAAGTAATGGAACAACCAAACATCTAAATAACCGAGGTGAGCTCACTAAAATCATCAAAATGCAACAAGCAGTTGCCTTCCACCCTTTCCAGCAAAAAAAAGTTGTCTTGCACCCCCTCATCTCTCAAGAAGCAATAAAGCAATTGACTTGTCTTACCACATGGGTCATACATTCAAAAGGCTAGCCATTCGTGGGTGAGTGGTCGATTTTCTGATAGTGATATAATAGCACGAGCATCCTACATAGCTCGCGTTAAAGCCAATCTAAATCTTAAATTGAAAAAAGAAGCACGACACAGTACTACCTCGTCCAAAATTATCATTAGCATTTGCTTTTCCAACATGAACTGATTTTAGTCCATTTTGGAAAACCAAATATCAATAACAATTTCGTACGGAGTGAACTGGTTATTCTCATCCATAATATCAACCTCCTGAACTAAACTCATTTATATCTCTACAATGATGCAATTAGATCATAGGAGATTCACATTCAATAATATATATACCCCTAAATTGAAGTTTTACAATGTCAGCAATAATAGCAACCTCCTGAGCTAAAGCCACTTAGATCTACATATTGATGCAATTGGCACAGAGATACAAGGTTCCACTAGCAAAACGAAAAAGCTACATCTGAAAATCACAACTTACTACCAGTCAGTGCTATGTATATTATAGTTTTCTCAATGAGAAAATCTCATCAATTTCAAGTCAAGAATGGCCCAATTAGCAACAATCAATTTCAGCTAAATAAACATCAATATAAATCATTTTTCACCAGCTAAAAAAATCTCATCAACACGATGACACATTGAAGAAGCCCCTGTCAACAAGTCGACAATATCTAATAAACTTAGCTCAGTAGTAATTTAGAGAGAAACGAACAAAATTAAAATCACAAACTTACATCCACCATCAACGTTTAGCACAATAAGAAGCACTACAAGCTATATTTTGAGCAAACTTCAAGTTCACATGATTAGTAATCTTCAACCCAAATCACTACCAAAGCAGGGCAGCAATCCAAAAAAGATACAATTTGCAGAATAAAGCAAGTAAAATAAGAAGTTAAGCAAGGATATATAGCTATTCCCTTAAACAAAAGACTCATTGGCGTACAACGAACATGATTTAGACGCTATTTCTTGTTCTTAAGGACGTCATCAGATACAACCTTAAGAAGCTTCTTATCTTTGGACTTGGCAATCTTCTTCAACGTCTTAGGATTGGTAATCTTCTGGAACCTGGTCCCGCTCCTCAGAACATTCTCCTTCTTCCTCTTCTCCCTCTCCTCCCTCTTCTGCCTCTTTTCAACCTTATTCTTCCGTATCTCGTCCTTCAGCTCCTACAACCTCTCCCTATACGCCCTCTTCACCTCCTTCTCCCGCGCCCGCTGCTCGAACGAAATTCGCTGATGTGATACCTTCATGGCGGACGCCCGGTGCTTCTGCGGCTGCTTCCACTTCCGCCCGGAGACCTTTCCGGCGATAACACCGTCGTAGGTGGGCCTTCCGAAGGCGGGCTTGGAAGGGTCGTCGGAGGATGGGAGGGCTGCGCGTTTGGCAGACGGGGCCGCCTCGTCGTCGAGATCCATGGCGGCGGGGGCGGCGGACGGGGTGCCGTCGTCCTGGCGCTTGCGCTTCTTCTTGACTTCGCCGAAGCCGTCGTCTAGGTACCAGAAGTCGATGGTGCAGGCCATGGCGGTAGAGCAAGCCGGCGGCGTCAGAATCGCCGGGAAAGGGTGTTGGTCAGAGGAGCGGCGGCGATATATATAGGTTTCGTCAACCGCTAGGGTTCAGTTTTGGGAGATGTCATGGGCCTGGGCCGCTATTAATTTAAGATGGGCTTCCGTGAAGTGCTTATGTATCTATCTCCTAAATCTGGATTAAGTTGTTCGTCGTATTGATTCTATTGAGAATTTTAAAATTTTATGACTAAAATCATTTAAAAACTGAACGCTATTACAAAATGTTACTAGTTTTCTTTTTTTTTTTGCTTAAAAAATACTTTTCAGCCGCTTTTATGGTAATAACAGCAATGAATTCCAGCCGATTTACGTGATAACAGTGCGATTTCATTTGAGTTTAATGTGGAAAACCTTGCTGCAATCCTTGCTAACAAGTGTCCTGGGCTGTTGACCGTACAAATAGAATTCCAAGTTTGATCATTCCATATTCACTCGCATCTATGTTTATTCCTTTGGAGGCAGCTATAATGTGTAAACCTACATAAGTCCGATGCCAAAAAAGTAAGAGAAAACACCTACATAATTCATCTCCAATTACAGAACCATAACGGTATTTATCACTGTTTAATAAATAAAGTATATATAAACATAAAAGAAGGTGCAGACTTGTGAGCTTGCACTCTACTCATATTGATAAGCTGATCTTGATCGTGCCAAAGGAAAAAAAGATCAGCAGACCTCTTTCTTTCCAAAACTAAGATAAGCTAATCTTGACACGCCCACATGAGCGGATCTTTATATCTTTTCTTTTACTTTTTACATTTATCCAGTCCATATTGGCCTTACAAAGCATTGCTTGAAACTGACCATTAAAAAAAGCATTAATTGACACTGGGAAAGGTAGAAATTACCAAGATATATCATTCTACTTTATAAAATCTAAAATGGAAATCCCACATTGGCAAAAGAGAGAAACAGGGAAGTAGAGAAAACGCTGTACAACATTACAAGATTAGCACAAACATGAAAAGTAGGCCAATTACAAATTTTGCTCATCTAATACATTAGTCATGTCAGTTAACTGCAAAGGCCTTAGGTTGTAAACTTGATTAACAAGCACTAGCCACTGTGCAGCAAAACCATACAAATATGAATTTACTACATTCCCCTGATTAAAATCATACATTTTTTTTTGGCGAATATAATGAGAAGCAACTCACGGGACAATGAGATCGAAAATTATAGAATAATACTCCATATAAAATCTACAAATAAGTGAAACCACCATAATGTTTATGCAAACAAACAATTCATGTGCATAACTTAACAAAAAGTGCGTTAAAAAATCAAAATGTAGATTCAATAGGAAGCAGAAGGCAAGTGGTGCAGCACCGCAACCACTGTATGATAGCTCATCTTTGAGAGAGGCCGTGGATTCCAAGATCCGTGACGCCATTACCCGTGAATACACATCATGCCAAAGTTCAGAGACATAGAATAAGGAAAAAAGAGTTAGGCCAATATTCATAATCCATCATGTAAGAGGCTCACAACAATGAAGACATAAGGAATGATACCCTTTTATTTTGGAAAGGTTCCATAGATGCGGACACTGCTTCCTAAAAACTTCAAAATATTCTGCCTACTCAAAAGAATTTACCTGATGACAGCAAAGAAGAAAGAGTCATTACATTCACCATTTGTTTGACTTCATTTGGAAGATTATATTTCCAAGGCAGTTTCGATAATTCAAGAGCAGAAATTTGTTCTTCAGTCACTCTTCGTATCTAAAGCTCAATGTTCTTGACAAGCTGACATTTAAAATTACCTTGACTTACAAAATTACCATATTAATCAAACCCATACATAAAGGTCTTCCTCTACATCACCTCTTATCCCTCAAGCAAATCATTTCTGGGCTAATTATACTTCAAAAATTTGAGGAAGAATACCTGACAGTATAAAATGCAAATTTTTAGCTACCTTTATGCATAAACTAAAGGGCAACCATAAAATTAGTTGACTATAGAACGTACAAAATTTTTATCCAGCTTCCAGCTTTAACCAGAAAAACATTCAGCAAGAAATACTAAATTAGCTAGCACATTTCCAACATCTGAAAAGATCGCTGCATTGCTAAGAACTTTAAAAGGTTTTAATTGAATAATGAACACTATTTCAAAACAAATTGTGGACGGCTAATCCCAGAAGAGATATAATGTTTGAGGTAACCTATACAGAAATTCCATTTTTCCCTTAGGAATGTTCAAAGCAACAAAGCTTGTAATGGAACTTCAACTAGGAAGTGTTCAAGAGAAAGAAATCATCCTTATAGTATAATAACAACCATTTATGCAGTTATTAGTAAAAAAGGGTCAACCATAGAGCCTTTAAATACTGCACCATCTCTGAGACAAGTGGCTCATCTATGTGAAGGTTCAGGCGAATAAGTTACTAGCACCTAGAAACAGAGAAGTGTGCAGATTAAACAAGATAAATGGCCAGCCTTATTTATTTTAAAATATATTATTTGATAAATTTCCCACTTTTTTTTGTAACAAGGGGTTCCAAGTCCTTTTGCACCATTGCATCGTTTTTTTTTTATTTCGTTTCAATTACCTATCATGTGAATCTCCTGAGTTGGATCGGATTTGAACGGTTCTTCACTTAAACAAGCAGAACCCATCTCCCCTTTGGTGAAAATCAACGGCCCATAATTATGCACTTTGATTTTAGCTTTAGTAAATTTGGCTCTTTAAAACCTGCCTTGAAACCTACATTTTGTACCATTTTGATTCCGATAAGAGTCAAACGCAGTATATAATCCACGCCGCTGACCCCAGATAGCTAGGATAAAGTGTATGATGATGATGAAAACCCGCCTCGAAACCTACATAAATAAAATTAAGCCCACTTTAGATGCACCATAAAAATATAAAAGCATATAAACTACTCAATTAAGTTTGTGACATCTCATAATTGTGTATTTAGATGGCCGATATCATTTTCCTTGATCTCTATGTGATCTCGTCTCTTTGGCCGACCGAGACCGAGATCCGAGATGGCAAACCATGTGCAAGAGAAGCACTTTTCCTAGCCCACTTCAAGAGGAGATTCTCAGGTAAAGCAGCTTCTAACAAAGCGCTTTACATTCCCAAACATGCCACTGAAACTGATGCATATGAACGTTGGGATAGAGAAGATGGCTTGGTTCATTGCAACCTGTTGAGACTTGGGATATGCAATAGACCGTCATACGACTGGAGATTCTCAGGTAAAGCAGCTTCTAACAAAGCGCTTTACATTCCAAACATGCCACTGAAACTGACACACAATTCTGCATACGAACGTTGGGATAAAGAAGATGGCTTGGTTCATTGCAACCTGTTGAGACTTGGGATATGCCATAGATCTTCGTACGACTGGTACTTGTTTGCAGTTAACATTATTTGATCTATCTTCACATTATGATTCCTATGAAAAATAATTTAGCTCCTGGCCAATGGATGATATCAATCATAAGAGTTTCATCACAAAACAAGATACTTTCACTGAAAATCAACCGAGTATGGAAAAATAGTGGGCATTCACGCATTCATAAACAAGGAGGTTTTTCCGTATTCCATGTCCAATGAGCCCGAATTGCCATATTACCTGGTTTTTTGGGGCTCATGTTATATAATTTTGTTTGGGGACCGGGTGTCTTCCCATTTTGCTCACCTAAAACCCTAAACCCTAAGCTGATTTTTCCACATTACTTGGCCCCCCACTTCAATTGCATCGTGCACTATACTTCAATAAATCATCTCATTTATCTCTGATCCGTTTTTGCCAATTCTATTAACGTTCTTTTTTATTTTTACTGTTATTTCTTATAGTGATGTTATCTTAAAGATCTTGAGATAGTATATAATAGAATATAAAAAAGTATACAATAAATAATATGTAGTGTTTTAACTTTCTTAGGCAATCATCATGAGACAAAAAGAACAACAAAAATAAATAAAAGTGTAAAAAGTATAAGCGAAAATGGATCAGAAATGAGGGAGATATGATTAAGTGTATTATATCATTAGACGATATCATTGATATCGTGTAATCAATGACACAATACCCCTGTCTTTCTGTCATCGTGTCTACAATACCACTCCTATCTTGTATTTATGTATACAATAACATGACATACTTCAACGAATCATATCTCCCTCATTTCTGATCTATTTTCGCTCATTCCTTTTACGTTTTTATTTTTTTTCTTTCTTCTTATGATGATATCTTGAGGATCTTGAATTTTGCCTCAAAAAAATAAGGCAAATCGCCAATTTTTTTAAGACATAATTTAACAAGTTATACAATTTCTTATCCGTTTTTTTTCATTCTTATTTATTTTTTTTCATCTTTCTACTTATGATGATATCCTAAGTACATTGAGACACTACATGCTATTTATCGCATATTTGTTCCATATTTCATTAGATATTGTCCTAATATCCTTACAATATCATCATTATAAAAAAGATGAATAAAAATAAAAAAAACGAAATAAAAATTGGTGAAAATAAATTAGAAATGAATGAGATATGATTTGTTAAAGTATGCAATATTATTTGGTACACAATAGTATTAGATACTTCAACAAATCATATCTTTTTTATTTCTAATCCGTTTTCACCCATTCTTTTTGTGTTTTTCATTATTTTTCATCTTTTTTCTTATCATAATGATAGCTAAGTATCTTAAGATAATATCTAATGAAATATTAAAAAATACACGATAAATAGCATGTGATGTCTCAACATACTTAGGCTATCATAATGAGAAGAAAAGAGGTGAAAAAATAAAGAACCTCCTAAGTTCTCAGTATCGTGGAGTACAACCTAGATTTAGTTTATGCATGTTTTTGGAACAAAAGAAGCTCCAGGTTTTGATCCATAAGAGCTAGAAAACAACAGAATGTCGAGCATTACCTCAAGTACCACATTCAACTATCTCTTTACGAGACAAAAATATACAAACTGAATGCAGCATTGTAGATGCAGACATATCAAAACCATTTGCAAAATTTCCACATTATGTACAGGCAGTTGCGACTCTCAAACATTCCTAGCATTAAAAGCTGTGGAGTTGAGCGAGCATGGGAACAAGTTCATCGCTTGACGGTCGATCAGCAGGTAAATCTGAAAGGCACACCACAGCTATTCTCACTGCCATTAACATCTCGTCTTCTTCTGCTTCATCCCCCAATATACTCTTATCCAGACCCTCGCGGGCTTCACCAGCTTGTTGCAAGTGTCTAAACCATGACCCCAAGCTCCCCCCACCCACCTCACCAAATAAGGGATCTAGAGGGTCTCTTCCTGTGAGAAGAACAGCTAAAATCACCCCGAAGCTGAATATATCACTCTTATCAGTGTATCTGATGAGAATCAAGAAAAAGAACCACATCAAACCTTCACACAAATGAGAAGAAGAACATAGAAATACGTAAAAAACATTGCTCAAGCCAATTAATGGAAAGATCAATGAATAGGGGTCTGAATAGGGGTTGACCATCTCTTTCTTTACCAACACTTCTGATTTGCAACATGTATAAGTAAAACTCCAGAGTCCAAATTATACATTAACTATTAAACATTTGCACAACAGAGAGAGAACAGAAATACGCAAAAAAATTGCTCCAGACAATTAATTGAAAGATTATTGAATGGAACTCTACAATCTCTTTCTTTAGCACCACTACAAATTTGCAACATATAGAAGTAAAACTATTAGAGTCC
This sequence comes from Houttuynia cordata, assembly GCA_039654745.1. NCBI lineage: Eukaryota > Viridiplantae > Streptophyta > Magnoliopsida > Piperales > Saururaceae > Houttuynia > Houttuynia cordata. Next base: position 25,382,711 of record CM077507.1, on the reverse strand, counting down.
ACATTATACATCAACCATTAAACACTAGCACAATAGAGAGAAAGCACAAAATATGCAGAAACATTGCTCCCACCAATTAATATAAAGATTATTGAATAGAATTCTACCATCTCTTTCTTTACCACCGCTACTGATTTGCAACATGTGTAAATAAAACTTATTAGAGTCCGTACTCTACATCAACTATCAAACAACTGCATAAGAAAAAAAAGAAAGCACAGGAATAGCAAAAGCATTGCTCCAGCCATTTAATTGAAGGATTATTGAACAAATCTGACCATATCTTTCCTCATAATCACTACTGGTTTGCAAGATGTAGGTGTAAATAGACTCCACATTAGACATCAACTATTAGTACCTGACAATTTAAACAAGTATATAATCTGTGTCCCATGCCTTTCTTTTTTTGGCACTACTTTTTCATGCCATATTTCAGTTCATTTTGGCTTTCTAATCCAGATAGGTACTTTTGGACGGAGGGAATATTAATTGCTAAGACAGCGATCAGAATCTTATATGGACCAATCTAATATTTTGACTTCATTGTGCCTAAAAGAACAAATATAAAGACTACAAACAGACATCCTCGTTTTACACTACTCATCATTGCAAGACATTAATTTTCAACCAAAAATCCTGGAACATATAACTGATATAAAAGATTGGATCATAGCTAAGCAGATACTCCCTTTGTCCCATATTGACAGCTCCATTTGGAAAAATTACTTATTTTCATTGAATGGAGCCACTCACTTAAATTTGATGCCTCTTCAACGAGCTCATGCTCATCCAGCCACTTATATGGAGCTATTAATAAGCGCGGAGGGAGAATAATCTAAGAAATAAAACAACAAATGAAAATTTAAGAATTTCCATATGAAGCAATTCCAGATTACTAATGTCCTCACCTGCAACTCTGTATGCACTCGGGAGCAACATAAGCTAAAGCCCCTCTCCCGACGCCGGGCATGAGCTTGGCCAAGCCGCAATCCCCCAACCTGGGCTCAAACTCCTCGTCCAACAGCACATTGGACGGCTTCAGGTCATAGTGGAGGAACCTCCGGCCACAGCCGAAGTGGAGGTACCAGAGGCCCTTAATGATCCCCACGGCAATCCGGTGCCGCGTTGCCCAGTTCAGCTGCAGCTGGTTCGCTCGGACCTGGTTCATGACATCCTCCAGACTGCCGTTCGGGACATAGTCGTAGACCAGAGAGAAGCGGTCGGGCTCCCGGACGTACGCCCGCAGTGTCATCAGATGCCGGTGCCGGAGCTGGGCCAGTAACTCCAGCTCCCGCTGTATCTGCCGGTCGGCGGACTTGCTCTGTGCCTCGAGGCGGCCGGATTCCATAGGCTCCGGCCTCTTGACGGCCATGACGAGCCCGTTGTCGAGGACAACGCGGTAGTACTTTCCATTCGGGCTGGAGCCCAGCTGCCTGGCACCATCGGAGAGCGCCTGGCGCAGCGTCCGAGGGGAGATTTTCGGGGAAAAGACGACGGGGCCTTTCAGGATCGGTGTCCTGTTCAGGTACCGCAATAGGAAGCGGAAGAGGACGACGGTGATGACGGAGAGGAGGAGACCGGTCAAGCATCCAAAGAGGACACCCAGCAGAATCCGCCGGATGTGAGTCCAAGCTCCGGGAGCAGTCCTCAGAGGAGGAGAAGAAGAAGAAGACTGGGCCTGTGAGCACTCTAGGAGAAGCGAGAGGACTAAGAAGAGCAGCAGAAAAGCAAGCAAGTTTTGAACTTTCTGGCTGGAATAGCATGAAAGGTCGATGAACTCCATGAAAGAGGGAAAACGGAAGCAGGAAAAGGAGAGGAAAGAGTGATTAAGCTCAAGAAACAGAGCAACAAGTGTTTGGAACATAAAAATCACATCTTTGATAATGGCTTCTTCCAGTAGAACTGGAAAAAGGCCACAGATTTCATGTGATGAGACAGAGGGGAGAGTTGCAGAACGAGGTTCACACCTTGTTTTTTTCTTTTTTGAGTGACAAATTCGCGCTCTTTTTAAGTAATGCTATTCCTCCCGCTTTTTATTCACGGTCAACCTCACGTGCTCGTGATAGTAATGCCATGAGCCCAACGTCGCACTAAAACGTGAGGTTGCCGTGATAAAAAAGCGTGAGGAATAGCATTTTGCTGCCCGAGTCGACAAAAAGGCAACGGCGGCTCTGTCAAGGGCAATAGATGACGGGACCGAAAGCGAAAGATCAGAACCGTAGTGGGGGGAACCATCATGGCCGCCCGATTGTACAATGAAATTTTGGCCGTCAGATGTGGAGAATATGGCGATTGGCGCTCTCTCCTGGCGCTACTTTTGATGGCTTGGGCCGTGGGGCGAGAAAGAAAGAGAGCCACGTGGACCCTGGGAAGGGAATCATCGAATCAATTTTTGTTAATTTTAAATCTCATAGACTTTGTTTTAATCTTATCTTTAATCGAATTTTGGTCTTTAATTTCGTCACAAAAAGGGGGCTTTGTTCGCTCGTCTCGCTGAAGCTTCGAATATTCCACTCTTTTTTTCTCATTCTAGCTTGCTTTATGTGAAGATTCCAAATTCCAACCATGAACCGATTCACTATAGGACAGTCATACACCACCCCACCCAATGAATCGTTGAAAGCAAGTTTAAACTGCATAAGTGTCTGTCCTTTGGAATCATTTTATCCAGTGTCCTTGTTAGCCATGCCAGTCAGAACACATACGCTATAAATCAACAGAATAGATCAAAAGGATCAATTGAATGTACAGAACCAGACAGCTGGCTACGCAAACCAAACCCGATAAATAGAAATGGCAACTTACAACTATATAAGCTCATCGCCAACCCGTCCACAAAAAAGATCCCACCACTATAGACACATTTGCAGAATGGTTGCTGCAACAACCACCCACAGGTCTCCACCCCCACCCAAGAACGAATAACAAAACTCCCACGTGGCAACTACGCGAGCGACAAATAACTCAGCCTATGTTTCTAAAATTACCATTGTACAGATCTCATCCCCATTTTGAATGAAACTGGCCCTGGTTCGTGTTTGGTACGTGTGAGATAGTCCTGGCATCAGCGTTGTTATCTGTTCACATCTGCCAACATAATTAGTATATCCTCATCAATTATGGTAGTGCCAACTTCCAGAGCCCGCTGAAGTGGGGTTTTTCCTTCTCTATCAACTGCTCGTGTGTCCGCCCCCCTGTTGTAAAACAGCAAATGCTATTAACAAGATCACAAGCTCATGTTACGAACAAAACACAATCACCATTATACTAATCTGTAGAAGGATCGATTCATGTAACAATTCTTTGCTGAAGTAGAACCTTGACATCCTAACTTATTTAAACTAGGCATATGATGAATGGAACATGCACAATAGATATTACAAATATATTATGCTACAAGTACAACAGCTTAATTATGCCCCTGCTACCAATCTTGTGGAAACAATGTCCCTCTTTGTGATAATCAAGCTCTTGAAGTCAAGCTTCAGATGAGAAACTATGGTTGATTTTCGGACCAACTTTATAAAAGCACAACTTCGCCAGCAAGTTTGTGTCGGAATGCAGAGCAAAAATTTCTGTGACAACTTTGTACCCAAAAGATAGTCGAATCCAGAAGCAATTGCTTTAAAGTACCTGGCAAGGAGTAGTCTGGCAAACACGGTCCTGCCTATAAGAATACAATGGTGAAGTGGAGTTTGGCCTTTCGAATCTATAGCATTTATGTTGGCACCATATTGTAAGAGGAGCTCTATCATGCCCACATCAGCTGTCTGGCATGCAACGTGTAGCAAAGAGCAGCCATCCAGATATTCCTCTGCTTCCTTGCGTTCCTCACTAGTGCTCATCGAGCTGCTTAATGTACTTCTTGTAGATAACTTGTATGTAGAATCCTCTGTCATGCAACTTGCGCTCCGTTCCAGTGTAGATGTTGGCCGCTCATGTAAAAGCATAACTTTAGCTGAAGTCAGGGATGTACTAAATGGAGTTTGCCCATGGATGCAATTGACATCAGCATCAGAGCCGACTATTAGGCGATAAACTGCTTTCTTGTCATTAATTCTAACACTGTCCCACATCTGCTGCGAAACAGAGATAAGATGTTGATCTGGACTTGGCTTTTGGACGAAAAGCTTCTCCACATACTGAACGACAGAAAAGAAAATAATAATCATCATCATCATACGCCTTATCCCAGCTATCTGGGGTCAGCGGCATGGATTATATACCGCATTTGACTCTTATCCGAATCAAAATGGTACAAAATCCATACAAAGAAACATAGTGGCAAGTTTTTACGCCGGATGCCCTTCCTGACGCAACCCTCCGAAGAGGGGACAATGATAAGAAGATTCAACATCATCATATTCATCATATACCTTTCCAAATATGTGGATTGGCTTCATGACATGATGACTGCACATGAAATATTAATATAGCCATCTTCCATCACAAAGCTGGTAACAATGAAAACCAGTCTGCTTTTACATGGGGGCATGAACGACAGAAAAGAAAATAATAAGTTTGCAAAATAAAAATGGTAGACCTGTCCAACAATCCAAGACATTTATACCTAACAAATGTTTTTACTGTAAGATGTATTTTCTAAGGCATCCCGTAGACATGAAATACATGATGCACCTAAATTCATAGAGCCTATTCCAAGGAAAGATGAAGGCATACTGGTATTTGACAGAGTGATAAAATATTCTACATTGGTTACATCAAAACTGAGCCAAGACATGTGATACCAGAAGAATTTGTTTAACTTGATACCTTTGCTTGAATGAACTTTTCTTTTATTGAAATAGGATCTGAACAGTGAGGCTTAACACCAGTAAACGTCTGCAGTTGTTTAGCGTTGGACATAGATGAACTGCATCATCATTTATAAATATCAAAAATGAAAAAAACTCAATCCATATTTAATTTATAATTTTGACCAATGTTTCTGTGAAGATAAATGAAGCTTCAAATATAAAAGGAAAAAAGAACACAAGAATAGTACTTCAAACAGATATTGTTCAACAAATACCTCGAAGGAATGCCGTCATCTGTCAAACTATCGACTGAGGGCAAGAACTCCTCCCATATAGAGTTGGCATATGTATTTCCCAAAGACTGGAACAGATTTATGACAGACGGCTCCCATACTTTAACATCAAGAGTCAATGATCTCACCTGGAGAAACAAAATAAACATCCATAAATTTGTTAGTAACCAAGATGCCAGATATCCTTTTAGAATTTTGCAATGAACGATCCAGGTCATACCTTAGATATATGCACACCAAGATTACGATGCATGCCAGAGCACTCAATGCAGACAAGAACACCAAGGTTTAAGGATGCCCAATCTGGGTCTGAAGCGCCACAATCAGCACACCTATCATTTCCAGGTACCCTACGGCGAACATCAATTGGCTTCTCATGTTTAGTACTCAATCTAAGCTGTTGAGAATTCCTAGCTGACCGGTCACTTGCTCCAGTGATAAAATTTCTCTCTGATGCCCAGTCCTCAACTGCTAACTGATCGATGTCAGATGAACTTCCTATTGAGCTGCTCTCACTGGCAACGCGATGATGTCCATGACTGGGATTTGCAATAAGCTGCCGAAATATGCATTCAAAATTCTAACCAGGAAAATCTGGAAAATAACAAAAAATAGGAAGTGATTCTTGCACTGAGTTTGTAACCTGTTCTGGTGACTGTTGACTCAGAAGCGAAGCAATAACCCCAGTAATCTTCTCAATCCAATCCATTTGATCCATAGCGCTCTCTGCCTGCAATGTTAGATAGTAGATATAGTTGAGAACTGCAACTCAGATATATATACATAAAAGAAAACTCAAACCTTAAGGCTCAGCTGTAAATAAGACACAATCATGACATATCTACCAAACGATAGTATATAAACCATTAGAGGAGTTACTAAAAGAATATTCTAAGTATGCACTTTCCAGCTGCATGAAAACGTACCTGCAGAGTGTAGTTTTTTTATGGTGATATAATTCTAAAGCAGAATCTCAAATCTGACTGGTCTGCATCAACTTTTATTGTTGATGAGAGCAAATTCACTGTATGGTGCGCCACAGATTTATCATCTTGTGCACCACTGTGATAATGAGAAGAAAGCCACCTGCTTAGTAGTCCAGAACCATCAGAGGTATTATGGCCCCTGTGACTGGAATGCTGAGTTCCACTTCCCTAAATAAATATAGCAGCTTCAGTAAAGGAAACAAAAAGCAAAAAAGAAGAAAACAAAGCAAGTTTTACTTGACTGTTACTTACAGATGGCCGATTCCATTGCTTCCGATAATAATATAACATTCCACGGCTATCAAGAACAAAGAATCTTCTCTTCCAGTCACCTCTCAAGTTTGACGAACGTTTTGAGAGATATCCTTGCCTAATAGTTTGCACCTGGAAATATATATACTTAAAAAGGGTGTGGGCGTGGCACTACAATAGAGTTATCAGAAAGCAGATGCTAATTTTCAATAAATTGCGGTAAAAGAAGGAATGGCAACCCGAAGTCATTCCTAGCAGACAAAATATTTCTACCTTCCCCTTGACAGCAGATTGCATAACTGCCTTTATCATTTTACGTGAACTTCTTCCAATAGCTTGTATACCATCCCCATTTGGAGAACTGTGGGAACCATTTGAAGACCACCGACTTTCTCGGTCAACCTGTCTCTTGAACTCTTGCATCCTTTCTGTAAGAGCAGCCTGTTCATAGTTAGACCTTTCTCTAGACTGTTGCGCATAGGTTAACACCTAACAAAAGAAAACAGAAAGATTCCAATACTTTAAAACCTATTGGTATTCTCCTTCGGAAGTGGAAATAAAAAGATAAAATAAGACAAAAAAGGCAGGTGCCTACAGAGGGAAAAATAGCATGCAATAGAATTTTACAAAATAACCCAGTTAAGCAGCAAGTGTTATGCGCAGAAGAATCCATCTTCTCCGTCACATTGTATTTCTTAAACCAGGGTCCCTGCAAGTGCTCACATTAGGAATTACACAAGGCTCCGCAGGAACCAGATAAAACAAACCATTTGAACAAAGAGCCCATTTTGAAATGTAGCCCCCCTCAACTTTTTTTTATGGAGAGGTTCCTGATGCCAGAATATTTCAAAATGTTTCTTTGGTTGGTAGAATATAATCAAAATTTAAGGGACCTTTTTTCTGTTAACAAGGGGTGGCGGAGTCCTTGGGAGACGACTAGAAGGCCAGGGCATCCAACCCTTAGAGCACCATATCCCACTGCCATCCCCTTGCGTTTGTTAACAGCCTACATAACATACGCACCAAGTAAATCGGGATATACTTCCTATGGGTAGCCAACTGAGTGGGGTTTCAAAATCAGGAACTCTGCTTCGTAAGGCAGCATTCTAACCATCCCACCAAAAAATTTTATGGATCCATTCTTCTTAGGTCTCTCTTCCCCTTGACAACCAAGGCTGTCGAGCCCACATTAAAAGCTGTCAGCATAGGATTTTTACTTCAAGTACTTGCAGGGCAAAATTTTCCCATATCAGAGATTGGAAGAACACACACACACACAAAGTACGTAAGTCTTTTTCAGGAGAGCAACACTGCTTCATGCTGCATCTAAGGTGTATGGCAGGATGTATACTGTTTCCTTAAGTACAAGACTCATTAAGTAAACACCACTAGCTATATAAATACTGCAACATGTTAGAAAAGAAACACAAATAAAAACACTGACGGAGTTATGGTTCGCATGGCCAGGCAAGCACCATTAATGATTTATGTAGCCACGCACCACGGTTTATTGCCAGTGTGATAATCGTGTTTGCTCATTACAATTATCCAGGTGTGACTGCAGCTGGATACTGTGGCAAGGATTGATTCTGTCATGCACTATCGATTGTGCCAACAGTACCATCCTCATCTTCATCATACCATATTTGACTCCTATGAAGATAAAAATGATGGCACACAAATCCACCTAAAGAAACATATTTGCAGGTTTTCACGCCAGATGCCATTCTTGACACCCTCTAAAGAGGGGAAATGAGCTGAACATCACCATATTCATCCTATGCATTTCTAATTATGTGGATTGGCATCATGAGATAATGGTTTCACATGAAACTTCCTCACTCAAACAACCCTGCAAAAATTATATTTTCCTCAATTAAAACAACCCAAACACACACCAGTTCGAATTCTACAAGTTGAACGAAATTTCTGCACAATATGACAAACCTGGTGAACATATGGCTCCATTTGATGCAAAAGCTCATAACCCTGCATAAGACCAAACCATATCAAGAAAGAGATATATATGACTCTCTGACATACAGGAAACAACACTAAACAACAACAATATTCTCATCTTTACAATAAACAAACACTGAAACATTCTTAGAATGCAATTCAGAGCAAAAATAAATAACAAAGTTATAGGCACGAGACCTGTTTGAAATACCGAAGATGAGCATCCATTGTACCGCTAACTGCCTCCAAAAATTCAAACCTTTTCTTTGCCTCAACATTAGAAAGTGTTGTCACCTGTATATGGAGGACAATAATTAATTCAATGACTCATCACTACATTACAAAAAAGTATATTACTCCTCATTTACTATAGAAAGAGACAATTTCAATCATTGCAGTATTGAACTTTGTACAAACCAGATTAAAGCGGGCCTGCTCAAATGAAGATCTTGCATTATGGAGTTCCTGGAATGCATTCAAAACATAAGAAGATGAACAGATATGAACCAAAATCCCCCATAATATCCTTCCTACCTAAAGAATTTATTCATTTCATCCTTTAATGTTACAACAAAGTAGAATTAATAGAAGAAAGAAAGTAGTATATACCTCCTCTAAGGCAGTGGCAATATCCGACTTTGTACCTTTTCTCAGTGATAAAAATTTCTCACGGGCCTGTTTCACAAAATGAAGAATCAACTTAAGTCCTTAAAATGAAAAAAAACAGTCTCATGATCTACATGCCTATAAATTTCACTATCCGCAATCTCAGGGAGATCTTGGCCTTGATTTAAATAGAGAGGCACGGAATAATATAGGGTATTTTCAATTTTACATGATCTTGGACAGATCCCACACATCTCCGTGAGATCTCATAAATCTCGAAGAGATCTCAGCAGTTTCTCGGCTGTCTTCGTCATAAAACAGAAATAAAACTAGATTTCATATATGCTCATTCATCATGCTCAAGAAGATGAAGCTCCCCCACGTCCCTCTAGTTATTATTGATACTTCTACGTTTTATTTAGGTGTATTGTCTCAAAGTTTTCACCTAAAGTAAGACTGTATATCTATTTTCACGAAAATACATTTGTTTTGAGAGTAATTATTGTAGATAGGTACGTAAGTTGTCAAAATTGTATGTCAAAAACCTTTCTGAAGATAACCAAGATGGCAAGATCTCTTCTCTCTCTGAAGATAACCATTAGAGGAGTTACTAAAAGAATATTCTAAGTATGCACTTTCCAGCTGCATGAAAACGTACCTGCAGAGTGTAGTTTTTTTATGGTGATATAATTCTAAAGCAGAATCTCAAATCTGACTGGTCTGCATCAACTTTTATTGTTGATGTGAGCAAATTCACTGTATGGTGCGCCACAGATTTCTCATCTTGTGCACCACTGTGATAATGAGAAGAAAGCCACCTGCTTAGTAGTCCAGAACCATCAGAGGTATTATGGACCCTGTGACCGGAATGCTGAGTTCCACTTCCCTAAATAAATATAGCAGCTTCAGTAAAGGAAACAAAAAGCAAAAAAGAAGAAAACAAAGCAAGTTTTACAGGTACCGGAAGTCGATGGTGCAGGCCATGGCGGTAGAGCAATCCGGCGGCGTCAGAATCACCGGGGAAGGGTTTTGATCAGAGGAGCGGCGGCGATATATATATATATATATATATATATATATATATATATATATATATATATATATATATATATATAGGTTTCGTCAACCGCTAGGGTTTAGTTTTGCGAGATGTCATGGGCCTGGGCCGCTGCTAATTTAAGATGGGCTTCCGTTCCTAATGTAGGTTTGTGGAAAGCAATGACATTTTAGGAAGTGCTTATGTATCTATCTCCTAAATCTGCATTTTTGTTCTTCATATTGATTCTATTGAGAATTTTAAAATTTTACGACTAAAATCATTTAAAAATTGAACGCTAATACAAAATGTTACTAGTTTTCTTTTCTTTTTTTGCTTAAAAAATACTTTTCAGCCACTTTTATGGTAATAACAGCAATGATTTCCGCCCAATTAGCAACAATCAATTTCAGCTAAATAAACATCAATACAGATCATTTTTCACCAGATAAAAAATCTCATCAACACGATGACGCATTGAAGAAGCCCCTGTCAACAAGTCGACGATATCTAATAAACTTAGCTCAGTAGTAATTTAGAGAGAAACGAACAGAAGTAAAATCACAAACTTACATCCACCATCAACGTTTAGCACAATAAGAAGCACTACAAGCTATATTTTGAGCAAACTTCAAGTTCACATGATTAGTTATCTTCAACCCAAATCACTACCAAAGCAGGGCAGCAATCCAAAAAAGATACAATTTGCATAATAAAGCAAGTAAAATAAGAAGTTAAGCAAGGATATATAGCTATTCCCTTAAACAAAAGACTCATTGGAGTACGACGAACTTGATTTAGACGCTATTTCTTGTTCTTAAGAATGTCATCAGATACAACCTTAAGAAGCTTCTTATCTTTGGACTTGGCAATCTTCTTCAACGTCTTGGGATTGGTAATCTTCTGGAACCTGGTCCCGCTTCTCAGGACATTCTCCTTCTTCCTCTTCTCCCTCTCCTCCCTCTTCTGCCTCTTCTCAACCTTATTCTTCCTTATCTCGTCCTTCAGCTCCTGCAACCTCTCCCTATACGCCCTCTTCACCTCTTTCTCCCGCGCCCGCTGCTCGAACGAAATTCGCTGATGTGATACCTTCATGGCGGACGCCCGGTGCTTCTGCGGCTGCTTCCATTTCCGCCCGGAGACCTTTCCGGCGATAATACCGTCGTAGGTGGGCCTTCCGAAGGCGGGCTTGGAAGGGTCGTCGGAGGAAGCGAGGGCTGGGCGCTTGGCAGACGGGGCTGCCTCGTCGTCGAGATCCATGGCGGCGGGGGCGGCGGACGGGGTGCCGTCGTCCTGGCGCTTGCGCTTCTTCTTGACGTCGCCGAAGCCGTCGTCCAGGTAACGGAAGTCGATAGTGCAGGCCATGGCGGTAGAGCAATCCGGCGGCGTCAGAATCACCGGGGAAGGGTTTTGGTCAGAGGAGCGGCGGCGATTCCTCAACCGCTAGGGTTTAGTTTTGCGAGATGTCATGGCCCTGGGCCGCCGTTAATTTAATATGGGCTTCCGTTCATGACGTAGGTATGTGGAAACTCTATGTGACCAGAAACGCGTTTTAAACGGGTTTAAAACGCGTTTTGCGCGTTTTGGGTTGGCAGCCGTAAAAAATGGCGTTCAAAACGCGTACTTATGAAAAAATGCATTTTTGTGAAAAAAATGCGTTTAAACACGTAAAATGCGTATAAACGCATAAAACGCGTTTCAATGCTAAATACCTAATTTTGCCCATTGTTCCCCCGCCGTCCTCAGTTCCTTTTGCTGCGCCGCCTTCACGGCGACCACGACCCCGGTCCCGCCGTCCTCACTTCCCTCAACTGTGCCGCCTGCAGGTGCCGAAGGAGCCTCTCCGTTATCCAATTCCTTCCTCTTGCGATTTCTCTGAGTTATTTTGTTTTTCGAATTCTTTCAAGTTTTGATTTTTAATTGTTTGTTCGTCTTCTTTTACTTAGATCTTAGTTTATAGGAGAATATCTCCTTAAATATCTTTGTAAAGATTATTTTTTGTTTTGAATATGATGAGAATGGTGTCCCAAAAACTGCAGTACTGTACATTTTCAATTTTTTTCTTTCATATTTTGATTTTTAGGTTTTTGTTCATCTTCTTCTATGCAAATTTGATTTTTCAATCTCGGTTTTCTTATGAATTTTTTGTATTATGATGAGAACGGTATCCAACAATTGCATTGCAATTTGTCTACTACTCGGAATGCTCCACCTCTTTCTCCCGCGCCCGCTGCTCGAACGAAATTCGCTGATGTGATACCTTCATGGCGGACGCCCGGTGCTTCTGCGGTTGCTTCCACTTCCGCCTGGAGACCTTTCCGGCAATAAAACCGTCGTATGTGGGCCTTCTGAAGGCGGGCTTGGAAGGGTCGTCGAAGGATGCGAGGGATGGGCGTTTGGTAGACAGGGCTGCCTCGTCGTCGAGATCCATGGCGGCGGGGGCAGTGGACGGGGTGTCGTCGTCCTGGCGCTTGCGCTTCTTCTTGACGTCGCCGAAGCCGTCGTCCAGATACCGGAAGTCGATGGTGCAGGCCATAGCAGTAGGTAGAGCAATCCGGCGGCGTCAGAACAAAAAAGAAGAAAAATATTTTACGACTTCCTAGTAACATTTTAGGAAGTGCTTATATATCTATCTCCTAAATCTGCATTTTTGTTTTTCATATTGATTCTATTGAGAATTTTAAAATTTTACGACTAAAATCATTTAAAAATTGAACGCTATTACAAAATGTTACTAGTTTTCTTTTCTTTTTTTGCTTAAAAAATACTTTTCAACCACTTTTATGGTAATAACAGCAATGAATTCCACCCAATTAGCAAAAATCAATTTGAGCTAAATAAACATCAATACAAATCATTTTCACCAGATAAAAAATCTCATCAACACGATGACACATTGAAGAAGCCCCTGTCAACAAGTCGACGATATCTAATAAACTTAGCTCAGTAGTAATTTAGAGAGAAACGAACAGAAGTAAAATCACAAACTTACATCCACCATCAACGTTTAATTCACATGATTAGTTATCTTCAACCAAAATCACTACCAAAGCAGGGCAGCAATCCAAAAAAGATACAATTTGCAGAATAAAGCAAGTAAAATAATAAGTTAAGCAAGGATATAAAGCTATTCCCCTAAACAAAAGACTCATTGGAGTACGACGAACTTGATTTAGACGCTATTTCTTGTTCTTAAGAATGTCATCAGATACAACCTTAAGAAGCTTCTTATCTTTGGACTTGGCAATCTTCTTCAACGTCTTGGGATTGGCAATCTTATAGAACCTGGTCCCGCTGCTCGAACGAAATTCGCTGATGTGATACCTTCATGGCGGACGCCCTGTGCTTCTGCAGCTGCTTCCACTTCCGCCCGGAGACCTTTCCGGCGTTAACACCGTTGTAGGTGGGCCTTCCGAAGGCGGGCTTGGAAGGGTCGTCGGAGGATGCGAGGGCTGGGCGTCAAGGAATTCCGTATTGGATTTCGGTAAAATATCGGTCGGTCTAAGAGATGAAATTTCGGAGATATTTAGGATATATATCGGAGATATTTGTAAAAAATTTCAGTAGTTGAAAACTAATTTTTATTATATATTTTCATAAACTATCTTCTAAAATGAGTTATACTAATTTAGACAAAGTATAGATTCCAAAATATACATAAAAATACATATTAGGATGGGAAACAAAAGGAAAAGTTGTTTTTTTATAAAATGACGATATTTCGGTCCGAAACCGAAATTTGGGCGATATTGTAATTTTTTTAAAAAATGATATTTTATGCTTTCTTTTTATCGGGTGGGGATCGAAATCGATATATCGGCGAAACTTCGCCGATATGGAATTCCTTGCTGGGGCGTTTGGCAGACGGGGCTGCCTCGTCGTCGAGATCTATGGCGGCGGGGGCAGGGGCGGCGGACTGGGTGCCGTCGTCCTGGCGCTTGGGCTTCTTCTTGACGTCGCCGAAGCCGTCGTCCAGGTACCGGAAGTCGATGGTGCAGGCCGTGGCGGTAGAGCAATCCGGCGGCGTCAGAATCACCGGGGAAGGGTTTTGGTCAGAGGAGCGGCGGCGATATATATATATAGGTTTTGTCAACCGCTAAGGTTTAGTTTTGCGAGATGTCATGGGCCTAGGCCGCTGTTAATTTATGATGGGCTTCCGTTCCTAACGTAGGTCTGTGGAAAGCAATGACATTTTAGGAAGTGCTTATGTATCTATCTCCTAAATCTGTATTTTTGTTTTTCATATTGATTCTATTGAGAATTTAAAAATTTTACGACTAAAATCATTTAAAAATTGAACGCTATTACAAAATGTTACTAGTTTTCTTTTCTTTTTTTGCTTAAAAAATATTTTTCAGCCACTTTTATGGTAATAACAGCTATGAATTCCGCCCAATTAGCAACAATCAATTTCAGCTAAATAAACATCAATACAGATCATTTTTCACCAGATAAAAAATCTCATCAACACGATGACACATCGAAGAAGCCCCTGTCAACAAGTCGACGATATCTAATAAACTTAGCTCAGTAGTAATTTAGAGAGAAATGAACAGAAGAAGAATCACAAACTTACATCCACCATCAACGTTTAGCACAATAAGAAGCACTACAACTAAATTTTGAGCAAACTTCAAGTTCACATTATTTTTTTTATCTTCAACCCAAATCACTACCAAAGCAGGGCAGCAATCCAAAAAAGATACAATTTACAGAATAAAGCAAGTAAAATAAGAAGTTAAGCAAGGATATATAGCTATTCCCTTAAACAAAAGACTCATTGGAGTACGACGAACTTGATTTAGACGCTATTTCTTGTTCTTAAGAATGTCATCAGATACAACCTTAAGAAGCTTCTTATCTTTGGACTTGGCAATCTTCTGGAACCTGGTCCCGCTCCTCAGGACATTCTCCTTCTTCCTCTTCTCCCTCTCCTCCCTCTTCTGCCTCTTCTCAACCTTATTCTTCCTTATCCCGTCCTTCAGCTCCTGCAACCTCTCCCTATACGCCCTCTTCACCTCTTTCTCCCGCGCCCGCTGTTCGAACGAAATTCGCTGATGTGATACCTTCATGGCGGATGCCCGGTGCTTCTGCTGCTGCTTCCACTTCCGCCCGGAGACCTTTCCGGCGATAACACCGTCGTAGGTGGGCCTTCCGAAGGCGGGCTTGGAAGGGTCGTCGGAGGATGCGAGGGCAGGGCGTCAAGGAATTCCATATCGGATTTCGGTAAAATATCAGTCGGGCTAAGAGATGAAATTTCGGAGATATATCGGAGATATTTGTATAAAATTTTGGTAGTTGAAAACTAATTTTTATTATATATTTTTCATAATGTATCTTCTAAAATGAGTTATACTAATTTAGACAAAGTATAGATTCCAAAATATATATAAAAATGCATATTAGGATGGAAAACAAAAGGAAAAATTATGTTTTAAAAAAAAAAGTAATTTTTTTTTTTAAAAAATCTATATTTTTTTTGAATTTTTTTTTAAAATAACGATATTTCGGTCCGAAACCGAAATTTCGGCAATATTGTAAATTTTTTGAAAAACGATATTTTATGCTTTCTTTTTATCGGGTGTGGCCCGAAATCGATATATCGGCAAAATTTCGCCGATATGGAATTCCTTGCTGGGTGTTTGGCAGACGGGGTTGCCTCGTTGTCGAGATCCACGGCGGCGGTGCGCGGGGGCGGCGGACGGGGTGCCGTCGTCCTGGCGTTTGCGCTTCTTCTTGACGTCGCCGAAGCCGTCGTCCAGGTACCAGAAGTCGATGGTGCAGGCCGTGGCGGTAGAGCAATCCGGCGGCGTCAGAATCACCGGGGAAGGGTTTTGGTCAGAGGAGCGGCGGCGATATATATATATATAGGTTTTGTCGACCGCTAGGGTTTAGTTTTGCGAGATGTCATGGGCCTAGGCCGCTGTTAATTTATGATGGGCTTCCGTTCCTAATGTAGGTTTGTGGAAAACAATGACATTTTTGGAAATGCTTATGTATCTATCTCCTAAATCTGCATTTTTGTTCTTCATATTGATTCTATTGAGAATTTTAAAATTTTACGACTAAAATCATTTAAAAATTGAATGCTATTACAAAATGTTACTAGTTTTCTTTTCTTTTTTTGCTTAAAAAATACTTTTCAGCCACTTTTATGGTAATAACCGCAATGAATTCCAGCTGATTTACGTGATAACAGTGCGATTTTAGTAGAGTTTAATGTGGAAAACCTTGCGGCAATCCTTGCTAACAAGTGTCCTGGGATGTTGATCGGACAAATATAATTCCAAGTTTGATCATTCCATATTCACTCGCATCAATGTTTATTCCTTTGGAGGCAGCTATAATGTGTAAACCCACATAAGTCCGATGTCAAAAAAGAAAGAGAAAACACCCACATAATTCATCTCCAATTACAGAACCATAACGGGATTTATCACTGTTTCATAAATAAAGTATATATAAACATAAAAGAAGGTGCAGACTTGTGAGGTTGTAGTCTGCTCATATTGATAAGCTGATCTTGATCGTGCCAAAGGAAAAAAAGATCAGCAGACCTCTTTCTTTCCAAAACTAAGATAAGCTAATCTTGACACGCCCACGTGAGCGGATCTTTATATCTTTTCTTTTACTTTTTACATTTATCCAGTCCATATTGGCCTTAGAAAGCATTGCTTGAAACTGACCATTAAAAAAAGCATTAATTGACACTGGGAAAGGTAGAAATTACCAAGATATATCATTCTACTTTATAAAATCTAAAATGGAAATCCCACATTGGCAAAAGAGAGAAACAGGGAAGTAGAGAAAACGCTGTACAACATTACAAGATTAGCACAAACATGAAAAGTAGGCCAAATACAAAATTTGCTCATCTAATATATTAGTCATGTCAGTTAATTGCAAAGGCCTTAGGTTGTAAACTTGATTAACAAGCACTGGCCACTGTGCAGCAAAACCATACAAATATGAATTTACTACATTCCCCTGATTAATTTCATACATTTTTTTTTGGCGAATATAATGAGAAGCAACTCACGGGAGAATGAGATGGAAAATTATAGAATAATACTCCATATAAATTTTTTTACAAATAAGTGAAGCCACCATAATGTTTATGCAAACAAACAATTCATGTGCATAACTTAACAAAAAGTGCGTTAAAAAATCAAAATGTAGATTCAATAGGAAGCAGAAGGCAATGGTGCAGCACTGCAACCACTGTATGATAGCTCATCTTTGAGAGAGGCCGTGGATTCCAAGATCCGTGACGTCATTACCCGTAAATACACATCATGCCAAAGTTTAAGGTTCCCTCATTCAGAGATATAGAATAAGGAAAAAAGAGTTAGGCCAATATTCATAATCCATGATGTAAGAGGCTCACAACAATGAAGACATAAGGAACGATACCCTTTTATTTTGGAAAGGTTCCATAGATGCGGACACTACTTCCTAAAAACTTCAAAATATTCTGCCTACTCAAAAGAATTTACCTGATGACAGCATAAAAGCAAGAGTCATTACATTCACCATTTGTTTGACTTCATTTGGAAGATTATATTTCCAAGGCAGTTTCGATAATTCAAGAGCAGAAATTTGTTCTTCAAGCACTCTTCGTATCTAAAGCTCAATGTTCTTGACAAGCTGACATTTAAAATTACCTTGACTTACAAAATCACCATATTAATCAAGCCCATACATAAAGGTCTTCCTCTACATCACCTATTATCCCTCAAGCAGATCATTTCTGGGGTAATTATACTTCAAAAATTTGAGGAAGAATACCTGACAGTATAAAATGCAATTTTTAGCTACCTTTATACATCAACTAAAGGGCAACCATAAAATTAGTTGACTATAGAACGTGCAAAAATTTTGATCCAGCTTCCAGCTTTAACCAGAAAAACATTCAGCAAGAAATACTGAATTAGCTAGCACATTTCCAACATCTGAAAAGATCACTGCATTTCTAAGAACTTAAAAGGTTTTAAGTGAATAATGAACACTACTTCAAAACAAATTGTGGACGGCTAATCCCAGAAGAGATAATGTTTGAGGTAACCTATACAGAAATTCCATTTTTTACCTTAGGAATGTTCAAAGCAACAAAGCTTGTAATGGAACTTCAACTAGGAAGTGTTCAAGAGAAAGAAACCATACTTTAGTATAGTAACAACCATTTATGCAGTTATTAGTAAAAAAGGGTCAACCATAGAGCCTTTAAATACTGCACCATCTCTAAGACAAGTGGCTCATCTATGTGAAGGTTCAGGCGAATAAGTTACTAGCACCTAGAAACAGAGAAGTGTGCAGATTAAACAAGATAAATGGGCAGCCTTATTTATTTTAAAATATTTGATAAATTTCCCACTTTTTTTTGTAACGAGAGGTTCCAAGTCCTTTTGCACCATTGCATCTTTTTTTTTTTAATTTCGTTTCAATTACCTATCATGTGAATCTCCTTAGTTGGATCGGATTTGAACGGTTCTTCACTTAAACAAGCAGAACCCATCTTCCCTTTGGTGAAAATCAACGGCCCGTAACTTTTTATGCACTTTGATTTTAGCTTTAGTAAATTTGGCTCTTAAAAACCCGCCTTTAAACCTACATTTTGTACTATTTTGATTCCGATAAGAATCAAACACAGTATATAATCTATGCCGCCGACCCCATTTAGCTAGGATAAGGTGTATGATGATGATGAAAACCCGCCTCGAAACCTACATAAATAAAATTAAACCCACTTTAGATGCACCATAAAAATATAAAAGCATCTAAACTACTCAATTAAGTTTGTGACATCTCATAATTGTGTATTTAGATGACCGATATTGTTTTCCTTGATCTCTATGAGATCTCGTCTCTTTGGCCGATTGAGACCGAGATCCGAGACGGCAAACCATGTGCAAGAGAAGCACTTTTCCTAGCCCACTTCAAGATGAAATTCTCAGGTAAAGCAGCTTCTAACAAAGCGCTTTACATTCCTGAACATGCCACTGAAACTGACACACAATTCTACATACGAACGTTGGGATAGAGAAGATGGCTTGGTTCATTGCAACCTGTTGAGACTTGGGATATGCCATAGACCTTCATACGACTGGAGATTCTCTGGTAAAGCAGCTTCTAACAAAGCGCTTTACATTCCCAAACATGCCACTGAAATTGACAAACAATTCTGCATACGAATGTTGGGATAGAGAAGATGGCTTGGTTCATTGCAACCTATTGAGACTTGGGATATGCCATAGATCTTCATACGACTGGTACTTGTCTGTAGTTGATAACAGTATTTGATCAATCTTCACATTATGATTCCTATGAAAAATAATTTAGCTCCTGGTCAATGGATGGGATCAATCACAAGAGTTTCATCACAAAACAAGATACTTTCACTGAAAATCAACCGAGTATGGAAAAATAGTGGGCATTCGCGCATTCATAATCAAGGAGGTTTTTCCATATTACAAGGCTAATGAGCCCGAATTGCTATATTACCTGGTTTTTTGGGGTTCATGCTATATAACTTGGTTTGGGGACTTGGTCTTCCCATTTTGCTCACCTAAAACCCTAACCCTAAACCCCAAGCTGATTTTTCCATATTACTTGGCCGCCTCATTTCAATTGCATCGTGCACTATACTTCAATAAATTATATCTCATTTATCTCTGATCCGTTTTCGCCCATTCTTTTAACGTTCTTTTTTATTTTTACTATTATTTCTTATAGTGATGATATCTTAAAGATCTTGAGAAAATATATAATAGAATATAAAAAATATACGATAAATAATATGTAGTGTTTTAACTTTCTTAGGCAATCATCATGAGAAAAAAAGAAGAAAAATAAATAAAAGTGTAAAAAGAATGATAAAAAATGGATCAGAAATGAAGAAGATATGATTCAGAGAAGTATATCATGCTATCGTCTAACGATACCATTGATATTGTGTAATCGATGACACGATATCGCGTATACGATACCACTCCTATCTTGTATTTATGCACACAATAGAATGACATAATTCAACGAATCATATCTCTCTTATTTCTGATCTATTTTCGTTCATTCTTTTTACGTTCTTATTTATTTTTCTTCTTCTTTCTTCTCGTGATGATATCCTGAGGATCCTGAATTATGCCCCAAAAAAATGGGCAAATCGCCAAATTTTTAAAAACATAATTTAACAAGTCATATCATTTCTTATCCATTTTTTTCAATTCTTATTTATTTCTTCTCATCTTTCTCCTTATGATGATATCCTAAGTACATTGAGACACTACATGCTATTTATCACATATTTTTTCTATATTTCATTAGATATTGTCTTAACATCCTTACGACATCATCATTATAAAAAAGATGAATAAAAATTAAAAAAACAAAATAAAAATTGGTGAAAATAAATTAGAAATGAATGAGATATAACTCGTAGAAATATGCAATATTATTGTGTACACGATAGTATTAGATGCTTCAATGAATCATATCTCTTTTATTTTTGATCCATTTTCGCCCATTTTTTTTTTGCGTTTTTCATTATTTTTCATCTTTTTTCTTATCATAATGATAGCTAAGCATCTTAAGATAATATCTAATGGAATATTGAAAAATACACGATAAATAGCATGTGATGTCTCAATATACTTAGGCTATCATAATGAGAAGAAAAGAGGTGAAAAAAGAAAGAACCTCCTGAGTTCCGAGTATCGTGGAGTACAACCTAGATTTAGTTTATGCATGTTTTTGGAACAAAAGAAGCTCCAGGTTTTGATTCATAAGAGCTAGAAAACGACAGAATGTCGAGCATTACCTCAAGTACCACATTCAACTATCTCTTTACGAGACAAAAATATACAAACTGAATGCAGGCATTGAAGATGCAGACATATCAAAACCATTTGCAAATTTCCACATACTCACTTAAATTTGATGCCTCTTCAACGACTCTCACACATTCCTAGCATTAAAAGCCGTGGAGTTGAGCGAGCATGGGAACAAGTTCATCGCTTGACGGTCGATCAGCAGGTAAATCTGAAAGGCACACCACTCTTTCTTCATAATCACTACTGATTTGCAACATGTAGGTGTAAATAGAATCGGCACTACTTTTTTATGCCCTATTTCAGTTCATTTGGGCTTTCTAATCCAGACAGGTACTTTTGGACGGAGGGAGTATTAATTGCTAAGACAGTGATCAGAATCTCATATGGACCAATTTAGTATTTTGACTTCATTCTGCCTAAAAGAACAAATATAAAGACTACAAACAGACATCCTCGTTTTACACTACTCATCATCGCAAGACATTAATTTTCAACCAAAAATACTGGAACATATAAGTGATATAAAAGATTGGATCATAGCTAAGCATATACTCCCTTTGTCCCATATTGACAGCTCCATTTGGAAAAATAGTTATTTTCATTGAATGGAGCCACTCACTTAAATTTGATGCCTCTTCAACGAGCTCATACTCATCCAGCCACTTATATGGAGCTATTAATAAGCGCGGAGGGAGTATAATCTAAGAAATAAAACAACAAATGGAAATTTAAGAATTTCCATATGAAGTAATTCCAGACTAATGTCCTCACCTGCAACTCTGTATGCACTCGGGAGCAACATAAGCTAAAGCTAAAGCCCCTCTCCCGACGCCGGGCATGAGCTTGGCCAAGCCGAAATCCCCCAACCTGGGCTCAAACTCCTCGTCCAACAGCACATTGGACGGCTTCAGGTCATAGTGGAGGAACCTCCTGCCACAGCCGAAGTGGAGGAACCAGAGGCCCTTAATGATCCCCACGGCAATCCGGTGCCGCGTCTCCCAGTTCAGCTGCAGCTGGTTCGCTCGGACCCGGTTCATCACATCCTCCAGACTGCCGTTCGGGACATAGTCGTAGACCAGAGAGAAGCGGTCGGGCTCCCGGACGTACGCCCGATGGTGCCGGAGCTGGGCCAGCAGCTCCAGCTCCCGCTGTATCTGCCGGTCGGCGGACTTGCTCTGTGCCTCGAGGCGGCCGTATTCCATAGGCTCCGGCCTCTTGACGGCCACGACGAGCCCGTTGTCGAGGACAACGCGGTAGTACTTTCCATTCGGGCTGGAGCCCAACTGCCGGGCACCATCGGAGAGCGCCTGGCGGAGCGTCCGAGGGGAGATTTTGGGGGAGAAGACGACGGGGCCCTTAAGGATCGGTGTCCTGTTCAGGTACCGCAGTAGGAAGCGGAAGAGGACGACGGTGATGACGGACAGGGAGAGACCGGACAAGCATCCGAAGAGGACACCCAGCAGAATCCGCCGGAGATGAGTCCAGGCTCCGGGAGCAGCCCTCAGAGGAGGAGAAGAAGGAGACTGGGCTTGTGGGCACTCTAGGAGAAGCGAGAGGACTAAGAAGAGCAGCAGAAAAGCAAGCAAGTTTTGGACTTTGTGGCTGGAATAGGATAGAAGGTTGATGAACTCCATGAAAGAGGAAAATGGAAGCAGGAAAAGCGGAGAAAAGAGCGATTAAGGTCAAGAAAGAGAGCAACAAGTGTTGGAACATAAAAATCACATCTTTGATAATGGCTTCTTCCAGTTGAACTGAAAAAAGGAAACAGATTTTTCATGTGATGAGACAGCGGGGAGAGTTGCAGAATGAGGTTCACGCCTTGGTTTTCTTCTTTTTTGGGTGTTCGCGCTCTTTCTATTCCTCCCGCTTTTTTATCACGGCCAACCTCACGTGCTCCTTATAAAAATGCAACATTTTCTTTCTTCCATCGCACTATTACGTGAGGCTGGCCGTGATAAAAAAGCGGGAAGAATAGCATTACTCCATCCACAATGGGGTGGCAGCTCTGTCAAGGTCAATAGATCACGAGACCGAAAGCGAAAGATCAGAACCGTAGTGGGGGAACTATCATGGCCGCCCGATTGTATAATGAAATTTTGGCCGTCAGATGGGGAGAATACGGCGATTGGCGCGACTTTTGATGGCTCGTGAGAAGGAGAGAGAGGCTTGCGGACTCTGGGAAGGGAATCATCGAATCAATTTTTGTTAACTTTTTGTCTCATAGAGTTGTTTTAATCTCATCTTTAATGGAATTTTGGCATTTAAATTCGTCACAAAAAAGATTTTTTTTTCGCTGTCTTGCTGAAGCTTCGAATATTCCACTCTTCTTTTCTCACTCTAGATTGCTTTATGTGAAGTTATTACAAATTCCAACCATGAATTGGTTCACTTTAAGCCGGGCTGCCGGGCTTAGAAAACGAAGAACGACAATGCCAAGGGCCCAACAACTTCAACTGGAAATTGTAGCAAAAATAAAAACAACTGGAAACGGTTCCTGTATATTTTGGTAATGCACATCTACATTGCCGAACTGACCAGCACACTCGAGGATTTCGTTTCAAAAGCCCGAGGTCACTGAGCTGTACGAATGAAGGTGAGCATAAGAGGGCCCCGCACACTGGCACCCATATCAACATGCACCACTGGATTGAATTCCGATGGCCCGTGAGGCCCCGGTGTAAGCCTACACGCACATACAGTCATACACCACCCCACCCCATCCAAAAAGGGGTTATACCTTATACCTTGGTCGTTGAAAGCAAGTTTAAACTACATAAGTGTCTGTCCTTTGGAATCATTTTATCCAGTGTCCTTGTTAGCCATGCCAGTCAGAACACATACGCTATAAATCAACAGAATAGATCAAAAGGATCAATTGAATGTACAGAACCAGACAGCTGGCTACGCAATCCAAACCCGATAAATAGAAATGGCAACTTACAACTATATAAGCTCATCGCCAACCCGTCCACAAAAAGATCCCACCACTATAGACACATTTGCAGAATGGTTGCTGCAACAACCACCCACAGGTCTCCACCCCCACCCAAGAACGAATAACAAAACTCCCTC
The DNA here is from genome assembly GCA_039654745.1 of Houttuynia cordata. Classification (NCBI taxonomy): domain Eukaryota; kingdom Viridiplantae; phylum Streptophyta; class Magnoliopsida; order Piperales; family Saururaceae; genus Houttuynia; species Houttuynia cordata. The sequence continues at coordinate 25,358,921 of CM077507.1, read as the reverse complement.
GTGGCAACTACGCGAGCGACAAAGAACTCAGCCTATGTTTCTAAAATTACCATTGTACAGATCTCATCCCCATTTTGAATGAAACTGGCCCTGGTTCGTGTTTGGTACGTGTGAGATAGTCCTGGCATCAGCGTTGTTATCTGTTCACATCTGCCAACATAATTAGTATATCCTCATCAATTATGGTAGTGCCAACATCCAGAGCCCGCTGAAGTGGGGTTTTTCCTTCTCTATCAACTGCTCGTGTGTCCGCCCCCCTGTTGTAAAACAGCAAATGCTATTAAGATCACAAGCTCATGTTACGAACAAAACACAATCACCATTATACTAATCTGTAGAAGGATCGATTCATGTAACAATTCTTTGCTGAAGTAGAACCTTGACATCCTAACTTATTTAAACTAGGCATATGATGAATGGAACATGCACAATAGATATTACAAATATATTATGCTACAAGTACAACAGCTTAATTATGCCCCTGCTACCAATCTTGTGGAAACAATGTCCCTCTTTGTGATAATCAAGCTCTTGAAGTCAAGCTTCAGATGAGAAACTATGGTTGATTTTCGGACCAACTTTATAAAAGCACAACTTCTCCAGCAAGTTTGTGTCGGAATGCAGAGCAAAAATTTCTGTGACAACTTTGTACCCAAAAGATAGTCGAATCCAGAAGCAATTGCTTTAAAGTACCTGGCAAGGAGTAGTCTGGCAAACACGATCCTGCCTATAAGAATACAATGGTGAAGTGGAGTTTGGCCTTTCGAATCTATAGCATTTATGTTGGCACCATATTGTAAGAGGAGCTCTATCATGCCCACATCAGCTGTCTGGCATGCAACGTGTAGCAAAGAGCAGCCATCCAGATATTCCTCTGCTTCCTTGCGTTCCTCACTAGTGCTCATCGAGCTGCTTAATGTACTTCTTGTAGATAACTTGTATGTAGAATCCTCTGTCATGCAACTTGCGCTCCGTTCCAGTGTAGATGTTGGCCGCTCATGTAAAAGCATAACTTTAGCTGAAGTCAGGGATGTACTAAATGGAGTTTGCCCATGGATGCAATTGACATCAGCATCAGAGCCGACTATTAGGCGATAAACTGCTTTCTTGTCATTAATTCTAACACTGTCCCACATCTGCTGCGAAACAGAGATAAGATGTTGATCTGGACTTGGCTTTTGGACGAAAAGCTTCTCCACATACTGAACGACAGAAAAGAAAATAATAATCATCATCATCATACGCCTTATCCCAGCTATCTGGGGTCGGCGGCATGGATTATATACCGCATTTGACTCTTATCCGAATCAAAATGGTACAAAATCCATACAAAGAAACATAGTGGCAAGTTTTTACGCCGGATGCCCTTCCTGACGCAACCCTCCGAAGAGGGGACAATGATAAGAAGATTCAACATCATCATATTCATCATATACCTTTCCAAATATGTGGATTGGCTTCATGACATGATGACTGCACATGAAATATTAATATAGCCATCTTCCATCACAAAGCTGGTAACAATGAAAACCAGTCTGCTTTTACATGGGGGCATGAACGACAGAAAAGAAAATAATAAGTTTGCAAAATAATTTTTGACCAATGTTTCTGTGAAGATAAATGAAGCTTCAAATATAAAAGGAAAAAAGAACACAAGAATAGTACTTCAAACAGATATTGTTCAACAAATACCTCGAAGGAATGCCGTCATCTGTCAAACTATCGACTGAGGGCAAGAACTCCTCCCATATAGAGTTGGCATATGTATTTCCCAAAGACTGGAACAGATTTATGACAGACGGCTCCCATACTTTAACATCAAGAGTCAATGATCTCACCTGGAGAAACAAAATAAACATCCATAAATTTGTTAGTAACCAAGATGCCAGATATCCTTTTAGAATTTTGCAATGAACGATCCAGGTCATACCTTAGATATATGCACACCAAGATTACGATGCATGCCAGAGCACTCAATGCAGACAAGAACACCAAGGTTTAAGGATGCCCAATCTGGGTCTGAAGCGCCACAATCAGCACACCTATCATTTCCAGGTACCCTACGGCAAACATCAATTGGCTTCTCATGTTTAGTACTCAATCTAAGCTGTTGAGAATTCCTAGCTGACCGGTCACTTGCTCCAGTGATAAAATTTCTCTCTGATGCCCAGTCCTCAACTGCTAACTGATCGATGTCAGATGAACTTCCTATTGAGCTGCTCTCACTGGCAACGCGATGATGTCCATGACTGGGATTTGCAATAAGCTGCCGAAATATGCATTCAAAATTCTAACCAGGAAAATCTGGAAAATAACAAAAAATAGGAAGTGATTCTTGCACTGAGTTTGTAACCTGTTCTGGTGACTGTTGACTCAGAAGCGAAGCAATAACCCCAGTAATCTTCTCAATCCAATCCATTTGATCCATAGCGCTCTCTGCCTGCAATGTTAGATAGTAGATATAGTTGAGAACTGCAACTCAGATATATATACATAAAAGAAAACTCAAACCTTAAGGCTCAGCTGTAAATAAGACACAATCATGACATATCTACCAAACGATAGTATATAAACCATTAGAGGAGTTACTAAAAGAATATTCTAAGTATGCACTTTCCAGCTGCATGAAAACGTACCTGCAGAGTGTAGTTTGTTTATGGTGATATAATTCTAAAGCAGAATCTCAAATCTGACTGGTCTGCATCAACTTTTATTGTTGATGTGAGCAAATTCACTGTATGGTGCGCCACAGATTTATCATCTTGTGCACCACTGTGATAATGAGAAGAAAGCCACCTGCTTAGTAGTCCAGAACCATCAGAGGTATTATGGCCCCTGTGACTGGAATGCTGAGTTCCACTTCCCTAAATAAATATAGCAGCTTCAGTAAAGGAAACAAAAAGCAAAAAAGAAGAAAACAAAGCAGGTTTTACTTGACTGTTACTTACAGATGGCCGATTCCATTGCTTCCAATAATAATATAACATTCCACGGCTATCAAGAACAAAGAATCTTCTCTTCCAGTCACCTCTCAAGTTTGACGAACGTTTTGAGAGATATCCTTGCCTAATAGTTTGCACCTGGAAATATATATACTTAAAAAGGGTGTGGGCGTGGCACTACAATAGAGTTATCAGAAAGCAGATGCTAATTTTCAATAAATTGCGGTAAAAGAAGGAATGGCAACCCGAAGTCATTCCTAGCAGACAAAATATTTCTACCTTCCCCTTGACAGCAGATTGCATAACTGCCTCTATCATTTTATGTGAACTTCTTCCAATAGCTTGTATACCATCCCCATTTGGAGAACCGTGGGAACCATTTGAAGACCACCGACTTTCTTGGTCAACCTGTCTCTTGAACTCTTGCATCCTTTCTGTAAGAGCAGCCTGTTCATAGTTAGACCTTTCTCTAGACTGTTGCGCATAGGTTAACACCTAACAAAAGAAAACAGAAAGATTCCAATACTTTAAAACATATTGGTATTCTCCTTCGGAAGTGGAAATAAAAAGATAAAATAAGACAAAAAAGGCAGGTGCCTAAAGAGGGAAAAATAGCATGCAATAGAATTTTACAAAATAACCCAGTTAAGCAGTGAGTGTTATGCGCAGAAGAATCCATCTTCTCCGTCACATTGTATTTCTTAAACCAGGGTCCCTGCAAGTGCTCACATTAGGAATTACACAAGGCTCCGCAGGAACCAGATAAAACAAACCATTTGAACAAAGAGCCCATTTTGAAATGTAGCCCCCCTCAACTTTTTTTTATGGAGAGGTTCCTGATGCCAGAATATTTCAAAATGTTTCTTTGGTTGGTAGAATATAAGCAAAATTTAAGGGACCTTTTTTCTGTTAACAAGGGGTGGCGGAGTCCTTGGGAGACGACTAGAAGGCCAGGGCATCCAACCCTTAGAGCACCATATCCCACTGCCATCCCCTTGCGTTTGTTAACAGCCTACATAACATACGCACCAAGTAAATCGGGATATACTTCCTATGGGTGGCCAACCGAGTGGGGTTTCAAAATCAGGAACTCTGCTTCGTAAGGCAGCATTCTAACCATCCCACCAAAAAATTTTATGGATCCATTCTTCTTAGGTCTCTCTTCCCCTTGACAACCAAGGCTGTCGAGCCCACATTAAAAGCTGTCAGCATAGGATTTTTACTTCAAGTACTTGCAGGGCAAAATTTTCCCATATCAGAGATTGGAACAACACACACACACAAAGTACGTAAGTCTTTTTCAGGAGAGCAACACTGCTTCATGCTGCATCTAAGGTGTATGGCAGGATGTATACTGTTTCCTTAAGTACAAGACTCATTAAGTAAACACCACTAGCTATATAAATACTGCAACATGTTAGAAAAGAAACACAAATAAAAATCTTGACGGAGTTATGGTTCGCATGGCCAGGCAAGCACCATTAATGATTTATGTAGCCACGCACCACGGTTTATTGCCAGTGTGATAATCGTGTTTGCTCATTACAATTATCCAGGTGTGACTGCAGCTGGATACTGTGGCAAGGATTGATTCTGTCATGCACTATCGATTGTGCCAACAGTACCATCCTCATCTTCATCATACCATATTTGACTCCTATGAAGATAAAAATGATGGCACACAAATCCACCTAAAGAAACATATTTGCAGGTTTTCACGCCAGATGCCATTCTTGACACCCTCTAAAGAGGGGAAATGAGCTGAACATCACCATATTCATCCTATGCATTTCTAATTATGTGGATTGGCATCATGAGATAATGGTTTCACATGAAACTTCCTCACTCAAACAACCCTGCAAAAATTATATTTTCCTCAATTAAAACAACCCAAACACACACCAGTTCGAATTCTACAAGTTGAACGAAATTTCTGCACAATATGACAAACCTGGTGAACATATGGCTCCATTTGATGCAAAAGCTCATAACCCTGCATAAGACCAAACCATATCAAGAAAGAGATATATATGACTCTCTGACATACAGGAAACAACACTAAACAACAACAATATTCTCATCTTTACAATAAACAAACACTGGAACATTCTTAGAATGCAATTCAGAGCAACAATAAATAACAAAGTTATAGGCACGAGACCTGTTTGAAATACCGAAGATGAGCATCCATTGTACCGCTAACTGCCTCCAAAAATTCAAACCTTTTCTTTGCCTCAACATTAGAAAGTGTTGTCACCTGTATATGGAGGACAATAATTAATTCAATGACTCATCACTACATTACAAAAAAGTATATTACTCCTCATTTACTATAGAAAGAGACAATTTCAATCATTGCAGTATTGAACTTTGTACAAACCAGATTAAAGCGGGCCTGCTCAAATGAAGATCTTGCATTATGGAGTTCCTGGAATGCATTCAAAACATAAGAAGATGAACAGATATGAACCAAAATCCCCCATAATATCCTTCCTACCTAAAGAATTTATTCATTTCATCCTTTAATGTTACAACAAAGTAGAATTAATAGAAGAAAGAAAGTAGTATATACCTCCTCTAAGGCAGTGGCAATATCCGACTTTGTACCTTTTCTCAGTGATAAAAATTTCTCACGGACCTGTTTCACAAAATGAAGAATCAACTTAAGTCCTTAAAATGAAAAAAAAAACAGTCTCATGATCTACATGCCTATAAATTTCACTATCCGCAATTTCAGGGAGATCTTGGCCTTGATTTAAATAGAGAGGCACGGAATAATATAGGGTATTTTCAATTTTACATGATCTTGGACAGATCGTACACATCTCCGTGAGATCTCATAAATCTCGAAGAGATCTCAGCAGTTTCTCGGCTGTCTTCGTCATAAAACAGAAATAAAACTAGATTTCATATATGCTCATTCATCATGCTCAAGAAGATGAAGCTCCCCCACGTCCCTCTAGTTATTATTGATACTTCTACGTTTTATTTAGGTGTATTGTCTCAAAGTTTTCACCTAAAGTAAGACTGTATATCTATTTTCACGAAAATACATTTGTTTTGAGAGTAATTATTGTAGATAGGTACGTAAGTTGTCAAAATTGTATGTCAAAAACCTTTCTGAAGATAACCAAGATGGCAAGATCTCTTCTCTCTCTGAAGATAACCATTAGAGGAGTTACTAAAAGAATATTCTAAGTATGCACTTTCCAGCTGCATGAAAACGTACCTGCAGAGTGTAGTTTTTTTATGGTGATATAATTCTAAAGCAGAATCTCAAATCTGACTGGTCTGCATCAACTTTTATTGTTGATGTGAGCAAATTCACTGTATGGTGCGCCACAGATTTCTCATCTTGTGCACCACTGTGATAATGAGAAGAAAGCCACCTGCTTAGTAGTCCAGAACCATCAGAGGTATTATGGACCCTGTGACCGGAATGCTGAGTTCCACTTCCCTAAATAAATATAGCAGCTTCAGTAAAGGAAACAAAAAGCAAAAAAGAAGAAAACAAAGCAAGTTTTACAGGTACCGGAAGTCGATGGTGCAGGCCATGGTGGTAGAGCAATCCGGCGGCGTCAGAATCACCGGGGAAGGGTTTTGATCAGAGGAGCGGCGGTGATATATATATATATATATAGGTTTCGTCAACCGCTAGGGTTTAGTTTTGCGAGATGTCATGGGCCTGGGCCGCTGTTAATTTAAGATGGGCTTCCGTTCCTAATGTAGGTTTGTGGAAAGCGATGACATTTTAGGAAGTGCTTATGTATCTATCTCCTAAATCTGCATTTTTGTTCTTCATATTGATTCTATTGAGAATTTTAAAATTTTACGACTAAAATCATTTAAAAATTGAACGCTATTACAAAATGTTACTAGTTTTCTTTTCTTTTTTTGCTTAAAAAATACTTTTCAGCCACTTTTATGGTAATAACAGCAATGATTTCCGCCCAATTAGCAACAATCAATTTCAGCTAAATAAACATCAATACAGATCATTTTTCACCAGATAAAAAATCTCATCAACACGATGACACATTGAAGAAGCCCCTGTCAACAAGTCGACGATATCTAATAAACTTAGCTCAGTAGTAATTTAGAGAGAAACGAACATAAGTAAAATCACAAACTTACATCCACCATCAACGTTTAGCACAATAAGAAGCACTACAAGCTATATTTTGAGCAAAGTTCAAGTTCACATGATTAGTTATCTTCAACCCAAATCACTACCAAAGCAGGGCAGCAATCCAAAAAAGATACAATTTGCATAATAAAGCAAGTAAAATAAGAAGTTAAGCAAGGATATATAGCTATTCCCTTAAACAAAAGACTCATTGGAGTACGACGAACTTGATTTAGACGCTATTTCTTGTTCTTAAGAATGTCATCAGATACAACCTTAAGAAGCTTCTTATCTTTGGACTTGGCAATCTTCTTCAACGTCTTGGGATTGGTAATCTTCTGGAACCTGGTCCCGCTCCTCAGGACATTCTCCTTCTTCCTCTTCTCCCTCTCCTCCCTCTTCTGCCTCTTCTCAACCTTATTCTTCCTTATCTCGTCCTTCAGCTCCTGCAACCTCTCCCTATACGCCCTCTTCACCTCTTTCTCCCGCGCCCGCTGCTCGAACGAAATTCGCTGATGTGATACCTTCATGGCGGACGCCCGGTGCTTCTGCGGCTGCTTCCATTTCCGCCCGGAGACCTTTCCGGCGATAATACCGTCGTAGGTGGGCCTTCCGAAGGCGGGCTTGGAAGGGTCGTCGGAGGAAGCGAGGGCTGGGCGTTTGGCAGACGGGGCTGCCTCGTCGTCGAGATCCATGGCGGCGGGGGCGGCGGACGGGGTGCCGTCGTCCTGGAGCTTGCGCTTCTTCTTGACGTCGCCGAAGCCGTCGTCCAGGTAACGGAAGTCGATGGTGCAGGCCATGGCGGTAGAGCAATCCGGCGGCGTCAGAATCACCAGGGAAGGGTTTTGGTCAGAGGAGCGGCGGCGATTCGTCAACCGCTAGGGTTTAGTTTTGCGAGATGTCATGGCCCTGGGCCGCCGTTAATTTAATATGGGCTTCGGTTCGTCACGTAGGTCTGTGGAAACTCTATGTGACCAGAAACGCGTTTTAAACGGGTTTAAAACGCGTTTTGCGCGTTTTGGGTTGGCAGCAGTAAAAAATGGCGTTCAAAACGCGTACTTATAAAAAAATGCATTCTTGTGAAAAAAATGCGTTTAAACAGGTAAAACGCGTTTCAATGCTAAATACCTAATTTTTCCCATTGTTCCCCCGCCGTCCTCAGTTCCTTCTGCTGCGCCGCCTTCACGGCGACCACGACCCCGGTCCCGCCGTCCTCACTTCCCTCAACTGCGCCGCCTGCAGGTGCCAGAGGAGCCTCTCCGTTATCCAATTCCTTCCTCCTGCGATTTCTCTGAGTTATTTTGTTTTTCAAATTCTTTCAAGTTTTGATTTTTAATTGTTTGTTCGTCTTCTTTTACTTAGATCTTAGTTTATAGTAGAATATCTCCTGAAATATCTTTGTAAAGATTATTTTTTGTTCTGAATATGATGAGAATGGTGTCCCAGAAACTGCAGTACTGTACATTTTCAATTTTTTTCTTTCATATTTTGATTTTTAGGTTTTTGTTCATCTTCTTCTATGCAAATTTGATTTTTCAATCTCGGTTTTCTTATGAATTTTTTGTATTATGATGAGAACGGTATCCAACAATTGCATTTCAATTTGTCTACTACTCGGAATGCTCCACCTCTTTCTCCCGCGCCCGCTGCTCAAACGAAATTCGCTGATGTGATACCTTCATGGCGGACGCCCGGTGCTTCTGCGGCTGCTTCCACTTCCGCCTGGAGACCTTTCCGGCAATAACACCGTCGTATGTGGGCCTTCCGAAGGCGGGCTTGGAAGGGTCGTCGGAGGATGCGAGGGCTGGGCGTTTGGTAGACGGGGCTGCCTCGTCGTCGCGATCCATGGCGGCGGGGGCAGCGGACGGGGTGTCGTCGTCCTGGCGCTTGCGCTTCTTCTTGACGTCGCCGAAGCCGTCGTCCAGGTACCGGAAGTCGATGGTGCAGGCCATAGCGGTAGGTAGAGCAATCCGGCGGCGTCAGAATCACCGGGCTAGGGTTTTGGTCAGAGGAGCGATTACGATATATATATATAGGTTTCGTCAACCGCTAGGGTTTAGTTTTGCGATATGTCATAGGCCTAGGCCGCTGTTAATTTAAGATGGGCTTCCATTCCTAACGTAGCTTTGTGGAAAGCAATGACATTTTAGGAAGTGCTTATGTATCTATCTCCTAAATCTGCATTTTTGTTTTTCATATTGACTCTATTGAGAATTTTAAAATTTTACGACTAAAATCATTTAAAAATTGAACGCTATTACAAAATGTTACTAGTTTTCTTTTCTTTTTTTGCTTAAAAAATACTTTTCAACCACTTTTATGGTAATAACAGCAATGAATTCCGCCCAATTAGCAAAAATCAATTTCAGCTAAATAAACATCAATACAAATCATTTTTCACCAGATAAAAAATCTCATCAACACGATGACACATTGAAGAAGCCCCTGTCAACAAGTTGACGATATCTAATAAACTTAGCTCAGTAGTAATTTAGAGAGAAACGAACATAAGTAAAATCACAAACTTACATCCACCATCAACGTTTAAGTTCACATGATTAGTTATCTTCAACCAAAATCACTACCAAAGCAGGGCAGCAATCCCAAATAGATACAATTTGCATAATAAAGGAAGTAAAATAAGAACTTAAGCAAGGATATATAGCTATTCCCTTAAACAAAAGACTCATTGGAGTACGACGAACTTGATTTAGACGCTATTTCTTTTTCTTAAGAATGTCATCAGATACAACCTTAAGAAGCTTCTTATCTTTGGACTTGGCAATCTTCTTCAACGTCTTGGGATTGGCAATCTTATAGAACCTGGTCCCGCTCCTCAAGACATTCTCCTTCTTCCTCTTCTCCCTCTTCTGCCTCTTCTCAACCTTATTCTTCCTTATCCCGTCCTTCAGCTCCTGCAACCACTCCCTATACGCCCTCTTCACCTCTTTCTCCCGCGCCCGCTGCTCGAATGAAATTCGTTGATGTGATACCTTCATGGCGGACGCCCTGTGCTTCTGCGGCTACTTCCACTTCCGCCCGGAGACCTTTCCGGCGATAACAACGTCGTAGGTGGGCCTTGCGAAGGCGGGCTTGGAAGGGTCGTCGGAGGATGCGAGGGCTGGGCGTCAAGGAATTCCGTATCGGATTTCGGTAAAATATCGGTCGGTCTAAGAGATGAAATTTCGGAGATATTTCGGATATATATCGGAGATATTTGTAAAAAATTTCAGTAGTTGAAAACTAATTTTTATTATATATTTTCATAATCTATCTTCTAAAATGAGTTATACTAATTTAGACAAAGTATAGATTCCAAAATATACATAAAAATGCATATTAGGATGGGAAACAAAAGGAAAAGTTGTTTTTTTTATAAAATGACGATATTTCGGTCCGAAACCGAAATTTAGGCGATATTGTAATTTTTTTGAAAAATGATATTTTATTCTTTCTTTTTATCGGGTGGGGATCGAAATCGATATATCGGTGAAATTTCGCCGATATGGAATTCCTTGCTGGGCGTTTGGCAGACGGGGCTGCCTCGTCGTCGAGATCTATGGCGGCGGGGGCGGGGGCGGCGGACGGGGTGCCGTCGTCCTGGCACTTACGCTTCTTCTTGACGTCGCCGAAGCCATCGTCCAGGTACCGGAAGTCGATGGTGCAGGCCATGGCGGTAGAGCAATCCGGCGGCGTCAGAATCACCGGGGAAGGGTTTTGGTCAGAGGAGCGGCGGCGATATATATATATATATAGGTTTCGTCAACCGCTAGGGTTTAGTTTTGCGAGATGTCATGGGCCTCGGCCGCTGTTAATTTATGATGGGCTTCCGATCCTAACGTAGGTTTGTGGAAAGCAATGACATTTTAGGAAGTGCTTATGTATCTATCTCCTAAATCTGTATTTTTGTTTTTCATATTGATTCTATTGAGAATTTTAAAATTTTACGACTAAAATCATTTAAAAATTGAACGCTATTACAAAATGTTACTAATTTTCTTTTCTTTTTTTGCTTAAAAAATACTTTTCAGCCACTTTTATGGTAATAACAGCAATGAATTCCGCCCAATTAGCAACAATCAATTTCAGCTAAATAAACATCAATAATGATCATTTTTCACGAGATAAAAAATCTCATCAACACGATGACACATCGAAGAAGCCCCTGTCAACAAGTCGACGATATCTAATAAACTTAGCTCATTAGTAATTTAGAGAGAAATAAACAGAAGAAGAATCACAAACTTACATCCACCATCAACGTTTAGCACAATAAGAAGCACTACAAGCTATATTTTGAGCAAACTTCAAGTTCACATGATTTGTTATCTTCAACCCAAATCACTACCAAAGCAGGGCAGCAATCCAAAAAAGATACAATTTGCAGAATAAAGCAAGTGAAATAAGAAGTTAAGCAAGGATATATAGCTATTCCCTTAAACAAAAGACTCATTGGAGTACGACGAACTTGATTTAGACGCTATTTCTTGTTCTTAAGAATGTCATCAGATACAACCTTAAGAAGCTTCTTATCTTTGGACTTGGCAATCTTCTGGAACCTGGTCCCGCTCCTCAGGACATTCTCCTTCTTCCTCTTCTCCCTCTCCTCCCTCTTCTGCCTCTTCTCAACCTTATTCTTCCTTATCCCGTCCTTCAGCTCCTGCAACCTCTCCCTATACGCCCTCTTCACCTCTTTCTCTCGCGCCCGCTGCTCGAACGAAATTCGCTGATGTGATACCTTCGTGGCGGACGCCCGGTGCTTCTGCTGCTGGTTCCACTTCCGCCCGGAGACCTTTTCGGCGATAACACCGTCGTAGGTGGGCCTTCCGAAGGCGGGCTTGGAAGGGTCGTCGGAGGATGCGAGGGCTGGGCGTCAAGGAATTCTCTATCGGATTTCGGTAAAATATCGGTCGGGCTAAGAGATGAAATTTCGGAGATATATCGGAGATATTTGTAAAAAATTTCGGTATTTGAAAACTAATTTTTATTATATATTTTCATAATCTATCTTCTAAAATGAGTTATACTAATTTAGACAAAGTATAGATTCCAAAATATACATAAAAATGCATATTAGGATGGAAAACAAAAGGAAAAGTTGTGTTTTAAAAAAAAAAGTAATTTTTTTTTTAAAAAATATATATATTTTTTTGAATTTTTTTTTTAAATAACGATATTTCGGTCCGAAACCGAAATTTCGGCAATATTCTAATTTTTTTGAAAAACGATATTTTATGCTTTCTTTTTATCGGGTGGGGCCCGAAATCGATATATCGGCAAAATTTCGCCGATATGGAATTCCTTGCTGGGCGTTTGGCAGACTGGGCTGCCTCGTCGTCGAGATCCACGGCGGCGGGGGCGGGGGCGGCGGACGGGGTGCCGTCGTCCTGGCGCTTGCGCTTCTTCTTGACGTCGCCAAAGCCGTCGTCCAGGTACCGGAAGTCGATGGTGCAGGCCGTGGCGGTAGAGCAATCCAGCGGCGTCAGAATCACCGGGGAAGGGTTTTGGTCAGAGGAGCGGCGGCGATATATATATAGGTTTTGTCAACCGCTAGGGTTTAGTTTTGCGAGATGTCATGGGCCTAGGCCGCTGTTAATTTATGATGGGCTTCCGTTCCTAATGTAGGTTTGTGGAAAACAATGACATTTTAGGAAATGCTTATGTATCTATCTCCTAAATCTGCATTTTTTGTTCTTCATATTGATTCTATTGAGAATTTTAAAATTTTACGACTAAAATCATTTAAAAACTGAATGCTATTACAAAATGTTACTAGTTTTCTTTTCTTTTTTTGCTTAAAAAATACTTTTCAGCCACTTTTATGGTAATAACCGCAATGAATTCCAGCTGATTTACGTGATAACAGTGCGATTTTAGTAGAGTTTAATGTGGAAAACCTTGCGGCAATCGTTGCTAACAAGTGTCCTGGGATGTTGATCGGACAAATAGAATTCCAAGTTTGATCATTCCATATTCACTCGCATCAATGTTTATTCCTTTGGAGGCAGCTATAATGTGTAAACCCACATAAGTCCGATGTCAAAAAAGAAAGAGAAAACACCCACATAATTCATCTCCAATTACAGAACCATAACGGGATTTATCACTGTTTCATAAATAAAGTATATATAAACGTAGGAGGAAGAGGAGGCTGAGGAGGAGAAGGCGAGGGAGAAGGAGGAGGTGGCAGAGGGCACTAGCTTAACCGCATCACAGCCGGTTGACGTCGATGTCCTCCTAACCCCTCAAAAGTCTAAGTCTGTAATTGCACTCCCCGACAACTATGCCGATTTGGAGTTATGCTTCGACATGGGGGTATTGTTAGAGCGGGATAGAGTGGCAATAGATGGATGGATCGCCAATCCGAGGAAGGCTTATCCAATCCCAACGCTATGTGATGACGACTATTTATCCCTCCTACAAACAACAGAAATAAACACCAATGTAAGTAAACCTATGCTCCTCATATGTTTTTGTTGACGTAAAGTCGGTATTCGAAGACACGACTTTGCGCATAGTCGTGTCTTTGCAATACACGACTATACGCCTAGTCGTGTCTATCGACGACACGACTAGCATGAAAATCGTATATATAGAATAATCGACTTTTAATTGGAATATTGCCCTACTTCGAGTGTAATGACTCCTGTGGATGTTTTTCCATAGGTCATAGATGCGTTTTTAAGTATGTTGAGCCAGCGCAATGACAGAAACCCGATGAAATATCCGTGGGCATTTTTTGGTTGCCACGCATTCAAAGAGATATTCGACAATGTAAGTGTTCCCTGCTTTAGGAGTGATAAGTAATTAAGTATGATATTACGAGCATCGTTGTCTAAATTTCTTGCTGTTTCGCAGGAGCACCAGGAAGGAGGAAATAATGCCAAATTGGTTAAAAAGCTCGGGAGGATGCTCGACGGCTTGAACAGGAACATGTTCTACGCATTTTTCCCAATTCGCACCGGCTCCCACTTCTGCCTCGTGTATGTCCATTTCCCGCACTGTGTATGACGCTTCTACAACCCGCTGTCTGGCAGATGCCAATTATATCCGCATCCCAGAAAAGCTGCTGACAAATTCACGCAGTTCATGAACGTTGTGATGGCAGGCAAGCTGGGGTGGTTTGGTTTGCTAGACTGGAAGATGACTCAGATAGCCAAAGCGTCATGGCAACAAAATTCGAAAGACTGTGGCATCTTCATCATGATGTACGTCGCGCATTTGGCATCCAATGTCAACCCGCCGGAGTTTGATCAGTCCACAATCACACGACTGTGGCGACCAGTCATCGCTTCAACCTTGATTCGGGGGGTTATTAACAACGAGTTTGACGACGATTCCGGACAAGGCACAAAAGATGCCGTCACAGTTGCGGGTTTTAAGCGGCTTCCGAATAAAGAATGAAGAGAAATTCATTTTATTCACATTATTTTAATGTACAAAGTTCATTTGCTGTAAATACCGTACTCTTTCAAATAATTCGATTTCATTTTTGACACCTTGTTGTACACTTCTCTTTCACATAATTCCAATTCTTTTTTTGACTCATACCAGATGTAGACAAAATATCACAAGCATGAATGTGAATACGGCCTTCATACAACAGGTCTACGTATATAATCGTCTCTGATGGAAAACGACTACGCATATAATCGTCTCTGATACAACACGATTACGTATATAATCGTCTCTAATGCAACACGACTTTATATATAGTCGTGTTTCACAATACACGACAGTATAGATGTTAATTTCGGTAGAAGTTAATATGCGCTATACAAGAATTTGACTACATCCTAAGTGAAGAATGGTGGGGGCTGAGGTAAGCCGGAGCGGCGTACATGCGATGTCACATTCGTAGTCAGTTTGCCTTGTTGCGGAAGTGTTCGTTTCCTGCGCGTCCGATTTTCTTTCGGAACCGGGCTGTTAGTGCACTTTGTACGGTTGTGACCAACTTCATGACAATTCCCACATTTCGAACGTGGCCTTGCAGGTGGATCGGGCTGTGACTCAATTCTCTTTGTCTTTCTCCTGCCCTTCTTTGGAGCTTCAAGCCTTGGCGGTTCGCATTTAAATAAAACCCCGTAATTTCCCCACTGACTTCTGTCTAAAGTAGGGAACACTACTTCTTCGTACGTGCTGCGGTACGTACTTACGCAGTACCACTTCTCACAATATTCTACCGCTTCCAGACTCCTCTCATCAATACATGCCATGGCGTGCTTGCATGGAAGTCCCATGCTCTGGAAGAAGCCACATGTGCATGTTCTATTCGTAAGGTCAACAACATCCTGATGAGACAACATGAACAACATTAGTGTCTTCCAAGAATACTCGTGTCGTCGAAGACACGACTGTATGACTAGTCGTGCATGAGACGACACGACTGTATGAGTAGTCGTGTATTCGTCGACACGACTTTGTTATAGTCGTATCTTATAGAAAACGAATTTATGCTTACCACATGGTATAAAGATGTCACTTCAAACTGCCGTAATGATAGCGGTTGAACTCGAACTGTTCCAGCACTCTGATTCCTCATCTGATTGATATGATTCTGTGCATATTTTGTTAACGGAGTCGGTAGGCCGTCTGCTTCTATTCGGCGTCTCTGAAAATGGACGCTTGTGGTCGCCCGCGTTTGCTCGATCAACCGAGTTATTGGCCAAAACCTTGCCTTTAGAAGTATATTATTTACACTTTCTGACGCGTTCGACGTGAGAGCATGGAAAATCGTCTCGCCGATATATCGGTATCGGGCCTAAACCGATACATCGATACCCATCAATATCGTTTTTTAAAAAAATTCCAAATATCGCCGATATATCGGTATTTTTTTAAAAAAAAATTTCAAAAAATTTCAAATTTTTTTTGAAAAATATCGCCGATATATCGCATATATATCACCGATATATCGGTATTTTTTAATTAAAAAAAAAATTTTAATCATATCGCATATATATCACCGCCTCATTGTGTTCCTTCATCTTCTCCATCGTTGCATCGAATTCTGGTCTCCTGAAGCATTTTGCAGCTCGGAATAGAAGTTCCTTTAGGTACTTATCCTTCCAAGTATTAAGCATATTTGCGGCCATATGCCGTAGACAAAACTCATGGTGAGCCTCGGGAAAGACATCGGCGACCGCTCTCAGAAGGCCCTTCTGTCTATCAGAGACAATAGTGTCCAGGGATGCCGGGGGGTCCGTAAAGAGAAAACATTTAAGTAAGGTGAGGAACCACGTCCTGTACAAGTGAGAGACAAGCATATTAAACACAGAATGCTTCAGGTTGTTACAAGGTCGTCTATTAGCAAAACACGGCTGTATGAGTAGTCGTGTTTTCGACGACACGAATGTGTGCCCAGTCGTGTCGTCCAAAACACGACTGTTAGAATAATCGTCTTTCCTGCTTCCAAACTTACCACGTTTTGATATTCTCTTTATCCACAATTGCATATGCAAGACACATTAATTGTTGATTGCCGTCGATTGCTGTAGCAACCAATAATACTCCAGGGTACTTTCCTTTTAGGAATGTTCCATCAAGCGTGAGCAACGGTCTCAGTGTTCTTCGGAATGCTCTTACGACCGGGCCGAACATCCAAAACACACGTCTGAAGTCGTAGCCGGCTAACTAAATTGGGATATCAGGTATATCAGCTGATCTTTTTATGACCACATGTGTACCTGCGTTAGACCGCTCTAATTCCCTTCCGTAATGTGGCAAAATACGATATGCGTCTTCAGGGTTGCCATCGATCAATCGGATCAATTCCTCTTTCACCCTCCATGCCCTTTTATAGTTGACTGTGACGCCCCAATGCTTCTCAATGTATTGTTGGATATTTGAGATTTTTATGGAGTTTGAATCCTTATGGAGGCCATGACACTTCCTCGCAATCCAGAGGTGAGAAGCCAATGGATGATCTTTCGAACTTAGAGAAGTGTCACATGTATGCCGTTCTTCCCTCCTTGTTACGCTGACTCCATCAAGTCTGGTCAACGCTCGTATATACCACTTGCACCCCGAAACCTTGCACCTTGCAGCGAATGTGTCCTTGCTCTCATCTGCTACTTTGAACATGAACTTCCTCTTGATTGCCAGATCAGTTAGAACCATCTTGAACTGCTTGACGCTTTCGAATCTAGCCCCTAAGGTAAGTTGTGCCTCGTAGTCTTCTGCTTGCAAACTTCCAGTCAACATCGTCTCCTCTTCACAATGTTTTGAAGGACCGGCCTGTGCAGAATAGGTACCCCAATCCCAACCACCATCACCCTCAATATTGAGATAGTCATCGTCCTCCGACGCGACAGATTTCCCTTTACATGTGTCTCCTGCCGTGGGACCTCTAGAAGTCGATGTTCCCGTGTGATATGGCTGGCTGAAATGTGGTACTGTAAGAGGCTCATCCCACTCATCTGCAGACCACGGTAATTCATCTTCATCCAACAATTCTTCTTCATCTGGACTAGAATCTTCATCTTCTTCTTCATCTTCACCTTCTTCTCCATCTCCGAAACTGCGGAAAAAAAGATGTATCAATGGACTTGAGAAAACGATAGCACGTACTATGAGGTATTGTCTTATGCAACACGAATTGATTTATAGTCGTGTACTATGCAACACGACTAGGTATATAGTCGTGTTCAATACAACACGATAAAATTTTTAGTCGTGTACTATTATAGTCGACTATAATAGCACACGACTTGCCTGTATCCGCGCCTTAGAAGTCTCACCTTGCATAGTCTCCATCTCTTCCTCCTTCGACTGCTGATGCGGGTGTCTTATTGCCCGGGCTGGACGGCCTCTCCGGCGGTGTGTTACTGGCCGGCATCACTTCTGCCTTTGGTAGCCTCTCCTCCTCCTTATTTGCATTGGCATTTATTTCCTTATTGAGAGTCGAAGTCTCCATGTTATTGCCCGTAGAAGTCCACTCCACGTACAGGCGGAGTAGACCATTTGTGCCTTGCTTGCTCTTCTGAAGTATAAATATTGACTCCACGTCTTTATCGTCTTCAAGGAGATATGTGTATTCAGAGTCAACACAATATGACAAAGTTAATGTACCAGATATAGACTTAAGCGGTAATCTTTCTTCCATTAGCTGCAACAGATCCAAGTACTTTACTCGTGTATCTATAGGCAGGAGCTTCCGTTTCCCGCCCACGTACTTATCAGAATTTGTCAAAACTCCATCGTAGTGTAAACAAAGAACTATCTTCTCCATCCGTACCTGCCATTAAAAAACCGAAATAAGTTAAAAATCCGTGAGACACGATATATTGAAAACCGTATATGAGTGAAAAACAACGTCTATGAGTCGTATTTCATCAAACACGACTATTGTTACAGTCGTGTTGTCGACGACACGACTATAACAATAGTTGAAAACTTGCTAAGTTTTCAACTTTCTTCTCTGGAATCAACTTTCATGATAGAAATCGTCGTCTTTTAACTTCACCTACGAGTTTTTCGATGTACCTTGCCTCCGTTGAAGTTGTTTTCCAATACTCGATCTTTCCCGCTCGTTTTCCCGTTTGTTGCCGCGAAGATGACCTTTTCGGAGTTCGACGGCGCCGGCGCCGGCGCCGGCGATGATATGGGCGGAGAGGCCGGACGGAACGCCTTCTTCTCCGACTAACGGAAGCTTCTCCGGGTAGTCGCTCCCTTTCCGGGTAATATGGAAAACCAAAGAGTGGGTGCCTTATACCTAAACCTAAGGGTATTTTGGGTACTTTCTGGGTCATATGGAAGGAAGAAAGTGATTCCGGGTAATATGAGAAACCCGTGTTTGGCGCCAGGTCAGACGTAAAAAGCTCCGAAAGATCAAAACCGTAGTGGGGGGAACCATCGTGGTCGCCCGATTGTACAATGAAATTTTGGCCGTCGGATGGGGAGAATATGGCGATTGGCGCTCTCTCCTGGCGCTACTTTTGATGGTTTGGGCCGTGGGGCGAGAAAGAAAGAGAGCCATGTCGACCCTGGGAAGGGAATCATCGAATCAATTTTTGTTAATTTTAAATCTCATAGACTTTGTTTTAATCTTATCTTTAATCGAATTTTGGTCTTTAATTTCGTCACAAAAAGGGGGCTTTGTTCGCACGTCTCGCTGAAGCTTCGAATATTCCACTCTTTTTTTCTCATTCTAGCTTGCTTTATGTGAAGATTCGAAATTCCAACCATGAATCGATTACTATAGGACAGTCATACACCACCCCACCCCATGAATCGTTGAAAGCAAGTTTAAACTGCATAAGTGTCTGTCCTTTGGAATCATTTTATCCAGTGTCCTTGTTAGCCATGCCAGTCAGAACACATACGCTATAAATCAACAGAATAGATCAAAAGGATTAATTGAATGTACAGAACCACAGACAGCTGGCTACGCAAACCAAACACGATAAATAGAAATGGCAACTTACAACTATATAAGCTCATCGCCAACCCGTCCACAAAAAGATCCCACCACTATAGACACATTTGCAGAATGGTTGCTGCAACAACCACCCACAGGCCTCCACCCCCACCCAAGAACGAATAACAAAACTCCCTCGTGGCAACTACACGAGCGACAAAGAACTCAGCCTATGTTTCTAAAATTACCATTGTACAGATCTCATCCCCATTTTGAATGAAACTGGCCCTGGTTCGTGTTTGGTACGTGTGAGATAGTCCTGGCATCAGCGTTGTTATCTGTTCACATCTGCCAACATAATTAGTATATCCTCATCAATTATGGTAGTGCCAACTTCCAGAGCCCGCTGAAGTGGGGTTTTTCCTTCTCTGTCAACTGCTCGTGTGTCCGCCCCCCTGTTGTAAAACAGCAAATGCTATTAACAAGATCACAAGCTCATGTTACGAACAAAACACAATCACCATTATACTAATCTGTAGAAGGATCGATTCATGTAACAATTCTTTGCTGAAGTAGAACCTTGACATCCTAACTTATTTAAACTAGGCATATGATGAATGGAACATGCACAATAGACATTACAACTATATTATCCTACAAGTACAAGAGCTTAATTATGCCCCTGCTACCAATCTTGTGGAAACAATGTCCCTCTTTGTGATAATCAAGCTCTTGAAGTCAAGCTTCAGATGAGAAACTATGGTTGATTTTCGGACCAACTTTATAAAAGCACAACTTCTCCAGCAAGTTTGTGTCGGAATGCAGAGCAAAAATTTCTGTGACATTTTTGTACCCAAAAGATAGTTGAATCCAGAAGCAATTGCTTTGAAGTACCTGGCAAGGAGTAGTCTGGCAAACACGGTCCTGCCTCTAAGAATACAATGGTGAAGTGGAGTTTGGCCTTTTGAATCTATAGCATTTATGTTGGCACCATATTGTAAGAGGAGCTCTATCATGCCCACATCAGCTGTCTGGCATGCAACGTGTAGCAAAGAGCAGCCATCCAGATATTCCTCTGCTTCCTTGCGTTCCTCACTAGTGCTCATCGAGCTGCTTAATGTACTTCTTGTAGATAACTTGTATGTAGAATCCTCTGTCATGCAACTTGCGCTCCGTTCCAGTGTAGATGTTGGCCGCTCATGTAAAAGCATAACTTTAGCTAAAGTCAGTGATGTACTAAATGGAGTTTGCCCGTGGATGCAATTGACATCAGCATCAGAGCCGACTATTAGGCGATAAACTGCTTTCTTGTCATTAATTCTAACACTGTCCCACATCTGTTGCGAAACAGAGATAAGATGTTGATCTGGACTTGGCTTTTGGACGAAAAGCTTCTCCACATACTGAACGACAGAAAAGAAAATAATAAGTTTGCAAAATAAAAATGGTAGACCAGTCCAACAATCCAAGACATTTATACTTAACAAATGTTTTTACTGTAAGATGTATTTTCTAAGGCATCCCGTAGACATGAAATACATGATGCACCTAAATTCATAGAGCCTATTCCAAGGAAGATGAAGGCATACTGGTATTTGACAGAGTGATAAAATATTCCACATTGGTTACATCAAAACTGAGCCAAGACATGTGATACCAGAAGAATTTGTTTAACTTGATACCTTTGCTTGAATGAACTTTTCTTTTATTGAAATAGGATCTGAACAGTGAGGCTTAACACCGGTAAACGTCTGCATTTGTTTAGCGTTGGACATAGATGAACTGCATCATCATTTATAAATATCAAAAATGAAAAAAACTCAATCCATATTTAATTTATAATTTTGACCAATGTTTCTGTAAATATAAATGAAGCTTCAAATATAAAACGAAAAAAGAACACAAGAATAGTACTTCAAACAGATATCGTTCAACAAATACCTCGAAGGAATGCCATCATCTGTCAAACTATCAACTGAGGGCAAGAACTCCTCCCATATAGAGTTGGCATATGTATTTCCCAAAGACTGGAACAGATTTATGACAGACGGCTCCCATACTTTAACATCAAGAGTCAATGATCTCACCTGGAGAAACAAAATAAACATCCATAAATTTGTTAGTAACCAAGATGCCAGATATCCTTTTAGAATTTTGCAATGAACGATCCAGGTCATACCTTGGATATATGCACACCAAGATTACGATGCACGCCAGAGCACTCAATGCAGACAAGAACACCAAGGTTTAAGGATGCCCAATCTGGGTCTGAAGCGCCACAATCAGCACACCTATCATTTCCAGGTACCCTACGGAGAACATCAATTGGCTTCTCATGTTTAGTACTCAATCTAAGCTGTTGAGAATTCCTAGCTGACCGGTCACTTGCTCCAGTGATAAAATTTCTCTCTGATGCCCAGTCCTCAACTGCTAACTGATCGATGTCAGATGAACTTCCTATTGAGCTGCTCTCACTGGCAACGCGATGATGTCCATGACTGGGATTTGCAATAAGCTGCCGAAATATGCATTCAAAATTCTAACCAGGAAAATCTGGAAAATAACAAAAAATAGGAAGTGATTCTTGCACTGAGTTTGTAACCTGTTCTGGTGACTGCTGACTCAGAAGCGAAGCAATAACCCCAGTAATCTTCTCAATCCAATCCATTTGATCCATAGCGCTCTCTGCCTGCAATGTTAGATAGTAGATATAGTTGAGAACTGCAACTCAGATGTATATACATAAAAGAAAACTCAAATCTTAAGGCTCAGCTGTAAATAAGGCACAATCATGACATATCTACCAAACGATAGTATATAAACCATCAGAGGAGTTACTAAAAGAATATTCTAAGTACGACTTTCCAGCTGCATGAAAAAGTACCTGCAGAGTGTAGTTTTTTGATGGTGATATAATTCTAAAGCAGAATCTCAAATCTGACTGATCTGCATCAACTTTTATTGTTGATGTGAGCAAATTCACTGTATGGTGCGCCACAGATTTCTCATCTTGTGCACCGCTGTGATAATGAGAAGAAAGCCACCTGCTTAGTAGTCGAGAACCATCAGAGGTATTATGGCCCCTGTGACTGGAATGCTGAGTTCCACTTCCCTAAATAAATATAGCAGCTTCAGTAAAGGAAACAAAAAGTAAAAAAGAAGAAAACAAAGCAAGTTTTACTTGACTGTTACTTACAGATGGCCGATTCCATTGCTTCCGATAATAATATAACATTCCACGGCTATCAAGAACAAAGAATCTTCTCTTCCAGTCACCTCTCAAGTTTGACGAACGTTTTGAGAGATATCCTTGCCTAATAGTTTGCACCTGGAGATATATATACTTAAAAAGGGTGTGGGCGTGGCACTACAACAGAGTTATCAGAAAGCAGATGCTAATTTTCAATAAATTGCGGTAAAAGAAGGAATGGCAACCCGAAGTCATTCCTAGCAGACAAAATATTCCTACCTTTCCCTTGACAGCAGATTGCATAACTGCCTCTATCATTTTATGTGAACTTCTTCCAATAGCTTGTATACCATCCCCATTTGGAGAACTGTGGGAACCATTTGAAGACCACCGACTTTCTCGGTCAACCTGTCTCTTGAACTCTTGCATCCTTTCTGTAAGAGCAGCCTGTTCATAGTTAGACCTTTCTCTAGACTGTTGCGCATAGGTTAACACCTAACAAAAGAAAACAGAAAGATTCCAATACTTTAAAACCTATTGGTATTCACCTTTGGAAGTGGAAATAAAAAGATAAAATAAGACAAAAAAGGAAGGTGCCTACAGAGGGAAAAATAGCATGCAATAGAATTTTACAAAATAACCCAGTTAAGAAGAATCCATCTTCTCCGTCACACTGTATTTCTTAAACCAGGGTCCCTGCAAGTGCTCACATTGGGAATTACACAAGGCTCCGCAGGAACCAGATAAAACAAACCATTTGAACAAAGAGTCCATTTTGAAATGTAGCCCTCCTCAACTTTTTTTTATGGAGAGGTTCCTGATGCCAGAATATTTCAAAATGTTTCTTTGGTTGGTAGAATATAATCAAAATTTAAGGGACCTTTTTTCTGTTAGCAAGGGGTGGCGGAGTCCTTGGGAGACGACTAGAAGGCCAGGGCATCCAATTCTTAGAGCACCATATCCCACTGCCATCCCCTTGCGTTTGTTAACAGCCCACATAACATACGCACCAAGTAAATCGGGATATACTCCCTATGGGTGGCCAACCGAGTGGGGGTTCAAAATCAGGAACCCTGCTTCGTAAGGCAGCATTCTAACCATCCCACCAAAAAATTTTACAGATCCATTCTTCTTAGGTCTCTCTTCCCCTTGACAACCAAGGCTGTCGAGCCCACATTAAAAGGTGTCAGCATAGGATTTTTACTTCAAGTACTTGCAGGGCAAAATTTTCCCATATCAGAGACCGGAAGAACACACACACTTAAAGTACGTAAGTCTTTTTCAGGAGAGCAACACTGCTTCATGCTGCATCTATGGTGTATGGAAGGATGTATACTGTTTCCTTAAGTACAAGACTCATTAAGTAAACGCCACTAGCTATATAAATACTGCAACATGTTACAAACGAAACACAAATAAAAACACTGACGGAATTATGGTTCGCATGGCCAGTTAAGCACCATTAATGATTTATGTAGCTTTATTGCCAGTGTGATAATCATGTTTGCTCATTACAATTATCCAGGTGTGACTGCAGCTGGATACTGTGGCAAGGATTGATTCTGTCATGTACTATCGATTGTGCCAACAGTACCATCCTCCTCCTCATCTTCATCATATG
Source organism: Houttuynia cordata (assembly GCA_039654745.1). Classification (NCBI taxonomy): domain Eukaryota; kingdom Viridiplantae; phylum Streptophyta; class Magnoliopsida; order Piperales; family Saururaceae; genus Houttuynia; species Houttuynia cordata. The sequence goes on along the minus strand of CM077507.1, from coordinate 25,334,684 downwards.
CCTTATCCCAACTACCTACGGTCAGCAACATGGATTCTATACCATATTTGACTCCTATGAAGATAAAAATGATGGCACACAAATCCACCTAAAGAAACATATTGGCAGGTTTTCACGCCAGATGCCATTCTTGACACCCTCTAAAGAGGGGAAATGAGCTGAACATCACCATATTCATCCTATGCATTTCTAATTATGTGGATTGGCATCATGAGATAATGGTTTCACATGAAACATTGATATGGTCATCTATCATCACAAAGCTGGTAAGAACTCAAACCAGTCTTACCAGCTTTGTGATGGCAATGCTATCATGCCAACCCTACTTCCTCACTCAAACAATCCTGCAAAAATTATATTTTCCTCAATTAAAACAACCCAAACACGCGCCAGTTCGAATTCTACAAGTTGAACGAAATTTCTGCACAATATAACAAACCTGGTGAACATATGGCTCCATTTGATGCAAAAGCTCATAACCCTGCATAAGACCAAACCATATCAAGAAAGAGATATATATGATTCTCTGACATACAGGAAACAACAACAATATTCTCATCTTTACAATAAACAAACACTGGAACATTCTTAGAATGCAATTCAGAGCAAAAATAAATAACAAAGTTATGTGCACGAGACCTGTTTGAAATACCGAAGGTGAGCATCCATTGTACCGCTAACTGCCTCCAAAAATTCAAACCTTTTCTTTGCCTCAACATTAGAAAGTGTTGTCACCTGTATATGGAGGACAATAATTAATTCAATGACTCATCACTACATTACAAAAAAGTATATTACTCCTCATTTACTATAGAAAGAGACAATTTACATCATTGCAGTATTGAACTTTGTACAAACCAGATTAAAGCGGGCCTGCTCAAATGAAGATCTTGCATTATGGAGTTCCTGGAATGCATTAAAAAAATAAGAAGATGAACAGATATGAACCAAACCCCCCATAATATCAACCCTACCTAAAGAATTTATTCATTTCATCCTTTAATGTTACAACAAAGTAGAATTAATAGAAGAAAGAAAGTAGTCTATACCTCCTCTAAGGCAGTGGCAATATCCGACTTTGTACCTTTTCTCAGTGATAAAAATTTCTCGCGGGCCTGTTTCACAAAATGAAGAATCAACTTAAGTCCTTAAAATGAAAAAAAAAAGTCACATGATCTACATGCCTATAAATTTCACTATCCGCAATCTCAGGGAGATCTTGGCCTTGATTTAAATAGAGGCACGGAATAATATAGGGTATTTTCAATTTTATATGATCTTGGACAGATCCCACACATCTCCGTGAGATCTCATAAATCTCGAAGAGATCTCAGCAGTTTCTCAGCTGTCTTCGTCATAAAACAGAAATAAAACTAGATTTCATATATGCTCATTCATCATGCTCAAGAAGATGAAGCTCCCCCACGTCCCTCTAGTTATTATTGATACTTCTACGTTTTATTTAGGTGTATTGTCTCAAAGTTTTCACCTAAAGTGAGACTGTATATCTATTTTCACGAAAATACATTTGTTTTGAGAGTAATTATTGTAGATAGGTACGTAAGTTGTCAAAATTGTATGTCAAAAACCTTTCTGAAGATAACCAAGATGGCAAGATCTCTTCTCTTTCGGTGACTGAGACGAGACCGAGAACCAAGATTACGAACCATGATGAGTACACAAATCAGGACCGGACAGCAAGGTACATTGATGGAGTTGGGCAAATTAAAAGAGAACCAAATAGGCAAGCTTCACCTATTAGCCAACTGATAATTACAGAAGCTGTCTCCTCCCAAAGATAATTTCACACTAGAGAAATAGGAAAGTTAACGGTGACATGAATTTAAGGCAACAAACTTATTACAAATAGCAACACACTCCATAGAAAGACACCTGATCATATGTAAGGCTAGCCTTGTCAAAGCGTTTTCTGGCTTCCTGCATCAATAAAATCCGTTAGACTATAACAACTGAATTAGAATATGCCAGAACAACTTGCAATTTTTGAGATGATTAACACAGTATACTGCTATTTCCCATTCAGCCTGTGACTAACAAAAAGATGCAACATGATTAGAAAGCCAATACATGCCAAGTTCAAATAATATACCTTGACCTCATGCAGATCCAAGTTCACAAACTGCAGCAGTCTGTCATTCAACATGTGTTCAACCTGGAATGATATGTAGGTAAATGTCTTGTAAAAAATGCCAGATTAATGTAGGTATCTTGTACATTTCTACTAAATATAAAATTTCCCCCACTTATAGCAAAACAACAATGCAAACTAACTTTCTATCCATAAGCAACAAAATATGTCAATCTTATAGCCTAAATAATAGAATCCCTCCATTGAAAAAAAAATGATGTATTTTCGAATCCATACCTGGGAGCGCAAAACTTCTTTATATGTGCCTATTTCTCTCAAAGCAATTGTAAACTTGGTCATAACAGGTCCTAAAACACAGTAAAAAATGGCAAATATTATCAGACCTAATTGGTAGGCACCTTTTTCAGCATATACAGGCATTAAAAGAACGATTTTAATAAGAATCACTTAGTAGACAAAATTCAAAAAGCATAAAAAAATTCAGGCATAACAAATAAGATGTTGAGATTCAAAAAACAATTAGTTGCATAAGTAGATATTAGCTCCACTCTACATGAGATCATATTTGTCTAATGCAGATTTTGAATGTAACAAACATCGTCCAAGTTACCTCTGTTTACTTTGACGCTCTACTTTTTTTCTTCTTCAAAGAATTAGATTATTTCTTTAGCGTTTAAATATTGTTGAGTCCTGTTAGTGGATGATCGAGTCCTTTATTGCACCAAAATATTTTTAACACAAAAACATTAAGAAAAAACAACGTCCGGCAGAGCCAGAAAAACTTACCCCCCCCCCCCTCTCTCTCTCCTGTTTTGCAGGCCTTGTCAGAGTGTCAGTGAAGATAGAAGGGGGGTTGCGATGATCTGTCAATCATCAGATATAGGCACACAGCACCTAGTCTGAGCTTACGCTCATCAGCCAACTTATTAATAATCGAGATAAGTTAATCTATGATAATGATAATGCTGTAAATAAGTTTGAACCATCTGGGACTCAACATCTGGTGTCTTCTATTCTACAAGGGCAAAATATTTATCGCATTTCTATGTTTTTGTCCCAGACTAAAACATTTCGTGATTTCTGATAGCATAACCTTCTTCAGATAACGTGAAAATGTTCTATAATAGGGCTCCGTAATGGAACAAAACCAAGGGGGCAACCCCCAAACAATTGGACACAGGTAGGGATGATGACAATAATAACTTTCTAGTCTAAAGATGTCTTGCGAAAAAAGATAGTTTCATGATTTCACTTAAACTAAGATTTTGTATGGTAGGAAGGTCTAAAGTGGAATAGATACTATAAGTTCAGCTTGTAACGGTAAATGAAAATATACAGCTGTTAAATACTTTATAAAATGCATAACACAAATTAAAAATGCTTACCGCCAAAAGCGACACTAATGGGGTCATTATGTCCACCGCCAAAGGTTTCAAGAGCACTAGCAAAGGCAATGTCCCCATCGTAGGCCTCTCCAAGTCCCTCTCTGCATAGTAAAGAGGAACAATGCTAATTATGGGCAGGAAGACGGTAAGATATACACAAATTCTACCCATGAGTTCTAACAACAAGTTATCTAGTTATTTCATCATCATACGCCTTATCCCAGCTATCTGGGGTCGGCGGCATGGATTATATACCGCATTTGACTCTTATCGGAATCAAAATGGTACAAAACCCATACAATGAAACATAGTGGCAAGTTTTTACGCCGGATGCCCTTCCTGACGCAACCCTCCAAAGAGGGGACAAGTTATCTAGTTATTTGATCCCAGAAAAAAATAAGGCAGCAGTAGCAGCGCCTTCTTTATATTTAATGGGAAATGATATTTGTACAGCAGATCCCTACACATTTTCCCTACACAGCTGATGTGTAGGGATCTGAGTGGATGAACTGATGTGACCCCACATCAGTTCAACCACTCATTTCCATACACATCAGCTGTGTATGGAAATGTGTAGGAATCTGCTGTAGGGTTATCACTGCCCATATTTAATTCATAGGGAAGAAACTAGCACTAAGATGAGCACTGGTACTAAACAACTAGGGGAACAGAAATTATTCATAAATATATAATAAAGAATAAAAAAGCTGAACATACGTGTACTTCCGACATCCTTTATAAAATCTTAAACTTCTCTCTCTCAGAGATTCAGCACTTTCTTCCAAGGACTGAATCTGCAGCCAAAATGAAATCAGGTAAAAAAAGGTTAGCTTATTATGACCAATCACAGATGTCAATGAGAACTATTTGGCCTGTCCAAAAAAAATGAGGCATTTGCATAGTTCATTTCACTGGCAAATTGTAACAAGCATAGTCCATTGTTTGAAGAAAAATACATACACAAAGTCTATCACAATACAATAACACTAGGAACTACTAAACTTTGTACGATTTGTGCCAAATGAATGTTTCCAGAGGGAAACTAGTAAATAATCTTCGAGAAAACAACAATCTTCATCTATCCATGCTAAAATGCACTGGTGTTATGATAAATTCTGCATAGCATGTCAGATATTACCTGCTCAAATGGTGGCTCCAAGCCTAGGACCAGGAGCCTTCTAAACTCTTTTGGCTCTTTGTTTCTTTTGTTTCTTATTCATTCACTTTCTTGCTCTCACATTCATCATGTCATTCAATTTTACTACTCCCTCCGTCCAAAAATATGAGTCCTTGTTAGAAAACCAAAATGAACTTGGTTTTCTAATGAGGACATTTTTGGAGGGAGGGAGTATTTAAGTAACTATAATAAAATCTCTTATTTACTATGTTATTGAACTTTGACTATTTAATAGCGAAAACACAGTCGCTGCAGTAAACCTACAATATGCAGTACTTTCAGCACCCATCAACATTTTATTGGTAATGATACATTCCTGTCAAAGTGAATACTACTCTTAGCCAAGTAGACCATGCATTTCATACTCTCATGACCATGTAAATTGTGATGCATCCAAGATTTGCTTCTCAAACAGACTAGAGTGCAATTTAGACCAAAAGAAGCTCAATTGAGCATATCTGAGATCTTCCTTTTTCAAACATATAATATTCTGTGATACATTGGATTATACGTTATCCTCATAACCTTGCTAACATAGCAGTGAACCACTTCACTGCTACCACTTATTTCTACGCTTCTAGTTGTTTTGCAGCGATCAATAGTATATCAACCATGCAGATAGAAACCTAACTCTAGGAGCCAAATTAATTGCTTCTACTAAATCCTGCACAACAGCCTCCTTCCTGAATTAAACATTTTATGCATCAACTTGTGGCAATTATTTCTTTTTAATATCCAACTATATTTAAGGCTACATTTTCCATTAACTTAGATAAATACCAAATGTTCTCACATCAACCCTACTTCAACCAAATGACACATTATAAAGTTTAAAAAACAAAATCAAAACATAATTTTGACAAAAAAAAAGCAGCAATCAGCTAATAACTCTAGGCTCACCTGTTTCCGGAACATGGGAGAATCATCAAGCTTCGCGAAAAGCATCTTTCCAACCTCAAAAATTCCTTCCTGCGATTTGCTCTCAGCATCACATCCGCCACTCAAACACACCAATCCCCAACCCGATCCACCACGACATTCAAACAAACAAAACCAAACCAACGGCAACGCTAGCCAGCCCTAAAACCCCTCCAACTCAGCCAAATCTACCACCTCAAGTCCCACCCTCAAAAACCTCAACCAAAAGACTCCATCCACAGCAGCTGGAAACATCAAACAAAAAAACCACGCTCTCTAGCCGCAGTCAGCAAAGCAATTCAAATTTCAGGAGGCGCTCCTCCAGCCAGAGCTCATGGTTTCGAAAAGGACGCCGCCGCCGCCGAGCTCGGCAACAAACCGGCAATTGCCCCCAACGATCGCAGCTCAACACTCGAAATGGCACATTACATGAAAAAAAAACTCCGTCTGGATCGATCGCGGCGGAAGCGAAAAGAGGGGATTTCTCTTGTGTTTCAGAAAGCTGGGGATTTGGAAGACGAAAAGCGAGAGCCAGGGAGGGAAGGAAAACGAAAAGCGGAGCCACAGCGCCAGAGGGAGGGAGCAGGCAAAAGAGAATGGGGGGAGAAATGCGTCTTTTTCGTCTCTCTCTCTTCTTTTTTGTTTCTGGGCCGGAATTGTAGGAGGAGGAGAGGGGGTCGTGCAACGGCCGTTAAGGGGTAAGAAGGCTTTTTTGAGGGGGAGATGCTCCGCTTTTACAGGGCTCACGTGGGCCCCACTTGCCGTCAGTCCTCCACGTATGGAAACTGTTTATTTTCCGTTAATTTCCCTCGCTTTTCTCCCCTCGCCCCGCCCACCCCAGTTTAAATTGCGATCTGAACCGGGCCGGCTATCCGGTTGGGATGTCAGTGTCATTATCTATCAGCCAATACTCCCTCCGTCCGACACTGCCTGTCTGCATTAGAAAACCAAAATGAACTTGGGTTGTCTAATGCAGACTGGTAATGTCTAATGGAGGGAGTATTAGCTGTTTGATCTGTTTTATTACATTAAAGTTATGGCTTTGACTGGAGTGCCGCTAGATGTGGCCATCGTGCAATAGCGAACGTGCAATGATGCAAATTGACATTTGTCCAATCACATTTATGGAATTCTCGTATCAATAATGGTGAATGAGGTCCACTTGTGCGTGCCCTGCGACCATGATATCGACCATAATTTTTTATTGTATGTGCAATTAATTTGTTGGGATAAGGCGTATGATAATGATGTGCTCACTGATCTAAACAAATTTACGACAAGAGATAGGATGATCCGTTAAATAATTGTGCCTTTTATTTCCTTTTACTTCGGTCGGTTGAGAATTTATGTGCTGAAGCCTCCAAGTAAAATGATGCACAAAAGCCACTCCTTACTTCATAAGAGGTCCACATGGTTTCATCAGGTTAGCCAAAAAAATATACTCCGTATATCAGGAGGATTGCCTGTTATATCGCCTGAATTTATGAATTTGTATATATTTTAGTATGGTTGAACCGGATTGAACCGTATGGGAGTTCACCTGGTTAAACCGTCGGCCCGGTTCCCAGCCGGTTCACCGATATGTTTGGGTCCACAGCATTGGGCTCTGTCCGGCCATGAAGTGTTGTCGTCGTCGATCCACCACGGTCCGTACCGTCTAATTTGAACAACACACGCTCCACAGATAAAAAAGAGGAAATAAAAAAGAGGAAGAAAAAACAAAGATATCTCTCATACAAGAATATATTCTGTCCTCACTCCTCTCAGCCATGGCTTTTCTTAATTCATTCAAAGCATGCCTTTTAATCTTACTAAACACCAACAGCTAGCTACTGATAATGCCCATCACGTGCGGGTCCCGTGGGGTAGCAGTGAGATATACAATATGAAACATAAACGCATGATCTAATGATGTTGTTGTCATGGGATATGGCCGACATTGCACCTTTAATTACATATTAAAAACATAAACTAAAAGCACTCGAATGATCTACACGAAAACCGGGTAATAACTGTACCAAATAGACATACAACACTTCCATCTATAGAAATTCAGATGTACCAATTTTTTTTTAAAAAGATGCCCCCTCAGATTGCCTGTCTTCGCCTGTGAACACCGTCAAAATTATCTAGATGTAATGAAGCGCCAAAACATGCGTCTAAAATGCGGAACAAGAAGAATACAAAAATATTTTTCTCTTTCAGCAAAGCTCAAATGACATCTTTGCCACATAACTCGGATGCAACTTGTAAACAAAGCAATTTAGGGATAAGAGTACTCCTATTGGCCGAGTGCGGTTTAGGCTAGCTTCTCAGACCGCATCCAGCTCATCATCAATCAATGGGGTGCGGTGCTCATGCAGTGCCCCTTCCTTGTCCCAGAGGGTACTGTTTTCTAGCAGTGTTGAGCAGTTAACGGGCGATAGATACAATCATACGAAGGAGCCGCTCAGGTAGAAGTTCCATGACCTCTCACATCTTGCATGAAGCGCCTCCCCTACGTCCATAGATTTCAGCACTACTTCAGAAGGTAAACGAGGTTAACACCGTGCAAGTGACCCGTTTTGCACAATTCATCTGCCGAGTTCACTAAGTGAGAGCCTCAAAACAAAACTGAATCAGCTGGAGAAATATCCATCTTCCGCTGCTCCGGCTGTAGCCAGAAGCAATAATAGGAAAACGGAAGCACGGAAAGTACTTCATCTCTATGCAGATTGCAGCGAATGCTTCACACAAACAAGATCATCCAATCTGTTTCCATCCATCTTGTACAAAGAAACACCTCCCATCTGTACATAGTGCTCCTGTGCTTCCTTTCTCAGACTCTCAAATGGTAAGATTTCCCACTTAGCATAGTTTGAATTCCGTCGAGTGTCACTCATGTCTGGTGACCCTGAAATTGGCCCACTGTCTTCAGGGCCAACGTTTCCCCACACTTTACAGCTTCCAAAAGGGCCCAATTGATCAGGCAGGCCAGCTTGATTGCGCTTTAAACGTAATGCAACACAATGAGCACGGTTTATAATTTCTCTGCTTGGCACATCTGACCAGTCCTGTTTTCTCTCGGCCCTCATAGGTGAATGAATCCTTATTACCTGAAGGAATTAAACATTGAAGAAACAAGTCAGAATTGCTGCAGCTAGAGAAGAAATTTTGAATCTTACAACTAGCAGATACGCATCCAACCATCTCTGAAGAGACCACCTCAGCACTTCCTTAAAACCTCGAACTTTAGCCTACATCTGGAGAAACCAACTTCAGCACTTCCTAGTAAATGACGGATGCGATATGCACCTATCAGTCTAGTCAGCAGAAGAAGGCTAGCACGACATGGAGAGATGCAGCCAGCTACAAAAATAATTCTAAATTCTCACAGCAGAATTTAGCTGTGGGAAATACGATTCCACCAATAGGCCTAACAATAACTGTGCCAACAGCCCAAGAGTAACAAAAAAATTTACTGTATGGTACTGTGCGCATTGGAGACCTTGCACCCTAATCTCTTCATATTGTCACTAACCATGAATAAGTCCCAGTTTGTAAAAAGGAGTCCCCATAATCTCTCAAGAGTGGAGTTGAACGCCCACCTACTAATGCATGCAAATGGTGGCAGCATCTACCATACATCATTTGAGAGCTATAAATTATTTACTTTAGTATTTTTTTTATTGCTATCTATAGAAAGAGATGAGGCTCTTACACCAAGACATTCTAGGAGTTGATAGTAAGCCCGCCCTTGCAAAGGATTGTGCCCTTTCCTAGGAGTCGAGAAATACCGGGTCCTACACAAACATTCAATTAGTAAGAACCTCATCCAAATACAGCAGAGCAAAGGCACAGCAAAAGCCTTTTAGAATCACAACGAGTTACATAAAATCAATACACTTTAATACTTTATAAACAATGGAACACATGAATATAACAGCACAAATACTGCATATAATTAAAGGCTGCAGGGTAAGCATAAGTGCAAGCAAAACATATTTTACCATCAAGACAAAGAGAAAGCATCAATAGCCAATTACTTAAAATCCAATGGAATAATAGCAAGCAATACACATACAATTGAGCATAAATATATAACCATGACATGAAGAGAAAAAACCTGTATACTAACCATTCCGTATAGCCAGGGTCCACTGTGAACCCATATATATCAACAATGTCACACATGGAAAGTGCCAGCTCGATGGATTTCATTCCAGTTCCTTTTGCTCCTCTCCTTAGAACTATTCCTTGAAATAGATACACGGAATTTGGTATTGTCTGCATTTATTTGTTCTCAAGTGTTGAATTGAGCAGTTCAAAATAAAAGGTCAATACTTAATTAGAAAACATAACCCAGAGTAGCCAAACAGTAGTCTCTTCTAACAAAGTATGTGTTTACTCATTGTGTAACTCTACACGGCTAACAATAAAAAAAATTCCAACGCTGCTTAATTATTACCTTTATCATTGCATTGAAGTCCTTGTGAGTAACGCTTTTAATTATGAGTACTTCATCATCTGAAAAACGGGTGCATTGACAAGGATAAATAACAAGACACACTAATATTTGCACTACACACAGAAGCAGTAAAACATTCAACATTTAGTAGCATGATAAAGCATGACATAATGGTGTGACAACTATATACACGAGTAAAACATATTCAGATATCAGATACGAAGAACTAAAAACGTAACAGCTGTACATTTTTTACCAGACTACTTTCGTCCTGGACTAATTCAAAACAAGTTGTAAAATATGCATCGTTTCCATGAATGAAGGCTCACAATTTTCATAATACTATACAGGTGGAAAGCTGAGTACCTGCCACCACTCTTCTCTCATGGACACAATAGATATATGTCCAAGGAAATTACTATATAATAGTCATATGAAATGAAGAAAGCTACAAATTACTAGAAAACAACTTGTGCTACTAATGAGTATAAATGTGTCAAAAGTAAAACAGTAATTTCATGAAGGTCGAAATAGAGTATTCAGTGTGTGGAGCACATGACCAGAAGAGCAATAAATCCATGATTGATAAAGCAAATAAAAACTCAAACCTCACCGGAGCCATTAAGAATAGCAACCATGTTACGTGCTGCACCCCTTACTACAAGACGAAAATCCCGCTTCAGGCCCACATATTTGGCATATTTCTGCATTTAGTGCACAGGGAAGACTCTAATCTCACATTTTACCCAATATTCAAGAAATCCACTTCGACGACATGAAAAAACTGAAAAGGATCAGAGCATGCATAATCCCAAGCTACTGATCAAACACTCATGCAGTGCATGATATAGTACCAATTTCCCAGACGAAAATGGTAATAAAATTTTTTTATATAACAATGAAAATGGTAATAATAAAATCATAAATTTTAGCAAAAAAAATTTAACATGCATTATTCTGACAATTAGTAAAAAAAAATGAAATAAACAAGTAAACTTTAGGTTCACCCTGAGTTTCAAAGTTTTTTGTAATACGTGGCTATTCATAATCATGTTGAACAGACAAAAAACAGTACATTTCTTTCCCTGCCAAAAATGTGAATGCATGCATGAAGTACTTCTATAATACCTGATTCACAGGAGCTTCATTGTCACGAAAAACTGCATCATGGCCATCAATTTCTTTTCCGAATTCTGTTTTAAGAAGGTCACCTGAATTCCCAACTACTGCACACCTCTCAAACTGACGAGGATGAAAAGGTGGTTTTGATGGCAATGTCAGATTAAGGTGCTCTTCACAAAGAGTGCGATTGTAGCATTTGTCTGCTCCCCTGCAATGAACAAACCATTAAAGTGCTAAATTCAGCAATTTTCTTAATCAAACACAAATATAGATATCACAGAAGGTTGAGCATCATACAACTGGGCAATCCTCTTTGCTGCATACTCTAGCCATCCATATGGTCTGGCATCAAGGTACTCTCTTGTTAAGACTGTTGTCATGTTACGATACTAGCATCACACAGAGCAGTAGCACATATTCAATAAAAAGATATGATGCATCAAAAAGAAGACAAGAAAGAAGCTGCCAAAGAATCAACCTGTTCCCATAAAATAATAGCTTCACAAACATCATAATGGTACTCAAGTGGCTCAAAAATTTTGAACTGTGCATTGTACTGTGAGAACAAGAAGTAACAAGTAGACAAAATGTTAAAAAAAAGGAACGTAAATTACATAATTATTTTCAGCTATCAAAAACAGGGGGAAAATATAGGTCAACCCAAGTGCTGTTTGTTCCTTCAGGAAATTTAAGAACCAATTTGCAGTGATCAATGATATCTGCAGTAAGTCCAAGCCCTCTGTTTGCCTGAATACATAAGATTAAATGTAAAACATCAGTAACACCATCAGCTACCTCGTGTACTTAAAAACTAAATACTCAAAAAGGAACCAATTATGGTGATATTTATCATCAGTGACTATAACAATGTAATTAAAATAATACTCTGCCCATCCTACTTTAATTGTCCCACTTAGTTTTTTAAAGCAACTACAATCGGTTCATCTTCAAAAACAAATCGAACTAAAAATTTGGGACAGAGCGAGTAGACGAGGTTTGCACTGTTCCATAAGCTTTAAGTTTGGCGTTCCTAAGAAACAAAGTAAGCCATGATGGACCCGTGTTTTTTTCAAATGCAGACAGCCTTCAATAAACAGAGGGAGTATAAAACTACCCCGTCCGTCTCACTTCAATTGTCCCATTTGGTTTTTTAAAATAACTAAAATCAGTTCATTCTTTTTTAAAAAAATCAGAATATTAATTCAGGAGAGCGCGAGTAGACGCGATTTGCACTGTTCCATTAACTTTAAGTTTGGCGTTCTAAAAACAAACAATCCTCAACTTTCTAGAAGCTGGTTACTAAAGTGCAATCCTCCAGCCTCGTGGTGCCCTTACGATCCCACGAGAACCATCTCGATCTGGGTTTTATAAGCTCATTCCTACATCTTAATCTCCACGTACATGTTCAGATGAAGAGGACACATCAGAGACTAAATTATGAAAACAATCCAGTAATTATAAAAAACAGTGGCATTGTTTCACCGAGAAAGACCACAGATCTGAGCAACTGAAAGCGAACAAACAAAAGAGATAGATCAGAAGCTCAAACTCACCACACATTGCTGAACACGGAGCTGAAATTCGGTGAGAACCGAAAGATCTTCCCTACTGAGACCGACCTCGCGCTTCCCTGAAAGCGCGCAAGAAGCTTGTTAAGGATGGAAGGAGCACGTTATAGTCCGCACTCCGCACAAAGAGAAACGTAAGATTGGGATGATTTAGTAGGTACCAGAGAATAAGGAGTACTGGATGGAGATGAGAGCGATGCAGAAGAAGACAGCAATGCCGAGGAGGATGACGACGGTCGGGCGCCCGTGCCCCGCCCTCGGAGCTATCATCTTCGTCCCGTCCGTGGACGAATCCGGGGGTTTTTCTTATGCGCCTCAGCGCTCTCTATTTTTGGTAAATTGGTGTCATATTCGCCATCTCGTCGAGATCTCGGTCTCAGAGCACTTACCGGGACACGAGTATGGAAATTGTTTTCCCCCGTCTCGCCGAGATCATTTCGAGATCTCGGCGAGATAAGTTTTTTTTTAAATTAACACAAAACGAGGGGTTCCGAGTCCTGGGCAGGGTAACCGACCTCTCATAGCATCGTTGTATCTCTTTTTCATTTTATTTCAATTAACCATCGTGTCAATCTTCTCCGTTGGATCGGATTTAAACGATTCTTCACTTAAAACAAGCATAACCCATTTTCTCTTTGGTAAAAATCAATGGCCCAGAACTTCTCTACACTTGATTTCATCTTTAGTAAATTTAGATATTTAAAACTCGCCTTGAAACTTATATTTTGTACCATTTTGATTCTGATAAGAGTCAAATGTAGTATATAATCCATGTCACCGGCCCCATATAACTGAGATAAAGTGTATGATGATGACGAAAATTCACGTTAAAATCTACACAAATAAAATTAAGCCCACTTTAGATGCATCATAAAAATATAAAAGTATCTAATTACTCAATTACGATATCATGACGACTAGAAAGAGCACTAAAAATAAGGAAGAATGAAAAAATTTAACGAAAACGGATCAGAAATAAGAGAGATATGCATCTTTGAAGTTTGTCCCACTAAAATAGCTAAAAACAATAAGAGTTTCATAGGCATCGATTTCTCTTTAAAAATTTGTCCTATATTAAAGGGCGATCACTTCACCGACTCATATCTCTCTCATTTTTTATCCGTTTTCGCCTATTTTTTTTATTCTTCCTTATTTTTCATTGTCTTTCTAATCATCATGATATCCTAATGACCTTGATATTGTAACACCCGAAAAAAATGGTATGTTTATTAAAATTGATTGATCTAAAATAAAAAGTTTTGATGTTACTTTAGATTATGATTTGTTATGTCTTGCATTGTTAAAGAGCGCAAAGAGAGCTTTCCAATGCTACCGACAATGCATAATTCGGAGTTTGGAGCAAAAAGTTATGCTAGTTTGAATTTTGGTATGCTATCGAGGTATGTGATCGATTGCCGAGGTACGCGATCGATCGCCGGGGTACGCGATTGAATCCGAAAAGTGTTGTTTTTAGAAAACCTAGTTAAAGTAGATATCAAATCCTAACTAATCAATGAGGATTAAGTTTAGGACGTCCCTTCTACTTATGAGAAGCTTATAATAAGAGGATTTAGAGATTAGATTAGGAAGAAATCTTAAAGGAAAAATATCATAGCTGGTATAGGCATAAGGTTTGTATAAACACCTATAAGGGGCTAACTTGTGTTTTATCATACTAGAGAGTTTGTGAACAACCCAACCTTATTTTTCTCTCATTCTCCCTTGCTTCAACAACCTTTCACCATTCTTCTTCATTCAAACCTTATCATATACGAAGGAGCGAAGGTCTCGTGCGTAGAGAAGAAGAAGAGCTACATTGGACGTGTAATTTTTGTTCTACAAAAGGGTTGTATGGTTTTCCTACTAATTTTTTTAAACTATTTCCATTTATTCTATGATGAGTTATTTGATTCCATCTCAGTAGTAGAGATTATATGAATGCTTGATTTATTGAGAGATTTCATATTAATTATGATTATGAGTATGATTATTTATCTTTTTTGGGTGATATATCTTTTAATGCTTGCATGATAGTTTTAGATGGGAACATTATTCATCTATTGATCGTTTGGATGTCAGAAAGTTATATTTTGATTCTGTAAATGTTCTGCTTTAATTGTACCATATGATTATAGGTTGGGATTCTTGTGTTAAGGCCTTCATTATACCAAGGGAATTATCTTAAATCAGTTTATGTAATTAAAGGTGTATGAAAGCATGAGATGATTAATTTCATAACATATAAGGACCTGTAACAATCTTAGGAGGCGAGTATTTAAAGTTATTAATATTCTGTTAGCATGATTAAGGATTAATAAACCATAATTAGTATGATGGTTAAGACTTAAGGGTCTCGGCCAAGACTATTCCTGAGCCGACGACCTATAATATAAAATTCATAACAAATCACAGAAAAATCAGAAAAAATATGTCGTCTATTGGATTGGAAACTAGACACATAGAGCTATCTACTGTTAAAATTTCAGACTTAATTTCCTACTGTTCCGACCATGAGGACAGTCGGAAGGGGGTTGTTATCAACAAAACAGTTTACTGTAATTAAGGTCTAAGTCACTAGTACATACTAATACTTAATAATATAATTTAATCTGATCTAAGTATGACTAATATATTTGTAAAAACATTATATGACTACTAATGTAAGACTAGTTGGTCTAAAGGATAAATATTAGGGATAAGTTAGTATAACCTATAGTCTTATTATCTACTTACAACTTTGTGTCGGTTTGGGTTCCAATTGGAGATCAAACCATCTCAATCATTCTTTTATTTTGAATTTAGTATCATAAATAATAGAACCTAAATTCCATAGATGTTTCTATCTAAGGCTAGACATGAAGCATGTTTGAATTATGATTGCGATATATGATTACTCCGTTGTCGAGTTACTTGTTGATCTAGACGTTAGAGTCTCAGCTATGTTCTTGTGA
Organism: Houttuynia cordata; assembly: GCA_039654745.1. Taxonomy (NCBI): domain Eukaryota; kingdom Viridiplantae; phylum Streptophyta; class Magnoliopsida; order Piperales; family Saururaceae; genus Houttuynia; species Houttuynia cordata. The sequence goes on along the minus strand of CM077507.1, from coordinate 25,319,006 downwards.
TAAACTTTATTCTATTGAGATATTGATGATTTAATTGTACTCCATAGAGTTAGTCTATTCCTATTGATAATTTATTTATACTCCATATAGTGAGTCTATTCCGATCAATAATACATTATGATTTTAGAGTATTGCGATCTCTATTCATTTGAAATATTGCCTATGAATGTTTTCTCCACTAGAGATCTTGTGAGGCTCTCTCTGAAGTGGATTCATAGTATGCTCATTAAAGCCATTGCTAGATCTTGCAATGTTTCATATTATTTATGCCCAAAGGGAGGCACTATACGTACGTTAGACTGTTGACATTATGGAAAGTCCTCAGTCTCCACCCATTGTGTCTGTAAGCATTGGTGGGGCCAGCATCCTAGACACATAGCAGGGTTCCGAAGAGAGAACCCATAGGGTGGTTCTGGTATATTATTTAGCCACTTGCGAGTGATCAGTTCAGCGAGCAGAAATTATAACTCCTTGCACTATAAATACCTGAAGCATTTGAATATATTGTTATTCTCTCCTTACACATGTGATTGTTCTGAGTCTTATTGATGTTTTACCTATACTTGCAAGTTGGGATTATTATTGTTTACTAACTTTTATGTTCAAGCGTTGTAAACCTTGTGATCAGTCCTTCAGATATTATATATTCCTGTTTCTATTGAATAAACCTTTCTTCACATTACTATTGTGTCTCTGGTGGGTTTTTCCATCATACTGGATATTTATGCGGAATACTCATGCATCATTTGATGCATGCATGAAAGATCAGTGGTTCATGACGATTGCAGGACAGGAAGGTGGCGTAGAAGACTTGAAGATGAATAAAGAATTTTCAGTTATTTGCTTAGTTTGATATTTTTGGCTGTTGTGTGCCATAGCTTTGATGCTTTCTTTTGATTGACAATTTATGAGAATTGTTGTAATAAAGACTATGTAGAACTTATTTAATACATATACAATGTTTTATTTTGAGATTTGATGATGAGTTCCCACATTCTTGAGTGTTCCTGGTGATGTCGATTACACATTTTTTTGAGATGATGAAATTGGCCGGTTGATTCGATTGTCCTAAGTCGCATTCCAGGGTTCCTACCTCACCAAAGATGGCATTGAAAAAGAATTCCGCACTCCGACCAAGGTGGGAGATTTTAGGGCGTGACAGATATCCTATCAAAAAATACCTCAAAAACTACGATAAATAGTACATGGTGGCTCAACATCCTTGTGATATTATAATGATCAGAAAGAGCACTAAAAATAATGAAGAATGAAAAAAAATGGGCAAGAATGGATTAGAAATGAGAGAGACATACATTGTTGAAGTTTGTCCCACTAAAATAGGTAAAAATAGTTAAAAACCCTCAAAGGCGTCAATTGAACCAATGCATTTAAACCACTTTGAACCGACGCCTTTAAACCACCATTGTTTTTTACTGTTTTAGTAGGACAAACTTCAATGGTGCATATCTCTATCATTTCTAATCCGTTATCATCCATTTTTTTCATTCTTCCTTATTTTTAGTACTCTTTCTAATCATTATGATATTACAAAAATGTTGAGCCACCGCATACTATTTATTGTAGTTTTTTTGGTTTTTTATATGATATTAAGGTCATTATGATATCATAATGATTAGAAAGAGTACTAAAAATAAGGAAGAATGAAAAAAAATTAGCGATAAATCATTAAAAATTAAAGAGATATGCATCATTGAAGTTTATAGTTTTTTTAAGCAAGGATGTCAAAGGCGTACGCCTCTCTATTTGTATCAACCGATGCCTTTCGGGCCGGGTAAAAAAAAACCACGTAGGCGCTCGTCAGATACCCAGATCGAGAAATAATTTGAAAAGTATTCCCGATCGGATTTTTTTTATTATTTAATAAATTTCCCTTAAATTTATTGGACTCTAAGTATAGAAAATATATTTTCCCCACATCTTCCTTGTTTTTTTGGTTGCCAGAGGGCAAAGTCAGTAGGTAATGATGGATCTATTTGTCTTCAAATGGGACAAGTGAGTATTTTTATTTCATGATTTACCTTCTCATAGTGATTAGTGAACGAAGTAAGAAGGGTTAGTGGATGGAGCAAGAAGTTAATAAATTAATTTTTTGAAATGCACATTTTTGTCAAATGTGGATAATTAATAGGAAAAAGTTTAAAAGAGATTAATCTCATTTGACTTATATGAGGTCGTTCAAGTCATAGTTATTGGATATTGATCTGGCGGCTACAAAAGTGAGTGATGGTTTGCCCTCACCTACCATTGATTTAATATCCACCGTTAGATCAGAATTCAACAATCCAAAAGACTATTCTCATGCCTCCTATATATGAGAACGATCTCATATAGATCGGTCTCTAATTAATATGGAATGGAGGTATTATTTTTTTATATTATGGGGCTACTATTTTGAATAAGAGAAAAGTTTAAATGAGACTCGTCTCATGTGGCTTGCATGAGCCAGAATAATCTTAAATCGTCAGATTTTGATCGGACGGCTCTAAGGGCAGATAATAATTTGCTCTCACGTACCATTGATTTGACATCCACCGTTGGATTAATATCCGACCGCTCAAGATGACTTAGCTCATGCAAGTTGAAACCAGACTCTTTGAATAACTAAAGTATGCCTGTTCACTTAATGATATAGGGAGCCGCAACCAATGGGGAGTAAGAAAAGGTGATGATTATTTTCTTATTTTGGTACAAATGGAAGACCACACACCCAAATCCCAAACCCCCCTCCCCCAAAGTGCTTTAGGCTAGATCCGGACCTCTCCCCAGGAAGAGGTCCAAACCACCACCGCGAATGGGGGATTGGCAAAAGGGTGAATGAAAAAAAGCCGGTTGCAAGATACATCTGCCGATTTAAAATTTTGTTAATGGAACATTAGAGGCATGTCGTTTTTTTAAGCATTAGGTGGTGTAAGTACAACTTTGTCAAAGGTCGAAGGGTGTACATACCAATTTTTTTGAAAGGCTCATACGGCAATTACTGTTTACTACTAATCCGTGGTTAGCAGTCATTGTTAGCAGCAATACAGCATGAAGAATAGCTAAATTTTTAGGGACATGGACATCATCAGTCTGCCGACAAGGACATACATGCCCCATCCTCCCAAGGGCCGGACTAATATGATATGTGACCGCCCTAGACGAGAACGGTTAGTTAACCACAACCTGTTTTAGGGGCCGTTTGGGGAGTGATTAAAAACAAAACATCCACTGTAGCATACATGTTTTTTTTTTCTATCTACTGTGGATATTTGCTTATAATCATGCCCCAAACGGCCCCTTAGCCAGCCCATCCCACTATAAACAAACGGTGGATAGCCATGTAGATTATCCCAAAAAAGAAAAGACAGCTCCGAAAGCAACATACGAATAAAACTCCGAAAGCTCTGAAAGCCATGTAGTATCCCTCTACAGTTTTCTCGTAATTACAGTAAACAGAAAAATACACTCTTTCTTTCTTAGGATGTGTAGTCTGCCACACCTTGTTTTAGCCACCGGGGCATGAATATTCAGACGCTACCATCTATACCGCATTACTATTTGTTGTCAGTGTATATTCAAACAGTACCCTCTGTGTATGGAGTTACTCATCCCTTTCTTCTTACTCTTTTATATCAGAACTACAATCTTTCCTTTTTTACAACAAAACTACATTCTTTCATATGTTGGACATGTTTAAGCTGGAAGGGACAGTCCACATTAGCCATTTGACGTCAAACCTGACTTTTAAGGACTATGAATATTGTTACACATCGGCATGAGAAAGCAGAACGAACTCAAAACTGACTAGAAGAGTACGAATCTCCATAGGGCTCAACTCCACCAGAAGCTTAGAAGGATCCACTGGCCCTCCTCTCGCTGCAGGTTTTTCAGCAGCTGCATTTTCAACTTTCCAAATCAATCTCTTCTTCTCCATTTCTGTTCTTTCTTGGTTAGCAGAAAGGTTCATCTCTGCGACCTTGCTTATCTGAAAAGCAAAGTAAGGAACAGATAACTTATATATAACAATGATATAGTTCTCTGCATACTAAGAGATTGATATCATTAGTATTCTTGGATTGTTATGTTTAAGCTCAAAAATAGTGGATCAAAAGGTGCAAATCCAATACAAGCAGGCTGGGTAATCTCACATGATAATATTCGTGATAGTTTAATTGAGTGAAAATATACAACAATTCTATTGAAGCGCTATAAAAGATATATTCCCTCCGTTTGCAAAAGTAGGTACAGTTCCTTTATCTTTAGCATAAAAAACAGATAGGTACAGTTAAGCTTATTTCTCAGCCAAATAGGACTTTTCCCACTTGTGGGTTCACCGTGGCTTACCTATCTTTGTTAGACAGAGGACTCGAACGAATTTACAATGACTAGCAAGATATATAAGAAAAAAAAATTGACTCAGATGATTTGCTTAATCTCTTTCGTTTATAAACAACATAGGTTGATTGCTTTACCTTTTTCTTCGGAAACAGCTTTCTAATGTCCACGGTCGTCATTTCTGAAAGAATTGTATCCTCTCCACCCTTACAAAGGCAATCAACACAACTTAGAATATGAGTATGAATCTGAAAGAAGACAAACCATATAGCTTATCATTAAACAACGTGGAAAAATGGTTGAGGATCGTCTCAGATAAATTAAGACCTCATATAAGTGGGCTAGCCCAAGGAGAACACTTCCACCTTCAACTTCTTGCAGAAACAAAACTACCATAAGCGTCATAGCTCAACTACTGATTAATTTGTCAATAGTCATTCCATCTTTCCTCTTCAGAAGGTTAAACATGGATTTTTCGCAGTCTTTCAAGCTATATAAAGTTAAAGACCTAAAGCCTGTGTGGTTGAGCCAGATAATTCCAAATCATAGCAGCAGAATTCCCAGTAAGATGTATAATAGCAATTTCTTCTGTACAAGTCTATGAAGAGATGGTGATTATATTGGCCATTGGTGAAGATCCTAATACCTGAAGTGTCAATATAGCAACATTAGGAGGCAAGCTATAGGAAAAATCCATTGTTGAGAATAGTGGAACATGGCTACTAAACCAAGGATTTTTCTCCTGAAGGCAAAAAAACCATTCTGTTGATAAAATTCATTAGCTGAAAAGAAAGTTGCTATGTATGACATTCACCTCGACTGAGAAGGCCAGCAGAAACGGAGAATTTTTCGATGCCACTTAGCACCTTCTCTTGGAAGATCAATCGCAGATAGAATTTGCCCTTAACCTGTTCTTACTCTTAACCTGTTCTTAGAGAATGGTTGTATTACAATGTACTCGTATCCAAGATTTTACATGTCAATGAAATTATAATATCCTGTAAAAACTTGAAGTACAGCATAAATAGCATCTTTAAGCTATAAAATCTGAAAATGACGATGACATGCACATGCCAACATTATTAATAGGGCCTTCACATAGTTTGATTTGAGCAGTAGATGCATCGGGCGTTATTAATAAAAATATTACATCATCCTGAAAATAAAAGGATTAGTTTACATGTTTGTCAAGAACGATAAGTAAAATACAAAAAAGAGAAAATAGTTCCTCCAGCCAGAGCAGTGAACAATGATTTTTCTCAACTGATGGGTCAGGAAATAGGAATCGATCATAACATTGCAAAAACAAATCCAAGAAAACAATTTTCAACCAGCACGTGTGATAGCAGACAACACATTTTTGAAAGAAAAGGATGGGAAATCGAGGGGTGCAGGTATAAAAAGAGGGATAACCAACTGCATAACTGAACACTAAGCTCTCAATCACCAGAGAACATACATATGATTCTTTTTCTAAAAAACATAAGCTTCTTCCATTAATGAAGTCTAATGCCTTTTTATAGGCTCACAAAATAGTATCCTACCAGGAAATTACAAACTAACTGTAGCTCCTTCCTATTGAATATGGATATCACATATTTCCTACTTTAGGGGCCGTTTGGGGCGTGATTATTGCAAAAATATCCAGACTGGATATTGGATATCTACTGTAGCATCCATGTGGATTTTTACATCCTCCTGAGGTGTTTCAGCTGGATATATAAAATATCCAAATGCTACAGTATAGCAAAACATCCCAGTTAATCACGCCCCAAACGGCCCCTTAGACGCAATTCCTAAGGAAAGCATTACAGAAATCACATATTTCCTTCTTCAATACATAATATCTACACGGAAACTTCTAAATAAAGGTAAATCCTCTAAAAATAGTTCAATACTACAATCTTCTAGGCCTACATGGGATCTTCGCATCATTCTCCCCAGGTGAGAAGTAATCGACCCCGTCAAATATGGATCACGTGACGGGTAACATTCCAGCAAATCAGGAGCAATCTTGCGCAATAACTCTTTTGAAATCCAAGTGCTAATTGAATCTGCTTGTCCCTTCCAACGGACAAAGCAAGGGTCATTAGGGATGGAGTTCTTGTTTCGTGGGGTAAAAATTGGGGATGGAGCTGACTTCGAACATTCTGATTTCAAGTTATAACTGAGGAAAGATAACTGGAGGGATTTCTCTATACAAAGCCATGCACACAGAAAATTACGTCATAAAGTTCGCTGATTACCAACATCATAGAGAAGCAGCTCATCTTGTACTGCAACCTTATTCCCACAAACTGCAACCCACGTCTCTGCTATTTTATGCAACTTCCCCTCCACAATGTTAACAACAGTGAACGCTCGCAATGTGCCTTGCAATTCAAGAGCACAGAACGAGTTATCATCCTCCAAACTTCTGCTGCTGGTTCCTGGCTTGTCAATAGGTCTTACTCTAGGAACAATAGCTCCATTCAGATAGACAGTGTTGTCAGCACCCAAAGCAAACATCTTTCTGAGACCCCTCCCATTACCAAGTTCCTTATGCATATGTCCAAACACAACCAAAGGAACGCAAAAGTCCGTACTTTGTTTCAGCTCAGAAATTGCTTGCTCTAGATCTGGATCACCATAGTCACCACCTTCAATGGCCCAATCCTTTCCACAAATGTCATTAACCTCAAATCCTAATCCTGTTGGCCCATTATGTGCTAGAAATATGATAGAATTACCGCCTGGGGTCCCTGAGGCTGCTTCGTGTATCCTTTTCGCACTTTGAGCTACATCCGATACTCCATACCTAGCAGATAGGAGCTCTGGCCGAAACAGCCGATCCCCGCCACAGGAAAATGGGCGGCCGCCTACGACACTTAGCTTCAGTGATGAGAAGTCCAAGCGTCCATAACCAACATGCTGCTCACCAAGACATTCCAGCTGTAACTGTACATCATCTTTCTTCTTCTTCTTTGAAAAGCGATGAGTCTTCCAACAATCATGGTTTCCCAAAATAGCTGCCTTTGGCATATCAAGGTTGGAAACGCTTCTAACAATCTCCAAATTTTCTTTATTACCAAAATCACCTGTAAAAAGCACCAAATCTGGCCGGAGGAATCGAAGAGCTTTAGCATCTTCCTGCACGTCCCAGTCCTCATGAATGTCTCCAACAACGGCGATTCGGAGGGCGGCGCGAGCCATGGCCAGGGAAGAGTGTTTCGGGGCCAATGCCAGCGTTCTTTTCTAATGAATCACCGCGAGGGAAAACTGAGAACTACTCGACTCCAGAAAAGATTGTTGCTTTCCGAAAGACGTGGCCACCAAGTGATGGCCGGCCAAGTTGGAGTTTTTCCTCTAGCTTTGCGACACAACGTCGCAAGGTGGCGAGGAGGCTCGGGGAAACCCAGGAAGGCGTCAAGGAAGAAGAAGGTGGGCAAATTATAGGGGAGAACAAGCTAGCCTGAGCGGCAGCTAAAACCTCGATTTCACGCTGTTGTTTTAGTTGGGGCGTCTGATGATCATTTGACGGCTCTCATATGTTTTCTTTCGTTAACTTTACTGATTCTCTGAAAAAAATCAGGCTGATTCGGCCTAATTCTTCTTATTCGTGTTTGTTTACTCGTACTGATACTGATATTGATACTGATATGAGCTGCTGATGGTGATAGGTGAAAAAAATCACCTATTTTCACCTATCACCTGATAGGGTGTTTGGTTACTGATTTGCTCAATTTTCACTCATGACAGTGAAAACTGAAAAAAAACAGCAAATCACCCCTGAAAGAGGTGATTTTGCTGATTCTCATTCGAATGAGCATTAGCCTGAAATTTTTTTTTTTTCGTCACCTTTACCATTGCCACTGCCCACGGCCGGCACCACCCACCACCACTGCCATCGCCCACCATCATCGTCACCCACCGCCTACCACCATCGTCGGCCATCACCCACCACCACCATCGCCACCGACCACCACCTCTATCGTCGGCGGCCACCACCCACCATCGCCACCGACCACCACCGCCGTCGTCGCCGGCCACCGCCCACCGCCCACGGCCGACACCACCTACCACTACCACCACCCACCGCCCACCACCAACGTCGGCCACCACCATCGTCGACCATGACCATCGCCGTCAACCACCACCGCCGTCGTCGCCGGCCACCCGCCCGCCAACGCCACCGACCACCATCGCTGCTGACTACCGATGACCACCCACCACTGCCGACCATCGACCACGGCCACCGCCACAGCCCAACTGCTGCCGCCACCACTGCCTTCATCGCCGGCCACCGACCACCTGCCGTTGGCCACCATCGCTGCAGACCACCACCGCCGACATCCTCGGCCACCCACCGCCGGCCGCCGACCACCACCGCCGCCGTTGCCAGCCACCGGCCACTGCCCACTCACCGCCGGCTCCACCCACCACCAACGCCGCCATCTGCCGTCCAAAAAAAAAATTTCACCGGCTTTGCCAAACACAAATCAGGCCTGATTTTTTTTTAGGTTCCCAAATACAAGTCACCAATCAAGAGTTAGGCTGATGGTGAAAAACTGAAATATGATTAATTTCAAGTTCCCAAACGGATTTTTCACAATCAGAAAAATCACCTACAAATCACCTTGATTATTTTCAGCCTGATTTTTTTTTTTTACCAATCACTATCAGTTTCCAAACGCACCCTATGAACCAGGAGCCTCCTCCCTCGTATCAGATATCGGTCGGTTAAGACAGCTCTCATATGTTTTCTTTCGTTAACTATGAACCAGGAGCCTCCTCCCTCGTATCAGATATCGGTCGGTTAAAGAGGCGAAATATTGGAGATATACGGTAGATATTGTGTAAAAAATATTAGAGGTGGAAAACTAGTTTTTACAGTATATTTTCACAATCTAACTTTTAAAATGAGATACTAATTTAGATAAGCATAGATTTCAAAATATGCATAAAAACGCATATGATGATGGGAAACAAAATGGAAAGTTTTTAAAAAAAATCAATTTTTTTTGAAAATATTTTTTTTTAAATGGCAATATATCGGTCCGAAACCGATACACCGATACGAGTCAATCTCATTTTTTCAATTTTTTCCAAATATCGCCGATATATCAACAAGCCGGCATTCCATGGTTATCTTTACAGTTCTGTATTGATTTGTTCTTCGAATTAAACAATCAAATTATAGTGCCATTGCAGATCAAATAATAGTTAAGAGTTTGGATACTTATCTTTTTTTTTTCGTCTTGACGAATAGAAGAAGCTGGGAAGAGCATGCCTTTTGAACATGTGGAAGTGGATAGCCTGTTCATTGGAGCTGGTTGTAACCATGGAATGTCGTATCGGATATTGATAAAATATCGGTCGGCCAAAGAGACGAAATATTGGAGATATTGTGTAAAAAAATATCGGTGGTCGAAAACTAGTTTTTACTATATATTTTCACAATCTAACTTTTTAAATGAGTTATACTAATTTAGACAAAGCATAGATTTCGAAGTATGTATAAAACAGCATATTATGATGGGAAACAAACAGGAAAGTTTTTTTAAAAGCATTTTTTTAATAACGACATATCGGTCCGAAATCGATATATCATCGATATTTTAAAAAATTTTAAAAAATGAGATTGACTCATATTGGTGTATCGGATGGGGCCCCGGTACCGATATATCAGCCGGCATTCCATGCTCCTCACGCTCCAGTACACGGCTTCCGACATCTGGTTTGCCTGGCGCCTTCGCTCTTGGGCAAACCATCTTCTCTCCAAGGCTGGTCATTGCAACCTCGGCCTCTCAATGGACTTCACCTTCGCCATCTTTTCTCCCACTTGTTGGGATTGTCTATAAAATAAGAGGGTAAAATACTACTAACTGGTTTGATGAATAACTTTACAAAATACCCGAAAGAGAAAGACAAGAGAATTTGGTTCGAAGCACTCTATACGCTATCCTTGAAATAGATACGCCACTCTCCGTGCACAAGTAATCACTGGCATTCCGTTCCTGAGATACAACGAACCACACCATCAATTTAAATGTGCACTTCAAATCAAACTGATTGGAACTTGATTAGAGAAGATGCTATTACTCAATGATTTCTATGAGAAGAAGAAGAGAGAATTTAGATTGACTTCTATATGTGTTTTTAGGTTTTCCCGTTCACAATATATAGGAGGACTCTGTTGGGGTCTTTCAGGAAGAAAAAAGACGCATCTTTAGAAACCAAAACGACAATTTTTGCCCGATAACTACCAGTGTGATCGATCGTTCCTCGTTTTAAAAAAAATATAGTATATACGATCGATCGTCCTGTAGCCGATTGATCAAAGCTTACTTTAGCGATTGATCGCGTCATCAAGGCAATCGATCGTCCATCCTCTGTTTAATTTCAAGTCAAATTTTCAACACCACTAAAGGATGCCAACGTCTTCATAGTTTTGCGCTGTCCATTTATGAGGACAACATTGTCTTTGGTTGAAGTTTCCATTAAAACTGTGATCAAGCTTCAGTGACAACGTCCGATCGAGATGATCTTGCTTTTCTCAGACTACGAGCAGCAGTTGCCCTTTGTTGCATGGCGAAGGAGCTACCAAGACGCAGATGAACAACTGCTCCATCCAACCCATTGTCAATACGCTACATGAAATTCCTTTTAAGTTTAGGGGCCGATTGGTTTGTAAAAAATCCAAAACATCCAGAGTGAAAAATCCACTTTTATTATAGATTTCCAGAATTTTCACTCACCACCCCTTAATGAATGAGAATTTGTCTTCTGTTCAATAAAAATACAAACTTATTTTTTGACTGATTTGATATTTATGATATTTAACGCTAGAGAAATTATATGAGCCTCTTTTACGCTAATGCTACATTATGGCATGAGATTTGGCCGGGGTGGGATGCTCTTCCCCATTGTCTTTGGTTGCATAAGATTTTAGTTCTAATCAAGTAGGTGTGCCGTTGAAGTTAAGGCAATCCGATAAGTGCATTCTCAATCATATCTATCTACCCGAGCTGTAGTCCACCTACACCATAAACCTATAAGAAGGGAGGGAAAAGTTTGCATTTGTGTAACCTATCTTTTTGGAGGTGGTGTGATCAAGCGATGAAGAAGAACAATGACATTTGAATGCAAACTGGCAAAGCATGAAGATAAAGCGTACTTTTTCAAGGCTTCTAGGATAGTAAACAATGGAGGACAACCAATGCGCATTTACTGATATCAGCAAATAAGGGAACTATCAACTATGTCAGTTAGATCTCTCAAGATAAAAAGAAACTAAGCTAATTACATGGATATATGAAAAAAGCTAATAGTCTGTAAGAGTTGCGTAAGTCAGAAGAAACAGGAAAGCATCCTAAGCTTGTAGAACCAAAAACACGGGGAAAAAGGAAGAAAAAACAATAGATTCTTTTTACCAAACACTATAGCGATTTACCAGGAAAAAGGAAGCTTAGTGTTCAAAATGCTGATTTACCAACCACTATAGCGAACGAAACCCATTCTTCTATTGTCCTATATTTACAAGCTCAATGGAGAAGAGCTGGGCAATTTCGGGCAAGATTGCACCTGAAAGCGATCTCTTGCTTTATATTTATAAACATGTAATCCCAGACCATGTGATGGAAAAAGTGCATTTCAATTCTTCGTTTTTTTTCCATCGCAAGAAATGTTTGTATGGACTGCATAATTTTTTATTAATCAGATACAGTGGGGAACCCTTGGAAATTGTGAAAACATTTGGGACCTCAAAACAGGATTTTGTTTCACTTTTTACCTTTTGACAAAGTACAAAAAGTTGAATTTGATCACAAATGTTCTTATTTCCATTGGAGCAAGTTCCACCACCAACTTCAAAGGATCGACTGGAGCCCCTCTCATAGCTGGTATCTCTTTGGGGGCATCTTTCACTTTCCAAGTGAGCTTCTTTCTTTCCATTTCTGCCCTTTCTTGGTTAGCCGATAAGTTCATCTCCGTCACTTTGCTTATCTGCAGTGAAACCAGAAGTAACCACTTTAAAAGATTTACCTCTTAATTATAGTTAAACAAACAAGTTACACGCTTTGTACCCAAAAGTAAAAATGCTATAAGCAATCTCACAATATATTTGCTTTAATTACCAAAAAAACAAAGAATTTGCTTCCACTCAAACGAGTTACTCATCATTATGAGTTCACTGCCAACATCTGATGATCGCATGTTTGACAAGCCTTTTCACATTTATTTCTTTATAGTACTGCCCTCTCAACTTAACCAGGGAAACTAAAAAAAGTATATCGTTAACAAGTATTGAAGTCAGCTATCCAACATGTTTTTCAAGGTGTCTCAGGTTTGCTGGGTATTTACTGTCCGCTACATACTTAGTGATAGTTGTTTCTACATTGATACATTATCTCCTCCAAATAATCGTTCACTTGTTCAAGAAAAAATCAACTAACTAGTTTTGCATTTATATGGCAAATTTAATCTCCTGATCTGATAGGCAGATAAAACATCTAGCAAAAGATGTTTATCACGGGGCTATTTTTGTGGCCGTGAATAATGCATGAGAGCATACACTTAAATTTCAAGTATACGCACACAGATGATTAAGTATACATTATATCTATAAAAAAAGTATACATCGCATGGCTCAATCACTTTTACCTTCTTCCCTGGGAACAACTTCCTTATATCCACAATTGCCATAACAGATAGATCTTTATCCTCTTCCATCTAGTCATTCAACATAAGCAAAATGAGAAGATGTTTAATAAGTAAAATTTTAACTGAAAGCTTTAAACAATAAAATTTTCACCAACTTCAATAACAGCTTAAAGTAGATTGCTTTGCGCATTTAAACTGTAAATATACACACAAGCAGAGAGATAGAGTGAGATAGAGAGAGACCTCAAAAAGGTGAGCCAGACGAAGAAGAACAGTTCCATCTTTAAGTTCCTGCAACAACAGAATGAACATGAAACGGATGAAACTACAATGAGAGAAATGCTTAATTGTATTATAATAAAAATGGGTAACCCTTTCATCAACGACTAAAATGACAAATCACACATTCAGCCACGGTTTAATTTTGCTCCCTCATACCACCGAAGCTGATTAGAAAAAGTAGTTGGAATCCGATTGCATTATTCAAACTTCTGTAAGTCAGAGATATAATAGTAAATTGATAAAAGCAGGACTGACAAAAACATGCATAAAAGTTGGTCTTCTCTTTGGATGAATGGTTAAGACAAATAGAAAAGCACCATCTGCAGGCTAGATCAATAACTTATATTAATAGGAGAAATTCGTTCAAGGAGCAAAACAGGACAAAGCATAAACTTCAAAGAAATATTGATGGCCCTTATCAGGGAGCGAGCTGGAGCAAAGCTTATAGCAACAGCCACAGATATTTAGTTGTGCTCTTTAAGAGGAAGATTGGCTCAGTTAAAAAAAAATAAAGTTACTGAAACCTTGACAAAGTTCTGAATTTAGCAAATTTCTAACTTACAGAACTTGTGTGCATCTTCTATCATAAGGCGTATTCTTCACAAGAGAGACCATTTTTTTAGGGCTGCACCAAAAACCCGGATCCAACCCAACCCGGATGGAACCGACCTGACATTGACCCGAGTCGGGTTGGGTCGGGTCCTATCTCGGGTAGGGTCGGTTCCAAGATTTAAAAACCCGGTTCTATCTCGGGTCGGGTCGGGTTTGGCTTTAAAATACCCAAGAACCGAGATACCCAAGATATACCATTTAAATCCCTTATTTTTTAATATATATATATTTTATTATTATTATTATAATTATATAAATTATTTTATTAAAGATTTTTATAATTATATTAATCATTTTATTAAAATCGCGGTTCCTATCTCGGGTATTGCGGGTTTTATCTCGGGTAGGGTCGGGTTTAGGATTCTCGGGTCCTATCTCGGATAGGGTCGGTTTTAGGGTTCTCGGGTCCTATCTCGGGTAGGGTCGGGTATAACAAAACTCGACCCTACCCGACCCAAGATGCAGCCCTACATTTTTTAGGGATAAATGCACTCTTCTGACAACATGAAAAGATGGTTCTTTTAAATTTTCTATTCAAGGATAGAATGGGGAATACCTGGAGGGTTAAGAGTGCAACATTCTCAGGCAAGCTGTAGGAAGTATCCATGGCTGAAAAGGTTGAAACATGAGAACTAGCCCAATTTTCTGCTTCCTGATCAATGAGAAATCACTCACTTAATAAGAAAGGATGATCAAGGTAAATTAGAAAGGAAAACGCAAAACTTCTTTGACTGTCCAAAACACGTGCTCACAGTGAACTCAATTTCTCACACTAAAAGTGAGTAGCAACGTACTTTTAGAATGAAACATTGCATTGCTACGTTTGGATAGCACTATAACATTTTGTGTTCTACTGCTCAAAGAAATCGATCTGTTTTTTTTTGCAGTGGCGACAAAAGATCATTCATTGGCAAAATAATATAATCTCAACAAGGAGATCATTCTCGGAACTAAAACTCCAAACAACTTCAGAAATCTTTCTTCCTCTTTTGGTTTTCATTCTGCTGAATAAAACTTTCAAAAGTCTCACCTGTTCTGTAAATGCTAAAAGAAATGGAGAATACAACTCTTGGCCAACTTTCCGCCTCCACTGAGCTCCTTCTCCCAAAGGATCAACTCGAACATAAAGTTTTCCTTGAACCTATTCAAGAAGGTGACTGCTAAATAAGAGATTACCAGAACGCAAGATAAACTTTAGTACAGTAATTCATAATCATAATCATAATCAAGTACCATCTTTTCCCAACAATTTCTCGGTTGCATATAAAAAATTCTAATACATGTTATATCTGAAAGAACTAATACAAATTTTTAATGAGGAAGTTTGAGCTACAGAATGCAAAATGGCAGTAATATGAGTATTGATGCAAAAGCATAAGAACAAAATTTTGATCCCTGAAGAGATTGACCATAATCAGTGCCCCACAAATGGATCAAATCATTTTAGATGTTTATCAATATCTGAAGCACTAATATTGGTTGGATATACAACTGCTTCTTTCATCTTCAGTTGAATTATCTCTGTTCAGAAATGAAGGGAGGCAGGGAATATAAAATGCTAGAATTATTTTATAATCATAACTGATCTGTCAGTTGAACAGTGATGAGTCTTCCTAAATATATATATATGAAACGAGCACTAGATTTAAGGTCAAACGCCTGCACTTGATACAAATTTACTGACACACGCGAGGAAAAACTTGCACATATGAATCAGGCCAAGAGAGGTTGTGATCAGGTTTGAATTCAGAGATCCAAATGTTCATATGAATAAGCTATTGCCAATGGCAAAAAAGTGTGCATACTTAAAGTAGCTCAACTTACTGTTAGTCCTTCGCATTTATCAAGGGCACACACGGTTTCATTTAATGCTTCTGCAACACCTCTCGAATCATCATGAAGCAATCTCCTACAAGAAACAAAGAGAATGGCTAACAAACTATGCAACACAACAAGCATCCATGATTCTTTGTACTCCAACAAGCAGATAAAAGAGGAAACCTATGAAGCATTAGCTCTATCTGTCCATCCAAAATGCTGGATCCCCCCATAGCGCGGTCCACCAACACAGAGAACTCTGTCTCATTATCTTGCACGTATATCCCAAGATTGATCTGAGAACACAAAACATTCATTTGGCTTGTTATAACCAGCATACTAAACCAATAGCTGCTTTAAGAGAAGTACACAAATTTTGTTGGTTATGACCATCAACTGAATTTCTTAAGTAACATCAACAATGACGGGCAAATTAGCAGAGTATAAAAAAGTTCAACAAATCAGAAGTTCATTCTTTGTCAGAACACTGGCATTAAAACCAATGGAAAAGGACAGAGAGAAGGAGAGAGCGGCAACTCTATTTAGTCTTACAGGGTAATAATTTCCAGCAACAGGCTGGTTAACATCCAGATCCCAGTCTGACCTATAATCTCGAATCTGCACATAAAACTTTCCACTCGGTTACCATCAAGTTTGTGTAACTTTCAGAGCTCATACACATGAAAAAACTGTTTTCACTCAACTCGCACCACAAAATTAATATTTTGTAGTAGACATCTCTTTATGGTAGCAAGCACACTAGATAAAAATACTAAAAACATGTGATCTCATGCCTGTGAACACAAACAAATGCATGCAAGCATGTTAGTTTAAGTTCGAAATGTTCCTTGCTGCTTTCAGAAGTTCTTTGTCAAGACACACAGATACAAGTCAGACATTGATGCATAACGAAGAAGAACATCAAATTAATGCATTTACTAGGCTTAACATGCGATTAACAGTGATACTCATATGCCTATCTATCTCAGCAAGTACGATGTCAACACTGATAGAATTAAGGAACTAGGGTTTGAGAGAAAGGGAGAAAACTCTGTATTGAATAATGAAAAGAGAAGAATACAACTAAAAGTGGTAGTCCAATCTCTAATAGACCTAGGGACGCCATTTACAAGAAAAGACTCATATGCCCTCACTTAAGTGAAGGGCTGACCAATCAGAAATAAGTTTACACCAATATTGACTAAACTACCCTTTATTAATAACAAGCTGTCCTACTAAATACTCTTAACAAACACAATCAGCTAATTACAGGCACAGAGCAGATTTTAAAATAATCATTAACTCTATAAGTATCAAAGTCATGGAAACCTCTTTATCCAAAATATTCTTACCTAAAAATACAGATGTAAACATATAAGTATTGCAACTTACTCACATACTCCACCCTACAGAGGAAGTTATCAGCCATACCCGTTTAAGAAAATCACGTCCACTTGAATCCGTAAAGAAGGTTTTGCTGGTGATCATTGATGTCGTTATTTGAGCAACAATCTCTTTCCCCAGATTATCGTCTACAGGTATTGGTCCAATCTGCAGTAAAAAAAACTCCTTACAATCAGAAAACAGTAGCAAAAATTATTGATAGACGAAAAAAAGAAAATACCTCATAGACAGGAAATATAACAATACGTCCCTAAGGTCAAATGCTATAATTACACGAAAAAGTTTTCTTCTAGAATTAATCAAACTGGGAAAATTCACTGTGACCGCATGATTATAGGATAGTGCTGAGATCAACGGTAGGAACAGATATCTATAATAAAGATTCCATCATTTAACAACATTCCAAGTAACAAAACTCAGGCACACAAATATATATGAATCAAATTGCAGTAAAGCCATCAGCAGCATTCAAAGTAAAGAAAGAGATTTGATTCCAAACTCATTGAAATCAATCATAGAATTTTTGGTTTTAAATATAACATATCTTCTAAAACTGTCCAAAAGTTGGACTCACGGTGAATTCAATTTCCGCATGTTCCTTTTCTTTGTACACCCTAGTGATCTGCAGACAAGAAAGATTAACTCTAATGAGTCATTTTTTATTTTTGACAAAAGATTAACATCAGCAAGAAAACACTTATCAGCAAAGAATGATTTAACTTCACATAAAAAATGATGTATTATGTGTAAGCACAAAAAAAGCATGCATGAAAGCATTGTACCAGATAGAATATAGTCCTTAGGGAACATAAATTATGGACTCATCCAGTGCAATCAGGAAAGTTTGAGCATCAGTTGAGTTGATATTCAACTAGCTCATATGGAAGGATTATACACGAACAAATGAGCCCAAACTGGGGTCCACCATTGGCTATAGTCCTCTTTCAGTTTCCTTCAGTACCATCTATATCACTCTGTAGGGTTCCTTAATTCCGAGGTATTGAGAAAAGCGCAGGTAAGTGCCGTTAAGCTGTAAATTGAATCCATGCTTCAGAATGCGGGCCCATTCTAACACATGTACCCTCACTGCATCAGCGAATGTGAAGTTTAAGTTTTTTAGGGGGCCAAAACTCGTGAGACAAGTAAATTATGACCCACTGTTCTCGAGGGGCTCAAGTTGTGTCCTCTTTCAAGAACCTCCAGAGCTCCAAATACCCAACTCCCACACTGCCAATAATGGAGTTTGAACAGGTACCTTATTGCTTTCTAACAGAAGGCAATACAAAATGCATGCACGACTTGGGTTTGCATGTCTTTTTTACTTAAGGATGCTGTACAAGACCAAGACTTAAACCTCCAGATCACGAAGTTAAAAACCTGAGAAATCCATGAATTGATATTCTGATGCACTTCATCCAATATTGGGCCACGGACAATGGTCACTGGAACCTGCAAGAACGTAAAAGTTCATAAGAGACAGCATGGCTTGTAATCTCAGTTCTCGGTCTCGCCTCGGTGACCAAAAGAGAAGAGATCATGCAATGTGATCTTGCCATCTCAGTTATCATAAGAAAGGCTTTTTAACATATAATTTTGTCAAGTTGCCTATCTAAATATAGTCTAACATTAAGTAGAAACTTTGAGAAGATACAGCTAAATGAAACATAGAAGTATCAGTAGTACTAGAGTGACGTGGGGCAGCTCCATCTTCATGAGCATGATATGAATGAGAATACATGGAATCTAGGTTTTTTTTTTCTGTTTTATGACCGAGATCGCTCTGAGCTTTACCGAGATGTGTAAGATCTCTCCGAGATCAAGTAAAATTGAAAGTACATTACATACATGGTTTCTTGCCTCGCTATTTAAATCGAGACCAAGATCTCGGTGGAATTGCAAACCATGAGAGGCAAACATTTATTAAGATTATAGAAAAGTCAACCACTGATAATCAGGGAAAGATATTATCAGCATATGCTGCATGGAAAGTTAGAACAGATTACCTTTCCTTCAGCGTTTACGGGAAAACTACCATTTGGTCGAAAGATATATGCTCCAGATGCCTACAACATGTAAAACCATGTTTAGGTGACACTTGACTTTCTAAGCGATGTAACCACCTTAAAAATACAAATAAACATGGGAAAAGCGTATCTTTTAGACTTTCAACCTGAGGATCTTTACCACTTCCATCATCTCCAACATAATAAGCATATGACTGCTTCATGGATGCCTTCACCTTTAACAATTGAAAAAACCATATCAAACCATAACTTCGACAACACAGAACAGCTTTACATTTTCTTTTATTCTCAATAAGGATAAGGGTACATGAAAGTCTTCACAATGAATTATGTGAAGCAGATAAAAATACAAAAATAATATGTCATATGCTCCTTCCATCCTGTTTTGAAAAGCTCCATTCAAAAAAATGTTGATTTTTACTGGATGGTGGAAACCGCAACTAATGGGAGAAGAAGATGCTCAAAATTCACTTAAATTGACAAGATGAAGCATCTAAAACGGGATTGCCTTATGTTCCCGATTGAGCTATTAAAAGAGGACGGAGGGAATAAGAAATTGCTATACGTAAATATTCGGTAAGCAGTCTGAAGGAGAGAGAGAGGTAACTGAAACAGACAGAAAAATATACAAATATCACATCAAACAGAGTTCAAGTTTAATATTCAATCAATAGAGGGCGTACCAAACTTTTGCTATTGATGTACTCAGTAAGTTGGCCTTCTGCATCATAAATAAGTTTCAAATTGCCTGGCCCAACTTCAATGCTTCCAGTTTCACTTCCTTGTAACAGAAGAGACTTTGATAGGAATGATCTACGGCCTAAAAACATGGAAATGACGGAAGAAATACTATTATATGGCAATATAGGCTATGCTGACAGCTAGCTTAGGTGAGATATATGACAATGAAGACAATGACGATGGTCATGAGAGTTTATAGTTCGAAATAGGCACTCCATGTCAGAAACATTCAAGAACCATGGTTTATCAATTTGATTAAGATGAGTATCGAGTAAACTGAAGGAGATGATTCTTAGAACAACCTGCTTCCTGTGCACTGGAAACTATATACGTGCTGAAACCAAGTGGGGGTACAGTTGCCAAAAATGCAAGCCAATACTTTGGTGCACTATTTGGGGATGCACCTAAATGTGCTTTCACATAGAAGTTTCTTAAACCCCCTAAGTGATTGGTCGCAGGCAAAATTTGAGATTCAACTTCCTTTCCTTCAGAATCCCGAACTATAACATCTTTGCTAATTACCTGCAATAGAAACTCAAGTCTCAGATTCTGCATCTGAATTAACTGAAAAAGCAACAGATAAAGACACAGATGATGCTTGAACTGGGGATCTGTTTCGTGATCAAGCAGGTGAAGAATAGTCATAAAAGGAGATGAGAGCAGCAAAAGTAGCTATGTGGAATGTGAACTTCGCTTTTAGAGTTGAGCCATCAGTATGTTCAAGGAATTAAGTGCGATAAAAGAGGGACAAAAGGGAGGAATAGGACGAATTAAGGCAGGGTAAAAGATTTGAGTGAAGAAATTTGGGAGAAAGGGGAGGAGAAACAGAGAAAGGCTAGAGAGTTTGGAGAAACGATGAAAAAAAAAGTTTATTACTGTGACCTTAAAAAATTGGCTTTCATAATTGCCGTGCAGTCATATGGACATGTTGACGTGTTTATGCTATCAGAAGGCTTTACATAGAAGTGTTTGAGAAATTGAATATAAGATGATTAGCCCTTTTATTCCTATGTGCAGCCCACCTAACTCTTTCGGGGCCTTTTGTATAATCACAACCTCCGTGTGTGCATGGAGACATGTATTCCTTTTTTCCATTTGCATGATTTATATGATTAGGTGTTGAGTTATGACTAAGTATTTAAAAGGAGGCCAAGTTTAATTTATGTACAACTCAGATGAGAGGGAAATAGATAAAAGTTCTTCAGATTGAATGAAGAAACTAAAAGCAGAAAGAAAATACTCACAGGTACTCTAATTACATCCTCGCGCTTCCACCCAAGAGAGTTGTAGACAACAATAACCTTTCATATGTGAAGAAAAACAGTGTTCAACTACAAATGCAAAAGGCCAAATACAACCGATATCATGAGGGAAGGAATGGCCTTTACCAGGCTTTTTCCTTGAGATAAATCAATTTCTGAAGCAGGACAGTAACTTATATTCAGAAGAGGACACTGAGAGGAGAAAGTCTCACATCAAGATTAACTGCATTTAAATTTCAGACAATATAGACTATAAAATATGAACTACAATGTAATCGCTGTTCTTGCCTGTTCAAATTTGGTTGACAGGTTAGCACATCCAGGTTTAGACTTCAACTCCGTCAAGCAAGCAAGGGAAGACTGAACGACCTCAGCTGCCTTCACAAAATATAAACATGGGGAGACCCTATTGTGCTGAACCAAAGTGGCCTTATTATTTATGTCAACTCATCCAATAAATTACCTCTACATAGCCCATAGATAAGCGTTTTGCATAATCATCAGCCACATGTTGCTTTTCTGTTCCACTAACTGCATCATGATGTTGAGCAATTGCCAAAGCATCAGCCAGGAGATCTGTTGTGGCGCCCGAATTACTTCTCCCTTTAAACAATTCCAATTGCCTTGCTGCCTGATAATTAGGTACTTCATCTTTACATTATAAGCTGATGCAAAGTAATAAATAGACGTGAATGGTAATGTCTTCATTAAGTGTAGAAGATCAATAATTACCAAGTAATAACCACTCATCATCCTCACATAGCCCTTAAAAGCTGGTCTACTTGTGAAATATCCTGTCCAATAAGCATTTGCACGATCCGCGTATCTGGAGACATTTAATATTTGTCAAACATAGTACAAGCACAAGCACAATGTAGAAATTATATAGATTGACAATTGCAATACAGTTTTGCCGACAAAGATGATGGAAAGAAATATATGAAACATTGTGGATCCCTTTGTTCGTCTAATCCTGATAGAATGGGAGCATCATTCATCTTATCTCAGTACTCACGGGAAATAATCATCCATCTTAAGTGGCCAAGCTTCATTTGTTGAATATTTTGCATCTGTATAAATTGATGGAGTTGAATACAACGCATTAACTCGCCCATCCTAACATTAAGAATCAAATCAAACATATGAAACAGTAAGTTCTGGAAATATAGGATATAGGTTGAATATCAGAATAATACTAGGAGAAAAGGTCCATGATTAATTAAGAACAAAGCGCATATATTTTCAGTGAATGCCACATAGATTCCAGAGTTGTCTGTACTGTATATATTCGATATAGAAGAAAGCATAGAATTTCTGCTGTCTATATTCTTCCTTGTTCTTTTTAATTTCTTAACTTATTTTTTTGTTTACTTTGGTTGCCAATTATTAGAAACCAAGTAGCTCAAAAGCTCGAGTTCTTAAGGACTGGCCCAACAATGTATACCAAGTCCTAACAAGACAGACAAATTATCCAAAACCTCCCTGCATGGGCAAGCACAATTTAACAGATGCAGGTGCTTGCACATGCACATAATATACAAGGGTGGGATCAAAACCGGGACCTTCTTGCTTAGATACCATGTTTGAAACAAGTTGCCTCAAAAGGTTAGAGCTGTTAAAAAACAGCCTAACTACGTATGTCAAGTCCTAGAGCAGCCCAAACAGACAGATGCAGACAGACATAGATTATCCAACATCTATAAAATCTTTCACTTTCTTCTTTTATTTGGTTATCTTCATACACTAAAGTTTTTGTCCTTTTTATATTTTGAAGAATCAATGATTTTCTCCCTTGATGCCATGCTCCTATGTAAAAGCAGACTGGTTTTCATTGTTACCAGCTTTGTGATGGAAGATGGCTATATTAATATTTCATGTGCAACCATCATGTCATGAAGCCAATCCACATATTTGGAAAGGTGTATGATGAATATGATGACGTTGAATCTTCTTATCATCGTCCCCTCTTCAGAGGGTTGCGTCAGGAAGGGATCTTGCATAACAACTTGCCACTATGTTTCTTTGTATGGATTTTGTACCATTTTGATTCCAATAAGAGTCAAACACGGTATATAATCCATGCCGCCGACCCCAGATAGCCGGGATAAGGCGTATGATGATGAATGATTTTCTCCCTTGCTTTCATATTTTAGTCAACTAGGTACATTGTCAGGCATGAGCCTTAAGCATAATAAAACTTGCCAATCCTTTTGCAGATTCTCATATTGGACCTGAATTGGATGTTGCTCGAGCAAGAAAGACAGTTGTCTTGGCATTAATGAGTGTAAATTAATTCTGGAGAATATAAATGCAGCAACAGATATAGAGGCCATGAGAAGCAATAGGAGATCTTTGGCACAAAATTAACATAAAGCCACAAATTTGGGCTCTATTCCCCAAAGACAATCACAATATTGACCATTGCATGGATTAGTAGTTAAGAGTTGATTAGAATCTACCGAAACTGGTTATTTGTCTACTCACGCAACAATTTTTTGGTTCTTGATAATAAAATGATACTATAAAATATCAACATTTGCACGCAACCAGCTGTTTCTATTTTTTTACCTCCATGTCTTCCTCCATTCGATCATTCAATTTTCCACTACTTCTATGCTTACATAGATCACTTCTCATATTCTTTCCTTATTCTTTTCCTCTATCTCTTCTTATTTTCAAATTGTTTTTCATCTGTGCTTATAGAAACCTAGATTTTACACAGCTTACACCAAATTAAACCCTCAAGCAAAGTGACATCAACGAAATTCCTTCAGCTCATCATCTGAGTCGGAGAATTATATTATACAGTGTCAAGAGATCTGAGCAAGCCTTCTTGTGAGTAAAACTGACCAGATGGTTGTCAGTCCCTCAACAATCAATTTGTACCCTCCTATATATGTCACACAGTTTGTAACTTGTCAATTTGTGTGCATGAACAATAAAAGGCAGTGACAAATTTTAGTACTAGAGAAAAAGCCCATGAAGTTGCAAAAATAGGAAAAGTAGAGATTTAACAATGGATCCTTAGGTACAGTTTCATAATCATTGAATTACAAATCAAACAAAGTGGTTGGGAAGCAGTTATTTCAGAAAGAAAAATCACCATGTTGACGTAATGAATGAATTTGTCCATCTGCTTAAACCAAGAGTTAGCATACTGATACTTAAAATCAGTCCCCATAGTTCACATAATATGATTTGTACGGGTGATGTTAGCCTGAAAGGAAAAGACAATTCATTGCAGCATTAGAGTTCGAAGCACATGGATGATGGTGAGACATACATAAAAATGATACAAGTAAAGGATTTTTATTAGGAGTCAAATGTTAATGTGAAAAGCAGGGACAAAGCAAAGGATTCTAATAACTTTTTTTGAAACAGAACCTAGATTGGGCGAGATTTATCGAGATGTCTCCGAGATATGGATTTTTTTGTTTTTGATACACCGAGATCTAGAAATTTATACACTGGCAATCAACTTTCACCGATATCCAATGAAGCAGTTATTGTACCTTAATTTCTCAGACCTCAACTGAGAAGAGAGTTCGTGGCAAGATCTTGCGCTCACCAAGATTGCTAAACATGCTCACGATATGTCTTTTTTATCTTTCTATTACAATTTCAGGTAAGTTAGGTACATTAACAATGTCAACATTATTCAACCATCTAGAAATCAGCTTCAAAGTTGTCAAGGTTCCAAACACATAAGACACTACTAAACAGATAGGCGCAGTAGTAAACAAATAAGTTGTTAGAATGTTAATAACACAAAGGACCATTCATTTCTTACTCATAAGGCTGTGATATGGCTGATGCCTGCAGTAGTTTACTTGGAAAAATTGACATTAAAAATGTTGTTTCTTTATTAGTTGGAGAACAATAACTATCACCACATACTGACCTGTGAGAAAGCTGCAGCTACAAAGTCATTTACACGTTCTTGAACATTGTAGTCGAAGAGAAGAACGTCATCCTTTAATTCAAAGACAAATCCACTATATTAAATTGTGTATATTTAGCAATATGTTTTTTACAAGTTTGCAGATAAGTACTTGAACAATAGGGGAATCATCATCGACTTCAAAATAAAAACCACCAGGAGGAGGTTCATAATTCTGAGGAAAAGCACCAGCAAATATCTGCACGAGTCATATCTTGCATTAGTTCAGAGCATACTTTTTAATAAGGTTCTACAGAAGTGTACAAATATTAGACTTCAACGATCAACCACTTTGCACCATGTACACGGCCAATGCAGATGTAAAGAGTGTCATTTGGTTAAGGGTCCCAAGAAATTTCATGCCATTCCAAGAAGTGGAGTCAGTTGAAAAACGAAAATGCAGATAATACAAATGTAAAGGCTTGTATCACTGACTCAACTTAAGTTTGGATTACAATCAAAGAATCCTCAACTGAAAGGATTATAACTTGTCTTTAGAAACCACTTCCCATATATTAAAATGAAGCAAATGCAGACCTCCCTTCCCTCCTCAATTGCACAAACATAAACGGAGATCATGAAACAAAATTGTGGGCCCATTTGGAAGATGTCCTTGAACCAAAGATCTTGGGATTTTGCAAAAGGGCCACTTGTTGTCTGTTTTGTTTTGTGTGTGTGTGTAGAGAGAGAGAGAGGGCACCTGTGCTGATGACCCAAGTGTCTTAGAACCGCGCCATACCACCTCTAGACTCTTTTCATTTTTCCGCTTAGCTCTATCTTGGTAATCAATACGGCCAAAGTACAAAGCATCAAAACCAACCTGCAATATACATAGAAAGACAACAAATAATATGTCGAAACAAAGAGTACACACATTGTGATGAGCAATATAACCATACAGCTTCGAGGCGTATACAATAATAAGTTTCAGTGAATTCAAGGACAACAAAGGATGCATTCAGAAACATGTCCTACACATATCGTTTATTTTTTTCATAGCAATTTACCTAAAAACTTTTATCAACTATTTTTACTAACACTTGGTAATCCTCACACATACAAGCACCACTACTACTCACATTTAAGCACACAAAGAAACTACATACAAAACAACATTGCTTCCTTCGAGAGTTAAACAAGGAATATATGCTCTGTACCATGTTGACTAACCCCTTATACATGTAGGCTGGTCATCTTGATGCCAACTTTGAGTTGAAAACAACTGTATAAACCGTTCTTCTGAAACCATCATCTAAGAAAGCCATATCACAGGAAAAGGCATATGATGATGCTGGTGGTGGTGAGTCGTCTCATTATCGTTCCTTAGAGGTTTGCACCAATAAGGACAACAGACATAAAATGTTGCCAACACATTCTCACATTGATTTATATCATGAATTTCATAACAGCAAGAGTAACCTCTGACATGAAATCCATGTTAAGGACCCTAGATAGCTGGGGAGGTATATATGATGACAACAATGAGTCAACATCTTCGTCTCAGTACTATATGTTTTCACCCATGACAGGCACAAGTCATCTGATTGAATGGATAAAAACCAAAAAGAAATGATTTATTGCAAATGTATAACTAAAACCAGTTGCAGTGGAAATAATCCTTTTCTCATTTGAAAGAAAGCACCTACAGACTTGATTTGCTAGTCTAAGAATCATACATACAGAAGAAAAATACCTCAGCTCCTAACAGATAGGCTTGCACGGCAGAGTGCCCAAAGGGATCAATCTGCCAACCAATTCTTGGAGTCTGACCAAATTCTTGTTTTATAAATTGGTGACCCAGAGTTGTCTGATCAATCATATCGATATAATGTGGTGCTGCTTCGTCATGCATGCACATACCACCATTTCTGGAATAACATACAAGTCCAAAGCATAACTAAAAGAAAAAAAATAACAGTATCTCTACGTCATTAAAGTTCTAACGGGATTATTTTCGTTTTCCTTTTTTTTTCATAGTTATGTTCATAAATTTTTAAGCAATTTCTTTTTAAAAAGTTAAGTCAAAATTTTGAGACAAAACGAGCTAAACCTTTCGAAATTGCAAAACAGGAAAAAAGGAGAAATTAGATAATAAAATTTACATAATTGTTCATGTTTGGAAACAAACTTCAGACTATTATTCACAATGATTAGAAGCAGAAAAAGCAAAGAAAATAAGCCAAACATACATGAATTCCAGTTGACCCGAGCTAACAAACTTCCTAACAGTAGCCTTAATTTCATCACTCTGTTCTCTCCACCATCTTTGGAAAAACGCCTGCATCGATCAAATAAACATAAAATCAGCAATGACACCAACTAATAACAAAAACGTTAATAATGAACTTTGATGGAATCTAGCAGCAAGAACAAAGAGTTCTTACAATTTCCACGTAGACGAACTTCCTATTCTTGTCGGCAAGCAATGCCGGTACAAGAGAATCCAATACATTCTGAACACATGCTCCCTGTAAAGATAACCCCCAAAATAACAAAAAAACAGTAGACACTAAGTTTATATAATATGAATTGAGCAAAGCAATAACTACAACAGTATTTGCAAAAACATCATCATCACTCCTGACTGATAACTAGCTAAGATTAAAAGCAGCATTATAAACAGCAACCAAAGAGAGAATAGTGAGAAACTTACTTGAATCGAGTTATTGGAGCCAACATAGTACTGATCGACTGTTTTCAGCCAGCCAACATCGTCGTGCGTGTGGGGAACCAAATGGACGTTGATCTTGCCAGGGACGATCCGCTGGGAAGTGTTGTAGGCAATGTACTTGGACTCACAGCAATGGAAGACCGCCAGAACCACCAGGAGAACCACCACCCGGACCGCCGCCATGTTCAAGCTAGCCGCTCCGGAGACCGAATTGCACCGTTACCTTTCAAGAGTCTGGAAATAGGAGAAGAAGCCGACGGAGACGGAGAAGCCGAAGGAAGTGATCAGGTGAAGTTGACCATCGGTCTCGAGCTAGGTAGCGGACATTGCAGAGGCAAGGCAAACGAGAAATATAATGTGATAAATTAGACAAAGAAAGAGGATCATGTCATTTTCGTCCGTGGCAACGCGGGTGGGCTTGGGGCTTATCCAATACAGGTGGGCGTGTCGTGCAATAATGTCGTATAGGATATCGGTAAAATATTGATCGACTAAAGAGAGATGAGATATTTGTAAAAAAATATTAATTATTTAAAACTAGTTTTTACCTTGTATTTTTATAATATAATTTGATACTGATTTAGACAAGTATAAATTTTAAAATATATATTAAAAATACTATAAAATTATGGGAGAGAGTATTAGAAGGCCGTTTGTGAAAAGTTACTAAAGTATCAAAGAATCAATTTGGTTTCATGCGAGAAAGGACAACAACGGAAGCCATATTTTTACTACGGCAGTTAGTTGAGAGATACAAGAATAGAAAACAAAACCTCTATATGGCCCTCATAGATTTGAAAAAAGCCTACGATAGAGTGACGATAGAACTTATTTAGACTGTTTTGAAGAAGAAGGGTGTCATAAGATGTTATATAGATATCATAAAGGATATGTATGAAGGGGTTGTGACTAGTGTGCGGACTATTGGCGGAGAAACTAAGGAGTTTCCGGTTACAGTAGGTCTTCATCGAGGGTCAACCTTAAGTCTGTATCTTTTCGCTTTAGTTATGGATAGATAAGCCTTAAGTCTGGTTACTAGTCATTTGTAAGATAATGTACCTTGGTGTATGTTTTTTGCAGATGATGTAGTTTTAATTGATGAGAGTAGAGTAGGTTTAAATGCAAAATTAGAATTGTTGAGGGTTGCTCTAGAATCTAAAGGTTTTAAAATAAGTAGGACTAAGATAGAGTGCATAGAATTTAATTTTAAGGAAGGTAGAACTATAAATAGATCCCTAGTTGAAATAGATGGGTGATCTACACATGAAATATGCATTTTATTATCTCCTAAATTTATATTTATGCTAGTGTTTGATTAGAATTACTATTACCTTAATATAGTTTTTGGTTTTGTAGGAAATGAGAGCAAAGATGCAAAAATATGGCAGAAACGGACTTCAATGGTCAAATCATCATAACTTCGTGTGCAAATATTTGATTGGACTGATTCAAGCTTCATGTTAAAGTTCAAGATGTCAGCTTTCCAACGCCACCAACCACGCACAATTCGGAGTTCGGAGTAAAAAGTTATAGCCATTTGAAGATTCTGGACAGTAGAAACGATCGATCGCATCCGTTACGAGATCGATCGCGTGATCCGCAAAACACTACATTGAAGGAAACGATCGATCGGCATAAAAACGGTCGATCGTATCTACTGGAATTTTTGGTCTTGTGCGGAGTTTTTGAAGACAGTAAAAACGATCGATCGGCTTTGTTCGGCGTCGTTCGCCATACGATCGATCAGAAGCAATTAACAAAAGAAAACGGCTACATTCGGCTACGTTCGTTAAGCGATCGATCGGGATATATGGGCGATCAATCGGTGCATATGGAAAACGCAATTTAACCCTATTTTGACTCGGATTTGGAAGGGGATTTGAGGGTTTTCCTTCACCCCTATATATATGCCTTAAGGGAGAACATATTGGGTATGCAAGATTAGAGTTTTGAGTTCTTTTAGAGTCTTTGGAGGCCAGAGCAAAGGAGAGAAGAAGAAGAAGATGAAGAACAACATGATGATGGATTCTCTTCCCATGCTCGGCTAGACTCTCTTCCAAGGCGTAGATGAAGCCTAATTGATTGGTTGTATTGTTTCTTTCTCTCATATTATGTTTTTATTCTAGTTGGTGTATGAACCTTTGTTATGCAATAAAAGTTAATTCATTAGAGTTTATTCTTTGTACTCGAGAGAGACAAGAGTGGATCTTTGTGGATTTCAATCTGAAAGAGCACTTGCGTGTCCGAGAGGAACGTAAGGGCTCTGAAGTGTTACATATTAATAAAGTTTCATTGGTTTATACTCGAGAGAGATAGATCACAGTTCCATGTTTTAATAGATTTATGTGTTACATCCGAGAGGAGGGCACTATATGTTGAATTGACAAGTGTATGTCCGAGAGGAATACACTAGCCAACTGGAAATCTGAATTCGAAAGAGAGAGAGAGACGATACACTAGTCTATTGTGGTGGATTCGAAGCCTTGGTACTTCTCCTATTGATTAATCTCAGCTTAGTTTAGTTAAAGTTCATTGTTTTTCTCTAGATAAACTAAAAACTGCTGCTTTTCTCTTGAATTTGGTAGAATATTAATCCGTCCCTGAGGTTCGACAACCCTTTCCATACTCACCGTAGTACAATTGCCTTGTGCACTTGCAAGGGTTTATATTTAAACGATCAATGGGCAAGAAGTGCCAAGGTGTGATTAATTCCGTTACTTAGGATCCATTATCCATAAAGAATGAGGTATTGATACTGATATGGTGCATAGGATAAATGCGGGGTGGGTAAAGTGGAGGGCAACCTCAGGAGTGTTGTGTGATATGCGGGTTCCAAAAAGACTTAAATGCAAGTTCTATAGTACGGCCATTATGCCTGCAATATTCTATGGAGCAAAGTGTTGGGCACCAAAGAGGAGTCATATAGATAAGTTGAATGTAGCCGAAATGAGATGTTAAGGTGGATGAGTGGGATAACTTGGAGAGATAGGATTAGAAATGAATATATTCGTGAGAGCTTAGGAGTAACGACTTTAGGGGAGAAGCTGAGGGAATGTAGGCTGCGTTGGTATGGGTATATGCAAAGAAGACCTTTAGATGCACCTGTGAGAATATTAGAAGGGATACATGTAAACGATGCTAAAAGAAGGAGAGGGAGACCTAAGAGAACTTGGATGGAGTTAATAAAAAGGGATTTAACTTTACCATCTCTTACAAAAGAGGTAGCCCAAAACAGGCTGGAATGGAGGAGTAAGATCTGTGTCGCCAACCCCAAATAGTTGGAAAAAGAAGCTACTTGATTATAATTAAAAATACATTATAATTCAAAATATGTGTTCGCGTTTGAAACCTGTATCTTTCCACTTTGCGGGAAACAAACGGGAAAATTGATTTTTTTCTTTTTAAAAAATATTTTTTTCAAAAATACTGAAACTGATATATCGATGATATTTTAAAAAACTCCTAAAACAATATTATTTTATCGGTCGAAGACCGATATTGATATATCGCCGATACAACATTCCATGATGTCATGGAAAGTGAAAAAACCATTCGAGAAGAAGAAGAAGAAGATGGGTAATGGTGGAGTGAAAAGAGGTTTAACTGGAGGTTGAACTAAGTCGGCCAGTGCCAGTGGTTGCCTGGCTTCTCTGCAAATCACTATGGATCTCCCAAAATATCTATTGAATCTAGTGGCTTCAGATCGTCTATGAGGACCTCGCTCGCAGCCATTGTGGTGTGAGGCACCAATAAGACATAGGCACTCAGGAAACCGGCGTGCGCATTTAGGGCATGCTTGGTAGCATATTATGAGTGGAAAAGTGGGATTCTAAGGGCTTATTTGGTTGTACTAAAATTCTGCTTCTCCACCTCTTTCCCTATAATTTAAGTTCTTTCCCAACTAGCACGTTTAGTAGTGATGTAGTGAATTCTTGGAAGAATAGTTGAGGTAAGTAGTGAAGTACTGGAAGAAGTCATTTTAGAGGAGAAAGTGACTTCTTACAGATTTAATGAGATTTTCTATAAAAAGTCATTGATAAATATGATAATGGCAACCTTCATAATTATTTAAATTTGGCAAGGGCAATAACAAATGGAAAAAATGCGCTTTCTAGGCCCCACACGCTTTCTCCCTTTGTTCTTGCCTCTACCAGCTTCCGATAATTACAAACAACGCCATCACTTCAACTTTTAGCAAAATACTATTCCAAACACACTGTATTCTACTTAAAGGAGAATACCTTCAGCTTTCCCATATTCTATGTTTGCTTTTAGTAGAATTTACAACCAAGGGCCTATTTGGCATCCTTTTAAGGGGGTGGATTATTTAATAATCCAGCTTCTTTTGGGAAATCTCCTCCCAAAAAATCTAACTTCACTTCTTTTAATGGCATATGTTGTAATTGTAAAAAAAAGACAAGGGCATTTATAAAAAAATGCGGTTTCATGATGAGATGTTATTTTTTGTTATTAAATACCCCTGTCTTTTTTTTTAAAAAATTACAAATTCTGCCACCGAATCCTAAATTCTTTTCTAGAAGTGGATTCTTCACAATCAAACACCTAAAATGAAAACCCTAACTTCATCTCTAAAATCTAGATTTCTTACTCTTAAAAGCTTTAACCAAACAGACCTCAAATATGCCCTAAGGAAGAATTAAAGGGGTAGAAAATGAGCGTTTTGGTTGGGAAGAAATTATTTTTAGAGAAGAATTTAGGGCTCAATGGTATCTTTTGTAAATAAATATAAAAGATGGGGGCACATAATAGCAGAAAATGCATTTTTTCTTAAGAAAACATATTTTTTTACTTTTATATACCTTTGTCTTATTTACGAAATAACGAGATATGCGACCTAAAAAAGTCAAATAAATGATTCATCACTTATTTGGAAAAATCTTATTTTGAAGAAATTTTCTTGATGAATTGCTAATTCTAATAAAAACTAACCTTGTAGTGGCAACCAAATATGCCTTAAAGTCTTGGTTTGAATGGGCCACTGGTTACTGGTTTTTCTAAGCGTCCGTCACTCAGTGGGCTCACACCGCAGTGGCTGTGAAGTCCTCACAGAAGATCTAACCTCCCAGTTCAAAAAAAAGTAAAAAATCTAAATGAGATTACTCTTATACGAGGCCAATTCAATAAGTTGCCATTGGATTTTGATATGACAGCTACAAAAGGCTACAAAAATTTATTGATTTGACATACTCATTTATCTGCTTATTTGATACTAACCCTCTCATCCTAAAAAAAGTGGCCTCATGCTCCTTATACACGAGAACTATCACCATGTAAACCGTTATCTTCGAAAAAAGTAAAAAAAAGTTCGTGTGAGCTCCTACGGATTCCAATGATGCCTTTGGCCCATCATGGTCCGGATAACAATGGTTGTGGGCTTATGGGCCTGAGTATAGTGATTGTGGGCTCGTGGTCCTTAATTGTGGTGGCCCATTGTGATAAGAACCTCTCGTGGCTTCAGGCGGTGGCAGCCCAGCCCTGGGGCTTAAAAGAGGCAGCCTTGGGAGCGGCCACATTCGTACCCATCATCATGCCCATGGAGGAGGCGAACTTCAAGAACCGTGTCGACAAGGTCTTCGGCGCCCTCTTCCCGTCCCTCCCGCCGGCGCCTGACCCCGCCGCCTCTCGTGCCTCCTCCACCCCGTGGAGTATCAGCGACGGCGCCGTCGAGCGCGTCCAATGGAACCGGCACAAGGACGACGGCCCCGTCCGCGATGAGGAGGACGATTTTTTCGGCTTTTTCTCCGACGAGAGGCTGGACAAGCGGCGAAGCGGTTCCAAGTCTCGGCGGGACCAATGGGAGGACGACCTTAGTGATCTCGAGGACGAAGTGCACGAGGAGGAGCCGCGAAGCCAGTTGGATGATGCCTTGGATGAAGAAGAGCAGATTCGCAAGTCCATTGGCTGCGATTCGACGCTAGATCATGAGGTTAATTGTACTCAAAATCTCGTCTTATTTTCAAAATTTTGCAACTTTGGTGGAATTTTTTCATGATATTAAGCTTAGAAGAAGGCAGTTATAGAAAGGAAAATGTTAGTGTTTTTAGCAATCATCACGTATTAGTGGGTTGATAGACATAGCTTTAGATTGAAAAGAATTCCCATAATTAATTTGGAGTTGCACACTATTCTTGACGGCAAAGCTAGCTGTGTTTATTGATATTTCTTTGAAAGTATTAGGAAGATGTTCCTACTGCTATAGAGCTATAAAAACTTGTATACAATTAAATTGGAAATTTGGAAGTATATCTTATGGTGATATTTTGTTCTTGTTTCTTAAGCCATAGCTGCTGAACTGCTGAACTTGACAAATTCTGTAAGCTACTTTATATTGTTGTCCATTTATTTATACATATTGTGACTCTCATTTTAGTAGCTAGCGTATTTTTGAATGTTCGTGTAATTATGCTTTTCCTGTTTGATAGTAAAATTAATTTGTTTTTCCCAGCAAGGGTCTTCTCCTACTCACGCAATATAGTTTTTGGGATGGGATGTTGTGGAAGCCATAGCTTCATATGCACTTACGGCTCCTTTCTATGTATAAACGTTATTCCCTCCAGTCACTTCTAATAGATACAGTTTTTTTTCAAATGAACTAATTTTTTAGTGTATATGAAAAAAAACTGTGTCTATTAAAAGTGACTGGAGGGAGTATATGTTTTCCTTTTGTAGTGTTAAGTAGTGGCATGCGATTTTGCTTAATTTGTTGTGTTAATATTTTGCAGGACGAAGAAGATGAATATGATAAAGTGGCTCTGGGAAGGGAAGAGTCTGGTGAGCGTTTGTATATGAATGATGTGACAGATTGTGGTCCTCGTATAAATTTCCACCATGAACTTCCAAACTCATTTGAGGAAATAAAGTCGGTGGCTAGAGACCCCCGTGCAAATTACTTGGCGGCTAGAGCTAGGTTACAGGAAGACAAAGAAGGGACCAAAAGAGTTAGTTTGTCTCGGGCTTCTCAAGATGACAATTCGATTATGGTTGATTCCCAAGTAAACGAAATTGGTGCAAGTGTAAAATCTATATTAAAGAGGAAGCAGGGCCAAACGGAATCAAAGCCCAAAAAACGGGTCAGGTTTAATGCTGATTGTAAAGACAGTGAGTCAGAACAAAGCCATGATTTAATGATCACGGAATCAACTGAAAACAAGACAGCAGGTCCTGGTTCACCTGAAGGGGCTCCACAGGTTCCAGACTACATAAGAAATCCTTCCAAGTATCAGTGTTACACATTTGATCCTACTGAAGAAGATGAGGATGCTAATTTACAAGCTTATAGAGATTTTTGTAGCGTAATGAAAAAATCATCTCTCATGACTTCAGAACCAGAGCGACCTGTGGAACTTCCAAAATCCATAACTTTCACTCCAAGAAAGAAGACGATTGGTGATTCTACAACTAGCACTAGTAATGAACTCATTGAACCTGTGGCACGGGTGTCATGCCCTCTAGGTATTGCTGCTGGGGAACAAGAAGAAAGAGAAGCGTGTGCAATGGAAGAAGATGATTTGGAAAAGTTTCCTCTGGAAAAAAGTGGTGGATCTCGCAGGCTAGATCGCCAGTACAGGTCAAAGCCATGTTCAGATGGTTAATTACCTAATTCTCCTGGTTTGAACTTCATATTTATCTTTGTTGTTCCATGTTTAATTACATGCGGATTTGCAATTAGGCTTTTAGATTAAACAGAACTCAGTTTCCTTCTTGCTGTTGTTGTCCTTGTGAATTTCTATATGTGCATTGTGGGAAAATTGGACATAGAATTAAGAGCTGTAATGTTATATAGCTTGAAGATGGAGTCTTCAGCTGCTTCCCAATCTTGTAACAGTAGATTTCCTCGTAAGTAGGTGGTTCATAGAATGATAAAAACATAAATGAAAATTTGAATTAGCCGATTGAGGAAACTGCAGGGCCATTTGTCATCCAAATTTAGAATGAAGTGTTGGAGCCTTGGAGAGTTTACTTGAAGCTTGTGATTTTCACCAGAAGAGCATCATTTGAAACTTGGAAGCTCGAAATGACTGATTTTCTGGCCTGTTGCAAATTCCGTCATTGGGAAAAAGAATGGATAAACTAGAGTTTTATTATCTTTTTTTGCCATATAGCCGCCCTTCCATTTTAAAATTATTCTCACGTTTTTCTCATCGATCTTGTTAGCCAAGGGCTCTTTGGCAGGAAGAACCTATGTTGCTTCTTTCTAACCACATCACGTGTTAGGCTATGCGTTTCGTTGATGTAATTTTTTTGGGTGAAGGTCACCTGGGGGTTGGGATGAGGATTTCAGTAATCTAAAAGTATTGTCCATATAGATCAGCATACAGGTACTGGAGGAAAGAGGGAGAACTGCTGAACACAGCAAGTAGTGAAGGGCATAACTTTTATGATACAAAGGGCAAAACTTGCTAGCGCATCAGTAGTCCGATTTGCTTCCTGATATGTATGAGCCATATGAACTTGATCAGCTATTGGGAGATGATCCTGAATTGAATCACCAAGATTCGTTTATGAATACGCCAAGGATGTTTTTGCAAAGATGCAGGAGAATGTTGATGAGCAGGAGGAAATCCCCTTGATCTTTTCGGAATGCTATTGCAAAGATGCAGGAGAATTTTGATAGAAGACAGAGAAGTGCTGGTGACTGGCAAGTTGATGAGTGTGGAGGCAGGCAGGCAGACATGAACCTCAGCAACGAAGGCAGGAGAAGTACCCAGCGAGGAAGCAAACGTGGGATAGAATCTACCGTGATCATTTCTAGTTACTTCTCATTTCCTTTCAGATTGTGATGACAAGAAGATTCTATATCATCAAGGCAAAGGACGAGGTCCTGGATCGTTAGCATGAAATCCAGATTGAAAAGCAGCAGTAATGGGAGCCTTTTGACAAGCTCTCCACACAAGGGTGTTAATCCTTCGAGAGATAGGAATATGCCATAAGTTTAACAGAACAGGGTCTGAAGCGTGATAAGAGTGACGTTGAGATAGAAGACAGCAAGCTAAGCAAAAGAGCATTACCTGCTCTTGATTTTTTTTTTTTATAAACAAGACTCCACCACACACTAAAGAAGACAAAGCAAAAGATGATCCGAATGATAGAAAAGAAAGCTCGACTGACGAAAATTTAGAGACCCTGGTATTGAGTTTTATAAACTTGACACTTCCTCTAGCCATGAATATGTTACAGCAAATGCAGCTGTAAGCAGCACCTATTTCTTTCCATTTCTGTGGTTCTACATATGCTAACTCGCAGAGCAATCAGGCTTACAAATTGACTATACATCTCCTTCCGTGTATAAATAGACAATAAATTGATGACCTGTTGGGACTTCATATTTATGTACATTGGCTACAGCATTCAGGCTGTAGTTAAGGTGTAACCCTGCCTGGTTATAATTTATCAGCAATCCGTCCTATGGCATCTGCAAGTTTGCACAAGGCGCCGACGAGGCTCTCTGTATACTCTTTCCTCTGGTCTCGATCCAATTGGATGTTCATGTTCTGGGCTTCGAGTTGGGCAGCTAACATTCGACTGTTTCGATCTAAGACTTCAATTAAATGTTCCTGTAGGTCTGGGATCTCACTTCCTTCAGGAGATAATCGTCTCCTCTTGCGTTCTTTGGATGTGGACCCTTTCTCAGGATTCTCTAGAGGCTGCTTTTCATGCATTTTACCTGCAACCATGGTAAAGTGAAATCAGTAACATTTTCGACCACAATGAGGTGTTCTGAACGGAAAACTGAAACTTAAACCACTATATCACAGTACAAAATTATACACAAATGAAAGTTTTTTTTTGGTAAGTTTTTTTTTGGTAACGACAATGAAAGCTATTGCATTAGCAACAAGGTAAGAAGAAGGTCACAAATATAACAAAGATATATTCAATATATACATTGAACAGTTATTCAGTATATACATTGAAAAGTTTTCTACAAAAATACCACACAAAAAAACAAATAAAGTAATTATTAAAATCATTAGGCATTATTGTTATGACTTTATCTGACCAGTTAAAGAACACACCCAAAACAGAGGAAGCACAAAAAATGTTCCAATAATATGTGTCATCAACCGCCATTGTCCTAAATACCTTACTGAAAACTATATATAGTAACTCTCAGCCAACCCCCCAAAATGCGTTGGTCTTCAGTCTCCTGTGTATGGAGAAGATTTGGGTTCGAGACTCTACCCAGGCAAAAAGGAAATCCTGATAGTAGGTTCTGTGTGCGTGAGTTTTACTGCCTTAAGCAGTTGTAGCCAAAAATATAAAATAACTCTCAGCCAAACCAAAGGTACATGTTTTTGTGATTCTCAGTTATATACTAACGATGTCATTGATCCTCAATTTTATTAAGAATTGTCAAATCTTTAATTTGTTCGTTTTGGTTGAGAAAATCATATTTTCCGTTTTTTGGGAAATCAGGGTACTATTAAGACGAGAATAAACTAATATCATAAAATCAGAACTATAGATGGTACAAATGTGAGCAAAGTTCTCATATGGCAGGAAAAAGAGCTTC
Organism: Houttuynia cordata; assembly: GCA_039654745.1. Lineage (NCBI taxonomy): Eukaryota > Viridiplantae > Streptophyta > Magnoliopsida > Piperales > Saururaceae > Houttuynia > Houttuynia cordata. The sequence continues at coordinate 25,280,743 of CM077507.1, read as the reverse complement.
TAAGTTGAAGCACGTACAGATTGCACCTAGGCGTAAATGCACGTATAAGTACTCAAAAATGTAAAATCTGTGAGCTATCACATACACTATATGTAAGAAAGCCATGCAAGGCCTATGAAAACAAAAGTAAGAATGCCATGCAAGATGGAAATAACATATCACGCCAAGCCAGTACATATTCTAACACAACCAGGAGAAAACTTCCAACTTATTAGTAGTGGAACAAAGGTTAATGTGCTATCAGACTAGAAACCAAGCAATAAAAATATCTTGTTGATTAATGGCTTATGTTAAGCTTAATTTTACCGGGACTTGAACATTCTTGGCCCAATGGTTCATCCTGTCTTTCTTGGTCCAGTGGCTCAAAATGCCTTTCTGCAATCAGAAAAAGTTATAAAGGATCACTAGTCATGACGAATTTTACCCTCTTGAATCTAAGAAATTTCTGGAATAAGAGCACAAATGTAATTCCAATACATCAAAAGGCAAAGCTAACAGATTACAAGATGCCCTGCCGACTAATCATTCCACAACTGTTATAAAACAATCTCCTAATTTCGATAGACAAGCTTTAAAATCAAAACAAGTTCAAATCAGTAAAAGCATAAAGCAGCTCTATACTCGACTTTCCTGATCTTAATGACAAAATTTGTCCAGTGCTAAAAAAGAACATTTCAAACTTCAAAACCATAAATTTTTCCTGTAATGAAAAAGACAATTTCAAGCTTCAATGGTTTTGAAGATTGAAATGTTCTTGCACAGCATTAGACAAATTTTATCAAAAAGATTAGTACAAACTTCAATATCGTAAACATAGCTGCTTTGTACTTTTATAATTTCAACTTCTTGTTCAGTAATTTGATCTAGTGACTTAAAATGCCTTTCTGCCATCTCTTTAAAATCCGAGTACAATGCTGCTATATACTTAGTAATTTAGACCTTTTATAGCCTCTTCGACACCCCAACATTACTAAGACCTCTATAACCCCTTCGTTATAGTTCTCTGTATAGATATTACTCAGCTCCATATAGTTCCTTTCGAAAAACCAGATCAGACTATTACTATGGAACAGAGGAAGTATTGTTTTAGCACACATACATCTTCAAAATACATGTGACACTCATTCTCTTATCACCAAGATCTTTCTCCTAATCTTTGGCAGATCGAAAGGAGACAGACATCAACAAACTTGTTAACATTCACAACACTAAACCAACCATTTCTTAAAAATGTTATTAGTTTTGCTTCTTCAGTCGCGTTTACGAGTAAACCCTAAAATTAAACCCAAAAGAGAATCAGCACTAGATATAGGCATTTTACCATATCACTCTTCAACCAGGAGCAAACAACAAAGTTAATAGAGAAGACGACCAGCAATGTTGAAAGTTCAAAACTTTTTCTATCAAGCTAGCAGAACCCAGTTACCTGAAATCGGAATTGGCGCAGCCGGGCTATCCCCGTCCTTTTCCGGGCTCCGGACAAGCTCCTCCTGCGCCGACTGGTCATTGTCTGAGAACAACCCTTCGTCCGGCCCAGCCGGCCTCCCGCTATCGAACACCGCCACCCCCACGTCCTTCTCCTTGGCGTCCCCCACTCCGTCCAGTATGTCGTAGACCTCCCGATCGAAGAACCCCGGAAGCTTCTTCTCCCTCCTCGAGTCGTTCCTCATCGCCCAAAACGACTCCGCCTCCTCGGATATCTGCGACTCCCAATCCTTGATCCTCCTGAAATCTCCAGCCAGGTTGCTCCACCTCTTCCGGCACTGTACAGGCCCCCGGTTGACGCCATGCCGCCGGCAATAGGACGAGACCGAGGCCCACTTGGGCTCGAGCCCCCCGCCCGCCGCCCCGCCCCCGAGTACAGCGCGCCCGCCTCGCCGGACCCGGCTCTCGGCGACCTTCTTGCCCTGGATGAGCACGAGGATCTCCTGCCGGGTCCACCGCGGGAGGCGCGGCGGGCGCTCGCCTCCCTCCGCCGCCGCGGCGCCGTTTGAGGCGCCATCGGTGGTGGGGTCGGGCTCCAGGGCCATTGATTGGGAGGACAAGAACGGGGTTTTGATAACGGGGTTTTTGGACGGACGGGGGAGCCCTTAAGCCTTGAGCTTAAGATGGGATTATCTCTCTGCCTAAGACTTTTTAGGCTTGGTTTACTTGGACATTCACGCTATCATTGAGTGGGGGCATCTTCTCTCTCTAGCATCCACTGGAATGGATCCACCACGTCGCCGGTGCATCGTTCCATTCACTGATCAACACGCGGTTATACCATAAACATGTCAAAACACGATTGGTATAATCTATCCAGTAGAACGGTTCTATGGCATACATAGGCTTAATGGTAGAATGCAGATTATTTAGATCTTGACTTCTAGCATGGATTAATATGTGTTGAGCATCCAATGCACCTATCTTCCACCCGTCCCATGGAACTGATCCACGTCTCTCTCTTGTTATCATTGATTAAGAGCATCTTTTCATAGACTCTCTTGCTCTGTCTCTCATCATGTGTACAATTTGGGGGAGGCGAGGGGAGGGAGTGGTTGCTTTCTTTAAATTAGGATTGATTAGGTACCGCCACCCTACTAGCCTTGCCATCTTAATCGCCAATTTTTTTTTTAAGTCCATTGCATCTATGCTCTGAGAGAGGACCACCCACCCTTTCTCTCACTAAAGCTATAGTAGCCTCATAGAAAGTAGTAGGCTTTGGGTCTTTTCTCCCACTAGACTTGTATAGTAGGGTGAAAGCAAAATGTGGGGGAAGTGGGGCAATGTCTCCATCCAATGCCCTATCGCATGCTTGGATGTGTTTGGTTGCTTGAATGGTCGATTGAGTCATCCTATTGCTATCCTATTGGATTTTGGACTAGTTTGGGTGATGGGGAGGTCACTTACTCATGAATGCTTCGGTTTTTACCCCCGGTCAATATAAGATGAACTATTCAGGCCGGGCAATGGGTAAGAGCTTGGTCCGGCTGGTCGGATCGGATTTGATTGGACCCGATCGACTTTCCGGCCCAAACCGTTTACGTCAAACCGGGTTTATGCCTCTTTGAGATGGGCTCATGATTGGTCGAACCGGGAAGGCTAGACCCATAATTTTTAAAATTGGACCAGACCGGCCGGTCCGACCGCAGAAAACCGAAACCGGTAGACATATCGGTTGGGTCATGGCGGTTAGCCCCGGTCAGTTGACCCAGCCGGCTTGAAAATAAATTGGCCGGTTGACTGGCTAAGTCGACGAATCAGTATTTTTTTGTAAAAAAGATTTATTTTTGCCAAGATTCGAAACCAGGACTGACAACCATCATTTCTAATGTGTAAACCACTGGACTATTTGACTTTTTTATGTTTATTATGCATATATATATATATATATATATATATGCATAATATTACATATGAGGTGGGCATCAATAATGTTGTCTCCTAACATCTATCCCAGGTCAAGCCGGTTTGACCGCGGTCCAACCGGACCAGCCAAATTTCCGGGTCGATGGTCGGTCCGATTTTAAAAACCTTGCTAGACCCCCTCAACCAATTCAGGTTGGTGGTCGTGTCAATTTTGACAACATTGCAAGGATGAGGAAATCACTCATCCAGTTTGGCCATGATTAAGACTCAGGAGGAGCGAGGTCTTTCCATCTTATTGTGGTTTGTTTTAGTGGCCAATGCCCAAAGACAAGTTGCTATTGCTAGGGAAGTTTTACCTTTCTGAAGGCAACTTATTTTGAACAATAACATAACAACTTTGTAGAGGATGAGCAAGTTCTAATTCTAGTGCTTCTAGGAGGCGTCAGGTTTTTAGTACTTTCTTTTGTTGGTCTTTGCTTCCATAGAACAACTAACACAAGAACTTAAGAGCTTATATGGAAAAAGATAGTTCCTTTCATATGACCTGGAAGCTACCCAAAATACCCTTGTCTTGTATACACGGCAGCAGGGGTTTTTACAATTTTTTGAGAAGGCGTACCGGAGAAGAAGGAAAAGGCGGTCCGGAGAAGAAGGTGTTTCGGAGAAGTTCCGTACAGCAGCTTCGGCCATAATGTCGCCGGCGCCGTCTAAACCAGGAAAAGTTATCTTGCTGCCAATACACGAAAAAAGAGCGGGAAAGCAGTGGATATGCAAACACAACTGCCAAAGAGTAATCGTCAATTCAAAAATGGTACGTCAACTTGAAATTCAATGTTTGATATAATGTAAATTTGATCGAGAGATGAAAGTTGAAAATTTGCAGAGTTTTCTACTTTTTCCTACTGTCGTGTATTCCATAACATGACAATAACAATAGTCGTATATTTTACAACACGACTATTACACGACTATTTTCAATCACAGTTTATTTATCCATTTCGTTATTGTAATGCCAGGTAAGGATGGATTTGATACCTTCTTGCTTACATTACGATGGAATGTTCACAAATTCTGATGGGTATGTGGGCGGGAAATTGAAGCTCATGTCTATTGATACACAAGTAAAGTATATGGGACTGTTGCAACAAGTGGAAGAAAGATTACCGCTGAAGTTTCCATCCGATACATTGTCTTTGTCATTCTGATACATCCTTGAAGACGATGAAGACGTGAAGACAATATTCGTCCTTCACAACAAGAGGCGATGCACAGATGGACCATTCGATCTATATGTGGAGTGGACTTCTGCTGGAAATAACAATACGGAGAATTCCATTGCCAATAAGCAAATGGTTTCCAGTGCGGATAAGGACGGCGAGAATTCAATGCCTCCAAATGCGAGGCCGGCCAGTAAGACACCACAGGAGAGGCCGTCCAGCCCGGGGAATAAGTCACCTGCACCAGCAGTTGAAGGAGGAAAAGATGAAAATTGTTCACTTGAAGCTGTGAGGTAAGGGGTGAAATTAACGAGTGGACATATCTTAAAGTCGTGTTGCATACGATATGACTGGAATTCAAGTCGTGTTGTATATGATGCGACTAGAATTACAGTCGTATTGTATACAATACGACTAGAATTGAAGTCGTGTTGTCGACAACACGACTAAATAATCAAGTCGTTTAGACGTTTTTGTACAATATGCATGCCATTCTTACCATGTTGTTCTCGCAGATTGGGAGATGGTAATAAAAATATAAAGGATGAATTTCCGAATGAAGTCGATAACCAGTTTCAAATCAATGGGTTCAATGGTGAAGATGAAGATGAGGATCAAGACGAGGATGAAGAGAAAGATGAAAATGAAGACGAAGATGAAGATGCAGATGAAGAAGAATTATTTGACGATGAACAATTACCGTGGTCTGCAGATGATTGGGATGAGCCTCTCACACTACCAGTTTTTCCCGGGCCGCATCCCACGGGAGGAGACCACTCTGTGTCAGGTATAGAACTCCAACAAGCAGTGAGAGCATCCACTTCTAAAGGAAAATCTGTCGTATCGGGGGCACAAGACTTGGACGACAATGAGTACAACAATATTGATGGTGAAGGTAGTTGGGATTGGGGTACCTATTCACCGCAGGGCGGTCCTAGAAAAAAATATGAGGAGGAGACGATGTTGACCGACAGTTTGCAAGGAGACGACTATGAGGCACAACTTGCCTTAGGGGCTGGATTCGAAAGTATAAAACAGTTCAAAATGGTTCTTACTGATTTGGCAATCAAGAGGAAATTCATGTTCAAAGTGGTGGAAGAGAATAAGGACACCTTTGCTGCAAAGTGCAAGATTACAGGGTGCAAGTGGTACATACGGGCTTCAAATCTAGTTGACGGAGTCACCGTGACAAGGAGTGAAGGAATGCATACATGCGACATTTTGATAAGTTCTAAAGATCATCCATTGGCCTCACACCTATGGATTGCACGGAAGTGTCATGGCCTCCACAAGGATTCAAACTCCATAAAAATGGCTAATATCCAACAGTACATTGAGAAACATTGGTGCGTCAAAGTGAACTATCAAAGAGCATGGAGGGCGAAAGAGGAATTGATACAATTGATCGATGGCAACCCGAAAGACGCATATCGTATTTTGCCCCATTATGGAAAGGAATTAGAGCGGTCTAATCCAGGTAGATATGTGGTGATTGAAAGATGTTGTGATATTCCGGAAATTGAAAATGAGGAAGCCGGATACGAGTTCAGACGTGTCTTTTGGATCTTTGGCCCGGTCACAAGAGCATTCCGAAGATCACTTAGGCCGCTGCTCACTGTTGATGGAACATTCCTGAAAGGAAAGTACCGCGGAGTGTTATTGGTTGCAACAACAGTCGACGGGAACTAACAATTAATGTGTGTTGCATTTGCAGTTGTTGACAAAGAGACTATAAATTCATGGTACGTATGCTAAGAAGATTGTATGAGTAGTCGTGTCTTCGAGCAACACGACTACTCATACAGTCGTGTTGTTTCGTATACGACTGTGTACCCCCTATCTCTTCTTGAATCTGCTTTCTGTCTGATTGCTGCCTTGCAGGAAGTGGTTCCTCAGCCTACTCAAATCCACCCTCTTTATGGACCCCCCGACGTCTCTGGATACAATTGTCTCGAATAGACAAAAGGGACTTCTGAGAGCGATTGCTGATGTATTTCCTGAGGCTCACCATGGGTTTTGCCTAAGGCATATGGCCGCCAATATGCTTAATCAATGGAAGGATAAATACTTGAAAGACCTTCTATTCCGAGCTGCAAAATGCTTCCAGAGACCAGAATTTGATGAAATCATGCACAAGATGAAGGACCACAATGAGGAGGCATGGAAATATCCGGCTAAAAGATATGGCACACTCACATCAAGCATATCAGAAAGTGCAAATAATATGCTATTGAAGGCTAGATTTTGGCCAATAACTCGGTTGATCGAGCAAACTCGTGCGACCACGACCTCCCATTTCGAGAGATGCCGCATGGAAGCAGAACGGCTAACGACACCATTAACCAAGTATGCACACAATCATATCAACGAAATGAGGAATAAGAGTGCTGGAACAGTCAGAGTGCAACCGCTATCATTATGGCAGTTTGAAGTCACATCTTTATACCATGTGGTAAGAATTCATTCCGCAATGGTTTCTGATAATTCAATTCCGGAATAGTCGTGTCGTGCGATACACGCCTAATGATATAGTCGTGTTGTCGACTACACGACTAATGATATAGTCGTGTTAGCCACGACACGACTAGTGATATAGTCGTCTTAGCGATGACACGACTATTAAAATAAGAAAACTATTTCACAACAAGACTATTCATGTTGTTGTCATATTTTTTCCTCAGGATGTTGTTGACCTAATGAAGAGAACCTGCACATGTGGGTTCTTCCAGAGCATGAGACTTCCTTGCAAGCATGCCATTGCATGTATCGATGAGAGGAGTTTCGACTCGATGGAATATTGTGAAAAGTGGTACCATGCATGTCTGTACCGCACAACGTATGAAGAAGTAGTTTTCCCTACTTTAGACAGGAGTCAGTGGGGGGATTACGGGGTTTTATTCAAATGCGAACCGCCCATGCTCGATGCTCCAAAGAGGGGTAGGAGACAGACAAAGAGAATCGAGTCACAGCCTGACCTGCTAGAGAGGTTGAGGGTGAGATGTGGCAACTGTTGACAAGTTGGTCACAACCGTAAAAGGTGTACTAACCCAACGGTTGCGAAAGAAGCAAGGAAGCGCAGATATCGAAGACTCCCGCAATAAGGCAATCTGGGAACAGATGATTCAGCGCCGAGACGACGCTTTGGCTTACCTAAGGCCCCACCCTTCTTCACTTAGGTCAATCACAAATTCATGTATAACAAAGATTACTCTACCGTAATGTATGCATGTGGTCGAATATTTCTTTGAATGCAAGTGTCGTGTTGCATAAGTGTCGTGTTGTATAAGCGGCCTCCCGTCGTTGAAAGACACCGATCATTCTTTGTTTCCTCATGTACATGACAGGAAAAAAAATTTGACTCCGTCATAGTCAGCGCAGAGTCAACATAAGAGGAATATAATTGTCGACTACAATATTATACGACTAATAATACAGTCATGTCTTATACAACACGACTATATAGATAGTCGTATATGATACAACACGACTATATCAGATGTCGTGTTGCATAAGAGTCGACACTAAGCGGCTTTCCAATACACTGTAGACATGAAAAAAATGAATTTGAATTTATTGAAAGCATACTGTATGTACATGGAAGAAGATTTAGAAAACCACAAAAAAGAGTCGACTGTAATAGTTTACATGTAAAAAAAAAGCTTGAAAAAGAATATTAGTCTTCATCCGACATCCTCAAAAACCCCGCAATTGTGACATCCTGATTTTGCTTTTCGATTGAATCGTCGTCAAACTCTCTGTCGATAACCCTGCGAATCATAGTTGCAGCAATTATTGGGCGCCACTTTCGTGTAATTGTTGACTGATCAAACTCAAGTGGGTTGACATTGGACGCCAAGTGCGCCACGTACATCATGATGAAAATGCCACAGTCTTTTGAGTTCTCTTGGCAGGGCGCTTTGGCGATCTGAGTCATCTTCCAGTCGATGCAACGGATGAGTCCCAGTGTGTGTGCCATGAGAATGTTCATAAAGTTCGTGAATTTCTCAGCTGCGATCCTGTGATGTGGATACAACTGGGGTTTGCTGGATAGGGGGTTGTAGAAATGCCATACACCAACTGGGAAGTGTACATAGACGAGGCAGAAATGGGAGCTAGTGCAGATTGGGAAAAAGGCGTAGAACATGTTCCTGTTCAATCCCTTGAGCATCCTCCTAAGTTTTTTTATCAATTTTGTATTATTGCCCCCTTCTATGTATCCCAGCCCTTTACTTCTCCCACCCACTAGTCTGCTGGTGTGGGTTATACCCGAAACCAACATCGTATGAATAGCCTCAGCCCAATTGTATGAGCTCATTCTTGGGAGGTCTTCAATGTAAGGGTAGAAAGAGGGATGCACCACTCTCGTGCTATGTGGAAACAGCACCGTGGAGATGAGGAGGCAGATGATCATCCTCACTATGTCCTCCTCTGGCATCTTCATTTCGCCCTCGCTAAGCTTCTCAATGATTTCTTCAATATTTGGAATATCCGGTTTCCTTACAGTGAAGTACTTTCTGAAGAATTCACATTCTGTTCGCCGTGGCACAGAGGGAAGGACCTCAACTCTTTCGCCCTTAGCGGGCAATCCAGTGATAAGAGCAACTTCTTGCTCTGTGAAATGTAGCGTTCTCCCCTTGATATTGAAGACCTTCGCCTCCTCATCCCAATACCTAACCAAATGGTCAATGAGGTTCTGAGAAACAACTACGTCCTCACCTTCAAAGATGACAGAGAACCCAGCTTCTCTGATCAGTTGGCCACATCTTTGTTGACGCCGTAGGAGGGCCACACACTTTTTCATCGCCCCCGATTGACAAAACGTTCGAACCGCCAGTCGCGGATTGCATGTTTTCTTGCCTGATCGGTCCATCGGAGCCTTCCTCTTCTTGCCCCTCTGTCTTCGCTCCCGAGGTGCAACGAAGAATTTCTGATCTTCCTCCTCTTCCGATGGTATTTCTTCCATATACTCATCTTCTTTTGTATCCATATGCAATGAGATAGGTAGAGTGGTTAGTAGAACAGTCGTGTTGGAAACACAGAAAATCATAATAGTCGTGTTGTCGCGTACACGACTAATGCTCAAGTCGTGTTGTATATAATACGACTTTATGCTTCATCTTAAAAATTAGAAATCTTAAATTCTGAGCTTCTGGAACTGAAATAAGTAATGATTTTTCTAACTTACCATAGTTTAGTGGTGTGTATGTGTGTATTTTCTCGTACGCGCCTTTCACACGCTTCCTCGCCGCAAACCGAACCTCAATCGTACACTCCGCCAGTTGCTCGAAGGCATGGGGAGCCGCAGGGGAAACTCAATTTGTTTATCCCCGAAATCCCAGGAGTTTTACGCGACAAATCGCCACCCAAACTGCACTCTTCGTCAGTCGTGTCGTCGAAATCCAAAAGGAGGTGCCGGAGAAATCGAGTAGGGGGGACGTTAATCGGATCTTCAAAAACCTTGGGGGCAGCTGGAAATCGTCGGAGGACTCGCCGACGGAGTCGCCTCTGGAAATCGCCGGAAACCCTCTTTTTTTTCGTGTCGTATCCAACACGCCCTCTTCGCACAGTAATAACACGATAAATATACAAGAGGGGCATTTTTGGTACTCCAAGTCTAGATTCCAGGGGATATGAGATAACACGGGAAAACTCAGGTGATATGGAAATAACAAACTTGGTGCAAGGTAATATGTAAAAAGCCCTGACCAGTAAGAAGTAAGACAGAAGCCACACGGCGGTAGGCATCTTCAGTCAAGTGAAGCCCATCCATCCCCAGCTACAGTACTCATTTTTTGTTCTCAATAGAATGGAGTCAAAGTGGCAAAAGACCAAAGGTGTCATTATTAATCTTGTCACTCAGGTCAGACTTGAGAATGGAATTAAGCTACAATGTTACATTTTTCAAATCATAAGAAACTCTCTCCTTAAGGATTTGGTGATGGAAGAGCGGCCATGCACGTTGTCCAAATCCTCCTAAAAGCAAGAGAAACTACAGGACCAATAGGTTCCAGTACTAAGAGGGGCCGACCTCTGTTGAGTTAATAAAGATTTGGACCTCTTCCAGATTGTAGGTACCCTCGGCCCCAGATTGCTGATAACATGAGGTACATTAGCTTGGAGCGTGTCTAACTTAAGAGGTAAGAGACACACGCCCTCACACTATATGTGCAAACGATTATAGAAAAAAGTGCACCATTGGCATGTCCCGTATCACTAGTAAGGACTCAGGAGAGTTATCTTCTATAGACTCTTATAATCTATTGAAGAATTGACGTGGGCGACTCCAAAATTATCTGCATCCTCTTTAATTCAGCTCTATACTCTGTTCAATCAACAGAGAAAAAAAAATCTACACTGTGTCCCATTGTTATTGGATGTCTGGATGCCAGGAGCCTTCTTAGGCTACATATACAGTGTCGTGGTTTGACAGACCTCTAAAATTGGTTGGCATGTTACGTTATATATTCTGTTTATTTTTAAGCACAACATGGAGACCAAATAATTCATCTATCAAGAAAAAGATGGCATACATGATCATACTACTTTGTGTATAGTACAAAAACACTTCTAACATTCCTTGGCCGAAACAAAGACAAAAAAGAAAAAAGCATCAAAGATGATCTCAGAATGGGAAAAATTCATGCATGAAGTTATACATCCTTATTTGATGATTTCACAGCCTTTGAAGAAATCACTTCGATGCAGCATGACCAACGAGATTGAGAGGGGCTTTCATGGGTGGACTTGTGAATTGACCATCAAGAAAGCTGGAAGCGACATGGCGATAAGCAGCTTCAGTCAAGTGAAGCCCATCCCAGCTATAATACTCGGAAGGGTTAGAACAAACTGTGTAACCAGATTGGGTGCACAAGATTGATCTGTTGTAGTTGAAAAGTCCACCTCCTCCACAACAAGCCGCCATATTTCCCTCAAGAAATCCTACAAAGCAAAGCATAAGCCATCAGATATCGAAGGCCATGCATACCTATTAGCAGCAAATAGATTTATTAAAGCTCTCTTTAGTTGGCACTTCAGCCTTTATAAGAACTTACCAAAAAGCGTGGGGTTTTCTGCGAAGCGGTGGGTAGAACCATAGTAGTCTGCATATATGATTTTGGCTTGTGGGTACTGTTGCCTCAGAGTCTCGAGAAAAGTTTGCAATAAGGAGTTGTGGTATTGGGAGAGGTTGTTAAATGGCAAGTAACAACCAGTACTTGGGTCGTAATCTTCCTCTGGAGCGCCATACACATTAGAGAGGAATGCAGGAGTGCAACCCATTGCTACATACCCGGGCACCACTAGCTCCCTTGCTCCTTCCTCAATCAATGCCTACACATATAAATTCAAGTTCACCTATATCAGTTCTATTTACCATTCATGTATAGATAAACAAGTTTGAGATTATAGATTTCTTTTAGTAATAGCAGAGTTAAAGTTCATACTGCGACATTTGATGCAATGGTCTCGACAACAGATGGCACAAAAGTTAGAACTTCATCTAGCTCGCTTCTGTGTGACAGTAGGGGGAAGTTGTAGTCATTGCCACCGACTTCACCCACTAAAAATAGAGATTTGCTAAGGTATTCGTCGCAGTCTGGAATCACATTGAGCTCAGAGTTAAGATACCCCAATATAATTATCAAGCAATTATGTAACTGTGTATACACTATCTATGTACACTTGATAACCTTGTAGTAAGGGGCACAAGGCAGCTTTGAAATCCCTGAACCATTGAACCTGGACGGACAAAGAGCTGGTGCTCCACAGAATCATAGAGAGGTTTCTAGCTTCGAAGAATGAGACATCGGCACCAGTGGCACCTACTACTGCAAAGTTTGCACCTTGGACAAGCTCCCTAATATCTGTTCGGTTAAGGTAAGGCGGCAAAAATGGCAGTCCATAGGCCTCAGCTGTGTACATACAAATAGACACCTTCATTACTTACACATTTACACTTATATTACCTGCATCGCAAAGCTGTTGAGAGAGAGAGAGAGAGAGAGAGGAGCGCACCAATGAAGTCGACCATTAAGCGGCCATCGGAGCTCCGGCCGTTGGGCACGCCGAAGTATGTTTGGCCATAAGGGAGGCTTTGCATGACTGAAAAGCTTGGTGCACCAATGCTCATGTAGTTGCCAGTGTCAGAAAGAGAGTCTCCAAATTGAAAAATGGCCTTGTAGGGAGGATGGCCACAAATGACTTGGAGGAAGCATATCATGCAACATTGAAGGAAGATCAAAAGGGCACTTGCAGAGAATTTGGAAATCGCCATTGTGAGATGTAAATGAGATACAAGGTTGATGGCCTTAAGGTTGAATGTTAATGTCTTTATATAGTAACTGATCCACTTGGTATGTAGCACTACTATTTTGATTGATCAATTGGATAGATATGTAGCACTACTATTTTGATTGATCAATTGGATAGACGATCTGATTACATTGACTAGAGGCGGCTGACTAGAGTCATTGATGTTCGTGGAACCTGACCAATTTTATTGGTCCACGTGAGCTGTAAATTTGAAAATATTATATAAAGAAGACAAGCCGAAGCCAAAAGTTGAGGTGTAGATTTTAAGATAATAACACAAACAGCTGAACAAGAGAAATGGAACAAAAAAGTTGTACACATAAAACGAGAATGAACAAAAAAACAAAGTTGATAGGTACTGCAACTCTATTCTGCGTGAGGGCGTCTAGCGTGACCGAGTTTAAGTACCAGATTAAATGACCCATGCCTCGGTTACTAAAACATTTCTCATTCTGCATGCTCCATTAAGAAAAGTGTAGCAAGCAGCACGAAGGGACAAGTGGAGGGGACCCAGAAATCTTAGGTAAAATTCTAATTTCTCTTTTTATTCAGCCTTTTCTTCCTCTCTTTGATGACGTGGTAAGTGGTAATATGATGCTGGTAATTAAACATGGTCAGGCTAGACGATTGGTCTATAAACTATATATCGCAATTATTGTCGTATGCCAATTATTATGCAAAAAGAAGTTATTTGTACAAATCGCTATTAATTTGTTTTGTTTTCATAAATGTCTGACCTTATGGCCATCAAACAGAATTCTTTCTGGTCTTCTGGTAGATATTTCATGGAAACAAATGTTTAAAGCAAATTACAGATATATATTGGTGCATTTGAGCAACCAAAGCTGCTTTGATTACAATTATTTTTCTTTCTTTATGTTGGAATTTAAAGCAACAAATAAATAAAGACCTCCGAAACTTGGAACTCCATTACCATGTAAAATGATCAAGTTTACCATAAGCTCAAGCTGTTGAGAAGCAGAAATCTTACATGTTTATTACAGACTCTCACACATAAAACATCCCATCACATGTTGTTCACACCATGTTTCCCTTTTCGCCTAACCTTTCCTCGTGAGGAGATTCCGGCGGGAAGCACTGATTAACGAAGCCTAACCTTTCCTCATGAGAAGATTCGGGCGGAAAGCACTGATATACGAAATTCTTTGGTTGCCCAAACGTGACTATTTCTACTTCTACGTAAAACAATTCATTTACAAACCATGAAAGGGTTTGTAGCAAAAAAAAAAAACTGTGAAAGGGTCACATGCCCGAGATTATTGATAACCAGAGTTGGCATCTTCTATTAGCCTTCCCATCATCTCTCAGTCCCCAGTGGCAGATGGCATAACTTTTTATTTTTACAAAATAGAAAATTTATTTCGATTTATCTGTGATTAAGCTAGCTAAAAAAGAAATGCTACGAAATGCTAGTTTTTTTTTTTGACAAAAGAAGATCTAGAACTTACACCTCGATAATGAGGAAGGATGATAAAGAGGACAAAGCCTGGAAGGACGAAAATCATTTGTCTTTACTCTTTAGTTTTCACGTGGGCTCCTCCAAAAACATCCCCCTTGGCCCTTGCGCTTTCTATGCGGATCTTGGAGATTGTCCGAAGTTTATTCTCTGCTCTTCTCTTGTTGTATGAATACGCCTTTTTTAGCTTACTAATTTGTGGCGCATAGAGTAAACATTTGTGTAAGCCTACCACCTGTTCTAGGAGAAAGTTTACACAGGGCTCAACATGGTGTGATTTGCACCCATGTGACGAGAGCCGTTGATATAGAAAATCTGACGGTGCACAGAGGGAGTGTGTAGGCAACCTTTTTTCTCGGTGCGCGACTCCTCTGAGGGCACCGTCGGACTTGGAGATCTAGGGCTCGTGTCATATAGGTGCAAATCCAGCATAGCATGCCGGGCGTACTGAATATATAGTCACTCCTCTTCTAGACTCTTGGGCACACGTTGTGGATGTTGAAATTATTCCAAAGTTCCATCATCGTGTTACATACCTATAACCTATATAGTTTTAGCAAAATCATTGCTCACCAAGACCAAGGGCTGGCAACGGTTTGGTTACGGCATTGCTTATACCGTTACCGTTTATTAAAACATTATCTATAACCATTATTTAACCACTGGTTAATTATTACCTTCAGTATCTATTTCTTAAATCTGCATTATTTACCTTTTGAACATAAGTAAACCTAATAGTTAAATAAATAATAAATAACTTACTACCAATGGTGCAAAAAATTAGATTTAATCTAACAAATAAAAAATCTAATTACATAAATCTTTGCATATAAATCTTCACTAGTCCAAAAAAACCTCAAACTATAAGAATTTTCTTATATAAATCTTGTGCATCTAAATTAAATGCACCATAACTATATATAAAATTAAGTGTCATATACATCTAATTTTAAGAGTTACCTTGACTTCACACATCCAAAATCTAAGTGCTATAAACATAAAAAAAAGTAAGCTAGGGAACTATACCAAACGATAAGCAATAAACGAATATAGAAGTGCTTCTTCTAGTACCGTTCTATTTTTAAAACAGTCAGATTAAATTATCCATTTGTTTTTCTTAACAGTACGTTATAGTCAATAGACCAACATTTCTTATCTAGACCTGTTGTTTTTTCCATGAGTCTCGGGACTCTGCAACTGATTGGAGAGAGCACTCTCCAGTTGGTTTTGTAAGTGACCGTGCAATCCGTATCTGACGGTAAACAATGAATGCCCCCTTAACCTTCCTCTTTAACTCTAGTTAATTCCCAACATGACTCGTCCACACAGCCTCCCCATTTGTAAGTGACCATGCGATCCGTATCCGTATTCAGGGAAGTAAAACATAACGGTGGACTTTTGTCAAACTAAGGGGCGGTTTGGGGCGTGAAAAATCAACTCCATCCACGTGGATTAATTTAGAAAAATCCACCTAAAGAGTGGATAATCCACTAACCAGCTGAAACACCTAGTGGATTATCACTATTTAGGTGGATTTTTCTAAAATAATCCCCATGGATGGCGCTGATTTTTTACGCCCCAAACGGAATGAATAATATTTTTTTATGCTCTACTTATTGCTATGATTTGCATTCTCTATCCGCCTGATCACAAAGCCTCCCTTATAAAAATCACCTACTATGGATCTCTTACCCACCTCCTACATTTTCAAAATTGTACCCATCATTATTTCAAGTCTTATTTTTTGGCGATCTCATTACTTTTAGTAAAGTGACTGTCAATCAATTATTAGGGATCCTATCATTTTTGCTAACAAAAAAAATCATTATATGTAATATATGTTGACCATGCCATGCAAAAATCAAGTTTCGAATCTGAAATCAAAGACCAAATACAGGCCACAAAATGACACACCTCTTTTCAGGACGTAATGCTGGATCTGCCTCAGCCACTGCTTTGATACAACACTTCTTACCACATAAATCTAGTGCACCATTTCTATAGATACAACCATCTTGCATGATCATATACTGAGTCGTACGGGCGATCAAAATGGCTTGGCTTACCAAAGTGATGATCTCTCTGACCCTGTTGCTCTTGTGGGCAAGAAAGGGAAATGGTGCTACCTTTGAGCAAACAGAGAACTGTAGAATTCTTGAGTGTCCTTCCTATCAGGTTCTTCACCAGGAGAAACACTTTGAGATCAGAAGCTACAAAAGCGCTACATGGATGTCCACTTCTCCAATCAATTCTAGCTCATACAAGGAGGCCGCTAACATAGGTTTCAACAGGTTTGCCTCTCTTGTCCCCTTCTAACAAATGTATTTTGCTCATGGATCAGACATCACAGAATAAGTATCAAAGCAAATGTTTAATCACTAATACTCCCTTCGCTCTGGTTTAGATGCTCTATCTGAAAAAATGTTAATTTTTATTGAATGGTTCACCCCAACTAATAGGGGGAAGTAGTACAACATCCACTTAAATTGACCATATGGAGCATCTAAAAAAGAACTCCTTTTTTTTCCAGATGGAGCATCTAAAACAGGACGGAAGGAGTAGTTTTTTTGCTAAATTTTATCACTAGAGTAAGATACCAAAAGTTACTCCCTCAGTCCCACATTGATAGTCCAATTTGAAGTTCACTTGGAGAAATCAAATCGGACTATTAATGTCGATGGAGGGTGTACTTCAAAGCTTTTTCTCACATTGAAAAAAGGCTACTACATAATCTGAAGAAAACATTACACTGAATAATTGCAAAATTTAAAACATTTGCTGTAAGAACTGCATAGAGCTTCATCCATATCCATTTTTTTTATTTATGTTTATCAATGCAAGTAAGATCACTGTGTCCGCAGTCTCTTTGCATACATACAAGGAAAGAACCAGAAGGGCGTGAAGATAGAGATGACTGCCCCGGTCTTGGTGGACATTGCACCATCAACCGGGCCATTCTGCAACTCTTCTTTCGTGGTTCACTTCTATGTGCCTCAGAAATTCCAGCCGGTACCTCCCGCGTCCAACCAGGTCCACGCAGAGTCCTGGCCGAGGCACAGCTATGCTGCTGTCCGACGATTCGGCGGCTTCATGGATGATACTAACATCGTTCATGAAGCATTGGCATTGAAGCAGAGCCTCATGGGGACTCCATGGCAGTCTGTTGCAGTGTCAAGCAAGGGCAAGAGTCCATCGACTTATACAGTAGCAGGATACAACTCCCCCTACGAGTACGAGAACCGCGTAAATGAAGTCATGTTCCTATTTGATGATTACTGATGATCTAGGAAGTGATCTTTAGATCAAGGTTGTTCATCTTTAAATGATGGAATGATCAGTGGTTCAGTTATAAATTTCTTCGATTGCTCTCTTTTAAAATCTAGTTCAAACTAAACAGGTTTAGAATGTAGTATTACACATTTCCTAATGCAATTTTGAATGTAAGTTTCAATTACGTAAATCAATCGCAGATAGCTTTCATGAGAGTTTCAATTACATAAATCAATCACATGCCCCTGCCCTCTATGCTAGTTCTGCAAACCCAGTATCATGCGGTCCTTTATTATGTAAAAGCATGCCAGTATCTATATATTAATGCAGTTAAGACATGACTAGAAAGAAAAACCAGAGTGTACCAGTTTAAAATCATAATCACGTAGTGCCTTTTTAAACAATTTAAGGTGAGCAAATGTACTAGTTCATATCAGACCAAAAAAATCAAAGATTTCCTTTCTATTAGATGTCATGCATAACATAGATTTTGGCTTTAATATAATCACCCCCTACGGTGTCGTGCCCCACTATAACATGCCATTTTTTTATACGCCCATACCTGTGACCACACTATCGAGGGCATAGCCATATAGTCATAAATTAGCTCCTGCATTAATAAAAAAATGCGTACTAAATAATGCACTTCACAAAGTTCAACAGCTTCTCAGCCAAACAATCGAGCTGACAAAATCAATATAGAACAAACTAAAAAAATTTAGGAATTTATTCAGATTCATATGCTATAAAACAAAGTCAACAGTTTAGGACTGTAAAATAAAATATACGGAGTGCTAGAAACCAAATCTACTAAAAGATTAAGGTAACATGTAAGGAATTAGCATTGCATGTCAATGACACTTGTATCGTAGAAGAGAAACCTGATTACGTGGACAAGAAGCTGGCATAACAAAACAAATGCAAACTTGTATGGGCACAAGAAGTTCCGCATGATGAATTAAACGCAAACCTTCCTCCGCCTGTTGTACGATGAATTACAATATAAATGTTTATTCATAAAAAGTAGAATTAAAAGTTCTTCCAAAACAAATCAAGAATAAGAATGCCCTTACTACTTAAGTTGTTAGGGAAAGAATCCCATCACTGATTGCAACCAAACCAACACAAAGTCACAAACTTTCTGAAGGCACGGATGGCCGGAAGGTTGTAATACAACAAATATACAAGTCTAGTCACTCCCATTTACAACTTCACTAGCTACTTATGATGTGACTCAAATAGATTTTAATCCTGTTTAGCAAGACGGGGTTTTCAAACGCAGACATGCTATATTGACTGAGGGAGTATGAACTTCCAAAATAATCAGTGACCTTTTCATGATTGAGATGTTCTAGAAGTAAATGCCCAACAGTGACATTATCTTCAATCAATCTGCTCAAATATACGTAATCCAACGACGATCGATGAGCTCGTCTTGTCCCCGTCGGGGAAGCGGCAATCATGCCACCGGGGACAGCAAGCCGAGCTCCTCCCGCCGGCGCTTGGAGTGGCGACGAGTATGTACGACCATGACGGTCCACCACACTGCTGTCACTGCTGCTGCTGCTGCAGCTGCGACATGATGAAGATCCAAGTTTGGCAACTTTTAGAGCCGAGCTTGGTTCGAATGGTGGCAGATTTCTGAGTTCTCCTTCTCCCCTCTCTTCTCGCCACTGTCGTGTTCAAAATTATAATGGCGCGAGCGTAAGTGAGCACTTTGGATCGAGATCTGATGGTGCGTGTTAATCTAAAGTGTGCGCGGGTGATTTAAATCTGCCTGCCCCTGTGTTAATGCACGCCACCAGCCCACCATCCGCAGAGTCGATATGTAGGATCAGAGAAATTATCTAGTGGATTGGTTCTACCGGACAACTGATGGATAGAATTATTCATTTTTTAGACACATAAACAATGGTGAAATAATTTGATGTTCAGATCTTCCGTTCCAAAATACTGTGTACATTTGATAAAATTATACTCTCTCCGTTCCAAAATACTATGTACATTTAGAAATATTATTATTCTAAAATATTGTGTACATTTTGCTAAATCACGTGACTTCTTCTTTCCAAAATTGAAAGAGACTTGGAAAGATTGACTAAAACTTTGTTCAAGAATGATCATACAAGTTGGATGGGATCTAAGGGAGAAAAAGTCATATGAATTCCTTGTGGGCTTCATGGTCCAATAAAAATGGGAATTTTCTTAAATGTATACAATATTTTGGAACAGAAGGAGCATTTTTTATTAGACTAAGAAACCCACAAGGAAGTTACGTGATTTCTTCTGCCTAATATCCCGTCCAACTCGTATGCTTGTTTACGAACTAAGTTCAAGTCAATCCTTCCAAGTCGCCTAAAATTTTGGAAAGTGAAAGTCATGTAATTTGGCAAAATGTACATAACATTTTGGAACAATGAATATTTCCAAATGTGCACATTATTTTGGAATGGATAGAGTATTAAACATCAAATGGACCTATCCACGCGATCCTAGAGATTGACAACTTCTTAGTGTAAAAGTGACATGGCGTAAAGTGGCGTGATTAAGCCATTGTAACCAATAATTTTTCCGGCCCTTGGTGCCCAGGAGAAATTGTTCAATGCTCTGGGCAGAGTAAGTAAAAATTAGTCACTAGGAGTACGAGCAAACAAGACACAAATGGTGGATAACTACCATATCGATATACATGAAACGTCCATATCATTGTATGTGTTGAAGGAGCGGGATGGGGTGGCAAGAATCACATCCCCAGACAACTAGATGGCATATGTTTAACCAACGGAGATGTTGGTGTGATGGCAAGGCTGTTGTATCTGAAAGCAAAAGTCCAGAGTTTAAATCCCACTTTGTTGGCCATCCACATAGATTATATCCTGATTTAACGAATGTGTATCTTTTTTACCCAATGCGTATGTGTGGGTAGGTTGTGAACACACCTCGAGGGGATTGGAGACAGGATATGGTGGTCTAAGAGGCTGGTTGCCTTGCGGCCCCCGCCCCTCCTAGTTGAGCCTTAAAGATTTAGACATCCCTGTTCAGATATGTTGGGTGTGAATCAGGGAATTTCAGGCTGTGCACTTTCAATAATAGGAAGCCACAGGGGAGCGCTGCCCTCACCTATCTTAAACTGGCAATGAGTCGAGGACCTATTTCCAAATACGTAGCTGAGTGCACATTAATTACTCCCTTCGTCCAATAATATCTGTCCTATAAGAAAACCAAAATGAACTGAGTTAGACAGAGGAAGTATATCCTACTTGTACACATTTTGTAAACACCAACAGGATTTTCCAACATACCATCCCAATGCATATTAACAGATTTATGTATCATTTATACCAACGGGATTTGTGCCATTCAAAGTTTCTTCCATGTTAAAACCGAATTGTACATGCATTTGCAACCTCCCCCCCCCCCTTTAGCCAAAAAAAAAAACCTTTTCCCCCACCTTGTATAACCAAGTCAAATTAGAATTATACTATTATTTTGTTTGATTATTTAGCCAAGATGTAAGGGTCTCCTATGCAACATGCATGTACATGCAATAAAAGTGATTGCTCATTTCTAACCAGGTCAAATTATTCATAAACATGGGTTTTTCTATTGACAAATTTCTTGATTCAGAAGTTAGAACTTGAGGCAATTATTCTCATACTTCATTCGCTTTGGCATGGATCATACACATTTGTTTCTAGCCATCATCATTCTCCCTCAATGGGAGAAAACTCGTCCGAGAATTCAAGGCATGTCGACACAATCATTTCGGCCATCATTTATGCAAGCATGAGACAAAGACAGCCACGATGGAGTCAAAAGAGCTTCCATTATCGCAAACTCATTCTAACTCCCAACCTCAACACGAACAAGGGTCCTCATTGATTTGAAGCTAAAATTCAAAGCATGCGAAACAATACCTATACATGGACAACATCTAATATAGTCGTTTTCTACAGTCTGGTGCCCCACAATAGCATGGCATTTTCTTGATATGTCCATCCGGTTCAACCACACTATCAAGGGAGTAGCGATAGTCATAAGTCAGCTCCTGCAATAATAAAAAATGCATACTAAAAACGTTGCACTTCGCAAACCTTTGCTTCACTGGAGAATAATGTAGCCAACAAAATAAAGCTCCCTCCATCCCATATTAACTGTCTTATTTGGCTTTTTCAAATATGGGATGGAGTATATGATAAATCAAAATATTTTCTGTCAGATTTATATGTTAAAAAAATCAACATTAACTAGCTCTAATAACATTACACACTCAATCCCATGTATGCAAGCACAGGGTGATGTGCATCGGCGCGAGCCTGGGCATTGGGCGGTCACATTTCGATCCGAAGGCTCACTTTAATATTGGTCCGGGCAGGTTTACATGAATGCCTGCCCTGCGCGCCGTTGGATCCCGACCTGACGGCCACATCGCCTCAGCTCACACCGGCATGGGCTCGTAATAACGTTTTCCTTATACATTATCCCCAGCGTCAGTAACCAGATCTCCTAAAGGCTTAAGTTCTGGGGGAAAGGACCTGGAAATGCATATCAACCAAACCAATTGCTACCAAAGGGAAATGTGATTTAACATATAGAGAAGCTCGCCCAAGAAAACAAATGCAGCTGTGAATTTGATCACAAATATGGGGGCAAATGTTATCATGTTTACTAAAGATGTCCTAAAATCTTTAGCTGTTTGAGGAAAGACCCACTATTGCACATTAATCAATCCAACACAAACTCACAGTAAAAGTTCAATTATGCTTTGTTTCTTGATATGAGGATATTTTATCCAAGTTGTTAGGAGAAGTTGGTTGGAGAAGCTGTTAGGCGAGGTGAGGTAATGGCTTGACGTGACAAAGATGGGGAGGCAGAGCTGGCCGAGACTATGGCGAGGAGGTCACCGGAGAGTCGAAGCGAAGCACCAAAAAGACGGCGAGGTTAAGTACCAGAAAGAGAACGAAAATAGGGCTCGGTGTGGTGGAGCCCGAGCCCGAGCATATAAATGAAATGATTTAGTTACTGACGCCTTTCAGGCTGTTAAAAAAAAGGGCATAGTTGAAAGGCGTAGGCTGGCCGCCGGAGCCTGCACGGCTTGTCAAAGCACCTATTCGGGAAATATTTGCTACTGTGCGTCAAAATATAATTTTTATTTATTTATTATATAATTTTGCCTTCAAATAATGATATTTTTTTTTTTTGGGGGGGGGGGGGGGGGTAGCGCAAACAACGGGTGGAGAAGATCTTGCCTGTAGATTTGGGATTTTTATTCCGGTATTTTGATGAAAAGGCTGTTATTGGCAAATTAAAAATGAAGAAAACATACATATTGCACGATATCATATCATCATCATATTCAATTATCGTTGCCAAATTTTTTTTTATCAAATCCAATTTTTACTCGTTACATGCTTCCATACTATAGTTACCAAAAAAATTAAACAACCACTTCATACTCGACCACTATTTTTCATCCTGATTTTTTTCTATTTTGCCCTAACTTTGTTAATTAATAATCCCTCCATTCCAAAATATTGTGTACATTTGAGAAAATTTGAAGCCTACAATCCCATCCTAGTTCACAACCCAAGTTCAAGTCAATCCTTCCAAGTCTCCTCTAATTTTAGAAAGAATAAGCCACATGAATTGACAATTTGTACATAATATTTTGGAACAGTAAATATTTTTCAAATATACATAGTATTTTGAAACGGAAGGAGTACATAAAATACTTGAATACTATAGTTAGGGAGATGATAAATCTGGATGGAGTAATAAACTTGAAAAGGTTTTTTCCTAGCCTCGACAAGTGTCGATACTACTATAAACTTGTAATTCTATTACTCTCTCCGGCCAAAATAATCCTGGCAACACTTGCGGTGACCGGATTTGCCCCACAGGCCAACAGCTACTCACACATAAACAGTTTATAAATTTCAATTAGTCATTCATCATGTTGTTAGCTTAATGGCCCTCTCAAGTTAGGACAGAGTGACAAGTGACAACTTGTATATTTCTACATTTTTCTCCTGACCCTCTGATGTAAGTATAAATGGAAACTGCACCCTTTGTATTTTTCAATAAAACCGATATGGAAAGATAATAGTTTTCTGTGCGGCGGTAAGTGTAGCCTTTGAATGCAGTTGACCCTACCAGCAATAAATTTAACTCATTTTCAAATACTGTCAAAAATTTTTGGACAGAGTATTATAGTAAGCAGTGTTGCTTGACGCGTGTATCATTAACATCACACATGCATTATAAGAATATACTAGTAACTGTACACTAAACACATACACTCCCTATCTACCAAGTGCATGACATAGTGTACTAATCCGGTGTAGCATTATCATTTTCTGATTAAAATGGGTTGTTGAGACTAATCATTGTTGAAGGAAGGAAAAATACTTTAATTTGCATTAGCCTAAATGCTTTTGTCCCTTCCACAAAAATACACAAAACCCTTGCGAGATTATCTCCCGCTCTACCTGTCCCTCTCCTTTTCTCTTCTTGATTCGTTCCTCCTGGGTAATGATACTTCTATACTTTTCTATTCCATTTTCCTACTCCGCTTATGAGAAGCAGTTCGCAAAAAGAAAAAGAGTTTTTATCAGCTAAATAATGACTCAGCTGTTTGACGTCTTAATTGAATTTGAAAACAGATACTGGTCCTTCATCTACAATTGGTTGCTCGCTTACAAGTATCTCCCTGCTCTCCTTGCAGTTTTGTGCAAGTTACATCTGTTCTATTTTCCTCAGCAAACAGCTGCAAAGGAATTTGCGTAGCTAGCATATAAGTTGAACTTAATAGCAACAAAATGTCAAATGTAGAATGCAGGCATCATCGAATCTATGCTGCACATATGCATTTACTCCCTCTATTCAGAATTATTATTACCATAAGGATTTTCAGAATGAACTAAAATTAGTTCAATTTGGAAAGCCTTATGGTAATTATAATTCCGGACGGAGGGAGTAAGTTATTCAAACAAAGACAAGAGAGAGCTTTACATTTATGCCTGCAATGCGCTTCCAACTTATGAATTCTGGTTAGAGGACCCCTCTTGTGCCAGGTCATCTTGATGCCAACAAATATCATTAACATTACTGTTCATATGCATGTGGGAATTGAATTCTGGACGCGGGAACAATAGCTTCAAGCGGAAAGCATCAACTCCATTTAAGTAGTAACGAAAGAGCCTTTTAGATCTAATAAAACCAAGTCGCCCGTACAAAGCAAGAGCTCCTTTGTTTGTCACCTCCGCTTCCAGCGTTACCTATCCATATAATAGCAATACCAAAATTACCAACCGATACTTTGTGTAAGCTCATATTGTTATATATAATCTCGACTGCACATAGTGGCATAAGATCAATTTGTCCAGATTATCCACATAGATCATGAAGAAAATATCCAAGCACAACAGCTCATCATAAGCACAATTTTAGTGGCAGAAATATCTTACCTCTTCACATCCTGATTCCATCATCACTCTTATTGATCTGGTCACAAGTTCTGTAGCTGCAATGTGAAGGAATTTGAACACGATAAGTTACCTAACTGAAAACAAACAGAAAGGTAAGATCTTTGGTCTGACTATGGCAGACTGAATGCAGGCAAGTCCAACAAGGTCAGAATTTGCACACCTACTGCCATGCAAATCACTGGGAAATTGGGCTCAATTGAAAACAGCCTCATATAAAAAAGCACACACAAGGAACACTGGAAGACATCATTACCAACGTCAAGATTACACATCTCAAAACCTAGGTTCCAAGATAGATTCAAACATCTTAACCAACAACACATGAAACTGATTTATAAACCAGATTTCCATTATAAACTCTTTAATAGCCATCTAAATCGAACCCACCATGTTCGCCACTACAATTGCAAAGGATATGGATCCATGCAAAAGTATAGCATGAGGACGTTCCTTGGATCATGATAACATACTACTGCTGTAGTTACAAAAGGTAATGAGCCAGGAAATAATACTGATAACTTTAACTTCTACTTTTGCATTCATTTGCATGCCATTTTTTAAGAAGCTACAACAAGTTGGATGGAGATGATTTCTATCAAATGATGAAAATCCATAGCGTAAGGAATTAAGAATACATATGAGAAGCATCCATACCAATTCCCTTCCCTCTATAAGGTTTGATCACGACCAACATCGCAATGTAACCTCGAAACGTGCTTCGATGCTCACCCATCTTGCACACCACCGTTCCCACACATTTCCCCTTATGAAAAGCCTATAATAGAACCGTCACAACACTCCAATTAGAAAAACAAATGAACAGACCATTTTCAACAAACACATTCAAAGGAAACAACTTTTCTCAGCTTTTCTTGCAAATAGAAGTAAATGAAAGGAGAGAAGAGGGAAGGTACAAGGAAGGAGAGCTGAGGCCAGAGGTAGACGAAGTAGCGGTAGGTGAAGATGGAGTAGGGCTCGCTGAGTTCCTCGTCGACGAGGCGCATGATGAGGGGCAGGTGATGCTCGCCCCCGTAGCTCACGTACTCTATCTCACTGCTCTCGAATTCCACCTGTTCCCCTTCTTCTTCTGCCATTTTCCCCGCCGCCCCTTTTCCGTCCCTATCTCCGGCGACCGGCGATCCGGCCTGATGCTGTTGGGCGAGACCCCTGAGCTCACGTCACACTGAATTTTCATTTTGAATGTTTTAATTTTAACTTGGTAGAGGCTACGGCCCATGAAGATTGACAGGTACAGCCAACGGCCCATCTGCCAATTGTCAGTTCATCACCATTTTATCCAAAAGGATTAATATGACTAGGGCCCATGAAGATTGAAGAATGTCCCCCAGCCAAATTTGTAAAATTGGCTCCAATTTTGCGGTTGTGGGTCCTAAAAACTGTGATGGGCCCATGGGCTGAATAACTTTTAAATAGGCCCAGGATTCGACCCTGGATCTTTTTTCATTGGAAGGTCAAACTAGTGGACAACTTGCTGCCTTGCTGGATAGTCCAGTCAAACAAGATGCATGTATGCTGCGGCAAGGACATACTATTGAAATGAATTGAGGTGGAAAGGCACCTATGTAGATTAAGCAGTTTTCAACGAGGTCACCAGATTTGTACAGTTGAGCGACTTTCTCACAAGATGCTTTCTTAAATCGGTTGGTTACCGATCAAAATCATTAGCAGTATAAGCACATGAGTGCTTGGTCAAGTTGTCCAAGATATATGGAGTCAAGAACATACTAAGCAGTAAGCAAAATGAAGATCATATGAAAATTACACATTTTTTTACTCTTTTGAATTAGCTAAGAAACACAATAAAATATACATTTTCCCACACCAACAATGATGTAAGTGAGTTTTACACACCTCCTTGATATATAATCTACAAGTTATAACATACACAAAGCAAGATTAATAAAAAAATATCTCATCAAACATTTGGGAGACACAAATTTAACTTTGTTCACCGCTAAAACAACGGCTACATCTACGAAGTATAGAAATCAAATTCATTAGTATCAATTTTGGATACACTCTACTTAGTATAGAGATTATAATACTATTAAAGAATGAACACCCTCTTACAAGCTATATAGAAATATCATTTTTATTTCAAATACACAAAGAATAGAGATTAAATTATTATTATAAATTATTTATGATTTGCCTTCTTTTTAATAAGACGATGACTTCGACTTCAAAAGTCTCTTGATTTTCTTTTCTAAAAAAACTTAATTTTTTATCTCCAAAACTCTTTATATATATATATATATATATATATATATATATATATATATATATATAGGGGAAAAGTTTAAATGAGATCGCTCTCATATTTCTTATATGAGGCCAATTTGAATCGTAGTCGTTGGATCTTGATCCGACAGCTACAAATATCATAATGATCTCACCCACTCATTGATGTGACACACTCACCTACTCACTGATTTGATATCCACCCTCCGATCGGAATCTAACGGTAATATGAGAACGATCTCATGTAAACTCATCTCTCTCTCTCTATATATATAAAATCGATTTACATTAGACAATTCTCATATAAGGGCAATGAGACAATCTTCAAGATCATTAGATTTCGATCCGACAATGGATATCAAATCAGTGGGTAGGTGAGTGAACTATCACTCACATTTGTAAACGTCAAATCAAGATCCAATGACTATGACTTGATCAAGCCTCGTATAAACCAAATGATAGCAATTTTATTTAAACTTTTTAATACATAAAATTTTTCTTTATATATAGAAAAAAAATTTAAATGATATCGTTCTTATATATCTTTGGACGAGCAGTCAGAATAAGATTTGACATCAAGATCTGACCACGATGATTTACACTTACATTCCTAATGATTTGACACTTGCTATCAAATTCGACGAGATGACTAGGATAATACTAGCCTCATACAAGTTACTTGAGAACGAACTCATAAACACCGGTTTAGTCTCATGTGAATATATATACTACTCCAAAGAAGGAAGATCATACATTTATATACTGCATATAATATCATAATCTCGACATTGGAGAATGTCTTGCATGTAAACGGAATCCATGACTTTCGAGTAGGATAGGCTCACCGACAATATTTTAGTTGACACGCGTAGCAAAGAAACATGGTCAACACGCAATACATTTATGTTTATAGTAAGGCTGTTCTATTGCCCAAAGAAAGCTATAAAACAGTTCAGTGTTCATGCTGCTCAACTGTCAAAGGAAGAGATAATAGTAATGCTTGGTCACGTCCACTGACCAATAAAAATACTACTCCTATGAGCTTTGACCTTTGAACTTGGAACCTATCAATAGCTCATTTCCTCCGAGGCGCTCAGTGGAGTTAAACCGGAACGTTGACGTTTCCTTGCACTTTGTTTTTATGGTACATTTCTTTCTAGTGCACTTCTTTTGGTCCATTTCCTTGCACTTATTTTTACACAACATTTCTTTTGTTTTTAAAAAAATGCAATGGTATAAACATCACATGTTCCTCAAGGACTACACCCGTCTGGCAGAAGCTATATTTCAGACTAACGTAGACTAGAGAGCAGAGAAGGCACAGAGATCTAAGACGAAGTGATGTAAAAAAGCCCATCTGTGCATCTATCTTCACCATCTTGTCAAAAAGGTTGTGCGTAATGAGCATCTAGGAAGTTCTTTACACACACTATGGAGTAAGAGACGAAGGAGTGCAGGGGAAGCTAAAACACATGAAAAACTAGAAAATTTGGTCTGGACTCTGGAGCATCAAATTTTAATCAAAGAAGTGCTCGACGCCTCGACGTGCTTATTGGCTGCTTGCAATCTCCGTTTCATGTAAAGAATAAAATGGGTGTAAAATGACTTTTGGGGGATTTGAAAGCTCCCCAACTAAAATAGTGTAATACTGCCCACTTCAAAAAGAAAAAAATAGCATAAAAGTGAGATGCATAGGACTAGTATAGCACTCATTGCACATAAAGTGTGCCTGTCTGCGAGCCTAAATAGCCAGCTAGGAAGCACCGATACTCCAAAACTGGAACCGTATACGCTTCATACCCATATCGTATCCGTGTCCCCATAGGATACGAGTGCATGATTGTCCTACCTTTGTATTATACAACAACTATTAATTACTTCATCAAATCCTTACCAAGGAAAACATTAAATAAATATAACATATTTCTTGATAATTAAGTTTTTAATACAAAGAACTAACCTATAAAAAACCTAAATATTCATAAAAGATGAGATTTTAATACAACTACATGTACTGCATTGTATCCTAATTTTCTCAGAAAATTGACGTCCCGGTTCCCATATCCATATCCGCGCTTCCTTGGTAGCTAACATTACTCTTTTCTTGGATTTTTTTCCAATACAAGAGATACATATGATTTGGCTAGATTTGTCCTTATATGTATGCCTAGAGTTTCAAGTGGCGTGGGGGACTACAAGAGAGGGATAAAACACGCTGTTAAAGTCAGCACGCATCATAGATTCCAGGTTAAGAACACTCGCCACTTTCCTTCTTGACCTACACCATTACCACCGGTCAGCCACTGCACTCGGGAATTTGAGAGGGATATATGCAGACCTGAAGGCCGTCAGAACCCCAATTGAGATCTGAGAATACTAATCAATAAAGGTGGATCGAAGGCATGGGAAGAGGCCTCTGCCTCCCGACACACCGGCGCCGGAGGAGAAGGGCAGCCAAGCCACGCCCAGCTTCCCAGAGTTCACTACTGCTCGTTCGGAGCAAGACCTGTCGGCCATGGTTTCAGCTCTCGCCCACGTCATAAGCACAAATACTCGAGATGTTGCAGATACGCCTGATCTGCCCAGACCGGGCGCAGGTGCAGCTCCTGAGATATCTGCCGGGCAAGGTAACAAAGGCTCATTAGTTAGAGGGTTATTTCATGGGTTTTGATTCTTTGTCTTAGAAAGATTTCTATGATTTGGACATCTTTTGACTTGCTAAGCAAGATTGCAGGCGGGAAAAGTAACTGATAAACGAGTACCCAAAACCATTTTGAGTCATAATTCATAAAGGAAGAGAGTGGTTGGATCTGGTGAGGGTTATTTGCGCTTTTAGGTCATTTACTAGATGATCTTTAGTCGTTTTCTGAGCTTTCTATATCCGGATAGATAGAGTAAATGATGAGCGAGGTCAAGTTGTGCTAAGAAATGAAAAGGAAAGAAAGAAGTAAGAGACGTCTGGAGTCATCTCTCTTCTTCGATCATAACACCTGGCCTATGCATCTTTTTTGTCTTGAAGATGTCGATGTAATTGCATAAATCTGCGTTCTCACTTGCTTTTTCTATCCAATATGGTACTCTCTAGAAGGCCGGATTGCTCCACATGATTCGTTTTTTTCCTGATATATTTGCTCCACATAATTGACTTCTTACAAAACTACGTACCTTTTCACCTTGAGAGCGTAAATCTCCGTAGCCTGTCTCTATAAATGAGTTTCCTTCAACCTTGATCTCTTGCTTCCCCCAAGGGTACTGATCTCAATCTGAATATTCTTGCACAGGTACTCTTTTTTATCATCGACAAGCTTCAGATCTTATGCACTGATCTCCCTATTACATCATCCGATGTGATCTTTGGGAGAAAATGATATGAATCTTATATTAATCTGATAACAAAGACACACAATAATATAGATTACTCCAATGAGGTCTCTCTCTTTTTTCGATTTTGTAAATTGTAACCCAGTTAATATCTCACAACTTCGTGGTTATAGCAAGTTAGGTGTGCAAATACTTTCACTAGCTCCATCAGCTTTTGATGATAAAGATATGGGTCTAGTAGTGGCTATTCATATCATACATAAGATATACATAGTTTTTCGTTCTAGTATCAATATCGTTACTTAGCCTACAAATTTTAGAAGAAGTAGTATCAAAGAGAGTTCCATTTATATCTCCCTTGGACTAACTAGTTATGATTTGACTATATATTCTGAAGTGGGCATTAGGAGAAGGAATTACAGGGGGGTGAGGCAAAGGCCATGGGGCAAATGGGCGGCAGAGATCCGAGACCCTAACAAAGCAGCCCGAGTGTGGCTCGGCACCTTCGACACAGCCGAGGACGCAGCCGTAGCCTACGACGAGGCCGCGCTCAGGTTCAAAGGTGCCAAGGCCAAGCTCAACTTCCCGGAGAGAGTCCAATGCCGTGCCGAGCTCCATCATCTCACTACCGACCAGAGGTCAGCCGGCATGACAAGTACCCAACACTCCATGCCATCTTCATCCCCTTTCCAACAACAGCTGCCAAATCTTCTCATGCACGGCCAGAACATGGCTTCCCCTGACATTCTACAATATGCACAATTCTTGTGCAGTAAGGATGAGGATCTACCCAATTTTGCATCAGATATGCGTAATCCCACTTCCTTGTTTTCTGCCTCGTCTTCATCATCCTCATCAACGTTTCCACCTCAGCATGAAATGTCAAGATTCTCTTCGCAGCTAGGGACTTCTTCATCAAGCTCGGAGCCTTCTGATCAAGGGAGGGACACAGCAGGCAGCGGCCGATGAAAGGAGCATTAGCCGCATCTCTAAGAGCAATATTTTCTGATAAGACTCCAGTTATTGTATGAGTTTCTTTGGATATAAAATGCTTCATTGGTTAAGAATGCTTGAAAATCTTTGTTTAGCTAGTGCAAACTGCATAATATGCTACAGGTATATTTGACTATTGGGTGACATGTCATTTTCGTAACATCACATGGTTGGTGCAATTTTTTCATCATTTCCAGCAGAGATCCATCCAACTAGTTCATGGTTGGGTGTAAGTATGTTTTCTTGCGCATTAGCACGGCGATCTTTTAATCTTTCCAACTGATGTTAGAAGTTGTCTGCTTTTTAGTATAGTACTCTATAACTTACAATGTCCACCGTGAAAACTTGTCTTCTACATTAAATAAAGAGTATACAGCATTTGAAGAGACTGATCATATGGTCATTATAACAATGTACTTCATAACAGTAAGTAGTTGAACACTATTGGCTCTTTCGATTAATGCATTCATCTCAGTTTACATGTCATGGGTGTGGGGTCGATATTAATGAAGTAATTGGTCTTACTTGTGACTGATAATTCTGGATTGTCGTTCGTCCATTTGTAATTACGATCAAAGAGAACTGCAGTTAGAGTGTTGGATACATATGAAGTCTTTATTATATGAATGTCTGAATTGCAAATGAACTAGACATAACAGAAACTAGAGAGTACCTAATGTAGTTTTTATGGGGAGTACTTAATGTAGTTAGATAGGGCGAACCTCAGCCGTCTGTGCAGTGGCAGGTGATCGATGGCAGCTGCAAAGCAGCCACAGCCTTTCTTTATCTAGAATCTAGGGTGAAATAGAAAACTAAGCAAACTTTAAAGACACTTCTTCTCTGACAGTAAACTACTCTGTTCTCCTCGGTTATTACTGTAACCACTGTCTTTTTAGCTGCTTTCGTACATTCTAGTATTAAAAAAATATCAAAGCAGAGGACTCAGGCCATGCAACGTAACATAGCACCGAGATATATAATAATTCTTGTTTCCGGCGGAAGTAGGGGCCCAACATTCTCATGTAAAGAATGGAAAGAAACCAATCCACGTGACTCGTGTTTGGCTGCCATCCACTGCATAGACCGACACAAGTTCTCCATGTGCTGCTTATCTCTCATCACTTGTGCTGTTTCAAAATTTAAATTGTGATGCTGTTCCGCTGGTAGGATCTAATAATAAGGTGATGAATGCTTAGTTTAGATTTATGCTAGAAGAAGACATACCCAATATTCCTCAAACAGGCTTTACCCGAGCCATGGCAGAATAGTGAAGTATGTGCAACTGCATATGTAAAGCTAATGGTTACTACATCAAAAATTACACAAACAAAAGAAGCTAGTACTCCCTCCGGTCACTTTTAATACTAAAAATTTAGTTCATTTAAAATATCTGTATCTATTATAAATGACCGGAGGGACTAGTTACGAAATCGAATAGTCACTTTGCAATTGTTTATCTACTTATCATAATGAATCAACTACCATTGTTACACTTCCATTATGACAGAACAAAGCTTGAATGCTTACGAGAATAAAATCTAACATGAAAAGTGCGTTTAGCCAATAGTAGCAAGAACAGTGTCCAAACAAGAGCGAACTTGGTTTACGGAGACGGTCGCATGAACGGCTGTGGGACTGCCGCATGGAAACGAAAAGAAAGTTAGGAACATGGGCAATTGGCTTTATACCCTGCAAAGCGCCGCAAACAGGTTTTGTTTATATTCATCAGGGAAGGTTGATGGATCTGGAGAAGACTGGAGACTCTAGGAGTCAATCTTTGCGGTCAAGACCATGAGATGGTTTTTCATGTGAATCATACTTAGCAAACTGTTGCCAAGAAAATAAAAATACTTTGCAAACAAACAACTGATCAACTAGAGAGCACTGCAGCGGGCACACTACAACTGTCAATCGTTTGAAAACACGTTTTGACTCCACAGACTCGTCCGAATCGAGGGAATAAAAAAAAGTCTTTAGCGACGGCAAAATCCGTCGCTGAAAGTGGTACTCTTATTGCGACGTATAAATTCTGTCGATAAATCTCCTAGATATAGCGACGGACTTAAAACTGTCGCTAAAACGTTTTGATATTTTGTCCATTGGTGCCTTTATTAAAAATATATTTTTTCGATGTATATTGTATTAAAAGATATTACATATAGTAACTACAATTTTGAACTTGCATAAAAGGTATTACATATTGTATTAAATATTTTATTTTTTTTAAATTTATTCAAATTTTGTAGTATATTATTTTTCATTAATTGTCATTGAGTTCTTAGCTCAATGATTAATTTCTCGATGACTATTTACAGAAACTAGTTAATTCATGCCTCAAAAAAAATAAATTTACTATATAATTTAATTTATTTTTGTATTGAATTTATATTTTCCACTGTTTAAAATAAAAAAACTAATAAAATCTACTATCCAACAATGCTTAACTCGGACTGCATATCATAATCTCTAATTTCACTCCTTATATAAGCAAAACTACTATAATGACTTATATTATTTGCTATTTTATAGAAAAATACTATAATTCTTAATTTTTTATATCTTATAAAATTTATAATATAATTTTTTTTTATATCCTTCTCAAAAATAAAAAACTTTTACCAGTATGACTCTATTATGAATCCATCGAAACTCCGCATATGGAGTCAACCCCGAGTATTGAGTTCTAGGTGTCAATCACTAAGTCCCAAAGTCACGTGAATTGGCACATCTGTCAGTACAGTGAAACTGGCCAGTGGCCAGCTTGAGGAGGAGGCCCCCTCATGGCCTTGAGTTAGCAAAGATCTACGCAAAGCTTCTGCCTGTTCCTACTACAAAGTCAAAGACAATCTGCTGTTCACATGCTCTGCCCCATCCTTTGCAGTTCTCCCGTCTTTAGTCATGCTTCATCTCCCTGTACTAGCCAACTTGAGAGAGAGAGAAAAACCGTCCATGTATTCTTTTCTGTTTAAACTTATCAGATTATAAATTAAAAAATATATTATAATTATTAATTAATTAAATAAAATTTTATAGTTTTAATACAATTTCAAAAATATTTGTGAATTTAATATTATGTACTACTATGCAGGCACCACTAGGAGTACGGAATACTATACTCACCAATATTTACAAAATTTTGTTAAAATCATACATTTTTATTTAATTAATAATAATTCCAAAAAAATACCCTAGAAAAAGATGTCAGATTATTCCACTTCCATTGCATTCCAATGATGAATTTACTTTTGGCCTGAATATAGTAACATATCACATCAAATGATGAATGCTAGATTGCTAGTGGCATCTATCGCTTCTTTTGTCACCCCTAATTTTATGGGTGCAATGTATTCCTTCGCTTTTTCTTCATGCGAGTTATATAGTTTTGGATACGACAGCTCTTGGACCCATATTATAAGCAATGTCATCATCGACATTGCTTTAGTTATTTATCTTAGAGTGAGAACCTAACATAGGAATTAGCCCGTTTATCCGAACTTGTCAATCAAGAACTTGATAGAATTTAATGCAAAAGAGAGATTTAAGCATACATGTAGCCATTAGAACCTTCAATGAAATTTCTGGTTTAGAACTTGGCTGAGAGCAATCTCACTTAAGACACCGTATTAGGATGGCTAATGGTGTATTTATAACTAAACTAAGGCACCACCGTTAAAAACCCTAGAATCCTGGCCGTCCATCCATTGGTCATCTAATGGTTCAGATCTGCCACTTAAAACCACAACTTAATGGGTATTCTGACTCAAACCCATTACCCAGACAGTTCTAAAAGCCCAAAACAGTGTCAATTGAGATAGTTGGGCCACTTTATGTTTTAGTACAAAAATAAGCCCAACATTTTTTCACTTGGCACAACTTCTCAATTAAGCCATAAAAAGAATAAAATATCTCACTTGGCTCAATAAAACTAACCAAGTGGGTAATGAGAAACTTTAATAATGACTTTCGTATGCGCATACAAAAAGTCATAACCGTATAAAATACCCTTCGAACTGTATGTGGTAACTTTATACTCATTCAAAATGTCATAATCGCATGAATCAAGGCGGTTATGTCCTCAAAGGAGAACATTCCCTTCGATGTATCATAATGCAACTATTTCATTCTGGTTGAGTGCTATATATGGCAAAATATATTTATGAGTGAAGGCATGCTCCCACTCATTTTGCAAATATTGTCTCATACTTTAAGTGCACTGAAAAATGAGACACCACAAGAAAAGAAACTGTAACTGCTATGATAAATGAGTAAAGTCCAGAAGTACATAAGCAAAATCAAATGCACGATGAGCTAATAAGACCCATATGATCCACATGACTCTTAAACAAAGAAGGAGGTAAGCCCTTAGTCATTGGATTAGCAACCATAAGCTCAGTACCGATATGCTCAATAACAACTTTCCCTTCTTTAACACGATCCCGAACAACAAGATACTTGATGTCGATGTGCTTACTTCGACTTCCACTCTTGTTGTTCTTCGTGAAGAACACAGTAGCACTATTATCATAGAACATCTTTAACGGCCTAGATATGGAATCGATAATAGTAAGTCCTATGATAAGGTTCATCAGCCAAGTAGCATGTGGCGTGCCCTCATAACAAGCAACAAACTCTGCCTCCATAGTCGATGACGCTGTAAGTGTTTGCTTAATACTTTTTCCAAGAGATAGCACAGCCTGCCAAAAGGAAAATATAACCTGATGTCGACTTTTTAGAGTCAACACAACCAACAAAGTCTGCATCTGTATATCCGACCAGTTCCAAATGATCAGAATGTCTGTATGTAAGCATGTAATCCTTTGTTCCCTGTAGATACCTCATAACATTCTTTGTAGCTCTCCAATGATCCAACCCTGGATTTTGTTGGTATCTACCCAACATTCCCATAGCAAAGGCAATATCAGGTCTTGTACAGACCTCCAAGTACATCATACTACCAACTGTCGATGCATAAGGAATTTCCTTCATGCTTTTCAATTCCAAAGAATTTTTTGGACACTGGAACAAGCTAAATTTATCACCCTTCACAATAGGGGCTGCACTATGTGAGCAGTTTTCCATGTTAAACCGCTTTACAACTTTATTGATATAGGCATGTTGAGACAATCCAAGGATCCTTCTGGATCTATCACGATAGATCACAATCCCTATGACACAGGATGCTTCTCCTAAATCTTTCATGTCAAAGTTCTAAGAAAGAAACTGCTTAGTCTTGTGCAACATCCCTAAGTCACTGCTTGCACGTAGAATGTCATCAACATACATGACCAGAAATGTGTAACGGATCCCACTAACCTTAAGGTATATGCACTGATCAACAATGTTCTCCTTAAAACCAAATGAAGTAATAACATCGTTGAACTTCAAATACCACTGTCGGGAGGCCTGTTTCAGTCTGTATATTGACTTCTTAAGTTTACAAACCAGATGACTACCTTTATCTGAGGTGAAACCTTCAGGCTGAGTCATATATACCTCCTCCTCAAGATCCCAATTCAAGAATGCCGTCTTGACATCCATTTGATGTAACTCCAAGTCAAAATGAGCTACAAGAGCCAAAATAACTCTCAATGAATCCTTCGTAGAGACTGGAGAGAAGGTTTCATTATAATCAACACCATCTTTCTGAAGAAAACCTTTGGCTACAAGTCGGGCCTTATATTTGTTAATATTACCAGATGGATCTAATTTAGTCTTATAGACCCATTTACAGCCAAGAGCCCTGGTGCCCTGTGGTAATGCTATGAGATCCCAGACTTGATTATCAGCCATAGATTTCATCTCTTCCTGCATGGCATCATACCATTTGCGAGAGTTATTTTCAGACATGGCCTGTGAATATGTAGCAGGATCTTGAATGAGTCCAACATTCTCGTCAGACTCCTGGAGGTATACAACATAGTCAGAAGAGAGTGCAGGTTTCCTTACTCTTGAGGATTGTCGAAGTCCTATTTCATCAACAGGTGGAGGGGCCTCTGCAATAGGAACTTCAGCAACTTGATCCTGAGGGGATAGTAGAGGGGGGATAGGCTGTTCTGGAGTCACCATAGGCGATACAACATCTGATCCTCTACCAAATGTGGGTATAATAACTGGAACCCGTATTTCCTCAAACACAATGTGTTGTAGAGAAATACTTCCACTGAAGTTGCCATACTCAAGAAAACGTACATTCCATGCTTCGACTACTGTAGGGGTGTGAGATAGACAATAAAACCTATAACCCTTAGACCTTTCTGCATAGCCAATGAAAAAACTACTGACAGTCTTAGGGTCAAGCTTCTTCTCAAGTGGATTATACACCATAACCTCAACAGGACAACCCCAAATGTGCACATGATCTAAACTAGGTTTCCATCCATTCTATAGCTCAAAGGGTGTTTTAGGAACGACTTTAGATGGAACTCGATTTAAAATATACACGACTGTCTTTAAGGCTTCACTCCACATATTGAGAGGAAGAGAGGAGTTACTAATTATACTCCTCACTATATCCATCAAAGTGCGATTCCTCCTTTCAGCAACACCATTTTGTTGTGGTGTGCTTGGTACTGTGTATTGTGCAGCAATACCATGTTCCTTCAGGAATTGCACAAATGGTCCAGGTTTTTGTCCACTCTCTGTGTACCTGCCATAGTATTCCCCTCCTATATCTGAGTGAACAATTTTGATACTCAATCCAGATTATTTCTCTACCTGTACCTTATAAGTCTTAAAAGCATCAAATGCTTCAGACTTTTCATTTAAGAGATAAAGATACATGCATCGTGTATGATTATCTATAAAGTTAATAAAATACCTTTGACCATTCAGATAGGGAGTACTAAACAGTCCACAGATATCAGTATGTATAGTGCCTAATTTCTCATCATGCCTCTTAGCACCTTTAGAAGACTTGTTAGTCTGCTTTTCCTTTATGCAGTCTATACATGTCTTAAGATCAGTAAAGTCAAGAGTTTTTAAAACTCCTTTTACTAATCGTTTTAAGCGGTCAATGGAGATATGCCCCAAACGCCTGTGCCATAACATAGAGGAGTTCTTTTTAATAACACTTCCTTGCACAGACATCATAGATTGTTCAAAGGAAACATGCAAAGAGAGTCTATATAGTCCATCAATCAAAGTACCAGAACCAATGGTTACTGAATCTTTAATAATCAGAAATGAGAAATTCATAAACTGAAAATTAAAGCCATGAGGCACTAGTCTTGATACACAAACTAAGTTTTTAAAAAAACTTAGAATATAGAAAACTCTTTCTAAATCTAAAGTGTATCCTGTATGGAGAACAAGTTTATATGTCCTCACACTTTCAACCTTTGAACACATCTTATTTCCAGAATAGATGTTGTGTTCCCCATCATTGGGTTTCCTTAGACTGAGAAACCCTTGTATGACAGTAGGGCTACACCAAAAACCCGGACCCGACCCAACCCGGATGGAACCGACCCGACATTGACCCGGGTCGGTTCCAAGGTTTTAAAACCCGGGTTCTATCTCGGGCCGGGTCGGGTTTTGCTTTAAAATACCCAAGAACCGACCCGACCCAAAATATACCATTTAAATAACTTATTTTTTAATATATATAATTTATTATTATTATTATAATGATATAAATTATTTAATTAAAGATTTTTATAATTATATTAATTATTTTATTAAAATCTCTGGTTTTATCTCGGGTAGGGTCGGGTATTGTGGGTTTATCTCGGGTCGGGGTGGGGTTTAGCTTTATGGGTTTTATCTCGGGTCCGGGTCGGGTTTTAATTTCTCGGGTCCTATCTCGGGTAGGGTCGGGTTTAGCAAAACCCGACCCTACCCGACCCGTGATGCAGCCCTATATGGCAGTAGAAACATGGATTTTAGAATCGAAGTGTCAATCCACCATGTGTTATTATGATGAGAATCAACATAATTAGATTCATAACACACTAAAGACATGAAATTACCTCCTTTCTTGGCAAGCCACTTCTGATACTTAGGGCAATCTTTCTTCATGTGTTCTTTCTTCTTGCAAAAAAAATATTTGGTTTCCTTGGTGATACCAGTAGACTTCATTAGCACACCTTTACCAGCTTTCTTCTTAGGAGCACAATGATTTGCACTCTCTAGCCACTTCTGATACCAGTAGACTTCATTGGCACTCTCTAGCTTCTCTTGCTTAAGTCTCCCATCTTCCTATACACATATACTCATAAGGTCATTAACTGACCACTGAGTGTTATGTGTGTTACAAGAGATCTTGAATGGCCCATATTGTGCAGGCAGGGAGTTCATAATAAAGTGGACCAAAAAAGTATCATCAATCTTTATTTTCATGTTGTTCAACTGATTAGCAATATCACGCATCTGCATGATATGCTCTCTCACCCCTTTGTCATCAGTTAGCCTCATGGATGACAACTTGGACATTAAGGTCCTGGCCAAAGGTTTATCAGAACTTTTGAATTGAGTTTCAATAGCTTTCAAAAGTTATTGGGTTGTAGCGCATTCTGGGATGGATCCCCGAATGCTTTGATTTATGTGAGACTTCATGAGCATGATGCTTAAGCGGTTAGACCGCTCCCACTTTTCAAAAGATGCTACCTCACTTGGCGTACTTTTTCCGTAGGAGTGGTGGGTACATCCATACGAAACGCCAAATCCAAGTTCATGCACCCTAATAGTAAAAGTATCTTTTCCTTCAAATCCTTAAAATTGTCCCCAGACAATAATGGAAGGTGCTGATTAGGGTCAGAAATAAAAGACGGATAAGCTGTAATAAAAGAATAAATACATGTAAACATTAAATAGGGCAAGAAATAATAACATAAATATGAAAATAGCCAATGCTAAAATTATGTAGTAAAATTGTAAACCTCCCTTTGGGCAAAGGTTGCAATCTGCATCAAATTTACTAAGCCGTATAGAAAAAAAGTTCATTTTGTCTCATGATAAGGCTAGTCGGTTATATAGAAAACATTATAGGAAAAATCTCACACCTTTGGGCATAGGGATTCACCCATGTTAAAATATATAACCCTCCACCCTATCCTAATTATGTAACGCTAACTACTACCTCCCTTTGGGGCCGGATGACAGTCTTTGTCACATAATCAAAATTTGATGATAGCACAATAATTTTATGTATGTGAATCTATGCACCCCATGGTAGCATTCTATATGATTCACACATTGACAAATAACTTAGGATGTTTTGGCCATTCCTAAATCATCTCAACGGACGTGGGAATTGAATTTGTGCTATTCACCTTTGTCAAAAAATAAAATGAATACAATTAATTATCAGACAATCATAACAATATCCATATACAAAATTGACTAGGGCATTAATGTCAATTTTATCATCAGGCTTTTGGGACTCGGCTAGGGGTTCCATCACCACAATGAAAAAAAATAGTCCAAAGTCCTTATACAGTCCATTAAAAAAAATTGTACAAGGTGGAAGCTATAAGCCCCTATAATAGAAAAAAATATACATTAATTCTACATAACTACATCCACCTCCAGATGTGGTCCTTGAAGTCTAGTGTCGCTTACAATAGGTATAATGTACACTTTCTCTCAAAATTACATAAGTGGTGCGCTCAGCAATTTTAAAAAATTGATAAAACATATGATTGCAATATAATCTCCTGGCCCAATGCCTCGACAGCGGCGGCTTTGGCCGGTGCGACTGTGCAGTGGTGGCACTAGCCAGAGCCCAACGCCTCAGCGGCGATGGCTCTGGCTGGTGCGTTTGCTCCGGCCAGCTGTCCGGCGGCTGTCTGGCGCATCTACCTCGAGAGATTTATGCATACCTGTAACCATTAGAACCTTCAATGGAGTTTCTGGTTTAGAACTTGGCTGAGAGCAATCTCAATCAAGACACCGTATTAGGATGGCTAATGGTGTATTTATAACTAAACGAGGACACCACTGTTAAAAACCCTAGAATCCTAACCGTCCATCTATTGGTCATCCAATGGTTCAGATCTGCCACTTAAAACCACAACTTAATGGGTATTCTGACTCAAGCCTATTACCCAGACAGTTCTAAAAGCCCAAAATAGTTGGGCCACTTTATGTTTTAGTACAAAAAGAAGCCCAACAGAACTGCCAATTGCTCTAGTATATGTTGTTCTAATTTAAAAGGGTTAAACATGCATGATTGCATGAAGTTGCATGGTCGTTGCTCCCAAAGTATATATAGGGAAAAGTTTAAATGAGATCGCTCTCATATGGCTTATATGAGGCCACTTTAAATCGTAGCTGTTGGATCTTGATCTAACGGCTATGAATAGCTATAATGATCTCACCTAACTCATGATGTGACACACTCACCTACCCACTGATTTGATATCCATCCTCCGATCGGAATCCAACGGCTATAAAGATTGGCCTCATGCTCCTTATATGAGAACGATCTCATGTAAACCCCTCCCGTATATATAAGCTAGTAACGTAGGCTGCTTCATCTTGGCAGGAAAATCACTTCTCGTTAGTCGATAACTTCGTCTTAAGTTCGATAAATAATACTTGTCAACTGGTATAGCAACAATAAAAGTACATGAGACACGTTCTAGCTGGCAGTACGTACAAGTAATTCCTAATTAACTAGCCCAAACAGTCTAAATATTGAGAAACAAATAAGTAGATTCGTAACATGGAATCAGGGAATGCCGGAAGCCTGCATGTGTGAAGAGGTATTCATATATGTGATCTATTTGCTAGCAACTTCAGTTATTGGAAATAAGAAAGCTTATTCTCGTATTTTGATTCAACGGACGAACTACTTAGTACCTATTCCTTTTCTCAAAATACAAAATTAATAGCTTCCAGACAGGTATGGAACTTGGAAGGATATGGACTTCTTTTTTACGGCTCAGAACTTGCACGGATAGTCTACTGTGACATATTGGGAAAGTTTTATTCAAAGGACAATTATTCAATACGAGAGTAATGCACATGGACTTCCCTCATGGCCTCATGTTGGGGCTGACCGAACAGATCATGAAGTAGTGTTTACAGCTACATCTTCTTCGTTGGCAACACATCAAGTATGTATGATGAGTGGGGCTTGTACGTACCCGAGGGGATTGACGGCAATGCTCTAAAACATCTCCAACTGAGTTCTCACCAGTTGATGTGGCAATTTGAGTACTCAGGTTTTGAGTTTTCCCTCCAACTGAGCAGTCAGATTTTATCTTTCTCCAATCAAATAGTGGGGCTTGCTTTTATATGGTTTTGAAATTTACAAAAAACAAAAAAAGATTTGGAAACTCAACTTTTAGCTACTCAATTTTGAGATTTCAAGCTGGCTACCCAAATCCACCTAAACATTTGGGTATTCGGTTGGAGATGAAATTTTCCAACTGACTACCCAAAGGCCAAAACCAGCCTTTGGTGCGGAGTTGGTGGATTTGGGTACTCGGTTGGAGAGGCTCTAAGAGGCCGGTTGTCCACACCCCTGATCATTATGAAAAATATATTATATACTCAGCATTGTCATATGTTAATACACTCCATCCATCCCACATTAGATGTCTAGATGCTTGTTACGTGTTAGAATCCCAAAGAATTACTACTAGTTAAATTAGTTCAACATCTAATGTTGTTGACAAAATGGTTTCAGCATTTGCAAGCGCAGATGAAAGTGGAAGGCATAACATAACTTGCTTTCAAATAGTTGACAATGTACTTGGGCTTGCTGACCATCCTAATACAAGGCTGGAACGTTGACACTAGTGCTCGAACAAAATACAGGGTACCATTTTTACCGTGCAGCAATGTATCTTTAAACCAATATAAAGTTCATTTTGTATCTATAAAAAATCACTTCAGCCCACCCAAACCCCTCCACCATTTCCAATGCAAT
The DNA here is from genome assembly GCA_039654745.1 of Houttuynia cordata. Classification (NCBI taxonomy): domain Eukaryota; kingdom Viridiplantae; phylum Streptophyta; class Magnoliopsida; order Piperales; family Saururaceae; genus Houttuynia; species Houttuynia cordata. The sequence goes on along the minus strand of CM077507.1, from coordinate 25,237,180 downwards.
GCGCGACTCTGCTGGTGAAGCTTCACTAGCGGATTTCAGTCCATTGCTGGTTCGATAAAATTGGCAGCCAAAATTAGTAATATGTGAAGTGTATTCTGGTTTAGAAAAACACAATTGTTGTGTGATAGACATGGTGTCCAGGTCGTGCATCAACATAAAAAATACCTTTGCTCCTGTGGATCACACTTTTGTGTGTGGAGAACAAATTTAACACTATATTTGCAGGTATGACCAATATCGCGCACTTTTAAAAGGTTTGTTCTATGCACACCAGTTCTTTTCCTTGAAAAATTATCTGTTTAATAAAAAAATATTTTGCACATGAAAACAACGTTTACTTTTTAGTCTTTAGGGTCAAGAGGCGATCAATTGCAACTTACTTGACTAAATTACAAGAGTAATATCATATTCCCTCAAATCCACACTAATTGTCTTATTCATAATCATAATCAATAATCAAATAGCACCCTTTCCCAACTATTTAGGGTCGGTGATATGGATCTTACTCCTCCATTCAAGCCTGTTTTGGGCTACCTCTTTTGTAAGAGATAGTAAAGTCAATTTTTTTTTTATTAACTCCATCAAAGTTTTCTTAGGTCTCTTTCTCCCTCTTTTAGCATCGTTTATATGTATCCATTCTAATCTTCTTACATGGGCATCTAATGGTCTTATTTGCACATGCCCATATTAACGCAACCTACATTTTGGACATTTAACGGATCTTACTAATTGTCTTATTGTTTATGTAAAATGAAGTGATTTTAGTTCATTTTGGTAAATAAAATAGGAATATTAGTATGGTAGGGATGGAATACAATAAACGGACAATAAAATATGAGGCATTACTAAAACTGAAGGAGTTGAATTTCTCTTTTCTTTTTGTATGAGAGTTGAATTTCTCAAGAACGTTGTCCTTGTGTATGTAAATCTATTCTTGCGTTAAAATCATTATACTAAGGCAAACGACAAAGAAGAAGGATGCCCCATTTTGTAGGAAATGAATCTGGACCCCGATTTGAGGATGTGAAATAGGATTGAATGATGTATCTCCCAAGAACACTGATGGGCTGCACAAGTGCATCCAGCCCATCAAGGAGACACTTGACACCACATTTGAATATTTTTTTCCTTTTTACTACTGAAAACTAGAATCTTCTACACCTCACACCAACAATGGACCCAAAATCAAAAGAGCCACACAAACCATTTTTGGGCCCCTATAGTTAATGCACATCAGCTCCATACCGCTTGCTTATTTGAACGGATGCGGCCGAGCAAGTGTAGCTTCTAGGCTGTAGCTCCATACTGCCCATTTTTTGGGCCTTGGTGCAAGCCTACAACATAGCTACAATACGGTGCTTACTCTGAATACTCATGATGTGCCCTGCTGATAAGTGATCTCTACGATCCTATTAGAGGCTAATAATTTGAATATTTTCATCTTCATATTGGTGCTTAAGCCTTAAAGGCTTTCCTAAATGATGATTACACTTACATTATATCGAAAAGTTTGCCCCTTGTGCTCACCTCGTTAAAACCCAAAATTTTAACCTTTGTGTGCAAACACTACAACTATGGATTTTCCTCGAACCAGCCTTCCACGAGGTGAACAAAAATCTTACTCCACATACCATTCCATTTTAACATCACCATAGACATTTGTCACTTTTCTTACAGAAAACTAAGACAACCTTAAAAACTCTTTCTTGACTGTGTGCCTCCACCCTATCAAGCCAAAGCATCATCCTCCTCCATTGCAAACACTCATGTTACAAAGATACTGCCTCTAGAACGGAGGCCCCAGCAAGGAGCTCGAAGCGTTGCTGCTGCGCTCAGCATGGCACAACTGCCGGAGCTTGGTGGGAACGTACCAGATGCAGAGGCGGGAGTGGGCATTGAAGATGGCATCTATGTCCCACCCCTGTCGTGCCGCCATGGCCACCAGCGGCTTGTAGCAGGCCTGCCTCCACGCCCCAACGTTCTCCCCCCTCTCCTTGTACGCCCGCCTCAGCGCGTTCGACGCCTCCTCGTCCAGACAATGCAGCGCGTAGCAGTGCACGTAGTGCCTCATCTTCGGCTTGTTTATGTAGCTCGCCCCTGCCTTCTTCGCATATCTAAACACCTGGTTCGTCACCTACAACACCCAAAAGACCATTTAGTATTTCTCCTGCATGAAGAAGGAGAGGAGGTTGGGGAGTTTCATGAGCTTCACCTTAGTGGGGCACTTCTCGCCTCTCTCTTTGGCGATGTTCTGGACCTGGATGAGATACTGGCGGCACTGCTCGTAGAGGTGGAAGAGATAGTCGAGGCCGTTCTTCTTCCCGCGAGCCACCTCGCCGGGCTCGGTCACGATGAAGGGATGCTCTCGCTGTCGCTCGCCTACGTCTTCGTCTCCGTCTCCGTCTTCGTCGTTGTACTGATCTCCACCAGAGGAACTCTTTGCCGATTTCTTCCGCCTCTGCTTCTTCCTCTCTGCTCCAGCTTCAAACACGCCCACTCCCCCGCTCGCCGCCGCTTCCTTCTCCTGCTGCACCGGCTCCTCCGACAAGCCTGCAGTAGTAATTAATCAACACAAATCAGCACCGTTTTTTCGTAATTAACAGCAAAGTTTTCTTTTCATGTTTGGTCAAATTACATGAACAGTGACAAGGCGAAATGGCAAATTTTCATGGATTGTCACGTGAATCTCCTATAATGAGTCTTGTGCTTTATCTATAGTGGGTCAATATTCCCCCAATCTCCTTCGGGGGAGGAGACTCAAGAAGACAACCAAACTTTTCTAAACTGTCTAAGCTTCGTTTGACCAAAATGGATAGGAAGAAACATAAAGACAAAATCACTGGATTTTCCTCTGTAAACTGTAGATTCGAGAGAAAGGGAAGGAGCATGAAGATCCCTGACAAAGGCCAATGCATTGCTACACGCCCCCTGCACTCTCTGTACTGCATACACACGCTCAGCCCAGAGCCTACTCATCTCCAGCTCCATGATTCCCATTTCCGTACGCCGGAGTGAGGTGCAACCAGTAAGCCCTTTAAGTAGTGTTATCAGCTAGCTAGTATAGAGATGGAGTGTATTAGTATTAGTTTACAACTTATAACTGCTTAGTGCTTACCTTCTTGTGAGAGAGCGTCAAGGGCGTTGCCGTCGGCGGCGGCGATTTGGCGCCGCCGTGCTGCTTCCTCCTCTTCGAGGCGCCTCCTCTCGGCACGGATGGCAGATTTGATGCCATAGCGCTCGCCCATGAGGAGGTCGCAACGGAAGATTTGCGCGAGGGCAATGATGACATCGTCGATTTCCTCGTCCTTCATGTCGAGGAGAGTGCTCACCGTGAAGCCCATTTCGGCCAACTTTGCCGCCGTGAAGTATCGCACGCCGTAGCCCTGGAAGAAGTCCTCCAGCCCGCCGAGGTCCCGCGGTCGGAAGAAGGAACCAACACTAGGAGGCATCGCGTCGGCAGAGAGGAACCGGGTGGGCGGAGGCGGCGCCATTGCCGCCGCCGCTGACCGGGGATCCCACTTGATGAGGCTGGCGGAGAAGGCGTCGGGGTCCATGCAAGTGGTGGCAAGAGTGCTCTTCCTCTAATTGCAATTTGCAAGGTGTCTACTAGCTTCCTTTATAGGAGAACTGAAGTGAAGCGGTTTTACTCATTTACCCTCGCTACAGAGCAATCTTTGGCTCACGTATCTTTGATGTTTGAACTTAATCAGGCTGAACTTAGCTTATCTTCCGGCTTAACACCCTAACACGCGATTCCTCTCGCAAAAAACTCAGTAATAAGGCTTGTCATTTGATTTGCTTGATCACTGGCTTGTGGTAATTAGTTCACATTTGGTTGCTTATTTACTTAGTGAGTTGTGGCCTTGTGGGCGAAAAATGTCTGAAATACTTGGAAAGATTGATTGAATAATCCGTACTTAGAACCAAAGGGTACTGTTTCAGCACCCTGTCGATTTCTGAACTCGAAGGTGAAATTTGAAAGAACAGGAGACTGGCACTTTTCCTAAGCTTAGCAATGGAGTGGGTAGTGCATCGTTTGGCACAGTGAATGCTGGCTAAGAACCGAGTTTATTCATAGTAAGAATCTTTATAACTTTTTTGTTTATAAATTTCAATGTTGCTACACTTACACAAATCGAGTAAAGCAGGTGAATCAAAAAGAAAATTGACTTAAGCAGGCTCATGATGTGATGGTTAAGATGGTTTAATCGCGTCGAGTCTTTGTGTGGTCACTCGACGCGAATTCTTAGGCCGGTTACTCATTTTAGTAACAATAATGTACTGTAGTTACCATATTAACGAAGTGTAGATTTAGTGGTTGCATGGTCTTCTTTCCTGGAGTGTATAGAACTACTGAACTTCTTCTTGTTCCAATCCCCACTCAAAACTGTTCTAACTGCTGTATCCACCTTCACCAGGCAGCCCATCACAGTCTCGACTTTCTACACATCCCTCTCTCATGTGGTTACCATCGCCTCCAACATGTGATCGACGGCTCCCATCCACTGGCGGATATCCTGGCGGAAAACGTCCAGGCGGACAGAAAAGGCTTCCCTCTCACGGGCGACCATTGGGGCCGGGAGAAGGTTCTTTTCGTGGCTATTTGGTATCCGGGCATGGCAAACCACGTGTCTTGTACGCAGGGGATGTGCTAGTAATAGTGGTCGGGCATCAACCCTGCAGCCCAGGAGCTGTAATGATACAAATATGAGACAGTGGCAGCTTAGTAAATAAGCAGGATTCCTTCTCTTATTGGCTTGAGAGAGAGAGAGAGCGCCAGCGTTGCAGGAGGGGGCAGAGGGATGCATAGGAGAGGGGTCAGCCTTTAGGAGAAGCGACCTGCGAAGTTGGCAGACCTGAGGATTATATTGTACTTGAACAGTGCCCTTGGCCCTTGGATCATATTCGTTGTCTCTTTTCACTTCAATCTCGTATTTAAAACTGATAAGTTACACTTGTTTCATCTCAATGCTGAAGCACAGATGGCCGAGGAAGTGCGGCCAGCCGGTACAGTACCAGGTTGAAGTGTTACAACCCCATAGGAGAATGCAGATAGCAAAAGGACCTAAACCAATAGAGGTGGATGAATAGGTTTGGACGTCGTTGCTGATGGGGTACTGTACCATCCCTTCAGCATGAAACAATTGGGACGTCCAATCTAGTATAGATAGGCAACAGCAGCAGCAGTTACAGAGAGGCCTTTATCCGCATGGTCCGGAGTCACAGCCCAAGTGAGAGAGGAGGGGAAGATCAGGAATCTTCTGATTAATGGGAAACAAGGAATTCAGGGATGGAAAGAGGCAGGGGACGAAGTTGGTGCTGCGTGGGGGGAGAGTGAGAGAGCGAATTCTTTTCGTGGCGGCATCGACGGCGGTGCTGCTGCCAGCACAGTTCCAGCAGGCGGCTCTCTTCTGACTCCAACTCATCTTCCTTGCCCGTCCCTCATCCTCTGCTGGACACGTCTATTATGTCCCTTCCATCCCTGTCCGCCTCCCCTTTCTCCTCCTTTATGCGTGTCGATCCAACCCCCAGGGTCTCCGCACTCTTGATGCTTTCCTTGTGTCTCGAGCATACTTGCAATTTCCCTCCCATCCAGCCACCCCATGCATGCATGATAAATATAGTACTAATCTAAGGAAACATTCCACCACGTAGTTGATTAGTTTTTTTTATATATACATAGTTGATTAGTTCTTTTGCTTATTGGTTTATGGAGAATGGGATATATCCTACTAGAGAGTGGAGATCGAACAACTCACAAAGGGAGGCTCATGGCTGTGTTGTTATATCGAGCGGGTAGATTCTTATTCAAGAGACACGATAGAAAACAGACTAACAGTTTTTTTTATAACAGAGAATGCTACCGTATTGTTTTGTATGTAACAAAAAAAAACAGTGTCTAGGATGCCTGGACAACGCCTCATAAACTGATCAGGTAGCAATTCGAATGCCTTGTGCTGTACATTATATAGTGATGGATGGGCATTGTATATACCTGGTCACTTTGGGTATTAAGGACTTGCACATAGATTTGCATATTAGAGGCTCAAAATTAGACATTAACATTTTTAGCCAATCGCCCAATAGCGTAGTCGTTGGACCTCTCCCTGTTGTGGATGAGTTCCCAGATTAGAGATTATTCCTCCTATAAAAAAACATTTACATTATTATTTTGCAAATGTTATTGTTTCGGTAGTTTCGACAATTTATCATTAAGTCAATTTTGTTTATTACACCGACCTTATTATTTTAGTGTAATCACCCTTTGTTGATACCCATAAATTGATCTCTCAAAGTGTATACTCCTATTAAAAAATGTCTAAACTTTACAACTTTATACTACAATCCCTAAAAAGGAAAAATAAAGAATGTAAAGAGTGAAATAAAAGGCGAACCTCGCATCGCGTGGTCCACTAACAGGCACCACCTACGTCGTTGATGGGGGGATGAGTGAGAGCCAGTGAGTACTGGACACGTGCAATGGTGATCAATTCCCGTGAGTACTATAAAGTGTAGTTTGGGCCGGAAAATGAACTTCGTTCAGCTACCCCGCGTGATTACTGTTCTGTCTCAGTACGTATTATGCCACCAGCTTTAAGCCTTCCGAAGTGTTGTAGTAATAAAGAAGAGGCGACCTTGTCTTCTGCTGTTTTTTCCTTGTATTCAAGTAGACGACGAACGAGTACGGTGTTAGACAGTGGCCACTGGCCAAGAGATATCAAATTTGCCTGCAAAATCTGAACAGTTTTGGCTCCTATTAAGAGTTCCAGCTCATGTTGATTTCTTTCGACTTGTCTGTGTCCTTTTTTTTTTGTTAGAATGCCGGGGCAAGACACAGGCAGGGAGACCGCCAAAAATTCAGGAGCCCTCCCAAGCCATTCATTACATCTCACCGAGAGGGCATGGTTTGTCCTGATTGCTTTCCTCGGTTCAGTGGAGAAACATATATATGATACCCGTCTCCTGTTATCATTTATTTTTAACATTTGGATTTTTTAGCTCGTTTCTTTTTTTTTACCAAGATCAGAAGAAAAAAACTGAAACTACAGCCTTCACGCAACTATTCTTATATATCAACTGTTTCTAAACACAGATCAACAACTTTGTATTTCCTACTTCTGAACTCCATTTGTTTATAGTTTTTCATCCACTAAACAAACTATATTACAGATTTCTTCTCTAATGCTTCACATAAAAGCTTGCTATCGATCTGTGAATACAAAATATTGTAGAACTTTGTCAACTTTCTTCTGTATCAACGTTCTTCAACTTTGCAGTCTCCTCCATTTCTTTAGATTTTTATCTAAGAAGATTTCGTTTCTGGTTTTTCTTATTTTTTGCTAGAAAATTTCTTCTTTACATGGTCATAGCATGCACTTCTGAAAATGAACAACGACTTCCTTTTGGCTTATGGACATATTTCAACTGGGCACCGTCGAGTTCGGAACGTCGATCATGGCCCGTGGGTGATGTCGAATAATATATGATAATGTGAAGAATAGTTAATATACTAGTGTTATATTTTCAAAATATATATAAGTTAAATCAGCGTTATTCGTCGATCAATAGATAAGCATGTTATATGCACGTAGTAATGAAATTACATGTAATAAGAGACAAGCCGCGGCCATGCCTTCTTCCTGCCCAACCTTGTACATAATACAGTCTTGGGCCATCTAGTATGACAACTTCAAAGAAGGTTCACTAGTATTAGCTTCCTGAGTCTTGGATGGGTACCAACGGCAGTTTCCCACCATAGACATCTGGCAATTGGCACTCATCAATTTCCTCGAGCAGAGTTGATTTCAATCTCTTATTTTCGACAAACGCTATCTGCAAGACCACATATAAATTAACATTGATGATTTTGTTTCAATTAACTCAATTATGGTTAATATAATGCTCCTAGATGATCAGAACATGGGTGATTCTCTCTTCCAAAACAGAGAAAGCAGCATAAATCCTGATAGTTTTACCTTTTTCTTGGTGTTTTTATCAATAAACGGGTAGATAATTTTCCATGCTGTCATGAATATGGAAGGTACATGGACTAGATACAACTTCCCCAGCCTCTCCGGGTAGTACTCCTGGCAACACAACGTATATCCCAAAACTTGGTTATCTATCCCAAAAATTGGTTATCTGCATGAGGTGCTCATACATAGAAGCACTTTAAACTACACAAGTCATATAACGCCAACAGTATGCAAAGAAAAATTCATAATTTTTTTATCAGTTATGAAATTAAAGAAATAACGAGATATCACCATTATTTACAATGTGAAATTTAGTCTGTATTTAATGTGCTAACCTCAGGTTTGGAGTGCAATACTTAAAATGCTGTTTTAATTCGAACAGAATAATTAAAGTCCTTTTAAGTGGAAGGTGATAGTTCTAAAGAGGAAAACCTGCAAAATGGTAAGAGCTGCTAAATATGCACGGATATCACAGTGAGAATAGCCCCATCCTTCAAGATCTCCAATTATGGTGAACTTCTCCGCTCCACTAGGCGCACTAAGAGGAAATCAGGCTTAATTAAAGCACATTTAACTTCATGGTGAAATGCAGGGAAATTCAGTATAAAACAACAAGAATTGCATACAGAGGCATCAAGATAAGAAATTACCTTAAACATAATTTTTCAAGACCGTAGGCTACAAAGCCTGCACGAACAGTCAAGGGCACAGAGTTAGTTACATGTATTAATACACAACAACCAATAGGAAGTCGCCTTTTAATTTTTTTTAATAAAGATTAATGGAGAATGTTGATCAAGGATTAGATTGTTAAATATATAGAAGCATTTTACTTGTTTGTAGATATATGAACATACGCTTAAACTCCTCCAGATCTCTTCCACGGCAGCAATGCTTCGCACCAAAGCCTACTCCTATCCGCCGGCCCTTTTTATCAAATCCTTGCATGAATACCTTTTTCTCAGCAAGTTGATTAGGGATCTCTGTCTCAGAAATATGTCCTTTTGGCATCTCTGATTGTCTCCATTTAAGGAACCTGAGAAATTGTGCAGAGGCTTTCTCTACGTCCAGGTCCCGAGCACGCAAAAATCTTCTTAGCATCAAATCATCGAAGTCCTATAGGGCAGACATTACAAGTTTCGGTTCACATGCATATGTATGATGCAACCAATAGTTACTTGCAAACTAAAAACAACCAAATCCTCTTACATGAATTGAGAAAATGTTTTACTTTGTACTTCAATCTAAAACAGATACACATGAATATAAGGTCTATAATATATGAGTGTGCAAATCCTTAATCATCGAAGGAAGAATCCTCACAACCATAAAATTCATTAAACTTTCTTCACTCTCACAATAGTTCATTAGATAGCAATGCATCAACACTTGTTAAATTAGCAGATCTAGATGATGAATTATATCTAGGAATCAACTGGAAGTTGTAGAAAGAATATTACAAACAGGTAACACTATCTGAAACAACTTGTGCATAAAATGATATCCGACAATTAACGACTACTTTTTGTGGTTTACAAACGCAATCAACTGTCAATGTGGTGAACAAATCATGGTCGATGAACAGACAGCAACATTATTAAGTGATCTAACTATACAAAGCCTCATGTCACTCAATTCGCTGCAAGTGTCCTCCAACTATACAAAGTTTCATTTCACTCAATTCGCCGAAAGTGTCCTCCAAAAGTGACCAGCTATCTCGGAGATTTACACATTTTTCTTACTGTTTATTCTCTCCAGTGAAAACAGTGACATGGTGCAGCTGAAAGAGAATTACATCGACTCGAGACTATTTGTGAACATTAGGAGCCATTTTCATTCAATCGCTCCTAAAAACAGACAGACTATTTAGGACCAAGATAATGCAACTTTTTCATTGCCAAAAAGAAAATAAGAAAAGATAATGAGCTCTTCAGTATAGTAAAGCCTGAAAACAGGTCACCACATATTAAATCTTTTTTTTTTATATATAACTACATATTAAATCTTAATGCAACACATTTCATCGTTTTTCAAACAAAATGTAATGGAGTCATAGTCACAATATTTCGACTTTGGTTTATTTTAATGAGGGGCCCTTTCATTTTTGTTTCGTTTTGGAAAATTTTCGGAAAGTTTCGGAGTATAGAAAGAGGAAGGAGCAGAGAGAGGAGGAGACAGAAGGGGAATGATATTAAAATATATATGCTCTCAACAGAAAAAAAGAACCCTTGAAATTACCTACCTAAAATATAATTAATAAAAAAATTTGCTCCCTAAAATATAATAAATTTAAAAATATGCTGCCCAAAATGTAAAGAATCCGAAAATTACCTCCCTAAACAGTAAATTTTCGGAAAATTTTCGAAAATCTAAAAATTTCGAGAAATGAAATAAATTTAAAAATAACATGCTGTTGTTGCCTTTTTCGCCGAAATTTCGTTAATTTCTCGAAATTTTCGCGAAACTTGTGACTCTGAATATAGTACAAGGATCAGTAGTATCACGTCTAAAATTTTGCGAATTAAGTGTCTCAAATTGCTAGCCTAACGAAAATATAAATCAATTTCAATGCAGTAGCCAGCAACATATACGCAGATAGTAAGCAATTGAGGGTAATAATTTGGATGCAGCAACCTGAGACTCGTAACATAAGAATTGAAGCTACAAAGTGATAGCAAACAGACGAAGAAGAAGAAGACGACAAAGGAAGACCTTGGCGGATGAGTCCTCTCTGTCCACAAAGGCTCTCATCAGACTCAATTTGTGCTTCTCCACCTCAGAGCTATGGACACCTTCATCTTTCTCCTCAGTCCCTACTGCGTGTTTGGAATCCATCTAAGATCCTGGAGGAGGCTGAGGCCAGAATCCTGAATAAATTGTGTTTGGATCTGAAGCTTGGCAGTGCAGGCAGCTGACTAGCTAGAAAGAGTGATCGAGAGAGCTCAAACAAGAAGGGGATGGGACAGCGGGAAGTCATTCAATGCAATGTTTGCATGGCACCTCCTTTATCGTGCTTAGTTATTATCAGGTAGGTGGGAATTGGATGACCGGCAACAAATAGTCTTGTGGGTAGAGTCCTGTTCCTCCTCATTAACCACCCTACATAAGGTGTCGTTTGGAAAGTCAGTTGTGAGTTGTAGGAAAATAACATTTCTGGTGAATTGATTTGTCATTTAACGGGAATGATTTCTTTCGCAAGACAATTTCCATTTGTGAACTAAAGCCATCTAAGCATCATTCTCTCTATATAATGAATTAACCTCAAATGATGGGAAATGAATTTGTGGTAAAAAAAGATCATCCAAACATTATTATTCGGAAATGGGTAAAAAATGGCGCAGAAATGGACGAAATGTAGAGACTTGTGAAAAGTTAATATACGCCCTTGCTCAGTAGCATCGACATGCGAGAGGGCAGCTGATTCAAACCCGCTTGGCCCCTGTATCAACGAATGCATCATCGGATCAAGAACCAACAGTCTACAATGCCACAGCACATGCAGCCCCACATGATCAGGGGGGGCGCATATAAATGGTACTCTAGGAGTACATTATTTTGTACGTATTTTTTTAACAGTAAAATTATTTTTAAAATTTCTCAGAGGCTGCCGAAATAACCGGGTCAGTGATATATTTCGTCAATTTCTCTTCAATATTGGCTGCTTGGTGCATGAGTCAGTTCAACTCTAAGCTGTGAATCTTCAAGTTGACATTACCACGTGTATTAATGCGATGACTTTGGAAATTGTTCTTCCCCCATGTTTATTGGAGGTGAAAGCGGAATGAGAAACGTAAGCCAATGTGTCGGTCGGTGGACCTTGAATGATGTTTGTTGCATGGTAGGTACAGCAAGAGGCATTTATAAGGATTGGATGTTAGGTGTCGCATTTGTCACGAGTGCGGACCCCTTCATATCAATTCTAAATAGCTAAGCCATTATGGGAAGAGAAACTAAATCTCATTTGCAGGTCAACCTCTAATGCACAAACTACATTGATGTTTGAGGCTTTATTTTATTTTGACATATGAGTCTGCCTAATAAAATAGGGCTGAATCCATGCTTATGCACCAACCAATTTGACCCTCATTATTACATATCGATGGAGATTTTGCCATATTACCTGGCCATTCGGGACATGGTCTTTCCATTTTGCCCTCCCGCCCAATCTTTCATGCTTTACTCACGACGGGCTTCTTCTCGAACTTAGTCACCGGGACTGCCTCCTCCTCGACTGGGAATAGGACAGAGTCGATACTATGGACCGTTAACGAGTCGTATCTCCCTCATTTCTAATCCGATTCGCCCATTTTTTTTTGCATTCTTCTTTATTTTTACTTATCTTTCTTCTAATGATGATATCTTAGGGATCTTGAAACACTATCTAGTGGGGATGAATAATTTATCGTGTATTTTGACTCGCACCTTTTTTATTAGTCGTATGCTTAAACACACGAAAGACAAGTATATTGTGTTGATATTTTAAGGATCGTGGTATCATGTCATCAAGGACATGATAACAGTGTTATTGTGTATTTAAATACACGATTTGAGAGCAACATTCAATCTCGTCAAATCTCTCTCATTTCTTATTTATTTTTATCCTATGAGGATATTCTAAAATATTTTTACACAACTTCTATTGGGGATGCTGAATTTGCAAAGAGGGTAGTGTCTCAACATACTCAGGCTATCATCATGAGAAAAAATAGGAGAAAAATAAAAATGAACACAAAAAAAATAAGTAGAAATTGATAAGAAATGAGGGCGATATGACTCGTTGAAGTACTATCGTGTATTTCAGTATTACCGTGTAAAACACATGAGCTACTTCAATGAGTCATATCTCCCTCATTTCTGATTCATTTTTTCCATTTTTTGCGATCTTTATTTTTTCTCTTTTTTCATGATGATAGCCTAAGGATCTGTAGACACTATGCTATTATTATTAGAGGAAAGATGATGAAAATAACAAAGAAAGCAAAATGAATGGGTAAAAATAAGTAAGAAATGAGATAGATATAACTCGATGAAGTATGTTATACTCTCGTGTTTTTAAATACATGATAGCAATGCCTAAATACACGATAGCATGAGATACTTCAACGAGTCATCTCTTTCATTTCTTATCCGTTTTGGTTCATTCCTTTTGTGTTCTTCTTTATTTTCCCTCATCTTTCGTCTCATGATGATAGCCTATAAGTATGTTAATATACCATATGCTCCATCTTTCTAAATTCAGCATCCTCAATAGAAGTTGTGGAAAAATATTTTGGAATATCCTCACAGGGTAAAAATGGATAGGAAATTAAAGAGATATGATGAGATTGAATGTTGCCCTCAAGTCGTGTATTTAAATACACGAGAGCACTATTATTGTGTCCTCAATGACACGATACCACAGCTATAGTGTGTTTCGGCAGTGCTATCATGTAATCGAGGAAATGATACGAGAAAAGTTGTATCCTCAAAAACACTATCCCTCAAACATAGATATGATACACTTGTCTTTCATGTGCTCAAGTATATGACTAATAAAAAATGTGTGAGTTGTGTCTTTGAAGACACAAGTCAATGGAAAAATATATGATAAATTATTCATTCCTACCAAATAATATTTCAAGATCCTTATGATATCATCATTATAAGAAAGATAAGCGAAAATAAAGAAGAACGCAAAAAGAATGGGAAAAAACGGATCAGAAGTGAAGGAGATATGACTTGTTGAAGTATCATTATAAGAAAGTGTTGAAATATATGATAGTACTGAAATACACGATAATACTTCAACAAGTCATATCTCCCTTATTTATGATCTATTTTCCCCATTATTTTTATGTTTTTTTTATATTTTTACTTTTTCTTTTAATGATGATATCCTATGGATCTTAAGACACTATCTAGTGGAGATAAGAAATTTATCGTGTATTTTTCCAATGAGTTGTGTCTTTGAACATAACTTATTGTGTTGGCCATCAAAATGTGTATTGTCTCTTGACTTACTTGGTCCGTCTAGTTGGGTCTTAAAGAAGGATAATGATATTTCTACAACACTCTCAAATTATCAATAAAGACAATAAAAGCAACTTCTAATATTAATCATTAAATAAATCAATCACATTATTAATTAATTGACTTCACCTCCCTCACCGTGTAATTGCCCGAGAGGCTGACGATTCGGTTAAGTTTGGGTACGGCAACAACGTGGCCTACCTCTTCAATATGAACATTTACACCGACAGTCGGATCTTTGTCCAGGGTATCTGGTCTAACCCAAGAGAAGGTTCACAAATTGTAATATATACTTGGTAAGTCCACGGTCGAACTACAGGGAATGATGTAGGATTATTTTACTCCAAACTAATCTAAGAACTACTTAACTCAGTAAATTAAAATTCTTATCAGGAAATTTTGTAGAGAGATTGTAATTTAATTAACTACTAAAATGACGACTAAAAATTTAATTAAAACTAACTAGAGATGGGTAAAGATAATTGATGAGAGATATCAAAGCTTCAAGGATCAATTATTTAATCAATATTTCTACGTCTATTTAATTACACAATTAGATTCAAATAATGATTTGACATAATCGGATGATATTGCATTCAAACTCATCATAATAATTAACATAAAGATTTTAATCGAATATTTATCATTAACAAGCATAGACTACTAATTACAGGGAATTATAAGCATTCGCCGTACCTTACGTTAACGACAAATCAAATAATTATATAGATTATGACTTTATCAAAACATCGCATTCAATCAAAATAAGTAATAAATAACTCTTTTATAGACATAGAAATATTAATCAAATAATGTCACCTCTAGCTTTGATAAACAATTTAGCTATTCATATTCATGAGAAAAGAAAAATCGAATTTGGAAAAGATTTGCATATAACACTATTGCAGAAACACTATTCACGGTTTTACTATTTGTAGGAACACTGTTTACAGAATCACTGCGTACTGTTCACAGCTCGGCACTGTTCATCATCTTCCTCATCAAACCGCGGTATTGTAGCAAATTACAGTTACTGTAGCAATTTCGAAATCAGCCAAATATCGATTCTTTCTTCCTCCTTTCTCTTCCTCTTCTCTTCGCCAATTGATTTTCCACTTTAGCACGTCCAAAAGACCCCCTGTTTTCCAGCCAAAAGCACGACCCAAATCTCAAAATGATGCTCTATTTTTATTCATGCATTGCAGTTAGCAAGGCATTCCTCTGTTTCAGCCAAAACGAAACTCTTTCTCAGCCCAAAAGTTCTGGTCTTTATAGCAATTCGAGAGCAGCCCCAATTGCTGCCATCAATTCGTACTAAACCCAGCAGTTTCCCATTCGAATTTCGTTCAAATTTGTAAAGAAAAATCCAATCTTTCCTCTTCAAAACAGGACCGAAATCACCGAATATGTCACTTCTAAATTGAGCCAAAATCTAATTTTTTTTTCTTCTTCGATCGAAACACACAATAGAAGCTTACTATTCTGAGATAAATCCGCAATTGCAGCTCCTTTTAACCTTCCCGATTTGGCTCAGTCGCACCTTCCAAATCAAGAGCTTTCCTTTTGCTGTTTTGCTCCTCCTCGCGCCATCGTGGCTGCCACCGTCTGCTCTCCCTATCGCCGTGACCGTCGTCGACTTCGCCCAGCATCCAGGGCCGTCGCCCATCACCTTCCGTCGGGCTCTGTTCTCGTACCACCGATACTCGAGCCAGCGGCTAGGGTTGTATTTTTTCTTTATTTCCTTTCTTCGGACCGAACCGGTTCATTTCAGTTTCTTTTTTTTCTTTTAATCAAATAAAACCCGTCAAAGCAATCTCAACCGCCGGATTGAGTATGAACGCCCATCCTTCGATTCCACGCGCTCGTCTTCTCTTAAGTGCATCATCAACGGATCAGATCTTTCCTGCTTATGATCTCAATTCTCGGGTCGCTTTGGCACTTCAAAACCTGCCTAATGCGCTCTTCTGCTACCGATCTGCAATTCATATTTTTGAACCTGCAATAATAAAACCAAACCAAAATTAGACGCATAATAAAAATATAATTCCTTAAATTTATTAATGCATCTAAAATAGTTAATTAAAGTAAATTAATTATTAATCCCTATTTACTATCCTAATCACAAATAACCCGTTTTATTCATATTTTATCATTAAAATTACACTATCAAATAGGTAAATAGGGCATATAAATGTGTATATTTTATGTTTATCAGTATCAACTCCGTCTTATTCATGGTCGAGGAGGAGGTAGTCCCGGTGACCAAGCTCAAGAAGAAGTTCATCGTGAGTAAAACATGAAGGATTGGGCGGGTGGGCAAAATGGAAAGATCATGTCTCAAAATCAGGTTATATGGCATGAGTCCGAAAAATTCACCGGGCTCACTAGCCAGGTAATATGGCAAATTTTCCAAATGGCAGTCCAGGTTTATGGAAAATATTAGGTGACCAGAGACTTTTCCACCTATTAGTAGATTGTTCATCCAAGGCTATTGATATATACAAAATATACACATTTTTATATGCCTTTCTACCTATATGTTAGTCGTAATTTCAGTTAAAATAAAGATAATTAATGGTTATTAATATTAAATTAGAAATTAGGTGTTTAATTAATAAATGCGCTTAATTGTTTAATTTAGATGCATTAATTGGAATTAATGGATTTACATTTCATTATGCGTCTAATTTATATTTAATTTTATTTATGCAGGTTTTAAGGTTTCAGATTCACATCGTCAAAAGTGAACGCACGTCGAATGAGTTCTGTGAAAGATTGAAGATCCAACGAGTAAGGAGACGCTGACGGGTTTTGAAGAGCCTATTTAGTTAAAGCAGTGAGATCACATGCAGGAAATATCTAAGTCGTTGGTATACATCTAAGGAAGAAGACGGGTTTGATTTTAAGAGAAGATATGTTCATATTAGATCCGGCCGTGGAGATTGCTACAACGGGTTTTAACCCCATCAAAAGGAAATATGAAAAGAGATCCGGTTCAGTGGTTTGGTTCGATCCGAAGAAAAAAAAATAAAAAAGTCAACCCGAGCCGAAGCTCGGGTGTTCCTTAACAGAACAGAAAGCAAAGATGCTTTGCTCAGGTGATATTGGTGGCCGATGGAGATGGGTTCCGGCGCCGATGGGTCTCGATTGCGGAAAGGCTACGATGACGGCGAATACTCAGCAGTGAGGAGTCTGTGGATGGTCGGTGGTGATGGCTGGGTTTGAAATCGAGCGATGGGTTCGAGCTCATAGGTCCGAGGCGGTAGAGAAGCACGACGGCGATGTGGCGGCTGGCGAGGATGATTGACTACAGAGGAGAAGCTGGCGGCGAGGAAGTGATGGAGAAGATAAATAGAAGCACCCTGGGCTGGTTCGGGCAACTCTTGAATTGGAAGGAATTGGAAATAGTAGTTCGTGATGTTTAAAATAGAAGATACCAATTTGTTCTTGGGATGGAGAGTTTCTGAATTAAGGAATCATGCTCGATTTAGGACTGCCCAGAATCAATAGAAAGGATTGATTTGCTTGTCAATAAAAGGAGTTGCTTTTGCAGAGGAAAGGGGAGGCCAGAATTGTGTTTGCAGCAACAGAGGAGGGTTGTCTACTCGAGAGAGAGGCGGCTCTATTCTGGAGGGCTGGCTGTGCAGAAAGGAAGAAGGGGCTGCTCGTGGTGGATTTGAGTCGAGAGCAAACCAGAACTGCTGCTCGAGAGAGATCAGAACTGGTGCTCTATTTTTGTCCGAGAGAAATAGAGAAGGAGAAAATCTGTTTTGCAATCGAGAGATGCAAAACTGATCTAGGAGAAGAAGAAGAAGAAATGTTTTGGCCGGCTGTCGACGTACTGCTGTTAATCGAGAGAGGACCGTGCTGGACTGTTGCTCTGGTCGAGAGCTATTTGGAGAGGAAAAGAGGACTGCTCGGTGAGAGAAGGGTGCTGCTTTGGTCTCGAGAGAGACGAGCAGAACACTTTTGCAGATTCGAGAGAAGTGAAAAACTGATTTCAAAGGCGAGAAGGAAAATTGTTGCACGAACTGAGAAGGAGAGTATTGCTTTGGATTGGAATTGGGGACTATTATGCTCTGTTCGAGAGAAAGAGCAGAACAGTTAAGGCGTGCAGTCGAGAGACTGTTGCAGAAGGTGGATGATAGAGCAAGTAAGACGAGATTGCAGACGAACTGAAAGCAAAAAACAGGCTTATTCTTTCTTTGATAGTTTGTTTAGTTAATTTCATTTCATTAGTTGAACATCTGATTGATTAATTAGAAAGTAAAAATTAGAACTTTGCATTTCATTACTACTTGTTATACATACTCTTAGAATTAGGTTAAATATCTTACTAAGTCTATGAGGGATCGACCTCATAGCCATTATTCTGTACTAGATTCGTGCACTTGCGAGTATTATATTAAAATTTACATCAGCTATCATGAAAAAGAGAAGGATGGGTTGGTAACAAGTCATCATTCAACAACAGTTTGTCTCTGAAGATCTCTATGGAAGCACCGTTAGCAGTTGTCCATCCCAAACAGGGTTTGAAATAATGAAGACCACAAGACAGAGGTTTCCATGTAGCAGAAACATATCGACTAAATATGTAAAAAGATGGAAAAAAGTTAATATGAGCGCTAGCTCACCTGCATTGGCTTGAGCCAACCGCAGCATCATCGACGGCTTCTTCGGCCACTCCGTCCATCTCGCCGCCTCCCTCTGACCCCTTCCCTCCCTCCTCCCCCGGCTTGCCACCACCCTCGCCTGTGCCGCAATCGCCACCTTGCTCCACTCTGCTGCCTTCTTCACCATATCTCATATTTGTTTGAAGTCATGTGGCTCTGTAACTATTGAAAGTTTCAATCTTTATGTGACTGTCATCTTGTTTCCTTCGTCAAATTAGTACTAAAATATGAATGTTTTGTTACAATAGATTCTCAGTTATTGGTTAGTTTTTTCCATTGCCTGAATCCATCCATTGAAGTTGAAATTGCATGATCAGTTTGTTGCACATATTGTAAGAGATTACATTTCAGTGATCAGCTTTGAATCAAATACGTTGCTTTTGGGCTTTTGTGCTGCTTGAAGCTGTGAACGAAGGGTCTCAGAAAGTTTGCTTACCTTTTGAATGTGCATTATCAGGTGTACCATATGTTGAAAGGTTGGCTTTCATCCATAAAACTGTTTGGATATAATTCTAGGATAATATAAGATCAGATATGTCTCAATGACAGACATTTAGCTTTCTCGAAGATGACTATGTTAGAAATAATAGTTCTGATTGCATTCTTCAATTGATCAGAATCAATAGAGCTAGCTATTTCCCCAATTCTTTTTGGAGGTCCAATAATTTCCTTTTTTTCAAATTGTTATGGGATGGTGGACAGTTGGAGGTAAAATAGAATAAAACAATTTTTTGAAAAAAAAAAGTTTTAAAAAAGTAGGGTCGGGTCATTACCCGACCCGAGCCAAGTAGGGTTAGGGTCGTCCATTCTCGACCCTACTCATGAATAGGGTCAGGTAATGGTCGACCCGACCCTATTTTACCCGACCCGACCCGATTCTCAGCCCTATATTTTGTCAATAAATAGTCTTCACCTACAACATAATTTCTGGAACTCCCATAGCTTTTTGAGCAACAAGTCCAAATTAACATATTGCTTCTGATAATATTCTTTGAATCCTCTTTTGCAAATAGGTTCACTTATTTGAATGAAGGGAAACTCCAGGATCAGGTAGAGAGAGAATGGAAACTATATTCAGGTAATGTGTAGTTTCAAAGTTTGCATGACAATGTTGTATCCTTTACATTGATTCTACATTATCATACAATCAGTTGTCATAAAATATAAGTTTATTCGAGTAATACTATATCTCCCTATTTTTATTATGGCTAACCTCACTTGCTAGTGTGATGAAATGACATGAAAAATAGGGCCTACAACATTGCCATAAGGGGGCACTTGAGATGACCGTGAAAAAAAAAAAGTGGGAGAAGAAGTATTTTTCAAATAATTCTTATGGTGATAATAATTCCGGACGGAGAGAGTAGCAACTAAGCTACCTGATTTCTAAACATTTGTCTAATACCTACCTAATCCCACATTTGGTGTTAAATGAATGGCTTATAGTTTGAGTAAAAAAATAGCTCTTTATCTTTCAAATGCTACAAGGGCTAGCGCCTAGCAAAGCTAGCCCAAATCACACAAAGATAGAAGCATAGGCCGAATTTGGGCATCGGAGCCTACTAATCGAGAAATTATTCAGTATTCCTGGTAGACTACGTGTGTTTTACTCCCACTTTAATGAACTATCAATCTGCAGGATTAAAAGAGGAGCTGTCCCCTCAGCAGCTGGAAACCATTTTCAGCTAGAGTTCAGAACTCCCTATGCATCGTACAATTGACGACTCCAGTATAAGGGAAAATTATTGGCTACGTGCCGCGCAGGGGAACAGTGTGCTCATCACCAATGGGTGATGGGCACCTCTCCCTGCTTGTAATAATTGCCCCAATGGGACCCGCAAGCAGGGAGACGTGCTCATCACCCATTGGTGATGAGCACACTGTTACCATGCACGGCGCGCAGGTAATAACTTCTCCAGTATAAGGGAGTAAAAGTGACATTATCAGCCGAGAGTACTGAATGTCTCTCCTGCTCATCGTAATGGTGGTACAACAAAAGGTGCTACGAGCCATCCAGTCCATTCATCCATATGATGTGCCCACATTCTTTCTCTAAAACATAGAGAACAAGTGTTGATTCTGTTGAACATTCAAATCGGTCTTTGCATGGATTTGATCCGATTTTAACTGATTCATAAACTCTTTTGATTTGGTGGAATTATCTACTGGACACTTATATGGGACAGAGGACAGTCCCATATTAATAGCTCTATTTGGCTCAATTGAAGTGGCTAGGTGCTTCAGAAGTGTCTAAAATTTTTTTACAGCTTTTTCCACTTTATTAGTTGTGAGTCACTCCATTCAATCACAGTTTTTGCAAATAGAGCTACAGGACGGAGAACTAAATAGAGATATATGCCATATTTATTGTGATAAAGATGCCATCGACAGTGCCTCAACTCACCTAGTACGTGAGAAGTTATTAGGTAAGCCACGCGTACCCGGAGGTTGTGCTCATCATCAACGGGTGATTAACACGATTTTCAATTTGTGGGTCCTTCATGGCCATCATGACAAGCACGGAGTCGTGTTATTCATCTCTCGGTGGTGAGCATGACTTCCCCGTATGCTACCTAATAATTTCTCCCTAATAGGTTGTGCATCAAATCAGGGGCCACCATCGACATGTTGAGCTTAGACATAGAAGGTTCACATGTCTAAGCTCAAGCGCGTAGGCATGCGCCGGGGGGCTGCAAATTGTCGGATTTCAATCGATGGCACACCTTTCTACATGGGGCAAGTTCATTCAAATTAGACGGCCCACTATGCCTTGGTGCATGCCAATGCGCATGTATAATGCCAAAGAGAGCCTGGAGACTGCCGTTGAGGGGCGTTGTCAAGAAGCGTAGCAGGCAAAGTGCGAGATGTGAGGTCAAATGGCTCGTATCTTGTTACTAGGGTTCAGCTAGATGTGTTGCACCATTAGCCAAACATCTTGTTACTATCTATAGTGGTTTTGATCAGGTCCGTTTCAAACACATTGCTTCTTAGTTTCAGTAAAAGCAGAGGTAATGTTAAAATTTAAAAGTGGAAACAGAGGTAAGTAGGTCACTAAATTTAACGGGAAATGTTTTGCTGACCGAGTTTGAGGACCAGATTGTAGGACCCCAGATGCACAATTGCAGATCCCCATGCCTACGTGGGCTGGGGTCCTGCAATCTGGTCCTCAAACTCGGTCATGCTCCACTGTCGTGCTGACGTACACAACACTCCACCACGTTTCCGCGAACGCCTTATCCTCAAGGCGACCATGATGGAAAATGCGCCAGAAAATCATCCTCTAGGATCCATTCAGTTTCCTCTAACGATTGGCCTTTCCAAGCCACAAGCACTTCAATCACAATATGCCCAGCACATGGCACCCGACGCTTGTCAACAAGAGAAGCCAAAACTGGGGCATCAGCTTCAGCAGAGCCCATGAGGGGCGGAGCCTCACTAGTAGGTGAGGGTCCCCCACAAAACGACAGAGACGTGACACATGGAACACAGGATGCACCAGTGACCCATAAGGGAGGGCTAGACGATACGCCACTGGTCCCACCCTTTCTACAACTGCATAGGGCCCATGAAAACGAGCGGCTAATTTATGATCAGCCCAAAACAAGGTAGTCTGGCGCTGCGGTAGAATGGACACATAAACCAGATCGCCCACTTGGAATACCCGATCAGAATGGTGCTTATCATAGAGTTGTTTCATCCGGTTCTGAGCTAAAACCAAATTGTCCTTCAGTTGGCGGAGAACCTCATCACGAGTCCACAGCATATAATCCACCTCGGCAATGGAGGAACGATGAGGCACATAAGACAAAACGGACGAAGGAGGACGGCCATAGACAATCTCGAAGTGCGTAAATCCGGCACGTGTGTGATATGCTGTGTTGTACGACCATTCAGCCCAAGGAAGCATTTGCAGCCAGCGGCGGGGGGGCTGCAAATTGTCTGATTTCAATCGATGGCACGCCTTTCTACATGGGGCAAGTTCATTCAAATTAGACGGCCCACTATGCCTTGGTGCATGCCAATGCGCATGTATAATGCCAAAGAGAGCCTGGAGACTACCGTTGAGGGGCGTTGTCAAGAAGCGTAGCAGGCAAAGTGCGAGATGTGAGGTCAAATGGCTCGTATCTTGTTACTAGGGTTCAGCTAGATGTGTTGCACCATTAGCCAAACATCTTGTTACTATCTATAGTGGTTTTGATCAGGTCCGTTTCGAACACATTGCTTCTTAGTTTCAGTAAAAGCAGAGGTAATGTTAAAATTTAAAAGTGGAAAATAGAGGTAAGTAGGTCACTAAATTTAACAGGAAATGTTTTGCTGACCGAGTTTGAGGACCAGATTGTAGGACCCCAGATGCACAATTGCAGATCCCCATGCCTACGTGGGCTGGGGTCCTGCAATCTGGTCCTCAAACTCGGTCATGCTCCACTGTTGTGCTGACGTACACAACACTCCACCACGTTTCCGCTAACGCCTTATCCTCAAGGCGACCATGATGGAAAATGCGCCAGAAAATCATCCTCTAGGATCCATTCAGCGTCCTCTAACGATTGGCCTTTCCAAGCCACAAGCACTTCAATCACAATATGCCCAGCACATGGCACCCGACGCTTGTCAACAAGAGAAGCCAGAACTGGGGCATCAGCTTCAGCAGAGCCCATGAGGGGCGGGGCCTCACTAGTAGGTGAGGGTCCCCCACAAAACGACAGAGACGTGACACATGGAACACAGGATGCACCAGTGACCCATAAGGGAGGGCTAGACGATACGCCACTGGTCCCACCCTTTCTACAACTGCATAGGGCCCATGAAAATGAGCGGCTAATTTATGATCAGCCCAAAACAAGGTAGTCTGGCGCTGCGGTAGAATGGACACATAAACCAGATCGCCCACTTGGAATACCCGATCAGAATGGTGCTTATCATAGAGTTGTTTCATCCGGTTCTGAGCTAAAACCAAATTGTCCTTCAGTTGGCGGAGAACCTCATCACGAGTCTGCAGCATATAATCCACCTCGGCAATGGAGGAACGGTGAGGCACATAAGACAAAACGGACGAAGGAGGGCGGCCATAGACAATCTCGAAGTGCGTAAATCCGGCACGTGTGATATGCTGTGTTGTACGACCATTCAGCCCAAGGAAGCATTTGCAGCCAGCGGTGGGGGGGCTGCAAATTGTCTGATTTCAATCGATGGCACGCCTTTCTACATGGGGCAAGTTCATTCAAATTAGACGGCCCACTATGCCTTGGTGCATGCCAATGCGCATGTATAATGCCAAAGAGAGCCTGGAGACTGCCGTTGAGGGGCGTTGTCAAGAAGCGTAGCATGCAAAGTGCTAGATGTGAGGTCAAATGGCTCGTATCTTGTTACTAGGGTTCAGCTAGATGTGTTGTACCATTAGCCAAACATTTTGTTACTATCTATAGTGGTTTTGATCAGGTCCGTTTCCAACACATTGATTCTTAGTTTCAGTAAAAGCAGAGGTAATGTTAAAATTTAAAAGTGGAAAACAGAGGTAAGTGGGTCACTAAATTTAACGGGAAATGTTTTGCTGACCGAGTTTGAGGACCAGATTGTAGGACCCCAGATGCACAATTGCAGATCCCCATGCCTACGTGGGCTGGGGTCCTGCAATCTGGTCCTCAAACTTGGTCATGCTCCACTGTTGTGCTGACGTACACAACACTCCACCACGTTTCCGCTAACGCCTTATCCTCAAGGCGACCATGATGGAAAATGCGCCAGAAAATCATCCTCTAGGATCCATTCAGCGTCCTCTAACGATTGGCCTTTCCAAGCCACAAGCACTTCAATCACAATATGCCCAGCACATGGCACCCGACGCTTGTCAACAAGAGAAGCCAGAACTGGGGCATCAGCTTCAGCAGAGCCCATGAGGGGCGGAGGCTCACTAGTAGGTGAGGGTCCCCCACAAAACGACAGAGACGTGACACATGGAACACAGGATGCACCAGTGACCCATAAGGGAGGGCTAGACGATACGCCACTGGTCCCACCCTTTCTACAACTGCATAGGGCCCATGAAAATGAGCGGCTAATTTATGATCAGCCCAAAACAAGGTAGTCTGGCGCTGCGGTAGAATGGACACATAAACCAGATCGCCCACTTGGAATACCCGATTAGAATGGTGCTTATCATAGAGTTGTTTCATCCGGTTATGAGCTAAAACCAAATTGTCCTTCAGTTGGCGGAGAACCTCATCACGAGTCTGCAGCATATAATCCACCTCGGCAATGGAGGAACGGTGAGGCACATAAGACAAAACGGACGAAGGAGGGCGGCCATAGACAATCTCGAAGTGCGTAAATCCGGCACGTGTGTGATATGCTGTGTTGTACGACCATTCAGCCCAAGGAAGCATTTGCAGCCAGCGGCGGGGCGGGTCCCCGACAAAGCAGTGTAAATACTGCTCAAGACACCTGTTGACCACTTCAGTCTGCCCATCTATCTGTGGACGATAAGCCGTACTTATATGGAGCACCGTACCTTACAACTTAAAGAAGTTGCGTTAGAACTGGGAAACAAATACCCAATCTCTATCAGAAACTATAGTTCGAGGCATACCATGTAATTTGGCGACGTCCTTCACATAGAGTTCAGCAACGGTGCGAGCAGAGAATGGATTACTTAAAGCACAAAAATGAGCGTACTTCGAGAGACGGTCAACCACCACCATAATAACCGTCTTACTATGGACCGCAGGTAAGGCATCAACAAAATCCATGGACACGTCCTCCCAAACCTTATCCGGAATGGGAAGGGGATGAAGAAGACCCGCAGGAGATGTAGACGATGCCTTGGCACGCTGGCATATATCACACGCAGTAACATAAGCATGCACCGCTTTCCGAATACCGGCCCAGAGGAAGCTTTGACTTACCCGCTTAAAGGTTCAGAAAGTGCCCTCATGACCAGCCACCGGAGTGTCATGAAAGTGGGCTATCACCTGCCGACATAAATTCGGAATAGCTGGCACCCACAACCGGTCCTTCCAGAACAAAAAATGGTCATGCCAGGCAAAAGGAGGCTCCGCATGCGGATCGACCTGAAGTCGAGCAATCAGCTCCTCGGTAGACGGGTCCGTCACATAAGCCTTCTGCAAATCAGGAATAAAAGGACGGCAAGGAATAGAGAGTGCTAAGCAGACCCCCTCCGTGGGCCGTCGAAATAAGGCATCAGCCACCGTGTTGTCCACACTTTTCTTGTAGACCACCTCATAGTCGTAGCCTAATAACTTACTAACCCAGCGCTGCTGAGAAGGTGTAGAAACCCGCTAGTCTAGAAAGTATTTGAGGGGTTAATGATCCGTCCATATGAGGAACCTGCGTCCAAGCAAGTAGGGCCGCCATTTCGAGATGGCGTGCACAATAGCCAGCATCTCCTTCTCATATGCTGATAGAGTCAAGGACCGGCCTGATAGTGCCTTGCTGTAGAAGGCAATAAGGCGTTCTTGCTGAAGGAGAACAACCCCTAGGCCCGCATCAGAAGTATCCGTCTCAATAACAAAAGGCAAATTGAAATCAGGGAGAACCAAGACCGGGGCGTGGACCATAGCCTGTTTTAATTTGTCAAAAGTAGCCTGGGCCTCGGCAGACCATATGAAAGCTCCCTTCTTGAGTAACGCTGTGAGTGGGCCAGCAATAAGCCCATACCGCCCAATAAACCGACGATAATAAGCCGTGAGGCCCAAGAAGCCCCGGAGAGACTTCACACAGGTGGGTCATGGCCACGATAGCATGGTCTCCACTTTGGATAGATTAGTAGCCATCCATCCTGCGAAATGATATGGCCCAAATACTCGACCTGCGCACTGCCAAAAGAGCACTTCGAGCGCTTCAAAAACAATGTGTTAGTCCGCAAGATAGTAAACTCGGACATGAGGTGGTCAAGATGGTAGGCCCAGGATGAGCTATAGATCAATATGTCATCAAAGAAGACGAGGACAAATCGACGGAGATACGGGCAAAACAAGTCGTTCATCAGGCTCTGAAAAGTGGCCGGAGCATTGGTGAGGTCAAAGGGCATGACGAGGAACTCATAGTGGCCGTCATGAGTCCGAAAAGGTGTCTTGTGTATGTCCTGGGGTTGCATACGGATTTGATGATAACCCGAACACAAGTCCAGTTTGGTGAACACTGCCGCCCCTGCCTGCTCGTCCAATAGTTCTTCTATCACCGGTATTGGGTATTTATCTTTGACCGTAATTGCACTGTGCACACGATAATCCACACAAAAATGCCATGATCCATCTTTTTTGACAACCAGGAGAACTGGAGAGGAAAAAGAACTAGTACTAGAGCGAATGATACCGGTTTGCAACATCTCCTGGACCAACTTCTCGATTTCATCTTTTTGCACATGTGGATACGATAGGGACAAACATTGGCGGGTGGAGCCCTAGTTGTGATCAGAATGGAGTGGTCGTGGCCCGGGCTGGTGGAAGGCCAGATGGCTCAGCAAAGATGTCGGCATGCTCTGAAAGGAGGTCGAGCATGTCGTCTGGCAGGTCTGGTTGGTGCACATCCACTAGAGCACGCTGTTGTAGGAAAACACCCTAAGGTGCAAATCTGAAAAGAGAGCTCACCATCTGTGCCATGTGCAAAGTGCCCGACTGCACCCCATGTAGGCGTATACGCTGGCCCGCTACCTCGAATTCCATAATCAAATCCCGGAAATTCCAGACCACATCACCCAAATCCTGTAGCCACTGGACGCCGATGACCACATCCGCCCCTTTCGTAGGTAGGAGAAACAAGTCGGTGATGAAGGAATGTCCCTAGATTAACAGCTCAACCTGAGAACACACTGATCTATACATGAAATATGTATTTTATTATCTCCTAAACTTATGATTATGCTAGTGTTTGATTAGAATTTCTACTACTTTAATATAATTTTTGGTTTTTGTAGGAAATAAGGGGCCGTTTGGGGCGTGATTATTGCAAAACATCCAGACTGGATTCTGGATAAAAACTGTAGCATCCAGGTGGATTTTTATATCCAGCTGAAACACCTCCTGAGGTGTTTCAGCTGGATATATAAAATATCCAGATGCTACAGTGTAGAAAAACATCCCATCTGGATGTTTTGCTTTTAATCACGCCCCAAACGGCCCCTAAGAATAATACACAGAAATGAGGTGAAAATAGACTTTAATGGTTAAATCATCATAACTTCGTATGCAAATGTCTGATTGGACCGATTCAAGCTTCATTTAAAGTTCAAGAAGTCAACTTTCCAAAGCCACCAACCACATGCAATTCGGAGTTCGAAGCAGAAAGTTATAGCCATTTGAAGATTATGAACAGTAACTACGATCGATCGGACAATCAATGCGATCGATCGCCTCAGCCGCAAAACAGTGTTATTGAAGGAAACAATCGATCGGAATAAAAATGATCGATCGTATCTACTGGAGTTTTTGATCTGCAGAAGACAGTAACAATGATCGATCGGAATCAGACGGCATCGATCAGAAGAACGATCAATCGGAAGAAAATAACGAAGGAATTGTGATCGATCGGTAGGTGAACGATCGGCAATACGGAGCGATCGATCGCCATCTGTGAAAAAACCGAAATAAGACCTATTTCGACTTGGATTTGGAAGGGGACTTCGTGGTTTCTCTTCAAACATATAAATAGGCCTTAAGGGAGAACGTTTTGGGCTATCTTTGAGATCACCTTTGAGCTATATTGGAGGCTAAAGAGGAGCAAGAGAATGAGTCTTTTGGAGCAAAGTGGAAGAAGGATTCATGATGATAGATCTATATAAACTGGCTTCTCTTTTCTTTCTTTCTATATGTAACTAAACTTTTATTCAAGGCTAGATAAAGCCCTAGATGTGTATTGCTACTCTTGATAGTTTAATTTTATAGAATTGATTATGATTCATGTTTAATGCGATTTCATGAATATTCGTTTGAGTGCTTGACCATAGACTTGATTGATTATGAATGGAATTAGATATTGTGATTGATTTTATGCCCGATCAAGGATAAGATTAATTACATTATAATAGAGTTGCGATTGATTCTATGCCCGATCAAGGATAGGATTGATAATACAATAGTGGATGAACTTTCGTGTCCGATCAAGAACGTTAGTGAATTCATTAGTAATTCGTGTGTCCGATCAAGAACACGAATTACCATATCATGTCAATGTATGCTTAATAATAATTAAGAGTAGTAATTGCATGTCTAGTGGTGGATTCGTTGCCTTGATAATTCTTTCCATTGATTAATCTCAACTTAGTTTAGTTAAAGTTCATTGCTTTCTTTAGAGTAACTAAAAACTGCAACTTTTCTCTTGAATTTGGTAAAGTATTCACCGTCCCTGAGGTTCGACAACCCTTTCTATACTCGCCGTAGTACAATTGCCTTGTGCACTTGCAAGGGTTTTATATTTAAACGATCACACACGCCTATGCTGCAGAGGTGTTTGCCATCCCCAATCAGCACATCAAACGGTTTAGAGTCGGAGATATAACATCCCAACCGCTAGGCCACCTTATCATCGATGAAGTTATGGGTCGACCCATTGTCGATGAGTATCGTGACCTGTTGGCATTTTAGCTGGCCTTGAACGCGCATGGTCCTGGGGTGAAAGTGTGATCTATACATGAAATATGTATTTTATTATCTTCTAAACTTATGTTTATGCTAGTGTTTGATTAGAATAACTACTACTTTAATATAGTTTTTGGTTTTTGTAGGAAACAAGAGTAATACACAGAAATGAGGTTAAAAGCAACTCGAATGGTTAAATTATCATAACTTCGTGTACAAATGTCGGATTTGACTGATTCAAGTCTCATGTTAAAGTTCAAGAAGTCAGCTTTCCAACGCCACCAACCACGTGCAATTCGGAGTTCGGGACAGAAAGTTATAGCTATTTGAATTTTATAAACAGTAACTACGATCGATCGGCTATCAATGCGATCGATCGCCAGAGCCGTAAAAGCAGTGTATTAAAGGAAACGATCGATCGGACCTCAAAACGATCGATCCTATCTACTAGAATTTTTGATCCATGCAAGACAGTAACTACGATCGATCGGTATCATACGGCGTCGATCGGCAAAGCCATCGATCGGAGGAAAATAACGAAGTAATTGCGATCGATCGGACAGCGAACGATCGTCAATACGGAGCGATCGATCGCCGTCTGCGGAAAACCGAAATAAGACCTATTTCGACTTGGATTTGGAAGGGGACTTCATGGTTTTCTCTTCATTCTTATAAATAGGCTTTATGGGAGAACGTTTTGGGCATTCAACCTTGGAGAACTAGAGCTTTATTGAGGCTAGAGAGGAGGAAGAGAAGGAGTCTTTTGGAGCAAAGAAGAAGAAGGATTCATGACGATGGATCTACATAAACAGGCTTTTCTTTTCTCTCTTTCTATGTGTAACTAAATTCCTTTTCAAGGCTTGATGAAGCCCTAGATGTGTATTGCTACTCTTGATAGTTTAATTCTATAAAGTTGATTATGATTAATGCTTAATGCGATTTCATGAGTTTCTTTTGAGTGCTTGATCATAGACTTGATTGATTATGAATGAAATTAGATATTGTGATTGATTTTATTCCCGATCAAGGATAAGATTAATTGCATTATAATAGAGTTGTGATTGATTCTATGCATGATCAAGGATAGGATTGATTACACAATAGTGGATGAACTTTCGTGTCCGATCAAGAACGTTAGTAAATTCATTAGTAATTCGTGTGTCCGATCAAGAACACGAATTACCATATCATGTCAATGTATGCTTAATAATAATTGAGAGTAGTAATTGCATGTCTAGTGGTGGATTCTCTGCCTTGATATTTCTCCATATTGATTAAATCTTAGTTAGATTAGATAAAGTCCATTGCTTTCTTTAGAATTAATTAAACTACATCTTTTTCTTCTCTTGAATTTGGTAAAAGATTAATCTGTCCCTGAGGTTCGACAACCCTTTAATACTCGCCGTAGTACAATTGCCTTGTGCACTTGCAAGGGTTTATATTTAAACGATCAAAGTGTCGGAGAATGCATGTACGGAGATCTTCGGTTGCACATGGTCATAGAGGCCGGGTGCCTCTTCTGGCTCAGCCATTTCTTCTTCCTCATCTTTGATAATGAGCAAGCTACCCTGGGCGAAGCAGCGATGTCCGGGAACAAACTTCTCATCGCACATATAACATAGTCCTTTGACACGCCGTTCTTCCATTTGGGTAGGCATCAGACGGCAGATAGGAGGAGAAGTAGGCCCTGGCAAGGCTGGCCGACTGGAGCCTGGGCCAGGCGCTAGCGTCACGACATGTGGGTGGTTGTTGTACGACCACAAGTTCAGCCCCCCATGCCCCCCTCGTTGTTGACGAACCAGTTTTTCCTCCTCTATTCGAGCATGACGGACCACCTCGCGCATAGTATCACATGGAAAGTGGTGCATCTCATCAGCAATCTCAGGCTTCTGCCCGCGCTTGAAGGTGCCGACGAGAGCCACCATCGGCTAATCGGGCAAAGCGATTACCAATTTTCATGAATTCAGATTAGTATGCCCTTGCCGTGGTAGTTTGTCTTAGAGTAGACAGGATCTCGTTGAAGTCTTGAAACTCGTTCGGTCCGAACTGGACGCACAACTTGTCGGAGAAGGACACCCAAGTGGGGTAGCGCATCTCCTTCTCGTAGGATCGAAACCAGATTGAGGCATCTCCATCCAGGTGGAAGGCAGATACACGGAGGTTCTGCCTTGATATTTCTCCATATTGATTAAATCTTAGTTAGATTAGATAAAGTCCATTGCTTTCTTTAGAATTAATTAAACTACATCTTTTTCTTCTCTTGAATTTGGTAAAAGATTAATCCATCCCTGAGGTTCGACAACCCTTTAATACTCGTCGTAGTACAATTGCCTTGTGCACTTGCAAGGGTTTATATTTAAACGATCAAGTTTTTGGCGCCGTTGCCGGGGACGGCACAATAGTTTACTAAATTCTTAGCATAGTCAGTTTTTGAGTAGTTTAGTTTAATTTAGATTTCTTTTCAGTAGCTTAATTTCGTTTTTCTTCTTTTGCAGGATTAAGAGAGGACGCTGATTTTCGTCATCGTTGGAAGGGCCATCCCTTCCCACTGTTTGCACTCTCTTAACCCTCTTTTAGAGTAAATTTGGGTGCTTGGTATTTTCTATTTTCTTTGTGGGATTGCATGACATGCTAGTTGTCGCTATTAGGTTGCTAGTTGTCGCTATCTAGGGTTGATGCTTGCTAGTTGTCGCTATTAGGATTGCACAGGTTTTGTTTGATTTTTATTGTGCATGCATGGTCGTCGCTCCCTGAACCCCGACCTTACCTTTGATCCTGATCCTGAGCGCCTATATAGAATCTGTAGAACTCCTAGCCCAATCCCTGAAATTCATCCAATGGCGGACAACATGAACCTTGGGGGTGGGAATGGCCTAAATCAGAATCCACTAATGCCTCATGCCCGAACCCTGTAAGACTACTACCGCCCCACTGCCTACACCTCCCCTTCCTGTATCCTACTTCCTGCAACCGTGGCTAATTTTGAAATTAAGCCAAACATCATCCAGATGCTGCCCACATACCATGGCCTATTAAATGAGAACCCCTATAGGCACCTACAAAATTTCCTAGAGGTTAACACAACCTTTAAACTTACACTATCTCATGACCAGGTGCGCCTTAGGTTGTTCCCCTTCACATTAAACGATAGGGCCAAGGAATGGCTATACTCCCTTGAGCATAACTCTATTTCCACTTGGGAGGAACTTCAGGCCGAATTCCTCAAGAAATACTTTCCTGTGGGGCGGACCAATAAGATCCGCCATGAAATCATCACCTTTACCCAGACACCTAATGAACAATTCCATGAAAGCTGGGAGAGGATGAAATCCTTACTCCGGTCCTGTCCCCACCATGATGTGCCCAAGTGGCAATTAGTACAGAGATTTCATGAGGTTGTGTGCGATCAGCATAAGACCTTAATAGACGCCTCCTGTGGAGGCACATTCATGAAGAAAACCCCGGATGATGCTTAGGATCTATTAAAGGACCTGAGTGAAAACTCTTTACACAGTGCCACCCTTTATAGATCTGAAGGCCATATGCCTGGCAGGAGTGCCTCAAAGGGAGGCATGTATGATGTTAAAGCTACCACGAACCTAGAACACCAAGTGGCATCCTTTACTAAGAGGTTTGACAGGTTTTTCTCACAGACCCCACCTTATACCCCAACCTCTCATGATGCCTGCACTATTTGTGCCAGCCCTATGCACACCATAGTTGACTGCCCCTCTGCCTCCCAATATCCAGATCTTGTACAGGAGCATATCAACTTTGCACAAGGATATCCTAGAGCCAATAACCCCTATTCAAATACCTACAACCCGGGGTGGCGAAATCATCTAAATTTCGCCTGGAGACAACCTAACCAGGGGCCCAATTTTAATCAGGCCCCAAGACGGGACTTCCAAAGCCAACCTCAACCTTATCAACCATCTTCGGCTCCTCAATTTGGCCAATCAAATAAGAAGCCATTCTTAGAAGACCAGATGAGCCAAATACTAGCCACCCTAACGGAGATGAAAACCGATCAAAAATCCCAGGCCCAGCTTGTCCATTCTCATACACAGTCCATTGCTAAAATAGAAACCCAATTGGGACAGCTGGCCCAATCCATGAACCGTAGGGAAGCAGGTACCCTGCCAAGCCAACCACAGCAAAACCCTAGAGGACAGTTTGCCGTCGAAGGTTCCCATTGTCCAAATGAGCAGGTACAGGCCATCACTACCCTAAGGAGTGGTAAACAAGTTGATAATCAGGTTAGGAACCCATCCATAGGTATTGCGAGTGAAACAACTTCCCCAGATACAGTTACAGAACCCACTCCTACCACACTTGTCTCGGTTAGTCTCCCACCACAGAAGGATGTCCCAGCTGAGCCCACCAATGAAAAATCCTATATCCCTAAGGCTCCTTTCCCTCAATGCCTTAACCAACCCTCCCCGTTTAGTAAGTCCCACCAACGAATGGAGGAAATGTTAGAGGTGTTCAAGCAGGTTAAGATCAACCTTCCCCTCTTAGATGCCATCAAACAAGTACCTGCGTATGCCAAGTTCCTGAAAGACCTGTGTACCCAAAAGAGGAAAACCAAATCCCATGTCACCCAAAAGGTCTTTTTGACCAACCAAGTAAGCTCTTTACTGACGAGTGATATGCCACCTAAATTTGAGGACCCAGGTGTCCCTGTTATATCCATTGTCATAGGTGACCATACCATTAGCCGAGCTCTCTTGGAATTAGGGGCCAGTGTCAACCTCCTCCCTTATTCAGTGTATGAACAACTTGGCCTAGGAGAGTTGCAGCCCACCTCAGTTAGCAGACCAATCCATTCGCAAACCTAGAGGTGTTATAGAGGACGTTCTTGTTGGAGTTGACCGATTCTATTTTCCTGTTGATTTTGTCGTCTTAGACATGGAACCAGTTGCCAACTCCAAATCCCAAATTCCTGTTATCCTTGGCCACCCTTTCCTAGCCACAGCCGATGCCACCATTAACTGTAGGTCAGGGCTCATGAACGTCTCATTTGGGAACATGAAAGTTAAATTAAACATTTTTAGTGCTTCCCAACAACCCTCGAGTGAAGCTGAGTGCCTTATGGTTGACGACCTCGATGACCTCGTCCAAGAGTACCTTCCCTTTGCTGTGCTTAAGGATGCCCTCGAGCACACCCTTTTCTATGACTGGATCGATCAATATGAGGGCACACCTGACCTTGAGGAGGTCCATCACCATTTAGTGGCTGCCCTACACCCTGAACATATCCCATGGCGACCCCACCCCGACCCTCTCCCTGTGTCGACCGCCCCACCACTTAAACCCTCCATAGAATTCCCACCTACACTTGACCTCAAAACCCTTCCTAGCTCCCTCAAATACGTCTTCCTAGGACCCAACAACACCCTTCCTGTAATTATCTCATCTAGCCTATCTATTGACCAGGAAGCCCAGTTGTTGGAGATCCTTACCACACACCGGCGAGCTATAGGGTGGACAGTGGCTGACCTCCGGGGTATAGACCCCTCTGTGTGCATGCATCGCATAAACCTGGAGGACCAGGCCAAACCTTCTAGGGAGGGGCAGCGACGGTTGAACCCTCACATGAGAGAGGTGGTGATGAAAGAGATAGTGAAACTTCTAGATGCAGGTATCATATACCCTATCTCTGACAGCGAGTGGGTGAGTCCTATCCAAGTTGTCCCTAAGAAATCGGGAATCACGGTGAAACCAAACTCAGAGGGTGAACTTGTGCCAATAAGAGAGACCATGGGCTGGCGGGTATGCATTGACTATAGGAAGCTGAACTCTAACACCCGTAAGGACCATTTCCCTCTCCCATTCATTGACCAAATCCTAGAGAAACTAGCGGGCCAAGAGTTTTATTGCTTTTTAGATGGGTACTCAGGATATAATCAAGTGCCAGTTTTTCCAGGGGATCAGGAAAAGACGACTTTTACATGCCCCTTCGGTACATTTGCGTATCGAAGAATGCCTTTTGGTCTTTGTAATGCCCCTGCTACATTTCAGCGATGCATGATGTCCATCTTTTCCGACATGATTGATAAATTTTTGAAAGTTTTCATGGACCATTTTTCGGTGTTCGGCACTTGTTTTGATGATTGCTTACACAACCTTGCTTTGGTTTCAAAACGCTGTGAGGAAACAAATTTAGTGTTAAGTTGGGAAAAGAGCCATTTCATGGTTCAACAGGGGATTGTGCTTGGACATGTTATATCAAAAAGGGGTATAGAGGTTGACAAGGCCAAGGTTGACCTAATTGTTAATTTACCACCACCTACATCAGTTAAGCAAATACGGTCTTTCCTTGGCCATGCAGGGTTTTATCGCCGATTTATCAAAGATTTTAGCAAGATATCACGTCCATTATGTCACCTTCTTGGTCAGGATGTGCAATTTGAATTTGATGAGTCGTGTAAAGAAGCTTTTACCACATTAAAAACCCTCCTTTCTAGCTCCCCTATCATTAAGCCCCCTGACTATACACTGCCCTTCGAGATAATGTGTGATGCATCAAATTTTGCTGTAGGGGCAGTGTTAGGCCAACGCATCAACAAAATTCCTCATGTTATATACT
Source organism: Houttuynia cordata (assembly GCA_039654745.1). Lineage (NCBI taxonomy): Eukaryota > Viridiplantae > Streptophyta > Magnoliopsida > Piperales > Saururaceae > Houttuynia > Houttuynia cordata. Next base: position 25,201,338 of record CM077507.1, on the reverse strand, counting down.
ATGCTAGCAAGACACTCACTAATGCTCAATTGAATTACACTACCACCGAAAAAGAGTTGCTTGCTGTTGTGTTTGCATTAGATAAGTTCAGGTCCTATCTCCTGGGTAGTAAGATCATCATCTTCTCTGATCATGCAGCCTTGAGGTACCTTCTTTCCAAGAAGGATGCCAAGCCAAGGCTGATCCGTTGGATTTTACTCCTCCAGGAATTTGACTTTGAAATTAAAGATAAAAAGGGTTCTGAGAATGTCGTGGCTGATCATCTATCCAGAATTCCTATTCCTGATCTACATAGCCATGACCCTCTAAGAGATGCATTCCCTGATGAGCAGCTCTTTGCTGTCTCTACTACATCTCCACCTTGGTTTGCACATATTGTGAATTATCTTGCTGTGGGTCAAATCCCAACCTTTTGGTCTAAACATGATAAAGACTTATTTTTTTCACGAGTCAAACATTACTATTGGGATGACCCTGACCTATTTAAGATATGTGCTGACCAGGTCATAAGACGATGTGTCCCTGAGAGTGAGTTTCATAGCATCTTATCTTTTTGTCACTCTCAGGCCTGTGGTGGACACTTCGGTGGTAAGAAAACTGCGGCCAAAATACTTCAAAGCGGTTTTTATTGGCCAACTCTATTTAAAGACGCCCATGCTCATTGTCAATCTTGCGATAGGTGTCAAAAACTAGGAGCTTTGTCTAAAAGGAATATGATGCCCCTACAACCCATATTGATTGTTGAAATGTTTGATGTTTGGGGTATCGATTTTATGGGACCTTTTCCGCCATCTTTTGGTCATACATATATTCTTGTTGCTGTGGATTATGTGTCTAAGTGGATTGAAGCTGTTGCCACTAGGACCAATGATCATAAAGTTGTGCTGGAATTTCTGAAATCTAACATTTTTAGCAGGTTTGGAACTCCTCGTGCTATCATTAGTGACGGAGGTTCTCATTTTTGTAACAGGTCTTTTGAGGCTCTTCTCAAGAAATACTCTGTCACCCACAAGGTTGCCACACCATATCATTCTCAAACGAGTGGCCAAGTGGAGGTCTCCAATCACCAAATCAAGCAGATTCTGGAGAAGACGGTTCGCCCCGAAAGAAAGGATTGGTCCTTGAGACTGAATGATGCATTATGGGCCTACCGGACAGCTTTCAAAACCCCGATTGGTATGTCTCCTTATAGACTGGTATATGGCAAAGCTTGTCATTTACCTGTTGAGTTAGAACACCGGGCGTATTGGGCTATTAAGGCATACAACTTCGATATGGATAAAGCCGGTGAGCAGCGAAGACTCCAATTAAGTGAGTTAGAGGAGATGCGCTTTGAGGCATATGAGAATACGAAACTCTACAAAATGAGGACCAAGGCTATACATGACAAGATGATTTCTAGGAAATCTTTTCAGCCTGAGCAGAAAGTATTACTTTACCATTCACAGCTACATCTATTTCCTGGGAAACTTCGTTCTCGGTGGTATGGACCTTTTATTGTGAAAAATGTCTACCCGCATGGCACTGTGGAGATTCACAATCCAAAAAATAGGAGTACATTCAAAGTAAATGGCCACCGATTGAAACCTTATCTGGATACTGTTGCCGACATAGATGCAGTGGCTGTCTACATGGATGATCCAGACCAAACAGAATGATCCTGGCCCTGTCTGGCTGAAGACGTTAAACTTAGCGCTTGGTGGGAGGCAACCCACGTATTCAGGTGTATTCTCTCCTTTATCTGATTTTCTTTGATATATGATCATTGTCATTTTATATTTTTTTGTTCACATTGAGGACAATGTTCATAATAGGTTTGGGGGCGGGAATATTACTTTCATAAAAATAAAAAAAATCAAAAAAAAAAATCAAAAAATTTTGATTAGTTTTTAGTTGTTTGTTAGTATTTTTGATAGGTTTTGATAGTTTATCCCGTGATAATGCATGCTTCAATTCTTAGGAGATTAATTGACATTGGAAGTGTGAGTAAGTATACTGGAGGATAGATACACTTAACTGAGCATATCTTTCTGTTACAGTCCTCTTGGAACAAAGTGCTTGAACTAAGAAAATTCACTTACACACACTAGTACATGAACAGTGGGATGTCTTTAGTCATAGTCATTGGATGACGTGTAGCTATCTGTTGAGCTTAAAAGATAATGATAGACCATTTACTTGGCTATGGCAAGGGATTGGAATCGGAAATAGGTTGAGAGTATAATACAGCCTGGACAAAATAAAGATGTGCTTGGAAATATATGTGCTGAAAATGAAAATGTGGAAAAAATAAAACAAAATAAAAGAAAAGGGGCTGCTTGACTTTATAGGATTAACTTAGGCTGATGCTCGGGCCCGAAGCAGCCTCTTAAAACCTAATGCCCTAAGCCAAACTGGCTGGGAGTCATTGGCCTGAGTCATTGCTAAACCTAAGCATCTTGAAGTTAGGCCTTACACAGTCCTAGCGAAAAAAAAAAGAAAAAGAAAAAAAAGTATATGGTGTATTATCCTCTCAAATCTAGAATGTTGGACCCGAAGGAGGAGCGCAGATCTGTGCTATCATGAACCTAAAGATTATGATGACTATGTAGATTCTGATGTTCTTTGGTTAATGGGTAACACTGGATCTGTATAAACAGAAATTTAGAATGTATTGCTACAATGTTCTACACTTTTACTATTTATATTATCATGCTATATCATATTGAGCAGAAATTTCCAAGATGAAAGTGTGGAATAAAACCACTTACTTGAGGGCTTCTATATTCCTGTTGATTATGAACCAAGTACGTGTGGTTAATTCTCTTAAGCATTGTAATATGTATTTATCGGGATAATAGGTTCTTTGTTTTGCAATGTTTTAATTTTTGCTTTATTTTTTTTTTGCACTTAGGTTAATTAGTTTCATAAATACATGTTTGTGGGTAGCATGGCTGCAAACCCTCACGAGACAACACTCGTCCTACTAGGGACACCTAGAGGTTTAACGGCTTGTTGCATACGCTCAATGCAATCGTGTTCCCTACGAAAGTGGTGTTTACTTTTATGCATTAGTTCCATTAGTTGATTGTTTGATTTTATTTTGTTTTGTTTTGCTAGGGACTAGCAAAATGTAGGTTTGGGGGTGTGATCTATACATGAAATATGCATTTTATTATCTTCTAAACTTATGTTTATGCTAGTGTTTGATTAGAATAACTACTACTTTAATATAGTTTTTGGTTTTTGTAGGAAACAAGAGTAATACACAGAAATGAGGTTAAAAGCAACTCGAATGGTTAAATTATCATAACTTCGTGTACAAATGTCGGATTTGACTGATTCAAGTCTCATGTTAAATTTCAAGAAGTCAGCTTTCCAACGCCACCAACCACGTGCAATTCGGAGTTCGGGACAGAAAGTTATAGCTATTTGAATTTTATAAACAGTAACTACGATCGATCGGCTATCAATGCGATCGATCGCCAGAGCCGTAAAAGCAGTGTATTAAAGGAAACGATCGATCGGACCTCAAAACGATCGATCCTATCTACTAGAATTTTTGATCCATGCAAGACAGTAACTACGATCGATCGGTATCATACGGCGTCGATCGGCAAAGCCATCGATCGGAGGAAAATAACGAAGTAATTGCGATCGATCGGACAGCGAACGATCGTCAATACGGAGCGATCGATCGCCGTCTGCGGAAAACCGAAATAAGACCTATTTCGACTTGGATTTGGAAGGGGACTTCATGGTTTTCTCTTCATTCTTATAAATAGGCTTTATGGGAGAACGTTTTGGGCATTCAACCTTGGAGAACTAGAGCTTTATTGAGGCTAGAGAGGAGGAAGAGAAGGAGTCTTTTGGAGCAAAGAAGAAGAAGGATTCATGACGATGGATCTACATAAACAGGCTTTTCTTTTCTCTCTTTCTATGTGTAACTAAATTCCTTTTCAAGGCTTGATGAAGCCCTAGATGTGTATTGCTACTCTTGATAGTTTAATTCTATAAAGTTGATTATGATTAATGCTTAATGCGATTTCATGAGTTTCTTTTGAGTGCTTGATCATAGACTTGATTGATTATGAATGAAATTAGATATTGTGATTGATTTTATTCCCGATCAAGGATAAGATTAATTGCATTATAATAGAGTTGTGATTGATTCTATGCATGATCAAGGATAGGATTGATTACACAATAGTGGATGAACTTTCGTGTCCGATCAAGAACGTTAGTAAATTCATTAGTAATTCGTGTGTCCGATCAAGAACACGAATTACCATATCATGTCAATGTATGCTTAATAATAATTGAGAGTAGTAATTGCATGTCTAGTGGTGGATTCTCTGCCTTGATATTTCTCCATATTGATTAAATCTTAGTTAGATTAGATAAAGTCCATTGCTTTCTTTAGAATTAATTAAACTACATCTTTTTCTTCTCTTGAATTTGGTAAAAGATTAATCTGTCCCTGAGGTTCGACAACCCTTTAATACTCGCCGTAGTACAATTGCCTTGTGCACTTGCAAGGGTTTATATTTAAACGATCAAAGTGTCGGAGAATGCATGTACGGAGATCTTCGGTTGCACATGGTCATAGAGGCCGGGTGCCTCTTCTGGCTCAGCCATTTCTTCTTCCTCATCTTTGACAATGAGCAAGCTACCCTGGGCGAAGCAGCGATGTCCGGGAACAAACTTCTCATCGCACATATAACATAGTCCTTTGACACGCCGTTCTTCCATTTGGGTAGGCATCAGACGGCAGATAGGAGGAGAAGTAGGCCCTGGCAAGGCTGGCCGACTGGAGCCTGGGCCAGGCGCTAGCGTCACGACATGTGGGTGGTTGTTGTACGACCACAAGTTCAGCCCCCCATGCCCCCCTCGTTGTTGACGAACCAGTTTTTCCTCCTCTATTCGAGCATGACGGACCACCTCGCGCATAGTATCACATGGAAAGTGGTGCATCTCATCAGCAATCTCAGGCTTCTGCCCGCGCTTGAAGGTGCCGACGAGAGCCACCATCGGCTAATCGGGCAAAGCGATTACCAATTTTCATGAATTCAGATTAGTATGCCCTTGCCGTGGTAGTTTGTCTTAGAGTAGACAGGATCTCGTTGAAGTCTTGAAACTCGTTCGGTCCGAACTGGACGCACAACTTGTCGGAGAAGGACACCCAAGTGGGGTAGCGCATCTCCTTCTCGTAGGATCGAAACCAGATTGAGGCATCTCCATCCAGGTGGAAGGCAGATACACGGAGGTGCTCTTCATCAAAATATGTTCCCTGGTATGCAAAGAATTTGTCCGCCTTGTACAACCACTCGATAGGATCCTCCTCGCCATTGTATCTCGAAAATTGCAACCGAGCCAGTCTGGGCTCAGTGCTGGCCCTCTGGCCTCCGCGAGACCCAAAAAATTCCTCCAAATCATCATCCATCTCGTGTTGAATGTTTCGTGGCCGTGTAGCCATTGAGGCATTACCATGAACACCTTCCATGCCTCGTGCCTCCAGGCCATTGCGGCCCCCTTCAACGTCCATGTAAATTGATCTGAATTGCATGCCACGAGGGACAGATTGGCTGGCAGGGTGGCCAAGTAGTGAGCAGCCAATCGCTTGATAACCCCCTGGACGGCCATGGCCTCCAGCCCCCTATTAACGGTGGCGGAGTAGTCATGGCGGCAGCCTGCGTGTCTCTGTCAGTCTTCATTTGTGTCTGTACGAGCTCAACGTTCCGCAATCGTATGTCCATCGAACTGAGTAGGGAGAGGACAGGATAGTGGGTGGAATCAGCGTTCGCTCGTGGGCTAGGAATCTCCTGCATTGCCTCTGGCTCTGATGGTGCTCCAGCGGCCATGGCTGGCTGCTTGTGAGGAGGCATGATCGCCCTCGGATCAGAACTGCTCTGATACCAATGTTGTGACCAGCCCGGTCACAAGGGTTTGTCTTGGCGGCAAGGAGGAAGAAGAAGAAGAGTAGGGAAAGATAAGTTCTTTTATTGTATAAGTCCTAATTGAGGAGGACGGCTTCCTTATAAAGACGAGGGATGGCGCGTGCCCTAGGGACTCGTGCCATCTATTACAACCTAATGGGCCATGATTGACCCCTAATTACTCCATTACATATCAGTTATCTTAGACGGGCCTGATTACAATATTATTCAAAAGGAAAGCTACTAAATAACTAGTCCTAATGCGATATGCTCCACTGTTGTGCTGACGTACACAACACCTATTTCCATCATTCCTATTTATTAAGTATATTCCTATTTCATACCTCATCAACATCCATCATATATTTGTTGGAAAAATGATGACTTGAATTAAAGAGGTGCAACCGCGATCGATCACAAAAATGGTCGCAATCGATCGATCATATTTACTATGATTTCGCAAAAATGAGCTGCGATCGATCGCTTTTGGAACGATCGATTGTAAGTTTTGGAATAATGCTAAAAAATTGAGGCGAATGATCGCCTAATGAAGCGATCGATCGCACCGGCAATTGTAGAGTCCAAATTTTGCAGTTTTCTTCAAAAAGTTGCGTCCTTTCATTCTAGAAAGAACCCATTAGAGTTCTCTTATAAATATTGAATGTGAAATCATAGAAGAGATAGAGAAAAACACGAAAACTCATTCTCTTTCTCTAAATCTCTTAAAACATTGAGCAATAACATCTCCTCTGATCGAGTTCATGTTGGTCTGATTTGAAGTGTACCTTTAGACCGACATAGTGGTTCGTTGTATCTCGGGAACAGAATGTCAGTAAAAGCATGTGCTAGTTATAAAAAAAAAGTTTTTCCATTAGTTATATAAAAAAAGTTTTTCCATTAACCATGCATGCGATGAATTCCTTAAATCTAGAAGCAAATAGTTTTAAATATAGGTTTGCTTTCTTCTTCTTTTGGTAGCAAGGGCCCGTTTGGGGCATGAAAAATAGCTCCATCCACCTGGATAAATTTAAAAAAAATTTAGCTAAAAAATGGATAAATGGGATAATCCACTAACCAGCTGAAACACCTCAAACGGCCTCTGCATATACATTTCCTTGTGAAAACTATCATTCTATTTGGCCAACATAAATTCTTCTTTCCTTTGCACTTGTTGGCAATTGTTGATACTACTTATAACGATGTCTCTTCTATTAATGAATTGGCTACCTTGGTGGCACTCATACGTTCATTGTTGAGGAAAGTGTAGTATTATTTCGAATGATCTTAAGGGTCTGTTTGGTAGAGGGTTTTTGGAGTGGGAAAGTTAGATTTTAGGGAAGAAGCATAGGGAAGAATCAGGGTGTTTAGTTGGGAAGAATCAGCTTTTAGAGAAGAATTTAGGGTTTTGTAGCATATTTTATAAATAAACATGAAAGGTTGTCCTTGTTTTATTTACAAAATTATAAAAAATGCCACTAAGAAAAGTTAATGAAGTGAAGATTTACTTCTTTTGGAAAAGCTGAATTCTTGTAAAAATTGGTTAACTAGCCACTAGGGGCCATATCAGTGGCCATGCCAAACCTATTGCCGAAGTGGTTAATGTGGCGATGATCAGGTGGCCACCGCTATTGTGATGTCAGAAACAATGTACAATCTAGAAATGTTGTGGCAGTGGCCAACCATCACCACAATTGTGGATGAGATAATAGACATTTTTTGAGATGTTGCTTCAAATGTGTTTGGAGGGCCCATCTAGTGAGAAATTTTTCGGTGTAGATATGACACCAAGTTGGCATGTTAATGTGGGGTGCGTTTGGAAGCTAAAAAATATCACCTTTCAGGCCTAAAAAAAATGTTTGGTTAGTGAAAGCGCTGAAAATGGTCGGTGACAGTAATAGGTGAAAATTTTCACCTTTCACCCCTGAAAAACTAATTCTCACATAGCTGACGAATCGATCGTCGTGCCTCTTCAACGAGAAAAAAATCAGCTCTCTCTCTCCCAAATCATGAGGTAAGCTTCATCCCTCCTGCGGTTCACCTGACATTGCCGAGGAGCCCCCCACCCCGACGCTGCCCCATTGAGCCAAGATAGCATGTACCCCCCTTCTCCCCGTCGGCGCTGCCTCGTTGAGCCCCCCACCTCGACGCTGTCACACCCCGTTGAGCCGAGGGAGCTCGTGCTCCCCTTCCGGGCAATTACTCGGGTCGTCCAAAGGCCCCCCTTACCCCGGTGTTTGCCTACACCCTGACGCCTCCGCTGCTGCACCGTTGAGCAGAGGGAGCCCCCCCTCCCGGTCATATCTCTCTCATTTTTAGTCCGTTTTCGGCCATTTTTTCATCATTATAAGAAAGAGCACTAAAAATGAGGAAGAATGAAAAAAAAAGGTCAAAACGGATCAGAAATTAGTAAGAAAAATATCGTTGAAGTTTGTCCCATTAAAAAAATTATCATGTAATCGATTACACAATAACCAGTACTATCGAGTAATCGATGAGCTATCATGTAATCCAACACACGATAACTAGGCTATCGTGTAGCCTATCGTGTAATCGATTACACAATAGTACACTTCGTGTAATCTCCCATTAAAATGGGACAAATTTCAACAGTTTATATCTCTCTTATTTTTAGTCCATTTTCGGCAAAAAAATTTATTCTTCCTCATTTTTATGCTCTTTTTCAAAAATAAAGAATAAAAAAAATGGTCAAAAATAGACTAAAAATGAGGGAGATTTGAACTGTTAAAGTTTGTCCCATTTTAAAGGGGGATTAAACGATACATTGTGCTATCATGTAATTCCCCTTTAAAGTGGGACAAACTTCAACAATTAATATCTCCTTCATTTTTAGTTCGTTTTCAACAATTTTTTTTTCTTCTTTATTTTTTATGATCTTTTTTATCATCATGATATCCTAATAACCTGGATATCCTATAAAAATTCTACAAAATCTACGATAAATAGTGCGCGGTGGCTCAACATCTTTATGTTATCATCATTATAAGAAAGAGTACTAAAAATAAGGAAGAATAAAAAAAAAGGGGGGGCCAAAACGGATCAGAAATAAGTAATAAACACATCATTGAAGTTTGTCCCTATTAAAAAGCTATCGTGTAATCGATTACACGATAGCCCACCCTATCGTGTAATCGATTATACGATAGCAGTTTGTACGAATCGATTACATTTCATAAATTAGTGTGAAAATTTTCACCGTGACGCTTTGATAGGTGAAAATAATATTTCAGCTTTCAAATGCCCCCGTGGTGTCGATCACCAATCAACAAGAGACACACAATCCCTTGAGGCCAAGCAGGTTATGTGTCTCTTGTTGATTGGTGATCGATGCCACGCTAGCATGCCAACTTGTGTCGTATCCAAACGAAAAATTTCTCCAGTCCAGCAAGTTCCTCACTAGTCAACCTGTCTAAACTCTAAATTTAATCCTTTAACCCTTAATCAATCGCCCAATCACCTTCCTGCCCCCGACTCCAAAGCCTCCAATCCCCATTTCTCCCCATCTTTCTGGCAATCTGCAAAACAACTCCGAAAAACAAAACCCACATTTGTTGGTTCCAGAGATGGACTGCTCATCAGCCATGGCTCACCCCACCAACCCAAATGTCACCTCTTCCATCAAAATCACATCTTTCCCATCCTAAATTCCTTCTTCAAGCAATTCACTTCTCTCTACTCTGTTTTTTAATCTTTTTTCCCAATTTGATTTGATTCTAACAAAGCCCAAATCCTAAGAAACCCACACCACCCTTGTTCTGCTGACCTTACAAGTTACAACCACTGCCCTGTTGTCTGTTGACGCTTCAACCAGGGCAGGCATTGCTTTGAATAAAACCCATCTCCATTATTTCGGAATCATTTGGTGGAAGGGGGCGAGAATGGAGAGCCGCGTGGTATTGGGTTTGGCTCTCCTTGTCTTGGTTCTTCCCAACCTTCTGATGGTTGGTGCTGTGGATATGGCCGTTCACCAGCATACTGAGCGGATTTCAGGTCCTTATTCTGTCTTCCTTCTGTTGTTTGTCTTTTAATTGCAGATCAGAATCTTAGCCGTGTTTTAGTTGTTAATTTTAAGCTAATTACTTTTCTATTCCACAACTTCTACTTGTGCTATAGCCTATATGTTTTTAGTTTCAATTTGCTCTTTTTGTGCATTGCTTTTGAGTTTTATGAGCTCACACATCTATCTTAAGGCGAATTTCTTGTTTTTTTTGCCAATGAATCGTTTTTGTGGATAGCTCTTTTGAGTTATTTGAGCTCACACATAATCGTAAGGCAACGTAAGAAGATCAATATATAGTTTATTCTATTATAGAGCTGCAGTCAATTCATACACACAAGCAAGCTCCCTCTCCCTCCCCCACTTCAATTATCGTTCTTGGGCTGAATAGTGTCTCTTGAATTGAGTTCTACTTCATTGTAATCATCCTGATCTCAATGTTCTATAACTCTTTCAATTTAGTTATTCATATGCTCTATGGCTAAGACTCTCTGCTGTTATATAAGACACTGCAGTCAAAGAGCTTTATGCTTTGGTTCCCTGTTACATTTACTGTATGGAGATTTGTACTCTTAAATTTTTGAGCTGTCGCATGGTGATCATGCATTTTGTAATCTAAGGTTCATAATATGTTTAAAAGAACTTCTTATGTATTGGTTTTCTCTTTGCGGAACAGAGAGATTGAAATGACATTTATGTTTGCTTTTTGTTTCTTTCATACTATTGACACATTTGGTGGAAGTGCATAACCATTTTCACATGCTATACTTATTGGTTTGTTTCTTCTTTAAGTTATATTCTCGTGATATTCTTTGGTTATGTTGCTGGCTATTTTTTGGTATCTGTATAAAATCTCATTGAGCAATTATGTGTTACTTTCCTGTAATTTTAATGTGTTATTTTTTCTGTTCTTATAATTGACCACATGCTTGAGTTCTTCAAACCACAAGTAAGTTGGTATGCGAAATTTATGTCACATACATGTGCAGTCAGAGTCATCTTCTACTACTAGTTATGCCACAGGTATTGATGCTGATGCAATGATTATTTCTTCTGCTAGTTACTAATGCAGGTTTTTGTTAGAATGCAGGCAGTGCTGGTGATGTTCTGGAAGATGATCCTGTTGGAAGGCTGAAGGTTTTCGTTTATGAGCTTCCAAGCAAATATAACAAAAAGATATTGCAGAAGGATCCTCGATGCTTGACTCACATGTTTGCTGCTGAGATCTTTATGCATCGCTTTCTATTGTCAAGCCCTGTTAGAACTCTCAATCCTGAGGAAGCTGATTGGTTTTACACTCCTGTGTACACCACATGTGACCTAACACCAAATGGGCTTCCATTGCCTTTTAAATCCCCTAGAATGATGAGAAGTGCAATACAGCTGATCTCGACAAATTGGCCTTATTGGAACCGAACTGAAGGGGCTAACCACTTTTTTGTTGTCCCACATGATTTTGGGGCCTGCTTTCATTATCAAGTAAGATGTTTTCATGTTTATCTGTTTTCATCATTCTTTGTTATCTTATTTTGCACTTTTATTCTGTCTAACGTGAATTCCAAATGAGGAGACTTTTTAGGAGACACTTGTAGAGAAGAGTTTGTCTATATTAGTCTTGATTTTGGCATTTAAATCCATGTTATTCAATCAGAATATTATCGTCCCTGCTTATGGCCTCTGCCTGTAATTTACGTGACTGCAGGAAGAGAAAGCCATTGAACGGGGAATTCTTCGCTTGCTTCAGCGTGCCACTTTAGTTCAGACCTTTGGGCAACAAAATCATGTCTGCTTAAAGGAGGGATCTATCACTATTCCTCCATATGCCCCTCCACAAAAAATGCAAATTCATTTAATTCCTCCTGACACTCCTCGATCCATCTTTGTTTACTTTAGAGGTCTTTTCTATGATGTGGGAAATGACCCAGAGGGAGGTTACTATGCCAGGTATGTCTTTCCTCTTATATATTAAATATCAAGCAACATATGAGTTCCAGTTCTCTGTTTTTTTTTCCCAATTTTGGTTTGTTTGTGCATCAACTTTGAGACTAAGTTGGTACTGTACTAAAATTTTACAAGCTTCACAGCTTATAAACTTTACTTGAATTTTGCAGAGGTGCCAGAGCATCAGTATGGGAGAACTTCAAAAACAATCCGTTGTTTGACATCTCCACAGAACACCCGACAACATACTACGAAGATATGCAACGGGCCATCTTTTGCTTATGTCCTCTTGGATGGGCTCCCTGGAGTCCTCGATTGGTGGAAGCAGTTATATTTGGATGCATACCAGTGATCATAGCAGATGACATTGTTTTGCCATTTGCAGATGCAATCCCGTGGGAGGAAATTGGAATGTATGTGGCTGAAGAGGACGTACCCAACTTGGATACAATCCTCACATCCATATCTCCTGAGGTCATACTGAGAAAACAGAGGCTGCTTGCCAATCCTTCCATGAAGCAAGCAATGCTGTTTCCGCAGCCAGCTCAATCTGGGGATGCATTCCATCAGATTTTGAATGGCCTTGCAAGGAAGCTTCCCCATGATCAAAGCATCTATCTGAAACGTGGAGAGAGGATCCTGAATTGGACTGCGGGACCTGTTGGTGATTTGAAACCTTGGTAGCTAATTAATAAAATACACAAAGTGAAGTAGAGTTGATGCCTTCTCCTATTGATGTTCCTTAGTTTCTTAAAAAAGATGTAAATTTCGTTGTTAAATTCTTCTTTATTACATTATTTGTTTACTGGTCAGTGGTATATTATGTGAGTGTTTTTTAGCTTTTAGAAAGAAACCCATAGCGTCATACTGATCTTCTTTTGGTTGATTCGTAAAAACAATAGTTTTGTTGCGCAGACAGAAAAGACGGTAGAAGTTGTAATCAATTTCTAGATGGGAAGGGCACATATCAGTAAGTGCATGTTGGCCTTGGCAAGATCAATTGGCTACCCTCATGGTTATAGCTGTTGTGGATCAAATCTTATTGACCTTACATATTCAACTAATTGAGAGTCATCCATCTCATAAGTACTCCGATGTAGAATATTATTATGGAAATAGCTAACATGGCTGTGTAGCATGTATGGTCAGGCACGTAGGATCGAAATCGAGCGGCCCAAAAGCATGATGGCTGTGCCGCGTGCACTAGGCACTGTAAGTGGGGACTCTATATATAAATAAGTAAATAAACTAGTAAATGACTTTTAACCAAACAAAAGTTCAAGACCAGTTAACAGTAGAAAATCCATCTTAAGGGCCATTTGGGGCGTGAAAAATCAGCTCCATCCAGCTGAAAAAATCCAACTGGTTATGAGTTTTTGGAATAATCCACCAACCAGCTGAAACACCTTGAATCGAATACTTTCCAATGCCAATGTTGTAATCATAAGAACTGCACTTCGAATGGAATGTTGGATACTTGAAGACCGATGGGCTGAAACGTAATTTTTCGAACAGACGATTTGTTGCCAAAGGCACCGTTATCCCGCAAAGCTCTCCGTCTACCTTTGGAGTGTCTTGGCTCTCTCTCCTTCTCTGAGAGCGATGGCGGCGATTTCAGCTGTTGTGTCTCTGCCAAATTCTTCCATTTTGCTTCCTGGAGGGTCTACTTGGGTGCGCTTCATATCCTTCTCCTTTTACCGGCCAAAATTTCCTTTTAAATGAGTATTGTCATGCATATTTCAGTTTTCTATGCTCAAATGATTCGGTGTTCTTATTTTGTCTCCTTACATGTATACCTCTACTTTCCTAACTCATAGTGGGTAAGTCAACTCAATGGGTACTTTTTCTTTGGAATTTCTTCTGTCGTAGCTGAGTTAGTTCTTTTGTAGGCACCGAAGTCGTGTGGAATGCGAAGGAACGTGGGTTGGGAAGATGTTTTGAAACGGAGAAGATCTTCATTTCTTTCGATTTCTGCATCTATTGGTGAGAATTCCTATGCTGCCGTTTGAATGTGACTCTGAATAGCCGAATTTTTGGAAATTTTGTTGCATAAGAAAGTGTTCGGATTTAATTTGTGGAAGTGATTTTTCTTTCTCTAAGTTAAGAGCGACATTGGTGTTGTGGAGGTAATTCTAGTGGATAAAGTTTAAAAAGTTGTAGTTTAGTATAACATCTCACCAATTGCTAGCTTATCCTAGTTATAATATAAGCTTGTACTTGAGCATAGTACCTCCAATCAATAGCTTATCATAGTCATAATATAAGCTTCATGAACATAGTTTCGGAAATAAAACAGAAGAAAAAACTATAACATAAGCTTCAGCAACTTCTCATCTCTGTTCGGAGTATATAATTGTGGAAGGGAAATTGTTATGAAAATTTACCCCTCAACTGTTCCTATTCAAAGTCTACCTCACAATTCCATAAGACTTTGAATGGGTTCCAAATGCATCGAACCAAACAGTCTGCGATATGATCCTACTGAATATGGACCATTTTACTACTCCCTCCTTCCGAAATTATTTTCACCATAAGAAAAAGCTTATGGTAATAATAATTCCGGACGAAGGGAGTATGTACCTTCACTCGACACCAGCTATCCTGATGAAGTCTATTGGGACTGTAGGAGCTCCAAATTTTAAGTTTCTAATATAGTTCTTAATTGTTTTCATTCTATGAAGAACGCATGTCGTGCAGGAGCTTATGATAATTACTTTCTTTGATGATAAAGGACAAAGTTATTCTGGTTTCCCTAGTAGATTGACGATGTTGGATGTGTGGTTGATCTATATTAATTCAGTTTTGTGAACATTGTTATATTTCTCTAGAACATGATTTCCTTTGCATTCATAGTGGCCCATGCCCACCTTTGGGTCCAACGTTTGTCTTTGTTCTGTAGTATTACACTGATGCCCCTATCGAGTGCTTGATGGCCGATGCTAATAGGAGTCTTTGTGAAAGTTGTACAGTCATTTTATAAATTCAACTTGTGATTCACAAATGGCAAGCTATAAACATTTCTATGCAATGATTGATTTAAGAAGTGAAAAGATTGTTGTCCTGGCCTACTAGGGAAACTTGAAGGCCATTCAACAAGGAATTTGCATTCCAACATGGCATAGAAATGATACGAATATCTGCATTTTATTCATTAATTTTTGGAGCCATTTTGTGGAAACCACAATTAACATGCATGCTGAGTACATGATAAAAATCTGACTATCCCTTTCTCTTTAATGTTAGTATGTATCTAATTAGTTATGTGCGATTTTCCTCAAACATGCAGCTACTAGTGAGGCTTTTGAAAGGAGGAAATTGATGTTGTTCACTACTGTTGGCCTTCTGACAGAAGTGTTGAGGCATCCCTTGGAGGATTCACTGGCTTTGGCGTCTGAATTTGCAGACAGTAAATTTAATATGTGCATATCTTCTTATTCTTTTAAATTTATTAGCTGCTGATTGGTTACATGTTACCTTTTGATGTTTGAAGTCTAATTATGTTTGGAAAATTAGGGAACTGGGAATTACTTTTAACTTGAAGCTTAATTTCAGTGCCAGCTCTTCGTGGAAAGGATTATGGGAAGACAAAAATGCGCTATCCAGATTATACAGAAACAGAGTCAGGGCTTCAGTATAAGGTACAAAATGTAACTGTGACTGCTTGAAGAAGTACATTATATGCACACTTTATGATAATATTTTGACTTGAACTGTAGCATGATTTCAGGATCTGCAAGTAGGCACTGGACGTACTCCAAAGATTGGGGAGACTGTTGTGGTAAGGTTGTCAATATTTTAGTGCTCAATTCTAAAGGAGTGACTGAAATAAAATGGAATTCCAGGTCGATTGGGCTGGCTATACAATAGGATATTACGGTCGCATATTTGAAGCTCGAAATAAGACAAAGGGAGGATCGTTTGAGGTATTAATGCTATCCATCTTTCTTTTCTTAAGCTTTCGTCACCTAAAAGTATGTGTGAATTTGTTTTCATTCTTTTTTCAAAATTGCAAAGAAGTAGATGATGCAGAATAAGAAGCTAATAAGCATTATTTAAGTATTTTTATATATATATTAGGGTTAGTTTGGTCTTTTTATCATGTGGGGTTTTCTAGTCTTTTCATGTGAGTCAAACTCTACTATATGAAGCCTATGAACTATTGTAATCAGTAGTTTTGGAAGATGAATTAAGGGTTATTCCCGTTCGTCTCTTGGCCTTTGGCCTCCCCTTACTCGAGCTTCGGCCCCCCGTTCTTCCTTTTAGTCTTCTCTCTTGCTAATTTTTGGATTAAGCATATAGCCACTCCATCATTTGATATCAGAGCACAGCAATCCGTACGCGCCCTCCGTTTTTTTCGAGACAAACCAAGACTCGGCCTTCTTCCCTCTCGAGTGCTGCCACTTTTGTTTCCGCAGTTAAAAAAAAAACGAGATACCTCTTCCTGCAAACCAAGGTTTTCAAAACCGGACTGGCCATCGAACCGGAATGATGGCCGGTCCGGTCAGACCGGGGTCTGACCGCGGTCAAACCGGGGTCAAACCGGTGTGAGCCGGTTTAGGTGAGAAGAGTGTAAATATATGATAAATATATAATTTGTATAATATAAACATCAAAAATACATAGCCCAAGTGGTTAAGTCTCTCACGGGGCAGGGGCAGGGGGGGTTCGAATCCCCCCTCTTGCAAAAAATTTTTCAGAAAAAAAAAATTAAAATATTCCGGACCGTTCCGGTCCGGTTCACCGGTTCGGAAAAAACCGGTTAACCGGCCGGTTTTAAAAAAACCCGCCCGGTTCGCTGAACCGGCTGAACCGGACCGGTTTCCCGGCCGGTTCCGGTTAACCGCGGCCGGACTGGCCGGTCCGGTCCGGTTTTGAAAACACTGCTGCAAACAGCTTGTGGATCGTCGTCAATCTCCGGCGTCGGTCGCGGCCACTCAGGCTTGCCTCTGACGCTTCCTCTGCCATCGCCGTGCAGTTGTCTTCTCCGGCATTCTGGTCAGGGTAGACGGTCGCAGTCGTCTGACGTCGTCAAATTCGGGGTTTTCTCTCTGGTTCGCGGTGTCGGCGTCACCAGCGCCAGTTTCACCGCCGTCCATCTCAAAGGCGGGACCTTTCTTCTAATTCGTGGCGTCGGCTTCATCAGCGCAGCTTCATCGCAGTCGATGACTTGCAGCACCATAGTCGGGTTTTTTTCTTTCTGTCATCGCCAGCGCCAGCGCCGTTGCATCCTCGACGACTTGCGGCACCAAAGTCGGGCCTTTTTCTTTCTGTCATCGCCAGCGCCATCGCCATTGCATCCTCTGCAAATCATGTCCACCTCCGGCGTCGAAAGCCGGAAGCCACTACAGATCTGAATCAGAGTGTTAGTCGCCGACCTTCTGCCACTACAAGTCAGCCTTCGGCGTCGGTCGCAGACAATCACGCCTACATCCGTCGCTGCAGGTGACGGCCGGACATTCGACCTCCGGCGCTTCTGCCGCCAGCGGGCCCCTCAGCCACTCCTGAAATATCGGCTCATCATCGCACACATCGGCAACCTTCCACAACCGGCGACCTCGATTGGCAGAAGATCTCATCCAAGTTGGGAAGATCCACTTTCATTCCATTTGCGGTCCTATAACTTCGCAACGGAAAAGTGGCAACAGGCTGCCTGTGTCTAGCTGATCCGTGCGTTACAACCTTGACCCAGACCGTGAACTGCCGCTCAGCCCGGTATACCAGCCCGGTCCTTATTTCCAACCGAATCGAACCAGACTTTCATTGTTCCAATGAACCAACCCAATATTAGTGAACCGATTTTAGTTTATCAGACCAGTCCGGTGCTTCATCAGTTCTTATCTCAGCCGCCGTCCGACATCACTTGTTCTATTTTGCTACTTCTTTCATTGGATTGTTGATCATACATGGAGTATTTCTGGGATAATTCAAGAAGCTGCCGAGCTAGAGTTGATTACAATCATCCTTTCGCAACTGAACGAGCAAGGTACCGCAAACCTTCACAGTATTGGCCTGAACCAGACAACCACTCTCGTTATAAGGTGGCAAGGTCTAATCGTCCTTACAGGAGGCCATACCAGTGTAGCGTGCATGATGAGTATTTTGAGGACTTTCAGCCCACTCATGCCTCTCTAACAAGGCCCCGAACTGGTCTCCACGATTCAAGAGGTACCACTCTCATTCAACAACCGCCTCCATCTCATGTAGCTAGCATGTTGGAGTCCGATGAGGAGATTCACTGTCGATTAGAGGGTATTCTGGATACACTTCATATTATGCAACATAGTTTACAAGAATTGAAAAAGACCTCTGACAAGCACTTTGACAAGATGATTGAGACATTGCGTTCTGGTCGACAAATTGCCGCATCCATGGAAGACGAAGTCCAACCTACTATTATTTCTTCACATCAACCACGGTCTTCACTGCCATTTCTTCAGCCAGTTTCATCAATATGTCCACCACCGCCATCAGCCGAGGCACTTGGACCATCAACTGTTCAGTTAACTCCACCTCTAATGACAACACCCACATCAATACAAGCAATCCCAATCCCAATCCCCATGCCCCTAACCATAGCCAATCCACCTTTAGAAGACAAGCCTCGACAATCCACTGCGAGTGGTGTGCCACTGCCCATGTCAGTTCTCATACTGGGTTCCCCAAAATTGCCTCTATTCTCCTGGCCGCACATTCCTACCCTACTTTTCGATGTCTTGGTCATCAACACAAAAGAGCCAATCAACCTTCCTGACACCTACTCCAACCTTCATATTAACTACAATTTGCTCATATCCCCTTCCCCAATCACGACTTTGTTATTGGCTTGCATGCCACTTCCCCTGCCTAAAGATCCTTGACCCCCTCCTCCACCTTTACCCAACCCCTCTAGCTATCACATTCCACCTTCCATACACCGTCTACACCCATTTTCCCCACCTATTGACCCAATGGTGCCCATCCTTGATTCTAAGCTGATTCTCTCTTGTGGAAGTGGTATTCAAAAAGACTTATTTTGGTGGACTGGTCGACCTGATTATGACATATGTGTTGCTCCATTGCTTCTCAAGGCAGTACCTCATCTTTGACTCTCCGGAGGAGAGTCCTTGTTGGTCTGGGAGAATGATGCAGAATAAGAAGCTAATAAGCATTATTTAAGTATTTTTATATATATATTAGGGTTAGTTTGGTCTTTTTATCATGTGGGGTTTTCTAGTCTTTTCATGTGAGTCAGGCTCTATTATATAAAGCCTATGAACTATTGTAATCAGTAGTTTTGGAAGATGAATTAAGGGTTATTCCCGTTCGTCTCTTGGCCTTTGGCCTCCCCTTACTCAAGCTTCGGCTCCCCTTTGCTCGGCTACGGCCCCCCGTTCTTCCTTTTAGTCTTCTCTCTTGCTAATTTTTGGATTAAGCATATAGCCACTCCATCAGTAGATGTATTAAATAATAGAGTAGCCTTTTTATTCTTTTGCTTCTTATGCTTTTAGTTTCTTGAGGGAGTAGAAGGGGTTGAGTGGGTTAAGAAGAATTTAACAGGGTTAAACATCTAAATAAAAGTTGTTTGCTCTTTATGTGATAAACGTCCTTATGCAATCTTGTTTCTCTGTCTCTACCAATTGTAACTGCTGTGTGCATAAATTTTTATTTTTGTTCCATGTGATCCTACTTTAATTCACTTATAATCGAACTCCGTAAGGGCCTTTATTTCTCTTCAGCTAAAATTTAGTGACATATTAGTAGACTTGGAAGAATTGTTTTAATTAAAAAAAAAAAGCAAAAATAGCTGGCACTGTACAGGATTTAACCTTATCATTTTTTATGTAATTCCTCATTCTTACCTTGCTTTATATCAGCTGAAGCTTTTACATTTCAACATAGACCAAAACGAACATCAAATTTATGTATGATTTAGACGAGTATGATGAACTAATGAAATAATTATGGTTTTGTTTCTTCTGATTGGACATAAAAATATTGTTAACAATGATTTCTTTTCATTCTTATTTTACATACTGCTTACTTTTTTATCAGACATATGATGGTTTCCATTGACACATGCAGGGTGATGATAAAGAGTTTTTTAAGTTTACACTAGGATCCCAACAAGTAAGTGACAGAAAAGATTCTTATCTGGTTGAAACTTTATCTAGTTATATTCTGAAGGACAACTATTATTGAAGGTTATCTGTTCCTCTGATTTTGTAAATTGTATCAAGGTTATACCGGCTTTTGAAGAAGCTATTACAGGCATGGCTCTTGGGGGTATTAGAAGGTTGTACTGTTTTATTTTTAAACATTTGATTTGTGCACATGATTATCCATCTAATGGTCATGCACATGTTTTGTGCAATGTTGGTTTCGTTAATGAAATTGTATCAAATTTGTTTCATTGTAATATGAATGCAGGATCATAGTGCCCCCAGATCTGGGATACCCAGAGAATGACTTTAACAAACAGGGCCCAAGGCCAACCACATTTTCGGTACTAAAAACTTTCTTTTACATGGTTCAATATTCTTTTATTTTACGATCACTGCTAATGTTGACAAGTTTACTTGCAGGGCCAACGAGCTCTTGATTTTGTGTTGAGGAACCAAGGGCTGATTGATAAAACTCTTCTGTTTGATATTGAGCTTTTAAAAATCATACCGAACTAAGAGGTTTTTGCATGTATATTATTTTTTTGGGGATAATGTTTTGCATGTATTCTAGATACTATCTTATACTAGTGTTTTCTCAAAATTCCGTTCTCTCTTCAGTGAAGTTTTTCTTAAAATTTTCTCCTCTCAAGTTGTCTGATGCCTTTCCGAATTTATTTGTTCTTTCTTGTAAAATTAAAAGGACCCGAATGTTCATAAACAGTTTGAAAATAGCCCATAATATGTCTACTCTGTTGATGTTTATAGTATGCGCAATCACTAATTTGGCACAACAAAAAACGATAATGTGTATAATTTCATTCGTTTTTACAAATCGTAGTGTCAAAAATTGATCGATATATATCTGATAAAAAATTCTGCGATCTTGTTCCTCTGTTACAATGGTATGGCTATCATCTTTCAAAAATGCCTTTGACATAGACCATTCCTTTCTCGCTTAGTTGTAACTCCTTCCTCATTTGCTCTACTTGCTGGTCATCACCTTGTACAACGATTTCGGAGAGTCTTCCTTCATCTGCCACTATCATTTTAACCTTGATCTGTTCCTTTCGAGACGCTCGTTTCCAGTAGTACAACCCTCTGTATAATCAAGTCACAGGCAAAACTTTGTAGCAAAAAAAATCACAGGAAAAACTTAAAACATAAGCGTAAAAGCTGAAAACAGATAAAAGTATGAGACAAATAAGAAATTCGATGAAAATTAAAGTTAATATGCACCCTGGCAAGCATCAAGGGCGGGCGGGTGATGCAAATCCTCCTGGACCCTGTATCAACGCGTACCATCGGATTGCAATCCGACAGCGGCGCATGAGCCATGACATATTAAATTGGACTCATGGAAATAACTACTTACGCAGATGGGCTTAAAATTGTGAGCCAAAACCAATTGTTGCCACCATCAGGAAGGGTGATGGTGAGGACAAGGGCAACACTAGCGAGGCTAATGCAGGTACAGAATGTGAGCAATGCAGCTTGCCCCCTGGATGGCACCATCATGCCTTCAAACCTGATACACCAACCAAACATGCAATGTCAACAGAAATAAAGTTGTAAACATCATATGGCTAAGATAAACCTGACCCATCTTCCAAATGAGATGAGTATTCTTGTAATAAGGTAGCCAATAGGTTTTGCAGACAAAAGAGCTAATCAGCTCATGACACTTAAGATAAGAAGATAAGGGGCATGCAAGTGTACTTACGTGATGGTCTCCCCCCTATCAGCAACCACGAAATTATTTCTGGTGAAGAATGACAGTATTTCTCCGGCCATCTGGTTGGGCTCTTTCCTCTCTTCTCCAATGAAGGTCTTCTGCACAATCTGATCCAAAAGCAAGTTTGAAAGTTTGAGAAATTCTGTCAAACTTGCCTCACTGTCTCTCCTTGTCTACTGAAAGAAGGGAACATACCTTGGACTTGACAGAGCGTTTGATGAGGGACCAGAGGCCAGGGACAGAGATGACGAAGAGGCCGAGAGAGGTATAGTAGCTAGCCAGAGAGTAGCCGGTGCTGTCTGCAATGGTGAACATGAGCTGAGGTGAAGAGAGGGAGAGAGGGTCCTGGAGAGATGAACGGATGGAAGACCTTCTGGACACACGAGCTCGCGTGGAATGCAGCCATGGTTGCTGAAGGGGATGTAGGTGTTGGTTGATTTTGAGTTTGAAATTGGAATTGGAAGGAAGGAAAAAGGAAGAAGAAGAGAGAGGGGCTGAAACAAGTTTGGCTGCCATCTGGTTTGGATGGTAGAGAAACAGAGGTGGGCTAGCGGAGAAAAAGTGAAGTGGCCAGTCGCCCGGGGTCCTTGGTTTTATGTGTATTTGCCAAAACGCCATTTCAGTGACCAGTTGGTGACTTGGTGCAACTGTGAAATGTGAATGCTTGTTACGATATCATTAATGTTTGCGTTTTAACTTGGCCACAAGGATTCATTAAGAGTGTCCTGTTTTTTTTTATTATTCTATTCATCCTCTGAAAAAATGTCGATTTTCATAGGATGGTGGAAATTCCAACTGATTGGGAGAAGAAGATGTTCAAAATCTACTTAAATTGACCATATGGAACATCTAACTAAGGGGGAAGATGTTCAAAATCTACTTAAATTGACCATATGGATGATGTAAAAAAGGAATGCCCTCTTTTCCACCTGGAGCTGTTGAGAAATAAGTGAATGAGAAATTATACCATTATATTTTATGAATGGTCACACCCCGTAAATTATAGACACCGTAGGAAGGATACGATGTGCTTTCCCTATAAAATGCTTAACCCATTATTATGATGAGAAGGGTTTACATGAGATAGTTCTCATATAAGGAGCATAAGGTCAATTTTTATAGCCGTTGGATTTCGATCGGATGATGGATATCAAATCAATGGGTAGTTGAGTGTGTCACATCAAAGGTTAGGTGAAATTATTATAATTATTTGTAGCCGTCAGATCAAGATCCAACGGCTACGATTTAAAATGACCTCATATAAGCCAAATGAGAGCGATCTCATTTAGACTTTTCCCTATTACGATTCACGGATTTACAAACGACTTGATCTAATTCAAATTCATGTTTCATATCTAAAGCATGAGGTAGGGAGTATTTTGTGTGTGTGTGTGTGTATGGAGGATTGGTATCCAAGCCTTTACTTCTTCGACACTACAAGAAGGGGCAACCGGCAGGGCAACCAGGCTCTTACAACATCGTATCCCACTGCTAATCCGCTCGGGCACACGCAAGGCCCAGTCATCGGTTGGGTGGCCAAAAAAGTGGGAGCTCTAATTCAGGACCTCCCGCTTCCTTCCTGAATCGTGTATCCTTCTAGCCATTTCACCAACACGGGAAAATAGTTGGTTGTATCCTGTTTTTGCTGGTCATTAATAGATGTTACACCCTTTGTTCAATAGTATCCGTCTGGATTCGAAAACCAAAATGAACATATTGGTTCCACTGGCCACAATACTCCTTCCGTTCAAGTGTACTTACCTGGATTAGAAAACCAAAATGAACAGATTTAATTCATTTGGGTGTCTAATCCAGACAAGTAAAGTGGACGGAGGGAGTATTGTTGATACCGGAACCAATCCGTCAGTAGTTTACAGTTTTGGTCGAGTTGAATGATTAGGAACCTGAAACATTAGTTAGCTGACAGTGATAGAAGAAGAAAGTAGTAGAAAGGAAATGGGTAAAGAAGAGACAGAGCAGAAAGTGGCAGCCACATTTCCTTGCCTTACTTCCCCTCCCTTCTCTTATCTCCTTCTGTGTCTTCCTCCTTTCTTGCTTCTTCAGGAAAGAGCGAGTTAGCAGAGCTGACAAGAAGAGGCCATGAAGGCCATACAAGCAGCAGCGGGCGTCAAGGCCACTGCCGCAGCCGGCACTCCTTCTCTGTCGTCCACTAAAGGCCATGCCGGCCTCCAGGCGCCTTCGGATCGTTTCGCACTCAAGTCGTCCTTCTTCTCTCCCTCTGTCCACCTTCTGCTCCGACTGTCTGCTCCTCGAGCTGTCTTCACTGCACCAAATTTCTCCATGAGAACTGCCTCCAAACAGGCCTACATTTGCCGAGATTGATAGTATTTTGCTGATGAATCCTGGTATGATGCTCATTGCGTGTCTTTCTTCTGTAGGTATATTTACAACGACAGATCACCATTTGAGAAGCTCCCTGATAAGTATTTCTGTCCAGGTATACTACCTCAACTTTATACAAATAGAAGGATAATCCATTTGGTAGAAGAAAATTCATCTCAAATTCTTTGCCTGGAAGGGGCATTGCAATTTGCATGTGCTACAGCACTAGGAGTCTAGAACATAGTTCTTATCCATTCCAGCTTAGCTGTTTTAAGGCATACTCTTGATTTTTGACTTGATATATGGAACCCCTTTTCTGTATTTCCTAGTCAATCATTATTTTGACTGAAATAAGATTGGTTTCCTCCCATCAGCCACATATCCTTTTCCTAGTTATGGCTTTTGGTTTTATGAGATTGCCATAGCCCATTGGTTCTGAAATGTTTAGCAAAAGAAACAGAATTATATAGGTCCCGAGAATCCGAGATGGACTCTATGACATCCTATTTTGTTGTTGTGCAGTTTGCGGTGCCCCTAAAAGAAGATTGAGGTCTTACGAACCAGCTGTGACGAAGAATGCCAATGACATTGATGTTCGAAAAGCTCGAAAGGCAGAGTTAAAGAGAGACGAAGCCATTGGGTAATTTCTATGTTGAAATATATTAATCACACAGCACAGAAGAGGCAATTTCATATTGTATGATCTGTCAATAGAGAAAAATAAAGGAACGATATGTGAAATAAGGATATGGTTCCTTAAGTCGTGCTTTTCTTTTTGCAGGCGAGCTTTGCCAATTGCCGTGGCGGTTGGAGCTTTAGCGTTGGCCGGTTTATACTTCTACCTCAACAATGCTTTCTAGCGCAGCAAGACCTGTACCTTGATACCGGATTCTCAGATCACAGAAACCATTTTTATTTCATTGGCAGAAAACATCTTGTAATTTTGATATAACATAAGCTTCCATTCAATTGTTGCAATTTGTTGGTCATCCACAATTTATTCACTATGGACGAGCATTTACTACTTACTAACAGGTTTGATGATCCCCGAAAAATTGGCATGTATACAAGCTCTCAGCTAGTTTCAGTTTCATTGAGATCCATTGATGATCACTATTGACAGGATGGGTTCATTCAAAAAGAAAACAAAGAACTAGAGAACTTAATCTTTGGCGATTTATCAAAAACCCAGCCCTTACCTGTTACAAGGTTGTGAAACTATGGCGCTTAGTTGGTAAAAGTGAAGAAATTATATATAAGAATAATAAGGGACATTACAATATATGAATGTACAGCAATTAATCCTGTATAACAAAGGAACTCTCGATCCTCTTAGCTAATGATGTTGAAGGTGATATAATTAAAGGGGAGAACATGTCATTGTAACTTGATGGAGGAGCGGGTTTGAACTCATATGGACCTCCCTTCGGTCCCCAGGCCTGTCAACAAACAATCTATAATCAAATTTTATTCAACATTTTGATCTATTTTAAGCCAAAGAATGCTAAAACTAATAACAATAACAGCCATGGACTAGTTATCCTCAAGCAATACCAACAGATGAAGGAAGAGGATAAGGCAACTTAGGCAAGAAGAAGTTCTATTAACACTATAAATAAGTAGGCTCTTAAACAATATCAAATGACAGCATATAGAACTTTACTTCGATAAATGAGGCAACAACACTAACATTCATTCCAAAGAAAAATGTAAAAGAACTCACTTGATTTCCATCATCGTCGTAGCCCCTATCCCAAGTATGTACTTCACTATTTTTCAAGATTGAAAGCTCTGAGGTACAATAAGTCGCTCCATTCTGTTAAAAGAATATCTGTGAATTGTTAACAGCAAGCTCAGAAATAACATAGTTTTCAAAAGATTGAAGGAACTTAAAAACAAAAGAAAGACTAGAAAACAAATACCCAGGAATTGGGAAAGCCATCAGGCGGGGTTGAACCTTCATACAAGCATCGCTTCCCACGTTCACATCTTGTCACGTACATGGTTGTTAAATGTTCTGCAATATCCTGCATGATTATAATAAAGTTATACGCAAATTCATCTAACGTTTTGCACTCAAATTTTGGTCTAAAGAAGAGTATACTGCATGGTATGGCAATTATATTAAAAAATCAAATCCACAATAAATGTATGGCAAAGTCCCAAAGATATACCTCGATAACTTCTTCAGCCTCGGGCCTCTGGTCCTTGGGACGATCACAGTAATTTTTGTACTCCTCAGCATCCCTTATGGCATAGGTACTTACCTGCCAAAATATCTTTGGTTCAGGAACAGTTCAGACAACAAACTGTTCCAGAAAAAAAATAAATCACAAGCAGCATTCACTTGTTAAACACTCCTCACAAGGGAATGCTTTAACAGATTTTGTTGGTCGCATGTGTTGAAACCTGTCTGATTAACACCACCAACTAAATCCTTGACTCATATCTTGAAATGTATAGGTACAAAACCTTCATATCAATGATTTGACCTTTATGTGTAATGAGTGATCCGCTGTAATTCTATTGCTTTGACCAAAGAACATATATTTACCTCAACATCACATTTCATCTCCTTTGGACAGGGCTTGACCATATAGAACCTCTGCATGTGCACAGTTTCATCAAAAGTTTGATAATGATAATAGTGCAACTATCAAAAACAGCATGACTAACC
Source organism: Houttuynia cordata (assembly GCA_039654745.1). Classification (NCBI taxonomy): domain Eukaryota; kingdom Viridiplantae; phylum Streptophyta; class Magnoliopsida; order Piperales; family Saururaceae; genus Houttuynia; species Houttuynia cordata. Next base: position 25,174,574 of record CM077507.1, on the reverse strand, counting down.
ATGCTGAAATAATATGAAATAGAATACTTTGTACCAAAACAAAATTTCAGGCTGAAATAATATGAAATAGATACTTTGTGCCAATAAACAATGCCAAGGTTATAAATACAGTCTCTCTATCCCGTACTAACAATCCTATTTGGTTTTTCAAAATGAACTGATTGTAGTTCATTTATTAAACAACCAAATAAGACTATTAGAATGCTATGTTTTTAAGCTTATCTATACAAAGGATATCAAGATGAAGCCGCAACTTCTAACAGTACTATGTATTAGTAATTGAAGTTTCTATTGAACCATCCATGATGAAAAATACAAGAAAACAGATACATCGGTGAAAAATCAGCATGTACATGAGGCCTGTAACGATTAAAAATATTGACATACTTGTCGAAAAGGCTTCTGAGGAGTTCTCCAAAATGCCTAGCAAGAAGAAATAACAAGTTATGTTTGGCAAGAAAATGGCTAAAGTACTGAATAAAGAAACTGTCCACATAGAGAAGGCTTTGGTATTTAGTAGAACGTACTTGTTCAAAGTATAACACCCTCGAACCATCTACCATAACAGTTGCCGGGCATGTGAGCATTCTGCGTAGAAGGACATTTAAGACATAAAATAGTAGCTAAGGCAAAGTTCAGAGAACTATAACCAGAATAAAGTTCGTCTTTGTACTTAAGTGAACGATTAAATCCAGCAAGCAGATTTTGAATAGAAAGCCCCATATTCGAACCATATCAGAATAAGAAATAAATAATTCCTTGGAAACTCCAACATGGGACAACAAGTAAGCTAATAAACTGCCTCATACTTGACATGAAACCAGCAGATTCGAAGGGGAACACTTATGCCCCAAACTTTACAAAGTCATGGCGTAATTAAGCAAAATAGAGCTGCAAAACATAAACAATCTGAAGGATGAATCTAGGTTGTCATTTAAGATCAGGCGCACACGTTGGAAAAGCTTGGTACCTACTAAATGAGCAGAAAACAAACTCCGACTCCTTTACTGCCAGCCACTTCACTACTATACCAATCCGCACCATAAAAAATTTCAATTTACACAACTGGAGAACGATAATTAATGTGAAACTCGTTCAACAATTAATCAAGCAAATAAAAATCAGACTTAAGCAAATGCAAAAACTTCAAAAGCAATCCCACCTCAAATTGAAGTAGTTTTCTGGATCCCTGGAAGCTTGTTCTCGCGAAAACTTCAAATTACAAAGCAAAAACAAAACATAACCGAGTCAAAAATCAAAATTGAACATTCCCCCAAAACAAGCAACTGTTTCTTCAAAGACAAAAGCCAAAAGAAGAGTAAGATAAGTAGAGAAGTTCACCTTCTCACCACTGAGAGCTTCGGCAACAAGACGAGCATGATCCCAACGGGTGGTGGACTTGGTGAACTTCTTCAGGAGAAGCGCGCCTCCTATCACGAGTATCGCTTTCATCACCAGCCCCCGGGCCCGGCTCCGGCCGCCGGGCTCCGACCCCGTCCCCGTCCCCGTCCCCATCCCCTCCGACCACCACCAGAGATTACGAACCAGACGCCAACGGGCGACCCTCCATGGCACCAAAATACAAATAAAAGCTGGAAAATTACAAATACGGAATTTACACCGGAGGAGCTCTCTGTCTGCTTCTTTCTTCCCAGTCACCAGCGGGTAAATATTGGTTTCGAAAGGTCCTTTACGTTCGCTCGCGCAAGATACGTCAGGCTCGCGTGACACCAATCCATGTGCCCCTCTCGTATGAAGAAAAAGTAATGAAATATCTCCCGCTTTTATATCACGGCCAACCTCACGTGCTAGTGTTGTGAAAGAAAAAGATGTGAAAATGAAGTCCATAGCCATTAAGGGGCAGGTGAGGTGGCCGTGAAAAAAAAATGCGGGAGAAGAAGCATTTTCCAAGGAGAAATTATTTGATGCTCGCTCCACCTTATAGGAGTCTTCCGATCATTAAGATCAATGGAGCATAGGCTGGTGCACAACTGCACATTAGCATGTTGAGCTGCACATGCACTAACTTGTTGCGTTTCGCTAGTGTGTGCGCAATCAATCCTGATTGACAGCTCCTATAAAGTGGAAGGATATCCCGGAGGAGGGTACTCAAGGAGCACTGAATAATTTGTCTTCTCATCGTAGATTCATATGAATCCACTCACATTGGCTAGGTGAAAACAAATTATCGCAAGAAATTCCTCCCCGTTGGATTACGATGTCCGGTTCCACTAAAAACAGGTTCTGTTTTAGCAAGAGAAGAGAAAGAGGTATGATCTCAGGCCACGGAAGAGGGCCAATCTCTAGCAGCGAGGCCAATGGTCCCCTCCATTGGCTTGGACCATGGGTCTTTGTAACGCAACAGGGCACGGTAGCAGTCTGACAGCTGTTATTAATTACCTTATCGCTTAGATAGCCAAAAAGAGAGAGCAGCTGTCAGATCACCATCGCTTATCCATGGTGTGTTGGTAACAAGAAAGCCCATTGGGCTGTTCCCGTCCCTGTCAGGGGAATACCTTATATGTAATCCCCTTGGGGAGTCTAGGGAAGCTGCAAATCGATCCTCATTGGGGTCTTTGGAACAAGAGACATGGACACAAATGGTGTAACAAGCAAATTTGAACTCTCACTATCCCCCTGCCTTTTGGCAGCTGTGGCCATCAAATTCTCATGGTCAACTGATAATGCAAATTGAAATCAACAAATTAGCAATAAATGGAACAAATATACAGAGTAATTAGGTATATCCATGCTATTTTGAATGAGTAATCAATTTTTTTGCCACCAATCGTATGCCAGCGTGCTGTTGATAATCATACACAACCAAGGAGAAGTAGGCATCGACATAAGTTCCCGGAATGAAGAGAACATCAAGCTCAGCAGCGTCAACCTTACTGAATACAAGTTTTTGGACGTTGCCTGAAGGCTCTTTCTGGTATATCTCTGTTGAGTATGTTGATGTATCCCCGTTTGCCACTGTAGGTATTCTGCCATAAACAATATGCAGAATGCTAGTGAGTAGTGACTATACTGTCAACAGGACACTTAAGCAAACATGCACAAGTGAGCAAATGCTGAAAATCTACACCAAAACAGCTAATCATCCAAATACAGAATGCAATAGAGGAAGATAATTGAATTCCTTTTATTTGTTAGACAGATAACTTACTGCAGTCGTATAGTGGAAAGATTTAAATAGCCCGTTTTTCGGATAACAGACGGCCTCCATGTAGAATTGCTTCCAGAATTCATGAATTGTTGTTGAGCTAGATGATCACATGCATCAAGGACCTGGCAGACGCTTGGAGACGGGTCTACGACAATGCTTAGTCGAGGTTGACCAGCATGGTTCACAAACTTTGTACTTACACCAAAACGGATTTTCATTTTCATGCAACGTAATTGCAAGAGGGCATTCTTGTGCATAAACATTATTCTTCGACTTCCTCCTCGATAAGATGGAGTAACAGATGTGCCAATACAAGGGATAGACACTTCATCAGAGTCTAAAAATCCAGCGTAACCACTACAGCCCTCAGAAGCTACATCATTGGCAGGAAGCCTTTCTGGTACATCTGGTGCAGTTATTTCAATCAAGGTGTCTGCTAACGTTCTTTCATCCAAAGGGGTAGATGGAAGTGAAGAATCTATGTTCATGCGGTCCATGAGAGGAATAAAATTAAAAGGGTCAGAAGCAGCAACTCCTATGACAGTTTCAGATATATTAAAAATCTCTCCCCTGTTTTCTCCACTTAAAGGAGATTCTACTTGTTGCTTCCGAGATTGAAGTATAGATGGGTACAAAGGATCTGTACTTGCTTCTTGAACAACATTTTCGTTACTATGATTTGGTGTGGAGGTATTTGGAGAGGCCCAATGGTCTGATACAAGTACATCCGGGAGGCAAGACTCCTGCAAGAAGCAAAAGCAATAAATAAGATGAGAAGTGCAGGTATAGTTTAACCAATGTTAATGTGTAAAATAAGCAAGTTTCCCAAAAGCTTGAGCTATTAGGAAACAGAAATCTTTATTATAAATTTAATAATCTAACACCTCTTCCCCCCCACGTGCAAGTGTCCACCAAGTGCCGGCATGTGGAACAAAATTGGGGTATACACGCCTCCAGCAAGACTAGAACCCTAGGATGGAGCTCTGATACTATGTAAGATAACCAAGTTTCCCAAAAGCTCGAGCTGTTAGGAAACGGAAATCTTTATTTATTTATTGTATATTCTAACATCCTCCCTCACATGCAAACGTCCACCCGGCAAAGGACGTAGAACATAATTGGGGTATAAACGCTTTCAGCGAGACTAGAACCCAGGATGGAGCTCTGTTAATTAAAATGGTCCTATTGCACAGGACAATGGCTCAGACAATTCAATTTCAGAGAAATATGTATACATGAATAATATGTTGAACATGTCAAAATCAACTCCAAATCATATGCAGTATTACTAGACAGTTAATGGCTGATGTATTCAAATATATAAGAATATCTTTACCAAGAACAACACTGTAGCACAGTGTTTGACAACCTCAAAATTCATTCGCACATCATCCAAGCTCCTAAAGCAGCACAAAGTAAAAAAGATTATTATAATTAAGCAAAGAATGTATCATATACAATCAGCAGGAAAGAGTCATCATCATCGTCAACACTTTATCTAATCTCTATCGGGTAGACAACACGGATTCTGCTCAGCCATCAGCCAATGAGCATTTACAAGTATGGTTTTAATATAAATTCATGCATCAATTCCAATTGTACAAAAAATCAAGAAGCTAATTCCATAGGAGAATATAACATTTCACTGCCTGCAAGCATCCCAAACATTTTAAAAAGTAATCACTGGCCGCCTTAGAGATTATGTTCAACGACTGACAAAGGATTAAGAAACAGAAGAACAAGCCAAGCAACCAGTAAACAGAATGACAAGCAAGAACTGGATTACATTATTTGTATGAGAAGCAAAGTTTTGTTAATGTACTGACAAATATAAAATGATGAATTGTATAGAAAGGATTCTGTAGAAGTGCATAAGTAGATAAATAAATATTATGCAGAATGCGTCAAGCGCCCTCTATCCTAGTGTAAAAAGCGTAAGCGTCCCTGAATCCTGGATCGATTCCCTGGACCCCCTTACTAATACCCTAACAACATTAACTACCTTCAACAAAAAAAATGAAGAATGCCAAACATTGTCTCTTCAATTAAATCAAGATCGCTGCTAAGTGATTCTGTAAAACAATTTGTCAATTTCCAAAAGAAACTCTTCTCAGTTCTCATTTAGGAAGCAATTTTATACGGAAGAACTTACCTGTGCTTCTGCTGACCTAGGCCGAAATAGTTAGCCAGAGTTGCCATCTGCCAAAGAAGGAGAGTAATATCAGATACCATTTACAGAGTACAATTTAGAAACAATATGTACTGCATGCAAGCAAAGTTCAAACCTTCATGTTTCCAGCCCTCCTCCCAAACCTCTGCTTCAGTAACGCCAATGAATCCATCGTTCCCCGCGGCTCCGGCGCAGGCCGACCAATCTCTGAAAACGCCTCTCGAATTCGCACACAATCAAACCTCATAATGTTGTGCCCCGCCCAAATACGGCCTACCCAACAACAAACAATTGTATATAAAAAACAACAACAAACAATCAAGCCAAATTACACTGATGAATTAAAACCTTAATTTTCTCACCATGGAGGATGTCGTAGATCCTGTCGGCGACATCAGAGAAGGAAGGGGCAAAAGCAAGGGCGTCGCGGGTAATACCGTTGCAGCGGACGGAGGCGGTGGAGACGGCAGAGAGGTCGGCGGGGCGGATGAGGGTGGAGTAGCAGCCGATTTCCATCAGCTTGCGGGGACAGACGAGGATGGCCCCGAACTCCAGCAGCGCGAAGCCCTGCCCCGGCCGCCACGGCACGGTGGTCTCCACGTCCATGAACACAATCTCCTCTTTCTTCTCCATCTCCGTCGCTTCTGATTTCCCGTCTACACCAGCACCAGCACCACCATTTGCTGTGTTTTTGCTTCCAAGATGGCTCATTTATGCAAGTGTAATCTGGCCGGAGAGGAAAGGGATGAGTTGCTTGCGAATTGGAAGGATGGGGATTCCCGTGTTTCTTCCTTTCTTCTTCCCGACGTCAGAAGCTCTTGTACGCGATTCTCCGGCGAAGGCTTTATGAAGAAAACAAAGCTTCTGGGCGACGCTTTACCGAAGGCGGAAATCGCTTTTGAATAAGAAGCCGCTTCGCATGACAGACCGGCCTCGAATGCTTTTGAATGAGAAGCCGCTTAGCATAAAGTTTAAACAAAGGACAGTATTTTTTTATAACGAGGGGTGTTCGACCTGTTAAAGCACTGTATCCCACGTCAATCACCTCGGATGAGTACACAGCCACACAATATCCACACCACACCGGTTAAATCAGGAAAAAGTTTCTTTTTGAATGAAAGAAGATGAAGTTTTAGGAGAGCTAAATCAAACTGATAAAGATGATGAAGCTTACAAATCAATATAGAGCTCTTGCGCACTTAAAAGAACACCATAAATACATATCGTTTCTAAATTAGTAGTTTCCTTTTTAAGAGCCATGGCAACGAAATTTTGGGACAAACAAGCAGTAAAAAAAAATTAAAACGAAATGCATCGCATAAAAAAACTAATAGCAATCAAGAGTTGTTACAAGTTGGAAACAGATGGGTGATTCTCCAATACTGAAGTAGCTGAAGCTCATTTCTCCATCCAAACTATCAAAACAAATACAAAGATTACTGGGGGCCTGTGAACCAGGCATCACAGATTCACTACTAGCAAAACAGGAATAGCTGACCCTAGTGCTGAAACAAAATCGATACAAGAATCTTAAATTCCTACACACCCAGCTGGGCAGTGGGCACCCAAATCATTCTACTGAGAGTTTCTTTCGCTTGTATCGAACCATCACGTTTCCTTTCACTCCTACAACCATGGCATTCCAGTCTATTTCTGGGAAGGGGGATACCAGTTCCAACTCAAAGTTTCTCAACAAGTGACTCCATATGGCTTTAATCTGCAGATAAGCAAAAGGTTCCCCAAGGCAACCGTGCCTCCCTCCACCAAATGATATGTAAGAAAATGCCCCTGCCGCCTTATCTTCCTCCCGACCAGGTCCAAATCTATCAGGATCATATCTATCTGGTTCCTTGTAGATGTGTGGCAGCCGATTGACAAAAGCTGGTGAAGTAGCCACAATGTGACCCTTCGGGATATCGTACTCCTTCCCTTCCCTGGTCTTCACTGTAAAATCACTATGAGACTGTCGAAGCAGCATAATCAAAGGCGGGTGAAGTCTCAATGCTTCTTTGATGCACCTGTATAACACATCCATCTCCGACAAGATATCATGATCGACTTTGTCCCCATGCACTTCCATCAGGTTCTTCTGTTCCTTCAATACGGAAGACAGATAATCTTTGTGACGGAGGAGGTAGGCACCAGTCCATGTGGAAGTGATTGAGCTGGTATGCTGGCCTGCGAACAAAGCCGCAATGAGGAGGCCAGTGACCTCTGCCTCAGAGGTGGGCCTACCATCTTTATACTTGGAGTCAATGAAGCATTGCAGCATGTCATTCTCTGCCTTCCCAGCAAGTTTACGGGAAGATATGATGGAAGCAAATATATCAGCAAGCTTCTTGCGAGCTTGGTCACGGCGGCGGTGAGCTGGAATAGGGAGGTATGGGAAGATGACACTGATGGGGAGCATACCATTGTCAAGGTCATGAAAGAGGGATGAAACATCATCAAAGAGCTTGTCCCTAACCTCCCGACCTAAAAGGCAACTGCTGGCTGTTAAAATGATGAGGTGCTCTAATTCGTACTTCAGGTCCACTTCCCCAGATTCTCCCCACTTTGAGAAATAGTCCTGCAGCAAATCAAGCATGCAACTTTATTAGCTCTCTTGCCAGTTTATCTCTATAGCCTCCAGGCTAGTGGCTTTGCATTAAAATAAAATATATATGTTGATAATTAAATTAACGTTGGCACCATTTGAACTTCAACAAACTCACGATCATGGTTCATAATCTCGGTTATCGGTCTCATCTCGGTTGCCCAAAGAGAAGAGATCTTGGAGAGATGTTGTAATGTGATCTTGCCATCTCGGTTACCTTAAGAAAGGTTTTTTACATAGTGTTTTGACAACTTAAGTACCTAATTATTATACAAACACTAATAACTTATCGGTCTCGTCTCGGTTGCCCAAAGAGAAGAGATCTTGGAGAGATGTTGTAATGTGATCTTGCCATTTCGGTTACCTTAAGAAAGGTTTTTTACATTAGAGTTTTGGCAACTTAAGTACCTAATTATTATACAAACACTAATAACTCGCATACAAACACAATTTCATGCAGATAGAGATAGAGTCATACACTAAGTAGCACTGAGAAAATATACCAAACTTATAACACATAAAAGTGCATAAAAGAGGTTAATTTTTATTAGCCTAAATGATTTTATCTAAATTTAACCCCTGTTTAGGAATCCTATAATTAAACTTAAGTTCCTTATTAGGAATCTCGTAATTAAACTTAAGTCCGTATTTAGAAATCACAAAACTACAACTAAGCCCTTTGCATAAATCACGCAATTCACCCCCTATAATTAAATCCCGTAATTCTCCCTATATCTTTTTTTTTATAATTTTCTTGATGAAGATTGTCTCTATACCTATCGAGGCTTATCCCCCTTTTTCTATTGATAAATATCCCCTAATTGTTTGCATCTTTATGGAAGCTACTATAAATTATAATATTTGTGGAAGCTAATAAAAATTAGCCCCTTTTATGCATTGCACAAAGAATCAAATAATTATACATGATCTTTGTATGCAAACCTTTCCTTAATTGTAGCGAATAAAATCATATATAGCCATTACCGAGATTCTGACGAGATTTACGAGATCTCGTCGAGATCTATCCAAGATCCTATAAAACTGGAAAGACACTGAAAACTTGGTTTCGTGCCTCGGTATTTGAATCAAGACCGAGATCTCTCTGAGATTTCGAACCATGCTCGAGATTCATGAAAATGATGATTAAATACCAGCAAAGGTAATGACACATAAATGTTCAAGACAACATTTCACAATGAATATGCTTACAGGAGAAAGGACAAAATGGCCCAGTTTTAAATATGTGAATGACTTATGTTAAAATTAAAACTAAAAATGGTAGTTCACCCTTCATGAAAAGTATAACGCACAAGGAAAAGCACAACATAAATAGCAGGAATGTTGCCAAAAAAAACATAAATAGCAGGAAATCAACAGTTTATCAAACACCTATTTAATTGAAGAATCATCAGAAAATATATTTTTTTTTCAATCAATAATCAGAATAAGGCTTGTTTAAATGCAGTTGCATAAAATGATAAAGAAGAAATTTAATTAAATAAAAATCACAAATTTGATAATGAAGCATCTGTAGCATGAATTGCTAATCCGAACATCAACCAAAGAATAAATAATGCCAGAATAAACTAGAACAGTTTTGCTACTACTTCCCAAGCATTATTTTAAAATGCGAGTGGTCCCTATAAAGAAGTATATTTCCCCCTTACATCACTATTAAGCAACAATAAAGGAATTGTTTAACTTGTGTGGCAGCCATTAAAAAAAAAGGATGATGCAGGTCTCGGTGACCGAGTTTCTCCAAGCAGTCAGAAGCACAGATATGCAAAGCTATGACCTCAAAACTAGTCACCTCATGTATATATCCCTGCTAGTAAAGAACCAGAGCCACAGACGTTGCTTTTACTATAAAATTATGTATGAACATAATGACTTATTAGAGACTCTTTCAATCTAGACGCAAGGCATGAAGAACTCAATTAGCAGATCTTTTTCGGACTGTGCAATATCAGAAAAATAATGCTTATGCAAACCCTATCAATTGTGACTACCATCTCTTTGAAAAAATACCATAGATACAACAAATTAACCACTAAAACAATTGACCAACAGAGACAGATGAAAGAAAAAATAACAGATATCTTCAATCTCACTAGAAAGGTTTAGTACATGCAAATAAAAAGACCAACATCAGCATTTCAAACCCAATCAGGATAATGTGAATACCTCTGCCTCAGCGACCATCTGATCAACATAACCCTTCAACTTGGTGACCCTCAAAGCCTCTGTGAAGAACCTGAACTGCTCCTGCCTCACGGAATAGTCCACATCAAATACAACCCCGGGACCAAAAGTCGGCACGTTGAACTGGTACACCTCCTGTTGGCTAAGATCAGATTCTGGAGCTTTAAAGAAATGCGCTGAAACATCAGGACCAATGAAGAAGGTAATGTTCCTGTTAAGCAGCTTCAGCGTGAATACACTACCAAGCTTCGGGTACTCCTCCCTAAGCATCACAATGGGGCCTTTCAAGAATCGGACAAGACCACCTAGGACCGGCCATGCCTTCACGACTGGGGGGAGGTGCTTGCCAGATACACAGTTCTTAACGAATGAAATGAGCTTGAAGAAAACGAGGGTGGCCAAGACGACGAGAGAGGCATTAAGAATTTTATCGCCTTTCAACAACTCCATTGTGACTGCAAGTAGTGGAAGCAAACAAACAATGCAGAACAAGGGTTTAATAAAAAATTTAATTACCAAAAAAGAAATGCATGACAAGGGTTACAGGAATGAGAAGCTTGAAATCCAGCGACGCCTCAAATTAACCCAACTTTTTGTTATTAACTTAGCCTTGCCTTTTTCTCTCTAACTAAAGTAGGCCTGCTTTAGAAGACACAAAAATGCTACTAAAATTCAAAAGAGTCTACAAAGGATTGAACTTTCTACAGAACTAATGAAAAAAGGCGCTAACTTTCCAGCGAATTGACAGACAAAGTGACAGAGGAACCACATATCAGTTAAACTTCAGATTCGATCATAACAAGTAAATGCAGGCTTTAACTAAAAATGTGAAGTAATACGCTTGAACGATTTCTTTCGATGTGGTAATTTTAGTTGAACGATAATTAGCAGAAAACTAGATCTGAAAGGCAAAATGCGTTTTAAGATGCAAAAAAACAGCAAAAAAGGAGAAGACAAACCTGATTTTGGGATTCGATCGTCAAAACAAAAAGGCGTAATTCAGCCACAGCCACAATCTCTAAGGAGGGTTCAAAAGCATTAGTAGAAAGTTGAGGCCATCAACGGCATTCCAACTGCTCGGGGAAGACTGCGAGAGAGAGAGAGAGAGACCTTGTATAAAGGATGGGAAGGTGGTGGAGAGGGAATCAGCAGCGATCTGAAGGAGAGCAAACTCACGTGCCAGTGTAGTGGAGTAGCGACAGAGTAAAAATGTTTTAATACTTGGAAAAAAGGAAGATAGGAAAAAAGGGAAGATGGAACGGTGGGCGATACCGGAGGCGCGAGCAGGAGAAGCCGGCGGTGGTGAAACCAGCGGAGGCCGTCCCACTTGCGGCGAAGGTGTTTGTTTATATGAGTGGCTGATTGGGCAAGGAGTGTCTGGACTGTGGTGGACTGGAGATTCCCACACTCACGTGCTGCTGTTTGCCCGCTTCTCCCTTTCTTTTTCTAATTTTTATTGATTGATTTATAGAGACGAGGCATATGGCATCAAAATTCGTCAGTATCTTATTTCTTTGTATATATTTTTGTATCATTTTAATTATAATAAAAATCAAATATGGTATATTATTTTAATTATGATAAAAGTCAAATATGGTATATTATCCGTGGCGCCAAATAGCTAAGAGAAGGCGTATGATGATGATAATTTATGGAAAAAAGAATGATTATACCCCAACCTTTGCACACCTCAATGCTAATTGGGCCATTAAAACACATTTTGGAAGGTTAAAAATGTTTCTATTCACATATTTTAGTAGCAACCATACTTTAACAAAATTTTAAAAAATGACTCTATTCACTATTTATTTAGTCAATAAAGTTCAATTTTTCGAAAACAAACCCATTTAGAAAAAGTTTATTGCTTACTGAGTTGCGACTATCAACGTAACAATGTGATACACATTTTGCTTTGTCCATCTTTTTAATTGAAACCTTTGGGAAGTTTGGCATAGACCTCTTCACAGTTTTTTCCTTTTTTTGGCAATAACCCCTTCACAACATTTTTATATCCTTGGATCCACGATTCCACATCAACATTCTGCTAATATACTACTACAAACAGGTCTTTTTTATGGTAACTCACTCGTCGCTACAAGCAGCTCACTCATAATTAACATATACATTCTGCACTGTAACCACTCAAGAAACATTGCTTTTCTTTTTGAACCCACATCAAAATTGCCTTATACGCCGTACATAAACAGTTTGTATGCAGTTGAATGGCCAAGTGTATTTAGCTAGAAGAGTCTACATCAAAATTGACTCTGTAGACTCTTAGCTAAGAGATCCGCATTGCTACACAATATACTGTATCATTGCGACAGTGACTACACTTTTCACTGCCCAAAAGATTTCCTGGTCAAAGCCTCATAGGTCATTCCGCGCTCTTAGTAGAGCAATAGTTGGGCCTAGTGCACTGCCCCTCATGGCCTTGTAAGACCATGACTGGTTTGACGAGTTCTTCTTAGAAGATCCATCCTCCTGCAACAATTGTGCCTTCTTTGCATTTAGAACCTTGTTCAGCTCTTCCTCCCATGGGTCATTGTTCTGCCCTCCTTTACCTAGCAAAACAAGCATATAATCTTTTCTCAGAGACATACCCATAAAAAGTTAATATATACCCGCATAATCCTTATTGATAACTTTCTTCTTTTCTCAAACAAAATCATCATGGCTAATTGATTACCATTTGTTGTTGTTCTTGGACTGGGTTCACCTGCATTATTTGCATAAGGTCCATCGTTTCTACCAGCAGATTCTATCACTGCTTCTCCATAATTAAAAGTGCGGACATCGACAAGCAAGGGAAAATCAATCTACACATATAGGGTCGCAAATTTCTCTATCAGTTTCTAGTAGACAAAATTGTACCAATTGCCTGATATATTTTATTACACAAAATTGTACCGCTAACGATCCATCTTCCATATAAAGTGAGGTTGGATCAACTGCAACCCCATCTACCTTATCACCAGAAACGATTGGATATTCAGCAACAGGAATCAATTTAACCTGTTTGGATACCGCATCATATAATGACACTTTTCCAACCTGCACCGGATCAATGCATGTTAACTCGTACAAACATAACTCAGTGACCAAGAAACCTAGAACAATCATGGAAAAGAAGTCCATACTCTAAAAGGAGAAATCTCAGGGCACCATGACGAAGATAACTCAACCAAGCGATATGCTACAATATCACCCACCTAATCCAGAGATCTCAAGTCAATTCAAGACGGGAATAATAAGAATTACTTCCAAATAGTCAACGAAGCACCTGGTAACAATAGTTGAAAAAGGAATAGACCTTAGGGGATGATGATAAAGGGGCAAGCTTGTCAAAATTTACAGTTGCATGACAAGGTTCCTGATCATAATCAGAGAAGTTTTTAGCATTAGCATCATTAGAATCTTCATCAACATTGCTTTCACGAACAGAACTTCTCTCCATGCCCCACTTTTGACCTCTCTTTTTACTGATCATCCCATTCCACTGAATAGTTTCCTGAATAACAAAAAACATAGTGTCATACTAAAATATTATATATCAGCAAAACTAGCTAAGATTAGCTCAACCAAACAAAATTTACAGTTGCATGACAAGGCTCCTGATCATAATCAGAGAACTTTTTAGCATTATCATCATTCGAATATTCATCAACAGTGCTTTCACGAACAGAACTTTTCTCCATGCCCCACTTTTGACCTCTCTTCTTACTGATCGTCCCATTCCACTGAATAGTTTCCTGCATAACAGAAAAGATCATGTCAAATTAAATTATTATACGAGCAAAACTGGCTAAGATTAGCTCAACCGAACAAAAACAAAAATTGAATAAGTTAAACGCAACAAAAGACAGCCAAATTGTTAAATTTAGCCTCCCATGCATTGAGAAAGTACCATGAGATGATGAAGTAAACATAAGAATTTCACTATTTGGTTTCTAAAGTAGATCATTTTGCATAAATTGTAATAAAAGTAATGCAACCGATTGCTTTAGAAGTCCACAACAAGAAGGTATAAAAGGATTGTCATACCACTTGCATCTGTTTTTCCACATCAGAATCATCTGCATTAGAAAACCAAGAGATTGCACATCAGCTTAGAACAGACAAGATCACATAGCTTTTGTACAACAAATAAAGCAGCTAATGCAAATTTATAACCATCATTTGTAATCTAGGATTACTAGCACACAGAGCCAATAGAATGCAGGAAAGAGCAGGCACCCAACTCTTTATCCTCCAATCAGGACAAGGAGGAATGAAATAGCAAGTCACAATGTTGGGCCCAATTTGACAATGAGCTTCCCACGAGTCCAAGTGAGTTTCAACTGTTAAAGTGGGGTCAAGATATCTACAAATATACCAATGATTTCGCCCCACAGGATACATGTGAGCCTGCTGATCATGCTTCTTATGTGAACTGCTTTGGCTCTGTAAGCTAGCATTTCTCCTACCCATCTACCACCCTTTTGCTTTCCAGCACCAAAATAAAGCAGAGTCCTTAAAAACAGTCATTCCACACAGGACAAAAATATGTTCAGATAACAACGGTTTAGTTGTTAGCAATTAATTGTCTTTTCTTGGTTAATAATCATTGTGATAAATGTATACCAAGGGGCTCGAAACGAATGTGACCGGGTCGAACTACCACAGGAATCACTTTGTTCTCCATATCCATATCCATGTTGTTTGTTTTTTGTTGTTCATAGAATTCTTCTCTGTCCTTCCTTTCCGAAACACAGTCTTGATTTATCTGCAAATGGTCAAGCATTTTCTGTTTTGGCAATTGATACAACTCTTTCATATGATCTACCACAGGAATCTCAGATAAAAAATGCACCTCTTGCATATGAGCTTTAGAATTTTCCATTTGAATCTTAGCTTGTTCCCGCAGCCACAATCTTTTAGCCTTCTTGCGGCGAGCACTTCTACTAGGAAGCTAAAAAAACATAATGAGAAGCATTTATAATTTTTTTCATAGATAAGAGACACACACCCTCAAATTTTAAGCGCCAATGGGATTCTCTCCCATCACCGGGAAAGACCCAACCAGCCTACCAAAGGCTGGTTTGGTGAAACATGATTATAATTGCATGAACAAGAAAAATAACACCAAAAGAAACATACTGATCTTAGTTTACCTTTTCTATGTCAAATGCCTCATACAAAATCCATAGTACTTACCAAGAGTTGAAACATATAATACTGGTTGGAAAAAGGTTTAGTTTATAAAATAAAATACCTATTTGCATCTCAAAAATATTATATATAAGAGCATGGCTAGCCTGCGCTACAGCGCAGAATAGTTTTTTCCTATATATAAATAGCTTTGTAGCATAAATCTTCTAAAATTGACCACTCACAATCACATTGAACATGTAAGATTATCAAACTCCTGCCCGCCTTCACATGGTTCTTAGTTTGAAGAGAGTACAATGTTAGAGTCACGGTTCCTAACTAACACACATACCCAAGATTCTCACTAATTATATTGAGGAAGAATACATAGTTTGATAACTGGATGGCTTGTAGCGGCATGACCAGTTAAAATATATAAATTGTTAATACAGTATACTTTAAGTAAAAAAGCTTCATATGTACTCAAATTCATAGGTTGACAATTCTTTGCTAAGATCAAATACGATGACAATTACACCAAAGTAATTGAGTTTTCACGTCCACAGTTGTTAGCACGAAAGATTGTAAGCTAGCAAAAATAAAGGACAATTTAACAAACCTTTTTGTCTAGAACAGGAGCATCTGACGCGTTAGCAGTTGGTGAGTTGTTTTCTTGAAGCTGATCATGCCTGAGAATCGAAATTACCGATTAAGACCTTTCGCATGCACAAGAAAGTGAAAATGACTAGAGAGAGAGCACATTTGGCAGTGAATATTATCACATAAACAGGTAAGCATGCAATTATCCAAATCAAATGTTGAACTGCAAACCCAGAACTCCAGAAAGCAGAGAAAAGATACAGGAGCATAATCACTGACAAATTTGAAAATTATAGCAACCCCTAGAACCATCACTTTGTCAGCAATTCCTGGCGAATGTGATGCAGAAATTATCATTTCAACTCTTTTCTCTTTCAGTTCTAATAGACGGTCATGACAAAGTTATTGAAAGTACCGCAGATCAGCATCAGGACCATCTGTTACTTTTGATCTTTTAGTTTTTCGACATTGATTTTTCTCAAAACCTTTTTGAGAAAGTCTTTCATTTTGATGATAACCTTCACCCTGCGTGATATGCTGCTCCTCTTCAGAAATGTCATCAGCAACTGACAGATCCTTAATGCGGTCTGTTGAACTACTTTTCTTTCCTTTTTTTCCCCTGCAATATTATGGTAGAAAATATCATATCCCACGCCACTTCCTTCAATAAAACATGCAAAGAAGAGCATTTGGGAATGATGCATGGTGAAATACACTAATACCGGGTTCAATTTCCTATCAACATTGTGTGAGATGTAAAGAGGTTAAAAAAAGGAGAAGATAAACTGCAATGGTTGACGTACTCAAAATCTCCCCATAGACATTTTAAGGTAATCATAAAATTAGAAAATAACACATAACGCCTAGTGAGTACGCCACTTAGATACTCAGGCACGCTCAGGTAGCATTGTCAATGAAAAGTTCAAATTTCACCTCTTCAATTGTACTGAGCGCTTCCTCTTCTTTTTTGACGTGAGATCTCCTGAAGACAGTTCTTCTACTTCTTCACGGTCACAACTCTGATCTTCAATTGTCTCAACAACATCCTCAATTGCCAAAAGGTTTGTGCTAGGCACAACTGCTTTCTCTTCTTCATCCTTAAACAAGTCAATACCATGATTTTCCCTCTTGTCTGTCTTAATTAACTTCACTGCAGAATCACCTTTTTTCTTAACTCTGCAAAAGGTAAAGCCATTGTTATGGTTCCAACCAATGACATAGACGTTGCATGACGGAGAGCTCCGAAGCATAACAAAACCAAAATATCCACTAATGCAAGATGGAAGAAAGGCAGGTTCACTACTAGCATCAAATATCTTTCTGAGAAACATCCACAACCCATATAAATAAAAATGCTTGCTCATCACAGTCATTGAAGGATCAAGCAGATAGGAACGTGAACTTCCAGTGTAGCAAAAAACAGCTCAAATACTAAAAATGATGCAAAAGCTTAGTAGGCACCTGATGAGATCTTTGTCCATCAAAATGCACGTCGATTCAAACGGCGGTAGTACATAACCATCCACCTGCAAGTAAAAATTACTAGCCTTCCTCTCTCGCTACCAAAACCCCCAAAAATCAACAAAATTACTCCCTCCGTCCAAAATTAGTAGTAACGTTTGGTTTTCCATAATGAACTAAAGTCATTTCATTCCGGACGAGGGAGTATGAAGAACTACTTACAGAGAGGATAATCCCATAGGGGCAGGAGTGATGAAGAGAGAACTTGTCAAGGAGATATGAAGCGAGGTCAGAAACCGTCTCGAGCTCCTCCGGGTGGAGGAGAAGCCAACACCGCCTCAGCCCCTCCGACTTCTGCGCGCCGCTGAGAATGCTCCGGTCTTCGAATCGGAGCCGGACTCTCCTCAGGCCGCCGCCGATTTCCGCCTCCATGCCGGCGAGCTCTAAAAGCTCCAGCTCCCCCAGGGGTGGGGGTTTAAGTCGCCGTTCCCAGAAATTTCTAAAATTACCAAAAGCCCCCTTTGGAGGTCCTATTTGTAAAAACTAACACTACAAGGGTTTTATGAAAACTGCTAAAACTGAGCATTTTGTCTGAAATCTGCTGAATCCAAGTCCAGAAGCGCGAGGAAGTCGGCGACTTTTTCTCGGGCGGAGATCCGGCGATGAAGATGCTGAACTCCGGCGTGCTGAGCAACAGGCTCTTCTCGTCCTTGCTCATCGCTTTCATCGTCTGCTTGGGCCTCCTCTGCGTCTACTATGGCACCTTCGTCGCGCCCATCTCCGACGACCCCTCCGTCTCCGGCGACGGCTCCGATCCCTTCTTCCCCAGATTCGCCCGCGCCCAAAAGCTCGACGAAAAAGACTCGTCTTTGGATCCGTTCGTCTCCGATTCCGACCTACCCTGGACGATTCCAGTAAGTGCTCACTCACTTCTACTCTCAGCTCTGCTTCTGCTCTCAGCTCTACTTCTTCTTCTTATTCCCATTTTTGTCATGGAAGTCTGTGAACTTGATTGGAATGTAGGTGTGCGACCGGAATTATTCGGATTTGATCCCCTGCTTGGACAGACATTTAATCTACCAGCTAAAGTTGAAGCTGAATTTGAACTTGATGGAGCACTACGAGCGGCATTGCCCGCCGCAGGAGCGTCGCTACAACTGCCTTATCCCGCCGCCAATAGGTTATAAGGTTACCTGGTCTTTGTTTATCCTGGTCGATCTTCTCCGTTTATGAGGCTTGTGCGAATTGTTGGAAAGTAATTGGTTGGATATGGGTTTTTCAGATTCCAGTTAGGTGGCCTGCTAGTAGGGACGAAGTATGGAAGGCGAACATACCTCATACGCACCTAGCTTCTGAGAAATCTGATCAGAATTGGATGGTGGTGAACGGGGACAAGATTAATTTCCCGGGCGGCGGTACACATTTTCACAATGGAGCTGATAAGTACATCAGTGCGCTTGCCAAGGTGCGACTCATAGAACTGATGATTGCACTGCCTTGAATATCTCCTTGCCAGATGCAGTACTGTTATTTGATATCTTGAGTGAATTCTGTCAAGTATAGGCATGCTGCTGGAGAGTTCTCATGACAAATAGTTTGCTAACCGCAATTAGAGATTTCGAATGTCAAGTCTCATACATAATGAACTTGAGTTGAAATGCTTATCCTTGCCAAATTCTTCAGCAGATTTGAATTCTGTGTATGAGTTGAACTAGATAAGTAACGTCAGAAAGAATATAGAAATGAAGCTAGCGCGTGCCCTTGTTTGATGAATTATTTATGAAACAACAACGTTCTATTCAACTACTAAGCTTCTAATTTGACATTGTTTCTACATGAAGCATTTACTTTCACGACATTCCTTCCAAATGCCCTCTTAATTTTGTAAAACAAATAGCGGAATAATTTTATCTTAATATGAGTAGAGTGGCATTTCAATTGTGTTTCCCTGATATATCTAATACAAGGCTTCATATGATTATAGACTTTGGTGTAAAGGAATGATTCTGATATGCAGAAAAAAATCAATAATAAGACTGTACAGTTTCCTTGTATTATCCATTGCCTTCTTCTGCATTGATTTATATATATGCTGGTTATTGATGTGTCTCTATGCCATGATAAATTAGATGCTCAAATTCCCAGATGACAATCTTAGCAATGGTGGGAACATCCGGAATGTCTTAGATGTGGGTTGTGGAGTTGCAAGTTTTGGTGCCTACCTTCTTCCCCTTAAGATTATATCTATGTCTCTTGCACCTAATGATGTGCACGAGAATCAAATTCAATTTGCTTTGGAGAGAGGGATTCCGTCTACACTCGGTGTATTAGGGACAAAAAGGCTTCCTTATCCAAGCCGTTCATTTGAATTGGCACATTGTTCTAGATGCAGGATTGATTGGCTCCAGAGAGATGGAATTCTCTTGTTAGAACTAGATAGATTGCTCAGGCCTGGTGGCTATTTTGTCTATTCATCCCCAGAGGTTTATGCACAAGATCCTGACAACAGAAGAATTTGGAGTGCTTTAAGTGACCTTCTGGGAAGGATGTGCTGGAAAGTTGTCTCAAAGAGAGACCAGAGTGTCATATGGGCAAAGCCAACAAGTAATAGCTGTTACATGAAAAGGGAGCCAGGGACCCGTCCTTTTTTGTGTGGACCAGATGAGAATCCTGATGCTGCCTGGAATGTATATATGAAGTCTTGCATTATTCCTTACTCAAAAAGTAAGTAATTTTTAGCCTTTGGTGAACCTCGTATGTTGACTGTGTCATTCATATCCCTGTATCCATTTGTATGTATTTAAGAATTATCTCATCGCTCATTGGCGGACTCACCTGGCAAATCTTTCAACAGCTAGGATTGTTATGCTTGCAAACTCTTAACATTCATAACATTTTCACAATGTCTCAGTAGGCGGAATGCCTATTAGTATTCAGGACCATTACAATAGGGGATCTCTAACAAGAGTCTTACCTAAGTATCAATGTGCAGAATTTTCCTTTTTGGTATTGTCGGAAAAGCTCTAAAACCACAGCTGTCAGAAGCAAGCATAATTGCTGTATTGTTAACGGATTAGAAGTGAGTTTGGTTTTGAAATCTTTTACTTGCCAAACTTACTCCTCTACGTGATCCAGGTTCTCATAAGAGGTCAATATCACATCTAAGTTCTGTTGCTGTGAAGAACACGATTTTCTTAATGGTTCCTACTTTAATTTCTTCTTTATTTCTCTTATTTTGATGAATGCAATTCATCTTCTTTAGTTAATTCTGAATGGTAAGGGATATTAGGAAACTCTTTATGAACACCAGTAGAGGGGTCAAACCCTCGACCTCACATGTTGGCACTTATTGTTGATTGAGTAACAAAGAAGGCTAGCTCACTGGATGCTTTCAGACATGTTTATCACTATATCTGTTGACATGTTCTTAAATTGGGAATGCAACTGTAATTGCTTCTTTGCTCTATTTTGTTTCTTTTTAAATCCCGTGTACTGGACATATTTATGACTTGTACTATTGACATATTATTGATGCAGAAATGCATCGGGCAAAAGGAAGTGGACTGGCCCCGTGGCCACAAAGGCTTACATCTCCGCCTCCCAGACTTGAAGAACTTGGCATCAGTGCTGAAGAATTTCAGAAAGATTCAGTTAAATCGTTCTTTTTACCATGGCCATCTCAATTTCTTACGTTCTGATTCTTTTACCAGTTTATATTCAACTTAAAGGATCATATGTTGGAATTTCAGGATGCTTGGCATGTGAGAGTGATTCAGTACTTGAAACAGATGAAATCTGAGACCGAGAGAAACTCTTTCAGAAATATTCTGGATATGAATTCTAACCTTGGAGGATTTGCAGCTTCTCTTAAAGACAATGATGTATGGGTGATGAATGTGGTTCCTGCCAATGACTCTAGCAAACTGAAGATCATCTATGATCGAGGCTTAATTGGGACACTGCATGACTGGTACCATTCTGCATATAATGTTATGCGAACACATATACATGCATTTGTATATTATAACTTATGCATGTTATTCAGTTGTCTGGATTGTAAGTTCTCAAATGAGAATAATTCACTTTTTCTGGATCTTATTATACATGAATAATGTGGTAATCTAACGTAGGAAGTTTCAAGACTATTATTTCTGATGTGTATACTTGAACAAAGTTAATTATTTGTTGGAAATATTAAAAGTGTTCATATTTTTGTCTTCTCTTAAAAATCATGATGGAACTCTTGAACTTCACATTTTCTTAGTTAAAGAAATTCTGATGACCTTTTTGTAATACAGGTGTGAATCATTTTCCACATATCCCCGTACATACGATCTACTTCATGCATGGAGGGTGTTCTCAGAGATTGATGCTCGTGGGTGTAGCTTGGAGGATCTGTTGATTGAGATGGATCGTATGCTTCGGCCACTTGGCTTTGTCATATTGAGAGATAAACCCATTGTCATAACTTACATTCAGAAACTTTTAACTGCATTGCGGTGGGATGCACGGTTATCAGAAGTGGAACCAAGGGTGGATGCTCTTTCTTATGGGGAAGAAAAAGTTTTGATTGCAAGAAAACGATTATGGGAACAGAGCACTGAGCATTGAAGCTGATTAATTAACCACAAAGCCTAGATTCTTTGTTTCCCACTGGGAACCATGGGAAGCTAAAGGTAAGAGGTGCCGTATCTGCAACCTACGGCGTTCTTTGATCATTTTTGTTTCAAATGTTCAATATTATGTTTGGTGGTGAATGTAGCTAGTGTAAATTGGTAGTTTTATATTCAGTAATTTTTGTCTTAACACATTTCCGTATGTTAACTGCAACTGCAGCCCCGTGCTGTATGAGTTGTTTTTCCTTTCTGCCTAGTATAAGGTTTTCTGATTATGTTTATTGTTTTGAATATTAGCGATAAAGATAGCTCCAAGCTAAACCTAATCATGGAGGATCTTTGGGGAAAGTTGGGTGAAATTGACAACCATGAAAAAATTGGGAACTTTACCTAGCTTTTTGTGAATTGAAGTTTTAAGAACTCTAGTAGCAAAAAAGAAAAAGGAAATTATATAAGAACGAGTATTAGTTATAAGAGAAAAAAAAATTAAAGAAGCAAAATGTTACAATTGAGTTTTCACAATTGGCTCGTAAAATGTGGGAGCACTCATGATGGGACTTCTTTGTTAGAATATGTAATAAATGAATAAAGATTTTCGTTTCTTAAAAACTCGAATTTTTGGAAAAATCGGTTATCTTACATGGTATCAGAGCTCCCAAGGTCCTAGGTTCTAGTCTCGATGGAGGCATTTATACCTTAATTATGTTTCACATGCTGCGTTTAGTAGACATTTGCACGTTGCACGTGAGGGAGGATGTTAGAATATGTAATAATAAATAAATTAAAATTTCCATTGGAAAAACTGTTATCCACTCTTTTCAAATGTTAGGACTCACATTCCTGGACGACCTTGTAGCAGAAATATGAGATGATATTTAGTGCAAACTGTTCCTTTAAAAATTCAAGTCATTCCGATTATTACTCCCTCCTTAGCTATATTTGGAAGCTAATTGTTTCCGATAGTAGCCATTTTATGTGGCTTGGTACCGAAAAAAGCATCTGCCAGCTTAACTGCGAGGCTTTTTCAAGTACCCAGCCAATCTTTTACCATTCTCTTACCTGTGGGTACCACCACTTAGGGTGGGTTAGGGTTACGAAAAATAAAAATTTTTCACGAAAATACTTTTTTCTAGAAAAATGAACTTTCATGGAAAAATAGATTTTCCCATAAAAAGCCGTTAGGGGTTATAGAAAGTGTTCATAAAAATTTAACTGAAAATCAATTTTCTAGCCTAGTTAGAGGTTGCAGAAAATATAAAAACGAAAATGTCTTAGAAAAACTTTAAAAAAGCTTTAAAAAATATACATATTCACATTGCTAATATAAAGCATAGTTTAGATCCAAGTGATCTTCCAGCGATCATTTGTCTTTGGAAGCCTTCTACAACTAGATGTCATTGGAAGCCTTCTACAACTAGACTTGCCAGTGTTAATTACATCCTGTACAAACCGCTTGACATTATGGATTTGATCAGAGTTCTTCATAGGCTGGTTTTGAACTGACTTAAATGCTTGTGTGCGGACGCTTGAGAAGCCAGTCATGGCCTGGAATACATTTGGGAATCTTGTTTGCAGGTTGTTCACGATCATCGCGCGTGTTACACTGGAACACTTCTCAAACTTCGTCTTCTCATCCTCTGCCCATCCACCTTAGCTCTCTTCTCATCCACCGGAGACCAATGAGAACCAAACCACGAGCTTGACGAAGAATATGGTTCATACTTGTTCTCCAATGCAATAAGTTCGGAGACCCTCTTGTCCAGCTCTTTAAACAATGCATCTGACCTCTTCTTCAGCTTTTGTTCCTCTGGTTGTTGAACTACCACTGAATGGATTACTATTAAGAAACTCTTGATGCCCTAAGAAGTAACTTTATCAGGGATTCTGTCAAGAGCAAGTTGCCACTCCTCACGCATTCTGTTGGGTCTTAGTTAGTGGATGGTGATTGAATTGGAAGAGGCAGAGACGAAGGCAGCCAGTGAGAGAGTGAATGTAATCCCTTTGCAACTTGATAATGGTGCAGAAAGCCGAGTGTCATTGCTGGACCTCGAGCTCAAGCTGTAGGGTTGCATGTTGCTGTATCTCCGAGGTTGGCTCAGTTCCCAAGTGGAGATTGTTAATGAATTTTAGCTGTTGCACTATGTGAGTTTGGACCTGGTGGCACTCATACATGCTTCATGTGCATTAATCTGTTGAAAGGAATAAAGAAATGCATTGAAGCAATGGATAAACCAGTTATATAAATTTTATTTGTCATTGAAGCAATGCGGGCACCAATTATGTAACAAAATCAGCGATCAAAATAAACTAACAAGGTCATGAATTACTGACCAATAAAACCATAATAATGCAATGAACACAAAATCTTCTCAATTAAAATTGAAGACCAAACCTTAATGAAATGTAAAATAGAAACTCTAACCATATTAGTCGGTTTTGGCCAAAAAATAGAACATCAAAATCTAACCCTTTTTCTGGGACCCAGACATAATCCATGCACTTTACTCTATTAAATAAGTAAAACAGAAGTGAAAGAAGCCCATTTCAATGCAAAATAAAAAATAAAGAGGACCATCTCTCTCTCTCTCATATATATCTGTATATATGCATACATATGTGCACACATAAACATATGGCTGCGTAATAAGGGTGCTTTGGCCATATCATGAAACTGTGTTTAAGAGATTTGCCCATATTATGTATTTATTCACCACTTCTAGGTCATAAGAAGCGTGATCTGCAAAAGTTTCCACCACTGGAAGCCAAGTCCTATCATGTTGTGCAGGGTTCAGAGGTGGCAACCTTTGCGGCATTGACCCAACAAATTAGAAATCTGAGCTGACTACTAAGCCACTCTTGTAGATTAACTAATGATATCACAACACATAGCATAACATGTACTGACCCTAACAAATACAGTTTAAATTATGTTATTACCACACATAAAATAGGTCTATGAAACTAATACAAATATAGTACTTAGTAAAAAAACTTACCCTTTGGAAAGTTAAAGGAGCTGTGGGTAGAGCTCCACATCTCTTAGTCTGATTATCTCATCAGAAGTTGTCTCCATGGCTTGAGAAGCCACAATCAACCTAGACTGCAACTTCTCAATCTCAAATATGAAATAGACTGCAGCCCAGAAGATATTCCACATAGATTTATATTTCAATAGTCAGTTTCAAAGAACAAAAGATAAAAATTTTCACAAATCAATAAATTACTCTCGAAGAAAAAATAGATCATGACACTAATCCATTATTTTCTTAAGATTATGCCACTGATCATATGATTTCGCAGTACCTATCTCAAATGTTTACTTTCATCTACTAAAATATCAATAATCTGATAGTAGAACAAACTGTAGAATCTGTTTTCAGTGCGAGTTCTAATAACATTGGTTGAAAAACGCCTAATAAGTTAATGAAACTTTAGAGATTAAATAACTAAAAATAAGAGATCAAAGATAAAGAACAAACACATTTTTGCATCGCAGACAAAACACAAGAAGTGCTTGCAATATCTTCACTTTTGCAAATAGCTTCTTCTCCCATGCATAGATCCTCTCCACAGTAGAGCAATGACTTGTGCCAATATCCCCATGAACCAAGGAGGTTGTAGCTTTACCAGTGGGGGATAATCGGTTCAAGTGAAGGCGCACGGTGGCCGTGAGGTGAGATCTTCAAGACCTCTGCCGCTTTCGGACTACGGCGTAACGGCGGCGAACGTGGAGCAGATGGCAAGAATCAAAGGAGCAGAGGTCGATTCACCCTCAGAGGAGCGGTTAGGCGGGGAGGGAGGTCGATTCGCCCAAGCCCCCGACCCTTTTTTCAGTCTAAAAAATGACTTTTGTACCCTTTGTAGTCTGGAAATTTTTGGGCTATTTTCGGGCCATCCGAAAAAGTACATTTTCATGCCCGGCTTTTCTTTAACCCCTAACTCAGTGAAAAAACTATTTTCATGTAAAATGGTTTTCCATTTCTAATTTTTATTAACCCCTAGCCCATCCTTAAAACAACAATACTTTTTTTTTCCAAGTGTAGCTATTAATAAAGAAGGGGGTGAGTATAATTTATCTACTATCGACCAAGATTAGCCTTAAATTACACGCAAAAGACACTTATTAATTATAATTATGGTTATCTATTGACTCGATATATGCCATGGTGATCAATTCGTAATCCTTCTAGGGATGTAGAGCAAATTATGGACATCATGGCCACTCAAACCTTCACTAGATGCTCGAGGTAGCGTATCAATTTCATCCCTAGGTATCATCACGAACCTTATCCAAATGACCATATCAAACAAAAACACAAATGAACTCTTTGTATCCTTAAAAAATAATTTTTTTTATAGAAATTGTGAAAAATCCAAAACATCTACAGTGAAAAATGCACTTTCACTATTCATTTCCGAATTTTTCACTATGGATGTTAAACACCCCTTAGAAGATATTCGGAACGGCCGATCCAGATCCTAAGTGGGCCGTTCGATTCAGAAAGAAATGAAATGGGCCGCCCCTCCTTTTCTTATCCATTCACGAACAAATCGCATGCGGGAGTCTCGCTCGCTTTGAGGGAAAGAAATGGACAGCATTTCGCAGGTTACGGACCAATGACCCACTTCTTTCTCGAATCTCACCGGGACAATCGCATCCACCAACCAAGTGCGTGCGTGCGTGCGGCACCATCTCACGCCGTCAGGCATCCACGTGCCCTCTATGGTCTCCTCCAACAAGGCCACGCGTCATGCCCGTCCAACTGCCGTTAACGACAGACGCCGACAAACAGTAACTGACTTGTTCATCAGCCCAGTTTGCCCTCATGCCCCTGTCTTCTTCATCTCACTCTTATGCCAGTGATTTTCCGTACTATGAGCTCGGTTATCCTCCTCCTCTTGGGTCTTCTCTCCTTCAGGTGATCTTCCAATCTCTGCGTTGGCTTTTCCGTCTTCTTCTGGAATTTAAGTTCATTGCAGTAATTGAGTATTTATTTGATTGCCAATTTTGGAAACCTGTTACAGTTTTCATGCAATATTATCTTGGAACAGTTTGCTTGAAATTAGACATGAATTGCTAGTGTCTAAAGAGACTTTGAGAAATTTTGTTGCTTCTCATCTCTGTGCATGCAGTTTTATGGTTTTGGATTTGTTTTTCCTGAAATTTCACCACAAATAAGGGACTAATTGATGTAATGATGACTGAATTTGTGTTAGGGAGCTGTCTAGAGCTTTTTCTCTGCATGTGGAGCGGGCTAGCCACCCGCCAAGAGGATGGAATTCTTATGATTCCTTTTCATGGGTTATCTCTGAAGAAGAGTTTATGCAAAATGCTGAAATTGTCTCCGAGAGGCTTCTTCATCATGGATATGAGGTAAGAAATGGTAGATAAAGGTGTATCGTGATCAAGTAGCACCTTTTTCCTACAATAATGGTAGAGAAAGGTGTATCAGTGAAATTATTTAGGAGGTGTCACTGATATTTTCTATTTATTTGTCTTGAAAGTATGTTGTAGTGGACTACTTGTGGTATAGAAGGAAGGTTGAAGGTGCATACACGGATTCGTCTGGATATGATGTAATTGATGAATGGGGAAGGTTGGCCCCTGATCCTGGGAGGTGGCCTTCTTCACTAGGTGGCAAAGGATTTACTGAAGTTGCTAAGCAGGTCCATGAGATGGGTTTAAAGTTTGGGATCCACGTAATGAGAGGAATAAGCTTTCAGGCATTCAATGCCAACACACCCATTTTAGACATCCACACGGTACTGTCGTGTTCCTTACTTAACTGATGCATTCCCTTGTTGCTTCCTTCTACCTTCCTTTTGCTTTTCATGATGCTGCATATGACATTTTCTTTATTTGAAGAGTAGGAATGAATGGTTTCATTGAATTGTTGAAATGGGTGGCAAAATGTAAAGTTCAACAGAACATTTGTGCATAAGAGCTAGACAACAGAGACGGTGCCATGTCAGAGTCGGACTAGGAGTATAGGACCACATCCATTATGGAATATGAAGTTCGTGCACAAACCAGCTATATAATCGCTGCATAGAATTTGCTCCGTCATTGCCCTCTATTTGATGGCGATATTGCGTAAATCATTTCCACTCTATCAAGGGTCTCCCTCCCTGTCTATGATTGAGATATCTCGGTCTTCTTAACTACTTGGTGCCTCTTTCCAAGCCACTGATAACATTCTTTCCATGTGTTCATACCGAGATGGTTTTCTCTCTCTTTTCTTTTCCGAAATGGTTTTTTTTCTCACTTTTATTAAGTAGTGGTAATTTATAAGCTCCCGCAGACTGGTTTTCATTGTTACCAGCTTTGTGATGGAAAATGGCTATATTAATATTTCATGTGCAACCATCATGTCATGTCATGAAGCCAATCCACATATTTGGAAAGGTGTATGATGATTATGTTGACGCTGAATCTTCTTATCATCGTCCCCTCTTCAGAGGGTTGGGTCAGGAAGGGCATCCGGCGTAAAAACTTGCCACTATGTTTCTTTGTATGGATTTTGTACCATTTTAATTCTGATTAGAGTCAAATGCAGTATATAATCCATACCGCCGACCCCAGATAGCTGGAATAATGCGTAAGATGATGATGATGATGATGATGATAATGAATTTATAAGATTCCATTGTCGTATTATTTGTCCAAATTCTTCCCCATGTGCTAAATGAAATGAGTCTGTGAGGTTCATACCTGCTATACAAGTTGGCTTTTTTATCAACTCCACAAAATTTTTGCAATCATCGTGTGTGGTGACTACAATGATTTCTAAGTAATATATCTTAAAATGATGATGCTTGTTATCTATCGGAGTCTGAGACAGTATTAAACTGACTTCTGTCTACATTGTAGTTCTTGTGCATGCAATGATATGTAAAGTTCATTATATTTGTTCTCTCTTTGTTTTCAACGAATATGGTGGACACTATGTTAATAAATCCTTACTTAGGGACATGCCTATGAGGAATCTGGCCGTCAGTGGAGGGCAGGAGACATAGGACTGCGAGAGATGGCCTGTGCATGGATGCCACATGGTTTTATGAGTATTAATACTGATTCTGGAGCCGGCAGAGCTTTCTTGAGGTCACTTTACCACCAATATGCTGAATGGGGTGTTGATTTTGGTAATTTGAAATTATGATAAAGATGAGATAGTGAGAATTAAACTTCATAATACTATTTGATAACCTTTTTTTATTAACATTTCCATTTCAATCTTTTTTAGTGAAGCATGACTGCGTATTTGGGAAAGACTTAAATTTGAAAGAGATCACTATGGTATCAGAGGTAAAAATAGTAACTGTTTTTATTTGGATGGAGGTTTTTGTAAGAACATAATGAGCAAGAAAGAAGATTTTGACCAGCCTCATTCTGCAGATTCTGAATGAGCTTGATCGGCCAATTCTATATTCTCTCTCTCCTGGAGTAAGTGCAAACCCAACCATGGCAAAGGAGGTAGCTAACCTTGTGAACATGTATAGGATAACTGGAGATGACTGGGACACGTGGAGAGATGTGGAAGCTCATTTTAACGTGGCAAGGTATTTCACTGTTTCCACTGGTTATGGAATATTTTTGTTTGGAGTTTCTGATATTAATATGTTATACATACACACACAGAGATATATATATATATATAGATATATATATATATATATATATATATATATATACATTAATTTGCTTTTTTTGCAGAGACTTTGCTGCCTCAAACTTGATAGGAGCTGAGGGGTTGCAGGGAAAATCATGGCCTGACTTGGATATGCTGCCCATGGGGTGGCTTTCTACTGTAGGTATAACAAATATTTTTGGTAATTAATTCCAAAAATGTGGATCAGAAACGACACTCTTTATAGTCCTTTCTTTCTTAGGGTAATTGTCCTAAAATTTGTAAATTAAATTTGAAGGCCCTATATGTTTACTGGACCTATTAGAATGTATAAGATGTATAATTCTTCATTGTATTAGATTTTTGTTTTGCTGGGCTTTATTGTATTCGATGCTTTTATGCAAAGTAGGCTCAAATGAAGGTCCACACAGAAGATGCAACCTCACGTTTGATGAACAGAAGACTCAAGTATGTCTTTCTATGTTATATATTTCGCCCTGAGGTCTAGGTGAATGAATAGATTACGTTATGCAGATGACTCTGTGGTCAATGGCTAAGTCGCCTCTCATGTTTGGTGGAGATCTGAGACGTATTGATAAGTGCACACTGAGTACTATCGCCAATCCTACACTATTAGAAATAAACACGTTCAGTACAAATAACAAGGAGGTATGTATCCTTTTATATTACAGTTTTTTCAAGTCAAACTGTCAGTGAAGATCTCGTTTCTTTAATGTTTGAGAACAATTCTCCATCAAAATTTTCACATATATACCATTTTTCTTCTTTGTTTGCATTAGCGTCCTGCTGAATGTTAGGTTTTCATAACACTTTTATATGTATCCAGTATGCGCAAGTTAACATATTTACCAGTAAATAGTTTGCTTTGATATATGCAAGTATGACTTTTCGACTTTCGTGCTGCTGTAATGGGCTCTTCAAGTGCTGTATATGTATGTGCAGCATTTTTTACAATATCTTTGTTTCAGTTTCCTTATGTTACAGCTACGGGAAGTCTCAAGAGTTTCAATAGCTTCATAGTCAAGAGTTCAAGGAGCTTGAAGGCTAAGAATTTACCTCACCAAAGTAGATTAATTATATCGAGTTGTAAGGATCAAAATGCAAAAGGTTGGGTTTCTGAGAAAGGGCTGGATCAGATTTGTTGGAAAAATCAGTCAGGACAAAATGGGGATTATGCTGTTTGCCTGAACAAGAGAAAGCCACTTCTGACGTTGTAAGTAGTTTTATCCTCTAGCGTGTCTCGTTTGTACCACAAAAGTACATTGTTGCAGTATTACTTCTGCACTCATTGCTTTTAGATAGTCACTTGGTAGCCAACTAGCTAAATTACGGCTACGTGGGTAGGCTGATCTATGTTAAGCTTGAGTTGCGGAAACAAAATTCTTGCACACATCAAATACAAATTCGAGTATCAAGTGTGCTGGACCTAACACTAGTAACCATTAAATCACGTACAATTTTATTCTTGCTGCTTTTGTAGGGATCAAGAGATCAGCTATGGACAGCAGTACGATGGGAAATTCCATTTGATAGTGGAGCAGCTGCCAGACTTTTGCTTGGATGCTTCTGCGAACCACAAGTACAAATTGGATAGGTTAGAAAGGAGTTTGTTGTCTCCTTGCGTGGAGGGGGCCAAACAGGTGTTTTTTCATAACTTTTTTTTTACTTAATGTAGTCTTATAATCGGGTTGCCTCTGAAAACCTACAAGACATGCACACGTTAGATATTGAAGTATCCATAATTTCAAAAAAATTTCGAGATAGGGGGCTTCCTGGAAAGAATACTAGTATATGTTTTTTACAGAAATTTTATGGGTTTAAAATTGGGGCTTGGCTTTAAGAATTTGGCTACAGATTAGAGAACTACTAGTGTTAGTTCTTCAGTGTGTTTTCTTTACTTGATGGGGACCATATGTGCCTACTATTATCAGATATGGGAGCTAAACTTAGATGGAACACTTAGAAGCAGCTACTCTGGACTCTGTGCGAGAATAAAAACAATTGAAGGTGATACATGCGAGGCTTGTATATTTTTATACCAATATTGTTAAATATCAATTTTTCTTAAGTCCAACTAGGTTTCTTTTCAATCAGAACATTCCAGTGTGGATGGAGGTCGGTCTTGGGTAGCAATTGGACGAAAAGGTATGTTTTTGTGTCTGCCAGTCATTATATAATTTTGTGTGTTGTGGGTGTGCGCACATACATGCGTGAGATTTTCACTGAAAATTTTAGCCAAAATCTGGTGAACTTGAAATCACTATGTACGAGAAATTTACCTGTATCTATATGTATTGTGTGTTCACAGGAGAAATTTACCTGTCATTTTTCAACCTTAATCCAGTCAAAATGGTAATATCTGCAAAGATAAACGATTTGGCTCAGGTCATACCTACTACTTATTTGGGGAAAGGTTCATGTAAATGTTATGAAGTTTGGAGCAACGAGAACTGCGGGATCATAGAACAGACATTAGCAACGGCAGTGGAAGGGCATGGAACAGCATTGTTTGTGTTGAGTTGCATTTAATTTATCCTTATTTTTCAGTTTAGGCGTGATTCCATTAGGCACTAGCAGCAAAGTTCTCTAATGCCTAGATGAAGAATGATCATGCTCGTTCATTTGTTGCACTTAATTTTGTAAAAAAGAAAAGCCAAGGGCTTGAGCTGGTAAATGCTAATGTTTTTAGCTTCATCCAATGTAGAATTTCTTACTATGCCATATTTTTTCATGCATAAACTAAAAGTTTGGGCTGATGTTCTTCCTCGGAATTAGACATGGAGATATATGAGAAGGACAAAAAATATGGAACGGTCTTCTATAACACTATGCTAAAAATATTAAGTAGAGTAAAATAGAGAGTTCGTACAAAAACCCGTGCAATAGGGGAGTGGAAAAGCTTTAAAGGACACTATCCAATGAAGCCTGTCTGCATGTAAAAATCCATGTGTCCATCATTACATGGCTGATTTTGTTCTCTCACGGCCAAAAACACGGAAGAGGCTTATAAAAAAAGTACTCTTAAAAAGGCCACGGAAGAGAGGGGGAGGGTGAAAACTTTGTTTTTCTGTAGAGTATAGTAGTAATACATAGTTTTCAAACGCAGACAGGCTTCATTGGACGGAAGGCATAAACGAACTGGACTGGACACAAGTGGGCATGGCTTAGAGGGTGCTGAAGCGATTGATCCCTAAAAGCCAACACGCACCAGCTGTTCTACATTAACGCTGGAGCACAAGCTCTCTCTGTGCGCACCATGATTTTCAAGATTGATAGCTTCTGTCACGTGGGCACAAATCCTACGTGGCATGCTTGGTGCAATTTTTCAAAGTGGAAGTAGATGGGTGTGGACTTTGACCCGTTAATGGCCAGGGTAAATTGGTGGACCCTGTCCAACAAAAGAGAAGATCGTTATTACTGTTCCCATCTCTCTCTCTCCCTATATATATATAGGGAAAAGTTTAAATGAGATCGCTCTCATATTGCTTATATGAGGCCACTTTGAATCGTAGCCATTGGATCTTGATCTGACGGCTACAAATATCCATAATCATCTTACCCACTCCTTGATGTGACACACTCACCTACCCATTGATTTGATATCCACCCTCCGATCGGAATCTAACGGCAATAAAGATTGGCCTCATGCTCCTTATATGAGAACGATCTCATGTAAACTTATCTCATATATATATATATATATATATTTGCTTGGAAGGGACAACAGAACAGATGTGCGTCGCATTAGAATACGAAGGAGATCTACTAAAGTACGTCGAGACAAGTTTACAGCAACGCAGGTAACTGTTAAGAATTATTTTCATATTCATGCAGTAATTGCTTAGAACGATATAGATATGGTTGCATCTTCTTGCATTGGTTGATATTGTAAGATATTTTAATATCTCACTTAATGTGACCCACGTGCAACGTAAACGGGTCAACATGAAAAGATAACGTTTCTGATATATACGTTGATGGAACGTATAATTAAGAGTATTTATCTTGGACAGTTACAGTCCTGATAATAAACACATATATAACACTCTCAGGAACGGTCCTCTCTCTGCCTATAAAAGAATAACAGAGGTTTAATTTCCATAAACAAAAGCATTCTCTATGGAACAGAAGAAAAGGCTAAGAGAGAGAAACCGATTTCCTTATTGACGGTTGGATTTCTTCTATGGCTCAAGGTATGTTTTCTATAACTAAGGTTTATAATATTTTATTATATTATGAGATTGAAGTTTTGTCATTATGATGATTTATTATGAAGTACAAAATAAATCCTAACAATTGGTATCGGAGCACGTTTGATTCTGGTACATTATACGCTTCCGCTACATTATATGCTTCTCCTCAAGATCCTGATGTGTCGCCGTTGCCGGATGTTGACTGTCGGCATATGTCTATGTCGTGGCGGTGGAAAATCTGTATTTGCTCTTTCGACCGCCGCCATGGCTGACCCCGAAGCAGACTCATTGTTGTCGGTGTAGCAACTGGTCGGACCACCAGCCTGCCCCGAAGCAGACTAATTGTTGTCCGTGTAGCAACTGGTCGGACCACCAGCCGTTAGCACGCTGGCGGTGCAAGCCAGCCGTCGGTATATATATATATATATAAAAAAAAAGGAGACGGCTTTTGGCCATCTCCGGCGTCGCCGTAAAAGGAGAAGAAAGGGCGGCCCTTTTGGCCGCCATGTTGTCGCTGATCGGCGGCGGCGTCCATGGCCGCCGCCATGACAAAAAAAAAGGCTTTTGGAACGCCAGCCTCGCCGTAAAAGAATAAAGGAAGGCCCTTTCGGCGGCCATGATGTCACTCATCGGCGGCGGCGTCGGCGTCCATGGCCGACGCCATGACAGTATAAAAAAAAAAAGGGGGGGGCCCGACTCAAGATCTGAATCGAGCCAGACCGGCCCGACTAATATTAATATTCTGGTTCGGTCTAATAGTAATAAATCCGGTTTGGGTTTATATTAATCT
Source organism: Houttuynia cordata (assembly GCA_039654745.1). NCBI lineage: Eukaryota > Viridiplantae > Streptophyta > Magnoliopsida > Piperales > Saururaceae > Houttuynia > Houttuynia cordata. The sequence goes on along the minus strand of CM077507.1, from coordinate 25,139,998 downwards.
TTTGGTTCAGCCTTTAAATTTGGGTTCCGGCTGATATTAAAGTTTTGGTTTGACCCAAATAATAAATTACGGTTCAGCATATTATTTTAAGCATATTATTGGCATTAACTTATGGTTATTGATATATTATGATGATGATGATGATGATTATTATTGACATTATACAATTTAAATTTACTTTATGTTGGTTTGTTAATCACCAAAGTGGTCGAACCATAAGGTCACGCAAATTTTGAATTGTATAATTGATAATTTAATTACCTATAAGTATGTGATGCTTAGAATTGAAATGATCTTATAGAATATTATGGGTAATTAAAAATTCATGCTTATAAGACATTTAGTGATCGCCCAAAGGTTGATCAGTTGTCCTTATAATTTATGAATATGAAGGTGGTAATTAATATATTTCATTACATTAGTTTTGTATATCCAAAGATAGCAAACTGATTTAAGTGGGATATATTAAATTACTAAATTATAGTAGATTTATAAGCATCATTATGTTTATCATGGTATGTCGTTGTATCACCCAAAGGAGAACATCGGTATACACTTACTGTTTTATTTGAATTAAGTGTCTAAATCTGTATTATGTGTTTAAGTTACAACTCAAAGCGTTAATATATGAGCATTATATTATTCTTGCAGTACCTGTCCCTGTTTCTCTTCATTCGCATGCTTCGTCTGTTCCATTGTTTAATGGGCTTAATCTCTCTGATTGGAGTGAACAAATCCAATTTCACTTAGGTGTTTTGGATCTTGATTTGTCACTTCAAACTGAGAAACCTACTGCTATTACTGATACTAGCAGTGATGAAGAAAAGACTTTCCATTATGCTTGGGAAAGATCAAACAGACTAAGTTTAATGTTTATGCGAATGAGTGTAGCAAACAACATAAAGTCTGCTCTTCCCAAAACTGATAGTGCTAAAGAATTTCTGAAATTTGTGAAAGAGCGCTCCCAAACTGCTGATAAGTCACTTGCTGGGACATTAATGGCTACCTTAACCACCATGAAGTACGATGGCTCTCGTAGCATGCATGAGCATGTCATTGAAATGACAAATATTGCAGCAAGACTTAAGTCTCTAGGAATGAATGTGGATGAGAATTTCCTCGTGCAGTTTATTATAAACTCACTTCCTCCTGAATATGGTCCGTTCCAAATGAATTACAACACCATGAAAGATAAATGGAATGTGAATGAACTTCACAGTATGCTTATTCAGGAAGAAACGAGGCTTAAGAATCAAGGAACTCATACTATTCATTTCGTAAGTAATCAAGGAGCTAGAAAGAAAGTCGGAAAGAAGCATGGAAAGGGCAAGCAAGGACCGTTGAAAGTGAATCGGTCATCTGCTCAAATCCAGAAAAAGGAACATAAAAATGATAAGTGTCATTTCTGCAAGAAACTTGGACACTTTCAGAAAGATTGCCTGAAACGTAAGGCATGGTTCGAAAAGAAAGGTAAGCCTAGTGCTTTCGTATGTTTCGAATCAAATTTAGCTGAAGTTCCTTATAATACTTGGTGGCTTGATTCTGGCTGTACCACTCATGTTTCAAATACGATGCAGGGATTTCTTACGACCCAAACCACAAATCCAAATGAAAAGTTTGTTTTTATGGGGAATCGTGTCAAAGCTCCAGTTGAAGCTATTGGAACTTATCGTTTGATTTTAGACACAGGACATCAATTAGATTTATGTCAAACTCTTTACGTACCTTCTGTTTCTCGTAATTTAGTTTCTTTGTCTAAACTTGATTCAGCTGGATACTCTTTTAAATTTGGGAATGGATGTTTCAGTTTGCTTAAGAAAAATCATTTCATTGGTTCTGGTAATCTTTGTGAAGGTTTATACAAATTGAAACTTGATGATTTTTTTGTTGAGACTCTTTTAACCCTGCATCATAATGTTGGAACTAAACGTGGTCTAGTCAATGAAAGTTCAGCTTACTTGTGGCATAAACGTCTGGGTCATGTTTCAAAAGAAAGATTAAAAAGGTTGGTAAAGAATGAAATCCTCCCAGACTTGGATTTTACCGATCTTGGTGTTTGTGTAGATTGTATTAAAGGAAAACAAACAAAACACACAAAGAAAGGAGCCACAAGGAGCACACAACTCCTTGAAATAATACACACTGATATATGTGGACCTTTTGATGTTTCATTTTTTAGTGGAGAAAAATATTTTATCACTTTTATTGATGATGTTTCACGTTATGGTTATGTCTATTTGTTGCATGAAAAATCTCAATCGATAAATGCTCTCGAGGTATTTATTAATGAAGTTGAGAGACAATTAGACAGAAAGGTAAAAATCGTCAGGTCTGATAGAGGTGGTGAATTTTATGGAAAGTATAATGAAACCGGGCAATGCCCAGGTCCATTTGCTAAATTCCTTGAAAAGCGTGGCATATGTACTCAATACACTATGCCCGGTACACCACAACAAAATGGTGTAGCAGAAAGGCGTAATCGTACCTTATTGGACATGGTTAGGAGTATGATAAGCAATACGTCTTTACCCATATCATTGTGGATACATGCATTGAAAACTGCCATGTATTTATTAAACAGGGTTCCTAGTAAGGCAGTTCCTAAGACTCCTTTTGAACTGTGGACCGGAAGGAAGCCCAGTTTAAGGCACCTGCATGTTTAGGGTTGCCCGGCAGAAGTAAGAATCTATAATCCACAAGAAAAGAAATTGGATTCAAGAACAACCAGTGGTTTCTTCATTGGTTATCCAGAAAAGTCTAAAGGTATAGATTTTATTGTCCTAACCATAGTACAAGAATTGTTGAAACTAGAAATGCTAGGTTCATTGAGAATGGTGAAGTTAGTGGGAGTAAGGAACCACGGAAAGTGGAAATTCAAGAAGTTAGGGTACAAGTTCCTTTACCGTTAACTTCTTCTAAAGTTGTTGTTCATCCAATTGTTGAACCGTTGAACAATGGACAAGAACAACAAATAAATGATCAGATTACTCACAATAACGATAATGTTAATGAACCTACAATAGAAGAACCACAAGAAATAGCATTAAGAAGGTCTCAAAGACAAAGAAGGTCTGCTATTTCTGATGATTATCTGGTATATCTACAAGAGTCAGAATTTGACTTGGGAATTGATGAAGATCCAATTTCGTTTTCACAAGCCATAAAAAGTGTTAATTCTACTAAATGGGTAGATGCCATGAAAGATGAGTTAAAATCAATGGAACAGAATGATGTTTGGGACCTTGTTGAATTGCCTGGAAGCAGTAAAAGAGTCGGGTGTAAATGGGTCTTTAAGACCAAACGTGACTCAAATGGCAATATAGAACGATACAAGGCCAGACTTGTTGCCAAAGGCTTTACTCAGAAAGATGGTATTGACTATAAGGAGACTTTCTCACCTGTATCTAAGAAAGACTCTCTTAGAATTATTATAGCTTTGGTAGCTCATTATGACTTGGAGTTACATCAAATGGATGTGAAAACTGTCTTTCTGAATGGGAATTTAGAGGAAGAAGTTTATATGGATCAACCTGAAGGTTTTTTCATTGAAGGAAAAGAACATATGGTGTGTAAACTTAAGAAATCAATATACGGACTTAAACAAGCTTCCCGCCAATGGTATCTTAAGTTCAATGATACCATTACTTCTTTTGGTTTTAAGGAAAACATTGTTGATCGGTGTATATACCTGAAGATCAGTGGGAGCAAGTTTATATTTTTAATTCTGTATGTTGATGACATCTTACTTGCTACTAATGATCTTGGCTTATTATATGAGACCAAGAAATTTCTCTCTAAGAACTTTGAAATGAAGGATATGGGAGAGGCAACTTATGTGATTGGAATAGAAATATTCCGGGATAGAACACAAGGATTGTTAAGGTTGTCTCAGAAAGCATATATCGATAAAGTTCTAGAGAGATTTAAAATGGAAAAGTGCTCATCAAGTGTTGTTCCAATTCAGAAAGGAGATAAATTCAACATTATGCAATGCCCACAGAATGAATTGGAACGCTAACAAATGGAAGAAATTCCTTATGCATCCATTGTTGGGAGCTTAATGTATGCCCAGACTTGTACGAGGCCAGACATTAGTTTTACTGTTGGAATGCTTGGCCGATATCAAAGTAATCCTGGATTGGATCACTGGAAAGCTGCAAAGAAAGTATTGAGATACTTGCAAGGAACGAAAGATTACATGCTCACTTATAGGAGATTTGATCATCTTGAGGTGATTGGATATTCAGATTCAGATTTTGCTGGATGTGTTGATACAAGAAAATCCACATTTGGCTACTTGTTCCTACTTGCTGGAGGAGCAATTTCATGGAAAAGTGCGAAGCAGTCTATCATTGCTGCATCCACTATGGAAGCTGAATTTGTGGCATGTTTTGAGGCCACAATTCATGGATTATGGTTGCGGAACTTTATTTCAGGACTTGGAATAGTCGACAGTATTGCCAAGCCGCTGAAAATTTACTGTGATAATTCTGCAGCAGTCTTCTTCTCCAAAAACGACAAGTATTCCAAGGGTGCTAAACATATGGAATTAAAATACCTTGCCGTTAAAGAAGAAGTTCAGAAACAAAAAGTGTCAATTGAACATATTAGCACCAATCTTATGATTGCGGATCCGATGACTAAAGGATTGCCTCCAAAGACATTTACTGGACATGTCGAAAGGATGGGCATTATTGTAAAGTTTTAATGAGTTTATGATAATTAATGTGTTTGACACTTTGAGCTCATTTATATATTGTTTCTGATACTTATGATATCCTGTTTTAATACCATTGGTATATACATAAATGTTTGACAGGATTTTAGTCTCTAACAGAGACATTAAAGTGGACCATTATTGATCTTTTTCCCTTATAGATCATATTAAGTACAAAACTAATATTGTGGTACATAGAAGGAACTATGTCGATTTAATGATATGGAACCGCTATGATCCGTATTAGTCTATACTTAATGATGATACTATGATATGACCAATATAGAAGAATTTATCTTTATGACATGCGCATTATGTTTTGGAAGATAAATTCTGTCACATGGGCCAAGTGGGAGAATGTAAGATATTTTAATATCTCACTTAATGTGGCCCACGTGCAACGTAAACGGGTCAACATGAAAAGATAACGTTTCTGATATATACGTTGATGGAACGTATAATTAAGAGTATTTATCTTGGACAGTTACAGTCCTGATAATAAACACATATATAACACTATCAGGAACGGTCCTCTCTCTGCCTATAAAAGAATAACAGAGGTTTAATTTCCATAAACAAAAGCATTCTCTATGAAACAGAAGAAAAGGCTAAGAGAGAGAAACCGATTTCCTTATTGACGGTTGGATTTCTTCTATGGCTCAAGGTATGTTTTCTATAACTAAGGTTTATAATATTTTATTATATTATGAGATTGAAGTTTTGTCATTATGATGATTTATTATGAAGTACAAAATAAATCCTAACAGATATCTTTCCTTTGGAGTTCTCTTTTTTGGTATTTGTTTAGAGCCACCAAGGTATTAAAATCTTCAATATATTCATACCTTATGTCTTTTCCCACTTCAGAGTGGATGGATTCTAACAGCTTCATGGAGAGTATTAGTGAGCAGGTTGCCGAACAGCAGCAAAGATTATTAAAGCCGAATGATCCAAATCAAGAAACTCCATCGGACAATAGTATCGAAGTTTCACGCAAGCAACCTTTCGTCATCGGTACATTCGTTGTGCATGGTTGCCTGACATTGTTTTCCTGTAATGTTGTTGCATTATCATCATTTTTGTAACTGTACAGGTCGGTTACAGCAATATTCTGTATATGTTGGGTCGTTGGCTGACCTGTTCTAAAGCTATGTGGACGTATTTAAAAAAGTGGAAAAACAATTACAATTTTTTTAATTGGATGTTGCTCCAGGTCCTAATTTATAATCATAATCAAGTAATGTTTTTTCCCAACTATTTGGGTCGGAGACATGGATCTTACTCCTTCATTCAAGCCTGTTTTGAGCTACCTTTTTTGTAAGAGATAGTAAAGTCAAATCATTTTTTATTAACTCCATCCAAGACCTCTTTTGCTTCAGGTCCTAATTGTTAAGCAATCATCAGAAACGCAATAGTTGTTTCTGAAAAGATAACTCAACAAAAAAATGAAAAGGTAAATATGTGTGATTTTTCTGACATTCAATTGTGATGAATATAAAGGAGTTGCTGGTGGTACCGCTGGAAAAACAAGTCTGTGACATGATAATTGCTCAACTTCATGACCAAAGGGTTGTTCTTATCAATCAAGTAAGATATCCATTGCCCCTGTTAGCTTTTATGTTACAAAATTTAAATACTTGAGTGATTATCTTGTATGAATTTATTTGAGAAGGTACATGTCTTTTACTAAGAAGTGCACTACTAAAGGGCTGATAAAAAATCATGTAGGTTAGGTCGCATTCGACTCCTGATTATTTTGGAACTATAGGTTCTTTATTTGTCTTATTTTTTCAAAAATTAAATAGGACACTGTCATGTCCCAAATTTCCGGCCATAGATCGGAGTATATATTTTTTAAATACTGAATACTCGAGGCATCATAGATATGCCATCATTCACACTATTATAATAAAAAGTATGTAATTACAACCAAATAAAATAGACTATCTGTAAATAAATTCATAATGAAAGAAGCCATATTACATAAGTTCTTAAATAAACAGAAAGTTTATATAACTATGCTACAAACGTCTTTATTGTGTTCCACACTAAACCGCTATCCTCTATTCTTTTTCTGCTACTAAACCTACATCAGAAGATATATGAATATTCCTAAAAATACTCAATAGAACGTAAAACTATAATAGAAATGAAGCAAGAGAATCAATTCAAATAGCGGAATAGATAATTGCAGTAACACTAACTACTAATAAGACATAGATAAATCAATAGAGACACTTCAACTGTAAAGTTGGGAATTGCTAATATATAGACGAAACGATCGGACTTCATAACATAAAACAATGCTATAAGTAAATGAATTTATACTCTCATGTCAAATGGACAACTTAGCCCATACGCCTCTAGGGGTTCTAGTATAACCCTACCACGAATCTAGAGACATGGGTATTAATATACAAAAAATATGTGTTTATATACCTCTTTTGTTTAGTTTGCTAGTGTCAATTTCTATTAAATATGAATAATTATGGATGTTTAGTGTTAGGTTAATAATTAGGATTTTATATTAATTTTGTTCAATTGAGTATTTTAGATGCATTTTGTTGATTATGTGGAATTATATATCTTAATGCGCGTCTAAATTAACTTTGATTGTTTGTGTATATCCCAAAGGGCTTGAGTTACAAATTATGGAATTAAAGCACATGAAATAACTTTCTAAATGAAGAACCATTCATTGATCATCTAACGGTTAAGAAGGCTTCAACAGGTTTTAAATGCTTAATTACAAAGCATTATAGCTGAAATTCAAAATAAAAAAATCTTAGCCATTGATGCAAATGGAAAACAAGACTACGAGTGCTGAGTTAAAAAGGCAACGAACGAGAGTGACACGATAAGTTAATTAGAACGAAATAAAAAAAAGAGAGAGGAAACAGAGCAGCTTGAGCTCTGGTCAGCCGCTCGAACAGAAAAACAGAGACCAATGCACAGGAGAAGAAGAGGCGCGATCGCATGGAGCATATGCTTGCATTTAGGCTGCTGTAATTAGGTTAGATATAATTTTTTTTAAATATATTAAAAAATTAATTAATACGAAAAAAATTATATCTATTAAAAGTGACAACAGGGAGTATATCGATTGTATTGAGCCTGGGGAGTAGCCTACAATCAAGTTGGTTGTAGTGCAATTCAATATAAGGTTGGAGGTGGAGTCCAGTTTGAGGGGGCCGGGCTTGAGCTGCAATCCGGTCAATGGCAGCCGTTCGATAACCTGCACTACAGCCAACTTGGCTGTAGCCTGTAGGCTTCAACATACTCCCTATTTCCACTGTATTTTGCACTTTTTTATGATGTTTCAGAAATGCCTTGTAATAGCTGGCGTTACTGAAGGAACCCGTTAAGAAACCTCAACTTTCACAACTTAAACACGCCAAAGCGGACAATTTTTTTTTAGTCCGGACAAACTCTCGAGTCTGTGACCGAGTCCATATACCGTTTCCCACCTTTGGTAGAAACACAAATGTCCGTTCTTTATAGGAATTCAAACATCCGACACCCATCCCTGCAAAGCCTCCCAGGCTCCCAGCAAGAAACCCCTCTCCTTCTTCCTTGGATCTGCAAATGATGCCACAATTACGTGTCAAGTCTATTCATTTGGATCCATTGTGAGATATGAGGCACTCTTTTGGGGTCTTCATTTTTGTAGAAAATGCTGACGAGCGGGTCATGCTACTTTCATTTACCTGATGGAGAATAGATGTTTGATGTGTTTAGCTCAAGTGAATGGAACTTGTTATTAGTGAATGCTTTGTTCTATTCGAAACAGTTCATCTAGCCTGACCAATTTTCATTACCAGCATCACCAAAGAGGGTTTGCTAGTCAATGAACAAAGACAAAATGCATCTGTATTACAAATCATATTCTTTAATACAACATTCCGCTTGGAGAAGTTCATAAACAAAGACATCATAGTTTTCTCATGTATTACCCTTCATTCCAAGTGCATCTTTTTATTCTCCTGTTATAGTCGACTTTTACAAAATGAAATTCATATAGAGTGGATCAGATTTGGCATTGCTCAAGACGAAATTATCCTACTAGCGAGGGTGGAAGAGTGACTAGCAGACTCTGTTTCCCTCATTTGGCCCCTGAAGATGAGCTCTTGGCCTTCCTCTTCTCAGCGATAAAGAAGCCGAAGAGGGAAATCACCGAAAATGCTGAAAAACAAGCTGCTGCAATGTCTAGAGAGGCATGCCGCCCAGAGATAGATTCAACTTCGAAGAGATTGGATGACTTCTGGCTGTTGGTGGTCTGCCCATAACCCACTTGATGCTCATTTTTGTCGAAGGCATATGCCCTGATGAAGTAAGTGGCAGTGGGAATATCTCTCTCCACCTCCCAGTTGAAGCTCTCCTGCTTCTTGCTGTAGGGCCTAGTAACTATATTGAACTGGCAGGTCTTGTCCTTGCTGAGCTCGTCCTTGGTCTTCCTCCATGCCCGGTCTTGCTGGCTGATTGGTGCATAGCAGAGCTTTACCTTCACCGTCATGTATTTGGCATCAGTACCTGCTGGTTGGGTTCCATTTAAGACCCATGAGACCTTGATTCTGTCTTCTCCAGCTTTCAGAACTGTAAGATAATGAATCAGATATTAAGACCGACAAGTTTTTACAATTCTAAATTTCACCTATGTAGAATTGGTAGGGAAAGGAGAGGTTTGGGACTTACCAGAGCCCTGTTTGGGCGATGCGGTGACTGTCAATGTCCGGGGTAGGGTGGTGAACAGAACACTGCCGGCAGCCGATCCAAACAAGAGGGACAGGAAGATGGTTGCGAGAAGAGGCTTGGAACAAGCCATTCGAGTGATGTTTGGGGGCTAGTATTTGTGAAGTTCCCAAGATTGTGGATGTGTGAATGAAGATAGGAAGACAGACAAGATCTATATATAAAGGGATTGAGGCTTTAAAAGTCAACTGCACGTACAATTTGGAAAAGAGATCAACTAGGTGCTCAAACACAAGACGAGAAAATATGGCCCTGCAGAAGAATGAAAGGGCAAAAAGATTTCATTGGATTAATTAGAGAATTCTAATCTGGAAGGATGGCAGCAGGGAATTTGGGTGTCTGAATATGGTCGTTTTTTTTAATACATGACTGAGGTTAGAGTAACTCTCGGGCTCTTGATAGATGTGTAGAGGCAGTTTTCTTCTGTTGAAGGGGCTTGTTGTGATTGTAATAATGCAAATATATGCATTGACTTTGCTGGTACAGAGTTGACTTTAAAAAGAGTTGCTCAGATGGGGCTGGCTTCGTCGGCGTGCCTTGTTGGATTACCATTGGGTCTTCAAGGGAAGATTGTGTAGATCTTTAAGGTGATATCGAGTTCGTCATGTAAGGGAAGATACACATCTGGGAAGGAAAAATGGCTTGGCAACTTTATTCCGATTTATATATATTATCTTGGAGGTGAAGTCTGTTGTCCAGTATTCAGTGATGATGTTTATTAGCCTTCTCATTACAACTCATCGTAACCAAACAGGTGTTGGTGTGATGGCCAGGATATGCTTCGAAAGAGGATGAGTTGTATCTCCCACTTTTTGGCCACCCAACTGGGTTTATTTGGAGCCAGCTGCCCTGCCCCGGTCAAAGGACTCAGACTGCCCTCGTTACCTAAACTAAATAAATAGAAAATAAAATAGAACTGATGGTAATGGTTTGTGTTCTCCTCTCCCGATGAGAATATGATGGTTGTATAACACTGGTCCGGATAGAGCGAAACATGTCTTTGTTCAAAGACCGCAGATGTTAATTATAACTATAACCATTACAGCCCTATAAACTACCTATTAGCAGTTACAAATAAGTAGGATATATAGCTTCATAATCCACGAATGCTACGACTAAGGGGCTGTTTGGGGCATGATTAAAAGCAAAACGTTTGGGGCGTGATTAAAAACAAAACATCTACAGTAAATGTTTTGCTATTCTGTAGTATTCATATTTTTTCTATATCAAGCTGAAATACCTCATGTCGTATTTCACGCTAGATATGAAAAAAACATGGATGCTACAATGGATCTGCAAAATCCACTATGGATATTTACTTATAATCACGCCCCAAGCAGCCCCTTAGGGGCGTGATAAAAGCAAAACATCCGGAGTGGATATTTGACTTCTATTGTAGCATTCATATTTTTTCACTATCCAGTGTAAAACACAACCTGAGGTGTTTAAGCTGAAAGTGGAAAAAACATAAATGTTACATTGTAGCAAAACAGCCCCTAATATACGATTGTTCCATTGTAACAACCATTGTAGATGTTTTACTTTTAATCACGCCCCAAACAGCCCCTAATATACGATTGTTCCCAGAAAATTTTAGCGCCATTTATAAAATCCATATATAAATAACTGTTCTGACACATGACAGTACATACATATATAAATAACTGTTCTGACACATATGACAGTACATACTCCGTATTAGTTTTGATACAACTACTACGGATGCTACTTTGTAACATGTATAAGAACATGCAAAAAGGAAAAAAATCATCAATTACACAACGTATTTTTTGCATCAGCAACATAACCGAAGTGACACATCGACAATTGTTAGCCAAAGTGTGACCGTTGCTATAATTCAATCGCCTAGGAATAGGATGGTCCTAATGACAGAGAAACTGACGTCTTCTGGGAGAAAATAAATTACTCAGTTACTTTTATATGTACATTTAAACAGAACATATTACACATGCAAGTCTCCACCGTTTGCACTTCAAAAGAATTCATGACAAGAGCTGTTCCCTGCCAAATGCTTTTTGCAATGCAAGATGATGCTTAGTGGTCACTTTTTTTCTTTAAGAAACAGGTATTTGGGAAAGGACGTTGCCCCCATATTTTATGTTTGTACGGGGTACTTACATTCCCTTGAGTTCACAAAAACCCCATTTGAGGAATATATATCTCACAAAAACCATATACTCCTTCCATCCCATATTAAGTGTCCTATTCGGTTTTTCTTAAAGTGATGCCAAACACTCATCTTGTCGTAGGTATTTCATCGAACTTTCAATTATATGCAGTATGGTATATAGATTTGTAAAATCCATTTTCCTTGCTAAATAATCTTGTAGCCAAACGGTAAAACATGGTGAGGCTGAGGTAGGGCTTGACATGTCCGGCCTGAATCAGGAAGAGTTGGATAAATAGCACAAAATAAGCTTTTCGGACGTAATAGTTCATGCTGTTTGGTATGTAAATTGGTATAGTACTCCTTCCTATAGGTGTTCATAACATGCACCCTCTTAAATGTTGTTACAAAATGAACTACTTTCCAAAGATATTGATGTGTAGAAGAATCAAATGAGATTTAAGTAGAAAAAAAGAAAGAAAGAAAAGGCAAGAAAGCCATTACCTCGGAGTCAAGCACCGAGATAAGCTGAACAATAGGTGAAAATGATGCTTACTTCTTCAGGAAAGAAGACACTTCATGTAGAAAGTAAAGCATGAGGAATATGTAAACTAGTTTGTCCTTGGTGAATAAAAGCTCCCCAAAGATCGTACTCTTTACACGTATTTTGCGCACAGTAAAATCTGTCAAAAAATGGCAGCCTTCTCGATAGCTCAATATGAACATAATACTGCGGAATCATGTCGACATCCCTGATATGCATTTAAGAAACAAAAAGGGGGGAAAAGTCAAGGGGGGGAAATATTGTAAACAACACCCAACATTGCCCACGCACTAGTATCAGATACTACTAAGATTTTTAAGGAAGAAAAAAAATCATATAGAGAAAAAAACTTCATAAATCACAGAAACACAATTGATTTACTTAAAAAAGAGAATCGTCATTTACCCTCATTTCCCATTCAACTAAAACATGTGCGTCACTTCTACAAAATCTCAGAGAAGTGAAGTAATACATACATTCCACAGCTTTGAACAATAAGAGTCAAAATGAACATACAAAACCCCTTTCATTCGCTAGGGAGAAGAGGAGTAATTTTTTCTGACAGTATTGAGATTGACAAGCAAAGCTCTAGCTTTACACTGAATAAATAAAAGTCAGTGTACTGCAATATACCTGTCCTCAACACGACACTCCAGAAAGTGTGGTGTTTGATGAACCAATTAACAGAAGGAATTCCATTGGCAATTATGAAGAATCATCCAATTTTTGCTTCATATTGAGAAAGCTCAGCAATTTGAAGGATAAACCTAGTACAGTAGAGATAGAGACTAGCAGTTCCAGCTAAAAGGAAAAGTGTTTTTCTTTGCTTTGAGTCTTTTGTTCAGTAGTATGTTTGTTTTCAGTCTTATTGATGACTTACAGTTAGCACTGACCTACTTCAAACTGGTTCTAATATAAGCTTTCATATAGCCTCTCTATGACCACTTAACCGATGATAATCGCAATATAACCTAAATAACTTTTCAGGTTTACAATAGCTAGTCCTTTTAGCCTTGGCATAGAGACTAATCCATACTTATCAAAATCCCAAACGATATATATCTTCAAATCTACTAGTTCTACTGTTAAATTGCCAATTCAATTCAATCAGCACTGAAACTAAACAGAGTAGTTAACCAACCGAAAAACAAAATCATGCAGAAAGGACAGTATACAAAGTCAATTTTTTCAATTAGAAAAGTCTAATCTTTTACTCCCTCCATCCGAAAGTAGTAGTAACATTTGGTCTTCCAATTTTTTGGAAAACCAAATGTTGCTACTACTTCCGGACAGGGGGAGTAACAGAGGAGCATTACTCAGAATTACCTGTCAAGATGGCCGGGCCACTTGAAAGGCCACCAGGCAAGCAGTGATCGCCCCACTGGCGGCGGCGATGAAGAAATTCTTCAATTGCTTCCCATTCTCTGCTGTCATCGACGGGGTCGTCGGCACAAAATACGGCGCCAGCGAAGAGTCCGGACCAACAGGATTGCCGGTGACACAGCCATTCCAGAAGAGGTGACCAGACACAGTAATGAACCCGCGGGGCAGACCGGGTTACCGCTCGATAGGCAGATTGAAGACCCGGCCGTCGTGCTGGACGGCGCGGAGGTCGAGCACGGCGGAGCCGGCGACGAGGGACCGGCGGCAGAGAACCTGGACGGTGATTTTGGCGGCGGGGTCGAAGAGCGATCGGGCGGAGATGGGAAAGGTCAGGGTTTGGTTCCAGATGGGGCACCGATTCGCCGTGTTCAGGGTGTTAGTGTAATGCTTGTAGACCGGGTCGACCCAGGCGACGGCCGTGGTCTTGGACCCGCCGAGGAAGCTCACGTCCTTGAGCCCTTGCGCCGAGAAGTTGGTCAGCTGGAGCCGCGCCTCCGCCTCCGCCGCCGCCGGCACCGGATCGTCCTCCGCCATTGTTGCAGGCCATTCGAGTTCCGGTTCAGACGACTCTTCCAGTGTTTTGGTCATGGTTCGCTATCTCGGCGAGATCTCGCCAAGATCTCGGTCTCGGAGCGCTTACCGCCTACCGGGACACGAGACGGGAATTTTATTTTTCCGGTCTCGCCGAGATCTCGGCGAGATAAGAAGATTTTCATATTTTTTTGTTATTTTTAATTTTTTTTTAGGTAACGAGGGTTCCAGTGCATTACTAATTTACTACCCAACTAGAAGGGCCAGGTAACCGACAGTTTTTTTTATTTTGTTTTAATTACCCATCATGGCAATCTCCTCTGTTGGATTAGATCTGAACCATTATTCACTTAAACAACCTGAATAAAATAAAATATATTTTTTGCATGTTTAAATGATCACAAAAAGGCGTGTAGCCTAATGGTTAAAATAATATTTTCTCAAGCCTTGTGTGTTAGAAATAATGAATAAAAAATAATTTTAAATTTGTAATTGTAATTTTTACAAAGTTTAGGAGGAAAAAATATGGTAATATAATACCAAAAATATATTTAAAATTTTTATGAATAATTTTTTATTAGCTATATCGTTTCCTACTTTTTGTGAAAATGTCGTGTCCCCGTATCATATCGTGTCACCGTATTCATATCCGTGCTTCCTTGAATACAGTATATAATCAATGTTGCCGACCCTATATAGCTAGGATAAAGTGGTTGATGATGATGATGAAAACTCACCTCGAAATTTAAATAAATAAAATTAAGCCTACTTTAGATGCACTATAAAAATATGAAAATATCTAAATTACTGAATTAAGTTTTTGACATTATCATGATTTAGATGACCGAAATCGTTTTTTCCTTATCTCTCCCTCTGAGATCTCGCCTCTTTGGTTGATCGAGATCCGAGACAGCAAACCATGGTTTTGGTAACCCATTTTTGTTCAGTTGGATCGGATAATTGGGCTTCGACTTCTAAAAGTAGAAGCCATTCGAATTCGAATTCGACTTCTAAAAGTGCAAGCAACAAGCCATTTTAGTTTCTTAATTGAGGGAATGCGAGCCAAGGTTTTTAAAACCGGACTGGACATTGAACCATTTGATGCCCAGTCCGGTTTAACCGTGGTTGAATCGCGGGCAGACTGGTATAGACTAGTTATATATATATAACTGGGCTGGGGCTCGCATTCCCTCAATTAAGAAACCAAAATGGCTTGTTGTTTGCACTGGCATGCCCCAGCCCAGTTCGTTGAATTCGAATATATATATATATATATATATAGAGAGAGAGAGAGAGAGAGAGAGAGAGAGATAAGAATGTACAACATACCTTAGCATAGGTGGTAAGAGTGTTTTATTTTGGCTGTAATATTTCTCCTTCGAATCCCAGCGACAACAACATGATTTTTTCAAAAATGTAGTAAAAAATTTAGATATGAATATATAAAAATGGGCATATATGCCAATGAGAGTGATTTAGACAAGCTGGTGAATCTCTGAGGGAGAGTTCGAATCCTTACTTAAAATATATATATTTAAAAAAAAATGTTTGGCAGTGAACCAGATCCAGTTCCGATTTGGCAGTTTATCGGCTGAACAGGCCGGTTTCTAATGAACCCGGCTAATGGACCGGACCATCCCGAACCGGACTGCCCATACCGCTTTTTCAACCAGTTCCAGGCATCCGCGGTCGAGCCGGCTAGTCCAGTCCGGTTTTAAAAACCATGAAGCGAGTGACCACATGACTTTTGTTGTGAAAAATTTTCACTCCCTTGTCAAAGCTGGTCAAATAGGTGGCATGAAGTATGTGAGTCGTATATATTTCCTTTTCACGGTTGTAAAGATAGTGTAGACACAAAATAAGGTAGAGATGACATGGAAATCAAGCTTGCAATAGAAGAAATTTTTTGTTTTTTGGTATTTTAACAATTCAGATACTTCGTCATCAAATTCTCAGGCTACGTCTATATATTAAGATGGTAATGGTAGCGAATTGGACGCTATAATTTGATAAATATTCTTGTTACCTATAGGAAATGGCTTCTATCATGGTTTCATCTCTGCCTATATTGGGTGCGTTTGGAAAGCTGAAAAACCAATATTTCAGCCCTGAAAGGTGAAAAGTGTTTGGAAGCTGAAATGGTGAAAAATAGTCGGTAACGGTGATAGGTAAAAATTTTCACATTTTTCACATTTCAGGCTTATTTTGTATTTGTTTACTGAAAGGCTGAAAAGTAGCCCTGAAAGGTGATAGGTGACAATTTTCACCTTTCACCCCTGAAAAACTGATTCTCACTGAATCAGGCTGACGAATTGATTGTGTCTCTTCAAAGAAAAAAATAAACTCTCTCCCAGAGGTTCGTCCCCCCCAGTGAGTACCCCCACTTTGAAGGTGCCCCGTTGAGCCGGGAGAGTTTGTGCCCCGTCGTCGCCGCCGCCACCCCGTTGAGCCGAGGGAATCCGTGCCCACCCCTCCCAGGCAACTGCTCAGGTCGTCCAAAGCCGGTCACCCCAGTATTTACCCTGACGCCTCCGTCGCCACATCGTTAATATGAGGGACCCCCCCCCCTCCCTGCCATATCTCTCTCATTTTTAGTCCGTTTTTGGACATTTTTTCATCATTATAAGAAAGAAAAAAATGGGCCAAACGAATCAGAAATGAGTAAGATACGCATCGTTGAAGTTTGTCCCATAAAAAAGATATCGCATAATTGATTACTCGATAGCCAATTTTATAGTGTAACCAGTTACTTGATAGGCAGTCCTATAGTATAACCAGTTACTCGATAGCCAGTACTATCGTGTAACTAGTTACTCGATAGCCAGTACTATAGTGTAACCAGTTACTCGATAGCCAGTACTATCGTGTAACCAGTTACTCGGTAGCTAGTACTATATTGTAACCTGTTACTCGATAGCCAGTACTATTGTGTAAACTTTAATAGTTAATATCTTCCTCATTTTTAGTCCATTTTTTTTGTTCTTCCTTATTTTTTATGCTCTTTCTAATCATCATGATATCCTAATGACCTTGATATTTTATTTTAAAAAATCCAACAAAATCTACCATAAATAGTACGTGGTGGCTCAACATCTTTATGATATCATCATTATAAGAAAGAGCACTAAAAATGAGGAAGAATGAAAAAAATGGGCCAAAACGGATCAGAAATAAGTATGAAATGCATCGTTTAAGTTCGTCCCATTAAAAAGTTATCGTGTAATCGATTACACGATAGCTCTTCTTGTCGTGTAATCGATTACACGATATCCAAAGCTGACAAATATTCCTATCAGTGTGATTTATTTTCAGTTTCCAAACATATTTCACCTTTCACAAATTAGATCTAAAAATTTTCACCCTGACTCCTTATTACTTTCAGCTTTCAAACGAGTCGTCATCAATCAGGAAAAACACCTTTAATTATTTTCAGGCTGATATAAATTTTCACCTTTCACCTATCAGCTTCCAAACGCACCTATTATAGGACCTAAGTTTCCAAACACTCTGCTTCATAGCTCTCCTTTTTTATACTTACCTATTTCTTAATCAAATGTGGCACAGGTGGTAGGAAGCTCCTGCCTGGCCCGGCTGGTCTGCCTATAATAGGCAACTTGCACCACTCCCTGTGGTAACGTACCTAGCTAGTGTTAGATAACCGTATTTCCCAAAAGCTCGAGCTATTAGGAAAGGGAAATCTTTATTCATTTATTGTATATTCTAACATCCCCCCTCACGTGCAAGCGTCCACAAAGCGTGGCACGTGGAACATAATTGGGATATAAACGCCTCCAAGTCTGGAGCTCTGATACCATGTTAGATAACCGTATTTCCCAAAAGCTCGAGCTATTAGGAAAGGGAAATCTTTATTCATTTATTGTATATTCTAACAGCTAGTTCATACAAACTAGTGTAATAGCATTATATCGGTAGATGGCAAAATGGGTTGCATTAAAATTAACAGCAGGCTGCTCGCATGTGAGAAGGTTCAATACTATATCGCATTATGTCTCCAAT
Organism: Houttuynia cordata; assembly: GCA_039654745.1. Lineage (NCBI taxonomy): Eukaryota > Viridiplantae > Streptophyta > Magnoliopsida > Piperales > Saururaceae > Houttuynia > Houttuynia cordata. The sequence continues at coordinate 25,121,929 of CM077507.1, read as the reverse complement.
CTTAATTAGGAAGTCTCTGCATCACTCAATGAACAACATATAGATTAGTAACTAGTAAGTCTTTCTCTACTTATGCTCTAGTGTTCAGAAGTTGGCATGTTTCCGTAGAATCCCAGAAGATCGAGTGCCATGCACTCTCCACTAGCATGCTTACACAGTTGTTCCCGTCTTTCCTCAAGGGGAAGAGAATCTTCTTAGTCTCAGATTTAAATTCAATGAATTACAAGTTCCAGAGGGCAAGGATTTCATCTCCACCCTCTGCCTGCTAAAGTGGGTCTTTCCAGTACTCCTTCTACGGCATGCACATGTACACCACCATGCCATCTCCCTCTTGCTTCCTTAGAAAAAAATGTATCCTCCTTACACTACCCATAACTCTTTGTTTCAGATAATAAGTAGATCAAAATTTGATCGTTATTGGCTTATAGATATCTTTCATGGGGATCCTTCAAACTGTTTTACTAAAATTAGAGTTCTACTTTATCCATATCAACTTGGTTCAGGGCATAAACCTTGAAAAATGCAGTGATTAGCTATGATATTTACAAATACGATTGACTACCCTTGACTGTTTGGGCCTGGGCAGAATTACCTTTGTACATACCAGGCACTTAACATGGATCAGAACTTTAGGGAAAAAGCGCTATTTGATTATGATTATGGATCAAAATTAGGATAACTTGTCTCTCATGTACGGACTATTAAATCGACCAGTCTTGGATCTTGTTCAAGAGCAATTTATTTAATACATTTCTTCAAGAGCATTGTTTTTGCCACTTGTTTGGAACCAAATTAATCAGAATATCAGATTCACGTGAAAATCACATGTCCAGTTTACTAATGAGGTATACGCATAAATTAATTAACCTCAACTGTGCATTCTTACTTTCCAACTTGAACTCATCTATCTACCTAAATAAATGGGAACAATGATATTAAAAAAAAGGAAACCAAACTGACCTGCAATTCTTCATTTTTTTTTTATGAGCCTCCAATTGTTCAGTTATAGTTATATTGCAATTGTTTGCATTTCAACCTACGTATATCCTAAGCAAATCGCTACTTAAATGCTTGTAACTTTCTATTAATATTAGCCAATGGATCTTTGACTTCCTCAGTACTTGTATATAGACAGTCCACATTCATTTGCCAATCAACTCTCGTGATCAGTCCTGACTCTGATTTGTCTTTTCCTTTCGATTCTTCCCTTGTCCCTTCTCTCAATACCCAGATCATCTTCTCTTTTTAGATTAGATGAAGAAGCTTGACGACGCCCTTCGTATTCTGGTACTCGTGCTTTTTGGAATCTCTGGTCCAGCCTCTGCTGCCAGCCCTTGCAAATTCCCGGCCATCTTCAGCTTTGGCGACTCCAATGCTGATAGCGGCGGTCTCTCGTTGACTTTCGGCCCCGTCGCTCCGCCCTACGGATCGACATTCTTTGGCAGACCAGAAGGAAGATTTTCCGATGGCCGCCTCATCATCGATTTCATTGGTACTTATCTTAAAACTTTGGTGGTGGTCTGCTTGTGTGGAAATCTGATTTGCTAATTAAATTAAGCTTAGTCATCTGCTAGAGTTGGGCTAGTTCATACAATCCATCAATCACCTTCAGAAAACAAGTCTTGATCATCTGTCTGTATGTTTAACACAATATGCTTATTGCAATGTTAACGTCTAACTAAGCAACTTTGAGCTGTGCTAGTAATAGTTGAACAAAACTCAATGTTGGTATCTGGACTAATAATAGAAATTTGACTGCAGCGAAGAGCATGGGATTGCCACATCTTAGCTCCTACCTGGACTCTCTGGGGCTCAACTTCACCCAAGGAGTCAACTTTGCCATGGGGGCAGCCACAGTCCGGTATCCTAACACAAGTTTCACTCATTGCAACCAGCTTCCCTTCTCTCTGGACATGCAAGTGCGGCAGTACTCGCAGTTCAAAAACAGATCCCGTTTGCTCTACAAGCAAGGTATAGTTCATTTGCACCCCGGCTATTTGATTCTCTCCTTCGCAACCCAAATGGCTTAAAACCATATTGATCAAGTATTGATTTTGATTGTGCTTGTCTTGATTTGTTAAAATGCAGGAGGGATCTTCCAGAGTTTAATGCCAAAGAAAGAATATTTCTCTCGTGCCCTCCACACTATCGACATAGGCCAGAATGACCTCACAACTGGCATTTTTTACAACATGTCAATCGCAGAGGTTAAAGCATATGTACCAGATGTAATCAATCAGATTAACCTTAACATGAAGGTAAGTAAAACTAGCAAGTATTAATGTAAAGACAGATATACAAAGTGAAGATATGTTAATAATGGGTTTCTGGTGCAGAACTTGTACGATCTGGGGGCACGGTACTTCTGGGTCCATAACACAGGACCCTTCGGCTGCCTCGTCTACGTGCTTGTGCGCATGCAAGTGGCAGACAAGGATCTGGACAAGGCAGGCTGCGCAGAGCGCTACAACGAGTTAGCTAGGTATTTCAATCTGAAATTGAAGGAAGCTATGGTTGAGCTCCTCCAGGATTTGCCTTCTGCTGCAATCACTTACGTTGATGTTTACTCTGCCAAGTACTCGCTTATAAGCCAAGCTAGGAAGAATGGTAAGTCCTTCATAGTCACCATATTGCTTAATTTCCTAGAGTAAATTCATCCCATAATTGCAAGGTGCTTTTACTGGGTCTTTCAGGGTTCGAAAGTCCATTCAAGGTTTGCTGTGGGCATGGTGGCAAGTACAACTATGATAGGTTTATGGGATGTGGATCAACACTCAAAGTGAACGGCACCGTGGTCCTAGTTGGAAAGTCTTGTCCGAATCCATCAGTTCGAATCGTCTGGGATGGAGTTCATTACACAGAGGCAGCCAACCATTGGGTGTTCAACAAGATTGTCAAGGGGGCCTACTCAGATCCTCCTCTCCCTTTGAACATGGCATGTCACAGGGACATTGTTTGAAAGTGTAAACCATTAATTTACTTCACCGTCTTTGGCTTTGTATCGAAGTAATTTGATGGAGACTGGGAAGAGACTAACAGATCATATCTTTGGCGACATTTTAAGCTCATAGAGGCTAGCTTTTGGAGAAGTAATTTTGGGGAAACATCAATAATCTTGCTGAAGAATTGTAATTTCTAATTGGGAAAACATAGTCCGGATGCGCAGCGCAAAGGGGGTTTGTGAGTCTGAAACCCCCTGTTAAGTGTTAACAATAAATTTACCTCAGGCCAAAAAACAATGATGGGTCTACGGTAAATTTAATATTGACCAGTTGGCTACAAACTCATGTTTGTAATGGTCAGGATAAGTGATGCAATTGGAATTAATGGAATGACTGAAAAAAAAAGAATTATGTAAAATTTTCACATTATAGGCAGAGATTTGACACACCTGCCAATCGTAGGCCATAGATTTGAAACAAACTTCATTTCAATTTGGGTTCTTTTCAACTACACACGTTGTGAAAATAAAAGGATCGATCATTGTAGTAGGAGACAATCACCCGAGAAATATAACAAATGAAATACAAACAATGAAACAAATATAAATACATGGGCAGTTTGGGGCGTGATTAAAAATAAAACATCCAGTGTGGATGTTTTGCTACACTGTAGCATCTAACTTTTTTCCCTATCCAGCTGAAATATCTCTTGGATGTTAGAAAAAACATGGATGCTACAGTGGACATCCAAAATCTACACTAGATGTTTTGGATTTATCATGCCCCAAACGGCCCCTTAGTGTAGTTCGGTCAAACCATCTCACCACCAAGAAAAGATTTTCTTTCCATTGTGTAGTAGAACATAAACTACAATCATATTCTCTTAAATCCCTTTGAGATTACAAGCACTCGTATACAAACCATTCATCAACCTTGAGCATGAACAAGCCTCATATTTCAAACTTTCTCACTCCTCTAAACCCTATAACATACAAGAGAATATATATATATATATATATATGGAAAAGTTTAAATGAGATCGCTCTCGTATTGCTTATATGAGGCCACTTTGAATCGTAGCCGTTGGATCTTGATCTGACGGCTACAAATATCCATAATGATCTCACCCACTCCTTGATATGACACACTCACCTACCCACTGATTTGATATATATATATATATATATATATAGTATATATATATATATATAGGAAAAAGTTTAAATGAGATCGCTCTCATATTGCTTATATGAGGCCACTTTGAATTGTAGCCGTTGGATCTTGATCTGACGGCTACAAATATCCATAATGATCTCACTCACTCCTTGATGTGACACACTCACCAACCCACTGATTTGATATCCACCCTCCGATCGGAATCTAACGGCAATAAAGATTGGCCTCATGCTCCTTATATGAGAACGATCTCATGTAAACTTATCTCATATATATATCTATATATATATATATATATATATAGAAAAAAGTTTAAATGAGATCGCTCTCATATTGCTTATATGAGGCCACTTTGAATCGTAGCCGTTGGATCTTGATCTGACGGCTACAAATATCCATAATGATCTCACCCACTCCTTGATATGACACACTCACCTACCCACTGATTTGATATCCACCCTCCGATCGGAATCTAACGGCAATAAAGATTGGCCTCATGCTGCTTATATGAGAACAATCTCATGTAAACTCATCTCATATATATATACTTATAAGCAAGGTTTTTAAAACCGGACTGGCCTTTGACCCAAAAATCTAGCCGTCCGGTTCAAACGGTTTGACACACAAATTTTTTTAAAAAAAATTATCCCCTACATAAAATAATAACACTAAATTATGTTAGTTTAGTGTGAATTTCTTATTTTGGTTAAGACGCTGAAGAGTTAATCATGAAGGAGAGTTCGAATCCCCACTTAAAATATAATTTTTTAAAAAAACTAAAAAAAATGGTTTGGCAGTGACGAGGCCGGTTTTTAATGAAACCAGCGAATGGACCGGACCGTCCTAATCCGGACTGCTCGTTTTTTCAACCGGTTCTAGTTCACCGCGGTCGGACTGAGCGGTCCGATTTTTAAACCATGCGTAGAAAAGATAACACCTTAAGAAGCCCTAGAACTCCTCTATATAAGCCCTTAAACATCCCCGAGTTCTAGGGGTGTAAACAGTGTCTAGATATCCGTGTTCATTCGTCCGTCCGTTTTACAGTCCAAACGAAATAAAAAACTGTCCATCATGGACACGGACACCCTTGGTCGTCCGACATTTGAGTGGACGCGGCTGTGGACAGAGTGCATCCGTGTCCAGAGCCGTCCATGTCCGTGATAAATTTTTAAGGCAAATAGTCTGTATCGTCATCTGCATGGACGGATACCTAATTTTAAGCGTGCTTAAAATATATGAGTCCCCACGAACCTATTGAAAATATATGTTCAAGCATGCTCCTCTTGTGGTTTTATTTGTGATTGATACTTTGAGAGTAAAATACGTTTTTTTGTGGAATGCGATCAACAAAGTATACCCACATTCCTTTCTTTTCTTTATCTCTTTTGTTTCTAAATTAATTTCTCCCAATGATTTCTTTAATTACTTGAAAACTGTCATTATATGCTAGATTTATTGAGAATCACAACGCTTAATATGAAAGGATTTTTTTATATAAAAAATCAACTTAAAAAACAAAGAAGACATCAAAAGTCACATGTTCTCTACTATACTAGCCTGCTTACACTAATGTTGTAATTTTACTGTATACAGTCCCTGCAGGCCTGCACGGCTGCACCTCTGCATATAGCAATCAGTCCCTGAATACTCTGGCCTTCAGCTGCAGGTTCTTCACCTATCTAGCATCCTACTTCCCTGCCTTTCCTTTCTCAGTGCTGTCCACTCCAACCCATCTCTTTAGACTAGATGAAGAAGCTTCACCATGCCTTTGGAATTCTATTGGTCTTTGTGGGAGTCTCGAGAGTGGTTGTTTCTGCCTCCACATCTTGTGAATTCCCTGCAGTATTCAACTTTGGAGACTCTAACTCTGATACTGGTGGTTTATAGGCAGCCTTTGGCCCTGCCCCTCCACCTCACGGAGAGACTTTCTTTCACAGACCTGCCGGGAGATACTGCGATGGCCGCCTCTTCGTTGATTTCATTGGTACTTATCTTTTCCTGTAGATCTTTTCCTCCATTACCATTACACCTAAACTGTAATTAAATATGTTCTTGCAGCAATTAGATCAGTTTATGACGAAAATCATATTGCTAAGGATAGAAATTAAGACAATCTTTCTTGCTGGGTATGTCACAAGCTCCCACATATAAACGGGAATCATTTTGCTCACGTTTGACTCCCGTGAAAGGGTGTTGTCTGATAGTGTAGAGGAGAGGACCATGTGACAACCTATGTACTACTGACAAGGTGTTCAGTCATGTCTTTGGAATTCTATTACTCTCTGTGGGAGTCTCAAGACTGGGTTCTGCCTCTAGACCTTGTGAATTCCCTGCAGTATTCAACTTTGGAGACTCTAAAACTCTGATACTGGTGGTTTATCGGCAGCCTTTGGTCCTCCACCCAACGGAAAGACAAACTTTCACAAACCCGTCGGCAGATACTGCGATGGCCGCCTCATCGTCGATTTCATCGGTACCCATATCTGCTCTTTTCCTTTAGTAGAGTTTCCCAGCGTTATCTTTTTTGTACATGTTGATCTCTATTGTCACTAGCTACATCTAAACTTTAGTTAGAAATAAGTTTGAGCAATAATCAGTAAGAGGTAAGCAATAATTAGTAAGAGGTAAGAAAATCATTTTCGCTGGGACAGGCACCAGGGAGTTGTGCACATGCTAATTCCAAGTGGTGAAAGGGGAAACATTTGGCTCAAAACTGAAGTCCAGTGAAAGGATGCTGTCTGATAGCAGAGGACCATCAGGCATCAACTATGTGAACACCTACGTCCTACTGAGTACTGACAGAGTCTTCAGTCATCATTATTTACATTGGACAGATTGGGAGTTCTGCTCAAGGTTGTGAATGACAATGTAGAAGGGGCCCATAGGAGTTGCCATGCAACACATTAGACGAGGGATCCACAAGACCAGAGTTCCAACTTTTTTTGCTACATTGACAAAGCCTAAGTTATTGATCATTCATAGATCATAAAAAGAACAAATTAGCCAAAGTGAATTTGTGGTTATCAGAAGTGTCATGCGAATTCTAACTAAGCACTCACGCTTCTAAACTCTTACTGATTAGAACATTTTTAAGTGTTGTCGCAAAAAGCCTGGGCTTGCCATATCTCAATGCCTACCTCGACTCCCGTGGAACAAACTTCACCCATGGAGCCATCTTTGCCAAGGCAGGCTCAACAGTCAACAGCAAGGAGGCAGAATACAACCCTGTTTAAGAATGGAGTAGTCCTTTGTAGGATGTGCAGGTCTGGCAGTACTCGCAGTTCAAATCCAGATCACAAGCGGTCTACAATCGAGGTTGAATGCTCTCTCCTTGCTCCTCTTGCACATGGAAATTAAATCTTCTGGCTTGTGGTCTTGTAGCTAACTTCTTCTCGTTTCTTTGCTTCTTAAATTGTCCATAATGCAGGAGGCGTGTTCCAGAAGTTGATGCCCAAACAGAAGTACTTCCTCGTGCTCTTTACACTTTTGACATCGGACAAAACGATCAGGCTATTTTTTCTAACATGACAACGCAAGAGGTTAAAGCATATGTACCTAATGTAGTCCACAAGCTCACCTTAATAATCAAGGTAACCTCTATAAAGTTTGAATTGAAGCTAGCATAGGTGATCAGTTCTTATTAAGCATTATGCACTTCTATTTTGACATAAACATGTGACTCAAATGGCTGAGTTTCTCTTAAATTTTGTGGTTTTGCAGTACATATACGGGCATGGGGGAAGGTTCTTCTGGGTCCAGAATACAGGACCTTTCGGCTGTCTGCCCTACGTTCTTGAGCTGCTGCGAATCCGGAAAGAGGCCCTAGACAAGGCTGGCTGCGCCAGTACCTACAATAAGGTGGCTCAGTATTTCAATACCAAACTGAAAGATGCCATGGTTCAACTTCGCAAGGAACTACCGTTGGCTGCAATCACTTATGTTGATGTTTACTCTCTCAAATACAATCTCATAAGCCAACCCTACAAGTATGGTAAGTCCTCAATTTTTAGCCTTTCACTTTGTTTCAATCTTCGTTCACTGGATAGCATTAGTAGTGGACTGGTTATATGGGACTGCATGAAGGATTTGAGCATCCACTGAAGGCTTGTTGTAGACATGGAGGCAAGTACAACTACAAAAAAATGGGATGTGCATCAACGGTGCAGATAAATGGGACCCAGGTTTTAGTGGGGAAATGTTGTGCAGATCCATCCATTCGGATCGTTTGGGACGGGGTCCACTACACGGAAGCAGATAACCATTGGATATTCAACCAAATTGCCAATGGTGCCTCCTCAGATCCACCGCTGCCGCTAAACATGGCATGCCACAGAGCTGGCCACTGAGTCTAATACTCTTCTCTCTTCTTTCTCATGTCATAATCATTAGATAATGCTGATTAGCTTCCATCAGCATTTCACAGCAAACTGCTCCTTGTCAAACTTAGTTCTCCTTTGCCTGGCAAATGAAATGGTTTTCTGCGAATTTCGTCGTTGTCATAAGTCAATGCATTGTTGTTTTACATGAAATTTAGATTGTTGCATGCGACTTAAATCCGCTCGATTTTATAATTTGTGAACTAACATCATGATCGGGAAGAGAGAGAACAGCAGGTAGTGGAAAATAAGGCAATCAAGTAGTGTCAAAATTAGCATTTGGGTAGTACAGAGTAGTATCATAACATTGATTCTACATTAGCATAGAATCGTTTAAAGGGTTTTTCTGAATATCATAAAACACAAATTTGTGTTAAGACAAATGCAAGTACTTCAAGCACTCCATAACAGGCCACTCTTTGCTTATTCTAATTGACATAGATGCCTATACAACTACCTGATTACCTTATTTTCTAAATATCATAAAACACAAATTTAGCAATTAGGGGAGCTACCTGGTTTCTAAAATTTGTCTGATACCTACGTGATAAAGAATTCTCTGAAAAACAAAGTTGTAACATGAGTAGACAAAACTTTTATAACGCAACCAAAAGTGGTTGGACAGTATGAGTATTTAAGTGAAGCTCGTTATGCTGATAAAAAAACGTGGAGTTTTTTTAGTAAAATGCTGATCTGCATGCGAGTCCAGTTGATCACGAGAGTATAGGTCTTGCAGACTTCAAACTAAGTTGGTTCATCAACTGACGTTTTATTTTCTGAGAAAAAAAAGTGAAATATGGATTAAGGAAATTCATTAATTAAATTCGATAAAAGCATATTCATCAGGTTGAAGTTTGACAAGAATCTTATGCATAATTTGACAACTAACATAGAGGTCATGAAGAAATATGTTATACCTACTTTGATAAACTAATGACAAGCTGAACTAATCGCAACTTGACACTAAAAAGCAGCAGTTTTTCACGTCATCTTTGGTGTTCCTTTTACCAAGTAGGATACACTAGAGCCGATTATTGTTAGACCGGTAGACCAATGTTAGTCACGACGGCTTCACCTTTTCCAACCAAATCTTCCCAAAAATATTAACGGGTTGGATGTGTTTTAGTGCAGTAAGGGGAATTTTTTTTAGCAGAAAGGAGGAAAGTTGGATCACCTTTGGGACATCTACTTTCTTTTAGCAGAAAAAGGGGCTTACGAAGCCAAAAAAAAAAAGGTCTTTCATTAAATAAAATTATTTTTTTGCCTTTCTTTTTCAGGATAATGTTTCATCCTGGAAGAGCCGCACCTGTTGTCCCGCCGGGAGTTCATGTCCGGGCGGTGTAGCTTTACTATGCGGGCGTGGTTCCCGGGCTCCACTGCCACCCACGACATCCAGATCGAGTGTTCCGGTGGGGCGCTGCTGGTGGCAGTGGATGTTGGGATTGTCACATAAAAGAGGGCTGAAATACTACCAAATTATGCACATAAATTGACAAATATATACACATAAATCACTAGAATGAGTATAAGAATTAGAACCAGGTTCGAGGCACGCTATGCGTTGTCCTTGAAACAGATACGCCGCCCTCCGTGCACAGGCGAAAAATCGCATTCCGTTCCCGAGATACAACGAACCACACCGTCAGTTTAAATGTGCACTTCAAATCAAACTGACCGGATCTCAATCAGCGGAGATTCTATTGCTCAATGATGGACCAAGAATCAAGAGAGAAGAAGAATGAATTATTTTGTTGTTTCTGTTTTTCTTCTCTGCAGAAAATCGTTCTATATATAAAGAAGAACGTTGTTGTGCCTTTTCTGGAAGAAGAGACGCACTTTTCCGCAGAGAAAACGGCCATTTACTCGCTGTAACCGCTTAGCCGATCGATCGCCTTATTTAGCCTAAAATTACGGTCGATCATTTTGTCGCGGTGCACAAATCCTAAAATTCCAGTAAATACGATCGATCGTGTTTATCACGGTCGATCGTAACACGATCGATCGCGTTATTTTGCCGATCGATCGCAGCATTTTTAAATTAATTTGTTTAATTTCAAGTCAAATTTCAACAGTGGATGGCGTTGTGGAGCAGGTGGTGAAGCGGCTGACATGGAAGTTTTGGGGAACGAGGGCAACGCCAACGTGGAGTTCTACTGGGACATGTTTATTTGGGTCTCCGACGCCGATAATAATGAGTCGTTGGATCACAAGGTGTTTGTGTTTCGGATGGGAGAAGGTGGGGTATGGGTCGAGATGGCAGCGCAGGAGAAGAAGTTGATGAGGAAGAAAAGCTGCTCAGCAGCGTCGCCAGGGAGTTTGAGCGTGATGCAGTAGTCGGATGAGAGGAGCGAAGGGTAGCGGAGCTGCAGCTCGTTGGCAGCATCTTCTCAGTGTTTATCTTCTTCTTCGTCAGTTGTTGGTGAAAAATTCATTAAAGATTAGAGAGAATCGTTGTTCATCTTCTTTTCACTCGGTTGATGGAGTTGAAAGGGGTAAAATTGTAAAAAAAATATGATAAGTTCTTTTTGAAACCATTAGAAATAGACTTTCTAACCGAAAGAAAAATCAAAGCCTTTTTGCCATAAAAAATTATTCTTATAAACAAATGACAACCAAACTCCTTTTTAAAAAGATCATTTTTGCTCCTTAAAAGCCCTTTTATGCTATGGAAAAGGTGCATCCAAGCGGAAAATATTTTCTTAACCAGATTATGTGACTAGAAACCAAAGGACAAGTGGAGGGAACCTAAGTAAAATTGTAATTTTTCCTTTTATTCGACCCTGTCTTCCTCTCCTGTGATGACATGGCAAGTGGTAATGTGATGCTGGTAATAAAAATTGGTCAAGCTAGACAAACTTGCATCCAAGCAGCCCCTGACTCTGTATTTAGGTGAAGGAACAAGGACCCCCAACATAAAATATGGCTGCATGCATCACATTGCTATTAACTTATTTTATCATTGGTTAAAAGATTGCTACCAACTTACCAAACAAATGGTAAGGTTACATGTTTTTTTCAACCTTCCTTAAACTAACGTGAAGAGTAATAGCTCACTCTAATCTCGCACAAATGTTTCGCTCTGAATGTCTGTGATCCATGCATGAACAACAATGAAGTTACATGACTACATCATTAGTTTCCAATGGGGAATACCAAAGGCTAAGATACAACATGAGGTGGTCTCAGAATCAGTGATTCAGTGAGAACACAGTTGTGTGATCCAATCTATTATACGCTTCCCAATCATGTACAATTAATTCAGCCCAGCTGTACTGAGCTTCTCAGACCACCTCCCTAGTCCCTGCATCAACATCCCCATGTGACTATGATGTCCACTGTGTCAGTGAAACCTTCCCGTCCTCCTCCTCCTCACTGCACTCTCTCCCCTCCATTAATAAGGCAAATTCTGTAGAAACATAAAACAATCGCCGATTCCAACTCATTCCATTAAAACAACTTGCTGGGCTTGTCGTTGTCCCTGTCTGGCTATGTCTATTTTTCACAAGTTCAGAACAACATGAACCGACTGCATCTCTGCTTGTATAATTCAATCATTTTGTAACTTCAATCCGATCTCCATGCGTACAAAAACAAGCAAAATCCAGAGGATCCATTTCCATTGTTCGCTTCGATCGAACCCGAAGTGGTCGTCTTCTCAGACGACGTGGAAATTGAAGAGGAGAAGGGCGATAATGGAGACGACGACACCGACGAGATTGGCTTGAATATGAACAGAGCATGTCTCAAACCGGGACTGAACAACCATGCATGAACATCCCAGTAGACCTCCACTCTAATCTTATTAATGGAAATCGACTCGTTTCCTCTGAACTTCCACTGCAGATTCGTCACGCGAATCTCCGAATGCCCATCAACCTTAATCGCCATTTCTGGGCCGATCAGCTCCGATGAACCTGCACTGTTGTTGCTGTGGCATTCAATCGAAATCTCATGAAATCTTCCTCTCTCTTGGAATTTAGCACGAGTGGAGAACCTCTTCTTGCCGAAAATGTGCTCCTCTTTGGAGACCAACATGGCATCAATCAAAGAAGGTGGAGATCCAGTCCTTCTATAGGCCTCCTTTTTTAGGTCTCCGACAAGCAGGACGACCTCCTCTTCACAAACCATGGCTACGTAAAAATCTGATAAGGGCTCTGCTTCGGAGCCAAATTTGGCTGCTTTGAGGTCCCAGAAGACGTCCACTGCAACCCCGTCGATGAAAAAGCGCTTGGAACCTTGTCGGCGCCAGAAGTGCCATGGCCAGACCTCCAACTTGCAGGACAAGTGCTCACCGGCGGGGCCTTGGACGGAAACGGATAGACCGTGAACTAATAGGTTCTTGCACCAGGTGACCATGATTGATCGGCATTGCCCGGCAATTTTTGTTTGGTACATCGACACAATCACAGCTTGGCCGGGCTTGGCGGCAGCCGCGAGGGGCTCGTCGGCCTGCTTTTCGCCGGAGGAGAAGCAGGCCGGGAGAAGAAGGGTGGTTTCTTGCATCATTTGATCAGAAGGGCTCTTGAGTTAACTTATTTCGATCAGATGTGGAAGGCATGCATAGAGATTTGTAGTGATATGGAAAGGGAAGAGCTATTGAGATCAAAAGATAGGAGCCTGGGGGAGCTCCAGATGGGAAAGAGCAGGTTGGTGGATCCGAAATCTTGAACTAAGATATGCCAGAAAGCTGTAAGGGTGTTAAAAGCCGACTTAGAAAGCCTCGAAGTTGATCAAGCGAAGCGCAATTATACCCTTATTTGGCTCCGTTCGACTTGAACCTAAAAAAATTTAAAAATTATTATTTATATATTATTTTTCCCGCATACATATTATGTGATGTCGTATCGGATATTGATGGGCCAAAGAGACGAAATCTCGGAGATATTGTGTAAAAAAAATATCGGTGGTCGAAAACTAGTTTTTACCATGTATTTCTGCAATCTAATTTTTAAAATAAGTAATACTAATTTATATAAAGCATAGATTTCAAAATATACATAAAAATGCATATTATGATAGGAAACAAATAGGAAAATTTTTTTCTTATTTTTTTTTATATTTTTTTAAAAATAATATTTAGAAAAAATTAAAAAAATGAGATTAACTCATATCGGTGTATCGGATGAGGCCTGATACGATATATCAGCGAGCCGGCATTCCATGATGCATATGATTATATTACACTATATATATGAATTTTATGGCAATAAAATCTCATCTTTTATTATGCCTTATGTCATGTTGCATTTTTCGTATACAATTATCTCATTGTTTGAACGAGTTAGATAATATGACTTGTGAAAACTAAGAAAGTTTTTTAACATCTACGGATTCAAACTAATTAGAATACATATAATCGTCTCTCCTTTCAGTATTTGTAGTCCTAAATGTGAATATAAAAATCAAAATCAACTAGACCAAGCCAGCTTACGAGCTAAAGCGACTTGACTCAATTCAGCTCAAACTCGAAATTTAAATTTGAAGTTCAAGCCGAAACAGCCTAAAAATCGGCTCCACTCGGCTGGTTAACACCCCTGCAAAAAAATCCTGCCCAATGAGTTTGGGTTTTGGAAACTGCGTGGGGTTGCTTTTTTTATCTACTGTGAAATGTGTGCTGGAAGCCTTTCTTTTCATATGCAGTGACTGTTACGAGACATGAACCATGTCAACAACCAGAAGAGCAGTCGAAAGGCGAAAATCATTGACATGAAAAGGTTATATTTCCACGTGAAGTGTATGGATGGGATTGATTTGTTCCAAACTTTTCCCCCCTGATCAGCTGCAATTTAATAGAGAGGAATCTAGATGGCTGAGGTCTAGGTTAGGAGCCATAATTTCAAAAAAAAAAATTGGGGGAAAAGGAAGAAAATAACAAGATAGCATTTTCTTTTTGTTAAGGAGATAATTAAGAGCGACATGAAGATTAAAATTTTTGAAGGGGAGAAGGAACAAATATAGGCCGAAGCTTACAATCTTCTTACATTGAGCCATTGGAATGACTGGTGAAGTGTCATTTCCGGAGGAAACATGAAACCCAAAAGGCTATTGTGGAGTGTACCATGAATAGGAAGACTTAAAATTAAGGATAATTGAATTGGGTTTGCTGGCTTGAGCCTTTCTTTAATAAGAAATGTATTTAGGATAAATTTTTGCGTGTGATAAGAGAAAAAATGTGATATATCCATTAAAAAACAATGAAGGGACCACCCTCGTGTGTTTTTACACTGAAAAGGATGGCTCCATCCACAAGCTCAAATTGTGGTGGACCTTAATAGATAACGGAAGGAGCACCATTTATGTAAGCTTTATATCCTGAGAATTATTAAAGCGAGTTGCTCGAGCCAGTTGTTGCAAATATGGGGCTCCATGTCTCCATTTGTGTACGCAATTATTGATAGCCAGCTATGCAAATATGTATACTACTTTTAGGCTTTACCAAACAATGTTATAACACTTTGAAGTTTGAACTTGTGCCATGGGACTTGCTACTTTCCACGGAAAAGGCTGAAACCCAGTACCCAGACCTGAATATGTGTGTGGAACCGAGAGGGATTGCAAGAGGCCCTCTGAATGCTCTGGGCAACTTAGGAGGCCACATTTTATGATTGGTGGTCCAAATTTTATAGAGCCCGCAACACAGCTCGTCATTTTGGTTTAATGCGGAGGCTGAAGTTTAACTCGTCCAGGCCCAAATGATTCAACCCCAGCTTTGAACCCTTCAAATTTCATGTTTAGTAGAGTTTTCAGGGTGTTTGAGGTTGGCTTTGAGTTATCCGGGCTTGGGCGACTCAACCTCAACCTCCATTTTGGGCCTGGGCAGGAGATTAAAAGTGTGGAAGATAATGAAGAAAAACATGCTTCTGTTACAGAACTGGGGGAAATTAATCTCCATCATGGGCCCTATACACAACGGATTTGAAATTTGTATGTGCTCGTGGCCACGGTTTTAAAAACCGAACCGGCTGAACTCGGTTCGACCGTATCCGGTCGGTTTTTCTAGAGGGGTCGTCCGGGTGAGCACGCTCAGTTGAACCGTCGATTGACTTAGTCAGCACTTAACATCCCTGGTGTAGCATATAAAATTTATCACTTTACATGCTATGTATCAATGCATGTAAAACTGTATATCAATCCATATGTATTTCCAAACTTCAAACTTTCCTCCTTGCTCTGCAATACACAACCAAGGCATGTCCAACTGTGAAATGGAAGGTATGCATAATAGAAGTGATGGGGCTTGTAACTTGAACAATTTGCATTTGCAGAGGTAAGAATTTATTTAAGCACAATGCAAACATTACATCCATTATATTGAAAGACAAAAGCTTAAACATAATTAAAATGCTCAAATTTCCTAATCGCAATAGTACTAGTTGGATCCAACTCCTACATTGATCTCACGTTTACAATTCGTTTTTTCAAGCCCTAATTACATTGACGAAATACACCTGTGCCCTAATTAAATTAGGATCAAACAACATACCAACAGTAGTAATAGACAAACAATATCTCACTTCCCAAATTGGCAAATTGCACTACTACATGTATTACAATTCCCTTGGAAAAGAAAAAAATAGACTCTATGTATTGAACCTACTTAATCATCATTACCACTGTTCTTCCCACCGTTGCCCGCCACCGTCGAATTCAAACCATAGGCTTCCTCCGACAAAGAATGGATAAGAGCTCGGGGAGAGCCCCAGATCGGAAGGTCGAAAAGCCGCTGCTTTACTTGCAATTCTTGCTCCTCGCACAATTCACCCACCAAATCGCAGAGCTGCGAGATTCCCATGATACTCGTTTCCTGGGCTTCTGCCTACACCATTCAAAGAAACCCACATCCTTTCAATGAATTAAATTGAGAAACCCCAGCCTTAACCCTAGAAAGATTACAGAAACAAAAACTCACCTGCGACAGAAGATCGTCGACCACCGTCGTTACCCCACCGTCTCCCGAAATCTCCGAAATTTGCAAGAAAGGTGACTCCGAAGACCGAGAAAGCATAGGGGACCTCTGCTGGGCGACCTTCATCTCCTCCAGCGTCCGCGATAGGCCCTCCCACAGCCGGAACTCGCCCCGGTACTCCTCCCTCAGCTTCCGCAAAGTATTCCTTCTCCGCTGCACTCTCTTCTTCTTCGAATCCTCCTCCTCCGCCTCTTCCTGTGGGATCTCTGGCGCCTCAGGCTCAGGCCGCTGCCTCTTCCTCCGCTTATAGACGAAGCCGTCGTCGTTAACGATCTCCCACTCTCCGTCGTCAGCGGCGGCGGCGGGAGGGTTCATTGCCTAGCTCCGGGGGAAGAAGATCGGGAGGCCGCCGGAGGCTCGAGGAGGAGGGGCGGATGGAGAAGGCGCGCGAGATGAAAACCTTTTGGGGGATTTTGGCGCGAGGGCTCCTTTTTCCCGCGTAATGTATTTTAATGTTGGGCCTGGTATTAATGGACCACTCTCTGTGGATTTGGCCCATTTAACCCATCGATATCCTATGCTTGTGATCCTATGCTTGTAGCCTACAGCCACTTGTACTGCAGTTTAAACTTTAAAGGAGGCAAAAGGCGGGGCCCAGCATGAGTGGGCCCAGGCTTGAAGTGCAATCCACTTAATTGTGCCTTTGGATCTCCTTATTTCCTTGTTTTTTGAGTGCCACAAAAGGATTCATGAATCCGAATTTCACACACGATTCTTTTATTTTTCCTTAATCCTTTATAGTGTTATTGTTTATTGGTTCTTGAACATGGTTGGAAATTTTTGTATGCGCCTAAATCATATCACGATCAAGGAAAATTTTTGGTGCAAGACTCGAAATTGTATGTTCCACCTCCTCCACTTTTAATAGTAGTATAGGTAGAGATAATGAGGCCTCTAGGGTTTTGGTACAAGTTTGAGCATTGGACCTTTTTTTGCCATATATTTGTAGGCATTGTATAGATAATGGAATTTAATCAATTGTACATTTGCAATCCTGATGCTACCTTTGCTGCACTGATTTTGTGGAAGGTAAATTAACTCACACATAAAGTAATTTCATTGAATCGGAAAATATGAAAAAAAATGTTACATGAATCGATCCTTCTACAGATCAGTATAATGTTGATTGTGTTTTCTTCGTAGCATGAGCTTCTGACCTTGTTGTTTAATAGCATTTGCTGTTTTACAACACGGGGGCGGACACAAGAGCAGTTGACAGAGAAGGAAAAACCCCACTTCAGCGGCCTCTGGAAGTTGGCACTGCCATAATTGATGAGGATATACTAATTATGTTGGCAGATGTGCAGACAACAGCGCTGATGCCAGGACTATCTCACACGTACCAAACACGAACCAGGGCCAGTTTCATTCAAAATGGGGGATTAGATCTGTACAAATGGTAATTTTAGAAACATAAACCAGTTTCATTCAAAATGGGGATGAGATCTGTACAATGGTAATTTTAGAAACATAGGCTGAGTTCTTTGTCGCTTGTGTAATTTTAGCTGTCTGCGGTTCTGTACATTCAATTAATCCTTTTGGTCTATTCCGTTGATTTATCGCGCATGTGTACTCACTGTTGCTTGACACTGGATAAAATGGTTCCAAAGGACAGACACCTATGTAGTTTAAACTTGCTATCAACGACCCAAGTATAACCCCTTTTTGGATGGGGTGGGGTGGTGTATGACTATCTGTATGTGCCTCGGCTCATGTGTGGTGGCTTACACAGGGGCCTCACGGGCCATCGGAATTCAATCCAGTGGCGCACGTTGATATGGGTGCCAGTGTGCGGGGCCCTCTTATGCTCACCTTCAATCTTCATTCGTACAGCCCAGTGACCTCGGGCTCTTGAAACGAAATCCTTGAGTGTGCATTACCAAAATATACAGGAACCGTTTCCAGTTGAAGTTTTGTTAATTTTGCTACAATTTCCAGTTTAAGTTGTTGGGCCCTTGGCATTGTCGTTCTTAAAGTGTAACAACTCATGGTTGGAATTTGGAATATGTTTCACATAAAGCAAGCTAGAGTGAGAGAAAAAGAGTGGAAATTCGAAGCTTCAGCAAGACGAGCGAACGAAGCCCCTTTTTTGTGACGAAAAAATTGAAGGCCAAAATTCCATTAAAGATACGATTATAACAACTTTTTGAGATAAAAAGTTACCAAAAATTGATTCGATGATTCCCTTCCCAGAGTCCACAAGGCTCTCTCTCTTTCTCACGAGTCATCAAAAGTCGCGCCAGGAGAGAGCGCCAATCTCCATATTCTCCCCATCTGACGGCCAAAATCTCATTGTACAATCGGGCGGCCATGATGGTTCCCCCAACTACGGTTCTGATCTTTCGCTGTCGGTCTCGTGACCAATTGACCATGACAGAGCGTCGACTCGTGGGAAAGAAAGAGCGGGAATTTGTCACCCAAAAAAGAAGAAACAAGGCGTGAACTTGATTCTGCAACTCTTCCCTCTCTCTAGTCTCTGCCCGAATGGAAAGTACACATCACATGAAATCTGTGGCCTTTTTTCAGTTCTACTGGAAGAAGCCATTATCAAATATGTGATTTTTATGTTCCAACACTTGTTGCTCTGTTTCTTGAGCTTAATCACTCTTTTCTCTGCTTTTCCTGCTTCCATTTTCCCTCTTTCATGGAGTTCATCGACCTTTCATGCTATTCCAGCCAGAAAGTTCAAAACTTGCTTGCTTTTCTGCTGCTCTTCTTAGTCCTCTCGCTTCTCCTAGAGTGCCCACAGGCCCAGTCTTATTCTTCTTCTCCTCCTCTGAGGACTGCTCCCGGAGCTTGGACTCACATCCGGCGGATTCTGCTGGGTGTCCTCTTTGGATGCTTGACTGGTCTCCTCCTGTCCGTCATCACCGTCGTCCTCTTCCGCTTCCTATTGCGGTACCTGAACAGGACACCGATCCTGAAAGGCCCCGTCGTCTTCTCCCCGAAAATCTCCCCTCGGACGCTGCGCCAGGCGCTCTCCGATGGTGCCAGGCAGCTGGGCTCCAGCCCGAATGGAAAGTACTACCGCGTTGTCCTCGACAATGGGCTCGTCGTGGCCGTCAAGAGGCCGGAGCCCATGGAATCCTGCCGCCTCGAGGCACAGAGCAAGTCCGCCGACCGGCAGATACAGCGGGAGCTGGAGCTACTGGCCCAGCTCCGGCACCGGCATCTGATGACCCTGCGGGCGTACGTCCGGGAGCCCGACCGCTTCTCTCTGGTCTACGACTATGTCCCGAACGGCAGTCTGGAGGATGTGATGAACCAGGTCCGAGGGAACCAGCTGCAGCTGAACTGGGAGACGCGGCACCGGATTGCCGTGGGGATCATTAAGGGCCTCTGGTACCTCCACTTCGGCTGTGGCAGGAGGTTCCTCCACTATGACCTGAAGCCGTCCAATGTGCTGTTGGACGAGGAGTTTGAGCCCAGGTTGGGGGATTGCGGCTTGGCCAAGCTCATGCCCGGCGTCGGGAGAGGAGCTTTAGCTTATGTTGCTCCCGAGTGCATACAGAGTTGCAGGTGAGGACATTAGTAATCTGGAATTGCTTCATATGGAAATTCTTAAATTTTCATTTGTTGTTTTATTTCTTAGATTATACTCCATCCGCGCTTATTAATAGCTCCATATAAGTGGCTGGATGAGTATGAGCTCGTTGAAGAGGCATCAAATTTAAGTGAGTAGCTCCATTCAATGAAAATAAGCATTTTTCCAAATGGAGCTGTCAATATGGGACAAAGGGAGTATATGCTTAGCTATGATCCAATCTTTTATATCAGTTGTATGTTCCGGGATTTTTGGTTCAAAATTAATGTCTTGCAATGATGAGTAGTGTAAAACGAGGATGTCTGTTTGTAGTCTTTATATTTGTTCTTTTAGGCACAATGAAGTCAAAATACTAAACTGGTCCATATAAGATTCTGATCACTGTCCTAGCAATTAATACTCCCTCTGTCCAAAAGTACCTGTCTGGATTAGAAAGCCAAAATGAACTGAAATATGGCATGAAAAAGTAGTGCCAAAAAAAGAAGGCTTAGGACACGGATTATATACTTGCTTAAATTGTCAGGTACTAATAGTTGATGTCTAATGTGGAATCTATTTACACCTACATGTTGCAAACCAGTAGTGGTTATGAAGAAAGATATGGTCGAATTTGTTCAATAATCCTTCAATTAATTGGCTGGAGCAATGGTTTTGCTATTCCTGTACTTTCTTTTTATTTCTTATGCAGTTGTTTGATAGTTGATGTAGAGTGCGGACTCTAATAAGTTTTACTTATACATGTTGCAAATCAGTTGCGGTGGTTAAGAAAGAGATGGTAGAATTCTATTCAATAATCTTTAAATTAATTGGTGGGAGCAATGTTTCTGCATATTTTGTGCTTTCTCTCTATTGTGCTAGTGTTTAATGGTTGATGTATAATGTGAACTCTAATAAGTTTTACTTCTATATGTTGCAAATTTGTAGTGGTGCTAAAGAAAGAGATTGCAGAGTTCCATTCAATAATCTTTCAATTAATTGTCTGGAGCAATGTTTTTGCGTATTTCTGTTCTCTCTCTGTTGTGCAAATGTTTAATAGTTAATGTATAATGCAGACTCTAGAGTTTTACTTATACATGTTGCAAATCAGAAGTGTTGGTAAAGAAAGAGATGGTCAACCCCTATTCATTGATCTTTCTATTAATTGGCTTGAGCAATGTTTTTTGCGTATTTCTATATGCTTCTTCTCATTTGTGTGAATGTTTGATGTGGTTCTTTTTCTTGATTCTCATTAGATACACCGATAAGAGTGATATATTCAGCTTCGGGGTGATTTTAGCTGTTCTTCTCACAGGAAGAGACCCTCTAGATCCCTTATTTGGTGAGGTGGGTGGGGGGAGCTTGGGGTCATGGCTTAGACACTTGCAACAAGCTGGTGAAGCCCGCGAGGGTCTGGATAAGAGTATATTGGGGGATGAAGCAGAGGAAGACGAGATGTTAATGGCAGTGAGAATAGCTGTGGTGTGCCTTTCAGATTTACCTGCTGATCGACCGTCAAGCGATGAACTTGTTCCCATACTCGCTCAACTCCACAGCTTTTAATGCTAGGAATGTGTGAGTCGCAACTACTTGTACACAATGTGGAAATTTGCAAATGGTTTTGATGCCTCCATCTTCAATGCTGCATTCAGTTTGTATATTTTTGTCTAGTAAAGAGATAGTTGAATCATGAATGTGGTACTTAAGGTAATGCTCGACATTCTGTTGTTTTCTAGCGGGTTTTGAGGTGGGTTTTAAATACCCAAATTTAAAGCTGAAATCCAAGTGCATAGAAGTTTTGGGCCCTTGATTTTCACTAAAGGGAATACGGGTTCTGCTTGGTTAAGTGAAGAATTATTTAGATCCGATCTAATGGAGGAGATTGACACAATGGGTAATTGAAACGAAATAAAATAAACAGATGCAACGGTGCTCTAAGAGGTCGGTTACCTTGCCCTTCTAGTCGGGTGGGTCCTAAAGGACTCAAAACTAAGGGTGTTCACAAGTTGAGTCAGCTCGTCAGTTTTTTGGACTCTCGGCTCTAATTTTGGCTTGACTCGAGCCCGGCTCAACTTTTTTCGAGGTCGAGCCACCTTATAATTTGACTCTAATTAACTCGAAACTCAACTCGACTTTCTTTTGTGAAGAAGGTTCATAACCTCCTACTATGCAAAGGCTTACTTTGGTTTGCTATATGTATTTAAGATATAACCTTACACAACGATTATACCTCTAAAAATAAGATGTCAAAAATAAGCCCCATCTCCCTTCCTGAAGTAGTCAACATGTTTTTTACTACTTGAATACTAGGGTGCGTTCTGGAAGCTGAAAAAACCCATTTTTTAGCCCTGAAAGGTGAAAATTTTCACCTAATGGGGTAAAAAGTGTTTGAAAGCTGAAAGGGTGAAAAGTGATCGGTGACGGTGATAGGTGAAAATTTTTGTTTTTTCACCTTTCAGGCATGTAGTTGTGTTTGGTTGCTTAAAGGCTAAAAAGTGGCCCTGAAAGTTGAAAGTTGACAATTTTTCATCTTTCACCCTGAAAGGCCGATTCTCGAGTGAGAATCAGGCAGACGAGGGAGAACTAACAGAAAAAACTACCCACTGCCCCCTCGCCCATCATTGGGCTCATTCGTTGTTGCCCTCTTTCTCCCCAGTGGTGATGACGGCGGTGGCCTTGTTGAGCCCCTCATCTCGACGTTACCGCCGCCCTGTTGAGCAAAGAGAGCCCGTGCCCCCCTCATCTCGGCCAACTGGTTGGGTCGTCCAAATCTCCCCTCACCCCGGTGTTTGCCTACACCCCTACGCCTCCGTCGTCGCACCGTTGAGCCGAGGGAGCCCCCCGGTCATATCTCCCTTAAATTTAGTCTGTTTTTGTCATTTTTTTCATCATTATAAGAAAGAGCCCTCAAAATGAAGAAGAATAAAAAAATGGGCTAAAACGGATAAAAAATAAGTAAGAAAAGTATCGTTAAAGTTTGTTCCATTAAAATAGTTATCGTGTAATCAATTACACGATAGCCAGTGCTATAGTATAATCGATTACACGATAGCAAGTGCTATCGTGTAATCGATTACACGATAACTATTTTAATGGAACAAACTTTAACGATGCTTTTCTTACTCATTTCTGATCTGTTTTGCCCTTTTTTTTATTCTCTCATTTTTATGGCTATTTCTTATAATGATAAAAAAATGGACTAAAAATTTAAGGAAAATATGACCGGAGGGCTCCTTGGCTCAACGGTGCGGCGGCGGAAGCTTAGGCGTGTAGGCAAACACCTGGGAAGCGGCAGTAGCGTTGAGGTGGGGGGGGCTTAACGAGGCCGCCGCCGCCATCACTACCGGGGAGAAAGAGAGCGACATCAACGTGATTTATTTTCAGTTATTAAATATATTTCACCTTTCACAAATTAGGCCCGAAAATTTTTACCCTAATGCCTTAATACTTTCAGGTTCCCAAATGGGTTATCACCAATTAGAAAAATCCCTTTGATTATTTTCAGGCTGATATAAATTTTCAACTATTCACCTATCACCTATCAGCATCCAAAGATTAACGGGTCAAACTAAAAAACGACAGTAGCGAAGCATTTTGGTATGAGAGAAAGAAATTGATGGCCTGGGTACTTGTATTGATATGGCATTCATCTTTTTATCTGATTGCCCTTCTATAATACTCATCCCTCGCTTACGTTTTTATTTTGGCTGTTCACCAGTACGTACAGCTGACGAATTCGAGGCACTGGCGTGGTCTGTCAATTCTCCTAGCCGCTGCCTAAAGGCCCATGGAGTGTGAGAGATCCTACACAGCTTCAGGCATGTGCCTTGGCGCCTTACATCGCCCATTCAATTTGCAGTTTCGATGTCCAAAGAGTTCTCAGACATCCTTTGCATACCAACTGTTGTGCTTGGTGGTTGTTTCATGTCCAATTGTTCATGGGGTTGTCCATCGGTTTCAAATCTGAACCCATGGACATTTCACTTGGTGCGATTTGAGGTCTGATGATGCTGTGGAGATGGCTATTATCTTTCATTTTTTATGATGTTTTATGTGCTAATTCATGTGAAACGAGGCCCGGGAAAGAAGATCCATGGTTTTTTTTTAAGGAAAAGTGGAAATAATGAGAACTTACCGTACCATTTTAATGAGAACTTAGAGTAGAGCAACAGGATGGTACACATAGTGCTTACCTGATTGTAGGGTTGATGAGCATTTCGGTCAAGTTCTTAACTATTGAAATAAAGGTCAAAACATATGTATCAGCATCAACAAAGCCAAAAGTACACTTCTCATTCCCCAAATCCCACCCGAAACTACATGTGGGCCAATGAGAAAAACGCAAGCCACTCAAGCTTCAAAAACTCACATGAAGGCCTTGAATCTTTGGTCGCCGTTTAAAGAAAGATATGATGTTGTACTCATAAACTGCAATCACATTCCTGGAACTATCTCCTTCCGCGGATTGGCAAACCTGACCTCGACCGCCGCCTCCTGCAAGAAGAAAGACAAGAAATTGCTCAAGGAGAATCAATTGGAAGAAGAGGACCACTACAAAGTCTTGCGAAAAGACCGAAATTGCTTCACACAAGTCTTTTTGCTCATTCACAGAAATAGTCTATATACTTCTCGCTGCTATGTCAATTCTTAATTGCATCAAACACTTACCTGGAATCATGAGAAGAGTAAGGAGAATGCCTGCGTTGTGACAGCTTGCTATGTGGAGGAGACCTTGAATCTTGTCTATAAATAGAACAGTGGTCATATTCATCTAGTAAGCCCAATAAACCTTTATAAACATACTAAATTGTATATACTTTTCACCACCACAACCTCTTCCTAATTAAATACACTTGCTAGGTACATATAACCCGCCCAGATACAGCATGATTTATAAAGAGTTTCTGGAAAAGATGAATAGGTGAAGAAATGATCTTCAACATCTTTAAAGAGCATTAAGAGAGTACAAATATTACCAAAAAAAACAAAACCAGCACTCTAACAACTAAAGCTATAAACAAAGAAAAAGACTGCCAGCAGGCATGATATGCAACAGAGGAAGATGATCCCCCTGCAAGCACTTGTCCCAACCATATTTGATGGTATCATCCCCAGAGTTTCCATCCCTCATTCATGACTTATATCTGACATTAAATATGTTTCACCATCGGAAGATTCCACAACACAATATTATCCCATAAACTGCACATATAACTTGAGGTAATGCCACACTTTTTGTCACAGACCAACTAATTATTCTAATGCCAGTGTAATGTTCGAAAACAACTATATTAGCATCCATAATAGGGACCACCATGTACTAGAGAACACAGGTAAGTAGGAGAGGCAAACACTATTGATGATCATGATGAACCTTCACTTTCCTATTTCCTTATTATGGTTGTGTCTTGGGCGGCATCTAGTGTAAACCTTGCCCTCATTGTTCATATATCATCATAAACGTTCAAGGAGCCTACTTGAAACACTAAAAATGGATGTTTAAAACACACAAGACCCTGAGCACTCTCTGCGATCTTACAGCACAATCTATAACAAGCAAGTCCATTAAACACACCTAAAAGGTAAATCAACCTAGTTTTATCACATTATTTAGATGAATTGGACTACTCACTCAAATGTCTTTCCACTTTTCTGTAAACTTAAAAACTGATTTCTTCACGGTTTTCTTGCCTTCTCCAAAACCAAAACATCCTTACATCAAAATACTTGTTATGGCCTTCTTTCAAATACTTAAATGAAATACGTGAGAATCAACCAATGAATGAGTAGCACTGGCAAATTTTCATGAGATGATAAAAATAACTAAAAAAAATGGTGCTATGCAGCACATACTGCCCATTTCCAGAATATTTTACTAGTAACACACAGTGAAAGGACTTCACAAATAAACCACTAAGGCCCTGTTTGGTTGCCCAAAAAGAATGCTGGATTCTTAAGAATCCAGCTTCTTTTGGGAAATCTCCTCCTGAGGAGATTTTCCAAAAGAAGTCAGAAGAGCTTCTTTCGATGGCATTTGGTGTAAATTTCAAAAAATGACAGGGGTATTTTTTTAAAAAAAGCTAATGATGAGGTTTTTTGTTATCAAATGCCCTTGTCTTCTTTCGAAAATTACATGAAGTGCCACCGTGACCTAACTTCATCAAATGAAGTGAATTTTGGCCAACCAAAGACCTTATTTCTTAAACATAGATTCATTTCAAGAATTTGGATTTCCTACTCCTAAAAGTGCTAACCAAACAGAGCCTAAACCAAAAAATAGAAAGCTTATGCTAAAATCAAGGTGAGTATTTTTTTTGAAAAAAATTGTTTTTAGCAATTAAATTTTTTAACGTCTTCAAAATTTTTGCCAATAATTGATCTGAACAAAAGCACTTGCTTTCGTAATCATGGTGGCATTTAAACACTTGGCAGTTGACCGGCCACAACATTGATACATGTCCATATACACTAACAGAACTACGTAGATGCACAAGTGTTTTTCGTGAATCTGAACAATCATCTTGTGTATGTAAATCTATAATGTTACCTTCTTCTCCTGGACCTGGTTGGTGATGGAGACAAGGATGTGCGCCTCTTGGAGTGCACCTTTCTGCAGTGAACAATATACATCTTGGATATCAGACCAACAGAACAAAGAACAACAGAAACAGAAACAAAAACAAAAACAAAAATACAAAATGCAAGTGTCAGAAACTAAGAAAAGTTAAACCACCTTCCCCTTGATTTTGCTGAAATTTCACCACTTGAACCACTCTCGGTATCACTTCCCATCTTATCCCTGCTGCTCTTTCTACCTCTACTAATTGAAGGAGAACGATGTCTTTTATGTCTTCTCTCCACATCAGTAGTACCTCGGTGCCTCATCGATCTATCTTCCTTATCTTCTTTCTGTTCCTTTCTCCTGTAATTGATTTCCTCTCTGTTACTACCACTTTTTTTTACCTCTTCTTCTATTCCTTTTCTTCCACCCTTCAAACTCCTATGGTAAATTGTTTTTCCTGAATCTAATTCCTTAACTTTTTCCCCTGGCTTTGATTCTCGGTCTCTGAATCTTTCATCTTTTAAGCTAAGAGATCTCTCCACTCCATCCTCTTTTGAACTAATTTTTCTTTCATTCCTATCCTCTTTTGAGCTATCCCTCCTCATGTCCAGCCCATCTTTTGAGCTTACCATCCTTCCATTTCTCAAGTCTTTCGTCTCATCTCTTTTATTTCTTTTGGTATCACTTTCTGCTTTTGAAACATTTTTCTCTTCCTTCAGATCTCTTTGCTTATTTCTTTCTTTTTTGGAATCAAGGACGCCCTTGTCAATCTTATCACAGTTTCCACCAACAAACTCATCTCCATAAGGTCGCTCAAGTTTTTCATAAACCATTCTTCCATCTCCAGCTTCAGTGCTTGGCTCATGCGGAGCATGTGCACTTCTTGCACGGGAGATTTCACGGGTCACACCAGAGACTTTAGCATGATCACCTTCATGTGCTCCAGGAAACCCTCCGCCAGAACTAGTCCTACCTTCCTCCTTGTCAATCACCCCATTATTCAAAACTGCCACATGGTCTGGTAAAATCTGACCTTTGGGCACATCACTAGCTTTATTGTGGACATTCCAATGAGCTTCATTAGCATCTTGATGTTTTATTTCCAAGATTTTCTTTTCCACTGACTCATAGACGTTGTCTTTGTTCTGCCTTCCAGGTGAAGACTTATTTGGAGAGCTTTCAACCTCATCTTCTTCTTCATCAGATGCGTAATTTCCTAGACCTAATAGGTCTCCTGCTGATCTTGATTTTGAATGTACAATGGAATTTTCGTCAACTTTTTTACCATCTTTTACTCTTTTAACTTGAGCTGGAATCAGAACTTTGGCAGATGCTTTGAGTGTTGAGAAAGCAGGAGGTGGAGATGCCACCTGGTTGACCGGAGATTCTTTTTCAACTACAACATCTGAAAAAAAAAATCCAAGCCATTTTAGCAACACAAATCAGTTTAATAAACACTTGTGGCATGAGAAACGTTTCTTCACCTTCTTCAATTTGGTCATCACCTTCATTCATGACTTTTGTTGCAATTTCACCAAGCAGCTCATCAGTCACCTATCAGGAAAAAAAAGCCCCAGTATTAAGCTGACTAGCCCCCTTTGACATAAGAATGAGCAATCAACTCTATAAACAAATACCTTAAGAAGTACTTCAGTGAGGATACGCTTTATCTGTTGATTGATAGCAGCTGTCTTTGCTGCATCTGCATCATCCTCCTAAACAAGCCAGAAACAAAGAGCAAAGGCATTAATGAGAGCAATATCAAAAGGACTATATGCCCACATATTCTGGATGGTTCATAAAAACTAACCGAGTTTCACTTTTGTTTCTTTTATTGTTCCACTCAGCCATTCATTTGAAAAGTTTAACTTCATTGTAACATATTAAAGGTACCAAAAAACTTGATAAATAAAAAGAAAAAGGAACAAGAGAACATGATTACTGCCACCACTCTAGATGTAACAAACCAAAAAGAGGATTTGATAACATGTTACTAATGCCTTAAGCACTAATGACAATCACAGCGATGGAGTATAAAATGTAAAAGCCTATCATGTAAGATTGTAAGTTTTCTACATGCTAACCATGAAAACCACATTGATGAGCCCTGCACTCGAAGCCAATCATTAATCTTTGACACTATGGCGAATGGTTCTCTAAATCATAGGACCCACAAGTTTTTGGAATTATATCCAAAATGATGCCTACTTATACAAATGCTTGAAATTCAAATCATTTATATTGTTGGAGAAGGCTAATTTCTTAATGAGTGTAGCCCTTCACAGAAAGGAAATCAGATATGTAGCCCCCTATAATGAAAATCCTCTTACTACTCTCATGGTCCTTGCAGGCAATATGCATCTATAAAATCAATTTCCACGAGTTTCAAAAAGGAAAAAGAATTGGATTTCGATAGACATTGGCAGGAGAAAACTGTTCCAATGTCTATTTATGAAGGAGAGGTCAAAGGTAAGCAAACTCAACATACCTCTTCATCAACCTCATTGTCGGTTGATCTAGCAGCCGAGTCAACACTTTTTCTGTCGGAGAAGTCACCCTTCCTTAACGAATTATCAGTGTCTTCACCTCCAAAATTAGAGGGAGAAAACCCCATCGGCTCATGGTTATGGTCCTCAATGGAACTTGCAATTATGGTCTTCTTCTTAATAATTTCTTCTCTCAGCCAATTAGGCACCGCTGCCTAAGGTACGGGAAAAAGATGGAATCAGCTATAGAACTGTGTGCATGCTCACCCGCCTTCGAAAAGAGAGTCTACCTTTTTAGGTCGTTCAGAAACATTGAAAAGACCACCGTTTGCATCTCCAGAAAAAAGTGTTGTGGGATGAAGTGCAGTAGCACCAGCAGTTAAAGCAAAAGAAGATGCACTGACAGTTCCAGCTGGTGGTACAGTAGCATGAAAGCCAGTGGGCCCAGGCATTCTCCCAAATGCAGGAGCAGTAAGAGAAGAAGGTGACAAGAAATGAGGCTCGGCCTGCTCATAGAAGTTAGTTTAAAAACAAAAAAATCAGTAATATGTTCTGTAAACTCCACAGAATTGAAAACACACAAATATTAATAGCATTCAAATATATGGAAACTAACATGTTGTCCTGCTCGTAAATGAGGGGAGACCGAAGAAATGACAACCCCATGAGAAGCAGTAGCAGAAGCCCAAGGCACCAAGTTATCTTCACTACATTGTTCAGGGTGCACATAACTGATTGGATGATAGAATTTGGCATCTACAACTTTGGCATCAATAAGCGATTCTGGAGGCATTTCTCCAGCGTTATAATAAGGAAGATGCTCTGTCAAAATAGAACGAGAGGGATTCATAGGCAAATGCAGTTGGGGATGATGTTGTTCAGTTCCTAATGCAATTGACGTAAGCAATGCCTCGTTTTGACTCAGAGCACCACCATTACCTGTTAAGCATAAAACGTTTCCATTAAAATTTTCACTTTTCACGTGATGCATGCACCTGAAGTTTCTCACGCAAGCAAGAACTAAAATGTTTTTGACATAAAATATTTCGGTAACAAAGGTTATTATTTTAGTGATTCTGAAGTGAGCAAAATCATTGGCTTCCCATAAGCACAAAAGTAAGGACTTGAACACTCAGATATAGTCCTTTTTTGTTGACAAAATTTATATATCTAAACTCAGAACATGCAGTAACAGAGCAGAAAAGGAGTCACGGAGACCAAATAGTTAGGGTTAGATGCGTGATGATAACATTCAAACAGTATCTTCAAAAACTGCAGGCATATAGAGTGCTACATGTGCATCAAGAAGCCACTAGTGTAGCAGACTCCTCAATTAGATCATTTTTCATGCTATTGGCTCAAAAGCCCTCTTCTTGTTTGTCTCCTGTATTTGACAAGGATGCGTCTGGACTGTATTTCTCCAGATTAATCCAACTGTAGCATCCTCGACGCACAAAGCTACCATAGAAATTTTGCATCAACATAAAATATCACTTTGAGCTTTAGCAAGCAGAAGCCAAAGATCCACAAAGATTGCAAATGCAGTTTCAGTTATTGAAGCATGCATTACCTGGATTAGAAGAATAACTAGAAGGTACCTCCTGCTGATGAATGGACGGGACACCCGAATGTAGAGGAGGAGAGACAGAGCAGCTTGAATCCAGGGTCCCTGCAAAAACTCCACCATCTTTATTATTGTTGCCGTAAGAAGAAGCCTGCCCATCAGAAACATAATAAGACGATGGCCCAGCAGTATAGGTAGTTGTCTGCTGCAAATGATTTGCATGCGACGATGGCCCAGCAGTATGGGTATGTTGTTGGTGAAGCTGTTCTTGATAAAGATGATTGTGCTGTTCTTCCATTCTCTCACCAACTGGCTGCACAGACTGGGAAGAATGTGCAATCTGATGTTGATCCATTGCCGCTCTAGCCGCAGCCCATGCCTTAGCCCGAGCAGCCAAATCTTCTTCATTGCTGTGATGAGTGTTTCTTTCTACAGAATGGACATAAGAGAGTCGGCATCGATTTATGCACTGAGAATAAGGAAACAAGTTTCTCATCCTCCTAGGAATACAATGTATGCAAAACTAGTAACATTTTTCATGCCAGTTTTATGTTTGCTCACTGCTCCTGCAATCATCACTTCGCCCTCACATATCTTGGACAAAGGATAGGATGACTATCGTGAGTATTCATATGGTACCTTTTTTTTGCTAAAAAATACTCCGGCCCAAAAAGTGGGTACAATTCAATTTTTTCTGCATCTGAAAAAAATTAGGAACAATTTCACCATCACAGAGGAGATTTCCCACTTGTTGGTTCACTGTAGCTTAAAAATTTTGATTCTCCACACTGTACCTATCTTTTTCACACGAAGGGAGTATTCATTCGCCACCTTCTTTAAAGGCTTTTCTCAGCAAGGACAACTAGCGTGCTTTTTTAGCATAGCAAAGTTTTAATTAATCAAGAAAAGAATAAGGAAAATCATGATACTGGCATGCCTCGAGTTTTGAACCGGCCAATCAAAGTTCTGACAAGTCATTAAGATAAAATCAAGTGCCTATCAGTCGTAAATAGATATGATGTCTGGATTAGATGCCAATTTCCCTAGATCAGATATGTGGTATATTGCCAGGGGGTGAAGGCGAGACCACAATTGTGCTGCCCGTGATAACTAAATTAAATCATGCAAAATACTTTCAGCCTATAATCTCTCTAAAATCATTCCTTCATTTGAGATGAAGAGCAAGTTGTTCCCAACGAAACCTGTAGCATCATGAGAACATGCATGAGCTCTGAATTACCTGTATACCCAACAAGCCTTTTTTTCACTGAACCATGAAAGTTTTGGGCGATGCAAAAACAACAATTGGAACCCAAGTTTCCAACCCACCAATCACCAAATCAACTTTTCAGTTTTGAGCATTAACCCAACCCACCAATCAGTATATCAACTTTTTAGTTTTAAGCATTAGCCCAACAAGGGAATAAGCACATATTAGGGAACTAAAAGACAGCTGTATATGATCATACCGCCTTGAAATTTTCCCCATGAAAGCATCTAAATATTGTAAGTGCAACAAACAAAGATTATATAGTCTAGTTACTCATAAACACTGTGGTTTACAATAGTGGAGCAGCCAACTCAAAAGTCAAAATCAGCAGAACACTAGTAGAGAACAAATACCTGAATACTCCCAACCTTGGTAATGTCCCCAGCTCTGACTTCCCCACGCCTGCAACCATTTTAGGGTTCAAAAACGATTAGGCCCAAAGAACACCAAAATGATATGAACTGCATTATAATTAATCAATTTCTGTGATGTATGAGCAGTGACCTTAGAACAGCATTCTCAGACCTCATGCCAAGGCCATCGTAAATCGGATAAATTGTCAATAAATTCAAAACAAGGGGAATTTCATGAGAGTACCTGGTTGGACGGCGGTGGAGGAGGATACGCCTGAGAATGGGGAGGCGGAGGCGGCGGAAGGTAAGGCGGTCGAGGGGGAACCGGAGGCGAAGGATAATGATAAGAGGAAGCGGGATAGGTCGCGGGAGGCGGTGGTGGATTAAGAGGGTGGCGGTGAGTGTCCCACTGCGGCTGGGTCTGGTACTGGAACTGAGAAGAGGCGGGGTACCAGGCGGCGGCGCCCGGAGGAGCTGGCGGCGGAGGCGGAGGCGGCCTCAGCTGAGATTCGGGATGCCCCATGTACGGACGCGGGTGCGGAAAACCATCCATGTGACGACCGGGGAAGAGGGCAGGGCGAGGGAGTAGCCGAGGGAAGAAGGGCGACCGCGCGTCTGCTACGGTGGGCCTTCCGTGTTCATTTTGGGCCCATGGCTTTAGGAAGTTTATTCTGTTTGGGGCGATCCTTGCACCATCGATTGCCCCGGCAATCGATGGGCCTTTTTTGGATGGGCATGTGGTAGCCCGAAGAAAGCCTAAATGGACCTGACTCGAGACGCAGTTGCCCAGTTTACACTTTAATCCCTCTCAAATAGGAGAACTGGTAACTTCACGCCATTCAATGAATCACTAGGCCTGACCTCATTGTAAAAATTAGTATGGCATTGCTCATCAAATATAGGCCTTTCCACAAATTATTGATCCCTAATTTGTTTTTAACGTTCTGAATAATATTGTATCTTAAAAAGTAACGTGCATATTTACTTTTCATGTAAGCTATAATATAATCTAGATTAGTAAATTAACAAGGGCAATATAAGGCCATAGATACAAATTATATTTGCCTATTTAACGTTAGGGCACCTTAGAGTCTTAGACAGAGACACAACTCATTGGCTACCACTTTTCTCCCATTTTGTATGTTCAACGCATGAATGGTCTTTGCATTCCATCACTTGACTAAAAAAAATGAACTATGTTTCTAGAATGGCCTTATGCCGTTTATATTATGCCCTAAGTTGACTTTGATTCTCATCATTTCAATAATAATGTAAAAAAGTAATGTACTTAATAATTAAAGTAATTTCCCAAATGACAAAACTTCCTCTTTTGCCAAGACCCTAATGAGTTACTTCGAAGTCTTCAAAAACTAAATATAATTCGTCAAGTAAAAAGCAAATCTAAGGTCTAGGGTAAGTATGAGAGTTCAAGTTTTGGATTTGGACTACATCCATCCTTAATAAGGCGGTTTTAGTCAGATGTGGAAAGAGATTCCTATGCTGAAAGGTATTTCAAAATGTGAAAAATATCTCTAGGTTTTGGGTCAGCTTTAAGATCTATAGGTTAGCGAGTTGAGTGAGAATTTGTTGGGGAATTGAATGGATGGATTAGTTAGAAAGTGACGTGAGAGAGAAGTGAGAGTCCAGCTCAGAAATTTTAATTCCCCGCCCTTAGGAAATCAATTCAAGATTTCACGTTGATTTTAACTTTGAAAGGGAATCTCATAAAACCGAGGGAAATACGATCCACGTATCCACTGCAACCCTTCATTAACATGTGAAACAAGTTACATGCTTAAAATATGTTACCCGGGTATCCAATAGCACCCCGCCTCCCTCAAATATCAACGAAATTATTAGATACACGCCGCACAGGGTGAACAGTGTGCTCATCACCAATGAGTAATGGGCACGCTCACCCTGGTTGTCATGATTACCACAAGGGACCCACAAGCAAAGGGAACGGTGATGATCACACTGTTCCCATGCGAGGCGCGCAGGTAATAACTTCTCAATATCAAGTTATCAACCCTCCTTAAGACTTCTACTCTCTGAATAAAGGGTGGCAGGATAAACGGCCATAAAAAAATGGACGGAGTATTTCTTACCGTTCAAAAGTTGTAAGGGGAAGCCAAGAGAAGAAGATTAAGGCAAGTTATTTAAATTAATCAGCATCTTGCAAGAAGCTAAACCAAATACAACTGTCCAAAGCATAGAAAAGCGGTTCTAGGAATTTCGTCTTCGAAAAAAGAATAGTATAGTTAGGCGATCATCCGATCACGCGGGGGACCACTGAGCCAAAGCGCTGGATTTCTTGGATTACTTCAAAGTCTTGCGCAGGCTCCGTACTGAAAGCTTGAAAGACGCCCAAAGAGAAGCAGCAGCAGGCCCAACCTAGCAGGCAAAGCAAAAGCCAAATCCAAGCATCGTCCAGCCACAGTAGCGGCTCAAAACCAAGCCGGGTTTCTTCTCTTTCGTGATTTCCATGGTTGATCTGAAGCAGCTCCTGCGGTTACGGCGCACCTGGGTATGCCTCTTCTTCCTCGCCTACACCCTCCTCCTCTCCTCCTCCTGGGACCTCCTCCGCTCCATCCGCTCCTGGTACTACTCCACCGGCCACGCCACCACCACCGATTCCGTGTCTGCCGGCTGGCCTGCGCTTTATGCTTCCGTCCTGTTCGGCGCGGTCTTCGGACTGCTCTCCATGGCGGCAGCCCTGGCCATCGCCGTCCCCGCCACGCTGGTCACCTGGATCACCATCCTCGTCCTCCTCACTTTCGCCGGGAAGCCACGCACGTCGCTGGTCCTCGAGGGCCGCCGCATCACCGCCGACATCCTCGGGGTGGTCTTCCGGATCGTGCTCAAGGAAGGCAACCTCGTCGCCGCCGCCTGCGCCGTGCTCAGCTTCCTCGCCCTCCTCCGCAACCGGGACGATCCGTCGCTCTAATCGCCGATTTTTGATTTTAATTGAGATAATGACAGATTTGGTAGGATTCGTCCCTAATTATGCGGGTAAGAAATGTTCTTAAATTCTGATTAGTGTGATTCCTGGTGATTCCAGAAGCAAAGTCTGAATTCGTGGATTTTGGGAAAAGCCACGAGGATAACGAGAGTTGATTTTGAAGGCATTTGTAAATCCTGGGCGGTGAAATTACAGCGGGACCCTGATTGTGGCAAGAGTATCCACGTTTTGCGTGAGAAAGATGTACGAGGTTGTTTAGGTTTTTTACCTTTTTTGGTGGGTAAAATCGGCCTGTAGTTATGTAACATAATGGTTTGTAGGAAGCCCTATTTGGGAATGTAAAGCGCTGTGTCTGAACTTTGAAGTCGTTTTCCCCGATAATCTCAACGATGCTTCTCTCCGCCTAAGGGACGTTTTTTAAATGGAAATGAAAACTGTTTTTAGAAGAAGTCGCTTGTTTACCAACAAAAAGGGGCAAGGGATAAAGACTTGTGGAATCACAAATTATACTCCCTTTATCACTTTTAATAGATATAATTTTTTTTAAAATTGAGTAATTTTTAACATATTAAAAAATATATATATCTATTAAAAGTGACTGGAGGGATTTTTTAATCCCCAATAATCCCATGTTTCATGTTTCTAGTACTATTTAGGTATAAAAAAACCTTTGCGCTAGTTTCCTTCTTTTTTAATTAAACCACTTACTCCCTTCCTTCCAAACAAATTGTCCACAGTTTTGTTTGGTAAAAATGTAGCCCTATGCCTCATGATAAAGAGAAATCATTCAAAGTTTTTAGCAAATCACCACACCTTTACTCCACTCTTAATCTCTTATTATTGGAGTGCCAATCTCCAAGATCGATAGTGCATAAGGAGGGGTTGTTCATTCTAGCCGAAAACCATTTTACTCCCCCGTTGTTGAAGTCGTTGATTTCCTAAATTGATGGTGCACATTGAGGATTTGTGTGCCATCAGTAAGGGTGTAAACGGGCCGAGCCGGCTCGCGGTCTGCTCTAGCTCGGCTTGGCTTGGCTCAAGTTTTGGCTCGGCTAATGTTGAGCTCGTCCCACTATGAGCCGAGCCTGAGCGCAATGATATTTGGCTCAGGTCGACTCGTTCAAACTTGGCTCGAATAAGCTCACGAGTTGGCTCGGCCCCAGCCCGTTATTTATATACATATAGATATATACAAATATACGATAAATATATTGATATGTATAAATATATATATTGTAAGAGATGTCAATAGACTAAAAATAATAAATATATTAATAGTTTATATGTACAAGTGCATTGTGTTTTATTTGGCTTTCTAATTTGAACACATAGAAGGGATATCGGAGTTTTAATTTTTAAAAAATAAATATTAGAGTTTTATTTTTTAACAAATCTAACTATTTATTTTTATTATTGCTCCACATGTAAATAACCAAAGCTATTAAATTACAAAGTTATGTTTTGAATGTGGCACATTAATGTTGTGACAACACTATCAGTTACTCTTTCTTTCAGGTTTTATTATTAACAAAATTAAAATTTGTGCCTCTGGAAAATAAAATAACATATCTACTTCATCTTAAATTATCAACAAAACTGAATTTTCTTTCCACTTCATCTTAAATTAGATATGCTAGTATTCGACAATTTTTTTGAAATATAATAACTATTCATACAAAAGACTCTAACATTGTCGTAAAATTCAAAAATTACCACTAGACATGAGGCCCATACAAGTGTGGCCTGTTTATATGTTTGCACTATGATAAATTATTTGGTACAACGGCCTTCCTACATCATGTGTATCCCAATTCCCATAACTATTTATTTTTGTTATTGCTCCACGTGTAAATAACCAAAGCTATTAAATTGCAAGTTGGGTGTTATTATTAATTAATTAAGATCCTATTTTTGAGGTAAAGTTTAGTAGTAGCTTGTGATAGAATTGTTTGCTTGAATAAAATCCATGTAATTGGCACCAAACAGTTGGCTTATGTTGATGACAATGATGTTTGTTTTGAAGCATATACAACTTACGTGACATAAACAAGTGAATGTGAAGTTTTATATTTATAACCAAGAGAATGGTGTTTATCCAACATGCGGTTGGATAAATACCTTGGACTCACCCGTACGCAAATACAAGTAGTTCTGGTTGGAGAGGTGAGAACTCAACTTCTCGGTGCCCAACAACAAGGGGGTTGGGACCTTATTCCCTCCATCAATCCAAACTGATTTCCGGTGGGTGGCGGTGACCACAAACGGCGGTAGAGGGAAAAAAAAGGAGACACCACCAAGTTGGTGCTATCTGCACGCTGCCGAAGGAGATGAACAAGTAACAGGATGAAAGAGAAGAAAGGAAGAAGGGAAAAAGGAAAGTCTCTCATGTATCCTCCAAAGTCTACACCATTTAGAACTCCTTCCTAATAGAGCAAGATCTCATATAGCATCCCCTTCAATTCTGAATACGAGCATACCCAAAAGGTAGGTCAGCTTCAAGATAAATATAACCTTGATTATGATAGAATAGGATCTCCACTCCCCCATTATATAGCATAGATTGAATTCAATCATTTAGTGATGCACTGAAGAATAAACTAAGAGAGTGCACATAGAATGTATTATTTATGCTTAAAATTCTAGCATCGGTCTAGCATGGGATAAGTTTTTCTATAGTAGGTGATCGTTTAAATATAAACCCTTGCAAGTGCACAAGGCAATTGTACTACAGTGAGTATTAAAGGGTTGTCGAACCTCAGGGACGGACTAATATTTTACCAAATTCAAATGAAAGTAAATTCTGTTTTAATTAATCTAGAGAAAGCAATAAAATTTAACTACTTTAAAATAGATTTTAACTAATATGGAGAAGTGCCAAAGCAGAGAATCCACCACTAAATATGCAATTACTACTCTCAATTATTATTACGCTCAAATTGACATGATAAGGTAATTTGTGTTCATGGTCAGACACACAAATTACAGTGAATTCACTCACGTTCTTGGTCGGACACGAGAGTTCATCCACTAAAAATTAATGTAGATAATTCTATCCTTGGTCGGGCATAGAATTATCATTTGGGCCAATGATCCTATCCTTGGTCGGGCATAGAATTAACACCAGCCTACTTTTATCTAAGCATAGGAATTAAAAAGATCTAATTTCATGTATATCAATCAAGTCTATGGTCAAGCACTCAAAAGAAACTCATGAAATAGCATTAAGCAAAATCATATCAACTGTATTAAATTAAACAATCAAGAGTAATAACACAAATCTAGGGCTTCATCTACGCCTTGGACGCGAATTTAGCCGGCCATCGGACAAGGATAACGCTGTTGATTCGTTGGTGTCATTGTGCACTATTCACCAAAAAATCACTATTCACTGTTCACGGGTACTGTTCATCGTCTTCCTCGCGCAGCCGTGCACTGTAGCAAATTCAGAACAGCCCAAAAATCGCAGCTTTCTTCCCTCCTCCGGCCACTCCTTTCTTCCTCCGTCGAGAAATACGCCGGAATCTAGCCGAAAGTGCCTGGCTTTTCCGGCGAAATCGAACTTTCAAGCTCTCTGTCGTTCTAAAAACCAGTCCAGTTCCCCCTCAAATCCGTCCCAAAAATCCGCCTTTTATAGACAAATCGAGAGAGTCCTCTTCCTGTGGATTTCTGATTTGGATAAAATCAAATCAATCTGTTTCAGAGAATCCCGATTGAGCACAACTCTCTGTTTTTTTTCGTTTCAGTTTCTGATTTGAACACGATTTCTCCTCTAAAGTCCTATTCTGCCACGACTGCCGCCATGCCGCCGTCAAGACCCCGACGCTTCTGTAGCCGCCGTCGTCTCCAAGCTCAGATGCTCTGTCAATTCCGCCATCGCCTGCCGATCGTCGAGTCCCGCCAGCACGAGCTTGCCGGTGCTCCGCCATTACCGCCGTCTTCGATCGCCCATCATCTTCCCCGTCGCCAAGACCTCGTCGTGCCCAGGCCGCCGTGAAGCTCCTCCGTCGCCGGACCTCTGCTTCCGAACCCAGCCGCCCTCAGCCTCGCCGGCAATACTCAGCCCACCGGCAAAACAGAGCATCGTCTGCTCTGGAACGAAGGCCCGAGCTTTGGCTCGGGCCGGGTTTTCCTTTTTTTTTTCCTTTTTCTTTTAACTGAACCGGACCTCTCTGAACCGGTTCATATTTCTTTTCTTTTTTTTTTCTTTTTCTTCTTTATAACCCGTTGTACTGCTCTCGTTCATCGGATCTCATCTTGATGGTTCTTCTCTTTAATCCAGTCTCTTTCGCGTGCGATATTTCAAATGATCATAACTTTTTGCTCAGAACTCCGAATTGCGAACAGTCAGTGGCGTTGGAAAGCTGACTTCGTGTACTTTAACATGAAGCTTAAATCAGTCCCATCAGAGATATGCAATCAAAGTTGTAAATATTCAATCATTAGAATCGCGTTTCATCCCATTTCTGCGTTTTACTCTTGTTTCCTACAAAAACCAAAAACTATATTAAAGTAGCAATAATTCTAATCAAACACTAGCAGAAACATAAGTTTAGGAGATAATAAAATGCATATTTCATGTATAGATCACACCCCCAAACCTAGATTTTGCTAGTCCCTAGCAAAACAAAACAAAACAAAATAAAATAAATAACTAAAGGAACTAATGCATAAAAGTAAACACCACTTTCGTAGGGAACACGATTGCATTGAGCGTATGCAACAAGCCGTTAAACCTCTAGGTGGCCCTAGTAGGACGAGTGTTGTCTCGTGAGGGTTTGCAGCCATGCTACCCACAAACATGTATTTATTAATCTAATTAACCTAAGTGCAAAAAATAAAAATTAAAACATTGTAAAACAAGCAAACCTATTATCCCGACAAATGCATACTAAAATGCTTAAGAAAATCAACCACATGTACTTGGTTCATAATCAACAGGAATATAGAAGCCCTCAAGTAAGTGGTTTTATTCCACACTTTCATCTTGGAAATTCATGTTCAAATATAATATAGCGTGATAACATAAATAGTAGAAAGTGTAGAACATTATAGCAATACATTCTAAATTTCTGTTTAAACAGATCCAATGTTACCCATTAACCAAAGAACATTAGAATCTACATAGTCATCGTCATCTTTAGGTTCATGATAGCACAGATCTGCGCGCCTCCTTCGGGTCCAACATTCTAGATTTGAGAGGATAATACACCACAGACTTTTTTTCTCTTTTTTTTTTCTTTTTTTTTTTCGCTAGGACTGTGTAAGGCCTGACTTCAAGATGCTTAGGTTTAGCAATGACTCAGGCCAATGACTCCCAGCCAGTTGGCTTAGGGCATTAGGTATTAAGAAACCGCTTCGGGCCCGAGCATCAGCCTAAGTTAATCCTATAAAGTCAAGCAGCTCCTTTTTCTTTCATTTTGTTTTCATTTTTTTTTCACATTCTCATTTTCATCATTCATATTTTTCAGCACATCTTTATTTTGTCCAGGCTATATTATACTCTCAACCTATTTCCGGTTCCAATCCCTTGCCATAGCCAAGTAAATGGGCTATCATGATCTTTTAAGCTCAACAGATAACTACACATCATCCAATGACTATGACTAAAGACATCCCACTGAAGATTAGTATTCAACAAATCTCTAGATGGTATTACTTTATGTAGCTAGTGTGTGTAAGTGAATTTTCTTAGTTCAAGCACTTATTCCAAGAGGACTGTACTAGAAAGATATGCTCAGTTAAGTGTATCTATCCTCCAGTATACTTACTCACACTTCCAATGCAAATTAATCTCCTAAGAATTGTAACATGCATTATTACGGGATAAACTATCAAAACCTAAGAAAAAGTACTAACAAACAACCTAAAAACTAATCAAATTTTTATGATTTTTTTTTTAATTTTCTGATTTTTAATTTTTTTTTATAAGTAATATTCCCTCCCCCAAACCTATTATGAACATTGTCCTCAATGTGAACAAAATATAGCATGACAATGAGCATATAACAAAGAAAATCAGAGAAAGGAGAGAATACACCTGAATACGTGGGTTGCCTCCCACCAAGCGCTAAGTTTAACGTCTTCAGCCAGACTGAGCCACGATCAATCTGTAATTGCCGGATCATCCAAGTATACCAACATCACATCAATATCTGTCACAGCCTCGAGATATGGTTTCAATCGGTGTCCATTGACTTTGAATGTAGTCCCATCCTTTGGATTATAAATCTCAACAGCACCATGTGGAAATACCTCTTTGACAATGTAAGGGCCATACCACCGAGAACGAAGTTTCCCAGGAAATAAGTGTAGCCGCGAATTATAGAGTAACACTTTCTGATCAGGATGAAAAGATTTCCTGGAAATCATCTTGTCATGTACAGCCTTGGTCCTCATCTTGTAGAGTTTGGCATTCTCATATGCATCAAAACGGATCTCCTCTAACTCACTCAGTTGAAGTTTTCGCTGCGCACCGGCTTTATCCATATCAAAGTTGTAGGCCTTAATAGCCCAATAAGCCCGGTGTTCTAACTCAACAGGTAAATGACAAGCTTTACCATATACCAATCTGTAGGGAGACATACCAATCGGGGTCTTGAAAGCTGTCCGGTAAGCCCATAATGCATCATTCAGTCGCAAGGACCAATCCTTTCTATCGGGGCGAACCGTCTTCTCAAGAATCTGCTTGATTTGGCGATTGGAGACCTCCACTTGGCCACTCGTCTGAGGATGATATGGTGTGGCAACCTTGTGGGTGACAGAATATTTCTTGAGAAGAGCTTCAAAAGACCTGTTACAAAAATGAGAACCACCGTCACTAATGATAGCACGAGGAGTTCCAAACCTGCTAAAAATGTTAGATTTCAGAAAGTCCAGCACAACTTTTTGGTCATTGGTCCTAGTGGCAATAGCTTCAATCCACTTAGACACATAATCAACAGCAACAAGAATGTATGTATGACCAAAAGATGGTGGAAAAGGTCCCATAAAATCAATACCCCAAACATCAAATAAATCAACAATCAAAATTGATTGTAGGGGCATCATATTCTTTTTAGACAAGGCTCCCAATTTTTGACACCTATCACAAGATTGACAATAAGCATGTGCGTCTTTAAATAGAGTTGGCCAATAAAAACCGCTTTGAAGTACTTTGGCCGCAGTTTTCTTTCCACCGAAATGTCCACCACAAGCATGAGAGTGAGAAAAAGATAGGATGCTATGAAACTCACTCTCAGGGACACATCGTCTTATGACTTGGTCAGCACATACCTTAAATAGGTCAGGGTCATCCCAGTAATAATGTTTGACTCGTGAGAAAAATAAGTCTTTATCATGTTTAGACCAAAAGGTTGGGATTTGACCCACAGCAAGATAATTCACAATATGTGCAAACCAAGGTGGAGATGTAGTGGAGACAGCAAAGAGCTTCTCATCAGGGAATGAATCTCTTAGAGGGTCATGGCTGTGCAAATCAGGAATAGGAATTCTGGATAGATGATCAGCCACGACATTCTCAGAACCCTTTTTATCTTTAATCTCAAAGTCAAATTCCTGGAGGAGTAAGATCCAACGAATCAGCCTCGGCTTGGCATCCTTCTTAGAAAGAAGGTACCGCAAGGCTGCATGATCAGAGAAAATAATGATCTTACTCCCCAAGAGATAGGACCTGAACTTATCTAATGCAAACACAACAGCAGGCAACTCTTTTTCTGTGGTAGTATAATTCAATTGTGCATCAGTGAGTGTCTTGCTCGCATAATAAATAACATGAGGAATTTTGTTGATGCGTTGGCCTAACACTGCCCCTACAGCAAAATTAGATGCGTCACACATTATTTCGAAGGGCAGTGTATAGTCAGGGGGTTTAATGATAGGGGAGCTAGAGAGGAGGGTTTTGAGCTTTGTAAAAGCTTCTTTACACGACTCATCAAATTCGAATGGCACGTCATGACCTAAAAGGTGACATAGTGGACGTGATACCTTACTAAAATCTTTGATAAATCGACGATAAAACCCTGCATGGCCAAGGAAGGACCGTATTTGCTTAACTGATGTAGGTGGTGGCAAATTAGCAATCAGGTCAACCTTGGCCTTGTCAACCTCTATACCCCTTTTTGATATAACATGTCCAAGCACAATCCCCTGTTGAACCATGAAATGGCTCTTTTCCCAACTTAACACTAAGTTTGTTTCCTCACAACGTTTTAAAACCAAAGCAAGGTTGTGCAAGCATTCATCAAAACAAGTGCCGAACACCGAAAAATCGTCCATGAAAACTTCCAAAAATTTATCAATCATGTCAGAAAAAATGGACATCATGCATCGCTGAAACGTAGCAGGGGCATTACAAAGACCAAAAGGCATCCTACGATACGCAAATGTACCGAAAGGCATGTAAAAGTCGTCTTTTCCTGATCCCCTGGAAAAACTGGCACTTGATTATAGCCGGAGTACCCATCTAAAAAGCAATAAAACTCTTGGCCCGCTAATTTCTCTAGGATTTGGTCAATGAATGGGAGAGGAAAATGGTTCTTACGGGTATTGGAGTTCAGCTTCCTATAATCTATGCATACCCG
This sequence comes from Houttuynia cordata, assembly GCA_039654745.1. Classification (NCBI taxonomy): domain Eukaryota; kingdom Viridiplantae; phylum Streptophyta; class Magnoliopsida; order Piperales; family Saururaceae; genus Houttuynia; species Houttuynia cordata. Next base: position 25,078,173 of record CM077507.1, on the reverse strand, counting down.
CCATCCCGTGGTCTCTCTCACAGGCACTAGCTCACCATCAGAGTTTGGTTTCACCGTGATGCCCGATTTTTTAGGTACAACTTGGATAGGACTCACCCACTCGCTGTCAGAGATAGGGTATATGATCCCTGCATCTAGAAGTTTCACTATCTCTTTCATCACCACTTCTCTCATGTGCGGGTTCAACCGTCGCTGCCCCTCCCTAGATGTTTTAGCTTGGTCCTCCAGGTTTATGCGATGCATGCACACAGAGGGGTCTATACCCCGGAGGTCAGCCACTGTCCACCCTATAGCTCGCCGGTGTGTGATAAGGATCTCCAACAACTGGGCTTCCTGATCAGTAGATAGGCTCGAGGAGATAATCACAGGAAGGGTGTCATCAGGTCCTAGGAAAACATATTTCAGAGAGCTAGGAAGGGGTTTCAGCTCAAGTGTAGGTGGGGATTCTATGGAAGGTTTCAGTGGTGGGGCGGTGGACACAGGAAGAGGTTCAGGGTGGGGTCGCCATGGGGCATATCCAGGATATATGGCAGCCACTAAATGGTGATGGACCTCTTCGAGGTCAGGTGTTCCCTCATATGCATCTAGCCAGTCATAGAAAAGGGTATGCTCTAAGGCATCCTTAAGCACAGCAAAGGGGAGGTACTCCTGAACTAGGTCATCTACCATCAGACACGTAGCGTCGCTAGAGGGTTGTTGGGAAGCACTAAAGATGTTTAACTTAACTTTCATATTTCCAAACGAGACGTTCATGAGCCCTGACCTACAGTTAATGGTGGCATCGGCTGTGGCTAGGAAAGGGCGACCAAGGATAACAGGAATCTGGGATTTGGAGTAGGCAACTGGTTCCATATCTAAGACTACAAAGTCAACGGGGAAGTAGAACCGGTCAACTCCTACAAGAACGTCTTCTATAACACCTCTGGGTCGACGGATGGATCTATCTGCTAACTGAAGGGTGACTGAGGTGGGTGATCTATACATGAAATATGCATTTTATTATCTCCTAAACTTATATTTATGCTAGTGTTTGATTAGAATAACTACTACTTTAATATAGTTTTTGGTTTTGTAGGAAATGAGAGCAAATATGCAAAAATATGGCGAAAACGGACTTCAATGGTCAAATTATCATAACTCCGTGTACAAATATCGGATTGGACTGATTCAAGTCTCATGTGAAAGTTCAAGGAGTCAGCTTTCCAACGCCACCAACCACGCGCAATTCGGAGTTCGGAGCAAAAAGTTATAGCTATTTGAAGATTCCGAACAGTAGAAACGATCGATCGCAACCTTTACGCGATCGATCCCGTCTACATTGGAGAAAACGATCGATCGGACACACAAACGATCGATCGTATCTACTGGAATTTTTGGACTTGCGAAGACAGTAAAAACGATCGATCGGATTCGTCCGGCATCGTTCGCCATACGATCGATCGGAAGCAATTAACAAAGGAAAACGGCTTCGTTCGGCAGCGTTCGCAAGGCGATCGATCGTTCTATACGGGCGATCGATCGGTGCATACGGAAAACGCAATTTAACCCTATTTTGACTCGGATTTGGAAGGGGATTTGAGGGCTTTCCTTCACCCCTATATATATGCCTTAAGGGAGAACGTATGGGGTATGCAAGAATAGAGTTTTGAGTTCTTTTGGAGACCTTGGAGGCTAGAGCAAAGGAAGAAGAAGAAGAAGAAGATGAAGAACTTGTTGATGGATTCTCTTCCCATGCTTGGCTAGACTCTCTTCCAAGGCGTAGATGAAACCCAACTGATTGGTTGTATTGTTTCTTTCTCTCATATTATGTTTTTATTCTAGTTGGTGTATGAATCTTTGTTATGCAATAAAAGTTAATTCATTAGAGTTTATTCTTTGTACTCGAGAGAGACAAGAGTGGATCTTTGTGGATTTCAATCTGAAAGAGCACTTGCGTGTCCGAGAGGAACGTAAGGGCTCTGAAGTGTTACATATTAATAAAGTCTCATTGGTTTATACTCGAGAGAGATAGATCACAGTTCCATGTTTTAATAGATTTATGTGTTACATCCGAGAGGAGGGCACTATAATTTGAATTGACAAGTGTATGTCCGAGAGGAATACACTAGCCAACTGGAAATCTGAATTCAAAAGAGAGAGAGAGACGATACACTAGTCTATTGTGGTGGATTCGAAGCCTTGGTACTTCTCCTATTGATTAATCTCAGCTTAGTTTAATTAAAGTTCATTGCTTTTCTCTAGATTAATTAAAAACTGCTGCTTTTCTCTTGAATTTGGTAGAATATTAATCCGTCCCTGAGGTTCGACAACCCTTTCCATACTCACTGTAGTACAATTGCCTTGTGCACTTGCAAGGGTTTTATATTTAAACGATCAGTGGGCTGTAACTCTCCTAAACCAAGTTGTTCGTAGACGGAGTATGGGAGGAGGTTGACACTGGCCCCTAAATCCAAGAGAGCTTGACTAAGGGTATGGTCACCTATGACAATAGAGATAACAGGGACACCTGGGTCCTTAAATTTTGGTGGCATTTCACTGGTCAGCAAAGAGCTCACTTGGTTAGTCAAAAAGACCTTTTGGGTGATGTTGGATTTGGCTTTCCTCTTTTGGGTGCATAGGTCTTTCAGGAACTTAGCATAGGTAGGTACTTGTTTGATGGCATCTAATAAGGGAAGGTTTATCTTGACCTGCTTGAACACCTCTAACATTTCCTCCATTCTTTGATGGGACTTACTAAACGGGGAGGGTTTGTTGAGGCATTGGGGAAAGGGAGCTCTAGGAATATAGGATTTTTCATTGGTGGGTTCCGTAGGGGCATCCTTCTGTGGTGGGAGACTAACCGAGACAGGTGGGGTAGGAGTGGTTTCTATAGGTGTATCTGGGGAAGATGTTTCACTCGCAATACCTATGGATGGGTTCCTAACCTGATTATCAACGTGCTTACCACTCCTTAAGGTAGTGATAGCCTGTATCTGCTCATTTGGGTAATGGGAACCTTCGACGGCAAACTGTCCTCTAGGGTTCTGCTGTGGTTGACTTGGCAAGGTACCTGCTTCCCTACGATTCATGGATTGGGCCAGCTGTCCCAATTGGGTTTCTATTTTGGCAATGGATTGAGTATGAGAATGAACAAGCTGGGCTTGGCTTCTTAGCTCACCTTTCAGCTCCTTGTGTTTGGATTCTATCTCAGTTTTTATATCAGCTTTTATTTCAGTTTTCATCTCAGTTAAGGCGGCTAGCATTTGGCTCATCTGGTCTTCTAGGGATGGTTTCTTGTTGGATTGGCCAAATTGAGGAGTGGAGGATGGTTGATAAGGTTGAGATTGGCTTTGGAATTCCTGTCTTGGGGCCTGATTAAAATTGGGCCCCTGGTTAGGTTGTCTCCAGGCGAAATTTGGATGATTTCGCCACCCCGGATTGTAGGTATTTGAATAGGGGTTGTTGGCTCTAGGATATCCTTGTGCAAAGTTGGCATGCTCCTGTACAAGATCTGGATATTGGGAGGCAGAGGGGCAGTCAACTATAGTGTGCATAGGGCTGGCGCAAATGGTGCAGGCATCATGAGAGGTTGGCGTAAATGGTGGAGTCTGTGAGAAAAACCGGTCAAACCTCTCTGTAAGGGATGCCACTTGGTGTTCTAGGCTTGTGGTGGCTTTGACATCATATATGCCTCCCCTTGAGGCACTCCTACCAGGCATATGGCCTTCCGATCTATAGAGGGTGGCACTGTGTAGAGAGTTTTCGCTCAGGTCCTCTAGTAGATCCCAAGCATCATCCGGTGTCTTTTTCATGAATGTGCCTCCACAAGAGGCGTCTATTAGGGTCTTATGCTGATCGCACACACCCTCATGAAATCTCTGTACTAATTGCCACTTAGGCACATCATGGTGGGGACAGGACCGGAGTAAGGCTTTCATCCTCCCCCAGCTTTCATGGAATTGTTCATTAGGTGTCTGGGTAAAGGTGATGATTTCATGGCGGATCTTATTGGTCCGCCCCACAGGAAAGTACTTCTTGAGGAATTCGGCTTGAAGTTCCTCCCAAGTGGAAATAGAGTTATGCTCAAGGGAGTATAGCCATTCCTTGGCCCTATCTTTTAAGGTGAAGGGGAACAACCTAAGGCGCACCTGGTCATCAGATAGTGTCAGTTTAAAGGTTGTGTTAACCTCTAGGAAATTTTGTAGGTGCCTATAGGGGTTCTCATTTAATTGGCCATGGTAAGTAGGCAGCATCTGGATGATGTTGGGCTTAATTTCAAAATTAGCCACATTTTCTGGTAAGATTATGCAGGAGGGGGAGGTGTAGGTGGTAGGCCTGTAATAATCTTGTAGGGTACGGGCATGAGGCACTACTGGATTCTGGTTTAGGCCATTCCCACCCCCAAGGTTCATGTTGTCTGCCATAGGATGGGTTTCAAAGATTGGGTTGCTGTGAGTTCTAAAGGCTCTAGACAGTCGCTCAGGATCAGGGTAAAAGGCCAGGTCGGGGTTCAGGGAACGACGACCATGCATGCACAATATAAAGCAATAAAACCTGTAGCAATCCTAATAGCGACAACTAGCACGTCATGCAATCCCACAAAGAAAATAGAAAACACCAAGCACCAAAATGTATCTAAAAGAGAAAGGATAAGAGAATGCAAACTATGGGAAGGGATGGCCCTTCCAACGTTGGCGAGGATTCCACGTCTTCTCTTAATCCTGCAACAGAAGAAGAATGCAATTAAGCTACTGAAAAGAAATCTAATTTAAAATGAAATACTCTAAGACTAACTATGCTAAGAATTCAGTAACTATTGTGCCGTCCCCGGCAACGGCGCCAAAAACTTGATCGTTTAAATATAAACCCTTGCAAGTGCACAAGGCAATTGTACTACAGTGAGTATTAAAGGGTTGTCGAACCTCAGGGACGGACTAATATTTTACCAAATTCAAATGAAAGTAAATTCTGTTTTAATTAATCTAGAGAAAGCAATAAAATTTAACTACTTTAAAATAGATTTTAACTAATATGGAGAAGTGCCAAAGCAGATAATCCACCACTAAATATGCAATTACTACTCTCAATTATTATTACGCTCAAATTGCACTACAAAATTTTGGTTTCTAGCGACCACGTTATGGAGGGGGTCCTTGAAAACCCCCACTTAAAAGGGTCTTTAGAGGCAACTTTTATCGGGCCCCTGCAAATGGAACTTAACAAAATCGTGCTGCTTGACCCAGGGTTCTTTTTTGCGTTGGTGTGCTAGAAACTCCTGCCACATGCCTCGAGGCTTTGAGGCAAATCGCTGCAAAAGATGTTGCGCCAAAATTTTTCCCCTCCCGCCAATATCCCATCATCCGGATTTCGAGCGTGGTTGTTGCAAACGGTAGACTTCAGCGAGATCACAAGGTCTGGTTTTCTCTTCCACGGCAAGCATTTGAGATCACAAGGTCTAGTTTTCTCTCCACGCCAAGCATTCGATCTAGGTATTTGTCCCCTCCTGTCTCTCTCCCCCTCTTTCTGCATCTCTGCATTTTCTCGTGGCCCTAACCCCTCAAAGCTCTCGAAGTTGCCACTGACAACTTCTCCGAAGAGAATCTTCTTGGCCATGGAGGTTTTGGTCCCGTTTACAAGGCAAGTCTTCTTTAACCCCCTATTCCTATCCCCTTTCTGGAACTTGATCATAATCAGAGTCAAAATTTTATCTTTACTTGAATTGTTACTGGGCACAATGCAGGGGAGAATGGCAGATGGGCAGGAGGTAGCAGTGAAGAAACTGTCATTGGATTCGAGACAGGAACCTGGTCTGCCTCTTGGGTTCGATTGCTGTTGAAAGTTCAGCATAGGAACCTGGTCTGCCTCTTGGGTTGTTGTGGAGAAGGAAAGGAGAAGGCTCTCGTCTACGAGTACTTGCCCAACAAAAGTCTGGACTAGTTCCTCTTTGGTAAATTTCAGAACTCTTGTTAAGAGATATTTTCTAGCAGTCTTGAAGAAAGAAGAGAAAGAGATCCATTTTCCAAATTTCAAATGTTATTCTTATTCCCTGCGCTTAAGCTGATCATCCCATGTCCAAAATTTTACTTCCATTCATATGCTTCACGAATGCTATTGATGATTAGAGGTTAAAATGATTATATTGTAATATGCAAGTTTTCATATTTGAGCTTCTAATATGGGGCGAGGTCAAAACATGGGGGCAGATTTTGAAATTCACCCAAGTTATCTTTGATTGTGAATGATAGAAATTGGAAAAGGTGAAGTAGAACCCAGAAGTGGAGAAGGTTGGAGTACTGTGCAAATGAGGTTAGGAATATAGGTCTTTTAAGTATGGAAGATATGCCAACATTCACATAGGGGAAAGATAAGTAGCAAAAAGAGGAATAGAAAATTGGCTGATGATAATAGAAGACAGTTATCAGAGATTAAAGGATCAAGATTTACGTAGAGAGGCTATCATTCAACCTGCAATAATATAGGAGATACTCTGTTTCAGGGCAATAGGCAAAGGTGAACAAAGGTTGCGTAACAGGTCAATAGGGTGAGAGTGTCAATATATCATCCTTAAATTCGAAATAATATCAGCTGTTAAACAGAAGTTTCTAATAAATGTGAATTTGTTCAAAATACTGCAAAATATATCTAAAGATTAGAAAGAAAACAATGCTAACAAGTTCCTTTATAGAATTTGAAATCCACCAATACCTTTCCAAATTTTTGTGTCGGCCTTACCACTGTTATCACTAGCATTTACCTACAAGAAATGGATAGATCTTTAAGCTGGAAGGTAATTTGACAAGTTTGTTACAACATTATTATTGTTTAAGTTCATTATAGTTGGGTTAACAGTTGGATCAATTTTTTTACTAATCAATTAATTTCTAAATAAAAGATTTTTACAATACCAAAAAAGTGTAAATAGTGAATGGAAATACATGACTGCTATGTTATCAGTTCACCAAGTTGCCCCGAAGCATACGAAGCTGTGGAATCTTATTCCATTTTGAATGACAGGATAACCTTTATTTTGTCCCATGCATGTGCAAGCACCACTAACCATTCATGAACAGAGAAGGGCCGCCCTGCACATATACGTTCGACAGAACTATAATTTTATCATTTGACACCATGTTATTAACCACTTATCTTGAAGGAATAACCTTCGTACACTACCATGCATCATGAGAACCAACGTTTGACAAATTTCCTTAAATATGGATTTCAGTATAATATGTTTGCATTAGTTCACTTGTAATTTACTAATCACATTAATTTATATATGAATATATTGGGCAGTCACTGCCAACTCAATTTCCTTTCTCTCAATAGGCTTTTGTTAATTTTTCATTGTCTTCATAGCCTATTACTGGGTAATCATACCCAACAGGTCAGTGTCAAATGTACTCTGCTTACTATGATACATGTTTGTGAAATATTGGGTCATTTAGAACAGGTACTAATAATACCCATTTAAGGCTGGTTTGGTTGCAGTTTTATTAACAAATGAGTTTGAAGAAGGAGATATTCAATGGTCTTTCTTATTTTCTTTAGTAAACCCTAAAAGATTATGTGGAAAGTTTCATGCTTCTAAGATCCTTCTGTGGATGTTCACACTATAATCTGTACTTTTGATGTGGAGAGCCAAATTTACTTAGATTGTTATGTTTTATTCCGAAGCAGCTGAGCATGCGCTAATTGAAGTAGGGAGGAGTGCTAGCGCTGCTATGTCAAGGGTGCATATTAATTAGAATAAATCATGATTTGCTAATATTAGAAATCTGAACGACAGATATAAAACAGAGCAGTCGCAGTCCAAGTTTTCAGATGATATCAGATTCTCCTGTAATAATACATGTCTGCATTAAAAAACCAAAAACTGATTTTAGATCATTTTAGTTTTTTAATGCAAGCAGGAATTATTGGACGGAGCAAGTATATAAAATCATTAACAAAAATGCTAAGAGTTCTTGCAGCCTGCGATGCTCAAAACTTTTTTATATTAAAATAGGCCATTTATATGTATCTTTGTCTAGTGAAAATTTGGTGTAGAAGCTTATATTGAACTGTACCAACTAAAAAAAACCATTGGCGCATTTGTCTCAGTATTTTCATGTAGTGGAGAATAACTGAGTTTGAGTCTTGGCCCAGGCACAAGGGGAATCTTAGAAACTAATAATCAGAAGCTAATGGAATGATTAATAAATTCACTTTGTATTATTGCTTAAATTTACTTGCTAGTTGCTTGAACCTTCTTACCCCTGATTTGCCACAATATTACGAAATCTAATCAGGTCAATGCAGGAAAGTTCACAAGAATGTTGGGAACTTATGCAAGGGATAGAAAATACTTTTCTATTTCTGATCCCTCATGGCATAAAATTCCATATTCAAAGAAAGAAGATGCTTGGGATAAGGTCTTGGTAAGTTAAGAACTAATTTTTAATGCTTTGTTCAAATGTTAGAAACTTTTTTGAAGTGACATTCACATGTAGACATTGTAGCCAAAAGAAGTGTTGATCGAAAATCAATTTTTAGAGTTTTCACTTTCTATTTTCATCACATAAATGTTGTGCAGAGGAAGTTTGACATTGATGAGCGTGCGAAGACGTGGACTATCAAGTCACTAGGAAAGAAATGGTCTGGCTTCAAGAGTAGATTGAAACAACAACATTTTGATTCATGCACTACCCAAGAAGAACGTGTTAGCTTACCATGTCCTCAACATGTAGATCCAAACCAGTGGAAAGCACTTATTAGTTTCTGGGAATCAGATGAAGGGCAGGTATATGCAATAATGAATTATTTATGTTATACCTATAACTAACCCAATAATCCTTTGCAGGAACGAAGTAGAAGAAACAAAGATAATCGTACAAAACAAACTATAGTGCATACGGCTGGGAGTAAAAGCTTTCGACAAATACAACATGAAGAAGTATGTATTTTACTTTACCATGCAATTATCAAATTTTGATTTATGTATTCTTTATATGAATAATGTATGTTTGTTGTTTTTTATAATAAAGAGAATTGATTACTCTTTAATTCCATTGATGCAGCAACATAAAAGAGGAACAGATCAACCACTTGGCCGTATTGAAATGTTCAAGATAACACATATAAAAAAAGATGGCACAATTGTCAATGACAATGCGATTGAAAAAATTGTAGTTATCTTCTTTAAATGAAATAGCTTTGCATTCGTCCTTAGTATTCTTTCTAGTTTTCTTGACCTTAAATAATGGGATTAACAAATACTTTTTTGTATTTTAGGAACTAATGAAAGATGCAATAGAAAATGGTGCGCAAGACCTACCATTCCCTTCCCCTAATGATGCATTTGCTAAGGTAATGGGTCCTGAAAAACCTGGTCGAGTCTGGGGATGTGGGTATGGAGTGACACCGACTCTATTGTGGGGGGCTTCATCTAGTCATGCTTCAACTTCAAATAAGGAATACAGTGCAATGAAGGACAAAATCTCAGAGCTAGAGGAAGAGAGTTCAATGCATAAAGAAGAAGTAAATCATCTTAAAGCTGAGCAGGACAAACTGAAAACACAACTTGAAGAAATGAAGAGGCTCATAGCCGCTCACATGGGACCAAGTAAAGCTCTAGTCAATTTTTCTTTTTCTTTTTTACCTTCTCTAGTTTCATACTATATATAATATCATCGTAAATTGTTTCCATGAGTAATGTTGAAAGCAGCCTAGTACTTAAATTGTGTCTTTTGTAGAAAATTATTTCACCATTATCATCTTAGTTATTCTGTTTCTTCATCATTTTCTTTCTCCACTCCTGAAACAATCTCTCTGTTGGTTGGCCATGGCAATGCTCGGAGGAGGAACAGATTGAGGGTACAAAGCTGGAGCAAGGGGAACCAGTACATTTCTTCCCGGTAGGATGCTTTTACACACTTGTTTAGCTCATAAAAAAAACTACACTTTTGCCTCTGGGTGGGTTCCTCTTAAATTTTCTTTGATCACTTCTGAAATTCTCTTTCAATGCTTCTGAATTAAATCTATGAGAAAATTAAAGTTGTCTCATTATGCCAGACTTGTTGATTGAATAGTGTGTATTCGGCTCTCGTCACGTTCTCAACCGTATGCTATTGGTTCATAACAACAAATTAGTTTCCTCGTGGCGTTAGAATTGATTTACTTCAGCAATTTAATTCCATATTTGGTATAAATGTTCATCTTCTTGTAGTGTCTGTGTTATTGTGATTGGTGTTTAATTATATTGTTCGTATATCAGCTTGGTGAAGTTGAAACTTGGGGTGTTACATATACAATCTTAGGGATATTGTTAGCACATGGAGTGCACACTCTTTGAATAATATAGTATAAATGTTTTGAAATATATAGTTATGTATTTGTTGAGTAATTTATTTTTTTATTTTCTAATTTTGTAGGTTGGTGGTACATAACCTGTGGTTGTTGGCTGCAAGGATGGTTAAAGATTCAAAAATCTTAATTATGTTGTTATTAGTTACTAATAGCAAATTAGGATTCCTAAATATTGTAGGATTTAATGTTGTCTTTAATTTAATGTACTAATTAGAAGTCATTGATGTTGTTGTAAGACTTATTGTTTTCTTTAAGTTGATGTAGTGATCATAACCTATTGATAAAGATTCTTTTAGTATTGTTGTTTTAATTTATTGAAGTGGATGAAGTTGTGTTCTCATATTTGAATTTAAATGTGGAAAATTCGGTATTGATCTTAGTAACGATCACATTTATATTTGTTAATCTTGTTAGTGGTGGTATGAATAGATTTTTCTTGTTATACAGTGAACTGAAAGTAATGCTCTTTGTGGACAATTAAAGCATAGTGAAATTTTTGAAAAATATGAAGAATCAGGATGTACTGGCGGTTGTAATTCGTCGCTAAAACTATACAATCCGTCGCTAATAGTTTTGGACTTTTAGCGGCGGTTTATAACTGCCGCTAGAATTTTATTATCCCTTACCAACCCGATTTCGTGGGGGTTACAAACTCCCTCCGAAAGTTAATTTTTTTTGCGGCGGTATAAAAAAACGTCGCTAAAACCTTTTGCCACAACACTTCCGTACGTTTTAGCGGCGGTTTTAAAGTCCCTCGGAAAGTTCTTTTTTTTGCGGCGGCATAAAAAACGTCGCTACAACCTTTTGCGACAGCACTTCCAGCGACAAATTTTGGACCGCCACTAAACGTTGTAGCGGCGGTTTTGAGATATGCAGCGGGGGTTTTAAACCCCCGCAAAAAAGAAAAAATTTGTAGTGTTGACATGATAAGGTAATTTGTGTTCATGGTCAGACACACAAATTACAGTGAATTCACTCACGTTCTTGGTCGGACACGAGAGTTCATCCACTAAAAATTAATGTAGATAATTCTATCCTTGGTCGGGCATAGAATTATCATTTGGGCCAATGATCCTATCCTTGGTCGGGCATAGAATTATCATTTGGGCCAATGATCCTATCCTTGGTCGGGCATAGAATTAACACCAGCCTACTTTTAGCTAAGCATAGGAATTAAAAAGATCTAATTTCATGTATATCAATCAAGTCTATGGTCAAGCACTCAAAAGAAACTCATGAAATAGCATTAAGCAAAATCATATCAACTGTATTAAATTAAACAATCAAGAGTAATAACACAAATCTAGGGCTTCATCTACGCCTTGGACGCGAATTTAGCCGGCCATCGGACAAGGATAACGCTGTTGATTCGTTGGTGTCATTGTGCACTATTCACCAAAAAATCACTATTCACTGTTCACGGGTACTGTTCATGCACTGTTCCTCGCGCAGCCGTGCACTGTAGCAAATTCAGAACAGCCCAAAAATCGCAGCTTTCTTCCCTCCTCCGGCCACTCCTTTCTTCCTCCGTCGAGAAATACGCCGGAATCTAGCCGAAAGTGCCTGGCTTTTCCGGCGAAATCGAACTTTCAAGCTCTCTGTCGTTCTAAAAACCAGTCCAGTTCCCCCTCAAATCCGTCCCAAAAATCCGCCTTTTATAGACAAATCGAGAGAGTCCTCTTCCTGTGGATTTCTGATTTGGATAAAATCAAATCAATCTGTTTCAGAGAATCCCGATTGAGCACAACTCTCTGTTTTTTTTTCGTTTCAGTTTCTGATTTGAACACGATTTCTCCTCTGAAGTCCTGTTCTGCCACGACTGCCGCCATGCCGCCGTCAAGACCCCGACGCTTCTGTAGCCGCCGTCGTCTCCAAGCTCAGATGCTCTGTCAATTCCGCCATCGCCTGCCGATCGTCGAGTCCCGCCAGCACGAGCTTGCCGGTGCTCCGCCATTACCGCCGTCTTCGATCACCCATCATCTTCCCCGTCACCAAGACCTCGTCGTGCCCAGGCCGCCGTGAAGCTCCTCCGTCGCCGGACCTCTGCTTCCGAACCCAGCCGCCCTCAGCCTCGCCGGCAATACTCAGCCCACCGGCAAAACAGAGCATCGTCTGCTCTGGAACGAAGGCCCGAGCTTTGGCTCGGGCCGGGTTTTCCTTTTTCTTTTAACTGAACCGGACCTCTCTGAACCGGTTCATATTTCTTTTCTTTTTTTTTCTTTTTCTTCTTTATAACCCGTTGTACTGCTCTCGTTCATCGGATCTCATCTTGACGGTTCTTCTCTTTAATCCAGTCTCTTTCGCGTGCGATATTTCAAATGATCATAACTTTTTGCTCAGAACTCCGAATTGCGAACAGTCAGTGGCGTTGGAAAGCTGACTTCGTGTACTTTAAATGAAGCTTAAATCAGTCCCATCAGAGATATGCAATCAAAGTTGTAAATATTCAATCATTAGAATCGCGTTTCATCCCATTTCTGCGTTTTACTCTTGTTTCCTACAAAAACCAAAAACTATATTAAAGTAGCAATAATTCTAATCAAACACTAGCAGAAACATAAGTTTAGGAGATAATAAAATGCATATTTCATGTATAGATCAGTAGGCACTCGAGCTGGAGCTGGAGCTGAGGTCAAATTTGAAATTTTGAGCTCGAGTTGAGCCATGCCCAAGCTCGGCTCATTTACTCCCCTAGCCATCAGTACAGAGATCGATTACCCTAGTAAAGTGGGAGTAAATCCTAACTTGCCCGGAGTGTTGAGTGATCTCTCCATAGACAATCCGAAATTAGCCTAGACGAGCCAAAAGTTTTAGGGTGCATTTGGAAGCTAACAAAAACCATCTTTCAGGCCTGAAAAGTGCTATTAGGCCTGAAAAATATTTCTTTAGTGAAAACACTGATAGTGGTTGGTGGCGGTGATAGGTGAAAATTTTCATCTTTCTTTCACACCCCAAAATTTCTGACCTCTATCAGAGCGTAGAAGCAACCAATTAAATACAATCAGGAGGTCAAAAACTCGAGGAGTGATCGAATACTCGATCGATCTCCTCACAATCACCAGAAGAGCAGATGCATAATTGATATGACTGAACAATATCCAAGTATTCAATCTTAACTTAACATTACCAATAAAGAAAACTACTTACAGTCTATTACAACAATTCATATTATTCAATAATCCAACATAATCAAGTTCTAGGCACACATGCCAACCAAATAAAAGTCAATCATAGATAAAATTTAAAAGAGCCTTCTAATCTAAGCTTCAGCCATCCATAGCAGCTCCAACAATCTCTACCTACTCAGCTTCACTCTTTTTTAATTCTTGCATACGAGGATGCATGACTATTCCGAAAGAAATACCCAGTAGGATGCCAAAAACCCATTGATGATCGGAATAAAAAAAATATACAGACATAAAGTTCTTGTGAAGAATTTGAACAGAAATCAGGAATTGGAAATACATAGTTTACTTTACTTGAATATCGACCATACTCAGAGACAATACCAGTTCGAAGTATGGATAGAAAGAAATACAAGAATCCGAACTTTCAACGCGTAAGGAGAAAATAATTAATATGGTCAGACTCCAGACAATCATATAGTGTAAGAAGACATCAACTTCTGCTCTCATATCGGTCCACTTCCCGTATAGATTACTATACCAGAACATCCTAGAGGTTCTTCAGAGGAACCCGGCCATGCGTCTACGAATGCTGGCCCCATCAATGCTGACAGGCACAATGGGTGGAGACTGCAGACCTTCTGTAACATCATACAGTCTAAAAAACACATGTGTGCCTTCATCGGCTAAACTACAGAGCTTCATAATAAATCGGAGATCACTATGGATCTAGCTATGGCTCGTGAGCATACTATGATTCCACCTCGGAGAGTTTCTAACAATAACTCTTAGTGGAAGAAAACAGTTTTAAGGGAATTGAGGGTCAATTCACAACAATATAGGTTGTATCAAAATAACTCAAGTTCTCATATTTCAGGGGTTGACTCTCATTGGAGTACCAATGAGATTTCAATATCACAATCAGCAATCGACTCATTTGAGAAGTGATAAATAGAAATTCTTGATTAACGATTGACTCACCAACGGAGTAACATGAAGACAGTTCCTTCTTGAGCATCAACCAACTCATATGAGATATAACAACATATTTAACTTATCCAATATATTCCCTATGCATAGCCCTAGATAAGAATTCTCAACACTGATTGTAGACTTCAATGGTCATCAAGCAGACGGAAAGCTAGGGTTCGAGAGTTGGAACTCTATTAACTAATTAAGTATATAGAAACTGCAATGTGCAGGACACTGACTCAGTTAAGAATGACTCTACCAAGATCACCTTTTTAGCAAATTATTCTTAGTGTAATAATCATTACCTAAGTCTTTCCGTCTTTATTAAATGTTATCTTAACTATCAACTCTCATATAACCACGTTGTACTAAGTATTAGTGTATTGAACTTTATTTTTGTGTACTGTTATTTACATGACAGCCTAATTCCGACGCTTACTACAATTTATACAGTTCGAATTAAGTTCTGAGATTTTTACAGTAGATTGCCTAATAAATCTATTTTCTAACCCAACATACGGTATATTTTTTCGAATTTTTTGTAATTAATTATAATTTTTTCTTTACCGCTCATCGATACAGGAACAGTCCAGGCCGAGAGAGTGAATCTTACTCTAATGTGTTCTAATCATATTGATATACATTATATGCCACTTAAGTTGTGAGATTAATCATCATTAATCATTCCCAAGGTTTGTTACGGAACCTTTCCAGCTTTAGTAGTAGGAAGTATTTCTCGTATTATGATACCTTTAACTTACATAAAATTGTTTGTGCTATTAGTATCATATTGGTATCACTTTCCCCCAAATAGGACATCCAATCCCGGACATGAACCTGAAGGCTAATCAAACTTGTAGAATCATAAAAGAGTCGACTTTTTTGTGACTCAAGAGTCGAACATAAGATAGATCATCAAACATGAAAATTGATCAGGATACACAACTAGGAGTATTTACTTACCATTCATAGGTAATACCTGATTTAGTACTTGTAGAAACATTGCAACAAGAAGACGATAAATATGTGACAGACCATCCCTAGATCAACAAAACTTTTACTGAATTATTTAAGGAAGTAAACAACATGGGAATCATCTAGGCGCTAGCACATGGAATATCAATCGCAGATTTATCAACATGATTCATGCATGTACTGACATTCAAATCGGTATCTTGGTATAAAATAAGCATCTCTATCATAACATGAATAAGGAGTCATCAAATCTTTCATGCCTTACTCTTAGAATCATTTAACAAGGATCATAAGAATTCATATGAGAAATAGGGAAAAACTCATCCTACCACCGTACGCGACTAGTTCCTCAAGTCTTCGCGTAGAACACTGCTTTCTCCTCGCGAAACAGCCTTGCTCCGTGAACCGAACGCAACAAACGCTTGATGATCGAGCAAGGAAAAGAGAAAAACTCAAAACTTTAAGAGGTTGGACGTTCATGCACTTAGAACAGTCCCTCTTAATGGGTTTTTATATAGAAACCCTAACACAACTAGGCAATCTCTCCCCAAATCCTTTCCTAAATCAGTTACACTTACTTTTGATCTCCACCGTTGGTTCAAAACCGCGTTCAAGCCATCTAGGGTGCTCTCTCAATAGCTCTCCTTGGTTTGGTAGGATTCCCAACTCAAAAAAGTTTTAAAAACAAAAAAATCAGAAACTGCACTTGCCAGTGCGATCGATCGCGTTCTGGGCGATCGATCGTCACACAAAATTCGTAAATCACAGTAGATACGATCGATCATTTATGAGGTGATCGATTGCATCATCAATTTTTTTTCGTGTATCACACTTTCACCCCTGCAAACGTAATTCTCACAGAAGTGAGAATCAGTCGTCGCACCTCTTCATCGAAAATCTCCCTTCTCTCTTCCGAATCATATCTCCCTTATTTTTAATCCGTTTTTGGCCTTTTTTTGTTCTTGCTTATTTTTATGCTCTTTTCTGATCATCATGATATCCTAATGACCTTGATATCCTATCGAAAAAAATACCATAAAATCTACGATAAATAGTATGCGGTGGCTCAACATCTTTATGATATCATCATTATAAGAAAGTGCACTAAAAGTGAGAAAGAATGAAAAAAATAGGTAAAAACGGATAAAAATGAGTAAAAAATGCATCATTGAAGTTTGTCAAATTAAAAGTTAACGTGTAATCGATTACACGATAGCACACTGTATCGTATAATCGTCTGTTAAGATGGGACAAACTTCAATGGTTCATATCTCCCTCATTTTTAGTATATTTTTGCCATTTTTTGTTCTTCTTTATCTTTGATGCCCTTTCTGATCATCATGATTATGGAATGTCGTATCGGTAAAATATCGGTTGGCCAATAAGACGAAATATCGGAGATATTGTGTAAAAAAATGTCGATGGTCGAAAACTAGTTTTTACCATATATTTTCACAATCTAACTTATAAAATGAGTTATACTAATTTAAAAAAATGATAGATTTTAAAATATGCATATTATGATGGAAAACAAACAGGAAAGTTTTTTTTTAAAAAAATTTCCATTTTTTTTGAAAATATATTTTTTTAAAAATAGCGATATATCGGCTGATATCAGTCCGAAACCGATCGCCGATATATTGGCGATATTTGAAAAAAAAATGAAAAATGAGATTGTCATATATTGGGGTATCGGGTGGGGCCCGATACCGATATATCGGCGAGCCGGCATTCCATGATCATGATATCCTATAAAAAAACCATAAAATCAACGATAAATAGTATGCAGTGGCTCACCATCTTTATGATATCATCATTATAAGAAAGAATACTAAAAATAAAGAAGAATGTATTTTTTTATAAAAATAAATAAATAATGAGTAAAATATGAATAATTGAAGTTTTTACTATTTTAATGGGCGATTACACGATAGCAGCCGCCGTCGAATATTCATTTCCAAATCCAAATCAGTGTAATTTATGTTTAGCATATTTTACTTTTCACAAAATCAATATGATAATAAATCTCTTTTGAACATATTTCTTTTTAGTTGGCCTAGTCACGTACTATTGCCTCGTGGAACGGTCAGCTACTCAGCTTTCTATCTAGCACTTGCAGCTGCTGAAATAACAGAAATATGAAGTAAATTCAGGTGGGCGTGTTTTTGGGAGAAATCATCTGGTATAACCGTTCTATCACGTGTCCTGGAGATCGTTCCATTCATGTTTTGACACATACACTAATGGAAGAATCACTCGGTGCTAGGATCCTTCTACTTGATAATTTTTCGTGCTTTGGGCTTTGCAGGTCATGGTTTGGGCTTTCGCCTCAACCAGTGGTCCAGCAGTCTCCCGTGTGGGTGGATATCATAAATGCCGCAGCTAAAGTGGGACTGCCCGTCATGGTTGGCGTGGGCTGGGCCTGGTAGTACGACGAAACGAACCGATACAAACACCCCCTCTGGAAAGCGAACTTTCCGATACCCCCGATAAGCGCACTGTGCAGAAGAAACCCACACAAAAGGACTCTCCATTTCGTTTTCGACGAAGGAAGACGACAAACTTTAATGGTTCATATTTTCCTTATTTTTAGTATATTTTTGCCATTTTTTGTTCTTCTTTATCTTTGATGCTCTTTTTGATCATCATGATTATGGAACGTCGTATCGGTTATCTGTAAAATATCGGTCGGCCAAAGAGATGAAATATCGGAGATATTGTGTAAAAAAATATCGATGGTCGAAAACTAGTTTTACCATATATTTTCACAATCTAACTTCTAAAATGAGTTATACTAATTTAGACAAAGCATAGATTTTAAAATATGCATAAAAATGCATATTATGATGGAAAACAAATAGGAAAGTTTTTTTTTTTTTTAAATTTCTATTTTTTGTTGAAAGTGTTTTTTTTTAAATAGCAATATATCGGCTGATATCGGTCCGAAACCGATCGCTGATATGTCGGTGATATTTGGAAAAAAAATGAAAAATGAGATTGTCATGTATCGGGGTATCGGGTGGGGCCCAATACCGATATATCGCCGATATATCGGCGAACCGGCATTCCATGATCATGATATCCTATAAAAAAACTATAAAATCAACGACAAATAGTACACAATAGCTCACCATCTTTATGATATCATCATTATAAGAAAGAGCACTAAAAATGAAAAAAATGAAGAAGAATGCATTTTTTATAAAAATAAATAAATAATGAGCAAAGTATGAATAATTGAAGTTTGTCCTATTTTAATGGGCGATTACACAATAGCAGCCGCCGTCAAATATTCATTTCCAAATCCAAATCAGTGTAATTTATGTTTAGCATATTTTACTTTTCACAAAATCAATATGATAATAAATCTCTTTTGAACATATTTCTTTTTAGTTGGCCTAGTCACGTACTATTGCCTCGTGGAACGGTCAGCTACTCAGCTTTCTATCTAGCACTTGCAGCTGCTGAAATAACAGAAATATGAACTAAATTCAGGTGGGCGTGTTTTTGGGGGAAATCATCTGGTATAACCGTTCTATCACGTGTCCTGGAGATCGTTCCATTCATGTTTTGACACATACACTAATGGAAGAATCACTCGGTGCTAGGATCCTTCTACTTGATAATTTTTCGTGCTTTGGGCTTTGCAGGTCATGGTTTGGGCTTTCGCCTCAACCAGTGGTCCAGCAGTCTCCCGTGTGGGTGGATATCATAAATGCAGCAGCTAAAGTGGGCACTACCCGTCATGGTTGGTGTGGGCTGGGCCTGGTAGTACGACGAAACGAACCGATACAAACACCCCCTCTGGAAAGCGAACTTTCCGATACCCCCGATAAGCGCACTGTGCAAAAGAAACCCACACAAAAGGACTCTCCATTTCGTTTTCGACGAAGGAAGACGACAATATATAAGAGGGAGAAGAAAATGCCTGACGCTTCGTGTCCGCGTTTACCATTGTCTACAACTCTTTGGCGCGGAGATATGTCTTCATCTGTCCAGGAATTCGACTTGATCATCAAGGTACTAATTTCCTTTTTGCCTTTTGCGCTGATCACACTTTTTGGTTGTAATCTGGTATTCTTTTGCTTGTCTGTGGATATTGGAATCGGAAGTTGTTCCAACATCTGTAGTCGTTTTTGTTAATTGTTTTTTCATCTGATATGGAGTAATTTTGTGATCGCTCCGTCCAAAAAAGGTAGATACAGTGCGGAGAAGTCAATTTTATAAGCCCAGTGAACCCCTAGAGGGAAAAGAGGCCTCTTTGGCTGAGGAATAAGCCTACGTGTGTGTACCTTTTTCGGACACAGAAAATGGGATATGTATCCACCTTTTTGGGACGGAGGGCTAGGGACGAAGTTGGGGAAAATGACAAGATAGCTAAGTTAAGAGATAAGGATAAGTACGGGCTTAGAGCAAGTTAGGTGCATTAAGAGTGAAAATCAAAGAGTTTTGGTGAAAGATAGAGGAAATTAGGGAGAGTTGTGGATATTTTGAGCATTTATTGGACGAAAATTGTAGTAGTGGGATGGATATTGAGTCTAGTTCTGTTAAAGAGATAACTTAGTTTAAGAGATTCTCTATAGAATAGGTAGGAATTGCGTTAAGGAAGATGAAAGCTAGGACTCGATGGAATTCCTATGGAAGGCTATGGGAGGTTGTTGGCTTAACTTGGTTGACTAGTTTGTTTAACTAGATTTGGAAGTCTAAAAGGAGTGGAGGAGAAGTACCCCCATACCTTTGTATAAATATAATATAAAGGGGACATCCAAAGTTGTACAAATTATAGAAGTATAAAACTTATGAGGCATACTATGAAGTTACGTGACAAAGTAGTAGAAGGACGCCCCCAAATTATTTGTACATTAGTCACAACCCTCTCATACATATCCTTTATAATATCTATGTAATCTCTTATAACTCCCTTCTTCTTCAAAATATTCCAAATGAGCTCTCTCAGCACAATTTGTCGTAGGCTTTTTCTAAATCTATAAAGGTCATATAATATAAAAGTCTTGTTTTCTATCTTTATACCTCTCAACTAACTGTCGTAACAAAAATATAACTTCCGTTGTTGATTTCTCCGACATAAAACCAAGTTAAAAGAGCTCCCCTAAGCTTTCACAAATTGTTCATTTTTAATTCTATCTCCCGAAGTTATCCCACTTATCTATTTTAGCATTCTCATTTTGGCTACATTCAACTTATCTATATGACTTCTCTTTGGTGCCCAACACTCCGCTCCATAGAATATTGCAAGCCTAATGGTTGTCCTATAGAACTTGCCTTTAAACCTTTTGGAACACACCTATCACACAACACTCCCGATACTGCCCTCCATTTTACCCACCCCGTATTTATCCTATGCATCACATCACTATCAATATCCCCTTCTTTATGGATAATAGATCCTAAGTAACGGAAATGATCACAGCTTGACACTTTTTGCCCATCTACTTCAACTAAGGCTCTACCTATGGTTCTACCTTCCTTAAAATTAAATTCGATGCACTCTGTCTTAGTCCTACTTATTTTGAAACCTTTTGATTCTAGAGCCTCCCTCCATAATTCTAATTTCACATTCAAAATCAATTAAAACTACATCATCTGCAAAAAGCATACACTAATATACATTTTCTGTATATACTGTCGCGAAGGGATGTGGCTCTGATAGCTTCAGAGCTGAACTGATTTTATGTATATTGAATGTCCTGTCTGGTTTTTCAAATCGTACCAATCATAGTTCATTTTGAAAACACTTTTTATATGGCTTAGAGGGAGTACTAAATATTGTGCTGTCTTTCCCTGGTTGACTACTCTCCTGGTGTGCCATTCGTGTTTCCTTTGTTGTACGTTCTGCAACTGGTGGGAGTTGCTCGAAGCAGTCAATGCATTGAAATAGTTTGTTGTTTTTGTAGATACTCTAGCTATTCATTTCTGCCATAAGTTGAGTGTGCTTGTGTTAGATATTTTCTGTAATATTTCTTTCTCAGTGTTTTTTCTGAAAGAGGGCAATAGGGCATATGAAATATATGGATGGGTGAATTTGATTCCCGTGGCTGCACCCAAGTAAGTAATTGCTTGATGGTGATGAGTTGTGTTGATTCTTATACAATCTCAATATCTGTTCCTTTTTTTATACAGTTTGTTTTTTAACACCAACTGTTCTATTAATGGACTTGATTTTTTTACTATGCTTGATCTATATATATATAGATAAAAGTTTTTGCAATCTCTCTCTTGAAATTATATCTGCGAAGACAATCCCTGAATATTTTTATGAGATTTTATCATTTTCATATTTGAAAAGATTGCTGCATTGCATATTCAGTCAGATGGTAGCAATCTTAGCTTTTCTGTATGTGGGCTTCCCCACTGTAAATTGCTGTTGATCTTTGAGGTGAGGAATCTTGTCTCTATAAGTGGCAGTGCATACCATGCCTTTTGACATCATGAATTGTTGCTTCGTCATATTAGTCACCAAACGAATAGTTTCTGTGGAACACCTTGTTTACTGCTTATGTTGAAGCTACGGAACACCTTACACATTGCTTATGTTGATCTATTGTCAATTTCACCAGGTCAAGTACGGAGACACTCTTCGGCGCTTTAGAGCCTATGTCCATGGATATTCAATGGACGTTGACATGGTTGGGCTGCAAACTATGATACGCAATTTTTTCAAGTTTGGCCCTGATGATGATTTCACTCTTACATATATTGACTCAGACAATGATAGTGTGACACTTGTGGATGACGATGATCTGCGTGATGCTGCAGTCTTCCAGCGTCTGAATCCCTTAAGAATTTCTGTCAGTAAGAACACTGCTACACAATCCTTAGCTTCTGATGCAGTATCTCAAAATGGAAATGCAGCACCCATGAGATTACCTCAAGCTCAAACCCAACACACATACAATAGTGCTGTAGAACCTATCAGAACGGTGCAAGGAGCTTTGCGAGATGCTCTTTTGAATGTCATCGATAAACATGCGGCTAAAGCAACTTCCTCATCCCCACTTCTTGGCGATCTTTTGGAGTGTGCCATTAAATTGGGCTTGGATTGGCAGGGACCGGCAATCCGAGTAGAGGACGTTAATATGCCTTCAAATAATTTTGGTGATGGTTCCACTTGCAGTAAGGACTCTTGTGGAAATGAATACCATGGGCTTCCTGCAGGTCATGTGATGACCCCTAATTTTTCAGCTGAAATAGGAAATGATATTAAAAAGATACCTATGATCAAGCCAGAAGAGCATACCAACGATGTGCAAGTAGGTATTGGGTCATCTCATGTTAGATCCATGGAGCTTCCAGCTCAGAATTCTGGTGGAAGTACAGATTTTCTGAAGTATGTTGGTCATAATGACATTGTTTCTCAATATGTTCCCACAGTTCTGGTTGCTCCGAACTCGGTGCCTGCAGCTCCCCTAAGCTCAGCTGCCTTGCCTGCTCAGAAAAATAAACAATCTTCTTGTGATGTTCGTCCATATATGCCACCAGCATGTTTCAGACATCATATCAATGGTACCTTATGGAGCCACGGGCCACCAGGGACTTCTGAAGCTTCATTACCTGGTGTCTATTTGCCAGCTGGTAATACTTATCCACAAATTTCTAGCCAGCGTGATAGCATGCTGGGAACCTTCCACAGGGGTGTACAATGTGATGGGTGTGGAATGCTTCCAATTGTGGGGCCTCGGTTCAAGTCTAAAATGTGAGGGTCTGATAAGGCTGGAAGCCTCTCTCTCTCTCTCTCTCTCTCTCTCTCCGTTTGTCTTAATTAATTACTTAATAATTTTGTGGTTATTGTGGAATCACTTTTTGCAGGAAAGAAGATTATGATTTGTGTAACACCTGCTTACTGATGATGGGAAATGAGGCAGACTACACTAGAATTGAACGACCTATATACTCCTGTCCCTGGTTGTCTAAGGAGTTTAATAGTCCTGTAAGAACATACTTTATAATTGGCTCCAGTTTGTCAAAGTTATTCAATGGATTCTAGTTCTTAATAATTATTGTCTGATTTTAGCATTTCGCTTGGTATGAGACCCAGGATACTCAATCTCAATTTCCTGGACTAAAACAATCAAGGCTGGAGCTTGGAGGCCAATTTATACAAGATGTGACTGTGTCAGATGGAACATTAATGGCCCCAGCTACCCCTTTTACAAAGATATGGAGGATGCGGAATGATGGTACCATTGCGTGGCCACCTGGCACAGCCCTTATGTGGACTGGAGGTGTTCAGTTGGGCAAGGGACGATCAATTGATCTTGAGGTAGAAGACAGCTGTGTGCTGCATGCACTTCTTTGCTTTGTTGCTTTCTTTCGTATAACAATTTTACCCCCAAGCTCCTATTTGTTCATTTATTTGATTCGTTGTTAATTGCTCTTTGCACAAATAATGAGCTATACGGCTCATTTATTGAGATTTCCAAGGGGAGGTTGGTGGTTGGCTCCTTCTAGATCCCCTGATCTGCTACTAAGTGGTGACCTATTACTTACTAGTTACTCCTTGAATTAAAAAACATAGTCGGGGAAAGTAAGGAACTCTGTGCATGAGTTTTAATTTTTTTGTATGCAGATTCCACTAAACGGTTTTCCAGTGGGTGAAGAACTTGATATTGCAGTTGATCTTGAAGCTCCTTCTATACCTGGTCAATACTTTTCCTATTGGAAATTGACTTCACCATCTGGACAGGCTTTTGGTCAGAGTGTTTGGGTTCTCATCCAGGTAGATTTTGCAATCTTGAAGCGAGGCTTATAGCTTAGATAAGTTTTTGATTGATCTTCTGGTGTGGCTTGCAGGTGGATGTTTCTCATGGAAGTTCCTTAGGTGTGAGCTTGTTAAATAAGTTGAATTTGAACCTTCCCCCAGACTGTAGTAGTGAGCAAAAAGAGGAAAACCTTATTGATGTAAATCCGGAGCCTGTTGACATTGAATGTGGGGAACACTCTGGTGAGGCCTTGGAAAAAGTTAAGCCATTGGTGAGCTTGGAAACTGATCTCCAATTGAATGCTAGCAATGAGGGGACTGATCTCTCTGGGCCTTTAAAAGCCACAGCCGAAAATATCACAAAGCCACCCTCGATGAGTTCCGAGAAAAGTGACTCCCTGGAGGAGATGCTTCTCAAGGAGTTGGAGCAGATGGGTTTCCGACACATTGATTTGAACAAAGAAGTTTTGAGAAAGAACAAGTATGATTTCGAGAGTTGTGTGGATGAACTGTGCACTTTCGCTGAATGGGACCCAATTCTTGACGAGCTGCATGAAATGGTAAGAGTTTGATTTTTTTGAAAGCATACATGGTGGATCACCTGCATGGGTGTGCAGTGCCATCTGGATTGATGCTCAAGAGGCAAGACCGGTGATTGATATGAACAATGGTTTAAGCTTGTCTT
Source organism: Houttuynia cordata (assembly GCA_039654745.1). Lineage (NCBI taxonomy): Eukaryota > Viridiplantae > Streptophyta > Magnoliopsida > Piperales > Saururaceae > Houttuynia > Houttuynia cordata. The sequence goes on along the minus strand of CM077507.1, from coordinate 25,053,371 downwards.
GTCGATCATTAAATCTTTAGGCGTACCAGCTTCTAAAAATGCCATTAGTACCTTTTAATGTTTTGGCTAATGGGTGTTGTGGTTTTGTAGGGATTTTCTGACAGGCAGATGAACAAGAGGCTGCTGATCAAGAATGGTGGCAGTATTAAACGAGTTGTGCTGGACCTCATTGCTGGAGTGGAGGGCCTGGAGGCGTAGGATGGGGACTATGTGTATGGACAATGTCAATAGATAAATAATATTGGGTGACAAAGCAAATTTTGGCATGTGAATTTGGATGCAGGGGGCTTACTAAGATTGTAGAGTGTGTGGTCTGTAATTACTATATTACATTGAAAGCTCAATTTTCCAAAAGCTATATTTGTGATCTGGTAAGAAGGCCAAAATCTCATTCCAAGAGTAATTTTTAGTATTTTAGTATTACCAAAAATCGTTGCAAGAACAAGATCCATTTTTGAAATGATGAAATTTGTTCCTATCTCTCACAAGTATCTCTCCCAAAAACTTTAGATTCATCTTCGTTGCAGAGTGGCAATCAACACGTATTCTCAGATTCTTTGTTATTCTAATTGTATTCCCAGTTTCAGTTTTTATCAGACCAAAGGCTATAGCCAACTTTTCGCTATGGTGTGAAATTGATGTTTCCTTCTCATCATCTTCTGCCTCCAATCTTGCCTCAACCCTCTGTGACATAGCCAGCCAACTTAATGCGCTTAATCATGGTTTGAATCATCTCATAAATCTGCATGGATAATGGATGGGCAGTGTCCTCAGCGAAGAACTCATGGACGACTTCATCCACCTCAATCAAGCTACGCCCAGGAGTCTTTGTAATTCCTCTCTCCCTCATCATACTTCTTACATGTAACGCATCTTCGCATCTATTCACAGAAGCATAGAAATTTGATAAATGTATAACCACTATGCCCTGGATCAGCTGCCCAAGTGATTCTTCTCCAATTTCAACATTTGTATGATGTTTGCAGGAGGCCAATAACGTTCTCTCCAAACTAGTGCATTGGGTTGTATAGGCATGTTCTTTATGAATTGATGTGCTTCCTCAAGCAAACCTGCCCGGCTAAAAATATCAACCATGCAGCCACAATGCTCAATCCGTGGTTCAATTTTTTGGCACGGTCGGAGTCGTGCTTTTGGCGGGAAGAGCTGAAGCAGCTGCAATGGCCATTCCCCCACATCAACTTCGCCATTAGAAATTCCCGCGCTTTTGCTTGTTTTTTGGCGGGAAGAATTAAAGGGTGATTAGTTGTTGATTAATTAATTGGAAATGTCACTATCAAAGGAGAAAGCTTCCAAGAGAAGCTTGGGGAAGAAGGAAGTTCGCCTGCAACAATGTCTGGTTCGGCTCCGAGGCGGAGGCTCGGGGAAGCCGCCGAGCCAGGTGAGTGCGTGGGGCCTCACAGACGGAGCCAGAGGCTCGGGCGCCGAGGCAAGATCAACGGCTCCATTTCCCGCCTGAACGCGGCTACAAGGCGGTCTTTCTCTCCAAGCTTCCGTCTTGAGTCTTCGGGGTCTTCGTCTTCCCAGGTCTCTGCTGCTGCTGCTGCTTCTCCTCTGGCTACTCTCACATGGCAAGGTAGAGCTATACAGAGATAGAACCTTAATGATATGCTGATAAAGTTACAGTCTTTAAGTTGATACTTGTTTGCACTCTCTTTTTTTGGGTACAAGTAGGTGCTTTCGGGATTATGGTTGCTTTCTATGATTAGTAATGCTGATGGAGACTAGAGTCGTGTTCTGATCATGTTTTCTAACCGTAGTTTGTAGTTTGGTGTCTTCCTTGTAGAGTTTGGACGATTACTAGGGCGATGGTCTAAATGTGGCTTTTTTAATGAGCTGTGAGAAATTGGGTCTTTACACTGGATTTTAGGGCTTGGTTCATCAATGCCAAAATCGTTGCAGACGAAAGAAGGTTGGGGGATGGGGGGTGTTTGTGAAATGTATATACTATAGGGAGAAATGAACTTTACAAGTTAATCTGAAGAGCATCTAGTTGTGCTTGCTGGGCCCTTTCATCTCTAACATTGCATTCTATAGGAAGAAATGAACTTTACAAGTTAATTGTTTTTTTATTCATGCAGTTAACTCTTCATTCGAATTCTAGCAAATTCGAAGGAAGTTGTTGCTACTTATATTTGATGGGCAGTGATAACCCTACAGCAGATTCCTACACATTTCCATACACAGCTGATGTGTATGGAAATGAGTGGGTGAACTGATGTGGGGTCACATCAGTTGACCCACTCATTTCCATACACATCAGCTGTGTATGGAAAATGTGTAGGAATCTGCTGTACAAATATCATTTCCCATATTTGATGCACAGTACAAGAGGGGGAGGCATAGATGTATTTCTGTTTGGGAAAGTATTCCTATGAGTGGAAAAGAGTGGAAGAGAAAAAATAGAAAGGTTGCACACAGTGAATGCACTTCTCATGATTTCTAATCCTGTAGTTTTGATAGATTAATAACTCCAAGAGCCAACCTATTTACTGCGCATTGTTCTGTTTTTCATCTAAACATACTCCCTCCATCTGGAATTGTTATCACCATAAGGTTTTCCAAAATGTACTAAAATTAGTTCATTTTGGACAACCTTATGGTGATAATAATCCCGAACGAAGGGAGTATCAATCTGCATACAACGTTCACATCACTCATTTGATACATCTTGGTTTCTCGTGCTAGATTTATATTTTTTTCTTAAATAAGACACAAGTTTCATATATAGCATTGTTCAGGAAATCAGCTCTCATGAATCTTTATATTCTTTCAGTAGAACATGGCTAATAAATAGTCGGGGCATTGCACGTAAAGTCAAGAAGACGACCAAGTTATCTGAGCATGAACTTAAAGAATGGGGAGCCAATGCAAACAAGGAATGCCCCAACTGCCACCATATAATAGATAACAGCGATGTGAGCTAATATTTCATTCTGATTGATTCGGTATCTTTTTCCTACTTAGTGTCATGAGATCTAGATTTTTATTTAAAGTATTTATTTCTTTTTCTTTTTTTTTGCTTGGTTATTTTTTTTGATGTATTGAATTTAGATCTTGCCAATTGCCATAATAACATAATTTTTTGCTCCATCATAATAATTACTGTATCTAATCCTTTCATGTGGCGCGTTGTCTTTGTTTGGAACGTGAAGCCTGCTTGGTAATGGAAGGTGGTTTAATTAATTAGACATGTTGGCTTACTATAAATGCTATTGACAGATACAGATGCTCAACAAAGTCTTTCTATGATTAGCCTTCTTTTGCAATTTGTCTAGTAAATTATGCAGAGTCAATCAGAAGTTGTGAACCTATGGGCTTAAATATTGAACCTCGGTTGTTAAAGTGTAAAAGAAGAACTAAAATCAAGCTTTATACAGAATTTGTTTTTCTTTTACAAAGACCTATTGAGTTTTCGTATCTCTGCATTATGGAAATTGGTTGTCATCCAAGTGCATATGGTAGGTCATAGTATATTCTTGTGCACAAATGTAAAGAAGGGCAGAATCTATGTCACCACTACTGATCTCCTATAACGGGGATCCAGTGCAAATAAGGACAATATTATTTGCCATCATCAGTCTCCAGCCCCTTCCCTTTTTTTCACTATATTTTGTTGTTTAGCCAGACTTGAAGAATTAGTTTTATCTAATGAAGAGTAAGCTAGACATTATAATCTGTTGGCTACTTTTGTAATATTGTCAGTAGAAATAATGATTTATTGTTGGCAATTGAAAGATCTTTGAATCATCATATAGTGTTCTTGATATTTAGTCAGCCATGAATTTGGTCTTATATACTCCCTCCGTAGGATGTTATAGCAGCATTTGGTTTTCCAAAATGTGCTAATTTTAGTTCATCCTGGAAAACGAAATGTTGCTATTAAAGTCAGTCAGAGTGAGTGTTAATAAAAGAATTCTTAAGTATATTGCTGTGTCAGGCTATCCTTTTTGGAATAAAAAATGATTTACTGTTTGCAATCAAGCCATCCAACATGTATGTCACCAGTTCTAGCACAACAACGGAAATTGTATGCTGTAATTTACTGCTTAAGATAAGGATTTCACTCTTTTCTTATGTTGTACACGATATACAGGTTACATGTGAGTGGCCTGGCCTACCTGCTGGAGTCAAATTTGATCCCTCTGATATAGAACTCTTGGAGCATTTGTCAGGAAAAATAGAGCTCTCAAAGCCTCACATCTTTATTGATGAATTTATTCCAACAATTGAAGCTAATGAAGGAATTTGCTATACTCATCCTGAAAATCTTCCAGGTAAAATATCTCTCACCAAATAGTGGAAACTTTTTACCCCTATTGCAACTCGTATAATTCCCAACAAGCTAGCGACCTTGACGAAATTCTTACAAGTCCCTACATCATGTACGACAAGGTGACATTTAAGGACATTTCTTCCCATTACGTGTCTCACATGGTTTCCCAATCCGATGTATGTGAAGATGTGGAAAATCTCCCATCCATGATGGACAATATCATTTGGTCGTCCGGACCAAAATGCACAAAAATCAGGCTGTAGGACTTGGAGTTAAATATTTTGTGAACTAGTTCTTTAAATAATGCTGAATGTGGCTTTCTTCTTCTTTAGGTGTCAAGAAAGATGGAAGTAGTGTGCATTTTTTTCACAAAACATCTAATGCATATACTTGTGGTCATCGTAAGCGTCGGAAGATCCATGGCTCTCACAGTCTGGTTGAGGAAAATGTTAGGTGGCACAAAACTGGTAAAACCAGGCTAGTAATTGAAAATGGAGTGCAGAAAGGCTGTAAGAAAATAATGGTTCTGTATAAAAGCACAAAAAAGGGGTCCAAGCCAAAGAAATCAAATTGGGTGATGCATCAGTACCATCTAGGATGTGAAGATGATGAAAAAGAAGGTGAATTTGTGGTTTCGAAAGTTTTCTATCAACAACAATTGAAGCTGGTAAGTGAAAAAATTGATGATAATATTCCGGACCATGATGAAGAAGATGCTGTGAGTTTGAGGTGGAGTCCAAAAACACCCAAGACAGATACACCACAGCCACCTTCACGAGGAAAACATCGATATGATGAGCTTGATGAAGAGATAAAGCAAGAGTACTCACCTGGAAAGGTAAATTAAAATGTGTTGTGCTTTCATCTGGAAAGTTATAAGATACCTCATGTTTATTCAGTACTAAAATTTTCTGAGTTACTATTTTTCCATACTATTATTATTATGTCTAGTATTGTTATAATTTCCAATTATCAAGACCAGTATCTTGCTGTGTACACCTTTACAGTCTCATGATATTGTCTGCAGATCATGTCGATATTGTAACACCTTGCATTTGCAATGAGCGTGGACTTTTGCATTCTTTTTTGATAAATTACTCTTTTGTTCTCTCACACAGGATATAGGGGCAATTCCAAAGACTCCTGCAGCCTCTTTTTGTGATGCTGATGTTAAAGAAGAGAAAGTAGAGCCAACTTGGTGGGCTGGAGAATCTCAAGCTGTTGATGATGAGCCAAGTGCAAATAATATTAATGATCCACTGTTGTGCCATGAAATACTTGATAGTAACGCCTGTCAGGGAGAACTAGGCCTTGACCATGTTCCTTTCTTCTCCGAGTTTGGTGGTAGCGAAAGTGCCAAACTTGAAAGAGCTGCCCACCAAGTTGGAGGGCTTTCTGATCTTGATAATTTGGAACTGGGCACACCGCCAGACTTCCAGCTCTCTGTAAGAGATCCCACTGCCAATTATTATTCATTTTGCTTCATGACATTGCTCCTCAACAATGCCCGACACATTTATTCATTTCCACTCTACAATTGCATTAATACAGTTCATTATGCAGGACTTGCAGTTCGGCTCTCAAGATAGTATCTTTGGATGGCTAGACCGTCTCTAGATCAAATACATTATGAACACGGAGGACCCAATTTTGACATATGTACAAAGCTCGATGAAGGGTGAGGCCCAAGAGCTTCAAATCTGTAAATTCCTTGGAACAATGTTGCTTTGTACCATTTTGTGAAACACATTGGAGGGATTGTTGGCAAGGCCAATGAAGACGGAACTATGTGGGGACTATTTTCAACCGTCCTTTTATGGCATAGTTTTTTTTACTGAATATATTATCGAACTTTATTATGGCTTCAACTGTGGTAAACTTTTAGACGTATTTAACTTCATTTGTGAATAGCCAGATGGATTTTTAATGGGGAAACATGAATGCAGTTTGTCTATACGTGCAATGCTATGAAGTCTGAGCTTTTAAGCTACTTTTGTGTGATGACCTAGCTAAACCAGATACATATGTTCGAATTTTATCTTATTTTTATCGGGAGGCAAGGATCTTTCTTCACAATAATCTTTTTTTACCTTAGTGCTTTGGAGTATCATGTCTATCCGAATATTAAGCTAAGAAGTTTCAAGTTCTATTCGCAATCCTCTTCTTAGAGACATTTTAGCAGCTCTTAAATGGGTAGTTAGCATTTATGTGAAATGGGGAATGCACCTTCTCTACCACATGAAAAGCTCGTATGAGGGTCATATTGGATGTCAAGGTTTGTAACTGCTAGACAGTTATAGACGATTTGCCACCTCCTAAACATACATATTTGATGATAATCAATGGTAACAGGGGATAAATGCCTGGCCAGTCTTCCTCAATGCAAATATGCAACGCATTGTTTCCTTCGGCTAATCATTGTACTCGAAATTTGGCATGTGGGTCGTATGACGGCCAATTCAACCGTATATACGCGACTCACATGAGGTGGATATGGTCTGGGCTTGTGTCATACAGCCCATTTCGTTGCTGGATAAATTTGAAATATGTGATTTTCGTCTTTCTCCATCTCTGCATTATGCAGTTGATTATTTAACTTTGGGTAAATTGCACTTGATCCCTATGAATTATAGTGAAATTGTACTTATAAATTATGAAAATATGCACTTAATACATATATAACTTAATTATCGGATAATTTTAACCCTGATATCTCTTACCAATTTTACTTCAATTTTAAGGTATGTAGGAGCCATGTAGATCATGATAAATAGTTAATTTTTCTTACATTGGGGAAAGCAAGGTTGTCGCATTGTCATTGTCATGTAATATGTTGGTATGTATCCACCGTCTTTGCCAGATGAAAAGAAGGATGTAGTAAATGGATGAAAAACGTGGATTTATTAGTAAAGAGAAATAAAACTGTATCGATGCATAAGTTATAGGGTTAAGTGCATATTTTCATAACATAAGTCATAGGGATTAAGTACAATTTTGTCATAATACATAGGAGTCCCGTGTAATTTACCCTTTTAACTTTCTACTTGAACCCCAAAAAAAAGAACTTTCTAATTTGTCTGGTGGAGGCCGGATGAATTGCTTCATTAAAATTGTTTTATCTTGCCTAACCGAATTCAGAGGTGGGCATAGTCATGTGATCTTTGAACCCGTCAAAAAAATTGTCTAGCTTTCCGGTCAAATGGTACAGCACAAATTTTTGGGAAGGAAGTTGACGGGCAAGAAATGTAAAGGCTTAGCCGCAAATATAGAATTTAACAGAGTCGCAAAAGCCCTGATAGACTCAAAAGTTAGTATTTCCATCTCGCAAGAACAAAATCAAAGATTTTGTAAAAAGTCAGTACAATGATAAGCAGGAAGCATATTTAGTCTTAAACAACTGACAAATATTGGTCTTAAAATGAGCTTGGCATATTTGGGCTCCGCAAAATCTGCCCAGTTCTAACATTTTAAACCTATATATTGCTTGTTTATTCATTATATTCTCTCTAGGAATTAAATAAAAGAATACTTTTCTACCCGACAAGGCAAGCCCCAAGTTACAAAATCTGACAGAGATCAAATACCCAAAGTCAAACATCGCACGCGCGCCGCCAGTAGGATCACGTGTGCAGACGTGTCGAATGATTAGGGGATGAATTGAATTCAAAGACTGGGGAGAACCCAGAATCCCGGCTTGAGTATCCCACGTGATTACGACACCAAAATTGATCTGTTTTTTTTTGTAATATTGATCTGCTTGTTAAAATAATTCAAAATTAAGGTTGGCTGAGGTAATTATTATGTGAGTGATTAAGTGAAGTGTTATTTTCAATTAGGACTTAAGCAAATGAGGCAAGACTTTGTTTTGCAGGGTAAGTAGTAGAAGCATTTTCTGTGAGTGATTAAATATACTGGGCTAATCCGGAGAGACAAATGAAACAGAAAAGGACTGCTACTTCAGATGGCAGAGCAGTAGCTAGGGAAGGGATGAACATGACAGACAAAGACAGAGTGAATTAGTGCTGAGCCAGTTAATTAAGGGCCGCTGTGAATGTTGGTGATGTTTTCAGAACTTCGGACGTCAGTTTGTAGGTGTTCAGAGTTAATTCAAGGAGAGTTCTGCAGCTGATAAAAGCAAAAGATGAATAAGAGGTGAGAGTTTAGAGGACACGGCCCGTGTGCATGCATGGGCATGGCAGAGAGCAGAGAGCAGAGAGCAGAAAGCCGAAGGATGGATGATTGGAGAGCCTGCAGCCTTTGTGGCTTATCATGTTTCAATGAAGTTAATGGAGGGAGAAAGGCCCGTCCATATTTGTTGAAAATTGCACCCGTTTCAAAGAGAGGCAGAAAAGATGGCCTTTGTTGTCCCCCCATGTGCTTCATCAAATATACAGATAGATCATGTGACAATATATGTGACATGACAAGTTTCACTAGACTCTCCCACATACTTGAGAGATGTGCCTGCCTTGATCTTCTTCTTACCTCCCCCGTCTCGTCAATGAACTGAAGCCTAAAGTCCTGGACCTCCTTGGTGTAGGACACATTTGTCAGCATGTTAATTATCTGAATTATGGAGGCAATGTCTGAAAACTGCTGAAAACATCTATCCAACGTATATGCATCTATAATCTATATAATCGCACGCTTTCTATGGTTCTCCCTTATGAGCCAGATATAATGGGCTGATGTTTAGATAAAAAAAAGGATATAGTGGGCTGATTTATGCAACAAGAATTTTTATAGCAGTGTCAATCATTTGCTGCATGTGACAGAAAATGAATAGCAAGCTGAACGTATGTATCAAAATAGCGTATATAGAAAGCTGAAGGTGCCGAATGTGACACGTGGCTAGAAAGCACTGGGTCCAACTAAGATCAACGGCGCACAAGCTTTGTGTGCGTGAACCGTCTGTTTGGCACCAAAATAGCTGAGCGCACGCGTAAAGCATGTGCGCCGTTGATCTTGGAGATCGACAGCTCCCTGGAGTATTGTGCCAGGGATACCCCATAATTTCTCCTTTAGATGGGCTAACATTTCGCATCATAACGACTTTTTTTTTCTATATAATCATCAGAATGCTTTTTGTATATTGAATCTCGCATCAGACCTTTCTTTGACAGATGATAACATGATAAGGCATTTTAATTCTGATTTTTTTGGGTATAGAAGATTTTACTTCTCATAAATAGACATGAGCTTATACCAACCCTGCGACACCGTTTTCCAAGACCACAGACTGGACTTGGTTTAGATAGAGTGGAGCTTGATAATCACAAAGGGTAGCCCATCAGGTTGAGTTCAATAAATACTGCAGCGAATGAAGGGCAGAGACAGAATTTTCTTCTTAAATTCTTGTCCACCTAGCTGTACCAAGCCACAATGCAGCAATGAGTTAGCTAGATTCTTCCTTCTTCATCATCTTCTTCTCTGGTTGCTTACCATGGTAGCTGGATTAATGCAACATAAATGAAACTTCTTCTTTTTCCAGAGAAGTGAAACTTCATATTTCATTATCTGCAGCAATAAGAGGAGAAACAATTTACCTAGTAACTTGTGATACAATTTTTAGAAAAAAAAAAAGAAAGTAATACAATTATCTCTCCTTCAAATCTCTCACCAAGTTTATCCCTAAAAATCTTACAAAAACTTTCACCGAACTCCATCCTACACTGTAAAAATACAACTCTCAAGTAAGCAATTTGTCCTCAGCAAACAAAATTGACAATTGAACTCTTTCGCATAACTTTTAGTCAAATAGGAAGTATCCTTTTCTCAATCTTATGTACGGCTTAATTATGCATTCACTTCATATTCTTGGAAAAAAGCGCTTCAAATTTCAATAAAATATGATTGTGGTATCATAAAAAAAGTGATATTATGGTGCTGCAAATGCATTCATACATTCTCAAAGTTATAACTCACGTTCATTTGAAGGAACACGAGCACATAAGGTTTCAAAAATAGTTCATACGGTTGCGCCACCTTTGACAATGGGTTTGAGACAGTAGTATCATTTATTAGTAACTAATTTTTCCAATATTAATCATGCAATCTGTAATTCAAAATTAAGTTCGAGTGATTATGTATTCCTTGCGTCTGGTGGCACGGATAATTACATAAAATGGAGTATAAATAACAATTATCCTATCATAATCTGTAGACTTCCAAAGGTCAAAGCGGAAGTATCCACTTTTCCATATTATATAAAATTATCCCATGAAGAACTGAAAGACGTGAAGAACAATGCACTTGTTATAATAAAAAAAAGAACTACTTATCAAAAATTTACATTGGTGGATAATAAACTTCAATAATGTAAGTTACGGAAGTTCAGCTTCCTGAATAATCCGTACATATTTCAAAATGGCATCCATACAACCATTGATATACATTCATATCATTAGCCTTAGAATAGACGGAAATGTAGTGACTACAAAATGAACTAGAAGCTAGATAGGTATGCAAATGCAACGATGCCTTTTCATATTTGGTCTCATGCACCAAAATAAGAACATAAAATGATGCCTCTTTCGTCTTGAGCTCCCTTCCATGCATATGAAGGAAGATAAAATTTCATTGTAACCTAGCTACAAAGAAATCAGGCAACTCAGGATAGTGAAGAATATCTTCCACGCCAGTAGGATGAATCCCCGGAAAGCTTCTTGCAACCTCCTCATAAAACGCTGACAAGGGCTCATGAGTCTGAGACAGTCCTCCCAATGCGTCGAGCTCCATTGCAACAACATGGTGATTTGGCTCGTCATGGCTGAAGCCCTGGATGTTGGAATCCAGCTGATGGGTTTTCGTTGAGTTGGAAGATTTAGAGGGTTTTGGAAGGAACCCATTTATGATTTCTTGCAGTAGGCCGGATTCTTGCCGTTCCAGGCCGAAGAAGTCTTCCATATCCGAGTCTAGGGTTTCCTCCATGGGACAATGAGCATTGTCATTAGGGTTAGGGTTCTCGAGGAGTGGATCAACAAGAGGAACACCAGGATGATCAACCGGATTAAGGGTCGTAAAGTGATCAAAATCCATTGACTTGGTTGACTGGTTAATGTCACTGAATGTAAAGGGAGAATCGGTGTAATTCAAAGGATGGAGAGATGGAGTGGAAGAGGAAGAGGCAGCAGCGACCAAGTCCCGGAGGAAAGGAGAATGATTGGAGATGTTGCTGTGAGGAGGATTCAACGGCCAGCCATGTAGTTCAGAGGAATGATAATTGTATGGGATTTGCTTGGGGTGGTAGTAGCCGAAGAGGCTTGAAGGAGGTGGGGGTAGCGGAGTAGATGAAGGAGGAGGATAGCAGAAATTGGTGCGAGCCTTAAGGCCACGCATCGCCCTTGCGGCGGAGTCGTAGGCGCAAGCCGCCTGCTCCGCCGTGTCGAAAGTCCCCAGCCATTTCCTCTCCTTCGAGAGCGGGTCCCTAATCTCAGCCGCATATCGACCCCACGGCCGGCGCCGGACTCCCCGATACCTCATCGGCGTCCCGCCCGCTGCCGCGGCTTCCTTGCAAGAAGCTGAGCCTTGTTTTCGATTCTGTTTCATCTTGTGCTGCTGCTGGTGTTGGTCTTCCCTTGCTTCGTAGCAGTCATGCTGGTGGATCTTGTGAAGTTGCCTCAAGGCCTCGTCCATGTTCTCTCTCTACTCTTTCTGTGGCGTCTAAAGAGTACTAGGAAGGAGCACTTGCCATTTGGACGAGAGGTGTAGAGTGCGTTGTGTGTATTTATAGTGCGAGCTGGAGTGTTCTGGTGAGGTTTGAGTAAGTAGACTTTGGGAACTACAATACATGATTATGTGTGGGAAAGGAACAAGAAAGACTTGAATCCAATAGTGTCATTAGGCACCAAATACTAGTAAATAGTAGTAAAGACTAATTACTTGCTTGTGGTATGCAACTGATGCTGTTTTTACTTTAAAGAAGATATAATGGAATGACAGCTAGCAGCGTAGCTGCTGGGGTGTAATTGCATGAGAATGATGAAGATATGGCCTTTACTAAGGGAGATTGGGTGTTTTGATTGATGGGGCGTCTACAAATATCATTTTCTTGCTTGATTTATCATTCTTTATCCTGTTTATTTTTGGCAAATTTGCTATTCTAGTTGGTAAGGCCATTAGGACAAGCAACCAGGAGCTCAACTTAAAAGTAACCTCCTCCCTCCTCTAGCTAGGCGTCTTCTTCATGCAGTACTGTGAAGATATCCCTGTCTGCTCAAGGTCGGGGTCAGCATGATTTACACTGACGGCGCTCAGAAACTGTTGGCACGGTTTTTCCTTTCCATTGTCCGAGTATGTAAATGCTTAGCTATTAAACATAACTAGATTGTAGTTAAATACATGGGTTTAGCTGATGTTCAATTTAATGGATTCTTCAAAGACAGGGCCAGAATTCTTCCAACGAAAATGCAGACTGTTGTCGATTCAACTTAAGGGTCGATCTTTTTGGCTGCTAGTAGCGTGATGGACTCCTGGTTAGGGTTTGGAAACCAAGGTTCTGTCACGTGGATGTGTCGCATCTAGGTTTTTTTCCTCTTTTTGGTACATCTCATCTAGGATTTGTAGGGATTTAAAAGGTCCTGTTTAGGGTCTTTAGGCACTAGAGGTCTGATACACTTAAAAGGTGTATCTCTTTTTGTACCCAAGGGTCAGTCTCTCCTTTAATTTATTCCACCACCTTTCATGCTCTCTCTTGCATGGTTGAGTCGTCCTCTCAAATATTGATACGAGTGTTTCTTGGTACGAATCATTTCATTCAGTAAATTCCCTTCTATTTGACAAGATATATAATGCATGTTCTCTGGATCATCTGCATGACCTTTGAAGTTTAGATTTTCAAAAAAGCCAAAGTCAGCCATTTGCCAAGACTTTGCATTCACTTCCTCCGTTCAGACTCTGAACAGTGTGCAAAAGGGACTGTCAGTAGTTCTTGTCTGTATGAGATTTAGAAAATCCACCAATATTTACATGTCTTACAATGGATTATTTGAACAAGATTAGATGATAAGAGATGAATGGATGGGGGCAAAGTGGACAGAATTAGGGGAGGGCAAAGAATTGAAGGCTAGTTAGATTTTAACGACAAAAGAAGATCCTGTCAGAGGAAATACAACCGAGGGATAAAAACATCAGCAGCTTTTTCCGGGACTCTCTTGTCATAAACAGCAAACTCATAACTATTATATTCCTCATCTAAGTAGAAATGTAGCTCGAAAATGGAATGTCTGAAATGACTTGATGTCCAATCCTGTCAGCGGCTCCATGAATATATGCTGCTTCTAATCAATGGCGATGGCATTTGGTATTCAATTTTCCAATCGAAAGTTCAGATATCCCTGCTGCAAACGAGAAGCCCTGGATTTACTAGCGTTGTTTTGCAATGCAACTTTTGAATGGACCTTTTTAATGCTGAGATTCACGGGGGTGGTTGAGCTGAGCCTTCCCACAATTCCGCTCGGCCCCCTTTGCCTCACTTGACTGCTTTCATTCCTCTAGTGCCCACCTTTTACTTGTGATTAGGAAGATCATATCATAAGCTCTGAAGAGGAGATTTTGCTGATATATTACAGGGACAAACTTCTGATCAAAGTTGAATAACACTCACATTCGCCGAGCTCAGCTAGCTAGTAGCTTGGCATGGATTAAGCAACTATGAGTTGTGTATTATTATATGATAATAGTTGTCATCATGAATTCAACAACGTACTCTACTCTGCCAGACTAATCACTCGAGTGTGGATAATGTCGTCCCATATTAGTAAGGGGCCGTTTGGGGCGTGATTATTGCAAAATATCCAGACTGGATATTGGATATTTACTGTAGTATCCATGTGGATTTTTACATCCAGCTGAAACACCTCATGAGGTGTTTCAGCTGGATATATAAAATATCCAGATGCTACAGTGTAGCAAAACATCCCATCTGGATGTTTTGCTTTTAATCACGCCCCAAACGGCCCCTAAGTAGGAGCAGACATCCACTTCATTAATGTTGTTAGCAAGGCTAAGATCTGTATTTTTTAATGTTGTTAGGAAGTTGGCACTAAAAAGGAAAACTTAGTGAATGTTATGTCTATTTCTAAGCCACACTAAATATGGGAGGTAGGGGTGTTCGCGGCCGGCCGCGTCCGAGGTGTCCGTGGCCGTGTCCGCGTCGGTAGAAATTGTCTGTGAATTCCGGCCACGGACACGGCCAAGGGACCTCGGACAGCCGTCTGTCCGAGGTCCGAAGAGGAGGGGCGGCGGCCGGCGGAGTGGAGGAAGAGGGCGGCGGGGTGGGGGGGAGGAGGGTGCAGTCGCAGAGGGGAGGACGGGGTCATCGACGCGGTCGCGGTCGCGGAGGAGGAGGGGCGACGACCGCGTCGATGACCGGAGGAGGAGGGGCGGCGACGGCTCAAAAAAAATGATTTTTACCTGGATTCCGGCCGCGGAGGAGGGACGGCGCCGCGGCGGAGAGGAGGGCGGCGGGATCGCGGGGAGGAAGGGCGGCGGGGGTCGCGGAGAGGAGGGCGGCGGGGGTCGCGGAGAGGAGGGGTGGGGTGGAGAGGAAGGGCGGCGAGGTCGCGGGTAGGAGGGACGGGGGTGGAGAGGAGGGCGGCGGGGTCGCGGCTCGCGGGGAGGAGGGCGGAGGCAGAGGAGGGGTTGGGGGGGGGTGGCGGGGTCGCGGGGAGGAGGGGCGGGGTGGAGAGGAAGGGCGGCGGGGGTCGCTGCTGGCGGGGAGGAGGGCGGAGGCAGAGGAGGGGTTGGGGGGGAGGGGGGCGGGAGGGGGGGGGTGAATAAAAAAGGAATTGTCCGTGTCCGTGTCCGTGTCAGCCGGACTTTCGGACACAGACAAAAAACTCCCGGACAATTTTATACGGACACGGACGCGAACAACCTCTGTCCGCGTCCGTGTCTGTCCAGGAACACCCCTAATGGGAGGTCATCACCTGAATGGAAATTTCTATCGGCAAAGATATACTGGACCCCCAGTGAAAAAGTATAGCCTCGAACATGTAGGTTAAAGTAAAATAAAAGGAATGAAATCCATGTACAACTTCTAGTGTCATAAGATTAATTCAGTTTGGCCATTCTTGGTAGGGCATCCTCCCTCAAATCTAGAACTCATATGGAGTACTAGCAAGTACACCCTTAATGAAAGCATAATTAATTGTATTCATAGCTCCCGCTCTTTGAAATGCCATTTCAATGTTGTTTATGCCAAAACCATGTGAAAGGCCATCTAATCAGAACATAGATTGCATGCTTAGGATCATTCAATGAAAATAAGCTGTTAGAGATTTCGGATCAGCATGGGAAGCTGTAGCAGATATTTTATTGAATTAAAGCTGCCATTTCAACATCAATCGCATTATAATGTCTCATAAGACAAAGGGTCCATCTCTAAATCAATCTCTTTATCATTAAACGATGTTTCAAGGGTGGTCTATAAAACATAAGCTACATTTCCATGTATCACCCAGAAATGCCCAGACAAGCCTATTCTCCCAGCCTGCACATGAATAGTTGCAGTAAATAAGCCCACGCAGAGGATGTGGGCAACATCTCACTTCAGAATTCCTCATGATAACAACTTTTTGGATGTAGGCATGGTGGCCTAATGAACAGAACACAGATATCAGCGTGATAGATAAGTCAAAGCTAGCTTTTACTACGGTTTTGGCATAGATTGGTAGGGATATCTTTTGGAAGGGAGAGGAGGATCAGTGGCTGTCGGCCCAACCTTGCAAACCAAAAGGCTGCAGGCATGTTCAACTTGTACAAATGTTTATGACTTCAAATTAGTCTTTTCATTTTATATGAATGAGTATTGCTATTCCTCCCGCTTATTTATCACGGCCAACCACACGGGCCACTCATGGATCAGCATCTCCATCAGTGGCCCGTGAGGTTGGCTGTGATAAATAAGCGGGGAAGAAGCATTTTTCTATATGAATGTATACCCTGTTTCTTTTCTAGTCTCTACTGGCTTTTCTGTTTGTATACCAACAGAAAATACTCTTCCTCACATAGTTTTCAGCTTCTCTCTGAATATTGGGAAATTGAAACAGTACCTTCTCTCTCGTGCATAGTTTTTTGAAAGATCTCATCTCTGCGAGGATACCAGGTCCATTTGCAGAAGGTCAAGTTTAGAACACGGCGGATAATCGTCATGAATTTTGACCCATGACGAGAGAGTGAGATGGAATAAGAACAGATTAGATTGAACACGAGTTGATGGACAGGCCTGACTACTTTCAAAAGGGCCTTATGCATGACTGCCATAGGCACATCCTTGAGTTTGAGGAAATCTACACTCAAAGCTTGGTGGCTGTGACTCATAAAAAGCACTTTTTACTGGCAAGATTGAAGGCAGTTTGGTTGCTTTATTTTCTCTTGCCAAGTGAATGTACACATGCACAATTATGCAAAAAAAAAAGAGTGAATATGTATCTGCACTAATGTTCAGACTTAGAGCATTCCTTTTCTTCAGATGTTCGTTTTCGCAAATGACTATTTCCTAAACCTTGCATTTAGGAAGTTTTGTCATGGAAAATACACTTTCAGAACTTCGCAACAGAGTTGCAAGTACCAAATTTGCATGATGGTACATTGCCCCAGTACGAATATAGAGCTAGCAGAGGGGCCAATAGGCCTTTCATTTGTGCCTTTGATTGATGACATATATTAATATATAAAAAATGCTACGCACGTCCAGGAACACTCACCACAATGAAGGGATAGTATCTAATCAGAACTAAACAGTTTTTCAAATTGCAGCCACAGTTTAATGTCAATCATCCCACAGGGTAGCGGAGTATAAGCTGTAAACAAATTTTTTCTCGGATTTTATTATTTTCCGTAATTTTCAACGAATTTATTTTTTACAAAAATCTCGATCAGATCACGCCGAGATCAGCCCCAGATATAGGTGAGATTTAAATAATTTTTATTTTTTTTCTTCTCCTGATTTTTAGTATTTTTGTGTAATTTTCTTCGAATGTATTTTTACAAAAAAATATTTTTTTCTTTAAATCTAGGCAGGATCTAGGCGACGATAAATATTTTATTATTATTATTTTTCTTCTGATTTTTCAGTATTTTTGAGTAATTTTCAGTGATTTTTTTTTACAAAAAGGTAAAAAAAATTCCGTTAAATCTGGGTCAGAACTCGACGAGATCAGCATGAGATGTCGGCGAGATTTTGTTTGTATTTTTTCGGATATTTATTATTTTCCGTAATTTTAAACGAATTTATTTTTTTTAAATAAATTTTTGTGTAAATCTCGGCAAGATTTCGCCGAGACCAGCCCGAGATCTCGGCAAGATTAAATATTTTTTCTATTATAGTGTAATTTTATTCTAATTTATTTTCATATAAAAATCATTTTTTTAAAAACTAATTGGGATAATTATTATTTTCCTTCATTTTAAACGATTTTTTTTACAAAAATAATTTTTTGTACAAATCTCGGTAAGATCTCGCCGAGACAGCCCGAGATCTCGGCGATATTAAATATTTTTTTTGCGGATTTTTGTTATTTTTGGTAATTTCAAAGGAATATAATTTTTTTTATAAATCCAGGAAAGATCTCGCCGAGACCAGCCTGAGATCTCGGGAAGATTAAATATTTTTTCTATTTTTTATTCTCATTTTTTAGTATTTTTGGGTAATATTGTGAATTTGTCTAAAAAAAGCAAAAAACAAATTCGACAAATCTCGGTCAGAACTCGCCGAGATCAGCCTGAGATCTCGGCGAGATTTTGTTAGTAATTTTCGGATTTTTATTATTTTCCGTAATTTCAAACGAAATTTTTTTTACAAAAAATAATTTTTTATAAATCTCAGTAAGATCTCGCCGAGACCAGCCCGAGATCTCGGCGAGATTAAATAATTTTTTTATTTTTTATTTAGTAGTTTAATTTTCTTGTAATTTATTTTCACAAAAAAATCATTTTTTAACTCTAGGCAGGATCTCGCCGAGATCAGCCCGAGATCGCTGATCTCGGCGACCATAATTATTTTTTTATTGTTTTTATTCTGATATTTTAGTATTTTTTATAATTTTCGGTAAATATTTTTTAAAAAAGAAAAAAATCGTTAAATCTCGGTCAGATCTCGTCGAGATCAGCCTGAGATGTCGGCGTGATTTTGTTTGTATTTTTTGGTTTTTTATTATTTTCCGTTGTTTTAAACGAATTTTTTTACAAAAAATGTTTTTTTGTACAAATATCGGGAAGATCTCGCCGAGACAGCCCAAGATCTCGGCGAGATTAAATATTTTTTCTGATTTTTATTATTTTAGTGTAATTATCTGCTAATTTATTTTCACAAAAAAATTATTTTTTTAAAACTAGGCAGAATCTCGCCGAGACGATCCTGAGATCTCGGCGAGCATAAATATTTTTTTTACTATTTTCTAGGATCTTGTTTAGTTTTCTGTGAATTTTTTACAAAAAAAAAAATCATTACATCTCGCTAACTTTTCAGAGATTAGCATGAGATCTCGGCGTTATTTTGTTTGTATATCTCGGTAAGATCTCGCAGAGATCAGCCTGAGATGTCGCTGTGATTTTGTTTGTATTTTCGGATTTTTATTATTTTGGAGTAATTTTTTGTTAATTTATTTTCACAAGAAAATTATTTTTTTAAAACTAGGCAGAATCTCGCCGAGAAGAGCCTGAGATCTCGGCGAAGATAAATATTTTTTTACTATTTTTTATTCTATTTTTTAGTATCTTGTTTAGTTTTCTGTGAATTTTTTACAAAAAAAATTCATTACATCTCGGTAACTTGCCGAGATTAGCCTGAGATCTCGGCGTTATTTTGTTTCTATATCTCGGTAAAATCTCGCCGAGACCAGCCCGAGATCTCGGCGAGATTAAATAATTTTTTATTTTTATTCTGATTTTTTAGTATTTTTTAATATTTTCCGTAATTTGAAATGAATTTATTTTTACAAAAAATAATTTTCTTATAAATCTCGGTAAGATCTGGCCGAGACTATCCCGAGATGTGGGGGAGATTAAATATTTTTTCTATTTTTGTTTAATTTTCTGTGAACTTTTTTACAAAAAAGTAAAAAAGTCGTGAAATCTCGGTCCGAACTCGGCGTGATTTTGTTTGTATATTTTCGGATTTTTATTATTTTCTGTAATTTTAAACGAATTTATTTTTGCAAAAAATAATTTTTTTGAATAAATCTCGGTAAGATCTCGCCGAGACCAGCCTGAGATCACGGCGATGTTAAAGATTTTTTCTATTTTTTATTCTAATTTTTTACTATTTTCTGTGAATTTGTTTACAAAAATGTAAAAAAAAATTCATCAAATCTCGGTCCGAACTCGCCGAGATGCTGATGTTGGCGACATTTTTTTGTATTTTTTTTCTAATTTTTATTATTTTCCGTAATATGAAAAGAATTTATTTTTACAAAAAATATTTTTTTTTTATAAATCTCGGTAAGATCTCGTTCAGACTAGCCCGAGATGTCGGCGAGATTAAATAATTTTTCTACTTTTTATTATTTTAGTGTAATTTTCTGCTAATTTATTTTCACAAAAAATTATTTTTTTAAAACTAGGCAGGATCTGGAGGAGATCTGCTCGAGATCTCGGAGACGATAAATATTTTTATCATTTTTTAGTGTTTTTTTATAATTTTCTGCGTATTTATTTACAAAAAAGTAAAAAAAATCGTTAAATCTCGGTTAGAACTCGCGGAGATGTGCCGTTAAATCTCGGTGAATTGTGTAATTTTCTTCGACTTTACATCTCGGACGGAACTAGCCGTGATCAGCCCGAGATCTCCGCAAGATTAAATATTTTAATCTTTTTTTTTTGGTTTTTTATTATTTTTTTGTAATTTTCTGTGAACTTTTTTTATCAAAAAGTAATAAAAAAATTCGTTAAATCTCGGTCTTGGAGAGATCAGCGTGAGATTCTCGGCAAAATGAATTTTTTTTACAAATTTTCTGATTTTTTTATTATTATTTGTGCAATTTTCATCAAAATTATTTACAAAAAAATAGTTCTTTTATAAATCTCAGCCCGCCGAGATGAATCTCGAGATTACATATTTTTTTATTATTTTTGTGGATTTATCGACTATAAGACAAGTGTCCTCCACCACATGTTAAACTGCATACATGTTTGCACAACCTGTCCTGAACCCCACGATTATTGCCACTAAATGGAACAAATATGTCAATATTAAAGATTGTGCTCCCAAATCCACAAGGCAGTAGTTATACTACACATAAGAAACACCCCTTATCAATCGAGGTCACATGCCATATGCCATATTCCAAGAATTCAATACTCATTAACAAATATATTTACCACATCCTCTTTGCACCACCAAGAGGAATCGTGTTAGAACCAGAAATTAAGTTTCGATTGCCAAAACCTCGCCCTCGTGTCCGGAGAATTCCTGTAGAACCTGCCATACACAAAAGGAAATCATAAGACACCCACAAGGGAATGCATTTCAGTGAGAATAATCTACATTTATTTTGATAGGTAATAAGCTACATACTCCTTCCGTCCGGAATTATTATCTCCATAAATCTTTCCAATTTTGAAAAACCTTATGGTGATAATAATTCCAGAGAGGGAGTACTTACTTATGACTAACTACTTACATTAATAAAAAAAACTTCCAAGCACGATTCAAAAAAATAACCAGCACTCAGAACAGTTCACAATGTCATCATCATCTCTTCAAGTAAAATGACATGATTCTTTTGGGCCAGAAGGGTTGTCAAAAGGTAACAAGTGGTCAATCTGGGATAACATATCCTTGGCATTGAGGCTGAGAAAAGTGGAAGGAACAGGTTGGGAGAAGATTCTACCACTGAGTCAGATAACAAGTTGGCGGTCAAGTTGAAATACCCAACATCATGAAATACTCACAGATAAAGTTGTTTCAAGTTACACGTGTATCAATTTTTTATTTATTTCGAAGTATCAAATTAAAGGCTATCCTACTACAAGCTAAGTTGCGAGTCAACTATTTCAGTGAAGTCCTCAAATTTAAATTTATTTCAGAATTTAAACTTGCATCGAACTTGAACAACCAAGGAAAGTAATTCAGGATTTTTTTCCTAGTCCCATTCAAACCATAGCTAAAAGGATAACGCTAAGCAGATCATTAAAAAACTGTGCAGACACATACTTTTTACAAAAAAATCTATAGCATTATAGAACTTACCACCACCTCCACCAGATCTAGTCAGGTTGGCCAGTGCAGGACTAACTGCCTGACCAGCTTCACGTAGGATTTTAATAAGTTCCTTGGCAAACCTTCCATTGGCATGGGTAAAAAACGTGTAAGAAGTACCCCTTGCACCAGCCCGACCAGTTCTTCCAATCCTGTGAATGTAATCCTCAAGGCTGGACGGGAAGTCATAATTAATCACGCATTTGATATCTTTAACATCTGAAGCAAAGGCATGAGAAAACGTAAGATTATTTAAAAGGTCATATTAGAAGATACCCAATTTGTATGAAAGAAATATGAAACTGTCCTTATCCCTGCTCTTTCCTATATTAACATTTCCTGAGCAAACATAATGCACACACTTCCAAACCAAAGGTGCCCACCTTAACCTCATGCTGCAGGGATAAGGATCACGACAATCCCTAAGTTTAGCCCAAAATGAGCTGTTCTGAGTCGATTGGGCTGCCAAATGAACCAGTACCACAATGGGCGGCAAGAATCACAACATGTTACCTGACATTTGAAGACAATCCCCTTTCCATGAGGAAGCTGTTCACGTATTGCAGGTTTAAATAATCTCCACAGTAATGCTTAAGAGAGAAAAAGAGAGAATTCCGATATCGAGCTAAGTTCCCTAAAACAAAGGTGTCATCTCCTTCCATTCTCAAAAATCATACTTTACATACACTAACACTGCAATAGTGTTCCAATTATTCAAGGTAGCAGGCAACAATTCCGTCCAGTGATCTCATCAATGTAGCATAGTCTGCAAAATTGTGGCACCTAAGGATAATACCATATCCCAGAACCAGAGTTAAAAAAACCTGTGAGAATGTATACCAAGATTTCTCTTTTCCCACAAAAGCCACAAGTTTTAACCCATCAAGCAGAAACTACACTACACTGGCAAGCAGCCCACCGACTCTTCCACCATTAAAAAGTCAATAAATGAACGACGACTTCGCTAACAAACCCAACACAATTTGGTCATACCAAGACCACGAGCAGCCACATCCGTGGCCGTCATTATAGGACTTCTCCCACTCTTAAATTCTGCAAGGACCCAGTCTCTTTCGCCCTGGCTTTTATCACCATGAATGGAAAGAGCAGGCCACCCATCCATTCTTAATTGCCGGGTCACCTGATCACAGCCTTTCTTAGTCTCTAAGAAGACAAGAATCCGACTCCCATCCATCAGTTCCGTCAGCAACCTAATCAGCCTGCAAAGACAAAAGTAAACCCAAAGGTCACCGCCAAAAGTAATTTCTTTTAGTTCCCACCAGAATCTATAATTAGCCTATTAGCCAAAACTTTCTCGAGAAGATGATCATTCACAATCATATAGGGCACGGAAAAAGAAAAAAATGAAGTCAATTATCCTTCAATTAAGATAGTAATAAAGATAAAAAGGATAAAGTAATATATCATAAAATGTACCACTATCAGAGAATCATTCACTTACAGCAAGAAAGAGTATAACACTGAACACATTAGCAAATGGTAGCATATCATAAATGAAAAAACATACATCACTGCTCATCTATGTTCATATAAAAGAAATTACAAAATCCTAGAACAAATTGCACATAAGAATATCATCATACAGATGCCTGAACATTAACAATGACCGTGATCCCAAAACAAAGTTGAGATTATTGTTTGAACTAATGTAATAAAATAGCCTTTTCCTCTTAAAGCTCACCTTTGGTACTTGTCATTTTCTGAGACAATCTCAACAATTTGATTTATAGATTGGTTAGCTTTCAGATCTGGAGATCCAACAACAACCTAAAAGACAATGTCAAACTTCAGTATCAATTTGTTTAAAAAATCCTACAACACACAATCAAACTTTCCTACCTTGTACGGATCATGTAAGAACTGCCTGGCCAAAGTTTCCACCTCTCTTGGCCAAGTCGCACTCCAATATAGTGTCTGCCTGTCAGGACGAATCTACAGTTGCAAAGAATCCCACTCAAAATTTCAAAACCATGTATACATTCAGATATATGGAACATACAAAAACAACAAACTATTTGAGGAAATCAGTTTGAAACTCAGAGTTATATACAATCACATACAACAAAATACAATGACAGCAACCAAATTTATCCATGACAAAACAAAAAAGCAAACATTTGCTCTACCTGAGACACAATTTTGCGAATCTGTGGTTCAAAACCCATGTCCAACATGCGGTCAGCTTCATCTAATACAAGGTAAGTGACTCTTTGTAGATTTGTATGCCGAGCTTCCAACATATCAATAAGCCGACCGGGTGTCGCGATCACAATTTCAACACCTACAAGATGTCAAAACAAAGTCAGTGAGAAATCCTACGAAAACTTCTAGAACATGTAGTAACACTAAAGTGATGCCATTTTGTTAAAATAAGCACCTCTTTGGAGATCTCGAATTTGTGGCCCCTTCGGCGCACCTCCATAAATACAAGTGCTTCTGACACTAGTTTGTGATCCAAATTTCCCAGCTTCTACCTGAATTTGAACAGCTAATTCCCGTGTTGGTGCTAACACGAGAACAATAGGACCTTCACCTTGTGCTGGAAACGTTGAAAAAAAAGTAAGCAAAACAAAGATCAGCACCATATGGGCACATACAGAAGTGGCACGCAACTACAATCCCCAAAGTTAAGTTGTCCTGTACTTTCTAGAACAATACTAACCCAATGGAGGTTGTGCATTCACATGGACAAGTGCAGGAAGCAAATATGCCAATGTTTTTCCCGAACCAGTCTCAGCAATACCAACCAAGTCTCTGCCCTTCAAAGCCATGGGCCATCCTTGAGCTTGAATCGGAGTTGGTTCCACAAAGCCACTTCTTTCAATTACCTGGAGGCAGAACCCTGTCAAGGAAATTCACATGCATGCATCAATTCAAACAATTCCCAGTGACTAAAGATACGTTGCACAAAGCCTAGCTTTTTACTAATACTTATTCAATGACGAGAAGTGACCGTTGTACTAAATTTCTGAAAAAAAACACACATTTTGCTCTATTTTTGAAGTAGTTAACTGGTGAGCATATAAATATGTACGCATTGAGAAACATTACTTGGAAAATTGGCCTCGTGGAATGCCCGAATCGGCTTTGGAATATCGCGACCTTCCACCGTAATATGACGACTCCTTCGGTAAAGAAGCACATCCTGCTCCGACATGGCTTGCACGGCAGGGCTCTCCACATAGAAATTCTTCTCGAACGGGATCAAATTCTCGAAACTCTCCCTCGGAAGCGCAACTGTGTTAAGCTCCGCCCGCCGCCGCATCCCGCCATCCCTCCCTCCAAATCGACCTCCATCAAACCCCCTACCCCCACCTCTCCCACCACCGCCCCCTCCCCGGTCAGATCCTCTCCCGCCACGCCCTCCCCGGCTCATACCTCGACCCCCACGCGCCCCACCGCCACGCCCGGACTCAAACCCCCTACCTCGACCCCCCGAGGGAGGAAAACCATTATAACCCCCACGGCCGGAATCGTGGCGGCCTCTGCCAGCGGCGAAGGGCAACGGCGCGGGGCCACCAAAGGAGGCGGCCGACGAACCGGGCCCCAAGTTGGGTGGGGGAAGGGCCGGGTTGAAGTGGCGCGCTCCGGGCGGCGGTTGCGCCGGAGAGAAGTTGAGGTCACTTCTTCTGTCGCGGTAGGAATTGGGATCGGCGTATCGGAGATCGAAGAGGCTATTCATGGCGCCGATCGGAGGGAGCTTCAAGCTAGGGTTTCAAGCTTCTTCCTTTGGCCGGGTTCCGGAGTCGGCGGGAGACGAGAGGAGGGAAGACGATATATCGGATCGACCGGAAAAGTTTATGGGCTGCTCGAAGTTGCACTTCTGGTTTCTAGGGCCACGGTCCACACAAAATGTAAAACCATAATGGGCCCAAGTTTGTGGGCTCGGTAAAGTTAGCTATACTTGAAACATAACATTCAAGCGATTAACAGTGATTTAAATAAAAACTGATTTAACGGTGATTTTGATCTATTTTAGGCCAAAGTTTTAAGAGCTGATTTTTTTCTGTTCAATGATGAGACCCACATGGCCACACTAGTATACAGAAATTTATTTACACCATCACAACATTTCTAGCTATGCATTAATTTAGATGAGATTAAGTCCCCTTGAGGATGTGACGAGAGAGAATTGAGGATAAGATGGCTCATAAAAGGGTGGAGTTAATTCTTTTTTTTTTTAGGAGGAAAAGGAATAACCAAAAAAGCGTTTCATATCTTGAACAAGGCCGTAATGGTTGAGCATCACCTATCTATAAAGCTGGAATAGGCTAAATCTACAAGCCAACAAGGAAATAAGCTGGAGTTGGTTGAAGCCTTGATTACTAATATAGTTTGTCGTCTTCACACGTACATGTATGCAGCTGCCAAATTGATTCGGTGTTGTCTTTGAGCATTGTCTAGGGCAGCTAAAAACCAGCCACAGATACCTGCAGACCACATCTTGGGAAGGAACTTTATATGATAAAGATGGCTACAAACTTTGAAACGTTCTTAAAGTATTTTAAATTTGTAGTCTTAATGAAGTCATTGGCAGCTCGTGGTTGAACACCAGCCCCTTGGAGGTTTTATGTTCCTATCGATCCTATGAGTGATTTGTCGAGTTAGGATGTGTTGAGTATAATATTTTGAGGTCTATTATCAGCCGCATCATCATCAGAAAGACAAAGGCAGATGCTCGTTTTAATTTCGAACGCCCGTGACAAAACCGTCCGAACTTGCTTCGAGTTTAAGGTTCATGGCCTCCACCTCCTGGTGGGGGATCTGAAACCCGACCTCCTCTTCCTGTTGGAGACTCAGCATGATGGAAGAGGAGTGGAAAAGCTCCACAGGCGGATTGATTGGATATGATCACTGTTTTGCAGTCCCAAAAGTGGGTCGCGGAGGTGGCTTAGCTGTTTTTTGGAAGGAAAGTTTACAACTTGAGATCTTGAGCTTCAGGAGTGATCACATCGACACTCGGATCTCTACGGATGGTAAAGCTTGGGGCTTCACTAGCGTCTATGGCAGACCAGAGGCGAGCAAATGCAATGAATCTTGGGACCTCCTCCGTTATCTTCATCGCCGCAAAACATTCCCTGGTTATGCAGCAGATAAGCTTTGATGTCCAACTTTGTTTGGGTATTGGCTGCCCCTCCCTCTTTGCAATGCCAGACGGTTTGGTGTCCCCCTCCTTTTGGGCACATTAAACTAAATTTCGATGGAATTGTTTTTTAGGGGGTGGTAAAATCTGGGATTGACATTTGCTTGAGGGATGATTTGGGTACCTTCCTGCGTCACCTTGTCAGTGGGACTAAGAGTGCTAAAGCTATTGAAACTTTTGCTCTATGTGAAGCTATCTCAGTGGCTACTTCTTTGGGAACCACTAAGGCTATATTTCAAGGGGACTGTTCTAACGCAATTTCTAAATTTAATGATCCCACCCGGGACTTGACTTAATTGGAACTTGTAGTCTCTAATGCTAACATATGCCTTTCCTCAATGGAGGAGGCCTCTTTTGTTCATATATTTAGAGAAACTAATGTAGTGGCTCATAGCCTTGCCAAGCATGCTCTCTTATTTGTATCTCAAGAATGGATTGGAACCCCTCCCGCTTTTTTGGAAGTTCCTCTCCGTCATGCTTGAATGAATTTCGCCCCTACCTGTTGCTAGTGTTTTCTCAAAAAAATAAAAATTTTGCTATCCGGTGGTCGACTTTTCAAGTGGCTTTCTGGGCGTTATGGGAGGGTCATACATTTTTTTTCCGAGTTCAATTACCAAAAAAAAGTATTGGAGAAAATCGAAGGACCTGCACTTCAAGAAAGACAGCTGCCGAGCTCTTTGCATGTCTATAGCTCAACATGGAGTACAAATGACAAAGACAAGGACAGATTATCAATAGAGTAGAGCAACAACCAGCACATACTAGATTCAGTACTTCTACTTTTAAAAAAGTACACTTCAAATGAAAACATGACACATCTAAAATCATGGAAGAGCACGAGTGTATGGCTAACTAGGGGACACCCCATGGCCCATTCTATCGATCATTTACTTTGTACGATAAATTGCTTGTTCGATGCTGAGTGACTTGTTCGGCTTGTCCGATGTTTTATTACTCGCGTATGCGCACACCTTACTTTTCTTAGAGTCATCTTATCATCATCATACTAACAATTAACAAAGCGTAACATGCAGATTGCAATTGGGAATCGGTAATGATCACGTGTTCTTCTCTTTGGCTCTTCAATTTGCTTGCAAAGGACTAGCGAGGGTGGCCGACGCTCATCGGCTAACGTATTGGAAGGATGTGCCCACTCCTGCGTGCCTCCTCGGGGAGCAGAAACCTTACTCTCCGATCACCAGTACCATTGCTTGAACCATATCCATCCTGCCTCCTCAAAGATGGCTTCAGGGGAGGTCTCTTCTCGAGATTCAACCGCTGCTGATCCCTCCTTACGCTCTCACTCTCAGTCTCATCATCGGCGGCATACACTCGCCTCGAATATTCCGCATTATTAGAACGTTTGTTCACAGTTTTACTACGTCTCGGACGATCTTGATTATGACCACCATGAAAGCAGCTGGGTCTTATGCTAATGCAACCTATATGTTCTTCGCGGTCGCCATGGCCATCTCTCGAACCGGCTCGACGCCGTCTCTCTCGACTGTCCGATCGCCGGTGGGGAGGATTATTGCGTGAGACCACCTCGAATCTCACACGTCGTTCACGTTCGTGCGTTCTACGATGAAGAGGTGGAGAAGGTGATGATTTGATTCCAAACACTGTACTTTCTTGTTCCTCATTCTCTCCTTCATCTTTTTCTTCATTCTCTTCATCTTTAGTTTGAGTTTGCTCTGGTGCCGCTGGTTGGCGGTGGAGTTGGGAATCGGAGGAATCAGCAGGGGTGAAAGCGCGGATGAGGGATCGGAGAGTGCGATAGGGGACAATGTAGAAGACGTTGCCGAGCTCGAGGACAGACTCCGGCCGGATCACTATCCAAGGATTGGTGAAGACGTCAGGCCGGGTGACGCAGTGCCTGGGGTTCTTGGCTATCACGTCCGCGGCCAGGACGGGGGCAAAATGGCTCTCCACAACCCCTCCCGGCCGGACCAGCTTCAGCACACCCTCCTCCCTTTTCACCACACCCATATTGTGTTCCCGTCTACTACTCTGTGCTTCCTGCTGCTCTGCAATATTGCTTTAGTAAACACGATGGAGGGCGGGGAAATGTAATAGTTGGGATGGTGCAAGCTTAAATAAGGTTCCAATGGCGGAGCTTCCAAGAGACGAAGCTTTGGAGGGAGATGGCTCCTTGTTCTATGTGACAGACGGTAGCTGTGGTTTGAATTGATTTGGAATGAAAAGTCCTAAGCAGTGGATTTGGATTAATCGCCGATCAGCAATTGGTTCCATTATGCCACTCTCTCCTTTTCATGTCGACGAGAGTCGCATCCACCATAATCAGTTTTCTTTATTCGCCAATTTCTCCATTTTTGCACGTTGGAATCTAGCCTTAATTGTTGTCTTAACCCTTGCCTTATCCGATGGCGGATGTCTTAGTAGGTAATTAGCCTAGACAAAGAGAATATTCCAAAGCATAGCACAGAAGGGGAATGTCAATGCTCTAGAATAACTAATTGAGATATTTATTCACAGTTCCATCAATTATTTCAACCATGAAACAGCGAGTGTACATCACAGTGTTTTGCAATAATTTTTTGGGGATCGATTATGAAAGGTTGATCTTATGACTTCATGGTAGACTCCTTCCGTCCGGAATTGTTATCACCATAAGGGTTTTCGAAATAGTTCATTTCGAAAACCCTTATGGGGATAACAATTCCGGACAGAGGGAGTATATGAGTTGATTTGATATGCACACCACAATAAGATAATATATCCAAGAAAAAGGCATTTCGTTATAAGATGAGGAACTCGCTAGCTAGAACGTATAATAAGCACATAATTATTGGCTGTGCGTCTAGACAACCATGTCGAATGGGCTTAAACATAATTATAGGTCAAAGTATTTGAAAATAATGCTTAACAAGACTGATGTCCTAAATTTGGTAATGTCCTAATTAACAAAATGTGCTGCCACGGGAGTGGAGTAACCCACAGAGGCGATGGCAAGATTGCATCTGCATCGCTCTTGTAATGACGCTCTATATCGCTATCCTCTAAGCAGAAAACACCCATATCACAACCTCCGTACAGATCATCGCAAAACCCTTACTCTAAATTGTCAGTAAAGTAGATGCAATTCCCTCTACAACCTTGATAGTCCTGAACACAAATAGAGTGTGATAAAAGGCTGGGGTGGCCTATGAGTAAATATTGGGAGGGCCTTTGGGGTGAGCGAGCAACCAAAAAAAGGCAATGATTTTTTTGACAAACGGGTGTTTGGAGCTTTTTATGGGGTGGCAATATCAGCGTTCTTATTATAATGACGTCTATAAGAATAACACTATATATGGAGCCATATATCTCACCAGTAAACATGTCATCAATGAAAAAACCATGACAATTATGATGCATAAACAACATTCTTTTCTGAAAATGAATTATGGATTTCTTGATTATAATATGAACAAATTAGTCCATACATTAATCAATGGAAGAAAAAATCACAAAAATTTTTTTTGTTAAAGAATTAATTATGCCATATTGTCTAATTACAAAAAACTTAATCCAAGAATGAGAGAATCAGCAGCTATGGAGCTAGCCTTGTCGGAGGGCATTTGCATGCTCCTGCACTACCTTCCAGGCCTCATTGACATGGTGCTCCTCCGTCAGCGTTGCCCCCACGGCGAACCGGATCATGTACACTCCGCCGACCACCGCATGCGTCATGTATGCCTTCCCCGACGAGTTGATCGACTCGAGCAGCCTCCGGTTCAGCTCATTCGCTTCCTCTTCCCCTGCCGAGCCCAAGTGCGACGGCGGAAGGAGGCGGAAGCAGACCATGGCGAAGTTCCGCGGCACCACCACCTCGAACCTCCTGTCCTGCACCACCATCCCCTCCAACATCTTGGCCATCTTGACGTGAGTCCTCAGGAAGGTGCGAAGGTTAGCTACTCCATAGCTCCTAAGCACCATCCACAGCTTGAGCGCCCTGAACCTCCTGCTCAGGGCCAGCTGCCAGTCCTTGTAGTCCACCACCTGCTTCGACTCGGTGGCCTTGTTCCGGAGATACTCCGGGTTGGTGGAGAGGGCCTTTACCAAGGCGGAGGGATCCTTGACCCACATGCAGCAGCAGTCGAGGGTGGTGAAGAACCACTTGTGGGCGTTGAAGCTCAATGAGTCCGCGTCCTCCACTCCGTCGATGAAGTGCCGGAACTCCGGGCAGATGAAGGAGCTCCCTGCGTAGGCTGCGTCGATGTGCACCCACATGCCGTACTCTTTGGCCACCTTGCAGAGGGGGCCAATTGGGTCTACCGCCGTGGAGGAGGTGGTGCCGACGGTGGCGCAGAGGAAGAGTGGTAGGAGGCCGTCAGCGAGGTCTTGTTCGATGGCGGCGCGGAGATTGGCGGGCGATAGTCCGAAGTTGTCAGACTTGGATGTCTTCACGGCGCGAAAGTTAGCCGGATTGATGCCGGCGATCTGCGCGGCCTTCTGGAGGGCGCAGTGGGTCTGATCAGATCCATAGACTACAAGACGACCGATGTGCTCCCGGCCGATACGGTTTAGGAGTCGGTCGCGGGCGGCAGTGAGGGTGCAAAGGATGCCCTCACAAGTGGTGCCCTGTAAAACGCCACCGCCCCCACCAGAGAAGAGGAATGAGCTGGGGAGCTTCATCATCTTGCCCAGCCAGTCCATGACGATGCTCTCGAGCTCGGTGGCGGCCGGGGAGCTCATCCAGTTGAAGCCCACCACGTTGAAGCCAGTGCTAAGCATCTCTCCGAGGAAGCCAGCAGTGCTGCCGCTTGACGGGAAGTAGGCAAAGTAGTTGGGGCTCTGCCAGTGAGTGATGCCGGGGATGATATGGGATTGCACGTCCTTTAGGATGGTCTCAATGGATTCCGGCTGGTTGGGAGCGGAGTCGGGGAGGAGCTTCTTGAGGTAGCCGGGCTCGACCTTGCTGCGTACCGGATACTTCTCGATGTCACGATAGTAATCGGCGAGGAAGTCGACGACCATGTGGCCCTGCCGGCGGAACTCCTCGGGGTCCAAAGGGTTGAGTTGCATGGCGGCTGCTGGGTTGTTGCCCAAGAGGACATCAGCTGCATGGAGGCTGCCCATGTTTCCTTATACGTGTATGATGAAGATGATCAAGCAAAGCTAGTAAGCTCTTTAGGTGTGTAGGCTGCAAGATTTTCTTGAGTGAATGACTAAAGATGATGAAGTGAGGGAAGAGGAGGAGCTGGAGGAAAGAAGGAAATAATGAAAGAATGCTTGACTGATTGGAGATGAGGGGCAGAGGGGGTTTAAATAGGAGGAAGGAAGACTTGGAGAGTGGAGACTGGAGACTGGAAGGAGGCAAGTCAGTAAGTGGGAAGAAGAGGGGAGGAGGGTGTGGAGCTTGTTGACTGAGGGGCGTTTGGATACTGATTATCTGAAAAAAAATTGTTGAAGGGTCTTTTGCTGTGTGCTTCATGCTTCAAGATTCTATGAATACAAACCATATACGAAGAGCAAGGACAAGGCTGGCTGCTAATATAAGTCAGAATATCTGGGCTGACTGTGTGACAGTCAGTTTAGGCGACTGCCTGCATCCGTGAAGGCTTACTAAAAGTTAAAGACTACTAGTAGACCATTAACCTTGTTCCTTTGGTCCCTCCGTCCGGAATTATTATTATCGTAGGGATTTCTAAAATAAAATAATTTTGGTTCATTCTGAAAATACTTATGATGATAATAATTCTCGACGGAGGGAATATATTTTTGTGCAGTTACCCTTCATATTTTATCTTGTTCCAACATGTAGACCAAAACAAAAGCCAAATATACAAAGTAGGTATTCTATCAAAGATAAGTTTCGGGTTTCATGACCAAAAAAAATAATATATAGGAAAAGGTTAATATGTACGTGGTCACATATTTTCGAATATACCGTGCATTGCGAGTCCTCGATCTCTTCGTCTTTGTCAATAAGATAACAGTAACAAATCTAGATTCCGACATCTATGCTACTATTTTCTTCAGGAGGAACTGTAAAACTGATGGTACCAGTGGTCTTTAGCAGCACACTTGTACTCTAACATGTATGACCATAGCTAACAACAAGAGAAACTATAAATCATGTCATTATGCTTAATTACTACAATCACAAGGATAAGAGGAGTGTGCTAAGTGTAATTCTTTACAACTGCACGATTACTTGAACCACCCATAGACTTTTTTTTTTTTTTGCTAAAAGGAACTTAGATTGATCTACTAAAACCAGTACAAGGGTACGTAGTCCTCTGCCTAACAGAGTAGGATACAATTTGGAGGATGTTTGAACCAACAACAAGGTTCAAAAGAAAAAACAGAATTAGTTAGACCGTCTGCAACACGATTACCTTCCCTGAATGTGTGATTCACACTATAAGAACCAAAAAATAGTAAATCACCACACATCCACTCCACGATCGGTTTGATACTCCCTCACAGTTAAGGATTTTGACAAGCACCAAAGAATCTCCCTCAAGAATAATATGTGGGAGATTAAGCCAACGCGCAAGTTATAACCCTTCCCAAGCAGCAAAATCTTCAACAGTCATAGCCGAACATGAGCCACAATCCATTTACACGGCTGCAACAAATTGACCATCCTCGGCATGAATTACAGTGGCAGCAGCAGCAGGACTAATTGAACTAATTGAAACCTGAATGAATCAACCTGTAAGCAGAGGCTGTAGTGAAAATACCAATAGCTGTACTGAGTCAAATAGGAGAGTCATAGCCTCAATAACTGGAATAAGATAAATATTGTTAACCACAGAAGAGGGACAAATGTTCAATAATGAACTAATGTCCCACTGACCAGATTCTACATCAATCAGTTCTCCAACTGAACTTGGTTCGCTAAGTCCATTCCTACACTCACACATCATTTTTTGATAGTTTTTTACAAAAGAATTGACAAACTAGAACCAGAACAACACCTCCACCCCAAACCCAATTTAATAACATCTTTCAAATTACTCAGCATCTTCCAAACCCTAGATGTAGAGGGCCTAACTTTAGCAGAAAAGAAATCAGTCCTTAAAATAATATGTAGTGTTCCCCCGTTCATTTTTAATAGATACAGTTTTTTTCAAAATGAACTAAACTTTTAGTGTTTTTTTAAAAAAAAGTGACCGGAGGGAGTATATAGTTATAGATATGCATGCGGCTATCGATCAAAGTAATTAAGGGAGTTGTGGGGGAAGAGATAAGTGTGTAACCACTTACTTCAAGTCCTTCTTACTTGTGTAAGCCTCCAGACACCCAAACTACGTACTGTGTACTCACATGGTGATATGAAAATTTTGCAGTCTTCGATTTAATGTAATCATCTGCTGGAATTTGGTAACATTCTTGCTTTGCTTAGGTGAAATCAGTTTTTCACTCGTTGGTTCAACCAAATGATTGGTTGCTCTATCCTTAACGCTATCTTTCTTTTTTCTTTTCCTTTCACTCTATCCCTGCAACGTCCATACAAAGCCCTATAGGAAGAGAGGGTGTCTATTGTTTGTTCTGGTTATCATTTTGTTTGGTTTCTTTGTTAGGGAAGCGGATTGAAGACTGCTTACTTCTGAATGATGAAGATGAAATATAAAGCTTTAGATGCTGGAATGCACCTTTGTACTTGATGTTAGTTTGTTTAATCTATGAGATCTGCAGTTTTGTTCACTAGCTTTTTCCCCCGTCTTTATTTTTATGATCTTATGGCTCATTGTACAATATTGAAGAAAAAGCCAGGCTGATTGCTTTGCACCTGTGCTGCTTGACGCCTCCCGCCAGGCTGGTTCAGGTTGAATTTTAGCACAAGGAGCAACGGTTGTTTGTGGAATATGACATAATTATTAGGTTATTTTTATTTATATTTTTCCTCTTTGTATGATTGTTTTCCATTTGTTTTGTACCCATATGATACATCAAATGATGATTAAAAGAGCATATTTTTCATTCTTATCAATTTCGCACGAGATCAGACATGCGTTTCTTTTCTTAATTAAGGTGCTTGCTTTTCAGCTCTTCATTAGCTTCTTTCAATTAGATTAATGTGTAAGCGGCAGCAGACAAGTTCAGGTTCTTCACTCCATCCGGGACTATTACATCCAGCTTCCAGCATTCTTTTTCCTTTTCCTTTTGGCTAGACTCCAGCTTCAGCATCCCGAACCATGGCCTCTCCACTTTTACATTCCCACAAAACTTGCACCCTTCAATGTTAATGAACAGATCCTCTATATTTGATGAATTGGTTACCCGGGCTGCCCGATGAACAAATTCTCATCTATTCATTTTATGGGCACCAGAGGCTGCAACCAGCTGCAAGGCTTGGGACATACTACATTCTGAAAATCATGGTGATAATAAAACGGAAGGAGGGAGTAACAACTTTCTGGCCAAGGGCCAAAGAGAGCGTTACATGTCAACTAACCATTACATGTTGGGCTTTGCGTTACGTATTAGCGTTACAAACAGACGGCATGGCATTACCAAATTCAGGCCAGGAACCAATAATCGAAGGGGTTGTGAGGATGACGCTGCTGCAAGAAAGGTGCACACGCCACAGACACACTCACGGTTTCCAAAGATGCAGTGGCCACTCGTTTGATTATCAGCTACTGATTTTGTCTGAACCAGTCAAATTAGCGCTATTTCATCAGGAATTGGCATCTAAAGCACTCAACTTCATTAGGAAAACCAATCACATCAGTGACCTGTAGCTCACTGTAGATGTCAGAGGCTTGTGAATGTACGTGGCATGGTGGGCACCCAGCTTCATTATATAGGGGTTGTTTGGTTCATGAATTAGGTGAGAATAACTTGAACCATATTTAGTTTAAAAATTTAGACTAAATTTAAAATTCATGCTGAGAGAATTTTGTTTTCATTTCATGCTTAATTTGTTAATCTCCTCATGAAGAGATTTACCAAATTAAGAGTGAATTGTAAATTTTCAATTCAGCAGTCAAACTACATTCCTATTTTATATCAATTCAGATTGAATAAATTCTCTATTAATCAAGATTTAAGATTCTTTTAAAATTTACTAACCAAACAGCCCCATACGCAATATAATTACATTTACAAATTGCAAATAATTGGGATGGTGCTGACAACAGGCCAGTCGTCATACCAACTTTTCCTCCGCTAAGCAACTGCATGGCACCGGCCGAGCTTTGTCTTGTCCATTACACACTCAACTAGCAAGCATGGAATACCTTTCATCTTACGTATATAAAAAAGGTCATGAGTCTTGTTACAAGGAATGAAGTCCCTCATCTCGGCCAGTTACATTGTACAAACTTAGGCCCTGCTGCGTTTTTCATGCATGGCAGCCTGGGCGTTTCTCCTCTTCACCATCCTCTGCATATCGTCGTTGTCCTCCGTCCTCCACGTGACGGATGCCGATGTCAATTCCGAGGAGGCCCTCTTTGCCTTGTACACAACAAATGGCAGGCCATCCATAGGCCCCAAGAACTTGCCAATGGGGACCCGTTAAGGAGGTTCCACATCTTCAAGGAGAATGCTCGGAACATCCATGCAAGTAACAAGCGCAGTAATGTCACCTACAAACTTGGTCTCAACAAGTTTGCAGACATGACCATCGACGAGTTCCGGACGATTTAGAATACCACAGCAAGATAACTCTGTAGAAAAGGCTGTTGATGAGTCCCTGCCCAAGTCAGTGGATTGGAGGGAGAGAGGAGCTGCTACCAGCATCAAAGACCAAGGCTCATGTGGTTAGTTTAAAAACTTACTAATTGTTCTTCTGATCTTCTGAAGGATCCAATTAAGAGTACGGCAATCTATATGTTTTGTCTGGCAATTTATGAGTGCAAATTAAGTTGAAAGTTTGCATGATATCAAGAACTTAAATGCAGGTACGTAGCTGCTGGGCTTTCTCAACCATTGCAGCAGTAGAAGGAATTAATCAGATCAAGACTGGGGATTTGATTCCTTTATCAGAACAAGAATTGGTGGATTGTGACAAGGTAGACGACGGGTGTAAATGTGTAATGGTAGATTCATGAACAATGCCTTCGAGTTTATTGCTGAAAATGGAGGCATCAGCAGTGAATCTGCATATCCTTACACTGCAACTGATAATCAATGCAACATCACAAAGGTCAGTTTTAGAGACTTAAAGCAAACTGAAAAAAGTGACTTCTCTTTGATTCTGCAAGTTATGTGAAGAAGTCTTGTAATGCGCAGAAGAACTCGCACGTAGTGGTCATTGATGGTTATGTCGATTGTCCTGCTAACGATGAAGAAGCTCTCATGCAAGCCGTTGCTCGTCAACCAGTTTCAGTCGCAATTGATGGTGGCGCATTTGAATTCATGTTCTATGAGAAGGTAAAGTCTAAGTCTCTTCTTTCTTTATCTGCTAGAAGAAAGACGTATCACAATCAGCCTGAATTCTGGTCTTTGTCGGCAGGGTGTGTTCAACGGGAGCTGCACAACAATTCTAAATCACGGAGTTACAATTGTTGGGTTTGGAGAGACGAGAGAAGGGATCAAGTATTGGATTGTGAAGAACTCATGGGGTACAGTTTGGGGAGAAGAAGGGTACGTGAAAATGCTTAGGGGAGAAACAAGCCTAGAAGGCCTTTGTGGGATAAATCAATGGGCCTCATAGGATATCAAGAGTTCACCAAACTGAACCTATTGGTATTCGGCAGATTTTAGGAAGTCAGGTCAATCCCATTTAGGCCATTTGGGGCGTGAAAAAAAGCAAAACATCTACGGTGGATGCTTCACTTTTACTATTCATTTCTGTTTTTACTATTCATTTCTGTTTTTTTTCACTTTCAGCTGAAACACCTCAGGACGTGTTTCAGACATCCACAGTGAAAAATCCAAAAATGAATAGTGAAAGTGGATTTGTTACTGTGGATGTTTTGGATTAATCACGAACCAAACGGCCAGCATGAGAACTAGATAGAGGCTTATTTTGACATGTTTGCTTCAAATGTTCAATCATGCAATCAATTCATACTAATTTTTTTTATCAGGTTGATGTCAAACAGATACCAGGTGTAATGAGGATATTCATAGCCAACTAAAATATCATCTGCATACCAAATAATGACTCGCTATTATACACAGTAAAAGCTCTTCCAAACCAACATTGAGGGGTTTGATAGCTTGGAAGAAGATCACCAGCAGCACCATCTTGCCTGTTGATCCTTTTTGTGAAACTTAAAGCAGCCTGATGAAGCACAAAACCGGCAGTCCACTTTGCTTGCTCATCTCAATTCCCATCTGCATTTACTTCCCATATACACGTATTACCTGCCTAGAACACCATCCTGGGTTCATATTCTCTGTACAGTAATATTCCGATGTTCTGGGACATGGTAGCCTAAACAACCAGAAAAGCCATTTGGAAATACAGATGTGAAGTTAACCATTTCATGACTAGATTGAAGATCTCTATTTAGATGGAGGTTGCAGCATGGCGAGGGATTCCAGCATATGGTACTAGTACAGCTTCATTGCTTGATGCCTTCGATGCAGCAATCTCTTCTAGTCGCTTCCATGTTGTCTCACGTTTAGCCATCACCTCTTTTTCCATGGCTTCATCTTTTTGGAACTTGAGCAAGCATTCCTCAAACAGCTCTGGATCAAGTTCAGAGAATATCTTCCTTACATTGAGTGTTAGGCTCTGAACAGCCTGGTTCCAATGATCCCTCGCATTCTTCTCCAAAGCAGGGAAAATAATAGGCAAAATTACTTTCCTGTTCTGTTTTATCAAATTTTCTATATGGTCATTGTTCCATAGGAACAAAGCCCTCTCTGCAACCTACACAAAGACAATATAAAACACAGGATGAGAAATTAAAACGCACAGTTTGACATTTCAATAGTTAACTTGGGAGGGAAAGCCTTCTCCGATTTGTAGCATGGATGTAATACAATGTTGAAAGTGTTCAACCATAAGTACGCCCCACTCAGAGTTCATGACAACAGATAACTAAAGCAAAAATGGCAAATCGACTGTAGAAGAGCCAAGATGTTTGAGCATCTAGCACTCTAATATTTTATAGTTATTTGATGTTAATTCTCTTAGGACAGAAGCAACTCTCATCACACTAAAAACAATGGATTTGTCCTTGTGTGATGAGGTTCTGCAATGGCGGAGCAGAATCCAAGTTGCCAAACCCATACAAATAGGATAAGGTTATGATAAGCTGCTGCAAAACTTGGCCATTATTATCCCTTATTTCAGGGGCCTATACTCTTAGCATTACAATACCATATTATAGCAATGTGAGACTGTCATTCATAACACTTGGAAGAATAACAAAACGCAAAGGACAGGCCACAAAGGGACCAGGATAACAAAGAACTAAAAAATGACTCAGAAAAAATGAACTAAAGGGATGTCTATCTTAACATTAGGCTAAAGTAGTAAAAAAAACAAATCACAAACAAAAGGCATGAAAGTATAAAAACCTGAAAGTGAAGGAAATTGTTTCCAATAAATGTACAATAGCAAAGTTCCTGTGTATGTTTTCGTTGGAGGTAGAGGAGTGGATGGGGATGTACAAAATCCTAAATGTAGCCACATATACATCAATATGCGTGCAGACTAAATAAATATTCAATGGGGCACTTCTTTTCAGCTTGTCTGTTGCACTAGTAATTAAAGGCTGAATGGTTTCTTTTTCTTTTCTTTTTCTTTTGGCACTGAGATTAAGGGTTAGAGTGTAGTTACTCTATCAAAGGGTTCCTTAAGAACTCTCAGTTCAGTACATAAGTAGAAAACTATAATAATAGTTTCTCCCACGGTTTTGAATTTGACTTAGAACTAAAAAAGAATGCTGTCAATATAACCTGGTAAAAATGAGTCTAACTGCAAAGTAGGTCAGGCAATGCACTAGTTACTCATCATAGAATTTAAATCACCACAAAGGTCTGACCTAACAATTTTCTTCTTTAAATAGATACATGAACAAAAAGATTCAAACTTAGTCTAGCTGGATTTACTACTTTTTACCTTATAATTACCAGATAATTCTTAAAATCACTCCTACAATTAAGTACAAATGATAATGCAATTTTAAAATATTGCAAAAGCAGTAAAAAAGAATAATCGGTAAAATTAAATTGGAAATTAACTTGTTTTTAAGTATAGAATTATGGCCAACGACATAGAAAAATAGTGGGGACGAAAATATTTTGTTGCATTGGTGATAATTGAGCTGAGGTGTAGACAAGGATGATCTGAACTTGTTCAGTGTTTTCACTTTTCATATACATGCTATATACAGAATTTTGTATCCTTTAACAACTCTCATTGAGTTCAATTTATGTCCCTTCAAGTTCTTGCAACGACTGCCAACAAACAGATAGATAGATTCCCTATCTTCTCTGTCATTTGAACATGTGCAAAGAGAACTAGAAGAAAATGTCGGTCAAGATATACAAACAAAAATAAGATGGCATATATGACGAAAGGAACCTATAAAGATATAAAAATAATTTGTTAAAGAGCAGTGCAGTGATGACACTTTTTTTCCTCAGTGAAGACTAACTTGCCACGTATATGGATTGGTCAATTTGGAAAATTTAGCTGATTATTCTAGCTACGCTATGACAGATTGAGTTTGCATCCACTTAATAGATAACTAAGAAGCCAAAAAATAAACAGAAATCAACTTAAAATTTAGGAAATTTTGACAGTCGTGACCTATTGAGAAAAGTAAAAGCCTATATCATAGGATCTTAACATGATCTCCGGAATATTAAACACCTATTCTATGGTAATGAAGCAGTTAACGATATACAAAATCAAAGTACTGAAGGATTATGCTGGTCTCATAAGTAATTATCTCTGTGAACTATACAGACTATTTAGATCATATCTTATAGTTTGCAAAACAACTTGTCAAAATGAAAATATTATAGGACACTCAACTGTTTCATCCATTACTTTTTATAAGACTACTTCACTTTTTTTCATTTTGAATGGTCACATATAGATTTGTTTTTGGTAGATAGACACTAAGGGAACTGGAAAGAATCTCTGTAACAGCAGGGAATTAAAACTAGGACTCCATGATGCATGTCCCAACCCTGTTTGCCAGAGTTTGACATAATTCTATCTCATATTATTTAATTTCTGAGTAGAAAAGAAAGCCGATAATGCTTTATTCAACTGTGATCCACAAATCCTAGAAGCAAAAAATAAGTTTCTCAATAATCAGGTGAGGAATTATGTTGGGCTGTGAAATAAGCTATTAGATCACAAATCAGAGAAATGGCCCTTCTATCATAATGAATTATTTCAGGTCCCACTCAAGAAATTTTCCATATAGAAGATATTATCATAGCTTTATTTCTTGTAATTTAGGATTGCATACTCATTTTGCAATTCAGATGAGCTTCATTGGATGGAGGGAGTATATTGCAAAAAACGCACCTCAGTTGAGTACGCAACTGAAGATTCAAACTTAACTCTTGAAACTATTAACTTCTTAACAGTTATTCTGTTTGTCATGATTACAAAAGTAGGCAGACAAAAAGGTGTTTTTGGATTTCAAAAATACAGGTTAATTGACAAGGAATGTTAAAATAGTGTAGTAGTTATAGTTCAATATGATCAATAACCCAGATTGGTGGATAATGTATATAACAATCATGATAAGCATTGTAGCCTTACAAAATGTCATGGAAAAGCAACAAACAAGACTGGGATGCACACAAAATGCTTTAAGATGAGCTTATTCTTAAGGCATATATAACAATGAACCTGAACAAAATATGACTAATCAAAGTATACGAAAAATTTACATTACCTGGAAATGTGAACTGCTCAAACAACGTGCTATTTGGCGAAACAAAGGCACCATACATCGCTGGAATTCTGCAGGTTGAGTGGCTTCCAGAACTTCTTCCAACTCGCCAAGAAACATAACCTCCTTTGAACTATTAGTGATTGGCCAATATTTCAATAAACCCCTGATGACTGTGTCTGCAAGCTTGCAATCTTTCTCCACAAACTGAGTAATGCAATAAGATAATTGCTGATGGTACATAGGAATGCACTTGGGTTTATGAAGAGGAATTAGAACTCGAACCAAGAACAACTTGTGTTCCTCTTTCAAAGGCAAAGCAAACCCATTAATTATGCTTCCTAGAATCTCCAACAGCTCAGCGATCCCATTGTGTTTTTCTGTCTCAAAAATAAATCGATAAAAGATGTTATTTATAGATTTACGAATATATGGACGATGAACCATAAATTTTCCATAGATACGGTGGAGAATTGTTTTCAAGTACTCCCTCTCCCTTGGGTCTTCAGAATCAAAGAGGTCAAGTAATCTTAGAACAAATGAATGATCAATATATCTCTTAGCCAACTTAGCATCAGTCTCCGG
This sequence comes from Houttuynia cordata, assembly GCA_039654745.1. Classification (NCBI taxonomy): domain Eukaryota; kingdom Viridiplantae; phylum Streptophyta; class Magnoliopsida; order Piperales; family Saururaceae; genus Houttuynia; species Houttuynia cordata. The sequence continues at coordinate 25,011,351 of CM077507.1, read as the reverse complement.
AGAAGCAACAAATCTTAAGAGAAATTCATAAACAATCTGCAAGTGCGACCATGCTGGATCCATCAAGGGCTCCTCCTCTTCCAAATCATAGGCTTCAAATACTTTGTTTTCACGAGGAGGAGTAGTAAGTGACCTAAACAGATTGGCAGATACCATTTTGATGATCTCATGCATGACATTTTCTGCAAACTTCCCATTCACCGAAGTAACATAGTCAACAAGCTCTAACAGTGTTTGCCTCTTGATATCTTTTTCTTTCAAGTTCTTTGTGGGATCCGTGAAGTCAAACACAACAGAACACAAGATCAATTTCCTTATAAACAAATTTTGCTTTTCTGAGCTGGGTACATCCCTAAAACCAGGCAAGGGTTCATAAGCAGCAACAGAATTCCCATTAAGTTTTGGATTAGAGAGTTGGGATTGCTTACTACCATTATTCAAAATAGAATTTCCAGACAAGGAAGCGCTAACAGAACCAGAATTGTTAAGGTGCCCAGACCAATTGCTGGCAAGATCACTGCTTCTGGAATTGGTTGATGCATTCAACGACGGGGCCGCACTGCTTCCCGAATCACGATGATTCTCTCCTGACTTCGACGGCTTGCGAGGAAGCTTCCCCAGTATTTGTTTGATCATGATTAACAAAAGAACAACTCTCACAACCCAAAAGCCAATTATCTATTATAGCTCCACAATCCCTCCAATCAAATTCACCCCTCCTCTTTGAGATCAAGAACAGATAGGACCCAACTTAGTGTCACAGCTAAATTAATCTATTTCCAGCTTTAGGAGACCAAAAAAACACTCAAAACTCCACAAACTCTTCTGCTTCCCCATGAACAGGCTCTTCATTTATTGCCATCTCTCAACTTTCAAAGGCCAACCCAACGCCTCCACTATCAGACCCAGATGCAGAAAAACCCATCAGAAACCAGGCATCAGCATCAACTCCACTCAGACAACTACTCCCTCTCTTCTGAGCTCAGCTGCAATCAAAATGAACCACCTTTCCTCCCTATTGCAATCATTTCTGGCATCTAACGACTGTTTCAGCTGGATCAACACCGAAAGCCGATCCCCATATGATCTACAAACCCAACAGATATACTTCCAAAAAAGAGAAGACTTTTATCAAAAGAAACAGCCAAAACAGTGCAAAGAACAAAAAACAAAGACAAGGAATCCAAGCAATACCCGCGATAGAACAGGGACGCCTTTGATAGTTCCGAGGGGCTTCTTGGCGAGCTGCTGCTAAACCTGCTTCTGTTTTGATGGCGGAAAAAGGAGAGACGAAGGAAAATATCATACAATCAAATGTCAATCTCTTCGGCTGTCTTTTTTCTTTTCTTTTTTCTTATCTGTTTTCTTTTGCTTTTTCAATACACATATCTACTCCTGAGCTTATTTTTACCTTCAAAACTAAAAAGAAAAAGGCAAAAAGGAGAATGTCAAAGTCCACTTGAAGACCAGTATCCATTATCCATCTTTCATGAAAAGATAACATAAATTGAAAGCAAACTGAGAAAACAGATTACTAGTTTGGTAAATTTTTACTAATCTATTTACTTGTTTTGTTTACTTGCCTCTAATCAAGTTTTTATTTTAACATGGTTGGGAGAAAAAGAAGAAAGAGATCAGAAAAAAAAGAAGATATTAGAAATGATGTATTACAAGGAAAAAGAATGTAAGCAAATTGTTTTCATGTCAGAAAAAAAGAGAATGATTTCTTCCTTTTTCTTTTCCATTCCTTTTTTTAGCATCAATTTTTCATTCCTTCGTAACGCTTTCAACTTTCAAGGGACAGACTTATCATAATGTCTATTATCTGCTATGGTCATTTTAAGTTGCTCAAAGAAAGGGTAAGTATGTCTTTTGATGATGCTGATATAATTAATTAACTGCCGCCGGCTGCTCAGGACTCGGGAGGTCAGAAAAGGTTGGAAACTTGCAACTACTCGTGCTGGTGTGTGTTGGACTATGGGTTCCTACTTGACAGGTTGAATTGGCTTGTCCTTGGACTGGCTACTTGCAGTTTGGTCACACTTCCCTGGTGCTGCTTTATAGTACAAAATACAGTCCCTACCTACCACTGACAAATAAGAAAATGGTTTTAAGCTTTAGGTGCAAGTTTCTCTGTCAAGTTCTTTGACCTCTGTCGTGAAATCCAGTCCATATTTTCATGGCCGTCTATTTTCATTTAATGGAGATTGATCCGCATTCTGTCATTCACCAGTGCTTGCCTGCTTGGTGGATATCACTGTTACAGAGACCACTACAGAAACACATAATTGACAGAACACGGTGATTCTTCCATTTGTCATCACATCAAGTGGTAGCTTGTACGTGTAGTTTGAGACCTTGAGGGAGTATAAAACTTTTTGGATTACCCCAACAAACCCCTAGAAATCTTAGAGTCCTGTACCTTTTCGTTTGAAAATTACTTTGTACTGTGACTTACACTGCTCAAAGAGGAAAGAGTTGTTTACAACTCGACAGAAATGAGGAACTTTTTAGCTCCTAAGAGGAATTCCAGAGCGTGTCATGCCGACATTAGATTTTGGAATCAGTGGACCTGAACATCGGCGGTATAGCTCGTGGAATCTGTGGAAGATTCAGCAGGTATCTGGCAAACCCGCATGGAAAAGCCACTTCTCAAGACCCTCTTCCAATTCTCCTCAGGACGTAGATCAAACGATGATGTCATCGCACGGAAGATATTCAGATCCATTTAGTAACAAAAATTGCCAATAGAGATGCTAATCACAAAAAAGAAGAAAGGCCCAATAGAACGGTTGTCAACAATAGTGCACACGAGTAAATGATGCATTGAAGCTGCCATTTGAGAGTAACACGAGAAAACCAGAAACCAGCTCCCCCAAGATTTGCCCTGCCCCTCTTAAAAAGCCTGCATCCTTTAGCAAGATATCTGTCATTCCAAAAGAGTGATAGCAGTCGGGATGCATGTGCCCGTCCCTTTATCGGGCTGGGTCATAACAATCTCCTGAACTGGCTCATTTAAGCACTATAAGAAACGTATTCATGATGGATACTTGCAAGGGCTTAAATTCCAAGGACAAACAAGCAAAGAGGCATAAACCCCTCACAAAAAAAAAAAAGAGACAAACCCAAAATGAGAATTGACTACTGAGGAGGCGAAAATAATTAACAATGAATAAAATAATGCAAAACAGCCCGTACAATCAACTGATATGCTACAATGTGTCAGCTGCAGAATCAGTGTCCTCCATGCGCCTGCCATCCCACTCACAAATCAAACAGGTGATAGAATCAAATTGTAAAAAGATACCAGACTCATCGTTCCATCAGAGCAGTTTCAACTTCAGATAAGGGAGCTGCAAAAGGCAATGAAGACTTTGAATACATCCACAAAAACCGTTTTCATTTTAAAAAACATTAAATATTGCTTGCACCTTAAGGGTCACAGTCTACATGGTTTTTTCAATGTTGTTAGCTATTTAGGATAATGTATCAGACAGAAAATTATAAACCCAGAAAAACAAATGTAAAGAGATTATCAAAACTTTCTCCTTTCACCAAAAAAAACACCAGAAAGTCAGTGATTTAAGACATACCAAGCAAATCCTCATATGCATCTTCAAAAGTTGACGCATCCATAAGCAAAGGCGGCGAAAATATTTGATCCTGAGATCCCTCACCATCATATAATAGTCTTTCTGAATTAGTAGATGTACTATCTAAACCAACAGAGAGGAAACCGTTTGCTGGTTCTGGCACATCAGATGGTTCGTCATACTTAGATGGAGTGTTATTATTCTTCAGTTCAGAGTTGTCTGATGGAAAAGCAAAAAGTCTTTGTTTCCTTCTATTTGTAACTGGTTTTATTGCTGCACTCATTGAACTGTTAACTGTCTGAAAGGGCACAAAGTAGTGTTCTAAAGACCCATCACTTTTGCTGTCTTGAGATGATTCAGAATTGCCCGATTGCATCAAGAGAGCTGCTTCCCGAACAGATCTCCTTATGCTTTGTGCATAAGAGCTCTCACAACCTTTTACAAAAAAATCTTCAAATCATTCAAAGACTTAGTCAAGATATATAGGAATCAGATAAATGGCATAAAAAAATTTAGGAGCTACTAACCTTGGATGGAATTATCTTTATGACCATTCAATAGAGACTGGTCTCCTAATTTTGCTTCTGGCAAAATTTCAACCTTGTTCACCACGGAGGCAACTTGCTGCCTTTGTGTGTTTGACGTTTTATTTGAGGGATTTGGACTTAAACTGAATAACTGCGGAAGTTTCAATGCAGTACCAGAAGCACCCTTTTCATGTTGGGTTAATGACAACTTTGAGGTTATATCCAGCACTTCATCAGAGCCGCCACCCTGTTAAGTCAAATTAGTGAACAGAAAATAGATACAAAATTTGGCTTGTAGCCCTAAATTGCTACTGATCTGGGCATGACATAAAACTTACAATAAACCTTCCACTGCTCTGAGCTTGATTAGAAGAGGTTGATGTCCCATCATAACCAATTGAAGGTATATTTGACATACTGTTCACTTCTTCCGTGAGCTCTGCTATGGATTTTTCCATAGTTGGAACGACTTCCTTCAGCTGACTTACAAATGCCTGCAAAGTGAAACAATTCTGGTAAACCTTTCCACGCACAGAAACAGAGTTATGAAGAACTATTAATGAAGCATGTATGATAAAGGCATGAATCCAAAATTATCTGGCTCAATTAAACAGTATATTAAGCAAGCCCAATGAAAGTCCTTTGTACAAAAACAGACACAAGCAGGCACATTCAAATGCAAGAAAAGCTTAAGTTCATAGATAAAACCTCTATGCTCGCTAAATGTTGGCGATGCTCTGAAAGGGTTGCAGCCAAAGATTCAGCATGGTCACTATGGCCACCATCAGATGCGGACCTTAAAAGTTCAGGACCTTGTCCATCATTAGCCTTGGCCTATAGATACAAACAAATAACTAAGAAACCAGCGTAAAAATAAAATTTAAACAAAAGGCAGCATATTTCATGACTTCACAGCCAATTATGACATCAGATCTTCACCAGATGAAGCGACTGCTTATGAACTCGTTGCAAAGCATGTGTCCAACGCCTTAATATTTCTGCTATATCAACAGTAGGATGAACTCGTCCACTTTGTGTTGAATCTAATATATCGAGGTCTCTTTCACTGTTCGTGCCAATTTCATTATCATCTGAATGTACCAAGGCACGATCACCAGCTCGATCAGACAATAAATCTGGGTTGGACTGAGAACTCTGATCCATGGCAGCAAGCAAAGCTGATCCTGAAATACGATACCTGCGAGAAGAAATTAAAATGTGGAAAGATATACACAAATCTCCATCCAAACCCTAAAATGGCAGGTAGTTGTTACCTGTGTTCACGGTGTGCTATCAGATCCTCAATAGGACCCGATGCAAGAACCTCATGTTGACCTGTAATGAACAAATCTCTTCATTCAATACAGACAAATTTTAAACCTAATTAATTACAATTCAGAAGCTGAAGAGATACAAATTTACTGGTGACAGGTTAAAAAAAGGTAGCTTGTGATTCTCACCCATATTCCATAGATAATATAGGAAAAACCAACGGCCAAAACAGAATACCTAAACATTCATGTATAGAATTTATATGTGCTCTTGAACATAAAATAGACACAATACAAGTAAATCATCTTCTATCCACAGACTCAATCTTTCATCGTAGTTCTGAAAATTTTGATATAGAAGATAACTTCTTACATACGAGCCACCTAGTTGGATTACAGCATTCGAAAACTGACACTGAGGAAAACTTCTTCAGTCAATAAGTGAAACTATATAGAACACTGGAAGTCTTGGGGCTCACAACAGCACTTAATGCGAGTAACCATAATACTTGTTCCATCACCAACCCTATTTACTTTAACTAAATGTATATAAACGAACATAATAATACTACTAAACATACTTCGCAAAATGATAATAAGCTCAGTTTACATTGTAACCAAAAACGTAAGTAGAATGTAATAAATTTGGCACAAGAAATGTTGAGCTATACAAAAAGTAGTAAATTTGTAGCAATTGTGAATGAATAGACCTTTGGCTTACATTAAAATGGGCTTGCATATCCACTTAAGCAAGCTACTCTAAAACTGAAAATAGATTCTCTTCACAAGAATCACATGCAGATATCACACGCTCATGCTATTGAAAAGAAGAATGAGTAACTTAGAATGGCAGAAACACCTTACAAGATGCAATATAAATGTTATATAACTTTATTCTTGCTGTTTGATTTCACATCAGACAATAAGACCAATCACTTATAGTTAGAATCACCTATAGGCTACAACATTATAAAGCCAAGGAAACTGAATATACACCTATCATTGCTCAAGATGAGAAACACCTTTTTGTCTAGAAGCAAACCATGATGTTTGAACACATAACAAAAACAAACAGAATAAGCAAAAACTTACTTTTTCGAGCTAACAAAGATTCCCATAGACGAGTTGCCTTAGAGACCAAATGAGAATTTTGACTTAAGGAACTTGACCCACGATCATCCCATGATTCTGCCTCCAGCTTTGCTTTGTTCCGCAAATCCTGGAGTTTTTCAAGTTCTTGTTGCAGATATGCCTGAAAATAGTATAAAAAATGGTTTTAAATGATTATTATCATCAAACACACAAGAAAAATATAATGAAACAACTTAGTGAAAAAAACCACCTCTTCAACACAGAGACCACGAAACTCAGAAGTTATGTCCTGGGCCAAATTAGCCCATGCAGCTTGTCTTTGAACTGCAGTATTTGCAGTTCTCAAAAACTTCCTTCGCTCAAGTGCTATTCTAGCCTGATCAGTGCATAAGGCTCAAGTGGAAGTTATGACAGAAAGTAATGCAGATACAATTAAAAACAAGTGCATTAACAATTGAAACCATTAGAAAAAAGAAACTAATGCCATCACATAGAACTGGAATATATATGAAATCCAACAGAATGGGGAAATAGCACAAGAAAATACCTTTGTCACGGGAAGCAAGGCAGGTGCATGTGCATATGAAACATCTGTCAATGGCGCAGGGAGAGGATTGGAAGCTGCATCAGCAGAAAATGTTCGCCTATGGACCTCTGCTATAGCATGCATTGAAAGTTGCCACAGAAGCTCCACAAATCTGGGATTATTGCATGGTGCAACACAAAAATCATTCAGTTAAGTCACTAGTTCTGAAAGGGAACTAGGCCAATAAAGTAAAATTTTCAACAAGATTTTATGACGCACCCTATGTTTCCACAAACAATTGCAAAACTTCTTTTGATAGGGTATGAAACAGTGAATAAAATGAAACAATGGGAAAATTCTAATGTGCAAACAAGAAGTGAAGATTGATCCAGGTTTCCTGAGCATTTGCATCCTATTCAATGATAAGCGACATCAAGCAGAAACTATTGACACATGAATCTAGTTACTAAAAAAATTCATTTAAACAAAAACAATCAGAGATATGATAAAAAAAGCAAAAAAAGACTTCCAATTTGTCGCAGACTGTGATGCAAAAATTGTGTAACAATAGTACTCCCTCTGGGCACTTCTAATAGATACAGAAGTTCATTTAAAAATCAACTGTATCTACTAAAAGTATCTGGAGGGAGTATAATTTACAAGTTATTTCTCAAACCAACACTAGACACAGTGCCCAGTACAGAATAGACTTTACTGATAGAGAAAAAAGTACAACACTTAAGCTAATTGTTTTAATGTGTTGCATTAACTAGCCAGTGAAAAAAGCTGACAAAAACCCCCACTGAAAAGGGAAAAAAAGAGCTTAATACAAATTAGTGACGAAAAAAGTAGGAACTAGTCCTTAAAAGTTCACCTCGGGCCACAGCAAGTTGCAAGCGAGGAAACCCTGGAATTACTCCTAGGAAGCGCGCCTTGCGACTCAAGCTCAGTGATGATGCTCTGCACAACCTGACAAATTGAGACAAATACAAAATTAAAAAACTTCAACTTGAACAACAAGAGCCACACAGACGCACCAACAACTATTTTTTTCAAACAAAACCAAAAAAAAAAGGAATCCTTTGACTACCTTCCGGAAGTCCCGAGTTTGCACAGAATCAAAGATCGGCCACACTTTATCAAAATCCTGCGCCAAAGCCACAAATCAATTAGCAAAACAAATGGATCTAGAGTGATGGAAAACAGAGAGTAAGGGGAAGTGAGGAAAGAGAGAGGGGGGGCAGTGTGCCTTGGCGGATTGGGCGGGGCCGCGGATGGAGGAGAGGAGGAAGTAGAGGAGTTGCTCGCCCATCTTAGGGTTGGAGTGGCGGAATTGGCCGACGCGAGGGGTGGTGGCGCCGGGAGGGCAGAGGAGGGAGAGATCGAGACCGAGAAGGAGGCAGTTGGTGTACATTGCACTCTCCAGCTCCGCCTCTCTCTCCTTCTCCCTCTCCTTCTCCCTCTCCATCGTCATCTATCTACCCCACCCTTCCCAGATCGGAGAGATCCTCTCTCGCCTCTCCAATTTCGCTCTCCTTCGCTCGCGATTGGAGAATGGACTTCGCTCTTCTTCTCGCTTCTTTGCGCCTGCCTTTGGTTTGATTCGATTTCAAAAGATGAAAAATGGATTGGGAACAGGAATCTGAAATGTGAAGTTTTGGGGGACGGAGACATGTGAGGGTTTTTAAAACTGGAAAGAGGAGGGGCCAATGAACAGAAAGTAGGAAATGCCGGCCGGGTAGAGTATCCAGGATTTTTATTTTTTATTTTTTGTCAACTTAGGGGTAATTTTTTTTTTTTTTTGGGATGGGGGCAACTACAAAGTTCAGCATTCGAAAGGGAGTACTCCCTCGTCTGAAATAACCTGGCAGCATTCGAAAGGGAGTTAAATTTATGGGCTTGTAGGGCCCACAATATTTCAAGCTGATTTTGGAATTTTATTTTCCAAGTTCAGCCAGGTTATTTTAGACGGAGGGAATACTGTTTTTTTCGTACAAGGACAACTACAAAGTAGCCTGCACAAGATAAGGTAATTTATTTATGTTCATTTTCAAGTAGAGGCAAATAGTAGGAGTGAATTCAACAAAAAAAGTATTTCATTTGTCCCATATTAACAGTTTTATTTGACATTTTTTAAGTGAACTAATGTAAGTTCATTTTAAAAATTCAAGTAGAGCAACAAGATAACTTCGTTTATTTGTTTATAACAACAATATAACATGGCATATATTGCCAAGATCTTAATCAAGCCACAATCTATAAGGTGAGCAAAGGACCAAAAGCCTCCCACTTATTAGAGATGTAAACTGGGGGCCGAAGATGGTCTTTCTCCCCTTTGAATATTGAAGTGAAACTAGGGGGGAAATGGGTGGAATGGAAGGCTTGGACTTCGGAGGAAAAAAGGAAACAATGTCGCAACTGGATGCTACCAGTCACCTCGGAAACCACTTCAAAAAAAAATATGCAGATCGAGTTTGTCAGAACTCTCATCAATGGTAAATATAAACACAAACATCTCATCTATAGCTACTAATCATCTGTAATTCCAATGAGTTCTGACAAAAGCTCATTTGTCAGAACTCTCATCAATAGTAAAATAAACACAAACATCTCCTCATCAATAGCTACTAATCATCTGTAATTCCAATGAATTCTGACAAAGGCTGCATGGAAGCATTCAAGTTAAGCACTTCATACTCTTTATGTTCTCATTAGGGTTATAGAGGCAAACGTACATCAATTGTACTACAAATACAATGAAGCGTGTGCAATTGCGGCTTGCCCTAAATTTAAAGAAAGTGCATGGGCACGCCTCTCTCTCTCTCCATCTCTCTTTCTCTATCGGGACGTGGCGTTGGTCTGCCCGCCACCCTCAGGGTCTGGCGTTGGTTTTGCGGGTTTCTTCGCAGCTAGTGCAAGGGCCCTTGGCGCAATTTCCTGCGGAAAGAACAAAAATGATCATTTCTTTCATGCAACACCAGATGCGGATCTTGGCATGGATCAAAAAGACAGAGCAGTAAGAGCACGCATAAGATATAGATGAGCATATCTATAGAGGGAGTTTGCCTTGGCGGATTGGGCAGGGCTGCGGATGGAGGAGAGGAGGAAGTAGAGGAGTTGCTCGCCCATCTTAGCGTTGGAGTAGCGGAAATGGCCGACGCGAGGGGTGGTGGCGCCAGGAGGGCAGAGGAGGAAGTGATCGAGGCTGAGGAGGCAGTTGGTGTCCATTACACTCTCCAGCTCGGACTATCTCTCCGTCTCTCTTGTCATCTATCTACCCTTTCCAGAGGCGAGAGAGGATATTATATTTACCCCCATGATTTAGACAATTTTACACCTCATTATTAATAAATCCACATTTTTCCCTCTTTTTTGTCATCTCTTTCTTTTCACCTACCGAAGCACACAAATTGTCAATATATTACTGAAGGCAATACGTCGGCCTTGTTTTTTTCCCGATGGAAGAAAAGTTAGCTAATTGTTACGGTCTTAATGGCTACTATAGGCCATAAAATTGAAGTAAAATTGGTAGGAGCTATTAGGGGTAAAATTGTTTGATAATTAAGTTGCATATAGGTTAAGTGCAAATTATAATTCATAAGAGTTGAGTGTAATTTTAACATAACTCATTGGAGTAAGTGAAATTTACCTAAAATAAATTGGGGAAAGGAATATGAAATTCGAAGTTTTGGGGGGGCAGCGGGCCCAGCACGAAGTGACATGTGTGAGGGTTTTTTAAATTTAAAAGATGAGGGGCGAATGAACAAACTGAGAAATGCCGGCCGATTAGAGTATTGGGATTTTTAATTTATATTTTTTGTCAACAAAGTAGTAGGGGTAATTTTTTTGGTTGGGGGCAACTACAAAGTGAATAAGGAGTACTCCCTCGTCTGACATAACCTGGCAGCATTTGAAAGGGAGTTAAATTTATGGGCTTATAGGGCCCACAACATTTCAAGCTGATTTTAGAATTTTATTTTTCAAATTCAGCCAGGTTATTTTGGACGGAGGTAATACTGTTTTTTTCATACAAGGACAACTACAAAGTAGCCTGCACAAGATAACGTAATTTATTTATGTTCATTTTCAAGTAGAAGTAGGAGTAAATTCAACCAAAAAAAGTACTTCATTTGTCCCAAATTAACAGTTTTATTTGACATTTTTAAGTGAACTAATATAAGTTCATTTTAAAAATTCAAGTGGACCAACAAGACAACATCATTTATTTGTTTATAACAACAATATAACATGGTATATATTGCGAAGACCTTAAACAAGCCACAGTCTATAAGGTGAGAAAAGAACCAAAAGCCTCCCACTTATTAGAGCTGTAAACTGGGGACTGAACATGGTCTTTCTCCCCTTTGAATATTGAAATGAAACCAGGGGAAAATGGGTGAAATGGAAGGCTTGGACCTGAATATGTGGATTATATAGTGGCGACCTCTGCTCTTTGGTACCAATGGGTGCATGGTTGGCTCCATATTGAACTGGCTTAGCCCTTAAATTTTAGAATAATACGGTCGTAGCTCAGGGAAACAACCAGACGAGCAGCCTAGTGTGACCCACGACTCTGATAAGAAGACAATTGACAAGTACCCCCAAAAAAGAAGACCAATCTAAACTTTGTTTTTTTTTCTTTGATTTGAGACCACTCTAACTCTTCCCATCACATAATTACATCAGTGTTTCTCGTTAATTTCATCAAGTGGTGCACATAACCTCTTTATATTTTCATTAGCTACAAAAGAAAAAAAAAGAACCTGATTTTCTTATTTTAATTACTTCCTTTCCCTTATTTTAGTATGTTGGTAAAATATATATTTATTTCGTTCCAAAATACTATGTATATTTAAGAAAATTCTCATTTTTATTAGACTATGAAGCCAAAAAAGAAGTCACATGACTTCTTCTCCCTAGTATACCATTCAACTTGTATGCTCGTTTACAAACCAAGTTCAAGTCAATCCTTCTAAGTCTCCTCCAATTTTAGAAAGAAGAAATCACATGATTTGACAAAATGTACACAGTATTGTGGAACAATGAATATTTCCAAATGTACATGATATTTTGGAACCGAGGGCATCTATCTTACACACGAATTCACATCTAATGGCTATCACATGCAGTAGAAAAAGAGCATGTGTAATTACAAAGATAGCTCATAGACTGGTGATATCATATCATGCAACATGTTCACTTGTCTAAAGAGAACTTTCCAGCCCCCTGATTACGATGTGCAATTGCTGATAAGTCTCCGATGCGATATGCTCGATCAGAGTTCCACTGGGGCGCACACAGGCCACAGCCAATCTGGTAAGAAACCTAATAACGCAATGGACGGCCGCCATCCCCACGCAAGAGCAGTCCACAACAACAAAGCAGAGTTCATTCCGCTCTTGCTGGACCCAAAATGGAGCTTACCCTTAGCTTACTCTTGCAGATTTTTCAGGAATACATTATGCATACATAATCAGAGTTTTCTTAGTACCAAATTAGAGTATTGTTCCTCATGTTGGCATGCGCCAGGACGCCATGGACCATCGAATTTCAAATTGACGATGCACGTTAATACAAGGGGCAGGTGGATATTAATTACTACCCGCCCCCTGGATTAATACACGCCGTCAGATCTCAATGAAGCACATATATTCACTTTATATATGATTATATCTAAGTATTGCATAATTATAGTGCAATGATAGATATCCATGAAAGAAATTTTTGGCAACAAAACAGATACTCCTGCATTAGGTAGATATGAACAAAATATAAAATTGATACCATATAATATGCACAAAATAGTCAAAAATATAAAGGAGAGGGAGGAGGGTTTACTGAAAGAGGGAACCCAATTTCCAGTACGACTCATCTGCGTAGTTATGACTACTTTAGAAAGGCGCAAGCGTTATAATCGTCTTCAGAAGTAGTCCTCCATATTGGCTATGGCTATAGAGAGACTCTCAGTCTGAGAGAGACAGAGGTTGAGAGGAGGAAGACACTGCAAAGTCATGTAGCTCTCTCTCTTTTACTGCCCATTTTCTAGTATTCTCTTCACTTGCCTTCCTGCATTGGCCTCTCCAATTATCACCACCTATCTCACTCCTCTCTAGATTTGCTCCTTTTTGCTCTCTTCACTTCCCTTCCAACCTTTTCTCCTTATCTTACACTTAGATTTCTTTTTTCTTGCATGCTGTAGCTGACCTGCTTTAGATATATCTCCAAGTCCATCTGCATGCTCTTGTGTTCTGTCACGAAATTCGTGTCATGCCCACATGGGTCTGTCTCCTTCTCTTTCTGCTCCTTTGAATGCCGTGTCGCGTCTCTGATTCTGCTGGGTCGTATTGGGTGTTTGCTCGATCTTTAAATTTGGATCGATTTCGTGTGTTTCCATGGGGCCTGTCAGAGGGTTCAAGAGGAGGAGGAGAGTGGAGAAGAAGGTCGAGAATGATGGTGTCTCGGCGTCGTCGGAGCAAGAGCCCACTGATTGGTGGGACAGCTTCTCAAAGAGGATTACAGGTACTCGTCCTCGCTATCTTATTCTTCAATTGAGTGTGTCTGCTTTTTTGCATCATAGAGCAATTGGCTTTCTTAGTAGGAGTGTCTTTACGTTACCATTTCCAGTTCTTTAGCTGTTACATGGTTTTCAATAGTGTTACATGGTTCGTTATTGCTTCCTATGAATATATCATTGCGCGGTTTAATGTGGCATAAGTTGCTCGATCAAGTTAATGTTGTTCTCTTCTATGGATTGCCTTTCGGGGAAATATTTGAGTGGTTCCCTAGAGAGGACGAGTTATATTCTAGTAAAGATATAGATGTTGACTGTGATCAAGGTCGACAAACAACTAACAGTGTTGATCGACAGGGTAGATTTATAAGCCTTTATGTCGCTTAATGGAATATCGCTATCAGGGAAGAGTAGACCTTTGGTATGGCTTGCATTTTGCGTATGTGTGCAAATTTTTTAACAAGCCAATCTTTCGCAGACTTCACCAGGAAAATTATGTTTTTGAAAATTAAGTGGATTTGACATCAATTGGCTTAAGCTGGAGATATCTTTCATGCCCTAGTTGTTCCTTCAATGTTCTATTAAAATGTATATGTCAGCATTTAGCTTAAGCTTTAACCTATCATGCTCAATGTATTGACTAGATGAAGGCGTATTCTACTCCGGTTTGATTCCCTTCTGCAAGGAAAACCTACTAATTGTACAATCGACAGTAAATGCTGCATTCTGATGGATTTATTTTTCTTTCACTTAAGATTGTACTCTTATAGCAGATCTTGATTCATCTTCCTCTCCCCATCTAAAACCGTGCTATGTTCTTCTTCTTCTATAAATTGAAGTATGTTATCATTGGAAAACAGTTTACGATCTCACTCTTTTGCTCACTGTATTATTGCAAATTCCTGAAAGTTTGCTTCACTACTATCTTCTTCTGGCATTGATCATTTATGGCTTCATTTTGCCGCACTGTGGAACTAGGAAAGTGAATCTGTACTGGACATCAAGAGGCAGAGGGAAGGGGAGATAATGCAACAGAAAATGATTCTGGCATCTCATATAACAGTTTATTTAGTGATCTTAGTGTGGTATTAGAAGTTACTCTTTCATGGGAGAATCAACTTCACATTGGGTGACAAAATACTGTACAAAACTTACAATTGTTTACTTGTGCAAAACAAGTATACCCATGGGAGTTTTAGGCACTTCTAGTGTTAAAGAGGCACTCTCACTGTTTGCTGTCATATTGTTTACTTATGTCCTGGTGAGAACGCTAATCAATGTATCTTGACTTTGTGGGGTTTATTTAGACTGCTTAAGGTACTTTTCAGTATTATGAGGTAGAGATAACAACTTATAACTCAAAATGTATTGCCTTTTTATATTTATTGTATGCATGCTTAAACTGTATATGGAGCCGTGTTTACATGATTGGCTAATTTATGACTAAATTCTATTTATTGTCATGTTCTCATGGTCCATTCAAAATGTGTTTAATCATATATAGGAAAGTGAAAAATGAACATATACCATATCTTGACTAGATATCAGGTATTGGCATGGCCAAGCAGTAGTGGCTTTCTGCATTGGTCGTAGAAGTAAATGTATCTAAATGTGATGTACGATCAGTTTTTCTCAATTAGGAATTCGGATGCCCATTACTGTTCCGACTTTATTTGGCTTGGTAATTTACTTTTTAGCAGTGCATGTTTATTTCTGCTACTTTCCCTTGACTCGCTGAATGTCTGGCCAGCCAGTTCTATTACTGTTACTCTATACTATTAGCATGTTTCTAGGTGAAATAGTCAAATGCATAAGCCCTGACGAATTATAAAGGTTTTCACTGCTTTCGCTTATGAAATTGAAGTTTTTCTTCTTCATGTGAAGAATGGATTTGAGAGTTGATGATCAGAAAGCAACAAGTGGCGTAGTCCTCATGGAAGCCATGTCTTAATTTCTAGTGGCAGAACCAGTCATTTCAACTTGTCTCTTGGAAGCTATATTACGATGACTTGCTGTTGAATTAAGTATGAGGTTTCTTGGATCAATATTGTCCGTTTAAGTCTATATGATGGTTTGCTGCTATCTAAATTAGCAAGAATGTGTTTTTCGATGCCAAAGAATTTGCAACCTCAAAGTTTTCTTCTGCTGACATATGCAGTTGAAGTTGGTGCTAAAATGCTGATCATTTGTGACTTATTTTGAATAAATATTGGCACCCCATCCCAGTTTAACCATGTCCTTTTGCGGATGACTGCATGATCGTGTGTACTGTAATATTATATTTACTTTTTTGTCCACCTCAAAAAAAACTTTATTATTTTAGTCTTTAAAGTTGGTATTGAGCTTCGAGCAATTGCCATTGTCACAATAAGATAAATTTTAACTGTGAATCAGCATTAGTATTTATGTGTGTTTGTATGAACATTTTGATGCTATGAAAAAATGTCTAATTTTTTCTTTCAGTATCTTGTTGCTTTGTTATTTACAGCATCACTTGGCGACTTCTTAAAAATGAATTTTTGGGCATCTTGTGTGAGAACATCCACAGCACCCATGTTGAATTTGTGCCTATATGTTGCCCGTCAGGAGTAATTATCTTCTGGAAGGATCCAACCTTACCTCTTCTGTTGTCTATCTTTCCATGATATGCTTACTAGTTTTTGTGATAATGTTTTTATTTTTCTTTGTAACTTCAATGAATTTCTACACTAAAGAAATCCTTAAAATCATTTACAGGGCCCCTGTCCCTATCTAAGGGCTTGGTTCGGTTTGAATCTGTATTCAAGGTATCAAGGAAAACCTTCAATTATGTATGTTCACTTGTGAAAGATGATCTAATGGCTAAGACCACGAGCTTCACTTTTACAAATGGGAAAGTCCTATCTGTGAACGATCAAGTTGCAATTGCACTTCGAAGATTAAGCTCGGGAGAATCCTTGTTAACAATTGGGGAATCCTTTGGAATAAACCAGTCGACTGTCTCTCAGATCACTTGGAGATTTGTTGAGGCCATGGAGGAAAGAGGACTCCATCATCTTCAGTGGCCAAACACCGAAGATGAAATGAAAGAACTGAAAGCCAAATTCGAAAAGATTCGTGGCCTCCCAAACTGTTGTGGAGCAATTGACATTACCCACATTATGATGTGTCTTCCATCCCTGGATCCTGCGAACAATGTCTGGTTTGATGGAGAAAAGAATCACAGCATGGTATTGCAGGCAATTGTGGACCCGGATATGAGATTCAGAGACATTGTCACTGGATGGCCTGGAAGCATGAATGACTCTTTAGTGCTAAAAAGCTCAGGCTTCTTTAATCTCTGTGAGAAGGGTAAAAGATTAAATGGCAGGAAGATAGAGCTCTCTGAAGGATCTGAAGTGAGAGAATACATAATTGGGGATGCAGGTTTTCCGCTTCTGCCTTGGCTGGTGACTCCATACAGGGGTAAAGATCTTCCAAGTTCAAAAGCGGACTTTAACCGACGGCATCTTGCAACTAGGATGGTGGCACACAGAGCTCTAGCAAGGCTCAAGGACATGTGGAAGATTGTTCAAGGGGTAATGTGGAGGCCAGACAAGAATAAGCTACCGAGAATAATACTCGTTTGCTGTTTACTTCACAACATTGTGATTGATTTGGAGGACGAAGTGCAAGATGAGATGCCGTTGTCCCACCAACATGATTCAGGTTACAGACAGCAATTGTGTGATGCTGTCGACAAGAATGCATTTGTAATAAGAGAGAAGCTGTCACTGTATTTGTCAGGGAGAATGCCGCCTTCTAATAAAATGGATGGCTTCAATTAGATTTCTTTGTTCTTGTTTTCCAAATTAGGTGTTGGTTATTGTATTGAACAATAGTGTAACACTTCTATTTTTTAATGATTTCATTGGTAGCTTAGATGGTGGAGTGGTAAATTTTATGCTTTTCTGAAAGACTATGATATGGCTGGCTCTTGACTATCTGGTTCAACCTTTAGTACTCTTTCCGGCAATGAGGGCATCCTCAAATAGTAAAAAATGGTAGTGATGCAGGGCAAGAGGTCTATCTCTTCATCTCCAGTCATGAAGCATGCAGCCAGTGGGATGAGCATAACTGAATTGATTTAGGTGTTACTAGTAGATTTTTGTATCAAAACATAAAATAAAAGTATTACTACTAGATGCTAGCTTTGCTGGTTCGCCAGATCTAGTTGGAATGAAAACTGCATACTCTTGTGCCACCCTCTCTGTTTGACACTCGTTATGGCTGGATGGGGACTGGGGAGGCCTTGTATGGGCACAAGGCCTGTCACATTACTCAGTTGGAACTTGGAATTCTAGTTCTATTCAGGCTGATTTGGGGCATTTTCTCTCTTGTAATGATGGTATAACATTTGGGGTAAACCACATTAACCGAGCCATAATCTTTTTCTCTCGTTGATTTGAACAATTTCTTACAACAAACTGGATTCAATAGTCATTAGGTAAACTAAATGACTTCATTATGTAGTTCATAACTAATTACTCCCTCTGTTCAATGTTAATAGTCTGATTTGGTTTTTCCAAAATGAACTCCTCCCTCCATCCAATAAAGCTTGTCTACATTAGAAGATGAGTGAAATTTATTGGACTTCAAAGCCCTTATAAAAAATAAAGTTGCTCTCCCTCTCCCCTTATTTTTGGTATTGAGAGAGCAAACCTAGCCATGTAATGTTATACCCTTCTTTTTGAAAATCCAACCAAGCTTCATACCAATTAGGAGGGAGTAATTTCTTTGATAAAACCCATAGTTATTAATTAATTAATCCTTAGTTTCTTTGATAAAATCCAAACCTTCTCTCCCTCTCACATCTCATAATGTCAGGGACCACCAAAGCTCATGTCAATGCCCCTCTCATTGACCCTAACCTAAGACTTTTATTTTTATTTTTATACATTATCATTATTCTACTAATTTCTCCTGTCACCTTTAATTGAGACCTGTTACTTAAAATTGAGCATTGAGATATAGGGTCTACAATAAAAGCAGCCAGAGAGTCACATTTTCAGAGGAGGCCTCTCCACCTCGACCTCGACCTCTGGTTATTACCGGGCGGCCTGCCGTCGCCTTCCATATAATAATTAAAGAATAGTATCATTTAATTTTAGTATATATTTCTACGTTCCAAAATAATATGTATGTTTGAGAAAATTCCCATTTTTTGTTAGACCATGAAGCCCACAAGGAATTCACATGACTTCTTCTCTCTTATCTCCCGTCCAACTCGTATGATCGTTCATTAACAAAGTTCTAGTCAATCTGTCCAAGTCTCCTCTAATTTTAGAAAGAGGAAATCACATTATTTGAAAAAATATATACAATATTTTAAAATAATAATATTTTTAAATATACATAATATTTTGGAACGGAGGAAATATATTTTTTGACAAAGGCCCAGTTTGGCTCCTCCACCCGGAAAGAGTCTTTCCGGGTTTTATGGGCCAAACCTCCTTGAAGGACGGAAAGGGAAGATGGGACATTTTGGTTTATCCTTTAAACTTCAAAGGTTGAGCCAAACGGGGCCTAATTATCTCGATCAAAAGTGAGAGAGGGAGTAGTATATTTCAAAGTTAATTAATGCACATTGCGAGGAGCGCTCCTACTACTAAGGGCGAGAGTCGCGAATACCCTTATCACGACCTTCTTCCTCGCAGCGCCGCGCCAGAAAAGGCAGTTCTTCTCCGTCCAAAACCAAAAAAGAAAAGCTTTAAAAAAAACCTAAAAAAGCTTCAAAAAGAAAGAAAAATCAGAAGTGCGGATTAGTGAAGGAAGTAATCGATCTTCCATGGACACGAAATTCCTCAAGGACAAGAGATTTTGGATCGCCTCTTTCCTCGTCGTTTGGGCTGCTGGCCTCCAGGTGAAACCCTCGTTTTTTATTTGGAATTTGGATTTCGATTGTCCAAAATCTGTAAATAATTTCGAACATTTGCACTCAATCTTGTTGTATTTCTAATTTCACAAGTTTTCTATTGGGCATCGTCTCACGAGGTGTAGACATTGGTGCAGGCACATATGTCCTGGATGCAGAAGCAGGACTCCTTCAAGGAAAAATTTGGGAACTTGGACAAGAACAAGGATGATGTCGAGTAAAGATTCGAGCTTTATAAACGTTGGACTATACTTTGCGTTGTTACATTTTGAAACTGCTTCTGTCACAAGCTCACTGATGTTTGAATAGAATTAGAGAATTAGTGGTGATGGTTATTTCCGTTCTGATCGAGTTTGTTTCTATTGGGATGAATGTGCATGGATGGAGATTTTAGTTGCAAAGGAGAAATGGTGGTATTGGTTTTAGGAATTGTTGCTAGTAGAGGAATTGAAAGTTGGGAATGTTAAGTACTTGAACAAGAGGTTAATTAAGGAAGTGAAAGTTGAGAATGATTACTCTTTAGCCGAGTGTTTTTCTTGCATGATTGCATCTATATGTATCCATGGGAATTAATGTCTGACAGCTGAGACATAAACTATTTAGAAGAGACTCTATGATATTTTCTTTGTCACAGTAGAAGTCTGATATTGTCTTTCAAAAACAAATGGGATGTTAAAGTGGAATGGAGGGAATGTTATTCTTGGAATACTGGTCGTTTAATCAAACAGTCTGATATTGTCTTTCAACTGCAGCTGGTCGTTTAATCAATGCAAGGGACGCAGTGTATCAAATTTTTTTTCAAATAGAGAATAAGAACTGTATTTTACTCAAATTTGATTGACTAACTAGTAGGCTTGCTTTTGATCTCCACGAGGAAGCACTCACTACAGTCGTGTTGTTTATTGTCCACCATAAGTCTGCATTTAAGGGTTTTATTGTATACCTGTTTTTAGCCTACTCTATCTCTGTGTTTTCACCATTCAGTAAATAGATGTCATTAACAACTATGTATTTGAGGTTAGTATTATTTTGGATGAATTGCAGCCTTCTTCTCTTAGGGCTATTTCATATATCATTTACCGCTAATTATGAAGAAATTGAGACCAAATCCAAGGAACACTAGATCCAAAGTCTCATGGACCATTTGCAACAATAGCATAACACATTTTCTGACAGAAAGCTCTATCCTCCGTCACCCCAACACCATTTGGGTAGGTTGACTGTTTCCTGAAATTATTAGTGATTTTAACAGACCCGCAAAGGGACGGTTTTATCTTTCCGAGAAGGTAGCTAATTTCCAGAGGCGTGGCTTCATTTCTTAAAGGTTGTAGCCTGGGTAGCATGTGATAGTGAACAGCTAGTATCTTGCTAAACCCTCTTGTGGTGCCAGTGTTGGAGTTTAGGTACGAGGAAGGTGTTTCAAAAGGTATTTTAGAAGTTCATAACTCTGTACCCCCATGCCCTACAAAGTGTGTTTTTCCTGCCATTGCTCAGCTAATGAGAAAGTCCGCCATTTAGCTGTTTAAGAAATTTATCTGAATGAATTAGTCATGTTCATGTCTACAATGCAAATGCTATGTTCTTCAAGGATTTACTCTATGTTATAACTTATAGAAAATGGACTTGGCCTCTGGGGCTTGGTCAATGACGGATTTTAAGTTTATTTTGCATTGGTGGCTATGTTCTTCAAGGATTTACTCTATGTTATAACTTATAGAAAATGGACTTGGCTTCTGGGGATGGATATTTTTTCTTGTCTTGGTCAATGACGAATTTCAAGTTTATTTTGCCTTTCTCCTCTACCGCCTTTGGAAGTAGGAACGTGATAGAGCCTAGGTTGATTGCTGGCAAGGCAATGGAGATCTTATCATGGGTAATTTTGCACTTTTGTAAGACTACTTCTGTCTAAAACTTTGTCCAGAATGTTTGTAATTCGTTTTCATTCATTTTATAGTTGTTCCAAATTTTTATGAACTCATGTACCTACTGCAGGCGTTATTAAAGTGGTAAAAGTGGACATTTTTGAAATTCTCTGAAATGTTACATATATCTTCATTTTGTGGGCCTCCTCCTCCTTCGCCTCTTCTTACCGCAACTAGTCCCCCCTCCTCCGACGTCTCCGCCTCCTCTTTCTTCCTCCTCATCATCATCCACCTATTCGTGCTCCTCCTATCACTCCGATGCCCACTGCTCCTCCCCCCTCTGCCTGTGTAACGCCCCAATTTAAATAATACAATTTCATGTAATTCAAAGTAAAATTTTTTGGCGGAAGACAATAAATAGTTCATTTAAAATTCAAAATACGTGAGCTGAAGCTCGAGCCCATAAGCATTAAAAAAGAATGATAATATATTGTTGAGGTAATACTTTCTGAAATTAATTTTTGAACGTATTAATAATTGAAATCGTACTCTATATTTTATTTAAATCAACGAATAAACAGGATCTTGGGTCAATTCATGACATATATCATGATGAACTAATGATTATTATAATAAGATTATTTTAGTACACACGTATGCCTAAAGTACTAATAAAATAAAATATAATTAAAAGAACCTAGATTTTAGATTTTTTTATACGTAACAAACATTAATTTTTACTTTTGACTTTGGATTCTTAACTTTTCGGTGCTTTCGTTTAGATGGCCAAAACTCAGTGGCAGTTCAAACGTCCTCTGCAAGACTGTGAATAAGGCCTCCTTAGAGATAAAGACTTATGAACCACTTAATCCACAGTCATAATGTAAAATTCCAGTTTATCTATAGGTTAAATTGTTTATATTGGTTGTTTTTAGTTTAAATTTTCGCAGGTGGCGAGAAATAAGGGCGTGATTAAGTGTCATGCTCCTGAATGTGAAGAAGATATCATTCTCATCCATGATGTAATATTTAATTTTTTCTCTTCGGCTACAATTTCACTCTGTCTTTTACATAAAATTTGTTGTAGAATGCAGATTTTACATGGGCATGTTAACATTTTCTTAATTAATAAAATTAATTATGATCTTGTTATTATTTTTGTAGGTTGGAAAAGATGAGAAAAAAATTCCGTGTAAGCTATGTGACAATGAAAAAGAATATTTTCGTGGTCTCAAGCAACACATGAAACATTGTTGTTACATAATTGTTATACAAGATTCACTACTAAAGTGGATTTTGATATCCACATGGACAATCGGAGGAGATATAGGGCGCGTTTGGAAGTTGAAAAGTTTTACCTTTCATGGCTGAAAGTGACCAATCATCTTTGAAAAGCGTTCGGAAGCTGAAATGGTAAAAAATACCTGTTGACAGCGAAAGGTGAAAATTTTCACTCATCAATAAATCAGTTATCACGTCTGTTTGGAAAACAAAACAACGTGAAAGGCTCCTGACAGTGATATGTGAACATTTTTCACATATCACCCTTGAAAGAGATGAAAGAGCTGAAAGAGTTGATTTTCACTTCAATGTATTTCACAGCTGATGAATTTTCATCACGGGCCCGCTCCATCTTCCTTCTCTCTCTCGAATCATGTCTCCCTCATTTTTAGTCCGTTTCGGCCATTTTTTTGTTCTTCCTTATTTTTTATGTACTTTCTGATCAGCATGATATTCTAATGACCTTGATATCCTATTGAAAAAATACTATAAAATCTACGTTAAATAGTATACGGTGGCTCAATATATTTATGATATTAATATCCTATTGAAAAAATACAATAAAATCTATGTTAAATAGTATGCGGTGGCTCGACATATTTATGATATTATTACTATAAGAAAGAACACTAAAAATAAGGAAAAATAAAAAAAATGACAAGAATTGATGAGAAATGAGTAAGAAATATATCGTTGAAGTTTGTTCCATTAAAAGCTATCATGTAATTACACAATAGCCCTAATTACATGATAGCAAATTGTATCGTGTAATCATCAATTAAAATGGGACAAATTTTAACGGTTCATATCTCGCTCATTTTTAGTCCGTTTTTGGTCATTTTTTTGTTCTTTCTTATTTTTATGTTCTTTCTGATAACCTTGATATCCTATAAAAAATACCATAAAATCTACAATAAATAGTATACAGTAGCTCAGCATTTTTATAATATCATCATTATAAAAAAGAGCACTAAAATGAGGAATAATAAAAAAGGACAAAAAATAGATCAGAAATGAGTAAGAAATGCATCGTTGAAGTTTGTCCTATTAAAAGCTATCGTGTCATCGATTACACGATAGCTGTCTGCTTCTCCTTTTAACCCTCAATG
This sequence comes from Houttuynia cordata, assembly GCA_039654745.1. Classification (NCBI taxonomy): domain Eukaryota; kingdom Viridiplantae; phylum Streptophyta; class Magnoliopsida; order Piperales; family Saururaceae; genus Houttuynia; species Houttuynia cordata. Next base: position 24,987,686 of record CM077507.1, on the reverse strand, counting down.
TCACCGCCGTCGAGTATTCCTTTCCAAATACAAATCAGTGTGATTTATGTTTAATTCTCAAACAGAATTTTACAAAATCAATGTGAAAATTTTCACCTTTCAACAAAGACCTTTTTTATGCTCCCAAACATTTGTCACGAATCAGCTATTTTCAGGGTGATAATTTTCACCCTGAAAGGCAATCACGCCTGATAGTATTTTTGCTTCCAAATGCACCCATAGAGTGATGTTCCCACAACCATAATTGTCTTCCTTAATAAATGACAGAAAAATACCAACTAACGATTCCAATATTATGCTCAAACTAAGAGAGTACACAAAAAATTATGTTGAACTTAAAATAAGTAACTCAACATGACATATCAATGCCATGCCGATGGCATGGGCAGGATAGGATAATCTAACTTAAATTTTGAATCTTCATCTCCACTTTCTAGCCTATTGCCTTATATAAAATGGAGTCCGGACAGGTCTCATGCAGATGGCATGAGAATCATATGGTGCCATCAGATTTTGACTAGACAGCTGGTGTGAAACCAGTGGGTAGGTGATTGTGAATTATCACCCTCCCCTGGCACTAGCTCATGCAAGCCGCGTGAGCCCAGCCCTATTAAAAATTTTACCTATGAATTATGGGCAGTGATAACCCTAGAGCAGATTCCTACACATTTCCATATATAGCTGATGTAGATAGAAATGAATGGGTGAACTGATATGGGGTCACATCAGTTCATCCACTCATTTCCATACACATCAGCTGTGTATGGAAAATGTGTAGAAATCTGTTGTACAAATATCATTTTCCATGAATTATATAATCCACTAATTATCATTCAAAAACCTATTGAACTCGTAATTTTGCCTCATGTCTTTTTTACTTAAGCCTTAATCCTAAGAGCATTGAGCTTCTTTCTTCCAACGCAAAATCTAAATTCTGCCTGCGGGAATCCCTTTTATTCATGGCAATTGAGGGTACAACGTACACTCAGAGACTGATCATCACACTTTGGTTAGCCAGAAAAGAAACGGATCAAATATTTTCTTTTTTTTGGCTGTTTGTTTAGAGATAAAACAAATGAGGGCGGAATATGCCTTTTCTCGTAAGTGGGACTAGCGAGAAAGGAAAAATGCTTCTTCTCCCGCTTTATTTTCACGGTCACCTCACATGCCTCTCATGGAAATGCTCTAAGGCTTCACATTTTCTTTCCTTTCACAGCACTAGCACGTGAGGTTGGCCGTGATTAAAAAGGAAGAATAGTACTAATCACGAGAAAATCACCATTGTAACGGAGCCTTATCATTCTCCCACATTGAGAAAAAGCAAGAAACTGAGGCTCACACTTGATGGTGGGAGAGGTATGTCTTTTCTCACTTTTTCTTTTCTTTCTATCCAAACTGACGAAGGAAAGAAAAAGAAAAAAGGCAATTTCTTATCTTATTTTATCTTTTCTTTTTCTCAGATCATTTTTTTTTTCCCATTAGCCAAACAGACCTGATCTCAATCTCAAATTTCATAAACCGAAGTAATCAACGACATTGAAATCATAGTTTTTTTAAAGAGAAATCTTAATTTATTTATCATGCACAAGTTCTTCATTGTGGAAGTCAAGCATTCCTAAAATAGATGCAAACCCTGAGGTTTTTCCTTATTACCTGGCCAATGAGGCCGAATTGCCATATTACCTAGTTTTTCGGGGCTCGACTCATATAACAGGGTTTTGGCACCTGATTTGCCCATTTTACCCTCCTCAACTCTAACCCTAAAATCCTACTGGAGGTATTACCTTTAAGTTTTATATTTCAACGAATTATATCTCCTTTATTTTTAGTCCGTTTTCGCCCATTTTTTTGTTCTTCCTTATTTTTAATGCTCTTTTTAATCATCATGATATCCTAATGACCTTGATATCATATAAAAAAATGGGCACTGCTCAACGTCGCCGTTCACCGGGCACTGCTCAACCTCGCCAGTGCTCGAGCCTCTGTTCTGGAACGAAGGCCCGAGCTTTGGCTCGGGTCGGGTTTCTATTTTTTTCTTTTTCTTGAACCGAACCATTGACCGACTGAACCGAACCGAAACCTCTTTTTGTAATTAAACAAAAACCCGTTGTATCGATCTCATCCATCCAATCTCATCTTGACGGTTCTTCTTTTTAATCACGTCTCTTACGCGTACTATATTTCAAATGATCATAACTTTTTGCTTAGAACTCCGAATTGAGAACAGTCAGTGGCATTGGAAAGCTGACTTTGTGAACTTTAAATGAAGCTTAAATCAGTCCCATCAGAGATATGCAATCGAAGTAATTAATATTCAATCATTAGAGTCGCGTTTCACCTCATTTCTACATTTTACATTTGTTTCCTACAAAAACCAAAAACTATATTAAAGTAGTAGTAATTCTAATCTAACACTAGCATAAACATAAGTTTACGAGATAATAAAATGTATATTTCATGTATAGATCAGCGGACCGGTATAGACTGGTTATATATATATATATATATAGAGAGAGAGAGAGAGAGATAGATAGATAGATAAGAATGTACAACATACCTCAGTGTAGGTGGTTAGAGTGTCTTATTTTGACCATAATGTTTCTCTTTTGAATCCCGGCGCCAACAACATGATTTTTTCAAAAATTTAATAAAAAATTTAGATATGAATATATAAAAATGGACGTATATGCCAATGAGAGTGATTTAGACAAGCTGGTTAATCTCTTAGGGAGAGTTCGAATCCTTATTTAAAATATATATTTTAAAAAAAAATAGTCTGGCAGTGAACCAGATCCGGTTCCGGTTTGGCAGTTTATCGGCTGAACAGGCCGGTTTCTAATGAACCCGGCTAATGGACCTAACCATCCCGAACTGGACTGCCCGGACCGCTTTTTCAACCGGTTCCGGGCATCCGCGGTCGAGCCGGCCAGTCCAATCCAGTTTTAAAAACCATGATGCGAGTGACCACATGATTTTTGTTGTGAAAATTTTCATTTGTTGTGAAAAAATTCACTCCCTTGTCAAAGCTGGTCAAATAGGTGGCATGAAGCATGTGAGTCGTATATATTTCCTTTACACGGTTGTAAAGAGAGTGTAGACACAAAATAAGGTAGAGATGACATGGAAATCAAGCTTGCCATAGAAGAAATTTTTTGTTTTTGGTATTTTAACAATTCAGATACTTCATCAAATTCTCAGGCTACGTCTATATATTAAGATGGTAATGGTAGCGAATTGGATGCTATAATTTGATAAATGTTCTTGTTACCCAGAGGAAATGGCTTCTATCATGGTTTCATCTCTGCCTATATTATAGGACCTAAGCTTCCAAACACTATGCTTCATAGCTCTCCTTTTTTGTACTTACCTATTTCTTAATCAAATATGGCACTTGTGGTAGGAAGCTCCCGCCTGGCCCGGCTGGTCTGCCTATAATAGGCAACTTGCACCAGCTGGGCAAGTCCTTGCACCACTCCCTGTGGTAACGTACCTAGCTAGTTCATACAAACTAGTGTAATAGCATTATATCGGTAGATGGCAAAATGGGTTGTGTTAAAATTAACAGCAGGCTGCTCGCATGTGAGAAGGTTCAATACTATATCGCATTATGTCTCCAATCTTAATTAGGAAGTCTCTGCATCACTCAATGAACAACATATAGATTAGTAACTAGTAAGTCTTTCTCTACTTATGCTCTAGTGTTCAGAAGTTGGCATGTTTCCGTAGAATCCCAGAAGATCGAGTGCCATGCACTCTCCACTAGCATGCTTACACAGTTGCTCCCGTCTTTCCTCAAGGGGAAGAGAATCTTCTTAGTCTCAGATTTAAATTCAATGAATTACAAGTTCCAGAGGGCAAGGATTTCATCTCTACCCTCTGCCTGCTAAAGTGGGTCTTTCCAGTACTCCTTCTACGGTATGCACATGTACACCACCATGCCATCTCCCTCTTGCTTTCTTAGAAAAAAATGTATCCTCCTTACACTACCCATAACTCTTTGTTTCATATAATAAGTAGATCAAAATTTGATCGTTATTGGCTTATAGATATCTTTCATGGGGATCCTTCAAACTGTTTTACTAAAATTAGAGTTCTACTTTATCCATATCAACTTGGTCCAGGGCATAAACCTTGAAAAATGCAGTGATTAGCTATGATATTTACAAATACGATTGACTACCCTTGATTGTTTGGACCTGGGCAACATACCAGGCACTTAATATGGATCAAAACTTTAGGGAAAAAGTGCTATTTGTTTATTTATCATATAAAAAAATGCCACAAAATCTACGATAAATATCATACTGTGATTCAACATTTTTATGATATCATCATTATAAATAAAGAAGAATGAAAAAAATGGGTGAAAAACAGATAAGAAATGGGAAAGATATGCATCGTTAAAGTTTGTGTTCGAAATCGATTAAATTTAAGTGGGACAAACTTCAATGATGAATATCTCTTTCATTTTTGATCTATTTTTACCAAATTTTATTATTTTTCCTTATTTTTAGTCATCTTTCTTATAATGATGATATCATAAAAATGTTGAGACACCGCATGCTATTTATCATGGATTTTGTAGCATTTTTTTTTATATAATATTAAGGTCATTAGGATATCATGATGATTAAAAAGAGTATTAAAAATAAAAAAATAGATAAAAATGGACTAGAAATGAGAGAGATATGAGTCGTTAGAATTTTTTCCACTAAATTGGCAATTATACGAATCAAACACACTATAGCTATTATGGTGGGACAAACTTCAACGATGCATATCTCTCTTATTTTTTATCTATTTTTTGCCTAATTTTTTTTAATGCTCTTTCTATTTATGATAATATTATAAAGATGTTGAGACACCGCATGTTATTTATCGTAGACTTTGTAGCATTTTTTTATATAATATCAAGGTCATTAGGATATCATGATTATTAGAAAGAACATTAAACATAAGAAAAAATGGCGAAAACGAACTAAAAATGAAGGAGATATTAGTCGATGAAGTTTGTCCCACTAAAATGGCATGTTCCTAAATCATTTTTTTATCCATTTTTGCCTATTATTTTCATTCTTCTTTATTTTTAGTGCTCTTTCTATTTATAATGATATCATAAAGATGTTGAGACACAGCATGCTATTTATCGTAGATTTTGTACTTTTTTTAAAAATATAATAGCAAAGTTATTAGGATATCATGATGATTAGAAAGAACATTAAACTGAGGAAAAAAAAAGAAGGAAAAAACGGACTAAAAATGAAGGAGATATGATTCGGTGAATTATAAAATTTAAAACCATTTAAAAGGTATTGTAAGGTTACGGTTGAAACGGGCAAAATGGGCAAATCAAGCGCCAAAACCAAGTCATATGAGATGAGCTTAAAAAACCCACGTAATATGGCAATCTGGGCACAAACCCTTGAGCTCTACATTTCAATGACACTAATTTCACTTCCTTCTATTTTCTTTTGGATCTCAAATCTGCCATTAAATCCCTTTTCAAAAGTTATATTGTACTTGTGTTCTTGGGCTTTGTTTTGAATTTCCTAACAGAGTGGCCTTAACATTCCTCTGATCACGGGGCATATTATATGCAAACATAGAGGCACTTTTTGTGGAAAAAGATTAAGTGGCCCATGCCTTTATGTGGCAACAGGAGCTAAGAACTAAGCTCCGACTCTGGGATCGTGGCTTGGAGTACATCTCGTATCCGCCTTCAGAAGAGAGACTGAGGCGCAGTAATCAAGCAACAAGAGTATTTATCAAGTGCATAGTTTGCCAATTAGCTTGCAACGAGGTTTGCAAAAGAAAATGCGTTTCTGTTAAAAGTGTGGGCTAGGCAGTGCATTTTTAAAAATCATACCGAAGGCACTTTTTTCTCTCAAACACTAAATCATCCAGAGTTTGATCTGTTGCCGGTGGCTTGTTCACCTCTGGCGGCCATGATCATGTTGCGGCTCTCACATCCAAGCCGGTCTCAATAAATTTTTAATGACAATTCTTAATTCAATATGTAGTTCCACTGCTTTGGCCAAAGGCACAATTCTTAAGTACAAAATAGTTGCGCAAAACGTTGATAGGAGCAAAATGAAACATGCCTTTTTGTAATCCTTTCCTTTTTTGTTCTTTACTACTGCACCAAACTTACTCGTTTCACAGCCATGGGTAGAGAGATTCATAAATCAACATGATTCGTAACTTTCCAGTTTTGAGTTCCTGGTGACCACATTCACCTCCTCAGATTCTCCACAACATAATTTGCGTAGAGATCCCTTCACATGAGAATAGACAATACTTAGAAAAATCATAGATAGTAGCAGTGAATTTCTCCCCGTTCAATGTTAAATGCATGAATTGGAAATCAGAAATGAACTGATTTCATTTCCTTTAAGATTCCCAATCCAGACAATTTATGTCGGACAGAGGAAGTACAAGTTCAATTTTATGTGAACCAGACTTTGAGGAAAAGCTTATGTTGGGTAGCTTGACCAAGAAATGTAGTTTGCCTTTTTATTTATGTACTTACGTTAAATGAAAAAGAGAATATTATTCAGAATATGCAATATCCTAAAACAAATGAAACAGGGAAAGAACAACTCACATTGAGTACTTAATAGCTTTATATGCACTTGAAGCTGGCAAAAAATCGTCCACAGCTACTTCCTTGTTTTCATTTTTCTTATCTGATTTTTCATCCATTAAAGAAAAGTGACGCTGGTTACAGGTTCTGAAATTTGACACATTCAAATGTAGTCCTAAGGTTGAGCCTCAGCTTCAAAGTGGAAAAACATAAGAGCTTAGCTAAATAGAGAGATCATATCAACCATATTCCCGCTGTTTTGCTACCCAAAGAAGAAAGGGGCTTTCCTTATTTTAAGGGCCAAACCTCCTCGTGAAATAAGGAAATGATGGATGTGACATTTTAGCTTAAATAGTAAACCCTAAAGTAAAATCAAAGGGAGTGCCAAACAGCCAAACACACTTTCAAATATAAAGCCAGTTTCAGGATGTAAATCAAGTTGCACTCAGGAACCTAGAGGCAGTGGCTGGCAATTTACAAAGTGGTCGGTCTCAGTAAAATGGCAGGACTAAGCTGTAGCATCTAAACTGTAAAACTAAGTACATGTATTTTTGAAAATAAACAAATTACATTAACTTTTTTTTTGCAAAATTTATAATCTTGTCAATTATTTGTTTATGTGCCTTCCTACATGCTGTAACTACTTTTTTTAAATAAATAGCTCGCAAAATTGATTGCCATAGCACTGAAAGAAACTTGTTCATAACCTATCCTATCCAGTAAATGAACAACCTAACCAATGTGATTAGTCATAACAGACATTATAAGGATACAGTCTTCAAAGAAGCGGCGGATTTCAGCAAGTCGATGAGGTGGAAGTTCTTTGATATCAGTGTAATGTCGGTATTCAGGATCATCAGCACAAACAGCAATTATTTTGTCATCCTTTTCACCCTGTTTACATAACAGTTTTCTTTTCACACGGAAATTATTTGAAAACTAAACTAAACCATGTGAGTACTGACATGGACACAGAATATGCTAAACCTACCTGATCAATCATAGGCATAAGACCTATAGCTTTAGCCCGGAGGAAACAACCAGGGAGAACAGGTTCCTGTTCATAGCAAAATGTTAGAGAAAAACAAGCCATTTTTTGTTTAAAATTTGAAGATCATAAAGTTGAAAGAAAAACAAAACTAAAAAATCCAAAGTTTTGCAACAAACTAAGAGAAAAAATGTCACTTTGGAAATCCGTTCTTCAAAGAGTTTAATCTGTTTTGCTTTATTTCCATCAGGGAGAAAAAAGAAGAAACAAAGGGCCCCTAGCAGGAAACTTGGCAACCATAAAAATTTCCAATGATTAGCAGTAAAAGAATGGTCTTCCATAGAAAAAAAAACCACACGTAATACAACCACATAATTTCATTTGTACACACATGTAGACAGATTAATCAAGCATTGACTGGACTTAACGTTCTATTTTCACCAATAAAGAATGTCCAGACTCTAATGTTTTCAAATTTGATTGTCTTCAGTTTAGTAAAAAAAATTGAATTTTCTTTACAATACCTGCATTATAACCAAGACATCCATGGGGTCGTTGTCCTCACAAAGAGTACGTGGGATGAAACCATAATTGTGAGGGTAAACCACAGAAGAGTACAGAACACGGTCAACCTGGAAAAGAAAGAACACAAATTATGCGTGATGAAATAGCAGGACTCCGCTCAAGTTAAGAAAAACCACTTTAGCAACCTTGATCAGGCCAGAGTTTTTGTCAAGTTCATACTTGACCTTGCTTCCCTTTCCTATTTCCACAACCTGCAAGAATGGCCAAAGAACAATATTTGATCGAACTATACTTAACAAGCTAATCCAAACTGAACCTCTTAAAGATATCAGAAACCAATTAATGTTGCATAGTTTAAATTGAATGATGAGTTTCACTTCCCTAAAAGAAAGAGCTATAAGAGCCATTCTGGATTTGCTATTGTCATGTCCAGATTCATGAGAAAAAAGTATAGAGAAGGTCGTAAAATCTTGAAATTGGTTAAAATCAACCAGCCGCTAGGCTTAAATTTCCGCAAAACTTATTCAAGGTTTGGCACTACAAGCTAAAGGTTATTTAGTGCACTTACACAGTTGAAAATTGTTGGCGCTCCAGGTCCTGCAACCATAATTTGTGAAACTAAGTCAACACACATGAGAAAAATGATCGATCTTGGCCAAAAGATCTAAAAGAAACATCATATGATTAGCCCAAACTTAAGTTCTGACCATAGCATGTGTAAGAAGCATGTAATTACAGAACAATCAATCATTAATACAGCCGATAACTTTCTTACCAATTTCTAGATCATGCCAAGGATGGGCAGCAACTGATCTCCTAGTCAAGGATGAAAGTATTCTTTCATTAAGAGGTGGATGTGATGCCTGTGACTCAGAACTGTGGTTCAGAGCTTCAAGTGGTGAAGAGTCAGAAGACATGGCAACTATCTGACAAAAATGAGAGAACTGTACTGTCAAAAGTATGCATCGTCATCTTACATTACAATGAAAAAAACTGAAAGTTTGGACCATCGGATATCAAAAGCCACATGGACAAGGTAAATCTGACATGAGGAGATGCATGAAATGTCATACCTCTGATCATAATTAATCTACCTTTCTTCTCTTTAAAAAATCAGACAATACATGTCTTAATTGATCAGGTAAAAAATAATTATTTTCGAGTGGAAGTTAACAAAAGTAGGCAAAGGACATAGATCTTGACTAATTCAGCTTGCTCTGCATCATTTTAATGTTCAATGTTTATGCATTCAGAGTTACATTGTTTCTATCTCGGGCTGTTGCAGAACTTCTAAAAACTCATACGCCCTCCATTCGACCTTAGTAATCCGATTTACATTTTCAAAATGAACTAAAAATGATGATGATGAAAACCCAATGAGAATATTAAAATGGAACAGAGGGAGTAGTAAGATATGAAAACTTTAAGAATTACTTCTTTATGGGGATAATTTGAACACACATGTAAATGAAACACACCCATCGAACCAGGATCACGGCTTCTAAGTCCTTGTGTCTTTCGGTTTCTCCGATATGCGTAAAAACCGAGAGTCATCAAATGAGATGTAAGGAAGCCGATTTTCACCATTAGCATGTTCAGATTTTCTTTTCAAAAAATTTGTGACTCAACCACTCAGAGCAACTGACAAGCTGTGGATGCTATAAAATTGCAAACTGCCTAAATCAACTAACAAAAGTACCTCTTAACCATCTAATGAAGGCAGAAGCCTTATCTAAAAGGTGAAACTATTGAAAAAAAGCCACAAAAACAAACTCCATTCCAGCACTAGTAGTAAACATGCATAAACATACATTAGTAACATATTATCCAAACTCTCTCTTGACGCACCAGACAAGCCACAAGTTGCAAAAGCTGATACAAAAACTAAATCAAAGAATGCACTAGCAAACCTGCAAAGGAGATTGCCTCGTACAAAAAGCATATGCAACCAAACCCACATCAATATAAAAAACTCGTCACACATTCGAAGGAATAACTCATACAAACCTTCAGAGCTCAGATCAAACGCCAACACGCTAGTACGTTCCAATCCACCATTTCCCATTTACATAAACGCGCACCGACATCAGAAACGCATCAAAGAAAGCAGTAAAACAACGCATTCATCTCAAATCCTAGATCTACAGCAAAAAAGGTAAACAAAAAAAACACAGCAAGAACATAGCGAAGATGTCAGAGGCGTTACCAGAGACTTCAACACGAAACCGAAGCTCGGCGAGAGGAGAAGATCTCCACGAAGAAGAAGATAGGAGGCTGAAACCCCAAAGGAAAAGTAGAAGGGCTCGGAGGAAGAGTTCGCGCTATTTTAGGCGTTGCGCTCGCGCCGTTTGCTTTGCTTTGCTTGAAGGCATCTCCTTTCTCGGTGGTGGAAGACCGGCAGGAGAAGGTACCATTCATGCAGAGCACTATCAGAGTGTATCTTTATTTAATTTCGCCAGGAAAGGTAAAATTAGATCTTATCTGTTTGATTATAAATAGAGGGTTGATGTTAGTTAGATTGTCCTGGCGAACAAAGAATAGGTTTTGGGGAATTTGAGGATGAAGAGCATATGGCATTTCCGACCCGAATTATGCGTGATTCTGGGGGGCCTAGGTGGCGTGTTTTCGACGGGTGTGTAGCGTGGGCCCCGCTGGATAGTGCTGGAATTTCTAACAGTCAAACGCCATGGGCTTGGAGTGGGGACCAGGTCAAGGGATGTGACGGCTGGTAGGGGATGAGTGAGGAGGATGGACGGTGAGGATGGGGGCGTGTGTCGTGGAGGCAACGACTCTTACAAATCTGGGGAAAGGCGATGTGAGAGGATAAAAGAGCCCAATCCCCAAGGTGGAGTGTGGTTAATGGACCTTCGGGTAAGCCTATGAGCCCAGTCCCAAGGTTTCTGTGATGGACAGTTGGTGTTGAAATTGAGTTTTGGGTCTTGTGGGCTCGTTGGTATTAATATGTCGATCCAGTGGGCCTCAAATGACCACAACTACGCAAGACTATCTACGAGTGCTCATAAAAAAAATCGGTTTATATGTGATCGTTCTGTGCATGAGGTTAATTTTTTAGGTAGTTAGATTTTAATCCGACGGCAGATATCAAATTAATGGATAAATAAATGTAAACCCTCACTCACACTTGTAGCCATCAGATCAAGATCCAATGACTATGACATGAACTGGCCTCATGTAAGCTATATGAGAGCAATCTCATTTAAACTTTTCCCTAAAAAAGTTTGTGTATGTGCGTAATGACACTGGGAGTGTTTTTGTTTTGGTTTACAAAAACACCTATGAGGCTGAAGATGTTGATAAGTATTAAGCATGTATCCATGCATATAATTATACTACAGGGGTTACTACCATATATTCCCGTTGTTCACAAAATACCTATCTGGACTAGAAAATCAAAATGAACTAAAATCAGTTTATTTTGATGACTAAAATCAGTTACTTTTAGATAGGACTACACCGAAAACCCGGACCCGACCCGGCATTGACCTGGGTCGGGTTTTGCTTTAAAATACCCAAGAACCGACTCTATCTGAGATATACCATTTAAAGTACTTATTTTATAATATATATAATTTTTATTATTATTATAACTATATAAAATATTTTATTAAAAATTTTATAATTATATTAATTATTTTATTAAAATCTCGGGTTTTATCTCGACTAGGGTCGGATTTAAAATTCTTGGGTCCTATCTCGGGTCGGGTTAAGAATTCTCGGGTCAGCAAAACCCGACCCGAGATGCAGCCCTACTTTTAGATGGAGGGTGTTATGTCTCAAAGCCAATTACAATATAGTATGTCACGCATTTTGGCTTCGTTAAATAAATATAAGGCTTTAGTTATTCGATTAGTCATTATGTAAAGACAACGAGTCAGTTCCTGTTTAGTTGTCAGTAGAAGTTGCTATATTGGTTAATGCTAGTTATTAGTAGTTGCAAATGTACGTGGGTTTTTGTTTGGTCTAAATTGATTTTCATTATATAGATATACCCAAAACTTAAAATTAAACTAAGTTCAATAATACAAAATTCTTAATATATGCATCAAATAGATCTGCAAACACCGAAATAATTCTGAGTCCACATCCGAGATTGGATAGAGACACGCATATGCTTGTATAATAGCTAGCCAACATCTTCACATATGATTATAATTGTATGTTCATTTGCTATAGTAAGTTAGTAGCAGGCAAGAGAATTTCGAGGGACTGACCCGCAAGCCATGTATGATATTTTCAGACAATGAAGAAGAAGATGTGAGAAGCTGAAATATTTAATTAGTCAATAATTCATCATCAGACCGAGTCAATTGAGTGATTACCAAACAAAGGAGAAATCTAACTATCTATCTTTAGTAATCGAAAAATTAATGGGCGATTTAAAAAATTGCCCTGCTTGGGGACTTTTAATTGGGCGGGCGCCTAGTATTCCTCTACTTATACCAAGCAGTGGCGGTCTTATTTTATGTACCCTGTTTATATTACAGGAAGACTGGGTCGCCCCCTTGAGTCCTTGTTGTTAGTTAGTAGTAGTTAGTTTATCAACGACCACTTGTCACTCAAGACTTGTCCTTCTTCCATTCTTAAGCTACCAACTGCTCTTTACGTATACCATGACGTCTCAGATTGCATAAGCATTCAAACATATCATGATGCCGTCATTGTAGAATCATCTTTGTTCATATGACATTCCAGAACTACTAGCTTGTATGATTCAGACCGTTGCCCAGTTGCTATTACTCCCTTAATTACTCGACCAAATCTCTTTGTTTTCTGCAATTACGGGCTTGAAAAACGCATGTTAGGTACCTTTATTTAATCCGTGCAACTTCGTTGTTCCTTCGTGTACTCTTTTGCTAAGAATATTCCAAGAAGGGATGTGGAAAATGGGATTTAGGTGGAAAAACTGGGAACAACTATTATTTTGACACGCAGACTTGCCTACAGGTTGACCTAAGAGCATTGAAAGCAACTGCTAAATTTTTAATTCATGTAAAAAGAAAACTGTAGCTATTAAAAGTGACAGGAGAAGATATTGATAACTCTAGTATAAGGTCACAGACTCACAATATAAAGACTGGGGCTGTTTGGTTAGTGAATTTAAATGAATCCGAAGCTTAATTAAGAGAGAATTTATTCATGCTAAATTGGTATAAAATAAGAATGTCATTTGGTGCTAAATTGAAAATTCACAATGCAGTTTTAATTTGGTGAACTCCTCATTAAGTCTGAATTGAGGGAGAATCCTCTTTCAAATTAAATTCCAAATTCATGAACCAAACATGATTTAGTTTGTTATCTCAAAATTCAGATTGAATTTGCTGCCAAATTCATGAACCAAACAGCCCCTAGGACTTAGGAGCTGAATACAAATAACAGGATAAGATGATTGGGACTGTTAACTATAAAAAGCAGACTGACCCATATAGACTTTGATTTTTTATTTTGATTATTATTTTGCTCATATCATTTTTCTTCTAGAATGGTGCAAGCACCTGAATTTTAACATCCCTTGGATGATAAAAAATTGTGGAGACTTCTTCATAAAAGTGTCAGTTCACATTCAACCAGTTGGACTGTAGTTTGCCATTAAGCTCATCACAATGTTAAGGTTATCAGAGATTCATACTAATAAACAACATTAGGGGAGGGCAAAACAGGAAGACCAAGTCCCCAATATTTTATGAAGACATTGTCAGCTAGCTATGTCATGAATTATCCAAACAAAAAAGCTTTGTCATGTAGAAAGCACAAAGTTGGTTGCACAAAAAAAGAAGCATAAAATTACCAAGAAAAAAATGAAGCAAGAGCAAAGTGAGACAAAATCAGGTAGAGATATTTTTAAGCCTTTTCTTCGTAGTGCAATTGAGGAAACATATGCGAACTTTTTAAAGAAAAATCAAAGAATAAGAAACTTCAATTCTTTCTCTAAATCAGCCAAAAAAAATATGTTGCTAGACTAAGGGGTTGTTTGGATAGTGAAAGAGAGTTGAATTCACTGTCAATTCAGCCTCTTTCACGTGAAACAGGTTTGTTTGGTGAAATAGCCATGAATTTCTAATTTACTTGAAAGAGCTATTTCACATGAAAGTCACGAGGAAGACTTTCACCTGAATTTGTACGACTTGTCACCACAAATGAAAGAAATTCATGAATGGAAAAATACTATTTTGCCCACCTGCTTATTTTCTCCCTTTTTTTCTCCATTGGGGCAGACCGACGATCATCTCCCGCACTTCGACGATGATGCCGCTGTCACCACCACTTTCACCACGACATTGCTTTCGTCGTTGCCTCTTCACCTTCCTGCCCTGCCCCATCTCTCTACAACTGTTTATTCTTATCATCTAGGGCAGATCAATGATCCAGCATGAGCACTTCGACTTGTCGAGTCTTGCAGCTTTCTACCCACCATGGTCCATGGGGATCAATAATCAGTACATTCTTCTTTTTTTGATACAACAGTTAACAGTACATTCAAGAAAAACGCGGTAGGTTCGTATCCATTCAAGTTTTGCTTGCTGCTAAGACATCACCGAAAGGGAAGCCTTTTCTATGCTCGTGGACGTTTTCCGCCAGTGGATGGTCACATGATCGATGGCACACAGGCATGTTCTGTGCGCTCTAGTACAAAGCTGGCAAAAAGCAGTTTTTTGCATGAGCGCACAGGCATAAGATCGACGGCTTCTGTTCATGGCGGAAAACACCCAGGCAGATAGAAAATGCTTCCTGCTTCTAGAGGGAGTTCTAGATAATCATTAGTCAAGAGTGTCTCAAGTGTTCCATTGTACTGTTCACACCAGCTAAGGCCAAGAGCACCAGAGTCTGTTCTTCCAAAGTTTCACTGTACTTGTACTTCTGGTGTTGGCCGGAGGAAAGCGACCCATAATGCTGAAGTATAGTTCATGCTCTTTTGGTGACTATATCACTCGAGACATGGAAGCGATGAACATCACCTCCAATAATGGTATTAAGAGCAAAGCTGATGTACACGAAGAGAACTCCCATCTTTCACGTGGTAGCAGTTTGCGTGTGGAATAGATGATAAACATGAATCAGTTTTTGCGTGTTCTTCTCGTGGATAAAGAGAATTCACTATGGAAAAACATGTTGTCATAATAAAAAATAAAAACGTAGGCAAGACTGAATGGGATAACAAAGTCATATACGTAAATTAACAAGATAACTATTCTATTTTGTATGTACATGGTTAAAAATGCATTATTTAAAGAATTCTTCTCTCATGACGACTTATTATGCATGCACAATATGCATCTCTAGTTATAGATCCGTATCCATTCTTCTTCCAGCATGAAACTAAAAGTGCATCGAGATAACTTTGAATTTATGTTATTTTGACTTTAACAAAGAACAATTTTGATAAATTATTCTTTTCAAGCGGCGGTAGTAGAAGTATCAAAATCCATTAACAGGAAGTCCCACGTAATACCTTTTCTTATTACGGCACCATGAATAAAAGAACACACTGGCAAGAAAAGAACGCCAGCAAAGCTTTCTCGAATACGCATGGCAAGTGTTGACTGGCATGTAGAGTGTCAAACACCTAAGTATCATCTAATCTAATGTCTCGAACAGGACCCCAGATTCCTTGACAAGCTAACACGCTTTGCTTGCAGCCGCAAATACCAACAACAAAAACACACATCTCAGCCAATGCCTGTGTAACATTGGTCAATTGTAGAAGCTCATAGGCCATAGCCACGGCTACAACAATAATGCAACCAAGACGAGGAACTTGCTCGCCACCTTCGCAAAGGCCAAGCTTGAGTCCCCCGTGTGAAACAAAAGCGAGTCTCCGCGGCCGAATGCTGCGTCGACGCGTGCAGTTGTCCATTCTGCTTGCGCAAGCACATCACACGAGTCTCGTTTCTCCGCCGCTGAGTAGCCAAAAAGCTTCATTTGTTGGTCCAACGACTCAGCATCTTTCACACCCATCCTTTACTAGCGACAAGAGCGAGTCACCACCACAACTAGTATCAATCAAAACTTCTAGATGAAGAAAAGCCCATTCCGTACTTTGTCTTGTCCCTAGAAACTTCCCTGCAACTCCACTCAGCTTAGACTAGTATGGCTGCATTTCCTGGTACTTTAGTACCGACTCCCTGATCTAGATATACTTGCTCCCCAAGCACACGGTGTCGCTTACGTAACTCCCTGGCGGCTACTGATAGACACAACATACAGTCGCTTACTTAGTGAAGTTGGACTCTACAAAACTTATATAGAGGCCGAGTTCCCTGGCTCCCAACTTCCATTCCAACTCGAACTTACTGTATTGTTGCCAAAAAAAAAAAACTCAAACCTATTTGTCATCCAAAAAGTCCACAGTAAATCGTAGCATAAACCCATGACCATGATGAAGAGAAGAAGAGGAGAGGATGAGGATGAGGAAGGCGACGTGGAGCTGGCCAACTGTCTAATGCTCTTGTCTGCAAGAGATGGGTGTTACCACCACCATGAGACATCTAGTGATCAGTCTTCCTCTGGGGGGCGTGTGTTCGAGTGCAAGACCTGCAACCGCCAGTTCCCGTCGTTTCAGGCGCTGGGCGGCCACCGGGCGAGCCACAAGAGGGCCAGGTCATCGGACGAGCACCATGACCGTGTGTCCCCGGCACAACCGAAGAAGCACGCGTGCCCCATATGCGGGACGGAGTTTGCCATGGGACAGGCCTTGGGCGGGCACATGAGGCGACACAGAGCAGAGCTCGTGAGCAGCAGCAGCGTTGGGAAGCCGAATGGGACGAAGCGTTTGTACTTGGATCTGAATATGCCGCCGCTTGAGATCGATGGGGACTTTCTGGGGATTGGATTTGTAGGGAAGGTTCCCATGGTTCATTAGTTCCTGTGGTTTACGTTCTTTCTTTTGTTCTCTAATTTTCAGATATTCAAATTCTTTTGTGGGCATTTAGCCATGCACTTTGATCATACATGTTATAAATACAATAGTTTCTTTCTATTCACTTCCTATTTGTATATATACGAGTTCACCATGGAATTACTTTAACTACCAAATATGTGTGCAAAAATGTAAGTATACAATGGATCGAATGGCCAGTCCTTGGCCAAGAACTATGCATAAGAATGGAGACCTCCTTCATGGCCTAGTTTCCGGACAAGAATGGAGGTTTATCTGATAACACCTCTCTCTCTCTCTCCTGGACAAGAAAAACAAAAGCTTAGGTAGGTATATGAGGCCGGAAGACGACCTGCGTGTCACACGCCGCAATGACAGATAATCTAACGTGCAGCCACGGGACATTGACGTATACTCCACAATCCACATAACTAAGTCATAAAGGATAAATTAGGTTTATTAAACATATAAATGAGTAACGACTTTTTTTTTCTACGGAGTAACTAAATTTATGTTAGTGCATCGGAGGAGTCACAAGTTTTTTCTGATGTTTAAGATAATATTACAAATTAGAAAGTCGTTAATAATCGTCAGCACCACCATCACCTTATACCAATGGATTTGTACTGCCGCTTGTTTCCAATACAAACTCAAAAATCTTTTTTCCAATATCTCAAAGATGGAAGATATTTCCTTGTTAGCGATTGTCTTGACAAGGAGGGTATGTGGGTGATATACGGCTGATTCGTAATCATGTATACCACTTCGTTGCTAGCGGTTGTCTTGCATTGTTGCGCTGTAATTTTAGTGCCTTATCCTCTTTTCATATTACTTGAGTGAACTGAAGTACAAGAATGGGATCATGGACCTTTTCTTTCTATAAGAACAAGCATAAGTTTGCACAGTTGCATGTGCAAGGAACAGTAATATTACTGGTCAAAGGCTCAAAGCTATTCTTTCCAATGACTCAGTGAATTTGCATATAAACTTAAAAACTAGATTAAAAGCACTTTTAAGAAAAGCTCGTGTCTCCAAGTTCAGGAATGTTCTCTGAAGGTTGCTTTCAAAGGTAGGAACATCCGAACATGCATGTAATATCACATCTATTTGACTCATACTAGTAGAGAGTTCGACGCGGGGCGGGAGCATAATATATGGCTTCAAATAAGGCCTTATACAGAAACGCGGAGACGTAGAATCATGTCGATATTCCAAATGCAAGCCTTATGATTGTTTGCCCGAGTTGGAAGGTTCCGTGTTGTAGGTTGTCTTTCTTGTTTTGCTGCACGTTTGCCGTTTGTAACTGAGCTAGTCAGTGCTGCTTTTTTTAGCTAAATGACTAGTTAGTTCTTAGACGTTACACTGGTAGCACACGCCTACATGCTAAAGCTTACTATTTTAGTGTTGGAACTTGGAAGTATTGAAAGTATAGACCTCTCATTTCATCTTACGCTTGGTCTTCAAGCAAGTATTATCTTTTAATTACATGCAGACTGCTATCACGTAAGGCAGCATCCAAGCGCGTGCGCTATCTATTTTTCCTGTCATGCAGCTGGTGAAGCATCAGCGGATATGAATTCAATTATTAGGTCCCGTATTGGGCATGGGCCTATGCATGAGGGCCACGAACTGGCCCACGTGCAGAAAGTCAAAAAACAAAACGAAGAAGAAGAACAACAAATAGATGCAATGCAAAGCACTCCAGGCGCCTATTAAGAGATTTTCATTGCCTACCCATGAATTAGAAGATGTTTGCCTTAAATTGCTGTGGTTGAACTGGTTCAATCCTGCCCTTCGGGCATGACCTTTATAATTCTCAAACATGTCAATTAGTAAATATCCACATTTATCAAATCGCATGATCCTGTTAGATACAAACATCACATTATCAATGGCACAAAAATTTACTGCAAAATGGCAGGTTGAATGGTTTTGGCAGAAAAATATGCCGAAAAAACAGTTCATCATGAGATTAGTGGTGGAAACCAAACCATCATGGAATGTAACAAGGAGAAATTTTGGCCTAGCTAATGCAAGGACTTATAGGGTCACGCTGCATTGCTTTCTGGACAAGCTCAGCCTGCTCTTCGGAATGAACTTGAAAGAACCCAGTAGCTGTAGCAGCAGAGGGTGCCCGGCCAACGTATTTGATGTCCTCAACTGATCCTCTGTCCAGCGACCTCATGGCAGTGCCCAGACGAGGTGAGATGTAAGTATAAGCTCCCATATTCATTGGCTCTTCCTGGCACCATACAATCTCTGCATCTGATATTAAAAAAGGAATATTTGTTAATTTATTGTCATTGCAAATCAGTAAGTTGATCATTAAGACCTGAGACAGGTGAGAAATATTCTCATATACTAATATTAGTAGTTTAGTATCGCATAGGCTTACCAAAAAAAAAGTTTACAATTGCATAGATAGAGCACAGAGATGACTTCAGGTAAGCTCGCCCAACTTAACAACTCTTCGGATCAATAATAATATGGTAACAATCGATTAAAAATCATGCAGTCGACATGTGACACATTTTATCTTACTTGACAAATAGTTAAAATTCCTTGGCATGAATTTCTGAATCACAAAAATTCGCAATAGGATACTCACTTGGATACCGCTTCAATTCCCGTTGGATAAGGTTATAAGGGAAGGGGCATAACTGCTCAACCCTGCATATAGCAACATCCTTGGCACCAAAATTCTTTCTCTCTTCATCAAGTTCATAATAAACCTAAAACCCGATACGATGATTACGAAATTAGAATCAGCAACATATAGCGTAGCCAACATCGTACCTAGCGATCACTAGCAGGCTAAATTCTTCTTGAAACAGAATAGAGAGGTCTTAAGAACAAAATGATAGCTTTCAAACAGCAGAAACAGTAAAAGAACAATCATAAAGATTTGTAAACTACCTTTCCAGAGCACAAAATCAGACGCCTGATTCCCTCCTCAAAGTCAGAATGGTCATTCTGGTCCTTAATAAGTCTTTTAAAGCGGGTCCCTTGCTTGTCAAATCCGGGATGCCCTTGTACATCATCAAATTCAGACAAATTTGACTTGCAATCCTTGTGCCTCAGTAGGTTTTTTGGTGACATCACTATCAATGGTTTCCGAAATTCCCTGTGCAGCTATCCAAAGAAAAAAAGAATGTCTAATGAGAAAAGGTACATTATTGTACAACTTGTGGGAAAAAAGAAACATAAAAATCAATTTTTTTAGCCCAATCATTTCACCTCTCTGTTTTAACAAAAATTCAAACATACCTGGCGCCGCAAAACATGGAAATAGTTAGCAGGAGTTGTCACGTTCACGACCTGCCAATTGCATTCTTGAATCTGTTTACGGAGTGTAGGGTCCATCTCAGGTATGACGAAAGGATTGTCATCACTCATCTGCATCATCCAAATCCTTTTCAGGGATATGATATTACTGCTCTCCACATGTTAGTATATATACCAAACCGCAAAGCTAAAGCAAATTCCGGCACAATTCTATAATGCTAATTAGTTCAAGTTCAACAATAAATATTGAGGTTTTCATCTTAGCACCAAACAAACCATAAAGCGAATAGATCACTATTTTAAACGATGAAAGGTGTCTGGATATACATCTCAACTACCAACACAAATGTAGTTTTAAAGATAAGAAAACAGATGTACCAGCATATGTCTACTATATGTAATCTTCTTAAATGAACTAGTTGTAAGTTGACCAGAGAATAGAAAAGCATTGAGATTGAAGTTGGAACTGTGCTGGCCAGAGATGCAGATCAGGGTAATATAGCTCACATAGAGTCATGAAAAATAGTTTGCATCACAAAGTAATCAAATATTTGAAGTTTTGCAGTGCTTCACCTAACGTTCAAACTGCGCAGAAAGAGAATAAAAATTTGATAAAACTATAAGAAAGATAAAATGCCTGAAGTTTATTATCTTTCCAACTAGTTGGGCCAACAACATTGCCATTAGCAAAGTGAAAGACTGAAAAAGTCTTCCTACTTAATCTAGGCAGGATGTAAAGCAACCAATAAGCCGATGCTTGAATCCAAATCCCAAGTGAAGACAGACACTAGGCACCTTCACACAATGAAGCTCACTAAAAGGCATGTTTGGTAAATCATTTATTTTCATGTGATATGAAAGCACTTCATGGCACTTTGATACTTCACATTACCTGGAGAAAACGCTCCAGGCGGGCACTGGAATGTTCTGGACCCTGGCCATCATAACCATGAGGGAGCAGCATGACAAGCCCACTTTGACGGAGCCATTTTGACTCTCCACTACTAATAAACTGATCAAACATCACTTGTGCCCCATTTGAAAAATCACCAAACTGAGCCTCCCAAAGAACCAATGAATTTGGGTTCTCCATTGAATAGCCTAATTCAAATCCAAGAACGCCAAATTCTGATAGAGAGCTGTTAATCAAAACAAAAATACATATTTTCAGATTCGGGTTAGTTAAAAATGATGTATAATCAAGAAAAGGGACGATTACTCAATTCTCAATCATCCAACTGGTTGGGCAGAGGGAGTATTACTCTATCTTCTAAAAAAATAGAGGAAATGGATAATTTGTCAATACTCAATCTTCCAATTGTTGGAAGGAAACATGTGCATCTATTTAGTTTTAGATACACATAGTTGGAGAGACAATTAAATACCAAACATCGATATAATATTAGAGATAAGGCAAACTTAGAAAGAATTCTTTTAACTACAGAGCCCACCTGTTGCTGACAGTAAACATTTCCTCATTTTGTTTTAGGAGAACGTGGTCTAAGGGGCAATATCTTTCCCCAGTTTCCTGATCATGAATTACAGCATGCCGATGACTAAATGTACCCCTTTCAACATCCTGACCACTTAGTCTAACATGGTTGCCTTCAACTATAAGCGTAGCAAAAGCAAGTGCTTCACCAACTGCCCAGTCGATGCCTTCCCCGGTCTCAATCATGCGAGCCCGTTGCTCATATATTCTCTTTACTCCTTTGTGAGGTCTGAAATTGTCAGGCAGTGTAACAATTGCCGTGCCAACATCTTTCAGTATCTCCGGTTTAACCCTATGCAAGATTGACAATGTTTTTAGCTGCAAACTATCAAGAGACAAGATAAAAGAGAAAATTTTTGGAACAGTGAAAGAATTGTGGTACCCAGTGTTTCGAACACGTGAGAGCTGTTCAGGTGATTTAAATCCGGACCAATAAGCTGAAAGCCAGTCCCTTCTTTTGGGAACATAGTCTTTGCTATTCTCATACTCTTCATTTAAAATGGCATTAACTTTGTTGTGTATTTTGTCAATATCATCCTTTGAAACCTGTCCTGATTCTAAAAGCTGGGTTTGGTAAATATCAAGAGCCCTTGGATGATTACGAATGATCTGTTGATGTTCATAACTTGTTAGATAAGAAAAGGCATGTCTCAGTTATTTTCTTTATCGAGTTGTTTTTCTTGTGAATCATTTAACATATATTATCCCAACAAAAAGAACAATGGACAATCGAACTTTTACTATTCCATTTCTAGTGCAAGATGAATATAGTACCATACTAGTACACATATTATGACAAAATGTTAGTTACAACTTCTTGTTTCTTCTGTATCTAGTGGCAGTAATGATCTAAACATGGTATCAGCATTGAATAAAGGTAAGAAACTTGCCTGATACATTTTTGGCTGTGTGAAAGAAGGCTCATCAATTTCATTATGCCCAAAGCGACGATAACATACTATGTCAACCACCACATCAGAATGGAAAGTCTGGCGCCACTCAGCAGCAAGCTCACAGACATGAGCCACGGCTTCCACATCATCACCGTTCACATGAAAGATCGGAGCATCCAAAGCTTTAGCAACATCAGTACAATATTGTGAAGATCTCCCACAAGTTGGATCAGTAGTGAATGCAACTTGATTGTTCACCACGATGTGAATTGTCCCACCTGTAGTATAGTTAGGAAGGGCACTCATGTGGAATGTCTCGTACACGACACCCTGTCCTGCAAAACTTCCGTCGCCATGAATCAAAACGCCCATGTTCTTTGCCCTTTCCAAATCATTAGAGTAGTACTGTTTCCCACGGGTTTTTCCCAACACCAGTGGATTAACAGCTTCCAAATGACTAGGATTAGCCACCAAAGAGAGGTGAAGTCTCTTGCCGCCTCTAGTTGGCCTGTCATAAGAAGTACCCAGGTGATATTTTACATCACCGGTTCCTGTATACAGCTCTTCGTCACCAGGTTTTGTACCACCACTGAATTCATTGAAAATCTGGCATAAAGGCTTCCGAACAACATTGCCCAATACATTCAACCTCCCTCGATGCGGCATACCAATAACAATATTCTCAACGCCAAGATCTGAAGCTCTATCAAACATCTCCTTCATTCCGGGAATAAGAGTTTCTCCTCCTTCCAGACCAAACCTCTTCGCCGTAGTCCATCTTGTAGCCAAAAAATTCTCAAATTGCGTGCTCCAAGTAAGCCTGTCAAGAATGACTTCCTGACGCTCAGGGCTGTATCGTCTAGGATTAAGAGTTTCAATTTTGTCTCTTAACCAGTTGCACTTCTCCCGGTCAGCAATATGCATATACTCATACCCTATACTGCCACAATAAGCTTGTTCTAGCCGGTTAAGAATTGCTCGAAGAGTCTGAATTGGACGGTTATCAGCAAGAAATCCTGACATTCTCCATACCCCAAGAAAGAACTCTCTGTCAAGATCTGCTTCTGTAAACCCATAAAATTTGGGATCTAGATCCCCAGGAATCTCCCGCTTCTCCAAATCCAGCGGGTCTAATTTGGCCTTCATGTGCCCATTCACCTGGTAAGCCGTCACAAGTGATAGAAGTTGCATACTTTCTTGGATAGTCTGTCCTGAAATACCAGGGGATGTTGCAGCTTGTCCAACAAAGTTCCTAAAGAAGTTATCCCATGATTCATCAACACTAGTAGGGTCTGCCTCCCAAGCCCTCTGTAATTCTTCCAGATACACACTGCTTGTTCCATCAAGGAAGTTGTCAGTCAGCCTAGAGAGGGGGACTGCCTGTGGAATAGGAGCAGTTGCAGGTTGTGCTCTGGACTGGAAGGTCGTAGAATGGAAAATCCTATTGCATAGTGAAAATGGATGAACCCTCTTCGTACCATAAAATGACGCCTGAGTGAGGTGTCTTTTCAATGCAATTTTAGACAGACTAGAAGCAGCTCGAAACCAAACCATCCTGAATATAGGATGCAGGGATACTGATTTTAAATGCAATGCCGTTCAATCTAAAGGTAGCAGCCTGTTCTTCTCATTACATACAGTATATGCAAAACCCAATCGCTTAGATGAGCAAATCTGAGGCTAGCAGGAGCTGCAAAATAATATTGAACATACATATACCATCATTAAAAGGCATTAACATCTGAAATAGTCTAGAACAATTAACAGTTTCGTAATGCAAGCATTATGTGTAAAGCTTTTTCCTTAATTTGTAATAAATCATATGACCAGTAAGTAATTTGAAGGAAAAGACTACCTCTATGAGAATGAGATCATCATTAACATATTCAAAAGGTTCTCTCCTAAAAAAGAATGGCGATTGAAGATCAAAGGATTCAAGAAAAATAAGGAGCTGCCAGAGCACCATAGATGAGATGAATGTAAAAATGTACAAAACGTAGCCATTGATTTATCTTGTTCTCCTTAATCGAAAAGCACAATACTGCATCCTCGAACAAACCACGACGCGTCAAGGCAGCAAACTTGACCAGGAAAACCCATCGTACCTAGACTTGACAACCCAACCAAAATTCCGCACAATCTCAGATCACTCTACAATCCACATCATCGTATCAAACGAATACGAAAAATGAGGCTGAAAACACTGTTTGCTTATATAGTTGCACTGAAAAACCATCAAACAGCTCGATTGCAATATGCATAAGATCCAGAAAGATTGATGAGATCACAAAGCTCAAACCTCGAAAACGATAAATTTGCACAGATTTGTTTTTGTTAAATGGTACGAGGAAAGAGAGCGAGAGAGAGAGAGAGAGACCTGATCGGATTCAGTCACAAAATGGGCTGCCAAACACTGTCATTTGGTTTGTCATGGGTCATATGACCGCCGATTCCTAGTGGTACAATCTGATGAGAGGCTTTCTTCTTTTGGGTTTTGGTGAAATGTGGATGCGTAGCCATCACACTTTGAATGAAAATGAAAATGAAAATGTGTGAAAATGACATGAGATGGCGGTCACCCTAAGGCCCACCAACGGTTAACGGCTTACACAATATAATAGTATCCCTACTAACCCGGTTTGAGTTCGCCTCACTTTGTAACCCGGTTTTAGTTGCGCCTACGACTGAGGGATGGCACCCTTTTAGGCTTTTACGGGTGTTAACGAGCCGAGCCGAGCCGAACCAAGTTTGGGTTTGGCTCAGGCTCAGGCTCAGCTCGAGTTCGAATTTTAGAAATCTGGCTCGAGCTCGGCTCGCACGAAGCTCGTACCTTCACAGTTCAGGCTCGGCTTATTAAGAATTTCATAGCTTGGATCGAGCTTGAGCTCGAGTACCGACTACAGCGAAGCTCGGCCGAGGCTCCAATTTTTTTCCCTTTAATTTTGTAACATAAGAATTTGAAGGTCCTATAACTAAGATTTTTACTATTTAAAATTTAAATACATATTAACATATGGAGAAACTCATAATCATACTCCTTTTGACTTCAAAAGATGTAAGTGTTCTGAGGCCTAAGTTAGCAATCCATTAGTGTTATAACTACTATAAAGTAAATAACTTACACGTTCCTTTCTATATGCAACAGACTTGAGTGATGAGTCATTTCGAAGTAGTAGGCTAATAGCATACATTTACCACAACATAGAGCAGCAGACTTGAGCACACCCATATAAATTACACTTCTCTTTTCTATATGCAACATACTTGAGTGAGGAGTCCTATTACAGTTATAGCATATGGTCGCAAGTCTAAAAGCGAGATGTCAAATTCAATCCTAGAATTTTGATGTGCAGGCAAATTGAAAGTTCTTTAACCGGACCCTAAAAATCTTGACAGTTAACAAAGCAACATGAGTTCCTAATAGAAAAAAGTGCATCACTTCTTTTGTTCGTCCCCAAAAACTGACCAGATTTCATTGCCTTCTAAAATGCTGGGAGTTCAGTATTTTTTTCGTACTCATGAGCGAGCCAAAAAATCACCTCTAATTAGTTTCTAATGTCTACGCACTCTATCTATACAACAGGCCAGGGATAAGAACTCCTGGTTTTTCTTTTCCCCAACACAACATATTGAGCACACTAGATTCTCAGAGGAATAGAAATACAACAACAAATACATACTTGATATATTAAAATTTAGAAAGCACAACAAACACATTTCACCGGTCCTTAATTGAGATATTAAAATTTGAGTTGGAACAACAATAAGCGCAAACTAATGAAGCCACATATTTTTGGACGAAGGGTCATACATAATTTCTCTTAACATGCCACATTACTTGTCCTATTTGTCTTTTAAAATGACTAGTTTTTAGTTCATTTTCAAAGCCAAATAGGACTATTACTATGGAAGGGAGAGAGTATGTAGTATGTACTCTACTGGGCTAATTTAATGTTTTTTGTAACCGACCACTATGACCAACAACAGTAACCATGGCACATAGGGATGCTTACAAAGTACATGGAAATATCAATGTACTTTGAATAAACTCATGTACTAAAGCAGTACATAGGGAATGCCCATATTGTATATTGTTCTATGTTAGTTACCGACCATGGAGGTTTGGTCATGGTTGTTGGTCAGGCTAGACAAGTTCGGTAGGGCCTACGTACTATCGGACCAAAAGACCAATTAGCTGGCAACATGTTGAAAGATCAAATCTGTAAGCAAAGTTGTAATTTTTATGTAAAACTGTAATGCAAAGTTTCGGCTCTCCTTCGGTCTGGATACTACTTAAGCATATCAACTTATTTTACACAATAGTCTACATGTTCAAACCGTAAGTATGAAAGAAACTTTCTCAATTGACTTCTGATAACCACTCAAGACTTGCAAGTTTCTATGCTTAGTATTCAAAAGCGTACGTAGCAACAGAAGCACAATTACATGTCGGAGCCAAACGTAGGGGATCATTGTTTAGCGTATATACAAACTTACGATTTGATGAGTTAGATTTCCTTTTAATACAGCTGCTGAGAATGATAGTTTTTTTACAATGCAAGAAAGCACAATGCTCAACGTGTAATCCACATCACGATTTAAAATCAATTATACATACTGCTCCAAATTATTATTATTACTACTGCTCCAACTTCTTGTTATTATTTTTTATTCAACCCTGCGTCAAATAATGAACAGTATGACATTGTTACAACTTTATGTCAACATTCAAAAAAATCAAGAGTAAGCTGAAGGGAAAAGAAGAATTAAGGATTGTAAAAATTGGGCTTGAGTAAGCCAAGCACTCCAATGAAACAGTCTCAAGCACACTTTCAATATTCTAATGACGTAAGAAATTAAGGATGTTGAAGGCAACTCTAAACATCTGCATTGAAGTTTATTAAGACATTTTTCTTATATCCATTATCCATAAGAAGGGGATATTAATAGTGATGTGGTATATAAGATTAATACAGGATGGTTAAAGTGGAAGGCAGCCTCGGAAGTGTTGTATGATAGGCGTGTGCTAAAAAGGCTTAAAGGCAAATTCTATAGGACACCCATTAGGTCGACAATACTATATGGAATGGAATGTCGAGCATCAAAGAAAAGTCATATAGATAAGTTGAATGTAACCAAAATGAGAATGTTAAGGTGGATGAGTGAGATAACTAGGAGAAATAAGATTAAAAATGAATATATTCGTGAGAGTCTAAGAGTGGCTCTTTTAGGAGAAAAGCTGAAGGAATGTAAGTTGCATTGGTATGAACATATACAAAGAAGACCTTTAGATGACCCTGTGCGAAATTTAGAAGGAATAAATGCAACCGATGCTCAGAGAGGGAGAGGGAATCCTAAGAGAACTTGGATGGAGTTAATAAAAGAATATTTGACTTTACTATCTCTTACAAAAGAGGTAGCCCAAAACAGGCCTGAATAGAGGATTAAGATCCGTGTCGCCGACCCCAAATAGTTGGGAAAATGCGCTATTTGATTATGATTATTATTTTTCTTATATAGCTACTTTAAAACTTCGACCCATATCAGATTAAGCAGTCACCACTCCGATATGTTAATTCTATTAACATTCCATTCACACAACATAAAAAGTCATTCAAAAGAATGAGGGAAAAATATAAATCGCCCAGCATAATTGACATCAATAAAATGCATCTGATACAATTCAGTTCTTATCTCCACGAAACTGCGGTGCTTCTTGCTCTCTTGCTGTATCTACGTATAACAATCATCTAAGAACCGCAGCATGCAGACCTTTGAGGAGCCTGACCATCTCCTGCTGTCTGGTCAGGCCTGTTAATCTTGATTGTTTGAGGCTGCAACCAATAAAACACAATTACTAATGCTTTTGTATGAAAAAGGAAACTTATCTTGACCACTGTCAATGAGTTCAAAAAACTTTAGAACAATTCTTGAACGTCAAAACCACTAAGATCCCTACTTTTTTATAGCTAAATACTAAGATAGCTACTTCTTTTTAACTTTTCCAGTTTGGGCACAACACAATAGCTGATTACTGAACTTCCGGCATTCCAATTTTTTGTTTTTACAAAAGAGTTGACAATATATGTCGTTTATAAACTTAAACTACTAGCTACTTGGCTTTTAATATGACGACAAATGTAAAATTTTGCGATTTACAAAGCATGCAGGGATGCGAGCTATGAGATCACGTAAGGCCTACATGATCCAAGGACATCCACCCCTGCACACATTCTCAGCTCTTTGTACATGATCTTCCAAAATGCAGAATCAGGAAAAGAAAGGAGGAAGGAGCAAGCAAATCTTTTGAGGAATCAAAATGAAGACCAGTTACATTTGGTCCTGAGAGTTAACTTAAACGCAGTCCACCATATTCCTATTCACTTTACCAAAAGCTATTGGGCCCCAGAAAGTTCAGCACGGGCAAGGCTTTCTATACTCTCATAGCTCATCCCAACATGTTTCATATGAATTAGTCAAATTGATTTATCACCAAAGCAAATCGAACAAATTCAAGCACAAAAAAAAAATTTAACATGGTTAGTTGTTATTGCAAGTAAAACACTTCTTGCATGAGCAAATTGGAAGCAATTTATAAAATTACCTCCAAAGCCTTTTCCAATGTGATAACGAACCCATGCTATTTTTTCATCAGCATTTAATTTCTCCTCTATGTAGTTCATTTAACATTACTTTTAACATGATATCAAAATAGAAGAAACAAATCTGAATAATATTTTTTGCCAAACCTCAGCTTTAGAATCGGTATCAGCCAGCCTTTGTTTAATGTCTCTTGCTATGGAAAAGAAGACCTGCTCCACATTTAGATTGGTCTTTGCACTCTGCAGTACAAAATATTTCTTATATTGCTCCGTTACAAGTAAATACACAGGAAATTGAGAAGTAGACATACTAACTATCACTCACAGTTTCAAAAAATTTAATTCCATACTCATCTGCAAGTGCTTGGCCCCTTGATGTAGGCACAGCCTGCAAAGAAATTTATACTTACTTTATTAGTCACGTGCATCTACAAATTGAAAAGGAGGGCTGCAACTAGAGTTGAGGCGCCATGACCTACCCTTTTACTCTCATCCATGTCAGCCTTATTACCTACTAATATCTTGTTAA
Source organism: Houttuynia cordata (assembly GCA_039654745.1). Taxonomy (NCBI): domain Eukaryota; kingdom Viridiplantae; phylum Streptophyta; class Magnoliopsida; order Piperales; family Saururaceae; genus Houttuynia; species Houttuynia cordata. The sequence goes on along the minus strand of CM077507.1, from coordinate 24,957,896 downwards.
CATTGTCAGATGCATGCTGTTCAATGTTCCGGATCCAATTCCTTATGTCTGTGCAGAAAATTAGGCCGAACTAATCAGAATAAGGAATGAACAACAAACTATTTAAAGAAGCACAATAAATGGGAAATGTGATTACTATTAAAAGATGATTCATCCGTGACATCATAAACCAGCAGAATGCCCATGGCTCCACGGTAGTAAGCTGCAGGCAGAAAATAATCACTACAGTAAGACTCCTGGAACAAAAGAATGCAGTACCCACAGGATATAGAAAGAGTAGTGCTCTTTAAGTCAAAAGGCCTATCAGCATGTAACAGAATAAACTACCAGTTGTGATGGTTCTGAACCGTTCCTGACCAGCAGTGTCCCAAATCTGGAGTTTGATTCTTTTGCTATCAAGCTCAATCGTTCTAATCTTGAAATCAATTCTGATATATAGGAGTGGTTTTGTAACATTAAAAATTTCAAAGGCCAAACTCTACAATCATATAATAGCTGACTAGAACGTACCCAATTGTAGTTATGAAACTAGTAGTAAATGAACCATCTGAAAACCGCAGAAGAAGGCAACTCTTGCCAACACCTTGCAAACAGACATCAAAACCCCCAGTTATCAGCGTCTCCCTTCATTTAACCAGACAAGGCACACCCACACACAAACACATAGAAGAGGGAAGGAAGGAGGAAGAGGGAGAAAGAGCAAATGCAATATGATTGTTCAAACCACAGTAAATAAATTGCTGTGAAGAACCACTACAAGTTGCTTTCTCAAATCAAGCTCCATATATGACTATTGCAGCAAATATAATGAGGCAATGAAGTAACTTAAAAATTGCACAGAAATTTAGACAGGAAGGAAAAAGTAGCCTCAAACATATTCACTGATAACATAATAAAAAAAGATACGCATAAAAATGGGTACACTAACAAATTTGATGTCACGCCATTAATAAAAAATGACAGCCTTGAAAAGAGTAAATTATTACATCCACCTAGCCAAAAACTAATCAAATTGCAAGGTCCAACTTAATAATCCATAGCTACGAGGTTTTCAACTTTATATGATTCGTTCTGGATATAAAATCACCCAGAATGTGAGGAAACAGTCACATAAAAAACTTTTAATGCTCAATGATGCAAACCTGATCCACAAAGTCCACAGTATACCAAACAAACATCGCATCTCATGGGATACTCCTTGCATCAAAATAGCTTTTATTGATTAAAAAAGAACATTTCAGACATTTAAAGACACGGAGAACAGCAAGTAAAAAATTCATAAAACCAAACGGACAAGCTTCTGTATATATTGACAAACCCCAAGACAGTAAAAATAAGCAGAACACACTAAAGTAACTTCTAGAGACAGCCTCGCCTCGCCTCACCACGCCACGGATAGGGCATCATATGCTAATCAACATACTTACTAGATCAAAAAATTTAAGCTAACAAAAAACATGACTCCGTCAAATAAAACATGCCTTATATATTAGTCGCAAATTATTATGTCATATCAACGATTCAGGTGAAAATTATGCTAGGCAAAAATAGAGATAAGCATTCCTCTTCAAGTAATGATTCATAATCAACAGAAGATTCTACCAATAAGTATCAGTTCCATAACAAGCATTGAAGAAATTTTAGCATTTCGAATCACAATGTGTCGAAACAAGATCAGCAAAAATAACACCCAATATACTGCTTCATCTCCATCTGATGCGAAAGATCGCAACTTTATCTAAACAGGCCTCAAAATCCAAAGTCAATGAGCCCCAACGCGTCCAAAGACCAAAAATTCTACCCATCAAAATAAGAAATTCACAGACAAGCAACCTAACAAGTCAATGAAGAACAACAAACGAGCAAAAACTCAGTGAATCCCAGAGATCGATACACCCGTGACAGGGAGTAATTAGAAATCTCATATTAGAGGAAAGACGTACGGATGAAAAAACTAGTAAAGCTGTCAAAAAGGGGAAGAACTTACCACTGTCGCCTATCAGGAGAAGCTTGATGAGGTAGTCGTAGTCGGCACGAGCCCTCGCAGGTGGAGCAGCCATTGAAGAAGAAGAAGAAGAAGAAGAGAAAGGAGAAACCCTAATTGAAGCGGAAGTGATACGAGGGAGAGAGCGATCGAAGGGAGAAGAGGGAAGAGGGATTCCTCTCTTCCAAGTAGAAAAATGCGAAGATATGAAACCAACTGATTTATCATATAGTCCTCTGGCAAAAATAGATTAATCATAATCCCTCCTCTGTCCAATTAAGCTTATCTGCATTTTGAAAATGAGTTAAATTTAGGAGGAATTTATTTCTCCAATGCCACGAAAAAACAGCAGACAGGCTTCATTAGACGAATTACTATATTATATAAAAATATATACTCCTGCCGTCCGGAATTATTATCTCCGTAAGGTTTTCCAAAATGAACTAATTTTAGTTCATTCTCTACCTCCTTATGGTGATACTAATTCCGAACAGAGGGAGTAAATAGTTTAATTACAGATAGAGATTAATGATAAAATAGCATGATGATAAAAATTATTTGATGATAATTGAGAAATGAGTAAAATAATTAGCAGGGATCCGGCAGCACGAGTTTTTATTTGGGCCCTTTGACATGTCGTGTCGAGTTAGTGTCGAAAAAAAAATCATCAAATAAAAAAGAAAAAGATGATTGTCTCTCCACTAAAATGCGCTTATTTTGCGAGTGATTGTAGACCGCAATTTTCCCGGGTCTGGGGGCCAACGGGTTCTGCACAGCTGTTAATTTTTTTAAAAAAAATTATGGGCCCACATTAAGATAAAATCTTTTGTCCGATGAAGAGTTCTACAAGAGAAGCTAACAACTGCACAACGAACTCATACATTTTATTGGATAGCACAAAAGCAGGCCTCACATAGCCCACTTTTTCACTATCAAATAAAAACATACTAAAAACACGAGTGTAGAGATCTGGTGCTGCGTTTATGTTATCCTTCTATGATTTGGGAACTTAAACATAGGTTATACTAATTGAAAGGTTAGTGCGGCAGACTGGGTGGATTGGATGGTAGTCATAGTTGGGTGTTGGAGTGGTGCACATGTCATGATGCACATCACGGTCTGTATAAAAGTCAAATGAACAGTTTCCAGCTTTGGTGACTTGCACTATTTCATTCCTTGCATTAGAAAAATGGAGATAAATAAAAAACATTCTAAAGACCACTATGTAGGACATTAAAATCAGAATCGAAAATGGCTAGTCTGATTTACAAGGAGATAAATAAAAAAGCATTCAAAATCCAATTCTCAAAAGACAAAAAAAAGGTTAGGCCATGGGCTGAAGTAATTAGTGCATCACCCACTGAAGATCCACCGCATGAATTCAGCAAGTTCCTGAGTTCAAATATAACAAACATTATGCTCATTGCTGCCAGCAGACCCTTTTCGCGAATACAAGCTCATACTGCATCTCCTACATGCCTCTCAAAACGATTCTACAATTTTTTTCTCGGATGGACACTGGATCTGACGTCTTTTTTATACTGTAGACACCAAGAGATGAAAGGATCAATGACATATCCATAGAACTCAAGTTCCTGGTCGGGTTTAGAGACTCAATAACCGTATAACGTATGAAACCAAAGCTTGACATGAAAGCAAATGGATATTGGTGTGTAAAAATAGCTCACCAGTAAAAACTATCTCCACTAGATGACATCTTTCTGCAGATCCAATCTGGGACAAATCGTTCTAATATCTCCAGTTGCTCTTCCAGATCTCCTGCCACATAAACAGCTGTAATCAATTTTCCACAATTAACAAAGCAAACTACATCATGAACAGTTATCATGCCATTACTTGTATCAGAGATTTCACAACTATGCCAAATAAACTTGTGCACAAGCTCTTGTTTTGTGATGGAGGAAAAGTTGGCAATTTGAAATATAAGTTTAACAACATTAACTAGGTCAAGCAAGGAAGTGAGCATCTGTCCTCGCTCTTCTGAACCAGTTTGGCTCCCAACAGGGTCCTCAGCAACTTCTCTCAAAGCTTTTTCCACCTGCAAGTATAGCATAAGTCATTTTCTTTCAAGGAGTGGCGTATCATTCATCGATTAAGGCCATTCCAAGGTCATAATATTGTTCAACCTGGTTCTGCTCTGTTGAACCAGCTAAATCGTCAGAAACATGAATTGGAACCTCCAAAGATGCAGAAAAGTTGAGTGATCTCTTGGTAACTGAGTAAACAGATACCGAGGTAGCTCTATCGGTGAAATCATTAGGAGTGGGCATTGGTCTTTTAGAGACCTGAAGTTTTGGTGTTTCAACTACTGGTGTTAGAGCAAGCTTCTTGGGAGTTGCATTACTAACATTCCCACCAGCATACCGATTCGGAGAGGACGTAAGAGCTTCAAAAGGACCAATTACAGTTGAATCACACGAAGAAATTTTCTTCAGAAGGATTTTGTTATCTTGGTTGTTTATAGTATCACCAGTTTCTGGTATGAGACATGAGGAGGCAAAAGAATGAGCATTCTCTCTCAGGATATATCTTTTGGGTAAAATGTTCGTGGAAAGTTGAAGGCAGATGGGAAGGCTTCACAAGAGATGCAGGGTCATGCATTTGTAGCACAGTTCCTTTCATAAAATCACCTTGTTGGCCATAAGAATGCCATAGCATAGACTCCGAAATGATCGCATCCTGCTATTCAAGAAAGCAAAAACAAGTTGCAAAATGCGTCACAGAGAGAGAGAGAGAGAGAGAGAGAGAGAGAGAGAGTTGGAATCTAAATCTGAACATGGAGCAAAAAGAGAACCTTTACCTTGGAACCTTACAAAGATTCAGGCCTTATAACCACTGAGAGAGAGAGAGAGAGTTGGAATCTAAATCTGAACATGGAGCAAAAAGAGAACGTTTACCTTGGAACCTTACAAAGATTCAGGCCTTATAACCACTGTTTGAGGCAGTGAAGGCTGAGTGGGCACTTCATCTGAAATGGTACACTTTTGGTTAAAGGGTTCTGGTAGCAATGCCTCTGGGACATTGCAATTCTGCAGTCGAGAGACACAAAAACCATAAAACATGATTAATAGTTCTGACAGAGGAAACTATACGATACAAATGTGCAGAAAATATAACACATTTATGCACCACCATTTCGGCTATTTTATTGGTATAAAATAGACCATCCAAGAGTTCAATATCTTATCACACCCTTCAATATATTAATTGTTCTCCAAATACATGACACATTCACCCCATATTAGGACATATCATATTAACTCATGCTTAGGCAGTTAGGTTCTAGTATAGACCATCTCTGCTTCTAATACTTGTTTAATGGGACAATAACATAACTCTAATGGATAAATTACCTTGCCATGGAACTTAAAGAAATCTAACAGCCTTGAACGAAAAGCTTGGGGCAAAGCCAGAGATAATGATTCATTTGGGCCAATCTCAACCGCATCAGGTATTAAACTGATCATTAATTCTGGTTTCATGCATAACATGCTCTTATCATGCAGAAGGATTTTTTTCAAATTGAACAGCTTCAGGATATATGTACTTCATCTGTGCAAGACGTTGGTATGAGAATTTCCTGATTAATCATTACTCAAGCTTAGTATTCAATTATAAAGCAAGAAAATTAAAATTAATTCAACAAAACTTCAAAGCATTAGACCTCGTTGTAAGTATTTCGACTTGAACACTGATATTGTGAAAAGTGAGCAGCTTTTTCCTCAAAGTCAACAATCTTATGGAGGTTTCCATTCGATCATATAAGTCTGCTATCACCATGTATCTGGAACGTTAAAGAGAAGTACATAGTACATCAACCATTTGCCATCGCTCACAAGTAATGAACAAAAGTAATCAAAAGAAGAAAGCAGACTCACTTATCTGGAAGCTCGGTAGAATCAAGCCCTACGCTATTCCTTAATTTATCCAAGTTCATCTCAGGAACATCTGGCATTGAAGTAGTTTTGTCAGAAATTTAACGAGTGCTCTCAATTTCAAGTTTTTTGTCAACATGCGCTGTCTGGAAAAGCTCTGAAATCTGTTTTGCAGCCTTCAAGGGCATAGAAGCTCCCTTTTGCTCAATTCTTGAAGGATAAACGATCTGTGGTGGTGTAGGAGTTCCAATTTTAGTGTCCTCCAAATCTTGCTGACGATCAACTTTCTTGATATGGGCATCTGAACAAACAGATTTTCCTACATCAGGAAGAATCTTTTTGCACTTGAAATCAAGAGAGCCCTGCCTGCTTCCTTCACACCTTTGGTTTTCCATGATCCACAGCACCACAGTGTATGTCTTGAACTTTGAACATATGCAGTTGAACTAGGACTGCAAAGAATTTATACCTTCAGGAAAGCAACATAAGCAACGTGTGCATATGTGATCAAAACAAGGAGGAGAATACAGGTCAAGAAACATCTATTTCACCCATCCAAACTATTCTCCGCAGTTAACATGAAACACTTGAGTTTGTGACGAGCAGACAACAGAAATTGTAAGAGGGCGTTCACCACAAACAATCCTTACAATAGCAAGGCCGGAGCAAGCCTTAGTACGCCCTGTCAGTTGTTACACTCATGGAACCAAGAAGAAATAGGAGAAGGGACATTGGTATTTAAATAAAATTTTACTTAATTCTATTTCTTTGGTCTACAACATGACCATTCTTCAGTTTGTCATTTTTAGCTTCTCCAAAAATTCTACTTCTCATGTACATTTACAAGTTTCAGTGTCCACTTTACAAAAGCCAAACGAAATTAGAAGATAATAAAAGAAGCCACTTCAATAATAGTGCATCTCTAGTAGTATAAAAATTTAATAAACCATAGTGAAAACAGCTAGTAAGTCATCAACAGAATCTCAGACATCAAATTCGAAATAAGAACAGTAAAAACCGCAGCTTTTACATAACGTCAAATGCTGTCTAGAAATGCAATCAGTAATTACAAATAACGCAAAGATTTAAGACAATCACATTTAGAGAAGAGAAAATTACATGAAAAGAAGATGCATTGCACAAATTAACTAAAACGAGATTCAAAGCAACAAAATGTAGCAAAAATTTTGGAATTTTAAAGGACAAAAGGAGAAGATCGAGCTAGTACCTCGAACCAGACTAACGTGTATTTGGAGTGGAAGAAGTGAATTTAAGCTAAAAATGGAATTGGGCTCGGTTCTGCTGCTGGTCTTTTCGAACGTTATAATTTTACATGACTAAAGTACCCTTCTCTGAGATACGACTGCAAACAGCTGGCTCGGGTCATCGTGGGTCACAACTCACATGGTGGCGCGGGTCAACCCAATAACCCAACCCGAGATTTTAAGTTTTATGGGAGGCTGAACAGGAAAAATATAGAAGATGGACGATGGATCCAAGTATCCAACCCTCAAGGGTTATGGGCTGGGTTGGGTTAGTGGGTCGGGTGTTAATGAGTTGAGCTGGCTTGACTCGAGCAAGCTGATTTGAACTTGACTCGTGACTGAGTTAAGTCAAGTTGAGTCCGAACAAACTTTTAACAAAAAGTGTGAACAAACTTTGAAATGGAGTCGTTTGGATCGTCAAAAATCTCAAAAATCTACAGTGAAAAATCTACCAACCAAGAATTTTTGGGATTATCCACTACCCAGCATGAGGTGTTTCAGGCTGGTTAGTGGATAATCCCAAAAATCCACCAACTGGGAGTGGATATTTTTTATTTTTCACGCCCCAAACGCCCATACCTCAAATCAACTCAGCTCGATAAGGGTGAAAGGTTGACCTCAAATATATTTACTAATTTTAATCTATAATATGTATTAATTTAAATTGGATAATTGAAAGACAAAAAAATTAGCTAGATACGAGCTCGTGTCGAGCTTGATATGAGTTTCTTAAATAGGTTGTTTTTGTTCAAGTTCTAGTCAAATTCCAAGGTTACCAACTTAGTCGAGTTAAGTTGACAGATTCGAGCTTTATTCAACTTAAACTAAAGCTTTTGATTTGATTAAGTGTTTCTCCTGCAATGATTTAGGGCATGTTTGGTTGCACTAAAATTATGCTTCTCCACCTCTTTCTTTAGAATTTAAGTTATTTATCAAGTAGCACATTTAGTAGTGAAATAGTGAATTCTTAGAAGAAGAATTGAGGCAAGTAGTGAAGTGCTGGAAGAAGTCATTTTAGTGGAGAAAATTGACTTCTTACAGAATCTTCTATGGAAAGTTATTGAAGAATTTGGTAATGGTAACTTTCGTAATTGTTTAAATTTAGCAAGGGTAAGAACAGAGGGGAAATGCATTTTTTGGGCCCCACACGCTTTCTCTCTGCCCTCTTGCCCCGGCCAGCTTTCGATAATTACAAACAACACCATCACTTTAACTTTTCTGCTAAAAGCAAAATACCGTCAGCTTTCCCATATTATGCTTCTGCTTTTAACAAAATTTGCAACCAAATTGACCCGTAGTGCCAAAACCGTATGCAAAAAGCAAAAAATGACTGCAAAAAAACTGTAATGGTATATTTGATGAAGGGAAAGCCACTTTGCTGACCAAATGCACTTCTATAATACTCACATTTTTTCCTGGGAAAGCTCCTTTTATCAGCTAGTTAGTTTGGGGCGTGAAAAATGAGTTTCATCCACTCTCAAAAATCTACCCGGTTAGTGGATTATCCCAAAAATCCTAACAAGCTAGATTTTTTTCAGCTGGACGGTGCTCATTTTTCACGCCCCAAACGGCCCCTAAACCAAAATCCTTGAAAATATTTTCGGACCGGAGGGACCCAAAAATTGAGGGGCAACTGGTACTAGGGCATCTGGGAATTCAGACAATTTGCGAGGCCACATACGTAGTTTTAAAAGATCGAAAGCGATGGAAGTACGTATCTTCAATGAGATTTTGATTATCACAGTTCGTAAATTATTCTGCGCAAACCTTTTCCCTTTCCTGCCTCTTGCTCCTTCCTCCGTCTCTTGCTTCTGCTGCTGCTTCTTCTTCTCGCGTTACACGATGGATGGTGACCTTCTCTAGACTTGCTGCCGACGCGCTTCTCTGAGTTCCTAAACTCTCCTCAATCGGCCTAGAACGAGGTCAATTCTTTTTTCTTCATCCACCATCGCTCCAATTTGTCTATTTTTTCTGCAATTTTCTGGCGACCGATAACGCTAGTCGCTGAAATCTCATGAAGCTTAATCTGTTCTTAATTTTCGTGGAAATTTTTTGTTTTTAAATCAGTTATCGTTTTTGTGTGAAATTTTGCTGATTCTGCTGTTACTCAAAGGTGGAGTCTTTGGCTGCTGGGGTGGATCGTTGGGGAGAAGGATTTTGCAAAGTTTTTTTGATTTTTGGAGGCCGATTATTCTATTTGGTTGCCGTTTTGCATGAGTGGGATAAGAAGATGTATAGCAATTTCAAGGAGCAGGCTATTGAATATGTGAGGCAGGCTGTTCAGGAGGATAATTCGGGGAACTATGCCAAAGCCTTTCCGCTTTATATGAACGCGCTTGAATACTTTAAGACTCATCTCAAGTACGAGAAGAATCCTAAAATTAAGGATGCGATCACGCAAAAGTTTACTGAATATCTCCGGCGGGCAGAGGAGATCAGGGTGGTGCTTGACGATGGTGGCCCAGGGCCTGCTTCCAATGGGGATGCGGCGGTGGCCACGAGGCCTAAAAGCAAACCGAAGAATGGGGAGAGTGGAGGAGATGGGGAGGATTCGGAGCAGGCGAAGCTGAGGGCAGGTCTTAATTCTGCTATTATAAGGGAAAAGCCGAACATTAAATGGAACGATGTGGCCGGGCTTGAAGCTGCCAAGCAAGCTCTTCAGGAGGCTGTTATATTACCCGTCAAGTTCCCGCAGTTTTTCACTGGTTTGTTGCCAATACTTGAGTTGACATTTTTACAATTTTAGGTTTTTATATGTTTATATATTTCAATTATTTTTGGCTTCGTTGGTAGTTTAAAGCTATGCTATGTCATTTAAAGCTTCATATTGTTTCTGATTTATATACTCGAATAGGTTTGCCATGCTCCACCATGTAAAAGCAGACTGGTTTTCATTTTTATTAGCTTTGTGATGGGAGATGGCTATATAAATATTTCATTTACGACCATCATGTCATGAAGCCAATCCATATATATGGAAAGAGGTATGATTAATATGATGATGTTGAATCTTCTTATCATCGTCCCCTCTTTAGAGGGTTGCGTCAAGAAGGGCATCCGGCGTAAAAAAATTGCCACTATGTTTCTTTGTGCCACTTTGATTCCGATCAGAGTCAAATGCGGTATATAATCATGCCGCCTACCCTAGATAGCTGGGATAAGGTGTATGATGATGATGATGATGATGATGATGATGATACTCGAATAGGTCATTTCCTATTATGTTCATGTTTTGTGTATCATAAATTTTCCAGCTAAAAGTATAGAACTCATACACAAGCATTTAAACTTCTGTCCCTGTCACAAGAAAAGCATGTTTATTGTTTTTCAACCCTTGTAACCATGTGTTTGCTGAGTGTTGCTTTCCCGGTATGCCTTACACTGAAGTGATCATAGTTTTATGTTAGTTCACATTGAGCAAAATGTGGAGTGGACAGTATCATGATTATGTTATAATTAGAATTAAGTGGTTGGTATCATGTCTAGTTAGGATTATGTCTTTTCGCAACTTCATCATTTTCGCTAGTACTCCGAAAATCATATACTTTACTCTGTTTAGTTTTCTCAAGCAGTTTTTGTTTTGTAATAAGGAACTGCATTTTTTGTTTTTCAATAAGGAGCTGCATTTTTTGTTTTGAAATAAGGAGTTTCTTACCATTTCTTTTATACTGGTTTTTTCATGCATTTTTTGTGCTCGATTTAGTAGATTACTTTATTTTTCCTACGCATTTAGGCAAGCGGCGGCCATGGAGAGCATTTCTTTTGTATGGTCCACCTGGAACGGGGAAGTCCTATTTGGCAAAGGCTGTTGCAACAGAAGCAGATTCAACCTTTTTCAGGTAAATATTATATTTTGACGAGTCATGACCACTCATTAGAACAAAGAATTCGCAAAATGCCTCAGATGCATTCAGAAAATGCTTCAGATACTTTGAGATGAGTAGGAAAGCCTGTGAGGTGTGTGGCGTGCACCTCTTGCATGTCTTAAGGCTAATGACGGATTGCCTCATGCCTGAGGCACGCCCAAGAGGTCTACTAATTTCCTTTTATTTTTTTGTTTTAAAAGATTTAAAAGTTTTAAAGAAATTGCTTGATATGGGTGACCTTTTATGCAATTACTTTGGCCACAAGCACACCCTTTTAATAAAGGAGATCTCACCCATCAAGATTTGAAATCTAATTACCCAAGCCTGTCATTATATAAGCAGTGTGGGATTATATGGTTGAGAGTAGAATTATATTTCTCAGAACGGTGATTCGTTGAAGATAATATTAGTGCTGTGACATTCCGTTGAAATTGTAGCCCCTTTTTTTCCTCTTTCTCTGGTTTACTATAGTTCTTGAGATTGCAACTCTAAAGTGAGAAGTGCGAAAACTACCTGATGCAGATGCAGTTGAGGGACATCGCGTTTATAAGCGAAAGAACAAGCATTGATTTAGTAGTTTTATTTATGAGTACATTTTTCTTTAGTATTGCTTTCGATCTCCTTTTCTTTTGGTGTTCGTTTGGTTACATTACAGGTGATCCTTCTACCGTAGAAGTTCTCCATCACTACCTTTTAAACAAATATATTTGAGAAAGTATTTTTAAATGTTGGCTGTGGTAGAATATGGAAATGCCTTTTCATCTTTAGTCCTTATGATGTATTGCATATCGACAAACATGTACTATAGGTTTATTGGGTTTTACTATTTATGTTGTACCTTGGAAGTTTCTTTCATCTCTTGAACACCTAAATGACTACTGCTTGCTGTGTGTCATGTAGAGTCCAGGATGCCAATCTGGAAGATTTTTTTGTTTAGGCATCTGTGTATGCTTTAAAAAAAATGGCTATTATAGCCAATTTTTATTTTGGTTTTGTGTTTTCATTTTTCTTTATGGGAACAATTATACTTTTCATGAATTCTTTCACTTTTTTCTAGTTTACAAGTCTTACGACCACGACCCTATTGTTTATTTTTTCAGGGTGTGAAAAGAATTTATTATCTTAGTTTATTTTGTAGATTAACTTACATGCGGTCAATTGCTCTCCCTAATGTGAACACTTATTATCCTTTCTAAAGATATAAAGATAAGTATTTTATTTTCTCCAATATCAAAACAATTTATTTTTGCCAAGCAACCTCTTTTATTTAATATTTCATGAAAGCCTGTCTCGTGTTGTGATGTGTGCTGGAGCACTATGTAAGTCATGGCTATTTAAACTAAGGGAGCTAATTTGATCAGGTTTGTTGTTGATTGGGATAAGTTTTTCTTTCCTTTATGAACTTTACGTTGGGCATAGCAAGTATGACAAGCCTAGGTTTGCTTTATAGATCTGATGTTTTTGCGGCTCTTCATTGTCATTGAATATATTTACATGTATGTTTCATGTGTCATTAACAAAATGGTAAACATACATCATTAAAATGAGGGATTTGTTTTAGCTAGTGTGAACATGCTTGTTTCCATTTATAAAAACAAGAAAAGAAAAAACATGCCTGTTTCCCGATTACTACTGATATGGCATAAAATTGATCTGTGCAGCGTTTCTTCCTCAGACCTGGTGTCTAAGTGGATGGGTGAAAGCGAGAAGCTAGTTTCAAACCTCTTTCAAATGGCTCGTGAAAGTGAACCTTCTATTATCTTTGTTGATGAAATAGATTCTTTGTGTGGTCAGCGTGGAGAGGGTAATGAGAGTGAAGCTTCACGTCGGATCAAAACAGAGCTTCTTGTACAAATGCAGGTATACCCTGTGTAACTTAGTCTGGTCTATTTGACCAGTAATGTTTGCATGTTCGAATTGATTACACAATTTGGCCTTTAGAAGTTCTCTCTTTTTTATTAATTACCTGACATTGGTGATATGACATTTCCCTTCTATATCAGGGTGTAGGAAATAATGACCAAAAAGTTCTTGTCCTTGCTGCTACAAATACTCCATATGCACTTGATCAGGTTTGTTTGTTTTTTAAGAACCATTATAGATGGCGCTAAAACAATTATTGATGGTCAAAATATTCATGAAATACCGTTCTCTGCTCTTTCTACTACTTTTGGATTCAGATATTACTAATAAGAAAATGTAAGCTAATTCATATTACCTCCTTTATATAGCTCGTTTTCAATTTTGCTGACACATGCTTGACAAACAGGCCATACGAAGAAGATTTGACAAACGAATATATATCCCTCTACCAGACCTGAAAGCCAGGCAGCATATGTTCAAGGTATGGACGCATTTAAATGACAATTAAACGAGTTACTGAAATAGGGAACTGGCAACGAAGCAGGTGAACGTTTTAATGCCAACTGAGCAGGTTCATCTTGGCGATACTCCTCACAATTTGACGGAAAGTGACTTTGAGCATTTGGCCCGCAAGACAGAAGGTTTCTCTGGTTCAGACATATCGGTTTGTGTAAGTAGCAGCCAATTTTTTCTAATTCATCAATTTCTGCTTCCATCGAGAGTTTCACATGAGTGGTTTCCTGTGGGCAGGTAAAGGATGTTCTTTTTGAGCCTGTTCGTAAAACCCAAGATGCAATGTTCTTTGTTAAAACTCCAAATGGAATGTGGGTTCCATGCGGTCCCAAACAAGCGGGAGCTGTTCAGACAACAATGCAGGAGCTTGCAGCTGAAGGCCTTGCTGAAAAGGTACTACAAATTACCAATAAATCACTAAATCTCCATTGATGCCACATCTTATCATATTTGAAGTCCTACCCTACTAACCCTGTCATCCAAATGCTACTACATCAGATTCTTCCACCACCAATCGGCAGAGCTGACTTCAACAAAGTTCTCGCCAGGCAGAGGCCAACCGTTAGCAAGACAGATCTACAAGTCCATGAGAGGTTCACAAAGGAATTTGGCGAGGAGGGGTGATGACAAATATGGAGCAAACACAGGAAATTATAATTGTATTTATGTAATCAATTTGTATCGCATCCAAATCATGCTACGGTCATGGTACGTTCAAGTTATAAGCAAGCATGAAGTGTTTCACATGTAATCCCCCAAGTTCCAGTCTTACCAATAATTTGTCCCCTTTTAACTGATTTCCTCGGATCCATGATGATTTACCTCCCATACAAGCCTAAATTGGCTCTAAAATCAAACTTGTTGCAACAATTCAGCCCAATTCACTAATTCTGCTACAGTCATGGTACATTAAAACATGAAGTCTATTGAGCACTAATCTTTCCCATAACGGACGATTCATGGTGATTTACTTCGAATTCAAGCTTAAATTGGTTCTTAGATCAAACTTGTTGCAACAATTCAGGTCATTTCACACAAAAAGCTTCAACAAAAAGACACAGAATTCAGAAAAAAAAAAGAGCAAGAACAGCTCATTTGATTAGTAACAAGCATAGACAAGTTCACAAGTAACTACATTCTTCATTAACAAAGACTAGATGAAAATATAACCCAAAGGCAAAGCACCCTCCTTTCTGCCCTTAAAGCCTCCTCTTCAACCCCCGAAACCATACAGAGTCCTCCCCTGGCGCTTGAGGGCGTAGACCACGTCCATGGCGGTCACCGTCTTTCGGCGGGCATGCTCCGTGTAGGTGACGGCGTCTCTGATTACGTTCTCGAGGAAGATCTTAAGCACACCACGGGTCTCCTCGTAGATGAGACCAGATATACGCTTGACGCCTCCACGGCGGGCCAGACGGCGGATGGCCGGCTTGGTGATGCCTTGGATGTTGTCCCGGAGCACCTTCCGGTGGCGCTTCGCTCCGCCCTTGCCCAGCCCCTTCCCGCCCTTGCCTCGACCCGACATCTTCAAATTACCAAAAAGTACTGATCCTGGATTCTACTGGAAATGGGGATTCAATTGCTGGCACGAATGGGGAGTAGGGACGATGGCATTTTATGGTACGAGCGCCTCGGTCTTTGTGTGGATCGCGGGTTAACGTGGATGGTTGATTGGATTTGGGATCTGACGGTGTATGACCTCGATCCGCACTGAGTAGCTTGGGATCTTCCTGATCGTTGATTTATTGTGGATTGACGGTGGATATTAATATTTGGGGGGGGGGGGGGGGGACGAGGTTGTTTGAAGGGTTTTGGGGTAGCATGCGACTCGGCGGGCCTTTTAGGGGCTGTCCCGCCAAACACCTTTGTGCACCAATATGAATTTTCATAAATAGTTTAAATTGGTGTCAACCCAAAATTGAGGATGATTTAATTTTTCATTTAGGTTATTTAGATTTTTTATTAAGAGGTGTCTAAGGGGTCCTTTGGCAACCAATTTGTGGATCATTTGTGACTCTGAGGCCACACTATTAGATAAATAAGAATTTGATGGATGACTAATATGATTGAAAACATGATTTTCACATGTTTGATAGTATGATATGATGTGAATGTATTTTTAAAGAAAAAATGATGATTTGAATGTGAAATTATATAGTGACGAATTTAATGTTGTTTCATAATTATTATTATAATGTTAAAGTGATGATGTTTACATAAAAATAATGAAAATTGAATGGAATAGAAAACAACATATTTGAATCCATCGAGACACCAACACATCATCATCACTTTAACAATGACATTATTGACATCAACATTATTGACAAAATTGGCACCCAATTTTGTCAATGACATTGTGTCGATGGCCAAGAACAATAAAAAAATTATGAATTGTGTGTATTTGTTTTACTATAATAATAGTAGGGCAATAATACTCATAAATTTCAAGTGTCGCAGAAAATGAAATAGAGTTTATGTTATGTGTAATGCTGACAAAACCCATAGACACAAAAATGTGTTGACAGCAAGTTGTCGATGGGCTAGACAGTAGAACATATAGATGAATTTGAAGAATGAATAGGTCTAGGGATAATACCTAGCAATTAATGCGACACAATAATTACGAATTATCTTAAAACTATAAGAGTCAGGGCAATGAACTAATATGCATCGACATGAATAATATTTTGTGATCTACACTATAAAAATAGATTGTGATATTTTGAAGAATAAATGGACTTAATTATTTTAAATTCATAAAGACGATAAGCATAATAATAATGAGTAATTGAATGGAATTAGTAACAAGATATGTTAGGGTGAACATGTAGAAACCTGTTAAGGTGAATATGAAAGTTAATCACTCGTTGTTTAAGACAAGAACCTCAAAGGAAATTTATAATTATGACATTCTTTCTGAGTATTAACTTATATTATGAAGGATAAAATTAAGAAAGAAATCACGATTGCCAAAAAGAGCTAGCTATATAGGACCCAAAAATCCACGAGAGATTTAGAATGCATGTAAGAATTATGACGAAGTTAATGGTGCCTGAATTTCAAATCGGGGGGGATTATGAATTCCCTCCGGGTTTACCTATTAGAGCGTAGATGATAAGAGCTTGAATGAAAAAAATAATGGGATAGATTCTTAAGAGAATAGTTCATAATTTAAATTTACCCTCATCTTACGAGAAGGTTAGGGTAAGAAGTAGAATGAAAAAAGAAAGTCCATGATTAATTCTATAAGAGAACAGATTTTAAAAGAAACACTTTTAGGAATCAAGATATAAGGTGGAACATCTTACAAATATGAAATATGTGAAGAAAAGTAAGAGGTCGAGAAAGAGTCTCATGAACCTTATGAAGTAATAAAACACGGATAGTTCCTATGAAGGATTTAAGTATCATTTAATTATATTTGGTGTTGTGGTTGTTATAAGAACTGAATGTAGTGAACAGTTTTGTGATGATATTAAGGATAGTATCACCTGTAATGGATTATTGTATTATTGTTGACCAATCATACTGGGTATGAAAATACTCAACCAAACCGTTTTTACAATTAGTAGGAATAGATAAAAAGATTGCAGGTCAGGAAGTACAAATACGGCAAAATCGCTGCCATATGAAAGGTGTTTGCAGTCAAATGGTTAGGGTAATTGTTTTTCGAGCAATAGTATCAAGTCCAGACAAATGCAAAATTGGGTTTTTTGTGGCATTCTTGTCAGCTAGAAATTATGAACAAATTTTTTTTTTCAATAACAAGTTTGCAGTTGAAATTTTTACAAGGTTTAAAGGAAAAAATGTGGTTCTACAATAGCAAAAATATATTTAAAATTTATATAAATAATTTTTTATTAGTAGTGTCGTATCCTACATTTTGAGAAAATGCCGTGTCCCTTTGTCCGTATCGTGTCATCGTATTCGTATCCGTGCTTCCTAGATTGAAGGGTATCCAAGACATGGACAATGTAACAGCCTTTGTAGAAAGTAGAATGACCGTTATATACATTTTTTTATGCAAGCTGAATAATGTAGGTACGTGTGGTGTGAATTACTTATAATTGTAATAATTATTTGTGGACCGTGACATGTGGTGTTTTGACCCGAATCCTGTTTAAATTTTAATGATTGATTATGTAGTTAACCTGAAACGAAAGTGTGTTTGAAAATTACCAAAATTAATGCCCTGTATAATTGAACTGAAAAATTTGAATGAGATGAGCTCGAGCTTTAGTTAAAATTTATTGTGATTTATTGTTGTATTGTCTTCCGCATAACTTTACTCCGAGTTTTCATACAAAATAAATTTTTAAAATTTAGGGCATTACAATTACATCCTCCCCATGCTCATTATATAAATAAAAATTTTAATTACATTATTTTTGTTGTGGATCCTTTAACAATATATCGAATAGTTTAGATTATCTTATCTAGATGTTAAGTAATCAATTATGTTGTATAAAGCTTTTTTATGCAATATAAGTTTGTAACTACTTATCGCGATGCATTTAGAATCAACGGAGCATCTATGCTACAATATTAATCTTGTTTACTAGTAACACATGCAAGTGATGATAAAAACATATTTAACAGGACTTTATGCATAAGTAATGGAAAAGGTAAGCTCAAATGGCACCACTTTATTGGATATGCTATACTTATTTCATTTACCATAAGTTTGAAAAGTTCAAACTATGTTAAATTATGGCCCAATTTAGATAACTTTTTTTACTATGCTCCCTCTGTCCAAAGTTATTATTAACATAAACTTTTTAAAATTAATCATTTAGAAAAAATTAATGTTAATAATAATTATGGACAAATGAAGTATTATACGTAGCAGTGAGTTCACTGAATACAGTTACTTTCAACCGAGGCTTGGTTCTTCTCCACCCTTTTCTCAATAATGCCTAATTTTTTGATACATTTAATAAAACTGATTGGTATAAGACCAAATATGACTAGTAACTTATAAGAGACCTTTTTTCCAATGTTGAAATTGGCGAATAATTAGAAAGTTTGATACTCCTTCTAGTTTTTTTTTAATAGAAACAACCAATTATGTGGATTTAAAAAAACCGGTGTACATCCCACATCGCAAGAGAGAGAAAAATATCCTTGCTTATATTCTTTCATCTTCACGCTTCACTACGAGCGGTGATGAAAATAGTGCGTTGCGGACTGGGTTCCCGCACTCATCTGACTCGCAGATGACACGACGATGCTGAGCTCACTTTTTTTTCCGATATTTTTTCGCCAAAATCACCACGATCCAACGGCTGACCTTTGCCCAGCCTATGCTCATCGAACCGCCATCCTCGGGTGCGCTCGCGCCTCTCACCCTGCCTGCAATATCTCCTCCTCACTCGACTGGAGCTCCCCGCAGCCGCCGGAGCGACCTTCAAAACTCCGACTCCATCGGAGCAAGAAAGCAGCAAAATAGCCATGAGCGATTTCGACAAGCTGCTCCTGCAGAGCCTCATGGGGCGGCTGCAGCTCCGGCCTCCGTATCTCGGCACCAACTCCTTCCTTTCCCAGTCCCTCGACGACTTCCTCCTCGACGAGTCGCCTTCCGACTATCTCTCCGACCTCGACGAGGCCTCTGGCGCCGGCGAGCGGTCTGCCCTCGCCAAGGAGGAGGCGAAGCTCGAGCAGGAGATCATCCGGATTATCCTCTCAGGAAGGACTGACTCACTCAAGCCCAACTCCGGCCAGGCCGTCGCCATCGGGGACCACCATATCTGCGTGGGTTCTCACGTCGAGGACGGGTCCGGATATCGCGTATGGGAGTGGCACGGCCATATAATGCTGTTTGACGAGGAGAATGGCTATACGCCTGAGTATATTTATGGGAATTATTTCGAGCGGGTTCCGGTGAAGGATGGCGCCGCTGCCGCTTCCAATGGAGGCCGCGATGTTCGGAAGAAGGATGCGGAGGAGGAGGAGGAGAAGGGCAGCGCTGGGACGCAGGGTTTAAGGGAGCTGATTGGCGGCGCGGGTTCCATCAATGGCCGGATTCTGCAGCGTAGTCTAAATGCAGGGTCCCCACGGTAAAAAACGAAGATATAATTTGTTTACTTGCCGATTATGTTCTGCAAAGTGGATGATTGGAGAATGTACTTGGAAACAGCCCTTCATGTGAGGGTTTTTGACAATAAGGGTTTGGGTATCGATGTGTTTTAAGCGGATGATGTGTATTGTTGTTGTGTTTTTTATAGCTTTCTACAGAGTTCTATAAATTTAACAATATGCAATACTGATCGCCCTTTTACATTATTTTGTTGTTGCTTCTGCTTCAATTTGTTGTCAATCTTAGTTCTTTGTGTTTAATATCTTATGCAGTTGTGCTGGTTGCTTCATAGTTGTCTGGAAGCTATCAGTTCTGCACGATAGTATGCTTGGTTACTGGAATTTATGTTGTATGTTTGCCATGCGAACATGGTAAATGAGAATTACGTAATACTGATCGAAGAATAAGATATTGTTTAGCACGGCTTTCTATATATGTATCCCATACGTATATGCTATCACTTAATTTGCCCTTTACCTATCACTTCTTCTTTATCTCGTGTGCATCAATTCATCATTGACAAGAACATGTTGTCCAACATGAAAATAACTAGAGTATGCAAACGTAGAAGGTTAACTTGAGATTGAACTTACAGTTCCGAAAGTCTGTATTATGTACCGTTTGGATGAATCAAGGAAGGTTGGGATTTAGTAGGTTTTGTTTGGATTGTATTAGGAATCTAGATTGCATAAGTTTTTGCTTTAGATAACTTCGCAGCTTTAGTAGCCTCCATAGGTTCAATCCTAGCCTAGTAAATAGAGTCAACAGCTCCTTCAGTCTTTTTTATCGAACATTCTTTGACTGGTAAGATTCACGAAAGGGCTGAATGGTGGAGCAGAATCCGAGTTGCTGAGCTCATACAAGTTGGAAAAGGTACTGATGTTGATGATGTTTCTCATAACTTGTTGTTTGGCCTCCATATTTATCATTGTTTTATTGGGATGTTTGCTTGAAATCCCCTTTTACCGTAACAAATCTTATTCTTTTAATTATTGTATTCCTTTTGGGGCACTAGAGTTGTACTACTTGACATAAGCATGTTGATGGGACCATGTAGCTGTGTTTTGTATATCATTAAATGTCTCCTTGTCTTTGTAATATTGTTGAAACAGGAGATGCGGACTTTGTTGTTTAAAGTGCTGGTTTGTTGTTAATATTGTGCAGCAGGGAAGTTAGTAAATCTATTTGATAAGTATGATGGTAGTGATTATGTATAGCATTGAGCTGTTGGATATATATAATTTTTTAAATCATAGCAAGTACGCATGGTTAATGTATGTCATGGGTCATGAAAATTTGAAAGCATAAAAACAACAAAGAAAGGATTGATTTAGATATTAGATTTTAAAGAATGGTTCAATTAATTTACAGGATCTATAATCGACAATTTGGATGTTGATGATTATGCTGCCTAAACCTGAAAAAGTTCATGTGCATAGAGCATTGATCTTTTGGTTGATTTGTCATCTCATACGTATATATTGTTTGTGGGCAAATAAGAAGTAATTAACATTTACTGCAGTCAGTGATATATCTTTTTCAATCCAAATATTTTTGTACATGACGAAGATAATAATGAAGAGGTGGATACAGCTCATCTCATGATCTGCATTTGGAAAGATGAACAGTGCCCCAGACTGATGTCGCAATCATGCAAATCCTATTTAAGTTCTTCTTTCTGCCTTATATTGAAAGTGTACTCCCCATAGTCTATTATGTTTATATGTATCCACAGGCATGGCTGGAGCAGGTAGGTAATGAAAGTATGTTTTTTTTTTACAACAGGTAATGAAAGTTTATAAGCTAACTGTGTTGGAGCACAACCAATGTTTTTTATATTCATTTCTGGGCTTGAATTTGTTTGAGTGGTCAAACTATGAAAAATACCTAACTCATGTGATATTGCATCTGATGTATAATGAAACGAACTTCTTGTAAAAAAGTTGAAATTTTGCAAATCAGATGTCTAACTTAAACGTGGCCCTTATTCACTGATTCCTCTTTAAATTGCTTTTGATTTTACTTTAGTGAAACCCCTTTGGGAATCAGAAAGAGAGGATTTTGTATCTACTGCTCATAGAATTTGGTTCTGGCAGTTCTAGATTTTTGAGGAGCATTTTGATCATTTTATCGTAACATTAATTTAATGGAATGTAGCTGTTTGTTGTAGCTGAAGGTGAATTCCTTGGTGCACCTTTTAATAAAAAGTTTGTAAATTTTCTTTAAAATTCGTAAATTGCTTTTTCTATCAACTTTCCTGTTTTTTTTTTTCTTATTACGTTTAAGAACACTTCGGATGTTTGACCTGAATTTTTACAGAAATTTCTCCTATGTAGTTCACATATTAAACATGTCAGCTTTCATCATTTCTTTCATTTATTGTGGGCTGTGCTTCTCAATATGTCTTCAGTTTCTATTCTGCAAAATTGTGGTGTAGGCTTTATGTTTGTTTTGATGCATAAAAAAGTTCTTTTCTCATATCAGATATCTCAAGTGTCTATATATCGGTGTGCATTGCCTTCGTTGAATATGGTATGAGAACACACTTTAGGCCTTATTTAAATAGAAGCAAATGTCCATAGCTCATGAGTACATATGATTTTTTCTTAATGCTCAATGCTACTTGGAAAATCTTGGCACTGCATGCATAAGGTTGTTGAGAAACTTTTGATGCTATTTGATGAGTGGTAAAATACAATTCGGTCTTCTTGTACCTGAGTTGGCGAGGTTAGTGAAGGAGCAACGTAAGGCTCGTGGTTCAGGCCTCACCCTAAAAGCATGATGTTCTCAATTGTTTAGGAGATGGTGAACTCTGTATTTTTAAAAGGGGAAATGCGGCAAAAATAACTTTAGGCTAAGTCATTGGCCTTGTTGCCTATTTATATTTCACTGTTGAATTTCCTGCCCATCAATGAAATAACAAAGTTACCAATTCAACAGTGAAAAAAATACTCCTGTGATTAGCTCCAGGTTTTAGTAGTACCGTGTCAATAGACACTATAATATGTCTATGACGAAGAGATAAATTATCTCTTTGTCACCTAACTGCAAGGTGATAATGTGATCGAGCATAATCTGTTTTTTTTAAACAAATGAAAAAGCACAATGTGCAGATAAGAGATTAGCAAGTGCAGTTGATCTTCCCAGCCTGCCGCGCTCCCTAGTCTGATAAGAACTGTAAAAGCTGCTGCTTCATGAACCAAGAGAAGTATTATGTCCTCAGGACAAAATATGATAAAGTTTAATCTTAATCTCAATTGTGATTCTGATTCTAAATATATGACCTAATCATAGGTTTGTATTTTAGCTTAGTCATATTTCGTTCGTAGAGAGAACAAAATGTTGGATGTGTATCTTGTAGTTTAATATTTATAAATTAGAGTTAACTAAAACATTAACGATGTCGATATGTCCGAGTGGTTAAGGAGACAGACTTGAAATCTGTTGGGCTTTGCCCGCGCAGGTTCGAACCCTGCTGTCGACGAATCTTTTGTCATTTTGTTAATTAATTTGATTTATCTTCCGTTTTCACGGAGATTAATCAAAGTAAAATCTTCTCTTTAATTTTTTGTTATAATAATTATTTTTCTCTTCTATTTAATGGAGCGTGGGACCAGCCATTTTTGTCCAAATCTACACACAATGACATCGCTTGAGCATCACGTTTGATCTTGTTACTTGGCCAAAGCTAAATTAAGCAATCTCCAAATTGATATAATTGCGACTGCCCTCCATATTCCCTACCTGATTATGAGTCCCCATTGTTTAATTATAGCCCTATAATACATTGAGTCGGTACGCTTTATACCTGTGTTCTGCCCTTGCCAAGCTAATTTTTTTGGCTAATTAAGCCAAGCTAGTTACATGCAAAGCAAGCTCTTAATCTCAAGAGAATCTCTCATAGTGTGGTCTGAATAGGATGCTTAAGGCTATTAATCCCTCCTTGTTAGACTTTATGGTTAGTATTTCCCTCCTCCCCTGCGTCCGTATTTGCATAAACAACAAGGCCATCTTGGCAAGCAATCGTTGCTAAATTAAGTCCTCTTGTTTTATTCCCAAATCATACGGGCGAGAGTCCAGTACGTCTGCATTATTTAAGGAGTATGAACAAGTATTTCCATAAGTAAAAAAAGGTGTAAGTGAAGAGGGCAAAAATCCACAATTTCATTTTCATATCTTGTACTCCGTCCCATATAAACTGCCCTATTTGGTTTTTCAGAATGTACTAATTAAAACCAAATAACATACTTAATAAGGGACGGATGAGTAGTATCTATTTCTTAGTTTGATATAAATGTTCAGTAATAACTATCTTAAGTGTGCTAGTGATTTGGAGCAGAGGTGAGGAACACAAGTTAGGATGCTCAAGCGGCCACCGGGCCGGTCCTTATCATAGCAAAATAAGGAGCATCCAAAATGGGAGATGAAGCAATGGACTAGATGCCAAAGCAGGACTGCATTTTGACAGTTCGACCTTTAATCTTCATCTTTGTCAGCCACTTGTTGTTTAAAAATGGAGAACATTGATTGACATGATTTATTAAGTCATACTAGCTCCATGTTTTTTATTTTCCTCTTTCTTGTAATGTCATAACAACGTTAAACAAAGTCTAATTACATCTATATATGTAAGTCTTGACATGGTTTAAACTTTAAACAGGCTAATGATCAATGACCTGGGTTGCCATGCAATTAGTAAGAGGAATTAATTCAAAACAAACAAGTTACTTAAATGCTTGCCATTAAAAAATAAAGTTACTTAATGCTTCAGCTCCCGAACAAGAAACTAGCATTAAAGCACGAATTGTTGAAACCTAATGAGAAGGCAATCTTAAAACGGCGGTGTGCGTAGTAGTTTAATTCAGTAAGTTATTAGCTATAATTTTAGATTTACACGTGTTAACCCATCTATATTGATCCTAAATATATTTACATCTTGAACTAGCAAAAGCAGTTTTGCATGAGACAAGAGCTACTTGATTTTTGACCCTAACACTTCCAAATTCGTCAACCAATACATGTGTACTAAAAATTATTAACCTATAGCAAGATAGTAGAGACATAAAGAAAGAAATTAACTATAGTAGGATTATTAGATACTTCAATAAAATAGTATACATAAACTGCCTCCAAAAATCCCGACCAGTTAGAGTTGCATGCACAAAAAATGTACACTTCAAGCCTTCCTAATCTTAAGATTTCATTGAAGACCAGAACACAAAAATATGATTATGTAATCAGATCAAACCCAAGACTTATATTGCCGGCTCTAGCTGGTCATTGACCACATAAAGATGCTGATTCCACCAAAAAATCAATGGACCCAGAAGTTAAAATAACCATATGAATTCCTAATACCGAAGTCAAAACAAGATTAAAATACATGGAGATCAGGAGAACCTAAGTCTAGGAGAGTTTTGCATGCAAGACAAATCAATAAAAACAGTGGGAGAAGACGGGGAGAAAGTACAGACCAACGCTTTTAATCTGGGTATGATCATATAAATTAGAGAGAAAAACTCTGGAAGTCAAATATTAGAAAAGAAAAATTAGAACCAAACTCAGAAGGAATGAAAGTGATCTCAAACTGAAGGGTTTGCCAATAGGGATAGTGAAGCTATATATAGAAGCCTCTTTGTCACCTGGGTATCAAAAGGATCTCTATTTCTTCCCTCCATATTCAATGTTCTGCAACCACAAATTTGCTCCAAAAGGAAAAAGAGCCGTTGGACCTGGCCAATGCTAGCAATCCTAGATGCCTCCTCGAGTTGAAGGGATTTCTTGTTCCTACCACCTTCCCTTTGCATTCGTTTAATACAGGGCCCCGCCCCTCTTAGCCTCTGCAATCTTCTCTCTGCAGAGTCCAGAGGAGGTGATCAACCAGAGAGCTCTGTCCATCATCAATGTTTCCTCTTCGTTTTCTGCGAGGTTGGTGCAATGATCGCAATCTAATGCTCTAGCTGTTTCCTTCTTTTGAAGTTTTTTATTTTCGTACTACAAGTTTTTTGGACGACGACTAATGTTTTCTACCGTTTGTTTCCTTCTCAATGCTCAGGGCTTTCCTAGTGCATGGCAGGCTGAAGGTGCACGTACAGTTTGGACGAGGATCTTTTTTCTGCAAGCCACAGGCTGATCTTCATCTGAATCAGAAAGAATGAGGAACGCCGTGTTTCCACACTTTTCTTCCTCCTTTTGCAGCTCAGGTAGGCTATCCATAGGATTTCACTATTTCAGCTGCGTCTATGATTCACACAGTATTAAACTTGAATATGTTCTGAAGTGTTATGGTGTTGTGATGAATTTAGGAGAAAATGATGAAGTTCGGCTCCCAATTCCCAACGTTTCTGTCGATCTCCATGGACTGTATGCCATCTTTACCTTCTTTCAATTGTGGGAGTAAAAGGCTGCTAACTCATTACTCATGGGACCCAGCCTGCTTGTGCCTTCTTGTAGTGACTATATTTATCCATGTATTCGTGCTGACTGAATGCGGCCAAATATTGGCAAAATTTTAGACATGCATGTAGGCCCCCCTAAGAGTGCAGTTTTGTTTTGTACTTTTGGTGCTAATTCTTGACAAGGAGTTCCTCATCTTCTTTAACCTTTGAACTTCTCTTGTTTTTTGGAACAGGAATAGCATTGGAAATGGATTTTTCCTTGATCATGTCTCCCATGGTCTCCAGCTTGGAAGCTTCACTCCTCTTTCCAGAACCATGGAATTTGCCCATCCACTTGATGTGATGCCAGGTCCAAGACTTCTATCTTTTTTTTATGTAGAGAACCAGGTCAAAGATTGATATGTGCTTACTCTTCTCCATTTTTTCAAAACCATTGACTTACATTATAGCGACCAACTCCACTTAATCTGAATACATCCTGATTTCATATAATTGAATACACATGTTTACTTATATCAGCCACCATTGTTTTGTAAAACAAATGAGTGACACTGTGATCTGTTATCAGTAGGAGGTGTTAACGGGTACAAGACATCTTCCATGTACAAGGACACTCTCCATCAGAAAAAAACGACCAGTGTGTCACCTGATCAAGACGTAAGTTGCTTTCTTCCAAGTAATCTCTGCTGCTTCTGAAATAAATTAAGCTGCCGACTTAATTTTC
Source organism: Houttuynia cordata (assembly GCA_039654745.1). Taxonomy (NCBI): domain Eukaryota; kingdom Viridiplantae; phylum Streptophyta; class Magnoliopsida; order Piperales; family Saururaceae; genus Houttuynia; species Houttuynia cordata. The sequence goes on along the minus strand of CM077507.1, from coordinate 24,931,308 downwards.
CCAAATTAATATAGCAGCTGATATATTATGAGTTAAGGTTTGGAAATTTTAAATCCCGGAATACACTCTACAATGTCATCCCAAACATCTTTTTTTATTCAAATTGATCGTCGCCATGCAAATCATTGACCATTGAGCTATGAAGAGCATGAAGACTTGTTAAGATTGCCACCTGCCATTAATCACAGAATATGTACAGAATTTTCTCCTTTCTTATGCTCCCACTTGCCATTCTATATTTTTTTTTTCGAAACTGCGTTTGAAGGTTTGTATGAACTTTGGGGTAACTATCTTACATTATGCATTATATGTACAAAGGCTACGAGAAATGCGAGAAAACGAGTCGGAGGAAATGTTGGACTCAATCCAGAAGCAACCATAGCAGCATGCAAAAAGAAAAAGGGGTTACACTATGCTGAGAATGATCGACAACACATGCAGGAGCCTTCAGCCTCAGTTGTTCAACCAATGAAAGTGAGTGATATGGATGTGCTTGGTCTTTTTTGTTATGCAGTTTTTGCATTTCGCTTGTTTGATTTATCTTCTCCTTTTATTTATTTATTTTAACCTATTAATTTAACTCGCAGGCACCCATGAGGAGAAGTCATAAGCTAGGTGACAAAATCACAGCCCTCCAACAGCTTGTTTCTCCGTTTGGGAAGGTAATTAATCAGCTGGTTTAATTGTGCATTAACTTCAAAAGATCCAATATATTGGTATTTTTACCAAATGGAATTATATCATATGGTTTTTAGCTGACAATATCTTTTGGGTATTGGAACTGGCTGCAGACTGACACTGCTTCAGTTCTGCAAGAAGCTACCGTTTATATCAAGCATCTTCAAGACCAGATCCAGGTATATTTGAGCCATTTTCTTTAAAAACAAATCATCTTCTTTTATGACTTCACACTTGAAATCAAAATTGGTTCTGGGTGTGAACACAAATTCAAAGATCCATCATTCTTGAATGCACAGGAACTATGAACTATTCCGTGTCCATGCTGGAGATGCAAGTTATTAACTAACAATCGTATGTTCTCTTTCCAGGTTCTGAGCAACCCATACTTCAGATTTAAAGCTTCCCTGCATCCACAGGTACACATACGCAGCCAAACTTACAAAACACATTCGATCAACTTGAAGTTATTGTTCATGTGATGCATGCAATATTGGCATTCGTCTACAGGGTGGTGGTTTAGGAGAAGAGAAAGCAAACCTGCGTATCAGAGGGCTTTGTCTTGTTCCAGTTTCGACGTCTGCGAATGTAGCTATAGAAGCTGACAACATCAACCGGTATACTACAACTGGGCCGAGTTCTGTTCCTCGTGTCTAATTGAGCTTCTACTGAGGATATAGCGACATAATATGTCTTCCCTCCCATCAAAAGTAGTCAATAACTATGAGAGAAAACAGTTGGAAATTACTGTTGTCACTGGGAATATTACTATGTACTAACAAATACTCTTCTGCGGATTAGGAAGCATTTTTCAATTTTTTGATTGTGGGACTTGTAGCAGATCACTTAATTTGCCAATTTCGATGGAGGATTATCATATCATATAGCTACCCGACTAGTATTGGATACAATTTTATAATGAGACCCTTGACATTGTTTTCGAATAGGAGGCAAAGTTTGGCTTGTGATACCATATGCCCAAACAAGCCATGTGCTACTTCTGTTGATCCACTCACTAAATGGCTGTCGACAATTAGAGAAGTGGTGTAGTAATATCATTGCCCTTTATTATTACGGATACTACATTACCTGCACAATAAACATTTTGAAATAAATTTGTTTAAAATGGTAGAGTCAGGTACATTGGTTAGTTGCTTATATACAAATATTTTCTTTGGCATATTAACGTCCATGCTTTAGTATTCACCTTAATTCTTGAGACAAATTTAGCTGGAATGATTGTGGTCAAGGGTTAATAGGAATGTGGAACTAAAAGTTATTGTACATTAATAATTAAGAGAAATTATTATGCGCCAAGCTCATGAAGGGTGTGTGTGCAGGGTGTGTTGTGCACCATCAAATTTAGATTCGACGGGGCGTGTGGGTGCATCAAACCCGCCGGCCCCCGCTGTTGGATCGAGTTCAGATGATCATTATGCACGAGGCACACACCCTGATGTGTTGATTAAGCTACACAATACTTTGCAAAGGTGTCGAAAAAGGGTCAAGTTTAGGCAAGTTTTGCATCTAATCATTTCCGATACATGATAGTCGAATTGAACAAAAAAATGATAGTCAGCAAAACTTGGAAATAAGAATGTTTCTACCAAAAGTGACAACAAAATGGGGGCAGCTTCCACCACACCTCACGCTTTTGATCTAAGCATATGCCTTCTATTTTTTAATCTATCAATTATTCCATGCGAAAATAATTGTTGTGCTAATATTACAATTTATGATATTGCCATCAAGCTTTTTTTCCGTAAGATAGTATCATAATACATGGTCAATAATACTATGACCAGTTTCTTCTTCACCATAAAAGGCCACTTTTTATTTTAATTTCTTACGAATATTGTTCTATATTGAGAAGAAAAATATTCCATAAATATGATGAGAATGAAAATGGCATTATTGTAGTTATAATCAGCACAGAGTACCTTTTTGAAAGTACCACCCCTCACTAGTTCGCAATCCGCCACCAGCTCTCCCCAGATAATCCTGTCCGCCTATCTAACCAAACCTCAACGGTTGAGATCTTCAACACGTCATCGATCCGTAGAAGACACCACTTTCCAATGAGCGCACTCCGTCTTCGCCTATATAATGAGCTCCCTCCATCTGCAAATCCAATTTCCGCTCTTTCCCGCCTCTCTCTCAGCAAATCCCTCTTTTCGAATTTCGATCCCGGAAAGCCATGGCGCCCAAGGCCGAGAAGAAGCCGGCGTCCGACAAGCCGGCGGAGGAGAAGAAGGCGGAGAAGGCCCCCGCGGAGAAGAAGCCCAAGGCCGAGAAGCGCCTCCCCAAGGAGGCGTCCGGCGACAAGAAGAAGAAGAAGCGGATGAAGAAGAGCAGCGAGACCTACAAGATCTACATCTTCAAGGTGCTGAAGCAGGTCCACCCGGACATCGGCATCTCCAGCAAGGCCATGGGCATCATGAACAGCTTCATCAACGACATCTTCGAGAAGCTTGCCCAGGAGGCCTCCCGACTCGCCCGCTACAACAAGAAGCCTACTGTCACCTCCCGGGAGATCCAGACCTCCGTTCGCCTCGTCTTGCCGGGAGAGCTGGCCAAGCATGCCGTCTCTGAGGGGACCAAGGCGGTGACCAAGTTTACCAGTTCTTAGATTGTGGTAAAAGGTTTTTGCTCGGAATTGGGGATGGAGATGGTTGTAATGGGATGGTTGGTGTGTTTTGTGGTAGAAAACTGTCGTTATAGTTCTAGTTTGGTTGAATAGCTTTTGTAAATCTTGGTTCGCAATGAAAAATTCAATCTTTTGTGGTCCATTGAAATTAGTACATTGGCATTACTTGTTCTTCTCCAGTTCTTTGTTTTACTTGTGACAAGTCAATAACAGCAATTTGTTATTAAAAAAACAGATCTTTTTTTTAGCGAACATTAAAAAACAGATCTACTTCTGAACACAGTAGCTCCATTCGTAGTTCTATGTTATCGTGTCCTCCAGCGGAAGCCCCATAACCAGGAGGCTTCCCGGCATTCTTCACCTGATTTTTCGAAATAGGTTAATCTGTAGATGCTCGTAATTACGTGGGCCTCTTCCCTGTATGTCGGCAAGGGAGGCCCTGACGCTCGGGTTTTTGATGAACACGAAAGATCTGGTGGAGCTCATCGTGCTTAACATCGGTAAGGACTAAGGAGAGGAAGGGATGTAAATATTACTAATTGCTTTCTCTTCGTATTAAGTCATTTCCCTGTCTCATGTATATGGCTTGGTGCAGTCACTAGTGACTAGTTTGCTGCAACTTTAGTGGCATAATTCATATGATATGTCACATAGTAACATTAAATTGTATGTTCCCAGTCCTATTACTGTGCAATTTACATAAGAGTCACAAGAATATCTAAAACCTTGTGTTAACATTGCATGTTGCTGGTCTTGTTTTTTTTTGGTGTGAAACCTAGTCTTGTTATTGTGCCAAGTTCCTTATATTACCTCACGAACGTTCCTTTTATTTTTTTGATATATATTCACGAACGTTCCTTTTTGTTGTGGTGCTTTGCTTTTTAATTATAAATCTCATGACTTGGAGGCGGAGAGTCTTTTTGTTAATCATTATCATGGTCTTGCTGATCTAATTTAAGAGTTTTTATAGGCGCATCATGTACACGGGAAGTGCACATTTTCCACCTTTGGGCTGGTTTTATAAGTTGAATGGAAAGGACAGAGGAACCCAGATCCTGTATTCCAGCTGGTTCATCCCTTTTTGCACCAAATCATATTACGTGTGACTTGTCAAACTTTACACCCTCTAAAGTGCAAAAGTCCAAGTTGTCCCCTCTAACTTTCATTTTGAGCCGCTATGTAGCATTATATATGCATGTCGGTCTTCGAAAAAAGGCCACTTTAGATCGTTCAAATATTTTTGTGACCACGGCGGGTGTCAAAGCACATGTAGTAAGTGTGAGTCATTTATACGAGAACGATCTCATTTAAGCTTTTCTCTTTTTAAGGAGGAACAAAAAATGTTCAAACTTTTGTATAAAACAAATAGTAATGTTCACGCTTTTTTATTGTAAAAAGTTTTTCCTTCTTCCATCGAAAATTAGTAGTAACATTTGGATTTCCAAAATGGACTAAAATATGTTCATGTTGGAAAACCAAATGTGACTACGAATTCCACATGGGGGAGTATTATTACCTTTATTTCTAGAGTGTTAAAAATCTCCGGGTTTTAAATTTTAAACCGCCATGCTAGTAATTCTCCAAGAAATAAGATTCTTAAAATTTGGTTGATATGTTGATGATTGATTAAGAGTCCTAGGTTTCACATGTTTTTAATGACTATTATCTGATTAATCAACTCTACAATCGACAGGTTCTCAATGATGAGACATTTGCGATCCTAGTGTTGATGGCACTCTGATCGTTTAAAATTAAACCCTTGCAAGTGCACAAGACAATTGTACTACGACGAGTATAAAAAGGGTTGTTGAACCTCAGATATGGTTAAATATTTTACCAAATTTAAGAGAAAAGTTACAATTTTTAGTTACTTTAAGGAAAGCAGTGAACTTTAATTAAACTAAGCTGAGATTAATCAATTGAGAGAATTATCAAAGCAATGAATCTACTACTAGACATGCAATTACTACTCTTGATTATTATTGCACACAGATTGACATGATATGGTAATTCGTGTTCTTCGTCGGACACACGAATCACTAATGAATTCACTAACGTTCTTGGTCGGACACGAAAGTTCATCCACTATTATGTAATCAATCATATCTTTGGTCGGGCATAGAATCAATCACAAACTTGTTCTTGATTAGACACAAGAATTAAAAAGATCTAATTTCATTAATATCTAATAAATTTACGGTCAAGCACTCAAGAGAATACTCATGAAATAGCATTAAGCACAAATCATATCAACTTTATTAAATGAAACTAACAAGAGTAGCAATACACATATCTAAGGCTTCATCTAGCCTTAAAAAAGAATTTAGTTACACATAGAATAAGAGAAAAGAAAAGCCTGTTTATGATAGTTCCATTGGCATGAATTTCTTCTTCTTCTTTAGCTCCAAAAGACTCATTCTCTTGCTCTTCTCTAACCTCCAATATAGCTCAAGATCCTCAAAAGTCTTCACAGAGACTCAAAACTATATTCTCTAATGCCCAATACGTTCCCCCTTAAGGCATATATATAGGGGTGAAGGAAAACCCTCAAATTCCCTTCCAAATCCGAGTCAAAATAGGCTTTATTTTAATTCTACGCATACGGCGACCGATCACTTTTCTGGCCGATCGATTGCTTGCCGATCGATCACTTCATTCCTTTGTTATTTCCTGCGTTGCGCCGATCTATCAGTTGCCGATCGATCACTTTGGCGCCGATCGATCGCAAAGTGGTCCGATCGATCGATTACTATTCACTATGTAGTACAATTTTCTGATGGTCATAACTTTTCGCTCTCAACTCCGAATTACGCACGGTCGGTGGCGTTGAAAATCTGACTTCTTGAAATTTAACATGAAGCTTGAATCAGTCAATCAGAAATATATATGCAAAGTTATGATGATTTAACCATTGAAGTTCTTTTCACCTAATTTATGTATCCTACTCTTGTTTCCTACAAAAATCTAAAACTATATTAAAATAGCATTAATTCTAATCAAACACTAATATAAACATAATCTTAGGAGATAATAAAATACATATTTCATGTGTAGATCATACTCTTCACCACCTTTATCACCACACCAACCGTGATGGCCATCTACAAGTCGGCAAGGGGCGGCCCAACCAACAAGCACCGCAAGCTGCAGGCTCGATCCCCCGGTGAAGAGCACAATGAACTTTGCATCCTAGCCTGTCTCCTCCGCCGATCCAATGTCCCTGCCACTATCATCCTCGTCGAGGCTCGCAAGCGCCCCACACTCATGCTTTACATCATGCAGCTCGTAGAGCTCACCAAACGCTCCTCTTCCATCGTAATGGCCCTCCATGCCGGCCGTAATGGCATGCTTTCCCGCCCTCGCCTTCGCCGTGAGGCTCAGAACCGTGTAGCCATTGCATTCGAAGCATACGACTAGCTCGGCCGAGTCACTGTCTGCGGAAGCGCGAGGGATCACGAGGGATCGTCCGTCGTGATGCCAAATTCTCCAAATCATTCCCCTTTTTTATTACTTTCTCTTGCACACAATATCAAACAAAGAATATGCAAGAACATATGAGCAATATTATGAACAAACACTTATATTATCTCAATATAATAAGAATTGAGCGGTTTGATTACTACTAACATTTGGGCCTTTGTGCCCTATGATCAATCCATGAATAAATACTCACAAAAATATAGTTATGTCGGAGATCACCAAGGACCTAATTGCATAGATGGGAATCTCTGTTCTCATCGAGATAGAGATCTCCTTGTTCATCATCGTATGGGAAAATAGAACACCAAATCCCAAGCCAAACCAAGACGAGAGAGCGAGAACCCAATTGGGAGAGAGAGCGTCAGAGAGAGACGAGAGGAAACCAGCCGTCATTGGTTACTATTCACGTCTTCATCTCATCCTATTTATTTGGGTGAGTTAGGAATTCCTTGATTTCCTCTAACTCCATCCCACTAACTCTCCTAGTGGTTATCCATAACCACCCCACTCCCTCGTTCTCAAAATAGTCCTCTTAGGTGTCTCTTCCATCTAGTGTGGACCCCATCGGGCCCACGGGAACCTAGCACACTCCACAGCGCAATTTAGGAGGAAAGCCACTTCAGTTCTATTTTTTTTATAGGTTCAAGCTGGTGAATGGAAATGGCTTGTTTCCACTACTAATGCTTTGTAGATCGAAGATCACAACTGCACTCCCGACTGGTTTCTCTACAAGTAGATAGATCTATTTAGTGTTCATATACAAGTTATAAGCTTGATAGTTCAGAAATGCTTGAATCATATCCAGGGCTAATCATCTGAATAGACTTCAATGCAGGTTTGCCAATCTGTAAAATCAGACCAAGAAGCAACGACAAACTGGATGTTGAGCTAAAGGCTGGTGAACCAGGATGTCAAAGATGTGTTCATAGAAGAAGCCTTTCATGTCCAATCGACCAAAAGGTCGGCCAGTCAAGATATGGCTGGAACTGACTTTGTCATACACCTGAACGATCAATTTACTTCAGAAAGACGAACGAGAGAATGATGATGGCACGGGCGAGCTTAATAAGCAAGACGAGCCTAAAAAAAAGTACTACCTCTATCCCATCATCACCAGCACGGCAGCACCGAAGTAGCATCATACCAAGGACGTGTGACATTAGACCTCACACCTAAAAGGCACGAATGGAAAACTTTTACAGTGCGCTTGGTGTACCACGTGAGATTTGCTCTCATGTGCAACTGATGTTACAACTGTCGATCTTGAAAATTTAAGGTGATCCAAGTGTATTCAGAAAGCAGCTAGCACACATGGCCCTTCCATTTGGCATGTGCGCCGTAGATCTGGGAGATCAAAGGCTTGTGCCATATGGGCGAAAACCCCACATTCCACACAAGGCACACTGAATAATTACTTTGAATAGTAGTAGGTTTTTTTTCAAATGAATTTTTTTAGTTCATTTGAAAAATAATGTCTCTATTAAGGGCCTTTTGGGACGTGAAAAATAAAAAACATCCACCCCAAAAACCCACCTCATGAGGTGTTTCAGGCTGGTTAGTAGATAATCCTAAAAATCCCTTGTTGGTGGATTTTTTGGAGCGGATTTTTGAGATTTTTCACGATCCAAACGCTGGGAGGGAGTGCTGTTTATGCTCCATCACTGTAGCAAGTAGTTTTATCAAATACTTCCTCCGTTGAAATAAGTTTGTTTGCATTACAAAATGGATAAAATTTATGGACTCCAAGGCGCATATGAAAAAATAGCGTCTCTCCCTCTTATACTGGTTTTGGTCTTCAGCGAGTAAACCCAGCCATGTCTTATTTCAAACCCAGACAAGGTTGACAAGACGGAAGGTGAGTAGAAGGTAAAAGCATATCATATACTAGCGTTCTTTGGTTTTTTGCTGCATGTCATATACCAGCATTCTGAACTTGGCGTTTGTATTATATTGCAACATCAATCAGAGGCTCGTAGGGATTACTTTCCAACCAGTACACCATAGACCAGAGTTCCTCCGCATGTCATACGTGAAGCTTTCATTTGAAGCAGGACCCGTTCCGAAAATGTTCAAAATGTGATTAAAGAAAGGAAAGCAAAGAAGAAAGCATTTAAATTTTAAGTCTTCGGCGTATTAATTTTTCGCTGTCGAAGTGATTTAATTATAAAAAAATTATGGGAGAAGGAGTCCATGGGCTTTCATTTCTGAGAAATTATTGGCTACTAGAAGCCCATGTCACCTTGCACGCCACTTTTACAGGAGCCTTGATTTTCTTATGAACTGAGTCAACCCTGCATGACAATTGGACGATATCATGTCATTCTTTTTTTGCAAGGGATAATCATATCATATACACCTTCCGTTCAGTCTTAATAGTCCTAATTATTTATGAAAAATTAAATAAGAATATTAATTATTAATATGAAAAAGAGGGCAAAAAATAACAAAGAAAAGGAAAGGAGGGAGTAATGACTATTTTTTGTAGTGCATAACAAAAGAAAAAAAATCAGAAAAGGGCCCAACCGGGTTCGAACCGGTGACCTCTTGATCTGCAGTCAAATGCTCTACCACTGAGCTATGGACCCGTATATGGTTGCAATGTACAGTAGTTAAAATAAATAATTATTATTTACCGTCACCATCACACACTTTCGTTGGCCAAGGCTTACAATGTATGAGAATTAATAATGGTTCATTGAATTTGTTTAGTTTGTATGGGCAGCGGCGGCCTGCCCATACATAGGTTTGCTGTCTCAAGAATAATTGAAGTATACTTGTAACTTGTGGTCCTAGGTATTATTCAGGCCTGTTCATGCATGGGCAACAAGCAATTCACATGTCTCAAAGTGTATGTACCAAGTGCTCCCCCATACTGACCAGCTCAAGCTGTGATTTCGATAATGTTCTTCTTTCCTTTTCTTTTACTTCTTTGCTGAAGTTTGCCATTATGCCACATGTTGACTTCTTTCTTCATAAATTCGTCTATGGCGGTGGGATGATGGAACGTTATGATATGTTCACACTTGTGTTGGTAACGATCTCATGTGCCATATATTCGCATACAAAGTAATACTCGTTCCGTTTAGAAATAGAGTGAGGTACTAATACTAACCAGGTTTTTCAGATCCTCCCTCTAGTCTTTAAAATATTTTCTAAATTCTCTCAAACAACTGCTCTGATAAATTCAAAATTTCTCGAACAACTGCTCTGATGAATTTCAAAGCCCGTGGAGTGGACAAAATATATCGCTGATCGAACTTCTTGTCAATCCAATGAGTTTGGATCTACTGATAAGATACTTTTTATTCTATTTTCAAGAAACCTCTTTCTTCTTATTTTTTGCTAATAATAATTGATCTTAATTTTCTTAAACTCCTTCCGTCCGGAATTATTAGTTCATTTTCAAAAAACTTTATGGTGATAATAATTCCAGACAGAAGGAGTATGTTAACTCCAGAGCTCCCAGCTTTTAGTAATTACCAAAGAAACTATAGGTTCCCAACAGGAAAGTAGAAATCAATGCATAAGGAAAAAATAAGTGTCTGATAAAAAAAGAGTAAGCGAACGCGAGCCTAACAACAAATAGAGTAAATGCTCTATTATGTGAACTCTCGATTATACTATTCGCTATGTTAGTATGTTTAATTGAATTCAACTAAAGACCATTTAATGGCTATCTGCTATCAATTTCCTACCGGGTTCGCGGCGACATGTGCAGAAACAGGACTTTCATCATCGAGAATACTCTCAGAAATAACTCTTCTTCATTGAGAATACAATTACTAAGAAGAGTTATTTCTAATAGTATTCTCAACTTCCCACGGGAATCAGTTTGCCGCGGCATGTGCAGAAACAGGTCTTTCTACGTACATCGAGAATACTATTAGAAATAATTCTTCTTACCGTTTTCTTTAATACTAATTCTCTACTCCGCTAGCTGTTCTTTCGTATTGATACAAACCTGCATGGGTCAGGCATGTGGCCTTTTTTAGTCTCTTTGATACTAGTTATAAGTTTCGAAAAAAAAAGGAATGTTACTATCATGACAATTGACACTAAATATTTTTTCTTGTGTATGTTCTCTTGATAATGATATTCCATGACCAATTGATCATCTATTATAACAATTTGCTAATACAGGAGGTTTCTGTAGACAATTGTATAGTTCTCTAATCTAGCCAGCGTCCTTGGTTGCTTCGCTGTATGTTTTTCTCTATTCCAAAATACTGAATTTGACGTTTCGCACTTATATATCACCGACATGCTAGGTGCCCGGCCAGGAGTACCGGTGCATTTAACATAGACTCAAGTAGGATTGTGGCTCACTTGATCGTCTGTCACATGAAAAATCATTCCTACCACAAAGATGTCAGGGTCTCCCAATCAAACATTGGGTTTAGTAAATGCATGCAAAGCCGGAAATGGAAAGATCTCTCTCCTTAAATCTTGTTTTGAGCTGAACATTTTAAATACCTCAAGGACGCCAAGTCTTCTTTAGGTCAAGTCCATTGAATAGTTGTACCAAAAAAAAAGTCCATTAATTTTGACACCAGGCTTCAGCACTTAAATGAAGGTGGAAGTGAGTTTGGTCGGGCGGTGCACGTCTTATCGCTACAAAAGGTAAGTTTCTGCAATTCATTATGTATCCCGTGAGACTTTTACCTGTTATGGTTTATGCATTTATGTCTACCTTGAGCTTGGCCTTTTTAAGCGAGTCACGTAGGTCTTCTCACCGTATACGGTGCAACTTGCAAGGGTTTTGAAGTGAGCTTTGAGCGATTTGCAGAGATGGGACTCATTTCATTGCTGACCGGAAAAGCTGGACCGAGTGGCTTCGGGTCTGCTTCAACGGCGGAGGAGGTCACTCAAGGACTTGATGCAAGCAATCTTACTGCCATTGTTACAGGTTATATACGTAGGACCTGAAACAAAATTATGCAGTGGACGCCCCTGCGTTCTTTTGTTTTTTCCTTTTTTCCCTCATATTATACGACAGCATCTATGCCTATATCGTTTTTGTCTATGTTATTTTCGACTATTTTGGTGTCTGGTCTAGATTAGTAGTTCATACAAATGGTACCCATGTTGTGTTTCTGGTTCAACATGTTTTTGTTCTTTTCCATAAAGTAGTGTTATTTTTTCCTCATATTTATTTCACACTTTTTTTCATATAATTGCATCTACATCATTTTGTCCATGTTATCTTGGATTGTTTTTGTGCCTGGTCTGGATATAGTTTATAATGGTAGCAGTGTTATAACTGGATCAACTTTTTTCTTAAGTTTTTTTGTCATGAAGTTAAAATTTTAATTATATTTGTATTATTCTAAACATCCATGAATGTTTAGTGAGATCATTCTTATATACGGAGCATGAGGCCAATCTTTTAGGTTGTTGAATTCCAATCCGAAGGTGAGTATTAAATAAGTGGGTAGGTGAATTCTTTCTAGCCGCCAAATTAAGATCCATTAAATTGAATTGGCCTCATATAAGCTACGAGATCGATCTCATTTAAATTTTTTTATACCGAGGCTTTGTTATTTTTGTTTCCAAATTCCTTTCAATGAACAAATAAGGCAGATACATGTATATCACTTTGTTAGCAAAAATAAAAGGGAAGGCAGAAACATGTATGCATTTTCTCTTATCACGTAGTACGTATCAAGTTATCTAAGCCCTGGAATGCAGGAGGAGCGAGTGGGATTGGTACAGAGACAGTAAGAGTCTTGGCACTTCGCGGGGCTCATGTTGTGATTGCAGCGAGGAACTTGAAAGCTGCAAATGAAGTAAAGCAGCAGATTGTCGAGGAAAATGGCAAAGCACGAGTCAGCGTTCTCAAACTTGATCTCTGCTCGTTGAAGTCCGTTAGAGCATTTGTTCACAATTTTGACGCCCTCAATCTTCCCCTAAACATCTTAGTGTATGTAATTGCCTGAATTCTTTCTTTATCCGAGATCACTGTTCTATATAAAATGGAAGATAAAGTGATTGGAAGACTAAGTTCACTCTGATATTTTTCAGAAACAATGCTGGTGTCATGTTCTGCCCATACAGCCTTTCGGAGGATGGAATAGAAATGCAGTTTGCCACAAATCAACTAGGCAAGCTTTTGAATAAGAACTTTAGTTTTGCCTTAAGCAACTGCTTAATTGGTCATCTGCCACTAATTAAGAATGTTTTTTTTTTCTTGAAATCAATTAAGCAGGTTACTTATACAGTCTGAAATAATGGTGTCTTTTATACTAGAGTATACAGGTGGTTCATGAGTTACTACCTGATTAATCATGTTATAGCTCATATCAGTCACATAAGCAAGTGGTTGGTCATTACATTAAAGTGTCCTAATTGATCAGGACATAATGCCTTATAAATACCTGGTTAATAAGGTGGTAGACCTGATTAAACAGATGGTTGATGGCATAGAAAAAACAGCTTATCTTTGGAAAAAAAACCTTCGAATGAAAAGGTGATTTTGTGATCAGGTCACTTCCTATTGACAAACCTTCTACTTGATAAAATGAAAAAGACCGCCAAAGCTACAGGGGTGGAAGGCAGGATTGTGAATCTCTCATCTGTAGCCCATCTCCACACCTATAATGGAGGGATTCGATTTGAAAAACTCAATGCCCGGGCTGGGTAAGATGCTATCAGTTTTTTATTATACTTAATTGTGCTTCAGTTCTTATAATTTGGTTGGACTGTGGAACTTAGAAGTATATCCTCAAATCAATTTTGTCTTATATTATTCTGCCAGGTATTCTGATAAGAAGGCATACGGCCAATCCAAACTAGCAAATATATTACATGCAAAGGAGTTGGCTCGACGATTACAGGTAATTGACAATCTTCAGTAATTACATAAAAGAATATTAGGAAGTAATTTTGCCTCATTCTGAAACTTAATGAATGTAGTTGACCCTGTCGAAGTCGGCTTCATAATATGTATTCCTTCAAAATACAGTAACACTAGCTTTATTCCATTAATAAGCAGGTAGATGGCGCAAATGTGACTGCAAATGCAGTTCACCCAGGTCTGATAATGACAAATTTGATGAAGCATTCTTTCCTCTTAATGAGTATGTTTCTCTATTTCTCTATTTTGATTCTTAGCAAATGAAGACAATACCTAAAAGTCCTTGCCGCCTTTGGCAGGGTTACTTAAACTGTTCACATACTTCTTCTGGAAGAACGTACCACAGGTATATGCCACTTTACCTTGTTCGAGTTCAGTGTTCAAGATATATACTTAAGTATTCTGTCTTGTGTTTTCATGCCAAGCATGCGTCACACAAAAATGTGATCAATTTTCATATTAGGCTCACATAAGAATATGATCAATCTTCAGGGAGCAGCAACAACTTGTTATGTAGCGCTTCATCCAAGCCTCAAAGGTGTGACGGGGAAATACTTCGTGGACTGCAATGAGGTCAAACCGAGCTCCAAGGCAAGAGACGAAGGCCTGGCGAAAAGGCTATGGGATTTCAGCAACAGTCTAATCAGCCAGTATTGATAGCATAGCAGCTATCTTGCCTCATCAGTTCGATCCCTACAGCTCCTAAAATTTACTTCCATTAAGATGGAAGTACTATCTATCTACATTTATTTTAGCAACAAACTATCTATCTACATGCTAGTACCATGTTCTTACTTTGTATGCGTAAACCATATATGCTTTTGGGCATTAAACTGCCTCTTTTTCTCATCCTTCTCCGTCGATTAGCATTGTTCAATTTATACTCTTTAATTGCCCCGAAGCTCAACTCTTGTTCTTCTTCTTCTTCTTGATGTTGATTTGTTTAGATCACACAATTGAGATGGTCTATGTACTACTTTAGCTATCTATCTAGCATGGTCACTGTGCCCGGTCAGGCTCGACGAGGTCGTTAGATCAGCAGGTCTAAGTATCAGTTGAAACGACGCATTCCCAAATGGCTCGCATGCGACGGCCGGGTTGGGTTAATAAGATATATTTTTGGGACAGTTTTTTTTAATTATTTTGAAACCGGTTCGGTTCAAGTTGGGCAACCACAATGATCCTTCTACAACAGGATCTTTACGTAAACGCCGATAAACAGGAAAGCTAAGCACTCCCGTAGCTAGGGCTGGTAAACGAGCACTGAGCTCGCTGAACCAGCCCAGCCCGAGCCCATTTAACCATAAATGGGTGGGCTATTAACGGACTCACCCAAAGTGAGCCGATCTCGGGCTCCACCATAGGGCCCAATAACAGCCCGTTAACTTTCCTCTTCAGAACTATCTAGCAAATGGTCATCGAGAGTCAACACCGACAACAAGGTGGCCGGAGAGCACCGGGTGCCGTTGCTCCAGGTGATCGGCATCATGCCGCGAGGCGACGACCCCCTGAGCGCCGCCCGGCTGAGGTTCTTCCTCCGCATCTCTGACTCTCCATGCCGCTTACGTCTCCGTCGCCGACGAAGACGCAGAGCTTGTCTTCTCCGACCACGTCCAGATCGGCAGTTCGTGTACGTCTCCCGCCTTGACTCCGCCACTCCTGTCCCGATTCTTCCGTGACTGTGAGTTTCTTTCATGTTTTCCCTTTCCTGATTTCAAGTCTGTTTCTTTAGACTTTGAGAGTTGTACAATTGGAAAAACTAGAAAAGCAAACAATTTGAGGTAATGAATCCCATCTTCATCTTTGCCCATCATCCTCATAGACCGGTTTTCGTCCTCCATTGTGGCGATGGAGGTGGAGGATTTCTGGTGGTCGCGGCGGGTGATGCAGCAGCTACAACAGCACGGGTGGTCGGTCTTGGCGAGAGGCAGAGTACTGTATACAGCTCGTTAAGCGCCCGTTGAACAGCCCATGGCCGTTTGTTACTTTGACGAGCTGTGTATATATGGGCTTAGCGGGCTGAGGCTGTAGGTGAACAGTTGTGGGCCGCCCGAGCCTGGCTCACTTACCAGCCCTACCCGTAGCACAACTCGCCAACAAAAAAAACATTAGCATGCACTAGAAAGGGAGACATAGGACCGACCAGGGCAGTGATAACCCTACAGCAGATTCCTACACATTTCCATACACAGCTGATGTGTATGGAAAGGGGAGTGATAACCCTACAACAGATTCTTATACATTTCCATACACAGCTGATGTGTATGGATATGAGCACATCAGTTCACCTATTCATTTCCATACACATCAGCTGTGTATGGAAAATGTGTAGGATTCTGCTGTACAAATATCATTTCCCGTATGGAAATAAGTGGGTGAACTGATGTGGGGTCACATCAACTGACCCACTCATTTCCATACACATCAGCTGTGTATGGAAAATGTGTAGGAATCTGCTGTACAAATATCATTTCCCGACCATAAACCTCGAAGCATTAGATGCAGCACATACGAAGAGCACAGCAAAATCAGTGCTGCTACTCCACGAGTCGAACATAACACACCTTAGCACACCTGCGAAAAGATAAAAGAGAAGCTTGGCCGGCCGGCCCTTCTGCCAAAAAAGAAAGGAAATAAAAGCGAGAAAAGCGAAACAAAGGGTGCAGAAGAAATGATGAACAAAGAAGAAAAAAAGGTCAGGACGTAGAACAAAAACCCGGGAAAAAAAAGAAGGGAAACGATAGGAACCAAAAACAAGGGATAAGAAGGAAAAACACAGAAGATGAAGCAAAAGAAGAAGGGAAAGACAAGGAGGAAGAAAGAGAAGACCCAAGAGGGGAAGAAAAAGAGGAAGGAAGGGAAGAAGCAATAAGAAACCAGAAGCTGTTTGGGAAGGGAGATGGAGAAGAAAAGTAGGAAAAGAGAAACTGGAGGGAAGAAGAAGAGTAGTACTTCCTATTAAGTGATTTTGATTGAGTCAATTAAAAAAATGAGTTGTACAATCAAATTTGTTCTACATTTTGTTCCCTTGTATCCTGCATAGTTAAATGGAAAAAGGTAGCCATTTTCTAGTTAAATTTGCAAAGCTTATTGTTTCCGTACATTTTCAACAGAGCAGTTTTTCTTTCACCAAACAAAGTCGTTTTACTTCTTAGTTGTTAACGCACTGCTGTTCTACACTGTCTGGTGTCTCCATTTCATACTTCACACAATGACCACTAGTAGTCACTGAAGGATAAATCAAGATACGCATAAGAGGGAGACAAAATTATCTACACATTTGGGATGGCAAATGGGAATCAGATTAAAGTCATTGATCAGAATAATGTAAAGTTGGCGTTTACAGTCAAATCTGCAATGCAGGCTCACCAAGCGGTATAAATCTGTTCCCTAGTAAAAAAAATTTAATCAAATGCACAGAGTATTTTGGATCGGAGGAAGCAATTTTTTTAGTTTAGTGTATTATTCTCATTACATAATCTGCCCCTTAGAAATACCCCTCCATTTGAAAAGAAAAGATAGGTATATGGTGGAGAATTGAACCCACGAGTAGGAAAGTCCCCTGTGGCTGAGAAATAAGCTTAAATGTACCTATTGTTTTGGGTCGGAAGGAGTATAAAAACGTTATTCAGTACAAACACCGCAAATTTTCCACAGATATAACATACTGTGCACAATTTCCGAACCATAGACAGGAAATACGATTATGCTATCAACATTGAGCAAAGAAGATACTAAAGAGTCAGAGAACCAAAATATCTGTAATCACTCCTGACACTTTATCATAAGGAGAGCCTCTATGAAAGGGAAAGACTTCCGCAGCTCAACCAAACAATTGACACTAACCAAAACAGAGAAGATGCAGCATGTACCAGACCTGAGCAGCATTAAAATCTAAAGTTCAATCTGGAATATCTTTACAAGTACAACTTATGAAGAAACAAACAAGATTTATGCAACATCAACCAGACCTAAACAGCATTAAAATCCCAAGTTCAATCTGGAATAGCTTTAGAAGTAACAGAACAGCTTATGAAAAAAATTTAGATTTATGCAAGACGAATTTACACAAGAAGAATTGAACTACTTATGGTAACTGGCATTTCAAGAGTAGGGAAAGCAAAAAAAAATTCCCCCTGATCCTATCCACAAACAGATCAACAGGCTCTTTACATGTTTCTGCTCGTTCAATTCCTTTCCTAAATATGTGACAGTTCTTTCTTATGATCAGTTCATAAGTGGAAGTTTGCTAATGATGTATTCCATTAGAGATAAGTTTACATGAGATCATTCTCATATAAGGAGCATGAGGCCAATCTTTATTGCCGTTAGATTTCGATCGGAGGGTAGATATCAAATCAATGGGTAGGTAAGTGTGTCACATCAAGGAGTGGGTGAGATGATTATGGATATTTATAGCCGTCAGATCAAGATCCAATGGCTACGATTCAAAGTGGCCTCATATAAGCAATATGAGAGCGATCTCATTTAAACTTTTCCCATTCCATTATTCGGATTCCTAATATACTCAATTTAGTAATCTTTGCAGGAAAAGTCTCTGGTGAGTCACATAAACATAATCATTCTTGCAACAAACGCCATTTCATGTTTGACAATCAAACAGTTAGTATCAACAAACTACACCACCTCAAGTCGCTTCTACCAGTTGGTTTCTTACAAGCTGGCCAACTTCATATGCTCGCACGGAAGAAAATGTTCAGTAATGAAGTAAACTGGTTATTTCACGGACATTATATACTTCAATTCGCCTCAACGCATAACACTGTAGATAAAAAGATAACTGCTAAAACAATCCTGATAACACACAGCTCATAAGATCAACATTGCAACACCCAATCCTCAAGAAACGATAACATAAAAAACCAGCTTGAATCAGAACGCCAATCTAATGCATAAAATTCGCCCACAAGTGTTCCAATTCCATAACAAAACATAGATCAATTACTGCGTGAGAACATGCTGATCATATATCATACTCAAGGTCTCAAACTACCAGGATAACCAGAACAAACTCCAATCAGGCTCTTAATACACCACTTCCGAATCCTTGCAAAAAAGATATCAAAGGGTGAGAATGAACATATCTTCCAAATTAGCCATCTCATGTTTTACAATCAAACAGTTCGTGTCAACAACAGAAATTATGCCCTATTAATTTCCTAGAAGAATTCACCCAAAATCATAACTATCATTAACCAAGAAGGTTTTTGACATTCTGCAACAACATAACAGCATCAAATCATAGATGAGTATCATTAACCAAGGAAGATAAGCAATTCAAGGCTTGCTCCTCCAAAGTAAAGCAATTGTTTCACAAAGATAATTATATACATACAGCACCTTGACTACACTAATTCTCACAACTGCCAACACATTGCATAACGAAACAACAGTATCCTCAAAGGACATTACACAAAGACCATAAGATCAACATTGCAACCCAAAACCTCGACAACCGACATCATCAGAACCCTACTTAATAATAACTTCTCAAAAGCTAGTAGCAATTCCATTTCAGAATATGAACGCTAATTTCATCCATAAACTTCACAAACAAATGTTTCAATAGCATTTCAGAACAGTGATCATTTGGAAGCAAAATCAACAATTCGAGCAACTAAAGCATCATCTTCACCAACCATAGAACCATCTTTTTACATTGTCAAAATAGGGCCCAAAAAACAGACAGAAACAATAAGGAAAACGAAGCACCATTTGACTTATCAGCCTCACACCCTAATTAAGAACTTGTAAACTTGGTCACCGCCTTGGTCCCCTCAGACACGGCATGCTTGGCCAACTCTCCAGGCAAAACAAGGCGAACAGAAGTCTGGATCTCCCGGGAGGTGATGGTCGGCTTCTTGTTGTAGCGGGCTAGACGGGAGGCCTCCTGGGCGAGCTTCTCGAAGATGTCGTTGATGAAGCTGTTCATGATGCCCATGGCCTTGCTGGAGATACCGATGTCCGGGTGGACCTGCTTCAGCACCTTGAAGATGTAGATCTTGTAGGTCTCGCTGCTCTTCTTCATCCGCTTCTTCTTCTTCTTGTCGCCGGACGCCTCCTTAGGGAGGCGCTTCTCGGCCTTGGGCTTCTTCTCCGCGGGGGCCTTCTCGGCCTTCTTCTCCTCCGCCGGCTTGTCGGACGCCGGCTTCTTCTCCGCGGGCTTCTTCTCGGCCTTGGGCGCCATCGCAATTGGGATTTCCGCCGAGCGAGATTTTCGGGAGTTATGGAGTTGTTCAGATTGGAGACGATTGGGGTTTCGTTTGGTATTTATGGAGGAGGATGAGGTTCTTATTGGATGATAGGAGAAGTGGCGGATTAATGAGCTGGCTAATCTTGGGCCGTCTGTTTGATCGACGATTTGAATTTTAAAACGTGTCGGATTGTGATTTGGAGAAAAGCATCGCAACCGACTAAAGCCGCTCGCGCGTTAAGTTGAATAATTTCACTTTGGAATTTGATTCTTTTGGGTGCGCACACGCTGCCGCCATTTTGTTTCAGGGAGCGGGATGAGCCCAAGCCCAGTTTTGGGCTTTGGGCCCGTGGGCTACTGGTGCTCCATGGACCCACGAACATTGGACATCATTCTATGTATTGTACTACCGGAGGCCCGTGGGCCGTGTCGATCACGACACAAAGTTTAACGGCAAGTTGTAGCTCATGTGGCCAGCATCTTCCCAGCCCACAGGTGCCCCAGAATGGAGGCCAACAATGCCTCCAACAGCACCTCCGCCATCCATCCACACCGACATTTCTGTTGTGAGCCATAAACAGTTGACACTTACATTTCTCTTGAGTGCTAAGAGCTTGACTCTTGGGCAGGCTTGTTTGTAATCAAGTTTACGGAAGGGTTGGGTATTGAATGCTTGTATCTCAGGGTTTTATTACAGAGTATCTTGCAATTTTATTTCTAAATTATAGTGGAAGAAAATTATAAACTCATTCTTGGTGTTGAGGCGGTTTTGTCGTACCACTCCAATCTTAAGGGTGTGATTGGTTAGTGGGAAAAGAAAAGAAATGAAATGAAAAGTTAAAATATTTTCTTTTTTGGCCGTTTGGTTAGCGGAAAAATATATGATGGCTTTTCTCTCACGTGTGACCCACTAGAAAATTCTTTGATGGCTTTTTCTTTCTCCCGGAGAAAGAAACAGCGAGAAAAGTACAGAGCTCTCATCATTCCCGTCTCTCACCTTCTCCATGCACATCGGCACCTCCGTCTGGCCCTGCTCCCTCGTCCTCTCCAAGTTCGTTGATCGCTCGTCTTCTCCCTCCTCCTCCTCTCTCAACCCTTACTCCTAGCTCCTCCGCTTCCCGCGGCGTCGAGCTCGGCTCTGGCTGCGAAACTGCCGGCATGGTACTCCACCTCCTCGGCCTCGACATGCTCCTCACCGACATATCCCCCGTCATGCCGGCCCTCAAGCGCAACCGGCCCAACGTCCTCGGCCACCCCCTCCCCAAGACTGCCGTCTTGTACTGGCAAAACAACAAACAGTTGGAAGCCCTGAAGCCACCTTTTAATTTCGTCGTCGCCACAGATGTCATCTACATCGAGGAGTCAGTGGCGCCGATTGTATTCTTAGAAGCTGCCAACCCAGCATACGCCCTTCAATGTCTTTATCTACAATGCTTTGGTCGACATGCATGCGAAATGCGGCGCCATGAAGTCAACTTCAGTGTTGTTTGAGGAAATGCTTGAAAGAGACAGAATTTCATGGAACTCGATGGTGACTGGTTTTTGCTCAGAATGGTGATGCCAGACATTTACTTGCGTACTTTGAGGGAATGATTGAGGCTAGTGTTTCATCTAATCATATCACATTTCTTGGTGTTTTATCGGGATGTAACCATGCTGGTCTAGTTTTAGAAGGTTATCAGTTGTTGAAATCAATGCAGAGGGAGTATGGTGTTCGTCCAAGTTCCGAACATTATGCAATCTTAATTGATGCACTTGGGTGGAAGAATAGGCTTGAAGAAGCAATAGCTTTGATAGAGCAAGCAGATTATAATATTGATAAGGTTGGATGGTCATTTCAGATGCAGAAATATGCATGCAGTTGGAGCATTGCTCAGTTTTCTTTTCTCTCTGTCCAAACACACCACAGAAAAGAAAAGAAAATACCTTTTCTTTTCTTTTCTTTTCTTATCTTTTCTTTTCTTAAGATTATAATTTTTCTTTTTCTTTCTTTTTCCCACTAACCAACACAGACCCTAAACCTCCTTTTTTGAAAGAAAAAAATTTGTGTACGTGTCGACGTGGTTGAGTTCTTTCACTAATTAGCTTGGGTTTCAAGCTTATTTGCGTTGTGCATGTTTCTTAATAAATGAGTCACCTGAATCTTGATGCATGGTGATACTCAAATACTGGTTGTATATATGGAGCTCCTCTGCACACTCACTACCAAGATGTTATGTTCGCAATTATTTTCGTTTGGAATGTGTCAGAGCCCCAACGATGGTGATCTTCTTAAATAGAGTGGTCATATTAGTGTCCATTCATGTATCCCAATTTTCACCACGATCTTACAAAGTGTTTTGCTATATATAATTTGAATCATGATCTATTAATGTGATGCTATTGTACGTTGGTCCAGGAGTTTTTTCCATATTATCTGGCGCCAACTTTTGTTTTCCCATATTAATTAGTTTTTCCAGTGAAATCCCATATGACCCGGAATTGACACGAAAAGTATCCAAAATACCCTTAAGTTTAGGTATAAGCACCCACACTCTTTGTTTTTCCATATTACCCGGAATCTGAGGAGGTACCCAGAGAAACTCGTGTTCAGTCGAAGAAGAAGGCATTCCGTCTAGCATCTCCGCCCATATCATCGTCGGCGCCGACGCCGGCACCGTCCAAATCAGAAAAGGTAATCTTCGCACCAAAAAGCGAGAAAACGAGCGGGATGAAGGGATTTTGATGTAAGAGCAGCAGGGAAGCCCTCCCAAGTACAAAAATTAAGATCTACATGTAAAGAAACACATATAAAGATCACTCATTGGTGTTGGACCGCTCCTGGACATGAAATAAGAGGATAAAAATAGGAAAAAACGTGAAATACTCTTCGGTGAGTAACAAGTTCAATTTATATATCTTTCTGTGATCCTAATGAAGGAGAAGAGGAGGAAAAATAAGGAAGAACACAAAAAATGGGCAAAAACGGATAAAAAATAAGCGAGTTATCACATTTTAAAAATTCCTATTTTATCGTGTCGTCGAAGACATGAAAAATATCCAAGTCGTGTATCGTGTCGTCAAAGACACGACTTGAATTGAGTCGTGTCTTGTACAACATAATAAAATGAGAATGTTTAAAATGTCATAACTCGCTCATTTTTTATCCATTTTTGCCATTTTTTTGCTTTCTTCCTTATTTTTCCTCCTCTACCACCTCATGAAGATATATTAGAATAAAAGAATAAGAAAAAATAAGAAGAAAGAAGAAAGTGGAAGCTCTTCGCCGGAAAGCTTCTATTTTTTTCTTCTTCTTTCATCCTAATATATCTTCATGAGGTGAAAGAGGAGGAAAAATAAGGAAGAACACAAAAAAAGGGCAAAAATAGATAAAAAATGAGCGAGTTATGACATTTTAAAAATTCTAGTAAAAACGTGTTTTGAAAGACACGACTTGCACAACTATACTGCAAGTCGTGTTTTTCAAAACACGTTTTTACTGAAATTTTCAAATTGTCATAACTCGCTCATTTTTTATCCGTTTTTGCCCATTTTTTTTGCGTTCTTCCTTACTTTTCCTCCTCTTCCACCTCATGAAGATATATTAGGATGAAAGAAGAAGAAAAAATAAGAATAAAGAATAAAGTGGAAGCTCTTCGCTGGAAAGCTTCTATTTTTTTTTCTTCTTATTTTTTCTTCTTCTATCATCCTAATATATCTTCATGAGGTGGAAGATGAGGAAAAATAAGGAAGAACGCAAAAAAATGGGTAAAAACGGATAAAAAATGAACAAGTTATGAAATTTTGAAAATTCCAGTAAAACGTGTTTTGAAAGACACGACTTGCATTATAGTCGTGTACTAGACGACACGACTATACTGCATGTCATGTCTTTCAAAACATGTTTTTACTGGAATTTTCAAAATGTCATAACTCGCTCATTTTTATCCGTTTTTGCCCATTTTTTTTGCCTTCTTCCTTATTTTTCCTCCTCTTCCACCTCATGAAGATATATAAGGATGAAAGAAGAAGAAAAAATAAGAAAAAAGAATAAAGTGGAAGCTCTTCGCCTGAAAACTTTGATTTTTTTTTCTTATTTTTTCTTCTTCTTTCATCCTAATATATCTTCATGAGATGGAAGGCGGTGAAAAATAAGGAATAACGCAAAAAAGGGCAAAAATGGATAAAAAATGAGCGAGTTATGACATTTTGAAAATTTCAGTAAAAACGTGTTTTGAAAGACACGACTTGCAGTACGACACGACTATACTGGAAGTTGTGTCTTTCAAAACACGTTTTTACTGAAAATTTTAAAATGTCATAACTCGCTCATTTTTTATCCATTTTTTTCCATTTTTTTGCGTTCTTCCTTACTTTCCTCCTCTTCCACCTCATGAAGATATATTAGGATGAAAAAATAAGAAGAAAGAAAAAATAGAAGCTTTCTGGCGAAGAGCTTCCACTTTCTTCTTTCTTCTTATTTTTTCTTATTCTTTTATCCTAATATATCTTCATGAGATGGAAGATGAGGAAAAATAAGGAAGAACGCAAAAAAATGGGCAAAAACGGATAAAAAATGAGCGAGTTATGACATTTTAATCATTCCTGTTTTATCTACAAAACATGACTCAATTCAAGTCGTGTTTTCGACGACACGATAAAATAGGAATTTTCAAAATATAATAACTCGCTCATTTTTCATCCGTTTTTGCCCATTTTTTTGTGTTCTTCCTTTTTGTAGTTGGGAGGGCTTCCCCGCTGCTCTTACATCAAAATCCCTTCGCCCCGCTTGTTTTCTCGCTTTTTGGAGCGAAGATTACCTTTTCCGATTTGGACGGTGCCGGCGTCGGCGCCGGCGATGATATGGGCGGAGATGCTGGACGGAACACCTTCTTCTCCGACTGAACACGAGTTTCTCGGGTCATATGGAAGAAAGAAAAAGATTCCGAGTGATATGAGAAACCGAAAGTTGGTGCCAGGTCATATGTAAAGACCTTCGAGTTTCCATCGTTGTTATATACACCTCATTGATGCAACAAGCATGGAATGCAAACGACTAGCTTTACATGAGCACATGAAATAATAGTATTAAGTGCTAAACATCATTAGCTTAATTTTAAATACTTTTCTTACCGGTTACGATATAAATAGGTATTAACGTTGAGTGCATTTAGGAAATGAAATGCGCTTGGATGGTACTACCATTGTACTCT
Organism: Houttuynia cordata; assembly: GCA_039654745.1. Taxonomy (NCBI): domain Eukaryota; kingdom Viridiplantae; phylum Streptophyta; class Magnoliopsida; order Piperales; family Saururaceae; genus Houttuynia; species Houttuynia cordata. The sequence continues at coordinate 24,906,244 of CM077507.1, read as the reverse complement.
TTTTAGCACAAGTTGGTTATTATATGATGGAACAAAAATAGCTAAAATGGTACTCCCTCCATCCTGTTTTAATAGCTCCATCTGATAAAATATAGTCCCTTATTAGATGCTTCATCTAGCTCAATTTAAGGGGGTTTTTGGTAGGTTATTTCCCCCATCATTTAAGACCATTTTCAACTAAAACTTGTTTGGGAGGCTCATTCATGGAGTGAATTACATTCAAATGGCAAAGTATCATTTAAGGCCATTTAAGGATTATTCTCTCATTTACAATATCAATGTCCTCATGAGTAGGGGTGCAAGTGAGTCGGGCTATTGCGGGCCAGAGGTTGGCCCGACCCAAGCCCTAACAACAAGAACCTCAGCCCGAGCCCAACCTTAGCCCTAAGGCAATTCCAAAAATCCAGCCCGGCCCTATAACACCCAAAAAATTAATAAGTATATTAAAACCGAAATTAGACTCTCTTAATGTTTGATTTGATTACGTTTTGCCTTATGGAATTAAAGTTGGTGAGAAGAGCTTTCCAACGCCATCAACTATGCACGATTTGGAGTTCGGAGTGAAAAGATATGAGAGATTGAATTTTGTTTCTGCGTGGCTGCGATCGATCGTTATAACCAACGTTCGATTGGTATAATGAACCGATCGACGGCCTGTCAAAAGGATCGATCGTAGTTACTGTGATTATTGATTATTTTGTTTCGGAGAAAATGATCGATTGGCAATAATTGCGATCGATCGGATGTAATGCGGTAGTTTAGAAAAAGGTATGCGACCATCGATCGTCGTATCGCCGATCGATCGCCGGTTGCGGTTTTGCGATTTCTAGCTTATTTTTGGGGTAGATTTGCATAGGAAATATGTCAAATCCCAGTTGGACTTAAATTGCACGTCTCTAGAAAGATCTTGAGGCCTTCTCATTGGTGGGAAGTATCCATGATATGGAAAATTGGTTTAAGAAAGGATTCTCCCCAAACTCTATATAAACCCTAGAGAGTTGGCTTGTGCTATTGCAAAACCTAGCCCTAGAACGTCCAGAGACCTTTTCCTTCTCCTTCACACGTTCACCCACCTCCTATAAGGCTTCTTCTTGTGGGAGTTTTTCAAGAGCTTGGAGCTGGAGCTTTGGAGGAAGCGGAGGAGACAAGCAACGCGTAAAAAGGCAGAATTTTCGGTGAATTAAGAGTAGGATGGTTTTTCCCCTTTCCTCTCTTCTGTTATATGATATTTATAAGTGTTTTGATTCAGTACCTTAGAGTATTGTGTTGATTCTTGTGAGATGAATGAATTGTGTCATTATTTCTATGCATAGTGCATCATAATTATATGTGCAGTCATGCTCCGTTTCTAGATGAGAATTCACACCTAAAGTTTGATGCTTTATTAATTTTCAGAGACTAGAAGTTCTGATATTGCTTGGTTGACCATGATCCACGTTGAGTTTTGGTGTCTTAATGTGTGTCTTGCATTAAATGTCTTATTTGAGATGTATTAATAGTTAAAATTGTATTATATGTAAAGGAACATGAGAAGGGGTGTATTTTAGTAATTCCAGATAACCCTAGGGTCTGTAATTGGTCTAGGAGGGGAGTATATGGTCTGTTAATAATATATTGTCATCTATAATGCGTTATTAAGTGAGATAATCAAGTTTAATTAAGAGTCTTAATCTCGGCCAGAACTGTTTCTGTGCGGATAGTCTATAATAAATAATTCATATCTAATTCAAATAAAATCGAAAAAATATAAAATCAGTGGTTAGAAACTAGACTCATGAGGGTATTATCAGTAAAAATTTCAGAGGTTAAGTCTTACTGTACAGAGCACAGTACTTATCGGAAGAGGGCTGCTGTGCAGGAGGTAGTGAGCTGAATCTGAGAGAAAATACTAAGTATACAAATAACATCATGCAATATGATATGATAATAATTAACGTGTCAATACCAGTAATTGGACTATATGCTTATGGAATATCACAGTAAGAATTGGGTTAGAAGTAATCTAAATATGAGGGATAATCATTTGATCAAGAGATTCATAACTATCTATCTTAAAAGCATTGATGTCGGTTTGTGATTCCATTTGGAATTCAAATCATCTAAGATTCTTTGGTATTCCTATTTATGATAGTTGTATTATAAAATTCCAATGCATATGAGGAATTCTTATCTAGGCCTAAGCATGAAAAGTATGTATTGATTGTATAGTACTCCTTGGGTGAGTTGTTACTATTCGAAGTGTTTGGGTGGTCTTGTTATTCCAAGAGTGATTTGTATGCCTTTGAGAAGCTTGTTATTCTATGCTACTCCAATGAGTGAGTTATGTGTTGACCAAAGACTTTGACACTTCTATCTATACTCCGTGAGAGAGTCTATTCTGGTAAGAGATACCTTATGATCTTAGAGTGTTGCAACCTCTATTCCTTTGAGATATTGCTCATATTGATTTCATGATTGTTTCTTCCACTGGAGATCTTGCGAGACTCTCCCCATGGTGGATTCATAGTATGTTCAATTAAACCATTGCTAGATCTTGTGAGGTCACTTATATTTATGGAGTTGCGATTCCATATTGCCCGAAGGAAGGCACTATACGTACGTTAGATTATGGACATTACGGAAGGTCCTCAGTCTCCGCCCATCGTGTCCGTAACCACTGGTGGGGCCAGCATCCTAGACGCATAGCAGGGTTCCAAAGAGAGGACCCCTAGGGTGGTTCTGGTATATTATTTTAGTCACTTGCGAGCGACCAGTTCAGCGAGCAGAAATTGTAACTCCTTTCACTTTAGATGTCTAGAGTCTTTGATATAATTGTCATTCTCTCCTTGCCCATATGTGTGGTAGGAACCTTATTGATGTTTTCCTATACTTGCGAGTTGGGATTGTTATTATTGACTAACCTTTCAGGTGTATAGACCTTGGTTAAGTCCAGATGTTGTAGAATGTTCACAATCCTTTGTTATTCTTATTCTCTTCATACTATTTGTTTTAATTCAGTTGGTTTTTACATCCTACCAAGTATTTCTATGAAATACTCATGCATCCTCTGATGCAGGCGCAAATGAAAATTGAGATCAGGAAGTGCAGTAGTGGAAATACGGATTGCAGGCACCGTGAAGAGTTTTAAAGACTATTTAGTTATTTATTTTGCTTTTGATTGATGCTTATGACATTATTGGCAATTGTATGCCATAGACTTATAGTTTCATTCTATTTAAGTTTTATTGAAGAATCATTAATGGATTATTATTAAGTAAATTCATTTCATATTATTTATTGATGTCTGTTATTGTATTACACTGATTGCGGGCATAATCAGTTGCACATCCTTTTGAGATGATTGTAATCGGTGGTAAAATCGAATCTTCGATCGCGTGCCCGGGATTTCTACCTCGAAATGTATCTCATTGGTTGACTTTCACACTCCGATCGAGGTATGGGATTTCGGGGCGTGACAGGCCCTATCCCTAAGCCGGCTTAGGGTCGGGCTGTGGGTTTTTGGGCCTTTCAATTGACATAATATTTTTGTGAGCTAATATGTGATCATAAGCCTGGAACATTTTGTTTCATCTCATCCTTAGTCAGAGAACCATATGCAATTATGTTCTTTATTCCCACTTCTTCCATATTAATCATCTCCTTCTCTACATGCCCATTCTCTTCATTATGACCATAGCTTCTAATGCTGTTCAAGGCCCGAGAACCAAGTTTGCAGCTACGTACTCCACTGCTACTTTGTCTGCACATATGGTGAGTCACTCTTTCACCACTATAAGCTTTGTTTTAAAAAAAAAGGAAAAGAAAAATATCAACTTCATGCCTCGTCAGCTTATTGGTTAGGTAGTTTGTACTTAATACACATTGCGAGTCCTATTAGTATCCGCCTGGACTCATGGGCCATCGGATTTCGATCCAACAGTGCATATTAATACAAGGTGATCCCTCTATCAACGTGCGCCATTTAATCTCACCTCATGGCACATGGCGATGCGCGTGAGCTGCTTGCATTTATTAACCTTTTTCTATATATATTTGGGAACATAATGACACGTAATGAACATAATGGCTTACTGGCCTTTAATAACCTTTCAAGATATATATTAACCTTTTCCTCATGGAACATAATGGCTTACTGGGCTACGGGCTTAGCCCATTTTTTTATCTGGGCCCTTATCCTGCCCTAAATTTAGGGGGCTTCAAATTTTGCGGCCCGACCCGACCCTATGCCTTAAAATTCTGGCTCATACCCATAATTTTACGGGCCGGCCCGCAAAAGTTGCACCCTTACTCATGAGGGCATTTAAATGTTAAATGAGAATGAGAATGGTGAAAATAGACCATGGAATGCCGGATCGCCGATATATCGGCGATATATCGGTATCGGTCCCCAGCCGATACATCAAAACCCAACTGTCTCGGTCGAGGCTTCTTTTCCAAATATCGCCGATATATCGGCGATATATCGGTCGGATTTAAAAAATATATATGAAAATGACACACTATAGCAAATATTTGCAAAATAGGGCATTTGACAAGCCACGCAGGCGCCTGCATGGCACGGGCGCTTGCGTGGTTTTTTTTTAAACCAAACCAATCGACGCCTTTTTGCTACCTCGTCATTTTTCGTCCCATTTTAAATAGGCAGTCACTTCAACGATGTATATCTCTCTCATTCTTCATCCACTTTCGCCCATTTTTTTTTCATTCTTCCTTATTTTTAGTGCTCTTTCTGGTCATAATGATATCGCAAAGATGTTGAGCCATCATATACCATTTATCGTAGTTTTTATAGTATTTTTTTTAATAAATAGCATGCGATGGATCAACATCTTTGCGATATCATTATGATCAGAAAGAGCACTAAAAATAAGGAAGAATGAAAAAAATGGGTGAAAATGGATGAAGAATGAGAGAGATATGCATCATTGAAATTTGTCCCACTAAAACAAATCTGTCCCATTTTAAAGGGGTGATAACTTCAATAATGCATATCTCTCTCATTCTTCATCTATTTTTGCCCATTTTTTTTCATTCTGCCTTATTTTTAGTGCTCTTTCTAATCATAATGATATCGCAAAGATGTTGATCCATCGCATGCTATTTATTGAAAAAAATATTATAAAAACTACTTAAATGGTATGTGATGGCTTAGTATCTTTGTGATATCATAATGACTAGAAGAGCACTAAAAATAAGGAAGAATAAAAAAAATGAGTGAAAACGGGTTAGAAATGAGAGAGATATGTATCGTTAAAGTGATTGCCTATTTAAAATGAGACGAAAAATGACAAGGTAGCCTTTTGGTTTGGTTTTAAAAAAAAAGCCATGCAAGCACCCGTGCCACGTGGGTGCTGCGTGGCTTGTCATATACTCTATTTTGCAAATATTTGCTATAGTGTGTCATTTTCATAATTTTTTTTTGATAATTTATTATATATTTTTTTTATTCAGCTATCGAGGGCTGAATAGAGTCGAGGGCTAACGGGCGACGCCGAGCGAAAAGGGAGAGGGAAAGAGGGAGACCCGAGGGCTGACAGGCAACGTCTGAGGCATATCTCCTTTCTCATCTCTTCACTTTCATTTAACTAGGAAATTTAGTTGAAGTTTTCTACTTTTCTTATGTGGTATACTCGATATTGCAATTTTCTACAGGTTGGCAAAGGCCTTACTAAGGACGAGAAAGCAAAGGAGTTGGCTTTCCAGCACTGGATCGAGGCTGTAAGGTGAAGCAGGTTAGCCGTTCTTTTACTGGTAAGCTTTCCAATGTGCAGAGTGCTTTCACAAGTCTAGGTTCATTTTGCCAGTCAAAGTCCTGCTGCTATTTGAGTGACTAATACCACAATTAATACCTCAAGTGTACAAATTCCAACTTAAATTTCTTTATTAACTGTTAGTTCAACTTCAGTAATTAACGAAATTACAAGATCAATTTATAAGATGTCGATCTTATAAATTGCCCAAGGTCATTGCTCCGACAACAGCGCGTCAGATATCAATTTCATGCCTGCCCATGGATGACAGGTAATTGATGCATTTATGCACTGAATGTCCTGTATGGAAACCCAGCATGGCATCCTTTTCTTGTTTGTATATTACAAAATCATAATTTCATCAACTAATCCGCATCACTTGTGTAGCCCTAATATTGTTCGTTCTTGTGTTATAAATTTATCTGATACCGGTTTTCATACTCCTTCAAAATTCGGACATTTGAAACATGGATGTCTTTTCTATGGCAGCCGTGCATCTAATTTTGGATTGTTGAAGATAGATAACAAAGGAAGGGTCCTTTCATTTAGTTAGCCTAAAGGAGAAGAGTTGAAAGCCATGGTAATAAATTCTTGATGTTAGATTTTGCTTTGAATCTGATAAATGCTGTGTTGCACTATTGGGACATGGTATGATATTGTGTAGGAGGTGGATACAATTGTTTTGGGGTTGACTTGAGAAGAGGCTGAAAAGAAGCCATACATAGCCTCCATGGGAGTTTACATTTTCAAAAAGGAGATACTTCTAAATCTTCTAAGGTACAAAAAGGCAAAAGCGCTCATTTTGATATATAAAGTGGAAACCTTAGTATCAGAATTGTGGATAGGGGACAAGCTTGTTCTATGGACTTGAATAAGATTCTTTATAATGTCAAAATAATTGTCAGTGACATTTAATTGAAGTCAAAAGTTCATCTCTTAGTATATATTTCGTTTTACTAATCTTGGAGTGAAGCAAAGAAAGTTGTTACACACTTACACTCCAGCAGGTTATATGATTGTTTATTAAATAGCATGTGTGACATACTTTAGCATCATTTTCAAAGTGCATCATAAGGTTGCCATTCATCTCTTACAAACCAGTGGCACACATGAACTTTCTTCTTCCCATGTTTGGCTTCAGTTAATTCCATGCACATCTTTTATTTGAGAAAAGGAAAGACTGTGGAACAAGAAAGTTCTGATATGAGATATCACCAGGTGGCGATTTCCAACCGCAAATGACTTTGGATCTGAAATCATCCAAGCATCAGCCAAAGAATTTTTTATCAATGTCTGTATCACTTTTTTGTTTTGCATCAAGGATTGTTATGCTGAATATATTACACCATACAGTTACAATATTTGCCTTGGTTACTGGGATGAATACCTCCAGGATAAATGAGTGTCTGTCGTAATATAACTAAATTATATAGTGACTCGTCTACCTGTTAGTGGTTGCTCTCTACTATAAACTTTGAATAACCATTTCGGTCTATTTTCAGTGCTTAAATTGACTTATGATGCTTGCTGCAGGCATATCTATTCAATGACTACTGGGAAGATATTGGTACCATCAAATCCTTCTTTGAGGCGAATCTTGCACTAACAGCTAATGTGAGCATATAAGGATGCTTATTTTGTTTGTAAAAGATTAATCTCACTCATTTGAAGAGTCACATTGTGAAAATATATGGTAACATTTTATTTTAGATCACCGATAAATTTTTACATGATATCTCCGATATATCTTCGAAATTTTGTCTCTCTCGCCGACCGATATTTTACCAATATCCGATACGACATTCCATGAAATAGACCCTGAATACTAGATGGGTTTTGAAATGAACTTCCTAAATAACCCTTTGCATCCTAAATGATCTAAAAGAAAATAAAAAAAAGGCTTCCCAAACAAACTACCATTTTTATTTTATTTGAAGAAAAGAAAAATAAAAAAATTTACCTTTCTTACAATCATCAAATGGCTTCCCAAATAACCCCTAAGTGGATTTTGAACCACTTCTTCCCTTCCGCTATTTTTTTCAAATGGAGCTACTAAAACATGATAGAGGGAGTATTATGTTATACAAATTAACGAAGAATACAAGTGGTGTCTAGAAAGAAATATTATTATAGGTCCCATGCCAATTATTACAAAAAGCTTAAACAAAGTGAAGGAACCATGAGAAGTTTCATGAGAAAACTTGGACCGGTGACCTTTTGATCTATAAGGTTTTTTTAGTCTATTGAAAAATGGATATTTTTATAAGAAGTTGAAGAATGAATACATATTGTCCACCATCTAGATGGACCTGTCTAGCCTGACCAATTTGGGGACCACCACCCATATTTTGCCACGTCAATAGAGGGAAGGGAAGAAAGGCGTGAATAGAAGGATAAGTTACAACTTTACCTACGATTCTTCGGTCCCCCTCTACTTGTCCTTTGGTTATGCAATAATGCAACATAGTCACATATTTTTGTTGGGAAAACATTTTCCCATTAGCAACCTTTTGCTGCAACACAAAGGAAAGTGTCTCTGTTACGCAAAGATAACGGCTAAGGACCCCGATGGCTCGTTAGGGGAACTCTAAATTCTTGGCAGCATTGAAGGAGTTAAACTTAGGCAACGACTAAATGCGTGCTAATAGCGAGTCAACATATCTCTCCTTGCGTACTCAACATGCTGACCTTGAGCAGCCACTTACTGTTCAAATTAATGAGGAATCAAACTGGCTTTACTAAAAATCGACTATTAGATCCAGGAGTACTAATTAATAGTCGATTTTTAGGAACTTGCCTAAGAAATATCCGCATGCCGTGGCGTGAGATAATTCTCATGCAGCCCGATATATACATGACAAGAAACTTGTCACAAATGCCCAAAGAGTAATGCTATTCCTCAACCTAGCACGTGTGGTGAAATGAAATGAAATATGGAGCCTACAGCATTTCCATGAGGGGCAGGTGGTAGTGAAAATAAAGCGGGAGAGAGAAGCATTTTTCATGTCCAAAAGATCACGATCATGCCGTTGTTTCAATAATGGTTTCACCTTACCGGCGGAATATAATGTCATGTTGAGTTGCCAGTTGCTACTTTCATCACCTCATGAATGCGTAAACCAGCAACAGTATCAGCATCTTTCTTCATAATATTCCTAAGAAATTGATTGATGGGTATATGATTTGATCATCTTCATAATTCATAAAAGTTCAGGTCTACTAAGGATATGGGTTGTGGGCATAGAGATTAATGGTACTATAAGTACTCCCTCGGTCCAATGGAGCCTATTTACATTTGAAAAAACACATGTCCATCACTACATGGCTGTCTTTGCTCACATAAAAAAGGAGGGAAAACTCTCGTTTTTTTGCATTAGAGTTTAATAAATTTAACTGATTTTTTAAATGTAACCGGGCTTCATTAGACGGAGGGAGTACATAAAACACGTGTAAGTTATTACGCGGGACATCCATGGCGACATTTTCCTTTTTTGACCTGAGAGGTCTACAGGGCACGAGCACTGCTGCATGCATGCTCGTAAACAGAGACGTGGTACTTTTGATGAGAATATTATTGGAATTAGGTTAATGCCCTCACTGTTGCATGAGGGTTCTAATTCAACGTTGTGAACTCCATCGCAGCCCAACTGTTTTTTGGTATATTGCCCCAAAAAAATTGTTTTTTGGTATTTATCATCAGCTACGTTGAGCAGAAAACGACGAGTTTGCATTCCTTAATTACCAGCTCAACATGCCTAATCTCCCATGTCAGTTTCCCCTCCAGAAAATTTTCTCACGTCTCTTGCTTGAATTTTGCATGCATGCTTCATGGTTGGGCACTACTACTGTACTACAAGCCAACGTAATCCGTACATGATTGCAAATGTTTTAACATGATATGCTCCCTTCCATCTCAACATGCCTAATCTCCCATGTCAGTTTCCCCTCCAGAAAATTTTCTCACGTCTCTTGCTTGAATTTTGCATGCATGGTTCATGGTTGGGCACTTCTACAAGCCAACGTAATCCGTACATGATTGCAAATGTTTTAACATGATATGCTCCCTTCCATAACGCGTATGTGTGGCCCTGAAAAAGGGTCCCACCTCAATGTGCACCGGTGGTAGAGGTTTGGTCATTTGGACTCCCACATATCTGGATTGATGGGGTCCATCCACCAGAAACTGGTCCAAATTCGGTATTCTAAGGGGGCCTCAGCTGTAAATATATTATCTTTGGCGAGCCGTCTTGTATGACCTGCGTTGACTGCCGGAGGCTACAGCTACAGGAGAGCACATTAATTCGAACCGCTGCTCAATTATCATGCACGAGTTTGCGGTGGATTCAATCCTCCTGCTTTAAATACAAGAGCTGAGTTGCTTTGGGCAAGAGAAATACATTCGCCTTTGATCATCAGAATTGAAACAGTTTGCCTTCGGGATTTAAAATTGCAACTAAGGGATGGGACTGCTTTCATCAGTAACAGGGAAGCGAGGCCCGAGTGGCTTCGGATCTGCTGCAACGGCAGAGCAGGTTACAGCAGGAATTGATGCGAGCAATCTCACAGCCATTGTTACAGGTTACCAGATGCTCTTCGAGTTCTCATTCAACTTTATATCATTTTTCATGGATATGGTTTCTGGTCTCTTTATACTTGATGGTCATGGATTCTCAGGTTTACACTATTAGACAGATATCATCGTATGCTTTATCCCAGCTATCTGGCGGTATAGATTAGACTCTTATCATAATCAAAGTGGTATAAAATCCATACATATATAGAAATACAGTGACAAGACGATGATTAGAAGATTCAACATTATCATATTCATCATACACTTTTTCAATTATGTGGATTGGCTTCATAACTTGATGGTTGCTCATGATATTAATATTGCCATCTTACATCACAAAGCTGATTTTAGGCTGTTTTTGCCTTTGCTTAGCAATAATAAATAAATATATCTTCTTACACGTACAGATATATGAGAAACAAATGCAAGCATGCATGCTTCTCTTTTCATGTGAATTGACCTCATTTTTCTTTGGAACAAAACTATTTTGAAGTGAAGTGGTTCTGAATGTTCTACTTTGGACACAGGAGGAGCGAGTGGGATAGGTGCAGAGACAGTTAGAGTCTTGGCACTTCGCGGGGCACACGTTGTAATTGCGGCAAGGAATTTGCAAGCTGCAAATGACGTGAAACAGCAGATTGTCAAGGAAAATGGCGCTGCATGCATCAGTGTCCTGAAACTCGACCTTTCCTCATTAAAGTCTGTTAGAGCATTTGTGGATGACTTCAACGCCCTTGGTCTTCCCCTCAACATCTTAATGTGATCTCTCTCTCTCTCTCTCTCTCTCTAGACTGATAGATAAAGCTTGCACATTGAGTTAGGTTTTGCTCTAAATCGAAAGACCAAGCTTATTATGTTTTCTGTTTCAGAAACAATGCTGGTATTATGTTCTGTCCATACAACCTCTCAGAGGATGGAATAGAGATACAGTTTGCAACAAATCATCTAGGCAAGCGTCTTCAACTTAAGTCCACCATCTTCGTTTATCTTATTTTAGAGTTATTGATCGGTGTTGGTGGAGAAGATCTTATATCTTAGGATATCCAAAGCTTATGAATCAGGAAAACAGTAATTTTTGCTCTTCCTATCAGGTCATTTCCTTTTGACGAACCTTTTACTTGAAAAAATGAAAAACACGGCCAAAACTACTGGAGTTGAAGGAAGGATCGTGAATCTTTCATCTATAGCTCATCGTCACACTTATGGTGGAGGGATTCGTTTTCATAAAATTAATCACCGGGCTGGGTAAGGAAGCAACGGTTTAAGTACTCAATATTCATCATTGGATCTGTCATCCGATGGAGCATGATCAATCACTACGCATGCTTCAAATATATGTACATGCGTGCTTATATTAACTGATTTCCCTCATTTACCAAAAAATGCACACTTTTTTCCTCTTTGGTTTCCGTTTGGTTCATATTTTTGTTCAATGTTTCCTGCCAGGTACTCGGACAAGAAGGCGTATGGCCAGTCTAAATTAGCCAACATATTGCACGCAAAGGAGTTGACTCGGCGTTTAAAGGTAACTTACATTCAAGCCTGAGTTATCCAAAAAAAAGCCAAGGCTGTCTATTCAAAAAAAGAGAAGAAAAAAAAAACGATCAAGGATGTCAATTATTCTACCACATTTTTCTCCAAGAATATTGGGAAATATTTGGTAAACGAGCAACAGGCCCAAACAACACAGAAGACCTTTACTTTTTAGCATGAAATCGTATGATATTGAGGAACACAATTTTATTTTTTGTTTTTATTGAAAGACGAAAAACAGAACCTGAACAGAGTTACAAATGTCCCTAGACAGTACATGATAGGACTTCAAAATGAACTAACTCGTTGTGTGTTGGGAAGCAGGATGATGGAGCAAATGTGACTGCGAATGCTGCTCACCCAGGGCTGATAATGACAAACCTGATGAAACATTCTCTCATTATAATGAGTACGAACTGCTGGACTGTGTAAATATAGTGATTTGTTAACCCACCAAACAAGAGGTGGACCAGAATGTTTATATCTTCTTGTTTCTATTGCAGGAATGCTAAAAGTCTTCACATATTGCTTATGGAAGAATGTACCACAGGTATGAACCAGTTTACCATGTTTCATTTAGTTGGTCCAGAAACTATTACTGTAGTTTTATCTCTTCAATACATTTAAGAATTTTAGTCTTTTTCTTCTTTTAAACTTTGTTCTTATAATAAGAATATAAAGGAAGACATTGGCCTAACATATGAGATTGGGAGCAATTTTCAGGGAGCAGCAACAACTTGCTATGTGGCGCTGCATCCAAATCTCAAAGGTGTGTCGGGGAAATATTTCGTGGACAGCAATGAGCAAAAACCGAGCTCAAAGGCAAGAGATGAAAAGTTGGCCAAAAAGCTATGGGATTTCAGCAACAAGCTAATTAGCCAATCTTGATAACATGGAACACTTGTTTCAGCTTGATTGCTCTAATTAAGCTCTAGCCATTCTTTCTTTTTTCCAGGAATAAACTTCTCCACATGAGAGATCATGCACTTAGTTTACGTGCATCTCTTGTGTGAAGTGGAGTATTCTTTTTTCCATTGTTTCTTTTTTTTTTTATAAGGACCATATTTCATTATTTGAATTTTCCATTCATTTATCATTTGTCTGTTCAAACTACTTGTATTTCCAAAAATGAGAAACATATTGAGTAATTAAAGCAAAACATCCAGTGTGGATTTTGAAGGTTCAATGTAGCATTTTGAGCCAATCGGCCCCGAAGCATCCAAAATTCAAAATCTGAGATGGATACTCATATTTGTGCAAGTAATAATCTTTGAAGGTTCGATGTATATCCTGTAAGGTGGATTGAATTCAACCTTGGGTATCTTGGATTTCTAGTATTCTATTAGAGAGTTTTTTCCATATTACCTGGCGCCAACTTTTGTTTTCCCATATTACCTGGTTTTTCCAGTGAAATCCCATATGACCCGGAATCGCACGAAAAGTACCCAAAATACCCTTAAGTTTAGGTATAAGCACCCACACTCTTTGTTTTTCCATATTACCCGGAATCCGAGGAGGTACTCGGAGAAACTCGTGTTCAGTCGGAGAAGAAGGCATTCCGTCCGGCATCTCCGCCCATATCATTGCCGGCGCCGGCGCCGTCCAAATCGGAAAATGTAATCTTCGCGCCAAAAAGCGAGAAAACGAGCGGGATGAAGGGATTTTGATGTAAGAGCAGCGGGGAAGCCCTCCCAACTACAAAAATTAAGATCTAAATGTAAAGAAACACATATAAAGATCACCCATTGGGGTTGGACCGCTCCTGGACATGAAATAAAAGGATAAAAATGGGCAAAAACGTAAAATACTCTTCGGCGAGTAACAAGTTCAATTTATATATCTTTCTTTGATCCTAATGAAAGGGAAAAGGAGGAAAAATAAAGAAGAACACAAAAAATGGGCAAAAACGGATGAAAAATGAGCAAATTGTCACATTTTAAAAATTCTTATTTTATTCTGTCGTCGAAAACACGAAAAATATCCAAGTCGTGTCTTGAATTGAGTCGTATCTTGTACGACAAGATAAAATGGGAATGTTCAAAATGTCATAACTCGCTCATTTTTTATCCATTTTTGCCCATTTTTTTTGCGTTCTTCCTTATTTTTCCTCCTCTTCTACCTCATGAAGATATATTAGGATAAAAGAATAAGAAAAAAGAAGAAAGTGGAAGCTCTTCGTCAGAAAGCTTCTATTTTTTCTTTCTTCTTATTTTTTATCATGTGATACAAAGGCCCTGTCTAGTCTTTTAAAAATCCTGTTAATGGAGGTTTGGCCTCTCGCTCACGTATACGGCGACCCCTGGCATGGGTGATCATTCAGCCAGTTTCTTGTATTGAGGCCTGGAAGCACATTACAGTGTTTAGGCAGGGGGCATCCTCCAAATTGCTAATTTACTGATAGGATAGCATTGAAGTCACCACATAGAAGCCAGGGGTGGGGTAGTTGTGTAGCCATTTGAATAAGATAATCCCATTGTGCACTCTGAATAGTAGAAACCGATGGCACATGCTTAAAAGACAACACAATGGAGGGGAAGAAGGGGGAAGTATAGTCATATTAACACACCAAATTGTATTAGACACTATTTGTACATTTATACAAGGAAGCCAAAAGACCCATAAACCTTCACGGCAGGCAGACCCCGTAATATACAAAGAGTTATACCTACAACGTCTACGTACAAAAACATGGTAAGCACGACCATGATCAAAAGTTTTCCGGGCGAGTTGAGCATACGGAGAAGATGTGATTGTGTCTAGTTCCAACAGGTTAGTCTCAGGTAGTCAGGTATAGTGGGGAAGTGGCAGCCGATCTAGTAATGCTATCGAATTCTTTGGAAATGTGGCGCTTGAAGGCAATGGCCATTCCGATCATATCATTTCACCACTACTTCCGCTGGGTCGTGTCCTCGAGGATGTTAATTCTCCAAAGCCTAGAATATGGGGTGGACGTCATTGACCAACATAGCCAAATCGTCACCGAATTCGGCAATTTGACCGGTTGGGGTATCAACAATACATATGGAGAGTCCTGCAATTGTAGCATAGTCGGTTTCTGCAATGGACATCCATTTTGGCTGGAGTAAGCTTCTTCACTGGAACAAGAGGTGTCGAGCCAAGAGCGGTGGATGGGCTGTAGAATGACGAACGTGGCTGTTGTGCCAACTTCTCTTCACATACACGAGTCATGTGCATGGTTTCCGTCGATTAAAGTCGAGGGAAAATCTATAATTCAGCTTTAATCTATAGCTTGAGGCCAGCTTCAAAAAACTCCATTAGTGTATGCTTTGGCCAACCTTGAACAATGCCAAATTCGTCTTAGTAGTCTTCAAAGGAACCACGCCGGCGAACTTGAGGTAGCATACTATTAAAATTTTGTTATGCAGTTTAGCCAAAACGAAGGACATACTCGAACTCTTCCCACGTAGCGTAGGGGGTTTTGTTGTTGATTTGTTCAATGCATAGCACGTCTCTCCGTATGGAAAGAAGCTAGCTCGCATCGCTCATGGGGCAGGAGTGCAATGGAAATGGAAGAATCGTTTGGCAAGAGAAACCCACACATATGGATCGTTTCCATTGAAGGCAAGAAGAGCGATTGTATTGGACATGCTTGGACAGCACCCTCTTGGGCGTGTGTTGCACCAACATTTGATAGTCCACATGACCCCGATTACAGTTGTCACACCCCCAAGTTTTCAGCTTCGGGTACGAGTAAAAAAAATTTAAATTTCCGAATACTTGAGGCGTAAGAGATTACGCCGTCATTCACACAAATACAATAAAAAGTGTAAAATAACAAAACTCACATGATATACTATCAATAAATAAAATTCAAAATGAATGGTAAAATATTAACCTAGCTAATATATTTATTGGTCCAAAACCGTTACATTTATTCTAAAAAATAAACTAAAAATTTTATATTAAAGCTACGAACTTCTTCTCGCTAATCCACTATATCTAACTATCCTTCATTCTATCAACTGTTAAGCCTGCATCGCAGGATGCATAAGCATTCCAAGAAATATTCAATGGAATGAAAAACGACAATGGAATATATCAAGATAATGAATGATAGTACAAACAACGAAAGATACAAAATTTATAACATGAGCTGTAATATGTTACAATCAATTGAAAGAAATAATTCAACACAAACATTGAAAATTACTTAACATCCAGACGAAACAATCATACTCCATAAACAATGATAATGCTGGACGGGATCATGGAAAATCGTCTTGCCGATATATCGGCGATATATCGGTATCAGGCCTAAACCGATACATCGATACCCATCAATATCATTTTTTAAAAAATTCCAAATATCGCCGATATATTGGTTTCAGACCGATATATCGGTATTTTTTTAATTAAAAAATTGTTTTTTAAAAAAAAAATTCAATTTTTTTTTTGAAAAAAAAAACTTTTTATATTTGTTTTCTATCCTAATAGGCATATTTTAAAATTTATTCTTTGTTTAAATTAGTATAACTCATTTTAAAAGTTAGATTGTGAAAATATATGGTAAAAACTAGTTTTTGACTCCAATATTTTTTTACACAATATCTCCGATATTTCGTCTCTTTGGCCGACCGATATTTTACCGATATCCGATACAACATTCCATGGACGAGATATCAAGTAAAAGAATATCTACTTTATGGTCTAATAAAAATGAGGATTTTCTCAAATGTCTACAGTATTTTGGTATGGAGGGAGTATTATTTTTATTAGACTATAAGCCTACAAGAGGTCACGTGACCTACAACTTCATCCATACCCTTCCCTCCCACTATTCTTCCTGAGTTGCCGCCAAACGACCTCGGTAGTAGCAGCCCAAAGCTTCCAAAGGCCATGGCGGCCACATCAAGGCGGAAAGGGTGAGGCAAAGTTGGATGCAAAAGTTTGGCCAGAGTCGTCGGATGACACCAACGGCCATGGAGTTGGCCAAATCTGACTAGAGAAACTGGATGCCATGGAGGGCGCATCTTGCAAGAGCTTGCAGGATCCATGGAAGAACTTGACAGAGTCGCCAAACAGCCATCCCCGCAACAACTGCGCCGCTGGTTGGAAGTGGAAGTGGGTGGGTAAGAGAATAGTAATACATTATTGAGGATGCCGAAAAATCCGGAGATAGCTGTGCGGAAGGTGAAGCGGTCAAGGAGGTCTCTGGGAACAAGGAGGATGCACCGAGGAAGGGGAGGAGGTGGGTGGTGGGCAGGGGCGGAGCCAAGAATTTCGATCAAGTGGGGCATAAAATTTCCTCAAAATTTGCAAAATAAATGATGAAAATAAAGTATAACTAAATATACTATTTTAACTAAAGACAAAGTATGTATTAAAATATGACTACATGCATGTAGTTTTTTAATCATGACATACTATGAAAATAAAATGCCTACAATATCTTACACATCTACAACGATTTGCCATTTTTCGGAAGTGTTAGATAACAACTTCATTTTCAAGCTCACTAAACACAACTTTTTCAAATAGGTGTAACTAAACAGTCATCTCAAGTTCATTAAACCCAACTTTTTCAATAGGTGTAACTAGACAGTTCAAATATCTGTTATTTTTTAAATATCATACAAATAAATGGTGGTAGCAACGAGGGAACATGTGCGATCGATCGACAAATTATAATAGCAAAGATGAAATTTAACAAAAATTGTAGTAGTAAAGATGAAGGAGGTGTGTGGCAATAGCAAGAACGAAGGTAAGAACTAAGAAGTTGTATTTATAGCCTAGAGGCCCTAAATTTTTACTATTATAGTTAGAGTAAATTCTCTTTATTTTTTAATATCTTTCTTAAGATATTATGGCAAGCCAAGCCAAGCTGATCTCTACTTACCTTTTTGTCTTCTTGCTTATTTAAAGTCCAAATTTACCTTACCAAAGCATCAGAACAGTAGTCATAAAATGACAACTTTTGTGGGTTAATAAGAGAACAGGAAAAATTAGGAACATTAATGGGAATGTCAAGAGGGGCAATTGCTCCAGCTTGCCCCCTGGCTCCGCCAGTGGTGGTAGGGGTGGCTGACTAGTGGGTGGCGAGGAAGAAGAGGGGGTATGCGGTGCATGAAGGAGCGTTGGGGGGAAATGAAGAGAACAGGGGTTTTTCAATGAATAGTCACGTGATTTGAGTATTTCCAACACAGATTCTTTCTAAATCTGAAGAGTACTTCCGAGCATAGAGAGTATTAATTATGTCTACTTGCGAAGTTTTATGTATGTTCATGCGTAGAAACAAGGAGTACTCCCCCGTCCAATTTTTAAAATGCCAATTAGAACAAATTCTTCAATTACCAATGGGCACCCTTTTTCATCGGAGAATTTAGTTACTTGAAAAAATAATTAAATCTTTAATAAAAAAATTCGTAGTGGGAAACAAGGCATGGTCCTAGACATAGGAGAAAAGCACGGACTTGCATAGCCCACTGCACAAGTAAAAGTCCAAGAAGCGCTGTCCGTGACATGACTCATGGGCGGTGCGGACGTGCGGTGCGGACGTGCGGTGCACACACCTTTCAAGGCTGCCCACCAACCAGCTCACGCATTGACGCGTCGCCTTAGAAGATGGCTCCAAGATCCACAGTCCACCAGGTTGAGCCCAGGCCCAGCCCACTCATCCCCTCCTGTGCCCCCTGCCCTCGCCCTTCAAATCGGTGCAACCCCCCTTTCCCCTTCTATCTCGCCTGGCCCTATATTCTCTCTCCTGATTCCCCCATCGCGGCTGCCATCTCTCCCTCTGTCACTTGCTCTCCGACCGCCGCTCGAAATGGTGAGCCTTTCCCCCTTCTCAATCTTCCGGTTTTCAGGGATGGTCTGATTCTGTGACGCTTTCTTATATGGTTCACTGATCTTTTGGTTACAGGTTGCTGATGTTTGATTTTGTATGTTTTTTACTGCTTGATTTGAGTCTAATTACTAGCTGTTTGATTGCTTGAGATTGTGTGTCGTCTTTGATCAGCTGCCTGCTGATGGAGTATATTGTTAGGTCTTTATCTACAGTTGGGTGATTTTTGGTGTTTGTTTATGGATTGTTGTTTCTGTTTAAGGTGCAAATGTTTTTTGACGTGTTGTGATTCCTTTTGCTGTCTGATCCATCCATGCGACAGTTCATCGCCCTTTTTGCCTCGTCTGTTGGTAGATCCGGCGTATATATTTCTGATCTAGAACTTCGATAATACTCCCTCCGTCCAATAATATCTGCCTGCATTAGAAAACCAAAATGAACTAAAATCAGTTCATTTTGGCTTTCTAGTGAAGACAGGTAATTTTGGATGGAGGGAGTACATATGCAAACAGTTCAGTAGGCTAGCTCTTTTGGGATCTTAAGTAAAACTGGCGATTCCATAATGCAACATCTTATTTCTCGCATTTCTATACTTGGTGAAGGAGATGGTATTTTGTGACTCACATGTTGGTTGGATTGGTTAATTTTCTGTCTCTGAATTGACGGAGATATTGGTTAATGGCATTGCAGGCCAATGCAGCGTCGGGGATGGCAGTCAATGATGACTGCAAGCTGAAATTTTTGGACTTGAAGGCGAAGAGAACTTACCGCTCCATCATTTTTAAGATTGATGAAAAACTCAAGCAAGTCATTGTGGAAAAGGTGGGGGAACCAGCTCAGAGCTATGAGGACTTCACTGCTAGCCTTCCGTCTGCTGAATGTCGGTATTGTATTTATGACTTCGATTTTGTCACAGAAGAGAACTGCCAAAAGAGCAAGATCTTCTTCATTGCATGGTAACAGTTTACTTTCTCTATTTGCTACTGTTCTGACACTTGCAGAATCCTGTTATTTATGTTATTGGCTCATTATTGTTCCCGTGAAGGTCCCCTGACATTGCAAAGGTTAGGAGCAAGATGTTGTATGCAAGCTCCAAGGATAGGTTCAAGAGGGAGTTGGATGGAATTCAAGTTGAGTTGCAGGCTACTGATCCTACTGAGATGGGACTTGATGTTATAAGGTCTCGTGCTAATTGAATAGCTATTGCTGGCTTCGCAGTGGAGATTGATTTATACAGTTTGGGTGTTTAAGATATTGTTAATAGTAATGTGAGACTTGGAACGTGTACTGCTCATTGGCTTGTTGTTCGGATCTACAACTTAGTTCTTGTTTTGCACCACTTGGCTTTGGTGATTTTTAACTTGCTTCTTATAGTTCGTGGTTTCAGAACTTGTATTATGCGCATGTGTACTTGTAGCACTCTGGATGACTACAAGCTTATGCTATGAGACAGTGTGTGGGTGTAGGAAACACCCATAGATATTCAACAACTTCAAAGATATTTTGTTACTGTTATTGCTTCACCGTTTTGTTTAGATCTGAAAACCCCTACTTGATATGTTTATGAACCTATGTTGTCATTCTGTTGATCAGGCTCTTTGAATTTGTCCCTATGTATTGTTTATGCCACATCCCTGACCAACTTTGTGCAAGTAGATTGTTTTCAGTAGGTTACTCCATGAGCATGCGTATCTATTGGCTTGACGGTATTTTCATGTGTAACCGAAATGGTTTTGATTACATTTCTTTTATGCTCTTTATATAAAAAACCAGAAAAGACATTGTTTTAAACTAATGTTCTTGGTCCTTTTCTTTTTTATTTTTGGCTAAGTTGGAGGTCCTTTTCATGCAGCTAATGAAGTATTATAATGAATTATGTCTATTCATTATATTTGGGAAGAGCTCGTATTTTGAAGATTCTTGTGCCTCTTTTTTCAATATATAACCTATTTATATCCTTTTCAAAAGAAAGTGATTTCAAATGAAACTTTATCTTAATTCTTCTTTTCGCCTTTTCTGTATGCTTAATTGTAGGTTTGCCCTTCACTGGGAACAAGATTACTCCGTTTTGAGAATATATCAATTCCTTTTCTTATTAAGCAAAAAAGTTCTTTTTCTTCAGTCATTGATTAGCTGTTTATGTATAGTGTCTTTTGGATTGGTTGGTTGCAAATGCAAAAGTGTGGATTTCTTAGACGACAAATTGTCTGGCTTGTGGCTTAGCAAAATAAAACTCACTGAAGGATGGATTTTCTGCGGGCAATGGTTCTCTTCTCTTCTCGTGTAAGGTGTCAATCTCAACTTTGTTTATAGTGGCGAATATGCCTCTCTAAAGTTGGTGGTTCTTACACCTTGACCTTAATCTTTGACTGTTCATAAGGAAATAGTGTTGCTAGTGGTGTTAATGTTGGTAATTTTTAGACCTTGACCTTAATTTTTTACAGTTCATACGGAGATAGCGTTGTTAGTGGTGTTAGTGAAGAATAGCTTCCTCACTAACGTATCCTATTGCTTTTGATGAAAATTTTGCTTTAACTGATTCCTGTTTTTAATTGTGGATGTGTTAATGCTGTGGTTGTATCAGCCCAAATCTTCAAGCCTGTTTGCTATGCCTGCGGGTGCCCATGCTGATAAACTGTCTTGTAGCTATATCCAAAGTTTTGAGAACTCTTTATTTAATAGCTAATCAAACTATCCATCCTGCGTTTCAGTTAAATTTGGTATTGTTGGTGGCTCCTGGATGTTATGGTCTGTATAAATATTATTTAAGTTGTGGGATTTTCCGAATGAAGAGATCGTATCCTTTCGGTTATGAGCTTTTTCAAGTCAATATTGCTCTATGGAACTGTTACAAAAAGTGTTAATATGGAATAAAGTTCTATGATTGGAATGTATTGTGATGGAGGTAGCAATTCTGAAGTACCTGGTCGTGCAGTTGTTTTTTACTGAGCGTTTTATGCAGTGTTAAAAACTCATCAAACTATTGACCTTTTCTGGTTCTCATTTTTTCTTCTTTCCTTCTCTGCTTTTCCTCCTCCGGCACCACCTCTGCTGCCTTGTTCTCGTTGCTGTCTCCTCCTCCCTCTTCTTTCTCTTCTTTGTTCGTTGATCAGGCTGGCCAGGCCGGGTTGAAGCTCTGATCTAACAGGCAGGTCTTAAAATTCTCTTGTACTGGATAATCCGTTCTGGGTGGACCCATCTCATGGCTGGCGCTGGGTTCATCTGAACACTAGTTCTCGGGCCCATTGGAATCGGCCCTTTCAGAATAGGCAACATCAGGCCATGTCCCAAAAACGAAGTTTTCCATGTGATTATAGGATGTCTCCCAAGAGACTATTCCAAGTGATTATGATCTGCATAGAAATAAGCTGATTGTCTTGGAGTCTTCTTGTGCTGATATGTGTTCTTTTTTATTGAATTAAACATTCTTTTAATAAAACTATCATCAAGTTTTGGGAACTAATTAAAAAAAAATTAAGTGCATTAAATATGTACGGATCAACGTAATATGGGATGGTTAGCTCAATGTGCAAAAGTTTAGCTCAAAAGAAGGCTTATGTTGTCAAGTTCCTCTTTTCCTTCTTCTTTAACGCTTTAATTTCTCCATGTCCATTCAGGCTTTATTTCGTTGAATCTTCAAGGAGGATTCATCCAAGAACCTGAATCATGATTGTTTGTACAAACTCAAGGGCAAAAGTTTCACCCAAGCGATGCCCAAAAAACTTGAATCTTACGTTTTTGGAAAATTTCATCACGACAAAATATGTATTCATTATACGAGCAGATTCATGGGTGTGATCATACCATCATCAATTCATGGGATTCCATTAGAATTTTGCGTTTAAGTGTGCTTAGATGAGAGTGGAACTAAGACAGGTGACCTTAACAAAAGTCCCGTTTTAAAATTATGCCAAAGCCAGCGCATCAGGTAACATCGTATGCACGTGTTAAAAAAAATTAATTAGTTTTAGTTCATTTTGGATTTTAAATCAAACTATTGGACAGAGAGCGTGCATATAGCAACAAGCTCGGCAGCCAGAAGGGTTTATGCTTGGTGAGTGTCTTGCCTGGCCCGCGAATGTGACCAAAATCTCCTAAACAAAATGCATACGATGTCTATATATTACATTAGCACATAGGAACTAGACTAGTACATAGTGATCTTCCACACCCTCTGTTCTATAGTGCCTGTCTGAATTTAAAACCAAAATGAAATTATTCCGTTCAGTTCAAAAATAGAGGGAGGATTTGAAAGAGTCCATCTAGTGTGGGATACTAGATTGAAGGACCAACGGCCATGTGGGGGTAATTTATTTTTATTTGGCTTTCTAATGCAAACTAGTATGGGATAAAGACAATCTTGAAAAAAAAAGAACGCCGATATTGCCACCCCAACAAAATCTTAGTAACACCTGTTATTCGTAACATCTAACTGAATTAAGCAAAATCTTTCACCATTACCCATCCTCGCCCCAAAAAAATCTGAATTGTGTTAGTCAGCTTTACCCTATACAATTGCTCCTGTTTCACCCTTTGCTCTTCACTATTCCTCCTGTCTTATTTGTCAATGCAAAAATTTTATAGTGGAAAACTGTTGACGGCTCCATCCATCTTCGTGGTCCATTTTAGCAGTAAAGAGACTAAACAAGAGGCCTTTCTTTGGATGGTAAAGATTAAACTTCTTCTAGTTATTATGTTTTTTCATTCAAAGCAAAAAGGCAATGGAGATTTCTGGCGGCCTGGCAATGGAAAAGGGAGAAGCATGAGAGAGGTGTGCGTTGGAGATTCCTGGTAGCTGCCAATGGAAAAGAGAAGAAGGGCGAGGGGTGAGCATATGTCCTAGAAGTTGGGGGTAATAGTGATGCAGCCCAAATTGTCGAACACAGTAGACACAATCTCACAGGAAGGGGTTGTATTGAATTCCACCGAAACAGATTACAATGTGCTATGCAAGTAATGAAAAATGAAGAAAAGAAACAAAGAGAGAAACCTGAATCCACAGGCGAGAGAAGAGAAGCTGGAATCCACCAGCAGATGATGAGGAATCCACCTCAAGAGAGCTCAGATCCGATTCTTCAGGAAACAATTGAAATCCAAGCTAAAAACTTAAATGGCTCGAAGGCCTATTTATAGAACAATGTATTTACGAGTTTACTAAAATGTCCCTGGCTTGTAACACTAACAGATTTTAACTGCCAGGTCTTCTTTGTCTTTCACAAATTTTTCATCTTCTGAAATCAATTCTCTTCGATGCTCTGTTTTTTTCTCTGTAATTTCAGATCTTCAACAAATCCAACGCCATCATTTCTCATCCCCTAAAAATAGCGCTTGTCCTCAAGCGAAAAATAAAAAAACCAGAGACACAGAACCTGATCACCAATCTTGAAACAACTGCAGACAACAATGCTTTTGAACCAACTGTTCATAATGATGCGTAGTAGCAGCCACATAATATTAGTATAAGATCAGCATCATTATGTTCTCAAGCAATATCCACAATCCATTATACCAACGCACAACTGTCCATTTTACC
The DNA here is from genome assembly GCA_039654745.1 of Houttuynia cordata. NCBI lineage: Eukaryota > Viridiplantae > Streptophyta > Magnoliopsida > Piperales > Saururaceae > Houttuynia > Houttuynia cordata. The sequence goes on along the minus strand of CM077507.1, from coordinate 24,882,053 downwards.
CACAATCCACCGATAAAGCTTTCTTACAACAAAGCTTGTCATCAAACTTGGCCGCACACTAATGTTTTCATCTATATTTGTCTGACCCCAATTGATTCTCCAGCTAGAAAATTGCATGTACATGAACTCAAGCAAAATCCCAAAACATAATTACTAGTATGATCAGAACAGGATGTAGCATTGATACAATTCTATAGGATATGTCTGAAGTATCACTGAAATTCCAGTTGTGTTTCACATAACAGATTCTGGTAGACTGGTGTTCCATGTTCAACTGTAATTTTGTTTGTAGGAAGGTATAGTAAGGTGGTGGATCTTCAAACCAAATGAACTGATATGGTAAAAAAAACTTCAACCAAGCACTCCATGGTACCAATTTTGCAATAGTATGAAGCAAAGTCCAAGGCAAATCCACATCCATAGCCAAACTGTTAGACTGAGCAATCTGTAGTAAATTTCGTACAGGTTCTGTGCTTCCAAAACGAAATGCTTCAAGAAAACATTGATTAGCATTATCTGCACCTCCTTCCACCAACATTCCCAGCAAACCTAGGATTGTAGTCACAGATATTCCAGATGCACAACCAGGATCAAACGAACTTGAGAAAAGTGTGAGAGGGAAGCAGGCAGTATCAAACGCCTCCATTTCTATGAATTTTGCACTCTCAATTCTAACTATCAGGATTGACAAAGGCAAATCGGATGCCTTAACAATTGCATTCTTTGTTTCTTGGATATCCGTGATCACCCCATCCGTGATTATCAGCAAAATGTAATACTTCTTTTGGTTACATGATAGGGCTTGACTGGCAATATGTGCTACCCTGTTGACCACTGATCCAAATAAAGTAGGTCCTGAAAGGGCTACATTGCGTAGAGCATGTGCATCAGTAAACATGATTCCCTCTACACCTTCAACCTCGCACTCTTGAGGACTTCCATTCAAATTAAAGCAGTGGAATACACTCCCACCTACTGGCCTTCCTCCAAAGTCCCATGCAGGAAAGCATCTATCAGAGTCATAGAATTGTAAGACCTCTCCAACTTGTAATATGACTTGCTGGTAGACATTCGGTCGGCCTGAGGAATCAATGTAATACAGAAAATCTGGTGATGAAGGATTTCCACTTGAAGCAGTAAAATCAACAGCAACCATAAAGTTCAGCTCAAAGCCATTAAAAATATAATCCAAGAAGCTATATTGTACTCTCTCAAAAAATCCGTCTACAAGCTGAGCCTTTGATGGAAAATAGAACAATTCATAATCATCACAATTAGTTTCTTGCAGTACCAACTGATTGACTATTGAAAGAACTTCCAAATCTAAACTCTTGTCTCTATGGAGAAGAGTCCAACATGTCTCAAGCTCATGATGCCAAATATCAAAGCCTTCCTGGAAGATCCTCAAGTGTGCCTCCAACAGTTCAGCTTGTTCCAAATCAGTTAAAAACCTTACCAAGTGAAGTATAAAAACTGCTTGCAACTTCATAACTTCCTTCCATATTTTGCCACACAAATTGCTTAATATCTCCTTCCATGTTATCATAGTAGATAATGCAACTTGTAACCAACTGAAAAAGAGAACAGAATTTACTTCTTCGAACTCCAAGTAGATTACTATATCTTTGATATTAATCAGGTCTGATTTAAGATTTCTGTTTCCAAATTCGCCCAAATAACCAGGTTGTGTACTTTGTCCAACAATACGGAACGATTGAGGTTTTTGGGATAATAACATTGGTGCATGCCAATTTTTTTTACGTCCAACTTCTCGGTTTGGTTCCATAAAATCAGAGCGGCATATCATCTCTGTCGTTGATTCAACAAGTCCCTGCAGCAGACAAGTTGTGAATTCATGTGTCAAGACATCTGAATTAAGATATTCACCAGATATAACGTCCACTAATCCTGCAATCTTCAGCTTTGAATCTCCCATCAGAACTACTATAGAGCTGCTTATAACATCAACTTTTTTCAGTAAATTTGAAGACCCAGCAACTAACAAATCCCGACTTCCCAGAAGCTCCTTTTCTGATGTTACAAATTCTGAATGCAAATCGACCTTCCCAGTTTCATCACATGAATCTTGTTCAGCAAGTTGTTGAAGCGTTGCAGCTGTGTTCAACTGAGCCTGATCATAGACTAATGGAGAGAAATGCTTAATCAAGGAATCAACTCCATCTCCTTCAAGCTCTGAATTGAATGGAACTGATTCAATTGCTACCATTCCTCCTCTTAGATCCGCAATTTTAGGAGTTGATTTTTCTTGCTCTGCTTCTTGCGACTGTATCAAAATGCTTTTGAGTTCCAATTGTTTTTGCTCTTTAAGTTGCAATTCAGCTTGCACAGCTAATGCTATTATATCTTCAAGAGTATAAACTTGTTGAAAGGCAATAACCTCTTGAATGCTGACATGTAAACCATCAATGAATCGATAAACCAAATTTGTATCATTTTCCATCTTTCCATAACGATTTAACAACCTTTGGAACTCTTTGACATATTGACAAACACCTTGAGTACACTGCCTGCAGTTCTGAAATTGTTGAACAACATAGCTTACTGTAAGATAGTTTTCTCGCAGTAATCACTTCATCCTATGCCAACTAGAAATATGGTGTTTTCCTTGATGCATACGGCTTATTTGAATTTGCTTCCACCAATTCAACACTCGTCCATTCAACCAATGAGTGGCTAAATCTACATGCGTACTTTCAGGAACTTGCATGTATTTGAAATATCAATCTACAATAGCCATCCAATCCAACAGATCTTCTACATTTCTCCCATAATAATAAGGTATTTCTGTCTTACTACCTTGATTTCTTCCAAATTCCCTTAGTTCTTCATCACTAGAACTATTCTTTGTTGTAGGCTGCCTAGAAGAACTGGGAATATTTCGTCGAGCACATTCTGCATTTCTCGGATCTCGGCTCAAATTTTGCGGGACATATTGATTCACTTTCAGTTGCTGCATCTATAACAATATCTGCTGCATTGTTTGCAAAATTTGCTGCTGAGTTCTCTGATCTTCGTTAGGACCTCTGATTGCCATGGAAGACAACCAGTCTGTGCTCTGATACCAAATGATGCAGCCCAAATTGTCGAACATAGTAGACACAATCTCACAGCAAGGGGTTGTATTGAATTCCACCGAAACAGATTACAATGTGCTATGCAAGTAATGAAAAATGAACAAAAGAAACAAAGAGAGAAACCTGAATCCACAGGCGAGAGAAGAGAAGCTGGAATCCACCAGCAGATGATGAGGAATCCACCTCAAGAGAGCTCAGATCCGATTCTTCAGGAAACAATTGAAATCCAAGCTAAAAACTTAAATGGCTCGAAGGCCTATTTATAGAACAATGTATTTACGAGTTTACTAAAATGTCCCTGGCTTGTAACACTAACAGATTTTAACTGCCAGGTCTTCTTTGCCTTTCACAAATTTTTCATCTTCTGAAATCAATTCTCTTAATGATGCAGCCCAAATTGTCGAACACAGTAGACACAATCTCACAGGAAGGGGTTGTATTGAATTCCACCGAAACAGATTACAATGTGCTATGCAAGTAATGAAAAATGAAGAAAAGAAACAAAGAGAGAAACCTGAATCCACAGGCGAGAGAAGAGAAGCTGGAATCCACCAGCAGATGATGAGGAATCCACCTCAAGAGAGCTCAGATCCGATTCTTCAGGAAACAATTGAAATCCAAGCTAAAAACTTAAATGGCTCGAAGGCCTATTTATAGAACAATGTATTTACGAGTTTACTAAAATGTCCCTGGCTTGTAACACTAACAGATTTTAACTGCCAGGTCTTCTTTGTCTTTCACAAATTTTTCATCTTCTGAAATCAATTCTCTTCGATGCTCTGTTTTTTTCTCTGTAATTTCAGATCTTCAACAAATCCAACGCCATCAAATAGGGAGTTAATATGGAATTTCCTTTGGCATGTATGCTAGCAAAAAACCACAATTTTTTAAAAACAGGTGTTAATGCGATAAAACTGGGGTGGCAATATTCGCGGTAAAAAAAACTCTCTCTACCTTATTTTAGATGCTACATATGGTCATTTTAAGTTGATGTTGAACCTCTTCTTCCCCTTAGTTGGGGTTTTCACTATATACTATCCTATAAAAAGTATTCCCTCTGTTCCAAAATACTATATACATTTAGAAATATTATTATTCCAAAATATTGTGTACATTTTACCAAATTAAGTGATTTTCTTTTTTTTTTTCAAAATTGGAAGAGACTTAAAAGGATTGACTAAAACTTTGTTTATAAACGAGCATACGAGGTGGACAGGATATCAGGGAGAAGGAGTCGTGTGATTTCCTTATGGTTTTCATGGTCCAATAAAAATGAGAATTTTCTTAAATGTACATAGTATTTTAGAACGGAAGGAGTAATATTTTTTTAAATAAAGCATCTAAAATAAGACGGAGAGAGAGTACCATTTTTATTTGTGCTTGTATAGAAAAATATCAAAAAAATAGAGGAGGGGTTTGTGCTATTTTTTTGTAAAAGTAAAGAAAAATATTTTTTAGTTACATTATCTGACCAGGAAGCATGACCAAGGACTAAGTGGCGGACTATGTGAAAAGTAAAGGACTATGTGATTGGGCATTTACGTTGCAAGGAGCATGGAATTCCATATCGGCGATATATCGCCGATATATCGATATCGGGCCCCATCCGATAAAACGAGATGGATAAATATCGTTTTTTATTTTTTTAAAATATCGCCGTTATATCGGCGATATATCGTCGATATATCGGTTTCGGACCGATATATCGCTATTTTATAATAAAATAATATTTTCGGAAAAAAAAAATCGGAAATTTTTTTTTTTTTTTAAAAAAAAGGGTAAAAAAGTAACTTTCCCACTTGTTTCCCATCCTAATATGTATATTTTAAAATCTATGCTTTTATAACTCATTTTAGAAGCTAGATTATGAAATTATATGGTAAAAACTAGTTTTTAACTACCGATATTTTTTTATAAATATCTCCGATATATCTCCGATATTTTGTCTATTAAGCCGACCGATACGATACCGATATCCGATACGGAATTCCATGGCAAGGAGTGAAAAAATTATGACTTTTCCGACATCGGCGAGTCGGAGTTTAGGGTTTTTCTTCCGAGTGGGCTGCTCAGGTTCCCTTGTCCGCCATGGCGCTCTCCACTGGTATTCGTCGGCTTCTGCTAGGATCATCGACGGCGTCGCATGCCATCATCCGCCATGAATCCACTCTCCCAACTCCTCCTTTGACCACCACCAAGCTCTTCGTCAGTGGTATGCTTTCCCCCTCCTTTTTGCTCTAATTGTTGTAGCTTCATCTTCCAATTGCTTTCTAGTTAATTCACCTCTCCTGCCATTTTCTTTCACAAAGTTCCAACTTTTGAATCTCCAATGCATTTTCTTCTCTTGTAGTCGTTGAATTCGGATTTTTTCGTTGAGGATAGTACACTGCTAATGAACTTAAACTTTTAATTCAAAGCCTCATTTATGCGAATTTGCCAGGTAATTGAAGGACCTGCTTTCGTAATAAGAAAACCAAATTGGTTACTGCTAAGATTTACAATTGAGAAGAATAGATAAAAGTTTCCAACTTGAGTTCACAAAAATTGGAACTAGTTTTGGTTATCTTCTTGTAGTTTGTCGTACGGGGATGGTAAGGGATGAGCTGCACAATGCTGCTTCTGCATTATAATATGGATTTCGAATATATGAATTGTAATGTTAATAGTTCAATGCAAACTATGACAATTTGATTTTTCATTCCTTCGACGCGTCCCCTAATTAGCTAGTGTATGGTAGACGCAGGCTGGCATCATGTCTGATTTAGTATTCGTCATTCGATTCCTCGTCTTAGAACTGGATTAACAGCGTAGAGCATAAATGACTCTGATCAGATGGAAAAAATTCGGTATATGGGCACTTGGGTATTGATTGAGACATGAGTTATTGATGCAGGCCTGTATCGGCATACTACTAGTGGAAGTTTGAGAAAGGCATTTTCGCCCTTCGGCAATCTTCTTGAAGGTAAACAAGTTGACATGTTTCTGGAACCAATTTCATATGCTTCTCTTCTGCATTGGTGATGTGATGGGATCTGTTTTATGGCCATTTGCAGCAAATGTTGTGACTGATAGGGTCACGGGGATGTCTAAGTGTTTTGGATTTGTCAGATATGAAACTCTAGAAGAAGCTGAGAGGGCTCGGGAAGGAATGAACGCCAAGTTCTTGGATGGATGGGTGATCTTCGTGGACCCTGCAAAGCCCCCACAACCCAAGCCGCGGCCTCCACCTGAACGTGAGCCTTCAGATAGCGGTTTCAAGTCATTTAAAACTGTCGGATGGTGCGGTTGATTAAAGGATATAGCCGATTCAGAGAATTATTCTTGGGCAGCTAGCTTGAGCACCTAGTAAAAGATTATTCTGTCATCATATTACATTCATGAATGAAGATACACTTGTTATTTGTTATGAGCCAAAAAACAGCGAGGAAATAAAATAATTTATTCTAAAGTTTGAGAAAACAGGGTTTGAGTTTATATTTCTCCCAGTAGATCATTACTATCAGTTCAGCTGAAGGCGCTGCTGCAAGGTATATAGTCTTATTGTGAGATGAGTCGTATCCGGCCTAGGCTGCTGTAAGGGGCTGGGATCGTGAGGGATCGCACAATGGTCAAAGCCCTATATGGTGCCTGTTTGGCAAGACGTTTGGCCCTTATCTAGCTAAATTGTTTGTACTTCGATTAACCTTTGTACAAAGAGAAAGAGAACCGGCTCTGTTAGATTAACCTTTTGCAACAGTTCCACACGCGGCTGTCCTGCCCAGACTCATGAGAGCCACAGCCCAACGCTGCATATAGCCTCCATGTCCTGGGGGAGGGGCCTATTCTGGGTAGTGAGAGCAGCACGAGGAGCCCCCAACAGTCCTGGCCAGTTGACTGACGAAAGCAGCGTTACGGTGGTGCACGGAGAGCCTGGTTTTCAAGAGCTCAGACAAGATAGTGATGGATGAAATGGAGAAGAAGAGCGATTGGAGAGCAGGAGAAATCGCTATTTCTATATGTACATAAAATTATCTAGGTAAATAAAAGAAGTGAATCTTCCTGCCCCCGGGGGATTCTTCAAGCTCTAGTGGATGGGACTAAAGTCACTAAACTACTTCTCTGCTTTATTTTTTAATAACCTCTCCTCCTTTCTTAGGCTCCGCCAGCTAGTGAGGTGAATCAGGGGTTAGAAGAGGTGCCACTGCAGGGTTTGTTTCAAAAATACATAAGACACAGGTTGAGGTAAAAAAGTAAAAACAATTAAGAAGGTACCTACAAAAACAGCGCATGGAGAGGTAATAGGGTCTGCTCAAAACAGAAGCATAGAAGTGTCTCAGCTCCAAATTGGCATTTCAGAAGAATCCTAACTTCTGAGAATTATCAAGGCAGCAAAACAGGCATATATGTCATTATGATTGCAATAACAGGTCCAATACCTCGATCTATACCATTTCAATCATACACAAACAGATAACACATATGGTTCAAAAACATGTTCTACTCGCTATAAAGCCAAAGATTATTGCTTTCATTGAACACTTCGACACTGAATTCCGGACAACGAGGCTACACAGACCCGTGCCATCCAGGTCACGTTCTCCATAGTATGTGGTTCATTCACCTACTAATGAGGTTCTGGAAGGGACTGTGTACACGGGAAGAAAGGTTCAACGCACATCATGCTTCAGCAACAGAGTAATGTAGTTTCTCCAGTGATGTCCTAATAAAGCTGCTGCTGCCACATTTCGCCTCCTGACCAGTGGTAACTGAAAAATCCATTACATCGACAGCTGCAGACTGATCCAAACTATCCATCGGCAATGTACGAGCATGTACTGACAACCTGAAATTTGTAATAAACAACAGCGAAATGAGTGATCATGAGCAACATTTAAACGTGAAACCCATTAAAGTGCAATATAGGATTGTGGAGCAATGAGAACCTTTGATGCTGATGGAGAAGAGCATCCTTATCAAAATTCCTCTGGCCTGTATGATTTTTCTTTTCACTGCTACTGCCACGCAAATGTTTGGTCTTCTTGTGCTTGTGTTTATGGTACTGGTCTTTTCTTCTGCTGTTTCTGCTGTAACGATGCTGATTGATAGATTTCGCTGTGTGGCAAACAGAAGTGACCGGTGGGTCATACACATCAGGAGCCCACGAAACACTCAACTTAGGCCTCTGAGGTGTTCCTTCCCCTTGATGTGCTGTTTTCATGGCAGACACGAGCCTCGGTGATACCTGGTCACAAGATCACAGGTGTTAATTTCATATATAAATTAATTGATGAAGTGTGTGTGTGTGTGTATGAGAGAGAGAGAGAGAGAGAGAGAGAGAGAGATTATCACCATCGGTAGTGAGTGAGCACAATCTACATTTGCAGGCATTTCAGAGGTTCTACCAGCTGGTGCAACTTTTAAAGAACAGATCAAGTTTGCCTGGATTTTTGAACTGGAAGAAGGTAGCTCACATTTTGTTTCTGGAGGCATCATGTAGTCTAAATTTGATGCACCCAAATTTGAATTCAACGCACTATCACTAACAGCTTTGTTTGAGTCATCAATATGTAAAATCTCAGCAAGAGCAACTCCTACTTCTGCAATCAGATCATCTCCACTACCAATCATTACACTTCCCACCTTGGCATCCTCTTCCATCTTAGAAACCAGATTTTGTGACCAATTTGAAATCTACTGTATGCTTCCCTTGTGATTGCTGCAAGTATAATCACATTAACTTCTTGGTCAATACTTTTTACCTTCTTGGTCAATGCTTCCCTTATACTAGACTAGAAATATAGCTTCATAAATGAAAGCAAGGAGAACATTACTTGAAGCTCTATTGAGCTTCTCTTTGATGCTTGAAAGAATGTTTACCTGAACAATGTGGTCTAGCATGTTTACAAACCGATTGATGTCTACAAATTAAAATCTTGAAAACTCAAAACAACTTGGAAAATAGAATACAGAAGATAAGTGGGAATTTGAAAATCATGGCTATATCCTAAAATGAATGCAAACATCTCATGATACAAGTTGTCGCATTGTAATACGGTATGCAGCTCAAACCAACTATGAGGACAAGAAATTGGAGAAACCCAATCCACTACCGGCTAACCCCAACTAAGGGAAGAACAAGAAGAAGACACCCAACACAGAACAACAAGAGAATAGGGTTACTTTCCAAAAGATTCAGTGAGAGCTGGTACACACATGGAAATACAGGAAATAGAAACACTACATGCATGCGGTTTCTGAATAGCTTTAAGGCATATCCAAATGCATTTTCTAAATAGCTTTATGGCATATCTTCTACAACACCAACATGTTCGCTTCTTCTAAGCCCTAACAAGGACACACATATCCCATCAAGAGGCTAACAAAAATATTAGTTGTCACATACCCAAAGATTCAGTGAGAGCTAGTGCAGACATGCAAAACGTAAAGTAGAAACTCTATACACATGCAATTCCTAATCGTTTTATACCATATCCTACTGCAATTTCTAACAACTTTCTGGCGTATATCCTACAAGACCAACAAACTTTCTTGTTCTAAGCCTAACAAGGACATATATCATTATCATCTCATCAAGGAAGGCTGAAACAAACCATGATATTTAAAAGAAAAAGTCCATCTAATTATTATGCTATATTTAAATGAAAAAACAACAACAACATGCCATGAGCAAAGATATCACACTTCACTTGATCACATAACTAGTCCCATTCCAAAGAGAATAATATTCTAACTGGACATATAAATGATAGCTTAGCAGTTAATACAAATCTTTGACAGCTAACACTCCTCAATATATAAACATCTCTTTTGATATGCAATCATTGTCTGAAGGGTTTTTTCTCTTTCGGTTCTTATCATCCCAAAACTATGAGAGAATCTATAATTCTATGTGGTCCGTTGGAGGGCATCCTTTGATCCTTTGCCCATGGCAGCAAGGTATGAAACCCGCCCGTGAGATCATAAAGACAATACCAATCTGGATCCATTTACCTGAGCTTCCTATTGAGCATTTCAATACGGATAATTTAAGCTTGATTGGGAGTAACCTAGGTACCCCTCTGTATTGTGATGCTTCGACCGCAAATGGGAACAGCTTAACGTAGGTGTGCATTTGCATGGAAATAGAGCCCAACTTCGAGTTCCCAGGTCAGGTCAAAGTGTTTTTCGATGATGTATCTATGGAGACATTCAAGGTTTGTTATGAGTGGAAACCCAAAAACTGTTCTTGATGTCAAAACATTTGATCATGAGGTGGGTTCTTGTCCAGTGCGTGAAGTTTGGTGTCCTGTTGGAAAGTCAAGTGATAATACATTTGATCATGAGGTGGGCTCTTGTCCAGTGCGTGAAGTTTGGTGTCCTGTTGGAAAGTCAAGTGATAATCCCAGTTCTCAAGCAGCCATGGATGGAGGCAATGAAGATCCTGCAGAGAAGATGACTCATGGGCCTACCAATGGGTCCCACCCGGAGGCTTAGAAGGGTCATTCTGCGTGGACCCCACTTGTGTCATAGAGACTATGCCAATCAACTCTTCTAATGTGAGAGTGGATAAAGGGAAATCTCCTATTTTGGGGAAGGTTCATATTGGTGGGGCCCAACATGCAAGCTCCAAATCTCAAGTTGATATTCATCTAAATTTAGATATATTGCAAATTCTCTTTCCCCTCTTTGTCAGTTTTCGAAATCAAAAATTGGGGACCAAGCGCCTAAGAGTCCAGCCCTTGCAAGTCTTATGGTTAAGACTCCGGATTTTAGCCACTAGGCTCCTTGCCAGGCAGCCATGGTCTTTGCATGGGGAGAGTTTTTTAAATCCAGACACTATAAAGAGGTCACCCGAGCCCAAGCTGTCGGTGGACACTTCATTGGCCATTTGTGAGAAAGGTTCTAACAATGAACAGAAAGTTTATGAGAACCCTGCTTTCTCTAATGCTCCAACGATAGTGAGAGTGCTACTACATATCCCAATTTAGTGGTTGCTTTTCTAAATCACTATGCCCAGTTGAAAGTGCTTGATTCTATGGTGAATTCTGTTAGACTTGTCACCCATGCCGAGTTGAATAGAGTAGATTCATCTGAAAATGATTTTGAGACCATTTTATGCTCCTCTTATCCTCAACGGCAAAAGAATCAAAATGTGAAGACAATGCGGACTCGTAGCAGAGGCGGGAAGGCATCCATCATGCTGGAAAAGGCAAAACACGGCCTCCTAAACCCAAATAAATTGGTATCTTTGCAAGCTTCAGAAGTTCTTAATTTTGGATAGCAAAGTTTTTCCTTTTCGTTTTAATGTTTTTCTCCTCCTTTAGGAGGTAGTTTTTCAATTCCTTTTCTGTCTTAAGGCATGCTTTGTAGCTCTTTATTCTTTGTTATACCTTTTGGTTTATAAAATTATTCAATTACCCAAAAAAACATAAATATCTGAACATTGTGACAGTAATATAAAGTAAACTAGAAATGCTAACAAAATCTAATAGGATAAGCAAAAATTCAATGAGTTAAATTAGTTATGAGGTACACATACCAAGAACTCCGATGCCCGAAATTTTCTCTACAATGTTGAACAGACCAACAGGAACCCCGTTTCGATCCAAACAATAACAAAACACTCGAGAGTTTTGTTTCTTCTGCGAATTCACAAATCCAATCGATTTCTCCCACAGAATCGAGCACCAGAAACCTCGGATCGCTAACGAGAATCAAAACCAGTAGTCGTACCTGGTTTATCGATCTCAACTTCCTTCGTCTCCAACAGATACAAGATACAGAGAAGCGCAAGAAGCGGACAGAAAACAGAAGCAACAGAACTCGAAACAGCGACAGACTGACAAATTGGCTAAACGCTAACTAAGATTACCTCTACGATTCCATTTTTCTAAGTGCTTCAGACGATGAGAACAAGAACCACCATGGAAAAAAGTCGCGGAGGGGATCATGGTATCGCGCTTGCGGACGAGCTCGCCGACCACCGAAGGCATGGTAGATGCTCTTTAACCCCCCTACAATCTACCGTGAACGCCCCAAAACCCTTCCCAGAATCAGGAAGACAAATCAACACGAAAGGGGAACAATCAGCCCATAAAGACAACGATAGCTGGAATCGGAGAAGAAGGTTTGGAAGAACTGGATGGGATCGGGCGAGGTGGAGGAGACGAAAACGAAGATGATTGTGGTATTCGTACGGCAGTAGAGACCGGCCGAGGGGGTTTGGCTTGGTCCAAAGACAGTAGCAGGGATAGGCGGTCAAATCTGACCTGTCGCCTGTCGGCAACTGACACGAGGCGGGAAGTTCACCAGGAGGACATTACTAGTCCCTTTTTCTATAGTAACCTGTCTGGATTAGAAAACTAGAATGAACTAAAATAGGTTCATTTTGGTTTTCTAATCCAGACAGGTACTTTTGAAGTTAATGTGTATTAGAAACCCTCGTCGTTTCATTTGGGCACAGAGAAGAGGTTAATGACCGGCAGGAAAGCTTACGAGACAATCCAACAGTCGGATTGAGATCCGACGGAGCTGAGGCGGGGTAGTTATTTAAACCTCTGCCCTTGTATTAACGATTGTTGTCGGATCGGGGTTTGATGGCCCGGATCTCTTGACTCATCGGCTCAGGTAAACAAGATTCTAGGTTCAAAATAATAATCGTGTTAAAGAGTAATAAGCCCCGTTAACTTTTCTCTATGTCTCATTTGGGCCTAAGTCTCGCATTAAACTATAAGTCCCTTCATTATCTAAAGTCTAGTCACCCTTCGCCCACCACGAGGCCTCCCCACCCGGCCACGTCGGACGTGATGAGGCACGAAGATGCTCACGATGAGAATATGGAAGGAAGAGATGAATAAAATTGATTCCAATGTCTAAGGGGCCGTTTGGGGCGTGATAAAAACCAAATATCCACTGTGGATAATCCACTTGGTTGGGTCAGTGCAACCCAGTTGGTCGAACCGGTGACCCGACCTACCAGTCCGGTCGGGATTTTAATCGGGGTTTTAACCGCCCCCCCCCCCCCCCCCCCCCCCCCCAACTTCTCTTTCCCTTCCTACACCCCCACTTCTGGCTCCCTGCCATCAAGCCAGAGGGGGGGCAGCGTCTGGCTCGACATCCGACGGTGGCACCTCGTCGAACCAGAGCCCGCTGTCAAGGTGGCCTCGCGAGGCATACCTTCCCCCCCTCCTCCGGCGGCGGCTAGAGGGAGCCGCCCTTTTTTTTTAATGATGTCGTCACCGGGTCAACCCCCAGGTGGACCTACTCAACAAGAATTCCGGGTTAGTCACGGGTCCAATTTTTAAAACCTTGCTTGACGTTGCTCCTTAGTATTGATTAGAAGTTTGCCTTATTTGTACAAATTTATATTTAATTGTAGTGTATTTAATTCTAGCTATCAATCTCCATTCATTACATTAAGGAAGTTAGAACTATGGATAAAGCCTTAGTTAAAATTGATGGGTAAGGAGTGTCAAGATATGATTAATTTCATTACTTAGGATCCATTATCTATAAAGAAATAGATATTGATAGTGATGTGGTGTATAGAATAAATGCGGGGTGGGTAAAGTGGAAGGCAGCCTCGGGAGTATTGTGTGGTAGGCGGTTCCAAAAAGATTTAAAGGTAAATTCTTTAGGATGGCCATTATGCCTGTAATACTCTATGGAGCTGAATGCTGGGCACCAAAGAGAAGTCATATAGATAAGTTGAATGTAGCCAAAATGAGAATTTTAAGGTGGATGAGTGGAATAACTATGAGAGATAGGATTAGAAATGAATATATTTGTAAGAGCGTAGGAGTAGATCGTTTAGGGGAGAAATTGAGGGAATGTAAGTTGCATTGGTATGAGTATATACAGAGAAGACTTTTAGATGTCCCTGTGAAAAAATTAGAATGTATACATGTAAACGATTCTAAAAGACGGAATAAGAGGCCTAAGAGAACTTATATGAAGTTAATAAGAAATGATTTGACTTTACTATCTCTTACAAAAGAGGTAGCCCAAAAGAAGCTGGAATGGAGGAGTAAGATCAGTGTTGCTGATCCCAAATAGTTGAAAAAATGCATTACTTGATTATGATTATGAATCTCAATCCATTACATGATTGTACTGCTACAATTTTTGTATAATGCCTTCCTTTAAAAGACTAGCAAGAATGAACGCACAATGGGTGCAAAACAATTGCTTGCTCCAGATTTATGGATATATTTGAGAGTGATTCGTTATAATTAGGAAGATATGGATTATGGAAGAAGCAGGTTACAAAGTATTCATACTTAGGCGCCTAGACCCCAATGCATAGAGAAGCACGTTCATATATGAATCAGTATGGTTGCCCAATAATAGACTTTTTCTAATTATTTTTTCTCCCTCGATATTAAGTAATTTACTTGGCTTAATCAATGTAATTACTATGGGATCCACTTGAATATACTGCATTCTACAAATCGGGCCGGAAGTTGTATATAGAAATTTTTTGGGGCTAAAGTCCAAGAGAGAGAAAAGAAGTCATTGGCCCATTGGCATGATTCTGGCCCAATTAGCGGTGGCAGGGGGCCTCTCCCAAGGCAAAGGATAGGCCCACAGCCTACGACACCATAGCCCCCCACTCCATTCATCCATTGGTCGTTTCATGCCGGCGCGGATCGTGGCCTGAACCATCCTCAGCCCTTGATTAAGATATTCACCGGACGGCTGGCATTCGTCAATCACGAATCCATTAGCGCATATATAAAACCGGCCGGAGGCCAACCCGTCTCGACACTCTCTCCTCTCTATCCGTTCGCTTGTCCGGATCAGCTCCTCGTTTTCGGTCGGAAGCCATGGACGGCGGCGGGAAGGTCAAGAAGGGCGCCGGAGGCCGGAAAGGCGGAGGGCCCAAGAAGAAGCCAGTGTCGAGGTCTGTCAAGGCCGGTCTCCAGTTCCCCGTCGGCAGGATTGGCCGTTACCTCAAGAAGGGCCGCTACGCCCAGCGTGTCGGCACCGGCGCTCCCGTCTACCTCGCCGCCGTGCTCGAGTATTTGGCCGCCGAGGTGCGCTGTGTTTCAACTGCAATTTTGGCTGATTTTTTATGTTTTTTTTTTTTTAAATTTTGGGCGTGTTTTTTTGCAGGTTTTGGAGCTGGCGGGGAATGCGGCGAGGGACAATAAGAAGAACAGGATTATTCCGAGGCATGTTCTGCTTGCGATCAGGAACGACGAGGAGCTCGGGAAGCTCTTGGCCGGAGTGACCATTGCGCACGGAGGTGTACTTCCGAACATCAACCCGGTGCTGCTACCTAAGAAGACTGAGAAGGCAGCAAGCAAGGAGCCGGCCTCCGGAAAGTCGCCGTCGAAAGCCGCCAAGTCACCGAAGAAGGCTGCTTAAGGAATTAGTGTGTCTAGGTTTTAGTAGTTTGGGATCACAAGATTGTCATGATTAGTTTTGTGCATGTTTGGTAGGAAATGGGCGATGGATGTAAGGTTGGAGCATGACTGAAATTGTAATTGTTTAGCTATTTGCCTTGAATAGATGTTAATAGCTGCTGTTCTTCTTAATGCACATTCAATGGTTGCCTTCCCTTTGTCTCTTCGTGATTTTTAAGCATAGACATTGTAGATTATGGATTAGTGTTTTCCCTTGTTAATGATAATGATTGTAAATTTGAGGTTGCAGCATGGATCTTACGGCTCTATTTTAGTTACCAAAGGTGGTGTTTGATTAAGTATTGACATTGTAGACTACGGTTCAGTGTTTTTTATAGTTAATGACACTGAACTCATAATTATAAACATAATCAAGATTTATAATTTGAGATCGGCGACCTCCATTCTAAGTTATTTTTAATAATGATTGACGCAGAATTGGCTATGTGAAAATGGCAACAAGGAAGTGGTGACACTTTGTTGTAGCTTGTGGATTGTGCTGTATTGAACTTCGGCATTTGCTGTGGCGTTGGGGCAAGAGTCTAGCCAGTATAGAGTTGATAATAGAGATGGTCTCAGAATAGGTGATGCTACTTGTTTGTCAAAAAGTTGAATTCACCTAAGTTCTTGATTTAAGAAAGGTTACTTTACGAGCTGATCCAAAGATAAATCAACTGTTTGATCCAATTTTAAAAGCTGGAATGTCGATATGTGCTATTCCTGTTATCAATGAATGGATACATTATTGTACCTGATAAAAAAACACAATGGAGAAATTCTCAACTGCCTATAGGCCAATATCGGACAACGAACTCTATGAAGATAAATTGTAGCTCAAGCTCAGTCATGTTACATTGCATCCACATAATAGATATATGGTTTGGAAATTTTGTCAGTGTGGTTATGATCTTCTAAAACTTTTAACAATCTTTCTTAAGGCTGCCTTTTGCAATAAGGACATTGAATTAATTGATCATTTATTTTTTCAATGTGAATTCACTCAAAGCTTATGGTGATCTTGTTTTGGAGTTGCTATTCGCAATGAAAGGCCCAGCTTTCTCTTCATAAAATGTTGGATAAAAACTTTTGAAACACGGAGTCCCATAATCAAGTTAATATGGCAGGAGCGTACATGATTATGTTGTGGTTAGCTTGGTTAGTTTGGAATGCTCGTAACGGATATTGTTCAAGATTAGTTTTTTTTATCAGTTGTCTATACATCATCAGTACAGTATTATGAAGAATCAGCTTCAAATCAAGGCCAAAGTGATTAATAAAGTTTTCCAATGGACTTCTCTTCAAGAACGATGGTATTATCACAATTTTGATCGTGCCGATTAGTTCTATCGGAAGAGCTAGTCAGAACTCTTATGGAAGTTTTATTGTTGCATTTGCTGCTGAAAATTCCTTACAAATCTGTCGAAGGTAATAAACCTACTCTCTTCTCTGGATAGAGATAGGCCATGGAGGCTCTAGGATATCTTGGAACACATTTATAGACTTATTGACACCACAGGAGGATGCACTATGTGGCGTATATTTTGTGAGCAAAATCAAGTAGCTCATCGACTAACTTTGCCCTTGATGGTTATTCTAGTCGGATTGCTTCTTGTCTCATTCTTTCCTTGTTTAGCCTCTAATTGGCTTTTATATGAAGAAAGGAAAGTCTAACCTACATATATGTGGAGATAAAAGTAGTTGGTTTTGTAGGTGGCCTCTTAGGCATTCACATAATTGGATACCAGATTGTAGCAAAAAAAAACCCAACCATATACCAAATTATTGCTTTAGTATTTGGAAAAACCTAGCCTGCACTGGTCGTCACATGTTCACATCGGATCTCTTTACAGTGCATGAGCTACGGTGCATGCTAACTTCCTTAAAACACGAGTACTCCCTCAGTTTCATATAATAATAATAATAATAATAATAATAATAATAATAATGTTGGTCCTTTAAAAGTGAACTCTTTTTGATATTTTTTAATCGATGCAATTGATTTTTAAAATAAATTAAAATAACTAATTTAAGTGGACTTTGAACCTCTTATTTCCCCTATTAATTCGAGTTTTCACCCTCCAATAAAAATCAATACTCCCTCTATCCGAAATTATTAACATCATAAAGTTTTTCAAAATAAACTGAAATATTAATAATTTTGGACGAGGGAGTGTTTTATTTCTCTTTCAGATGGAGGTATTATAACAGGGCGGAGGCAGTATTGATATGGAACAGAGGGAGACCATCCAACGGAATAGTTTTGAGTTCAGTTCAGGTACAGGGTGGACGCATCTGACCCAATTTCCCTTCACTTGTCTCCTTTTCTCTTTCCACATCTGATTCTGCTGCCACCACCGCCCCAACGTCGCCCCGGCACCGGCCCTCTACCTTCATGCCGCTGTCATTCCAGGTTATCTCTCTCTCAAGCACAAGCACACTCCCTCTCTATCAACCTATCTCATGATGCATTAGCATATCCATTATGTTGTTTATTGTCTGTGCAATTGGTGTTTTTGGAATATTGACTTGTCTACAATCTAATCGAGATCGAAATTGCTTGGTTCTGGAGATAGCATTCGATTGGCAGAAGAACAGCAAACTTGACTCTTGTTTTTCATTCTGTATCAGTATAATAATTGTTCTTTATGTTCTTCTGTTAAGTGTCAACTTCTGTGATCCTCTTCCGATAGGATGTCAGGTGATGAGCTGATAAAGTTTCTCGTCCGATTTTGGTGAAAATGCTTGTTGTTGGAATATAAAATAATTACATAAGATTTTCATTTTCTAATGGCTTGAGCTTTAGGAAACTTGGTTATCTTATATGCTCCAAGTTCTAGGAGGTCCTGGGTTCAAGTTTGGGTGGAAGTGTTTATGCTGAATTGTGTTCCACATGCAGCATTTGGTGGACCCTTACACATGAGGGGAGGTGTTGGGATACAAAATAAATAAATAAATAAATAAGATTTTCTTTTTCCCACCAACTTGAGCTTTTGGGAAACTTGGTTATCTTACATTTTCTGTGAACTAAAAACATACTGAGCATATGATTCCGTTCATACAAATAAATGTCAGTTAATTTTTGTTCTCTCGGAAGTTGCAGTTATCCACATGCCTATGTATTTCGGTTTTGAGAAGTGCAAATGAAATTGTAATATTCTCTATGGATTTCCTGTCTCATATGAATTTCAAAATTTTATGGTAACATTTAAGATTTTTAACTTCGCTAGGTCAAGACATGACAAAAGATGAGAACACAGATTTATAAGCATGGATGACTTCAGAGATCAATAGCCATGTCAGTTTTTTTACGGTTGAAGTTAGAAACAGCAACGCCGTCATCAGTCCTTTGTGTTCTTTTGGTGGTCTCTAGTGCTGTATCTAGCGAAGGGAGGGTGCTTTTTCCTTCTTGTGTGGTGCTGTCTGTTATAATTAAATGCGGCATTCTGTGGTTGGAGATCTCTTGAGGGCTCTTTATCCAAGAAGGGCTCCTCTACATGGACCTTGCAACAGATTGTTTATTGGAGGTATCTATCCTTCTCATGAATTTTCAAATGTCATTGCTTAGTTTTCAACCCATTTTTTATCAAGTGAAAGATGTGATGTGAGTGATCAAATTTCTATGTCCTACATTCTTTGCAGTGAAATTTTCAAGCGTTAGCTCTATTTTAATATGCATTTCTTTGGTAATTTATTTTGAAATGCATTTGATAATGAAGATGTATATCTTTGATGAGAAGCACATAAAAAAGTAATTTCTGCAAACTACTGAACATTCCATTATTCCGACTGTTCTATTTGAGTGTATTATATATGCATTTCAAAATTCAAACTAGGATATCATACTACTCTTCAGAATTATCAAGCATGGTCGTTCAGGCTGGGCTCAGTTATGAGAATATAGCAGGCGTGATGTCAATGAGCTAATCACGCGAAGCTGGTAAAATTATCCTAGTGATAGTTTCAAGTGTTGGTGATGCTTTTGCAGAGGTATCAATGAGGTTATCCAACCATATGATACAATTAAATTGAACACTCTGTTCAACGTGCTAAAAAAATGACAAAAAACTAAAAATGATACCACTTTATATATATTCTGCCCTGAGTGAGCATTCTTGCCAATAGCTGTAATAAAAACATTAAACAAATGCTCATATTTGTAGTATTTCTATGAGCCTGAGTAATTTGATTATTTATACCACATATGGAATTTAGGAGTTAGAAAACAAAATGTTGGAAAATAAATTAGCATCTCATACTAGATTAAATAAAAGAGCAAAACTATAGTTTGAGTCGCCAACAAAATGTCAGTACCTAAAAAGTACGTGCTAATTGTTTTAGTGAATAGATCGGGAAAGGTGAATAAAATTTGTTAGCATATAAGAATCTTATCTTTTTCCTTCAGCGCTATAATTGTGCAGAAAAATAACTGCCTGGTTTTAGTGATCTAGAGAAGGCTCAAGGGCATAAATTTTTTTCCTTTAATTTGGTACATTTTCTAGACTCTCAAGGTTTGCGAATTCTGACCCATAAGGACGTACTGTTATGCCTACCATTAGGCCTGCAATACTCTATGGAGCGAAGTGTTGGGCATCAAAGATAAGTCATATAGATAAGTTGAATGTAGCCGAAATGAGAATGTTAACGTGGATGAGTGTGATAACTAGGAGAGATAGAATTAGAAATGAATATATTCGTGAGAGTTTAGGGGTAGCTTCTTTAGGGGAGAAGTTGAGGGAATGTAGGTTACATTGGTTTGGTCATATGCAACGAAGACCAATAGATGCCTTGTGAGAAGATTAGAAAGGATGCATGTAAATGATGCCAAAAGAGTGAGTTGATAAAAAAGATTTGACTTTACTATCTCTTACAAAAGAGGTAGCTTAAAACAAGCCTGAAAGGAGGAGTAAGATCAATGTCGCCAACCCTATATAGTTGGGAAAATGGACTACTTAATTATAATTATGAAGGACATATTGTTAAGGTGAAGAACATGTTAATCATGCAGGTCTTTCTTATGATACGAATGAAATAATATTGACTGAGGCTTTTGAAGAACATGTAGTGCTTGAAGGTATTCTTTTGTATCCTAAGTTCTTGACATCATTCTTTCCTGTCAAATGAACGAGTATGCCATATTGTTAAATGGTGCTTTATAATAGCAGCTAAAGTGATATGTCATCATGTGAGCGCAAAGTCAAAAGGATACGGGTTCGTACAATTTGAATTGGAAAGTGAGGCCACCAAGGCCCTTGAAAAAATGGATGGCCAGGTGAAGTTACTATCTAGTTCATTTATGAAAATAATACAAGGTTTAATGGTACTATATATAAACTGCTGGTTAAGTAGTGTGATCTATATGTAGTTTGTTGTTGAGTTTTTTCTTTTTACTTCCTTTGCTGGACAAGTTTAATGTTGAGTTGTTTGTTGCAGTTACTTGATGGCAGAAACATTCGCATTAGTTATGCTAAAAAGGGATTAAGATTAACAAGGTAATGATAATTTATATCTGTAAGTGTGTAATATCTGGCATCTCCTTTGTTTATTTGGATTATTGTTGATAACTTGGTATATATGCTAGGAAAAGAATTTTCAATATTAAGCAAACCCTTTGTATCCTCGTTACAATTTTTTATTTTCTCCTAAAAAATAAATTGTGATCAGGTCTCCCTAATTGATTTACAGAATTATTTTTATTCATTTATTGACAGTTTATATAATAACAGGAGTTGGAATTTACGTGATTGATCGTGACATTTGTATGCATCGCATACTGGAAACTATTGCTCGCATACAGGGTCACTTTCCAATTTTAAGGACAGGGAAGATGCAGAGGTGAACCTCAGAGAAACATGGCCCTACTTTTGAATTCCAAACCGATGCCTCGGTTTCAAAATACTATGTACATTTGAAAATATTTACAGTTCTAAAATACTTTGTACATTTTGCCAAAATCACGTGACTTCCTCTTTTCAAAATTAGAAGAGACTTGAAAGGATTGAGTTGAACTTGATTCGTGAACAAGCATATGAGTTAGACGGGGTATCAGGGAGAAGAAGTCATGTGACTTCCTTATGACCTTCATGATCTAATAAAAGTGAGAAGTTTCTAAATGTACACAGGATTTTAGAACGGAGGGAGAATTATGAAAAGCTTATATAGGGTAAAGCATTCGAAGACTACCCACAATGAACTATAAACTCTTCGAATATGGCAGGACAGTGACATACCTTTGCATTCTTCAAAATATATCTTCTAATCAAGCTGATTGGTGGCATCCCATCTTTATGGCGAACTTAGCAAGCCGTTCAGCTGCGATGTTTCCTTCCCGGTAAATGTGGGAGGTATGAGTCTCCAAGAACGTGCCCAAAACTACACGAATGTTGTCCAAAGTTTTTCCCAAATAGACCAAGGGGTAAGCTGAGGCTTAAAATGTTGTAGGCCTTATCTGTTAGGGTCCGTTTGGTTGGGCTTAAAAGAATTCACTTCTTCTTGTAGTGCCAAAATTCATAATTTTATAAAAAGCCCTCACTTTTTATTGAAATTATAGATTTTGCCATTGGAAGAAGCTGAAGTGACTTCTTTTGCAAAAGAAGCTGGAACAAGAATCCAGCTTCTTTTTGGGCAACCAAACGAACCTTTAATATTATTTTCAAAGGCTGTCAAGATTTTTTAGGTGAAAGAAAATATTCCATCCGTTCTAAAATATTATGTACATTTAAGAAAATTATTATTTTTATTGGACCATAAAACCC
Organism: Houttuynia cordata; assembly: GCA_039654745.1. Taxonomy (NCBI): domain Eukaryota; kingdom Viridiplantae; phylum Streptophyta; class Magnoliopsida; order Piperales; family Saururaceae; genus Houttuynia; species Houttuynia cordata. Next base: position 24,859,820 of record CM077507.1, on the reverse strand, counting down.
ACAAGGAATTCACATGGTTTTCTCCGTTATATCCCGTCCAACTCATATGATCGTTCATGAACAAAGTTTTAGTAAATCCTTCCAAGTCTCCTCTAATTTTGGCAAGAGAAAGTCACGTGATTTAGTAAAATGCACACGGAATTTTGAAATAATAATATTTCTAAATGTATATAGTATTTTGGAATGGAGGAACTAGTATCTTGTAAAGATTTGAAAAAAGACGGTTCACGTGGTTGGATTTGTTCCCTCGTAAATGTAACTCATTTTAAAATACAGACAGGCTTCATTGCACGGACGGAGATCTATACAAGTGTACTGCCATTATTAGTCCACAGCCTCGGCCGGCCCGTGGCCTGCGAGCGCACTAGCAATGCGCGGCCCCAATGCGATCGCTTGCGGGAGCGGCTACCATTTTCTGCTGTATATTGGCGAGCCCATATAAAATCCGCTCGCGGCTTTCCCCGATTCTCGTCTCCCCAGTTCCCTTTTGAATCTCTCTCTGCAAAAGCAAAACCCTAATTTGCTCGCTTCCGGTATCCACAGATTTGGCCCCGTCGCCAGCCCTTCGAAGATGTCGAGCGCTCTAGACATGTCGCTCGACGATCTTATCAAGAACAACAAGAAGTCCTCCGGGAACAGTTCCAGGGGAAGAGGAGGAGGGCGCGGCTCTGGCCCCGGCCCTGCTCGCCGGATCCCGAATCGCGGGGCCAATCGCGCAAATCCGTACTCCCTCGACAAGGTTTTTCCCATTCTCTAGCCTTTGGTCTCTCGTTTCCAGCTTTGATTTCGTCTCTGGAGCTTGGTTCTAAATCTTCTTATTCCGGTGGAGCAGCCTGTTCAAGCGCCCGATTCGACGTGGCAACACGACATGTATACGGATCAGATGGCGGCGGGGTTTTCGGCGCCGCCGGGTGGAAGGGCTTCGGCTATTGAGACTGGAACTAAGCTCTACATCTCCAATCTTGAATATGGTGTCTCGAACGAGGACATCAAGGTTCGTTACTCTACTTAACTGGCAAGATGAAGGGCAGTGGATAAAAATATACTCGCTCTGTGCCTCAATAATTGTCTTCATTGGAAATAAAAAAATGAGCTAATTGGATTTCCAATGCAGACAATTAACTTAGGTCGGAGCGGGTATTTTTTACTATCTGAGTAAAGATATATAAGCTTTACTTAGTACTTGCGACAAAGCTTGAATATTGTCAATATTTATGTTTTTTGTTGAATATGGTTAGTGTTTCATTCTTCGGTGGATGGAATATTTGAATATGGTGCCACTGAAGAATCGAAGGCAATTTTCTTTCTCCTGCTGTTGTGGGAAGAGGAATACTAGGTACATGTAGCAATGGGATTATAGCATAAATTTTGGGGCTTGTCCATATAAGGTCTTCCGTGTTCCACAAGTTTTTTGCTTTGGTAGTTTCAACAAATTTTTTTCCTGCCTTGTGATGTGATTCACTTTTTAGTATGGACAGTGCCTGTTGGGAAAAGGCGCTATTTGATTACTATTATGACTATGGGCAGTGCTGCAGTGATGATGTATGCTTCTTCTGACACCTCTTGTATGAGAGGGCCTTCTATGTTGGCACCTCTTTGAGCATAGAAAGCATCTATCTGAGCCAAAGTTTTTTTATTATCAAACATTTTGGAGACGAGGGCTAAATTTGATTTGTATTCTTGACCGACTCTTAAATTATAGTGATTGTAGCAGCCAAATCTATGTTGCCTTAGTCATCTTGTCCTAAAAAATGTATCATCTTGCCAATTATACGCAGTCATATTTTATCGTTATAACATCTAAACAAATTGTCCCAGTGTTTGTTCTCTTCTGTGAGTTTTGACATGATTAAGAGTGGCCATGAAATATCCAATATAAACCATTGTTGGTACTTTTTACATTATATATTTAATGTGATTAATGTGAGAATGTGATAATGTGATTTTTGTGATATCTTATGTCATAATCTTTTTGGTAGTTTATGCCCTAATTAGTATATAGTGGAAATTGCTAGTCTTTTTTGCATGATGTGAGCATCTGTGTATGAAAAAAATGACTCTGGATGGTTCCCTTTAATTTGTAATGTATGTGTGGTCATGCAGGAACTTTTTTCAGAGGTTGGCGACTTGAAGCGATACTCAATCCACTACGATAGGAGTGGTAGATCAAAGGTGGGTGTAACATTTGCTTCTTGTGCAGGTTGTATGGTAAATTCATCTTGCTGCGTGTATTCAATCGTTGTTCTTCCTTTAGGGAACTGCTGAAGTTGTCTTTTCAAGGAGAGGAGATGCTTTAGCAGCTGTTAAAAGGTACAATAATGTGCAACTGGATGGTAAGCCAATGAAGATAGAGATGGTGGGAACAAATATTGTGACCCCTGGTGCTGCGGTTCCAGCTGCTACAAATGGCACATATGGGCATACTGCTAGGAGGTAAATGTTGTTCTTGTTATTCTAGTTAATCAGAGATTTGCTATATACGATTAGTTATTTAATTTGATTGCAAATAACTTCTGTTAGTTTTTTTGCTAAAACAAATGGAGTGGGTATATATGTATATATATTGTTTTTAGTGTAGTAAGAACGTGGCTGTTTGTTGTAGAAAATATAAAAATGGAGGGACTATCATGGTTTGAGCAGCTGCAGCAGTCGCATGTGAATGTCGACTGCATCTTCTGCATGCAGTGACAGCATGTTCATGCGATAATAATATGTGTTGAAGATGGTAGTATTTCCAATATAGAAAAGAAGGATTGCATTGCCGGTTGACAGCAGTTTTTTGGTTCCTACTGTTTTGTCATAGCTTGCAAAACCACCACAATGTTGAGCTATTGTATAATAGTATCTTGCAGTCCATATTAGATTCGTTAAACTAGGTTCTTTGTGGGGGCCTCATGGAAGTTTTTATATTGCAATATTTTCAACTTTTGTTATAGTATTGTAGCTCAATGAGATGAAGAGTAGGAAATAAATTGTCTACGCTCACAGGTGACAGTTTTCAACAGCATGTATCCGCTTATAACTCCAACTGTTTCATTCAGATGAGGATTTTAATGTTTTGTGGTGCGTACACTTATTTTTAGTAGATTATTAAATTAGAGAGTGGCATATACTTTAATTATGCATGTTACTGATAAAGAAGCTGCAATCCGGATATAAATGCAGTAGAAGTTTGATTAGGCTCATGCTTTAAAACTAATCTTAACCTTGTGGTTGATGTGATTTTTTCCATTGTAACTATGAGACTATTTTGGTTCTTAATTTAGCCAAATCTACAAAAAATATTGCCATTTTTTTATATATTTTTATGAAAACATTGCTTTGTTTCCATAGTTTTGCTGCTTCTGAGGTTGAAATAAATGTTGTTCTCTTTTTTTTTCTACTTGTTCTGGTTGATTCTGACATTTAAAGTTATCAGCTACCGCATCTCCTTATTGACCTGCACATGGAGAGTTTATATTAATGTTGTCACTCTGGCTTGACATTTTGGCATAGTCTCAGAGTTTCTATAAGTGCTCATGGGCTCCCATGAACATATTTTGATACAATCAGTGATTTCTTTTTATATAAAAAATTAAGTGGTGTTTATGTGGAAGGCTGATGGGTATGTTATGCTGAGAATTTCATGAAAAAGTGCATAAGTTGTTTAGTTTTCTTCTGGGCTCGGTGGACAAGGTCTGGATGCCTTCTCGCTTTAGCCCTAATATAAATAGGGATTTGGGTTATTAAAAAGAAGAGATTTGAAAATAGGAATTACAGTTCTTATTGTAAATTGTGATAGTCTTACACATGGGTACCTGTATGTTCTGATATATAATTAAGGTGAGAATGCTTATTAAAAATAAGTAATAGGTTATCTATTTTGATGGTTCTATATGCAATTATTAAGAATTATGCTGCTTTCAAAAGTATCATAGTTTTGGGTTCCTGTAGGTTGAATCGTTGTGGGGCCTTCGATTTTTTATACAGCTATAAGCTATAGAGGACCCTCGTTATATGCATATGCTTTTGTGTATTATTGCATGGACTCTTGCGTTGGTTGAAAGTAAGTAAATAGATTATGATCAGATATTGGAGTCTAAAGGTTACTTTTATGCCTGACGAAATTGGGAAAATAGAGCCATGAGTGATGATGTAATCACGCATTTGTTAGTTGCTTGGGTTAAACTTGAATATACTAACCAGATTTGAGCCTGTGTTAATGTATCTACTGTAGTGAAATTACAATTCTGACATATGTTATAAATATTTTATACATATATTCTTTCCTTCTTTTATGTACCTTAAAAATATTTGGTATGAATATACTTCTCTCATTGTTGCTCTTGTTTTTTTTGTTCTTCAAATACTATTTTTTTTTGAAAAACTGCTTGATGGTGGGTTGTAGCTTTGGCTGGTTATTATTGGAAATAACTGGGCACAATTTTATCGAATAGTTTTGTAATATATGATATTTTGTGTTTTAAAGGAGTTCATTTCCTATTCTCCTTTTGTGGATGGCAAATTTTTGTAATAGTTTTACTTCCATATTGTTCATTTGTTGATGATTTGTTTATTGAACAGTGGAGGCCAGGGAATCCAAGGTGCTGCCGGACGGCCTCGAGGCGGAGGTGGTGGTGGTCGAGGACGGGGAAGAGGAGGTGGACGTGGTGGGAGAAGAGGTGGAGGCCGTACTGAGCCAGTTTCTGTAGAGGACTTGGATAAGGATCTGGACAAGTATCATTCAGAAGCTATGCAAACCAATTGAAACAATGGCATGGAGGAACCCCGGCAGTGTTTTGTGCTGTTAATTTATGTTATTACTTTGAGATATGTCATCTCCGTCTGTTTTATTAATTTCAGTGAGGGGGCAGCTGTTTACACACTCGGGAAAACAGTAGACCCATAGAGTAGTTTACTGATTCACTAGCATTTGTGGGTTTGAAGCACGTACAATTGTCGCACTGTTATTTAATATGTACTGTTCTGGGAGCATAGACAGCTTAGGCGTAAATTTGCTTTCAGTATTCTACTCTTTATGTATCTACCAGATGGCCCTGAAGCAGAGACGACTTCGTCAATTCTGAACAATACTAGAGGAATTAGTCAGTGGCACATCTTGAAGGTTGCTTGAGCTAGTTATTCTTCCAAGACAGGAGGTGAGAAATGTCGTCTTCTATTTCTGTTTTGACCCCTGCCTATAAATATATGATTGTTTTTAGCTACATATCTCATTTAATCTGGGTGTACATGTATGTAGAAAACTTTGCCGAGTCCTGCAGTAGGTTAATGTTTTACTTTTTTTTACTTGCAGAAAATGTAGCTTCTAGTTCTATAATTTTTCTGTTTGATCAAAATTGTTATTTAAAGCTTTGTAATTCTTTCCTTTCCCACTTGTGGGCGTTTGAGAGTTGTTGATTATTGATGCAGGCTGCTTTTTTGCAGAAATGATATAACTCTGAATACCAGCTTTTCATTAACAGCTGTGTAAGTGGATGTGTTCCGATTTATCATGTTAGGAAGTCGACCAAACTATTTCTTTTCACAAATAGTTTCATGCTTTTGGAATAGGGCTGGCAACATCTGCTTATGCAAGTGTGAGCGGGATGCGCTGTGACCCAAATCAAATACTACGCTCATTTCTCCTTACAGGTCGTGTCTGCCAAAAAATATCCATCATGTCGTTTGACGTTAACCTTTGAATATATTCAATCGACAGGCCTAAAATTTTCAGTGAAGAAATTTGGACTGCCGAACAGACAGGCCTATAATGTTGGTGAGTTAAAAATTAAACTTCTATGAAAGACTTAAGGGACCATATGTGGACTACACTGACTCTGGGCTTTTAGAGTTCCCACCCACGAAGGTGGGACCAAATGGTTATAGGCAGCGTGAGCCTCTAATTTGTCCGTTCGGACTTTTTAAAGTGAAAGTTGATGGCTCACTTTCACCTGGTTGGGTCCAAGGATGCTTATGGATAATTGGTGGATCCAACTTCCGATACTGATCCCGCTGTTGGAGCTACTTTTGCCCCACAGACGTGTAGTCCCCCTCTCGTTACTTTTAGGGGTCACCGTTTGGATCATCCACCTGATAGATTTTTGGGATAATCCATTAACCAGTTGAAACACTGAAGGGGTGTTTGGAACGTAAAAAATCAGAAACATCTGGATTTTTAGGATAATTCACTAATTTTTTACTATCCAAAAGGCTCCTGAAGTGTTTAAGCTTGTTAACTGGTGGATTATCTTAAAATTTCAGGTGCATTTTTGAGAGAGAATGTTTCTGATTTTTCACGATCCAAACGGCCATTAATGGAGGCAATTAGCAAAAACAGTGTACCAAAAGATACTGTTCTCTAATAATTCTCTAGCCAGGAGGCAGAAGATGGCAACAACGGCAGCTTGGGAGGCCTCTGCAATGAAAGTGGAAAGCCTAAGCTCTTATTGTGGACCACACATCTCAATAAAATTAGCTAATTATGTGTCTATCTCAATCAAAAGTGTCCGGAGGGCGTAGTATGGAGATATGCTTGCATGGTACCGTTCTACTTCAGGGGCAGGCTGTCATTTGTACATTGGATTGTGTCAACAATTCAGTGAGTTATGAATCATGGACAGCAGTCATTTGAGTAACCAACATGCGCATAACTTTTTTTTCCCGCTAAACTCATGACTTTGTTTTGTATAGAGCACAAAAAAGACCAATTTAGGCTTACTACTGTTATGGGTTCTTGGGTCTCCTCAAATTCTCCCAAGTGGAAATTAGTAGCCTCATGACAGAACCAAAAATAGATATGATACATGACCAAATGAAATTCCAACAGGACGATGGCCAGTACCATGGGTAGAGCAACCGGAAAAATAGGCTTATCACATGACGTGGATAGCGACCGACCTGCAACATTGGATAATCACAGCTAAATATCAGGTTAAGCATCTCTTGCATTGGGAGAACAAAAACAAAGCATTCTAGCAAATATGTAAACCACGGCATAAAAAAACAGACACACCAGGAAGAGGACTGCTCGTGTCCTGCCTTCCTGATCGAGTTTAAAATAGTTCAAAAGCTGAAAGCAATCAACAGACACCTGGCATTACCTAATAACAAACACTTGCTTGGCCTCCAAAACTATAAAAGTCACAAGGCAAAAAAATCATGACAAACAAGTCATTTGTGTGAACCAATTCAGCAAGGTTTTCAGTCTGTTAAATTATGCAAGATTCTCGTTTTCTGATTCACATCACAGCTACAACCAGTTGAAACAGGTAGAAAGTTGTGAACAGATTTTTGTCAAGGTAGCCCTCCTGACCAATCACACTTACACTTACCTACCCACCCTCACCATCTTAGATTAGCTTCAATCTTTAATATCAATTTTCATCCTAATGGGTTATTATTCCATCAGCAACACCAGGTTCTAACTTTTGATAAAGAAATACCAGCTAAAAAGAAATAACTCACAGGAAACAGCAAGTCCAATGCACCCCAGGCCGCATGGCGAACAGCTCGTGTTGGATACATTGGACCACCTGGTGATGTGAAACTATATAGGCATGCTTTCAGCCGTGTGCTTGTAGTCATCCTTAACTCTAGTCCTACATAAAATACCAAGGAAAATAATCCCAACGGTCTTTATAAGTGAAGCAGCCAGGTGAAAATTTTGATATGAAAGCTACCATGTTAGAGGTTATGATTACCCTGGAGGGCTCTCATCTGAGACAGGTAATGGAGCAACACAGGCTCAACCTTCAACTTCTGAAGCTGTAATAAAAAAATAGAAACATATATAAACTCCAAAGTTCTCAATCAGAGGAAAAGGTCAACTATCTAGAAGGTTCAAATGGATATTCAAGAGGAAGCAGTACCTGATCTGCAAGCTCTATAACCAATATATCAGCAGGGCCACCAAAAAACAATGCATTATGGAAATTGGGATATTGCTTTAAAAAACTTCCCAAACTGTCAACTGCATTCAGAGATAAATCACATATCTAAATAGAAGTAGATATGGTTCCTTAATAAAAAAAAAATGCTGCGGATAGATAACGCTCACCTAAATCGTAGAATAAAATGAACCTGGAAAGTAGAAGAAATAAATCTCTCTGAGCCTGAGTGTACATTAAAAAATATGTCAATAACTAAAAACCAAAAGGTGATTTAGACTCGATTGTAAAGAAATATTTTAACGAAGGAATAGGAGCAAGGGATTAACCTGCACAGCTATCTTCTTTGAGCGTTCAGGGACCAGGGCAACATCTTCAAGAAGATACTGGTACAACAAGAAATCATGTTGAACAATCTCATGAGAAGGTACAGAACAAAACCAATGTCAAAAAGTTCCATTTACAAGAAAAAAATATACATAGACATATATGAGTTCCTTACACGAAATAAAGAAAAGAAATGCCTCGTATTTGTTTGGATGTCCAGCCTGAAAGAAGCATTTTAACGAATAAATCTATCACCTTTCTAACTTTGTTTAACTTCATTTTGGCAATACATAGTATCTATATTATCTTCTTTTTAATTTGCTCAAGGTGAACAAATAAGAAGGAATGTAAATAAAAACAAGCAATGTGTCACCCTAAAAAGGAGTTACTTTTGAAACAATTAATACGAAATAACTATTCTCACAAGTCTAGGTGACCTAACCATACCAGAAAACGTTGGAAGCACCTTGAACAAGGGCAGATGCATAGCGAAGAAGCACTTCTGTGTTATCAAGAGGAACCTCAAATAACTGCAAAATGGAATCAGCCATATTATCGTCATATATTAAAAGATAACCATTTTCAGGGGTAAGCTTCTGAATGGATACTATTAATTCGCTAATTGAGAAAATTTTGCAGATTTGCCTTGTAACTTTTAAGGGTTCTGGCTGTCAAAAGACCATTCATAAGATCTCTCCAAACTAATAAACACAACACACTTGAGCAATTATGTCAAAAACATGTTTCATAAAGTCATACCCATTTATGGAAAAGGAGGGCAAATATATGAGATGCAAATGATTGGCTCCAGAGTTGAACGATCAAATCAATAACAGGTTGACCATGTTCTGGCATCTGAATATAGTGATCAGCAAGTACATCGTAAAAGCAAACGCAGTTCTCAATTACATCCTTCTCTGCATGCTCGGTCTTCGTCAGAATTACGTCTGTTCCACATATAGTTTGACTATAATTAACACTTAGTAGGACAATTGGATTAACACAAAAGATGAACCCTGAGAACTATAAACCGTCGTACGTAACATGGAAAAACCAACTGATACATCATGAAGACAGGGCTAGTTACACACAATTAGCACCTATTCTACAGAACACCTTTTCTGCTAATTATCCCACAACACACTTCACAATTTAAACATGATATGCAGAACAAAGAGTAGAAACTAGTTTGGGGAATTGTTTCCCAATTTCCCCTAATTAATTGACAATAGGATCAGTTTAAAAATTGAGACACAACAACGGTGGCACAAATTTGATTTAAGAATACTAATTTACAGATCTTAGACTAAATTGTTTAGAGTGGAGTTCCAACAAATAAGCTCCGAAAATCAGTCTTACCTCTAGCTCGATCATCAATTTCTAAAGCAATATCTGCGAAGAGTTCTTGCAGCAAGTTCAAGCGCTGAGACGGAGAGCTTGACGCCTACATAAAATTAACAAACGCAACACCAATCAGGTTTCATGTCTCTCCAAATCAACTAGTTCCAAATAATAACACTCGGACAACTAATCCTACATCAATTATACGCTCATATACCCCATATCTCAACGAGATCGTCACAGCGCCATAATTTACAACGACAGCAGGGGAAGTTACAGACGAAATGATCAAATTAAACAAAATGGCAGGATACCTTCTGGAGTTTTCTCTCGATCTCCTGAGAGAGGGCGGCGAGGTAGGCAGAGCTGGTAGGCAAGGCCGGATTTGGCATCTTTCGAAGCGCATTTGGCGGAGAACCAATTTCCGACAATCAACTAGCAGGGAGAGACGGAGCGAGAGATGACAAGGATCACAGGAGAAGAAGCGCAAACTTGCAAACAGGAGGCGCGAAAAGGTCGGCAAGCGAAGACGTGGCTCGGACAGGACAGGTGTACCGGTCGGATGATGGTCTTATACTGCGTAGCCCCTACGACATTTCTTCTTTCTACTTCCTTTGTTTAGGCAATTAGCAAGGGGGAAAAGATACAAAGGGATAAATGTGTGTGATTATTGGTAGTTAGCCCTCCTTTTCATGAAAGTTATTTTTCTTCTTTTTTCCATCACTCAAACCTTCATTTGGATGGTGGAAAGAAACACGTCAAAGTTGGAGATGATGCATTATCACACATTTTGCATGCTTCGCTTTTGGTACAACACAGGTTGCATGCTCAGTTTTGACATTTTGATGTGATATAACCAGTGCTCTCTAAAATGTTCATTTTGGTTTCTAATGTGGGTGGACACATATTTTTGGACGGATGGAGTGTTGGCAGAGAGGAGAAATTATTGAGTGTGCTCGGGGCATTCCACGTAGGTTTAGCGCCTGCACAATAAAACCCCCACACGCAAGAACTCCGTGGGGACAGTTTCTGGCATCTAGTATAGACGGATTTTATTGGCCAGGCACAAAGCTATGTGGCACACCTGACGCACTAAAAGATTGGAGGTGTCCCGGTCAGGCCCAGATACAATGAAATAGGTACCTACTCTGTAAATGGGCCGAATCGGAGGCAGAGCCCGCGTCAGATTTGGAGCCCATTTAGACAAGATACAAGAGAGAGCCGATTCGCCGGAGTCGGAGACACAGCGTCGAGATCTCAGCGCCGGAGCCGGGAAAAATTTGAGGAAGAAGAAAAGAAGGGCTTTGGTGAGCTCCATTGCAGCGATGGCGAAGTTCGATCCATGGCCGGTATTTTTTAGGCGGGAATGGAAGAGGAATTGGCCCTTCCTCGTCGGCTTCGCCGTCACCGGCGCCATCGTCACCAAATTCTCCCTCGGCCTCACCGGTCCCATTCTAACCCCTCCTCCTTTTCTTCTTCTTATCTAACTGATTCTCCTGTTTCTATTTTTTCTTCTAATTGATTGATTTTTAGTTTCATATTTCTGTTCCTTCGATTATTGCAGAGGAGGATGCCAAAAACTCCCCCTTTGTGCAGCGCCATAAGAGGTAAGCCCATCATTGTCCTAAAATCTAGAGCCTTGGATTCCTGTTTTTTTTCTTTGTTTTTTTTTCTCATGGTGATAATCGGTGAATGGTAGGACTCTCAATAATCATTATGTTGTTTGGTCATTGTGGATTGAAGATGGTTTAAACATAGCTGATTAATGTGCTTTAACTATGCATTTGAATCACTTCTATAGCTATGTATGCAATTTGTCAAAATTGATTAGTTGGCTTGACTTGGATGGATTTAGGGTTATAATCGGTAACGAAGTCTAGTTGAAATAGAGAACATATCTGCTTTGTGTTTTTATTGATTTATAAAGCGGATGTCAAACGTAAATTTTCTTCAATATTACGGAGGGAATTAAGAGTCTAGTTGTGTGATATGATCAGTACCTAGTTTTCATATGCCATCGGAGTTTTCCATTCAAAAGCTCTAATGACTTTCCATTCGGTGGAAATTTTGGAAGAAATCTTGGAATTGATTTTCTTGCATGATTTATTTTATGTCTGCCACATAGCAAGTATCTTAGTGAAGTCTACAGTATATAAAAAAAATTTGTCCTCTTAGCAAGTGAACAGCTAACAGAGAGATGTGCCACTTCTTATCTCCAATAGTGGTAGTATTTTTATTTTAGAAATCTGTATGCTTTTCTAATAGTGGTAGTATTTTAAATGTACAGAAAGCATTAAAGTCTGAAAGCTAATTAGTGTTTATATCAGAAAACTCTGGTTTGAATCTTACTTCTGTGTTTTCAGGTAACTATTTAATACTCGAAGTTGGTATGGCGAACATTTGCTTTCTTCTCTTGTGGAGCTCTTATTGGGGCATCACTACGTTTGAGTATGGCTTAATACCTGATTGTCATTTGCATTAAATAAATTTAAAAAATTTGTAGCGTCTTCTCTAATATGGTCTCTAGACTTCCAAAATTACCGTCTGTGGACATTTTTTTGTATTTCTCTTTTCAGTGGCCAACAGAGGATTGAAGCAAACATTTTTGACATTTCCCAGCATTTGCATTGTTTCTTGCTTATTATGATCTCACTTTTGCACGTTGGTCATATAAAACAGTGGCTTTATTTATCGTATGCAACTTTTGTGGATCAACCGGGTAATTAAGCATTCGTAACTTTTGTTTCCCACTTTTGATGGAGGTATATGAGAGTTGAAAGTAAATTTGGCTTGTTACGAAACACGTTATCGTATACTAAAAACATTAAAAGGTGAAGACTCGTTCCACGACACTCTCCTGGACAACTGTTACCTTTGCTATGACTAGTCCTTTCCTCGAGCTTGGTTTCTTAGGGATATGCAGGATAACTGGACACTGCAAAGGTAACAGTTGTTTGTGACCTGGTGGCGGAGTGGCGCAGATAGAGATCTCTGGCTAAATTAAGTTAAAATAGCTAATTTTAGAACGTTTCAAGTCCTGGAAACCTAGCAATTAGCCATATAAAAGCCTTAACTAAACATTGGCTAATGTTAAGACTCGTAATTACTTCTCATCAACATCCCAGGCACTCAGCAACGTGTATTTTGTCATCTGCCAATATGGCTGGCCTCACGTTGAAGAAATGGGTGAATTCTATTAAACTGCATTGAGATCAAACAAAGAGACATGTGTCAACCTACTCCAGCAAGGTACCCAGATCGCTAGTAATAGGACATGTAATAGGACATATCTACCGTCAAGCCAATCAAGTGGCAGACCAACTTGCCAAATTTGCTTTGGACAAGTTTTCTTGCACATGGGTACGGGCTCCTCCACCAGAGATATCACCCTTTTTGGCTGCTGATGAATATGCATGTACTTTCCCTCCGAAAGTTAGGAGATAGATTTCTCCTTAATGCCAAAAGAAAAAATGTATCAAAAGAAAAAAAGAAAAGAAAATGGAAACTCCATTGGAGTCTGGAGACTACAAGCTTGTACCCTTATTTTTGGCTTGCAAATTCTTCCAGAATAACTCTCCATCATTGATATAGTCGGGAACATCCCTTTCAACAAGATTTGACAAAATTTCTAAAAACCTGACCAAGTTGTTAGTCAAAATTGTGATCCTAATAGACTCCTGAAGTTTGATCCTACTCCAATTTCCTCACTTCCTCTAGAAAGCAAGTTTCTCGCTGTTACTTTTTCCAACCAATATAAGTAATTGTCTGAGTGAGCTAAAAAGAAGATGACAGCTTACTCCAGTAACTAAACCATCATATATTGATGGCAAATGGAAACCTTATAACACTTGCGCAAAGCTAAAAGAAGGCTTTTATTTATATTGAATAGAAGCTCCAACAATGTGAGAGCCAAAATTTGGACAAAGTTTTTTTAACTTGAAATGCCACATCCTCATCTACACACCGCATGCTCAGATGCTCTACTATCATTATTCCTCACAGTTCACACATCCCTCATTTTTTCTTTGCAATGCCAAGTCTCTGTCGGAAATCCTCTTCCATAAGAGGAAGACCTTCTCGCAATGTGACCCTTGGCTCCCATCCCAGCAATTCCTTTGCCTTGGTAATATCTGGTTTTCTTTGACGAGGATCATCAGGAGTGTTCTCCACGGTTTTCAAAGTAACCGTGGGATCAATCAACTGCGTGTAAACACGATATTAGTTCTTACTTTGGGTCATTGAGAAAACCATTTACTTCACTTCTAATATATACTGCATTTTCATAACAATCACAACCACGAAGATTAAATCTAAATGAGAGAGAGATTCACCTCCTTTACCGCCTCAGCAAGCTCCATCATGGTAAACTCACCTAAAATAGAAGCATCATCATTTAAAGATCCCTCAGTTCAATTATACACGAAAAACATACCTCCAATGACCAAATAATAAAAAAAAAACAGCAAACCTGGATTCCCAATGTTAATAGGACCAGTATGATCTCCCTCCATGAGGCGAATGAGGCCATCAACCTTCAAATTGTTAATGAGATGTCAGAAAAAAGACAAATAAGAAGAGTGCTGTAGTTGAGTCTGTATTCCTTGGTTATCGAACAGAAGAGGAACCTACAACATACCATGTCTGAAACATAACAGAAACTTCGAGTTTGAGTTCCTGGAGCTTGAACTGTCAAGGCTTCTCCTCTGCATGAAAAGTGGTAGACCACAAAAAGTAAGCATCTAGAAAAGACAATGAAATAGAAATCCACATCAGAGTAAGGAAAGATGTGTAAGAAATTACCTAAGTGCTTGTGCAATGAAGTTGCTGACAACACGCCCATCATCAATATTCATTCGGGGTCCATAAGTATTAAAAATTCTAGCGATCCGAATTTCTGTAGGAATGATGGAAATTAATGATACTTCTTACGTAGCAAATCAGTTTTGGAGTTAACATCTTTGTACGAAAAAAAAAAGACAAAGTCAATATACCTATGCCATGTTGTCTGTGATAATCAAACATCAATGTTTCAGCGACCCGCTTTCCCTCATCGTAGCAGCTTCTGACTCCTGCTCCCATATCAGATGATAGCAAATAAGCAAAAATTCACTTCTCTAGTGCTTATTATATTCAACCTGATTAGATAAAAACAAGATGCACAAATTTTTACCTATTGGGTTAACATTGCCCCAGTACTCCTCTTTCTGAGGATGTTCAAGGGGATCACCATATACTTCTGAAGTTGATGTGAGCAAAATTCTGTGGCAGCAAAAGAATTTTTTTTTAAAAGATGTACAGAATTCCTTAATACCAAATCCAATCTATAATAAGATATAGGTTGAGTTGCATACCTCGCTCCTACTCGCTTTGCAAGACCCAACATGTTCAATGTGCCAATCACATTTGTCTTTATAGTCTGTCATTTACATAATGTTGAGTTGTATCAAGTATAAATACATGCTACACACAAATCAACCAACCAGATCTAGGTAAGAGATAGTACCTTCACAGGATTATATTTGTAAAAGATTGGAGATGCAGGACAAGCAAGGTGATATATCTGATCAACCTCAACCAGTAGTGTCTCTGTCACATCTGTTGAATGAAAATTTCATTTAAGTTATGTACGTGAGCCAATATGAGGTGCCATACTTACATACTCCCTCTGTTCGGAAATAGAGGGAGGATTTGATTAAAAATTTTGTTCTACTTTACTCTTCCCATTTGAGGATTCTCACGTAACTGGAGATGTAGAGTTTGGTTATGACACCAGCATACAAACAGATCATTTCGTGCCTACTACGTGCATAAGAAGAATTTGCTTCAAAACATTTTACGCTTTAAAGTTCCATCCTAATGCTGAAGAGGATAATTATTGATGGACATGAAAGTACATAACAACATGCTACATGAAAAAAAAAATCGTTTTTAACATTTTATGCCTCATAGTTCCATCCTAATGCTGAAGAGGATAAATATTGATGGAAATAAGAAGTATATAACAAAACATTGCTAAATAAAAAACTGAACATTCTGATAGATAGATTCCATATAAACACAAAAGATAAGTGGGGAGATACCATGCCGAATGAGTTCAAATCTTGGATGTCCAATCCATTTTTTGAGGTTGTCCTTCGAACCAGTAAAATAATTATCCGCCACAATGACCTAAGCAATAGTAAGTAATTACGTTAGAAACAAATGCAGATGCTAGACACCAAAGGCCCTAATATAATTTGGACAATCCGAACCAGGAGAAAGGGTCTCATTAATTGTCACTAAGCTTAGTAACACCTCAGCACCCAGAAATATTGGGTTGGAGAACATTGAAGGATTTTTTTTAAATAAGAAATAGCTGATAAGTGAAACAGTGAAGGAGAAAAACTAGATAAAGGGTTACTCAGAAGTACCTCATTCTTCTCATTTTCCATCAGTCTATCGACGAGGTGAGACCCAATGAAACCAGCCCCTCCGGTAACCAATATCCGCATGTTAGCCTGCCACCTCGAGGACAAAACTACAGTTAATCATATAATCCACACTACTTATCGTAGTGAAGTTACAGAAGGGACAGCAAGCATAAGTTGAGGGATGGAGATAATTTTAAGCAGAAGTTTTCAACAGCAGATAAAATAGCTGAGGCAAGATTTCACCTGAAAAAATTTGGAATTCCTCAAAGGGGACGGTGTCGGAGGCCGCTTTGTCACAGCCTCACCATTTGCAGATTCCTTCGCCATTATTAAGATGAACTTCCTAGCAGAATCCCTGAAACTGTACTCCTTATAATGAGATCATGCCACAGCCAATTGAATACACTAAACAGTTGCTTCACGTATTTTCTTATTGATCATTCATAACAAAAAACAATAATGCGAAATCAATAATCCGTAAAGCTAAGAACTGAGGCAAAAAATAGAGAACATTTGATCTGGAACTTCAAAAACGAACAAAAGTTTTGCAAAGATCTAAAACAGAAAAAACCCAACTATGATCTATCCCGCTTCCGGCTGCTCCAAATCTCAACTCAGAAACTGAAACCTCAGCACAGATTTATAACTCGAAAAACCACAAAATCAACGACGAACAAACAACATCGACTACCACCAACAAAAGAAACATTCAATTGGAAGCAATGGTAATGACAGCATCTTTTGAACAGACAACTACACCTACCAATTCCGATCTGGATCTACAACACAACGAATGCAAGATTGCCACCCAATTACCTTCAACTTGGATTTGTAAACAGCGAGGAAATGCAGCAAGAAGCTTGAGAATAGATTTCTGACCTGATTTCCGATAAATCAGGAACGGTCCGGCGTTGGTCCACCAGTGCCAGCCTATATGTAATGGACTAAAAGATTTGCCTGGCGTGCTGAGTGGGCTAATCAGTATTTGTATATATCTCCCGCTTTTTTAACATGGCAGTCCGATGAAAGCCAATTAAAATGAGACCCATAGGCGGGGCTGCTCACTAGCCCAGCCGAGTCGAGTTTTGACTTAGCTGGACTAAGAGCTCGATGGCTCGCAAGTTCTTTTATGTTCATTATACCCAAAAAAATTATTTATTACTTATTTGAAGTGGGCTTCACTAATGATTTTTTTATAACGAGGGGTGTCGAAGTCCTTAGGACCCAACTAGAAGGGGCAACGAAACTGATCTCTTAGAGCACCACATCCCACCGCCAAACCCTTAGGTTTGGCCTACATGTAAGGGATGGGGTGAGATGACCCCCATGGTTCTATACCGTTACCTAAGGTGGGACATTTAAAGTGGGTTAAAGTGGCTAGAAGTTAACTTACTTCCATCACATGACCCCCATCTCAAAATGACCTGACCCCCGTGGCTAAAAATCCTCGGTCCGCCACTGGTTGCATACAAGGCCCACCCATCATACGCAGGGGGTAAATCAGGATATAATCTTGAGTGGGTGGCCAATGGAGTGGGAGTTCGAGCTTAAAACCTCCACTCAAGGGAAGCGTGTTCTATCCATCACACAAACACCCGTTGGTCAACTTTACTAATGTTGTCTCATAATATCAAATCCTAGGTCAATCCAGTTTCACTCGTGGTCCAACCAAACTTGCCAATCTGCCATCAATCAGGGTCGATGATTGACCCAATTTTCTATGCGCTTTGGGACAGTTTGGTTGTGAACAGTTACTACATAACACAATAAACAAAAAAATATAGAGAAAATAAACACATGGAAGACCAATACCTCATTTGATTATTGGCTAAGAACAAGCTTTTGTAAACTTTCAAATATATTATAAATATTGTATAATGTACCATGGTCCTTTTAACTCTTTGTCATTTATGAGTGAGATAATAACCTTGGAATCCCTTTAAATATAAATCTTTTGAATAGTGGGATATGAAACTAAATGAATGCGCATATTGGGATATCTAAGTTCGAGTCTCTGGAAAAACCATTTTTTTTTGAGTCATTAATAGAATTTTTATCTTAGGCCCACATTGATTATTTGATTGAACTAGGATTGGTAGAAATTTCATTTTTATTTTATTTTTTGGAAGGAAAATAAAAAATATCTATGCTGGGAGATTTATTTAGTCCCATATAGGATAGATACATCATTGTCATAGGGAATATATATATATATTATATATATATATATTATATATATATATATATATATATATATATATATATATATATATATGATATATGAGATAAGTTTACATGAGATCGTTCTCATATAAGGAGCAATGAGGCCAATCTTTATTGCCGTTAGATTCTGATCGGAGGGTGGATATCAAATCAGTGGGTAGGTGAGTGTGTCCACATCAAGGAGTGGGTTAGATCATTATGGATATTTGTAGCCGTTAGATCAAGATCCAATGGCTATTATTCAAAGTGGCCTCATATAAGCAATATGAGAGCGATCTCATTTAAACTTTTCCCTATATATATATATATATATATATATATATATTAGTGTGGAGACTCTCCTCAAACGAAGATGTACACATTCATGGGTGCATACACATGCGCGCGTACGTGCGTGGCGTGGGCGAATGGGCGCATTGCGGCGCTTTAGTGGTGCACTTTGCAGTTCGCATACAGAGCATTTGATTAAACGACCAATTATTTTTTGAGCTTAGGAGGCGTTGATTATGATCAAATGGTGAGACGAATAATTGGGTGGACAATGGGTGCGTTTGTTTACTGATTCTCTGAAAAAAATCAGGCTGATTCGGCCTGATTGTTCTGATACGTGTTTGTTTACTGATTTTAGTGATAGGAGGTGCTGATGGTGATAGGTGAGAAAAATCACCTATTTTCACCTATCACCTGATAGGGTGTTTGGTTATTGATTTGCTCAATTTTCACTCCTGACGGTGAAAACTGAAAAAAATCAGCAAATCACCCCTGAAAGAGGTGATTTTGCTGATTCTCATTCGAATGAGCATTAGCCTGAAATTTTTTTTTCCGTCACCTCCACCATCGCCACTTGCCCATGGCCGGCACCACCCACCTGCCACTGCCCACCATCATCGCCACCCACCGTCTACCACCATCGTCGGCCACCGCCCGTCGCCGGCCATCACCCACCCACCCGCTATCGTCGTCAGCCACCACTCACCATCAGCCGCCGACCACTCACCGCTATCGTCGCTGGCCACCGCCCACCGCCCACCATCACCGCACCACCTACCACTACCACCACCCACTACCAGCCAACGCCGCTGACCACCACCCGCCCGCCAATGCCACCGACCACCACCGCCGCCGACCACCGACCACCACCCACCACCGCCGACCATCGACCACGGCCACCGCCACAGCCCCAATCGCCGCCGCCCACCACTGCTTTCGTCGCCGGCCACCGACCACTTGCCGTCGGCCACCATCGCCGCTGACCACCACTGCCGGCGTCGCCGGCCACCCAACCGCCACCCACCGTCGGTCGCCGACCACCACCCCCGCCGTCGCCAGCCACCCGCCGCCACCCACCACCATCGCCGCCCACTTGCCCACGTTCGCCGCCGGCACCACCCACCACCGCCGCCGCCATCCGCCGTCCAAAAAAGAAATTTTTCACCGACTTTGCCAAACACAAATCAGGCCTGATTTTTTTTTTAGGTTCCCAAACGCAAGTCACCAATCAAGAGTTAGGCTGATGGTGAAAGACTGAAAATATAATTAATTTCAGGGTTCCCAAACGGATTTTCCACAATCAGAAAAATCACCTACAAATCACCTTGATTATTTTCTGCCTAATTTTTTTTTTTACAAATCACTGTCAGTTTCCAAACGCACCCAATGAACCATTATACTCGTTCATTTCCCTTTGTGAAAAGGGTGCCCCCATTCATCTCCCTTTGTGAAAGGGTGCTCGTTTGTCTCGTTTTGAGAAAAGGTTCCCATTGGGATCAGTTATATAAATGGATGTCTGAAACAAAAAAAAAAATATATATATATATACAAAATACAGTTCGTTATGGAATTATCTCTCCTTCTTCGCTGATTCTTTTTCTTGAAAGGCAACGATTTTTTTATTCTCTGAGTTCGAGGTCAGACTTGTTGGAGTGCACCGCTTGTCGACCAGTGGTCCATTGTATCTTGGGGGCAGTTTGCCGGAGGAAGCTTGTACACGTAGGGGTGACAATATCTGTTTTGAAGTCAACAATGCCAAATCACTGTGCCTCGGACGATTTCGATTGATCTACAATTTCAGGTTCAATTGCAATATATTTCAACACAGTCGGGTAAAGTATAATCCCTCCCCCTCAATTACTTATTATTCAACACTTTCCCACACCTCTTATGTGTTTTTTTGGTCGTGAGAAAGCAAAACCAGGTAGGTGACGTTGGATCCATTTTTTTCAAATGTGGACAGGCTTTATTAGACAGAGATAGTAATTACAAGCAACACAAGTTTATAATGTTATTATGAATTATCCCGAATTTCCTTCCCCCCCTCAATGGAGCTTGGTGGAACTATGGCAACAAATGTCTTTGAAATCTGAAATATGGCAAAAAGAACAAAAAGACAAGAACAAAGGAAACAAAAAAACAAACAAAATGAAAGACTCACGAGCATTTAAGGCATCACGCGTGGATTTACATTAATCACCGTCTTATCTTAGGACCCCTAATCGTGTATAAAAAAAATGGAGAGAATCTAAGTCTTGTCGTGAGAATCAAGTCTGCTATATGAAAAAATGCTTCTTCTCTCGGCTTTATTTTCACGGCCACCTCGGTTGCCGTTATGAAAATGCTACGGGCCTCACATTTCATTTCCTTTCACCACATTAGCACGTCAAATTGGCCATGATAAAAAGCCGGAGGAATAACATTACTCCTACTATATAGCACCACTAAAAAAAAAGCTTCTTCTCCCGCTTTATTTTCACGCCCCCCTAACGTGCCCCACATCCCATTTCTTATCACAACACTAGCACGTGAGGTTGGCCATAATAAAAAAATAAAAAAACGTGAGGAATAGCATTACTCCTGCTATATAGCACCACTAAAAAAAGACCCA
Source organism: Houttuynia cordata (assembly GCA_039654745.1). NCBI lineage: Eukaryota > Viridiplantae > Streptophyta > Magnoliopsida > Piperales > Saururaceae > Houttuynia > Houttuynia cordata. Next base: position 24,838,773 of record CM077507.1, on the reverse strand, counting down.
TAATCATTAATTACCTTCCTAATCACCTCCCGCTTGGTTGCCACACTTCCACACTATAAATACGTACCGTGTGTTAGACTGCTAGTATATATATACAAAGACCAAAGTCAGTCAGTCTTCTTCCCGTCGTCGCCATACTACGACTGTAAAAGACAAGTTACAGAGGTAAAGAGGGAGATAGCTCTCTGTGCTTCTCCTTGTCGTTTCCCCTTCTATCAAATCAGGAAGTTCTTAAATCGTCAAAATCAGGGGCCTGGTCTGTTTTTTCTTACTATTGTTGTTGGTCGACTTGTTCTATCGTTTTTACTTGTTTGAACTGTTAATGGCGGTGCATCTTTAATGGACGTGTTGTGGATGTCGTTTCTGATGTTCATTTCCTTGCATTTGGCCTTCATTGAGGTTTCCTTTGGTTTTTATTGGTTTTCTGTTTTTGGCACCAGCTTTAGCTTTTTTTTTTTTGGTTTCGAACGGTGCTTACGTTGATTTCTGATTATACTGATCTTTGTTTTTGCTTTTTTTATGTGTTTTATTTGATGGTTTTGTTTGATTTGGTTTGGTTATCGAATCTAGCTGGGAGGCCGGAGTTCTTATGGTAGTCTCCTGTTTCCATTCGATGAAAGTTCTCATTTCTACGTTTTTATTTTGATTTACGTGCATTTTCGGTTCTTTGTCTAATGTGTTTTGATTTTCCTTTATCTGTTGGTTTGTGGAGGCAATCAGGGACTGATTCCGGCATTGTTTATTTTTGTTAGGTTTCTGTGAGTTTTGGGTTGGATTGAAATGGATCAGGTAATTGATCATAACACTGCTCTGCCACCTCATATACTACATTTTGTTGTGCTTCAGTGTTTTCATGGTTTCTAATTTTGCATTTTAGTACGAGAAAGTCGAAAAGATTGGAGAAGGAACGTATGGTGTTGTCTACAAGGCTCGTGATCGGGTTACTAATGAGATTATCGCACTGAAGAAGATTCGACTGGAACAGGAAGACGAGGGGGGTCCCTAGCACGGCAATTAGAGAGATCTCTCTTTTGAAGGAAATGCAGCATGGGAACATAGTCAGGTCTAACTTGCAATTTTAGATGTTAAATACATAGTCAGGTCTAACTTGCAATTTTAGATGTTAAATACTCCCTCCCTCCCTTCCAAAATACCTATGTACATTTAGAAATATTTATTGTTCTAAAATACTATGTACATTTTCCAAAATTTGAGGAGACTTGGAAAAAAATTAACTTGAACTTGGTTCATGAACAAGTATATGTGTTGGACAGGATATCAGGGAGAAGAAGTAGTGTGACTTCCTTGTGGGCTTCATGGTCCAATAAAAATGAGAATTTTCTCAAATGTACACAGTATTTTGGAACGAGGAGGGAGCAGTATTTAGTTTGTAGTAATAAACGTTCAATGGATACATGATAATTTATCTTTTTCTTAACAAATGGGATATTGCATATGCTGATATGAATGAACCCTAGTAAGAATGACTTGTTACGCTGTATTATCATACAAATTTTAAGGCATTACAAAATGATAATCCATTATTCTTTTCTCAGAAAGTAAAAGTCAGATGTCTAAGTCACTGAGTTACGTTGGCATTTTGTATAACTAATCCTCACATGTTGTATGCAGGGCTTTCCAACTTAGTTGATTCTTCATCTATAGTTTGACTGTCATCTTCCTGGTCTAGGAACTCCCAAATTTGATTTTGTATCTGTCTGAGTTTTCTGGTCAGATATAGATCCATCCACATAAGGATGCTTAGATTGTCCTTTTATAGTCACTTGAATATTGCTTATCTGCCACAACGGCTATGTCTACTAACAGGACGGGCTTTCCCTTCAGTTGCGAGCCATGTCACATATAGATTGGCTGACTATCAGAGGCATATTAAAGTTCATTCAATATATATACCTGTTTAACAACTCACATTTGTTTCAAGTTCTATTTTCACCTAGACTTATATTTCTATTTAACGCCAATTATCTTGCCTTTTATGTCATTTATACAAAATTCTGATGGGTTTATCATACCAGGTTGCAAGACGTAGTACACAGTGAAAAGCGCTTGTATTTAGTATTTGAATATCTAGAATTAGACCTGAAGAAACATATGGATTCCTGCCCAGAGTTTACAAAAGATACACGTCTAATAAAAGTAGGTGAGATCTTTCCTTCCTTTTGCATGTCAAATTGTACACATCTGTATTTTAGAAAAACAAAAACTAGAGACACGGAATTGAGAAAGTTTATGTCAATGATATGAGCTTCCTCATGAGCATGTTGTACTGGATAGCTATAGAACAAATTTTGATGAGAAACACAGAGTGTATTGTTTGAATCACAAGGTACTTACGATGCTTTTTGGGTTTCCATGCATGTTCTATGTGGATTGACCTTTTTCTTTCAAGTGAGCATGATCATAGCCTTTTCTAATGAAGAGGCTTTAGATAGCTGACGCTAGTAAGAAATAGTTGTTGTGGGACAGGGGGAGTAGTAAACCAATTGTTTAATTATTCATCATTTGTTCCCTTAATAGGAGAGTCGCATACTGCTATATGAGATGAGATATTGACTGGATAGATTGTTGGCTGGGTTAAAGGCTTCTCATTTGTTAACGAAATTCTCTTCTCTCCTTACATCATACTTTTGGGGTCAAAAAATGCTATGTCTTTCAAACAACTCCTCCATTGTATCCACCTATGTGGCACTGACACAGCAGAATAATATCCACCAACTGCATGGCTATTGATTACTTTGTTCTAAAATGGGACAAACTTCTGAATTCCTACATGGCAAATGATGTGCAATATCCTTTTAGTTAGGTCTTTGCTTTTATTTTCTACCATTAGCATTACTTTTTGATGGCGGTAAAGTGCATTACCTATGTTGTCATTGTGCTTCTGAAACGAAGTTTCTTCCAAGTTAAACTCTGCTCCTCCATTTGAATCTGCAAGAAAGTTAAGACAGCTGTTCAACTGGTGATCTGTCAGGTTATGATCTATACAGGTCTTTCAAAAAATGGATATCTTCTTGCAGTTATCATTGTTATTGTTATTTTTTGGTACATCATGAAGTCCACTGTCCTAAACTTGACCCCCAACATGCTACAGGTCCTAGCCTACCGCCACACTAATGGGTGGTCCAGCTTCATGCAGTTATTAGATACTAATTTGTTGTGACTATTTTGGAGAGCCTGTTTAAGCAGTCTTTTCCAAACACTTCCATTGCGCCTAGATTTCTTTTGATAGTGGTTATACTTCAATTATAGTGTATGTTATGATGGTAAGCTTGTATCGTGTAGACATTCCTCTATCAAATTCTTCGGGGGATCGCTTACTGCCATTCTCATAGGATTCTTCACAGAGATTTGAAACCCCAGAATCTGCTAATTGATCGCCGCACAAATGCACTAAAGCTTGCGGACTTTGGACTTGCTAGGGCATTTGGTATTCCAGTCAGGACTTTTACTCATGAGGTATTTCTTTTTTCCAGTTCCTGAATTTTCATGTATAATTTTGTATTGTATATTACTCATTAGGTTATTCCATACATGTATATATCAGGATTAACTATGGTCTTGTGTGTCAAACTCCAAAACATCAAGGTTTTTAAGTCATGATTTATATCTTCTATTTCATGTTGTTGTCCATGCTTTATTTCTATGCTCTGCGGCTTGTACAAGTAAAAGAAAAGTCGTCGTTAAATATTGGTTGCATAGATTCAGTGTTATGTGACATTTCTCTTATATTTAATATAATGATACACATTTTAAAGAATAATAATTAGACTTATCTGGCCTTAATCTCCAATAATATGTCGTTTTTAACTGTTTACTCACTATCCCTGAATTCCTTGATATGAGATTGGGTTGAGTTTATGAACATACATAAATTAGATACATCTACCAAGTTTTATGGTAATTTTTATTGTCTGATAATTTTTTCCTTCTGAGGCTTTTCCAGGTCGTAACACTTTGGTACAGGGCACCAGAAATTTTACTTGGCTCAATGCATTATTCCACTCCTGTTGATTTGTGGTCTGTTGGATGTATCTTTGCTGAAATGGTGAACCAGCGACCTTTGTTCCCGGGTGATTCTGAGATTGATGAATTGTTCAAGATTTTCAGGTATTTGGTTCAATTCATCATGGCTCAGCTTCCATGATGGGTTTAGGGTTTTGAGGTGGGAGAAGAAGATAATTATTGCATTTAAAGAAAGAAAAGTAATACAATTCTAACAGGCTTAGGGGCCACCAATTATAGTAGATTAATATGCCTTCACTTGAGCGATGGGCCGACTAATCAGAAATCAAAGAGACAATTGAAAGTCTAACGTGGTTAAATTGATATGCGAATGTATATATGACAATTGGAGAGGGTTTGTTACGACCTTTCTAACCTTTGACCCTTCTCTCTCTCTCTCTCTCTCTCTTTCTCTTTACACGTTAATCTTCAGACATATGATCATTTGATTAATTTTCTATTCAAGAGTTTTAGGCACACCAAATGAAAAAACCTGGCCTGGAGTGAGTTCTTTACCTGATTACAAGTCTTCCTTTCCTAAGTGGCCTCCCAAGGTATGATATTAGTTAAGTATATAAACATATTACTTGGTAGTATGGAGTATGGACGCCTATTGATTCTTAAGGCTTCACACATATATGACCGCACTTAATTTGCAGGATTTCGCAACTATGGTCCCAAACCTTGAACCGGCTGGGATTGATCTTCTCTCTGTAAGTTTGGCTTTGGTTAAAAAATGTGCTTAATCTCTATCTGCATTGCTTAAGACCAGGTTACTAATTTATGCATCAGTACATAAGCAGAGGGGTCTGTGTTTTCATCTGCAATTTCCTAATAATCAATGGTGCTTTTGGAAAAACAAATGTTTGTTTTGTTGTATTCATTTCTACCTTTCAGCATTAAAAAGCTCTGTCTATCCATGTTTTTTCAAATAAGCTGATTTTTTTGTTTACTCTTTTCTTTGTCCCAGAAAATGCTTTGCATGGAACCAAGTAGAAGAATAACAGCCAGAAGAGCTTTGGAACATGAGTACTTCAAGGATCTGGGAGTTGTACCATGATAATTTCTTGCCGCTTCTTTGTATATTGGTAGTGGCAAATATGTCGATGAGTATCAAGTAGCTGTTAGGCTTAAAAAATGGTGAGTGATGTATGGGGTTCTTTATTTCGGGTTACCTTTCTCGCTCCATCCAACTTTCTTTTATGGAACAGATTGGGGTAATCGAAAAAAAAAGAGATTAAAATTGTTTCCTTCATGTTGTGTGGGAAGGATAGAGGAGGTTTTTGAAATCTAAGATCAGTGTTGGAGGTTCGCAATTCACATTGTTATCGAATGTTTGACTCCATTTTTTCGCAATCTTTTAGAATGTGAATGAATGAATTTTATGCAATTTTATTTGTTGACCTTGCTTTGTGGCTCGGGACGGTCGGGGAGAACAGTTTGGTACACTCTTACAGGCCTGGGAACCAGGTCCTTTCTCCAAGGCAATGGGCATCCATTACCCACACGGACATCACATAATCATAATCAAGTAGCGCCACCAAATTAACAATACTTAAACAATACTTTACTGGACCGCATTAACATGCTGGATTATTTCATTTCAATAGCAACTGCTCTATGATCATCTACATCGTGATTATATGATAGAGCATAGCTATGGGGTTCACTCTGATCGTGGTTCTGTCATTTGAAGATGTTACAAAGGATCCTGTTTTAAAGTTTGACTAACTTATCCTTCGGCTACTTTGGTCGGCAAGGTTTTTCTCTAAAAACATCGGCCGATATGGCCAGACCTCTCTACACGAAGCTCAAAAAGCTAGGAAAATTTAGTTTACTTAAATGTACAAAAGCAGGTCCGAGCTTGAGATGCATGAGATACAGCGTTTTGCATGTTAGATGCTTGAGATACAGTAAAAGATAGACTTGCTAAATCTTTTGACAAATATATGTAATCCTCTTGTGCTTTGGGGAATGGAAATGGTTTTCATTTTGACTTGTCACATACTTGTTAGAGTGACTTACAAATATATGTAATCCTCTTGTGCTCCACTGTGTTAGTGGCTTGTGATAAAATACAAACGCCCCATGCTCTCTATTATCAACCTTTTGGAGTTCTAACTCATAGCAAATATCCAAACTTCGCAAAATTATGTCCTTCCCGTTTATCATCTCGTGTTATTTTCTTAAGGTTGGAGAGCTATCATATTGTTTGTGTGTTCTGTTGTCAAAAAAGAAAAAAGAAAAAGTGCGTTCACGCAATCTTGTGCAATCTGAAATCCAAATTTCGATTTTTGCCGTCCAGGTATCAGTTAAGGTGATGCTTAGTTCTGGCTTAACTCCTTGCACTAAAAGTCTACAAGATGGACAAATTAAGTAGCAGTCTAGTGGTTCGGTCTAGTGGTTATGTCCTAACTGACAATCAGTGAAGTGAACTGACGCCCTTGAGAAAATGTAAGTGCCTCATTTTGTACCGTCAGAATGGCTTACCCGCCAAACCAGCAGAACTGAAAGATCTCTACTTGCCTAAACCAGGACAGGCGAAGAATTGTGATCATGTTCATGGTGAAAAGTAAGCCTCATAATTGACAAAAAGGACAAAAACATTTGTATCACATTCATGAGGTCTTGGCCTGCAAAACTTTCATAGCCATCGGATTCTGCATGGAAAGAAGGCGATAGTTGCATTTACTACTCACTAAACACGCAAGGAAAATGAATGCAACATAATTATTACTTGTCTCAGAAACCTGCCCTCAAGCATCAGAAACATGAAGTTCGACAGAAAAGTTGTCATCTCTGTCATCTGGCTTTGGCCTTCCATCCAGGACACCCATGTTGCTGTATATGACAGGCGTATTAACTATTAAAATTGTGATCCGTTGCTATGCTTTATATTTTGCAAATGGAACAAAATAAACGAAGATCACCTCCTAGAGGCTTCAGTAGCTTCACTAGGTAACTCGTCTGAGAGGTAACCGTCTTCTCTCTGATATCTAGTTCTTGTTCCACACAACAACTTGTGTAAAATTGAAGCAAATGCATTAACAACCGGCCTACAAGAAGAAACATACAGTACAAACAGCTTTATTCCTTCTCCAAAAACTAGTGACGGCACAGGAGTGGTCTGTACAGAGAACAACTAATTTATACCTCAAAATGTGGGGGAAGAATGTAGAGAACGAAAATTCTTTATGTGGATCTCCATTCAAGTTAGTCTCAGGGTTCTTTTGAAGATATCGTAGGTAGATCCAGCTTCCATAAGTTCCGAAAATCACAAATGGTAAGTATCTCATGGCTTTTGAAGTGATGCAGCTCAAGAAAACAGATATCAGCACGAGGAGGGATGGCAGCCACTGATTAAGAAATCATGAACCAGTTAGGATAGAAGTTCCAACACTTCCTAAACTTTCATGGGTGAAAAGTACATCAAGAAACAGAGCATTAAATTCTAATCATACACAAACCTGAGCTCTCATCTGGAAGCTTCCTAGTAATGTTATCTCCTGTTCAGGCATAGTTTGCTTTATTCCTACTAAAAGACCAGAGAGTACCCCGTGAAAGCCAGAGAGCCGCATATATCTGCAGAAAAAAGGATTCATTTCGAATAAAGCTTCGCACAAAACAGCATAGAAGCAAAAAAGAAGTATCCATATGAAGTCACAGTAACAACATATGTGGCAGAGTAAATGCATCTTTCCTGTTAAATAGTGGCGATACAGTTCAAAATTTTGTTATCTAAGCCCACCCTTGTGTACAATATTAAAGCTGGTCCATAATTTGTGCATGAGACAAAAGAATAATATGGCAGCATGGATATACTCACAGAATTCCTTCCCTCCTAGTCATATAATAGGCAACAACTGCAGTTAAATACACTCCAGCTAAGGTGAAAGTATTTGCAAATACTATAAATTTCAAGAACTCCCTAGATGTCCATAAGGGCTCGAGTAGCTTTCCACTAACCAGGAGACCAAATATGTTCAAGAGCAACTGCAAAAGGAAAAAAAATATATAAAGCCCTTCAAAATGTTAATGATGTACAGAAATGAACCACATGATATGCTCTCTATAAACTATGAAATGGGCAACAACTATCTTTTCTGATACTTCTAAGGGACAAGTAAAATGTATACCCCAAATAGTGTCTGTTCTATGTACCCTGCAGTAATGATATTCCATGCAAAAGGAATAGTCCTGCACGTAATAAATAGAATAAACTATCGAGAAAACTAAACACAATAAAAAGTAGTAACAATATAGAAAATTGCTGTCGTAGATATGCTAAGAAACAAATTTGTTATTTCCAAATGTTTTTTTATCAGTGATTATTTCTAAATATTAGAAACATCAGCAGAAGACAACAACTCTAATTCATTTAATCTGCCGACTCCTTGCCACTTCAATAAAATAGCCTACTAATGAAAATTCCCATGCCATCGAAATGTTCCCCAAATAAATGTTCTTCTCTCTCATCCTGTTTACATTAAGCAGCTGCTTCTTACATTATACTTTTTTGTTTTTAGTTTAATCACCAAAGTCAGAAATTAGAAAGGAAAAAGACAGCAAGAGAGTATTTGTTGCTCATCTACTTCTGCACACTCGCTATATACTTTTCCATAGAAGATTGCTCATCTGATTTCACGCACACACTATTCTCTTCCATAGAATAGAGGTCAATGCGCTACTCTAGAATGGAATTTACATATTTGTGCATCATACTTGGCAGGAACAAGTGCCACATATTTGAGCGTCCACGGGAATAGAAATATAAGCAGGTGACCGATAAATAGCACTGTTGCTAATCCCTTTGACAACTTCGAAAAGCCGGTAAAGCCTAGCTGAAAACAGAGAAAATGCACGTACTAAATTAGAACCATAACCCTTAATACAGGAGGAATACAGATATCTCCGTTAATACATGATAAGAGAATAGCGCAATGTCTTGATAAACACAAATATTTCCTACCTTAAACTTCAGAGTATAATTGCAAGATATACAAATTTCTCTATCATTTCCATGCTTTGAAGCATTATTCAACCTTGATTAATTGGAAGAGCTAATTTATCCAGGCAGCCAAATAAAGGCAATCACAATGGATTCATAAAAGTTAAACCAATAATACGATTATAACAAACATATTATTACAATTATACGATTATAATAAACGAGTATATGCCTAGAAGTGTTAATACGAACAAAACCATTCCGTAATAACTGATAGAGCTGAAAGAAACCCTGCATGGCAGATTAGTGATCAAATTGGATAGATATTGAAACTTGTTCCTTTCTTCCTTTACACAGTAAGAAGCCACTTGAATACAGAACAGAGACGAGAAGGGGATACTTTAAAAGGGAAGTGCAGGCTTTGCATGTCATTCATAAAAGGCGAGTGAAACATGGACTTACAGAAGAAAGAGACATTCTGTCAGAATCAGAGATCCTTACTCAGGCCTTGATGCTCCAGTGCAGTGAAGGGCGAGAAGGGGGTTTGCAGGATATCTGGTCGAGCAGATTTGGAGGTGATACACGCAGCTTCGGTGTATCTGCGAAGATATGGATGACGAAAACACCCGGTGGCCCCCACATTCATTATTGTCAGCCCACACGTGGCGACAAAACCAGGCCAACCGGCTACAACCGGTTGCATATCTTGCCACGTCAATATGGCGGGAAACTTAACGGTATTAACTGTCACTAACTTCCCTCCAGTGTTTCCATGGCTTCCTCTGCAATGGTTTCTCCATTTCTCTGCCAAAGTTTTGCAACAGCTCAAGGTACAGGTACTCCTCGAAAGCACAGGACTTTGCTATCTGCCGCGCAGTTCTCTTCCCTTTTGGAGCTCAAGCAGTTCCACGCCAACCTTGTCAAGGCGGGCCGGTCCGAATCCGTGCTCTTTTACAGCCGCCTTCTCCATGACCAGTTTCCGGAGCATGCTCTCTTGGTATTTGATAGACTGGAGAATCCAACGCCGTATACGCGCAACTCGGTCATCAAATCCTTCGCACAGAGCGCGACCCCGCAAAAGGCGATTTCTTTCTATGCCGACACCCACGAGAGGGACTTGGTGGTGAATGAATATACCTTCCCTGTCTTGATCAAAGCTTGTTCTCTGCTTCTTGGGATTGAAAAGGGGAGGCATATTCATACCCATGTTTTGAAATTTGGATATGGGTTTGAAATGCATGTGTGCAATGCCCTGATTCATTTATACTCATGTTGTGGAGACTTGGAGAGTGCGCGGAACGTGTTTGATGCGATGCTTATGAGAGATGTCGTGAGTTGGAACGCTATGATTTCTGGATACTCGCTGAATGGGCTCTTCGGGGAGGATCTGAATTGTTTCCGTGAAATGCAGATGGCAGGGCATGAGCCGGATGAGGTTACGGTTGTCAGTGTCCTTACTGCTTGCGCACATGCTGGTGCCGCTGAGTTGGGGAAATGGCTTCATGCTTATATTGAGAAGAGGAAGTTGGATAGTAAGATTAGTGTGAAGACCGCTCTTGTAGATATGTATTCCAAGTGTGGATGTATTGAGAAAGCAATAGAGGTGTTTGAAGAACTGTCCAACAAAAATTTGGTTTGCTGGACTGCTATGATAAATGGACTGGCTATTAATGGACATGGACGGGAGGCAATAGCATTCTTTAACCAAATGGTGGATGCTAACATTCAGCCGGATGCTATTTCTCTAATCAGTGTCCTCTCAGCCTGTAGTCATAGCGGGTTACTGAAGGAGGGGCGACGTCTGTTTGCTGATATGAGGAAAAAGTATGGTGTTCACCCTCAGATGGAGCATTATGGTTGCATGGTGGACTTATTAGGTCGATCGGGTCGCCTTGAAGAAGCCTATCAACTAATTAAAAACATGCCTTTTGTGCCTAATGCTGTCATGTGGCTGACTCTGCTTGGGGCCTGCAAACTTCATAAAAATGTGAAATTGGCGGAGTTGGTGGTGAATGAGATCGTCCAATTGGAACCCCATCACCATGGTGACTATGTGCTATTGTCAAATATATATTCTGCTGCAGGTAGATGGGAAGATGTCGCTGCTGTTAGGAAAACAATGAAGAGGAAAGAAATCAAGAAGATACCTGGATGTAGTTTGATTGAAGTTGACAACAGAGTTCATTCCTTCATTGTTGAGGACAAATTTCATAGGCATTCAAAGGAAGTTCACAAAGTGTTGGTTCAGATGGGAACGCAGTTAAAATTGGCTGGATATGCGCCAGACACTTCTACAGTGTTGCTCAACATGGACAAAGAAGAAAAGGAGAATGCATTTGGTCATCACAGTGAGAAAGTGGCGGTTGCATTTGGGCTTATTAAAACCTCCCCTGGGACTCCATTGCGCATTGTGAAAAATCTACGAGTATGCAGTGACTGTCACTCAGCCTTGAAGCTTCTATCTAAACTCTATGAGCGCAACATTACTGTGAGAGATAGAAACCGCTTTCACCATTTCAGTGGAGGAAATTGTTCATGTGGAGATTACTGGTGACAGGTCACTGTTGATATTTTATTTAAAATTTTCTTGACTTAATAAGTACTTGAGCAGATTTTAGTAATGTCAGGGACTTTGCTAAACATGATTGCAAGCGTGCAACCTTAAATTAGATCATGAGGTTTATGTACTTACTTTTGATCTGCCAGGCCGTCGTACTGGTGTTGTATGGATGTCAGAGCAAGTGAAGGTAGATGTGGCATACACCAAGGTTCTTGAAAGTGAAGTGATCAATGTGGATAGTAGGGCTCATTTAATGGCCTTTGTTTCACTCACCTAGAGAAGGTAAAGGGCTATACTTGGAAGATGGGCCGAGGGCAACCCTGGTTTACGACAAGCTGATTCCAAACTGAAAAATGTGACCAATGACATACAAGTGTTTCAACATGCAGGTAACAGAATTCTTTGTTCCAATTCTTCTTCTTGGGCATGGAGCTTCACCATAGCCATTGAACACTTAGTAATCGAGTTACATTAGATAACTGCATACAAAAGAATGTTATGCTCCAAGAAGAATTTTATGCTCAACTACTTAGCTATGTTGATAGATATTTTATTTTGCAAATAGTGTCATACAAATTGATGTGTCTTGAGGGGTTCTCCCACTGAAGAAGTTCTCTCAATTCCTTTTCAATCTCCTGTGTCTCTTTGATTAAATTCTCCATGCAGAAACCTAGGGTTCCCAAACAAAGAACCAGCGAGCTCTTCACCTCTTCACTGCTATCAAAAGTAGCCATTGTACTCATCAGTTCCTTTGCATGCTGAAGAAATGAAGAAACTAGTTTCTCCATCTCCCCGAGGTCAACGCACAAGCTCTTATGCATGATGGACTTTCCTGCTTTTTGTGACTCGACATCACTAGACTCATTAGCTTTGTCAAATTCCTTCTCTAGTTTGGCCAGGGACTTAATTCCTGCAACCTCTTCAAAGTGTCTTGTTGAAGAACCCATCAGTTTCTGGAACATTTTCAAGTCGCTATCAATTCCTGGAAACATATCCTTCCATGAAACTCCAATACTTGGCGACGCTTGTGCAAGAAGCTCCAAAGACAGAGAACCAAAATACAAAAGGTCCGCCATCTTTGTTATGTTCATCAATATCTTTCTATAACAAGGACTAGGGAAAGGCAAGAACCAGAAATTCGGTTCCATTTCAGCTTCTTCAATGAACTTCCCCATTTCATTAACCTTTCCTCGCAGTGTATCCATATTTCCTCGCCACCCGCCACTGCTGCTAAACAGCTGAACGCTTTCTTGAAGTGACTTGAGAATTTCAGAAAACTTAACCTTCGTCAGACTGGAAGCTCTAACAGGTTGCAAAAGGAGCTCAACAACGATTGAACAAGATAACCCAATGAACGTTTCAGTTATTCTCATGATGGCAAATTCGTTCGGCGTGCCGTAATTTTTCCTACCCATTATGAGAATGGCAGCTATAGCTGCTGATATACCACCAATGGGTCCGTACATTCGGCTACACTTGAGAAAACTAGTGAAAATGAACCATGGGAAGAGAATCAAAAACCTCATTACCATCAGTCTTTCAGGAATGAAACAGCCAAGTACTCCATAGACTGATCCAAGTACAGTGCCTTGGGCTCTAAGATTTGCTCCCCTATATGTTGCTTCTCTCACTGGTGCCATGCCAACGGCAACTGCAAGTCCGGCCCAATACCCATTCCCTTTGCTAAAAAGCATGCCCAGAAGCACCGACAAGCCTAAGATAAGAGAGCACTTGAAAGCTGTCATAAACCTACTCCTGAGTACTCTCATGTGCCCACTTGAGAGGATACTTTCTATGGTTGGTGGTTCTTGCTTATGGAAGTTCACTGTATTTTCTTCAGTGGGGGTAACTAAAGTTTTTACTGGAGAAATTTCAAGGGATGGAATGGTTGTAGTTTCTTTGAGAAGAGATTTCATGCAAAAAAGGAAGAATAATGGTGGTAGGTCTTGATGGGTTAGGAACTGTACTGTAATAGGGTGCAAGGAATTACTGGGTATTTCTTTGTTTGCATCTGTTTTGTGGACATCTGATGATTTGATTGGTCGAGGGTTGGTCGTTATCTGGTCGAGTGTTCGGCTTATGTTGTTTGTTAAGCTAAGGAGAAGTGCTTTGAACTCTTCATCTGCCAGTTGGACTGGAAAAATAGGCATATGACTTAGAGCCAGCTCCATTCCTTTTAAGGGCATCTCCATTGCTTGAAGTCTTTGAGAAGCTGATATCAAATGGAATGAGCTACATCCAATGCGGAGGCTCTCCCATTGTATGCTTGCCTGCCCCGAGTGATGGATGTAATCCATGTTAGTAAAAGATAAAAATGATTGGCATGCAACCAAGTTGCCATTTGAAAAACTCGCTTACTTGCTTGCTCTTGATGGCCTGGAGGAGCTTGTTGCTAGTTTTACCCAAAGATCTCACTTGAGAGACTGAAGCAGCTGCAGAAGTGCCATTCTCAGCATAAAATGCATTTACAGAATACTTGAGCTTCTCCGAGATGATTTCAACACATAACTTGCTCTTTTCTCTCACCTGCATGAAAATGAGCATCAGCTTTCAACTCAACATCCAGAGATTATCATTAAACTGATTGCCAAATGCGTTCTTGAAATTACACATCATCATGAAGTTGGCCTACTCACCTCCCAGCGGGCGAGCCTTGGGTAGGGCACGAGCAAGGCGATGACCGCCGCCGAGGCCCCAAGCATGGCACTGGCCCCCACCTGCAGAGGGAGCATGATCACCTCAGTTCGAGCCCCTTGCATGTAAGTTACTACGTACACTATAACAATCTCGGCCAGGGCAACTCTCTTGGTTATCACATGAGTGGACCCCGGCAGGGCCACAACGAAAGAACTGAGACCCACAGCAATAGCTGCAACTGCCATGTTGAAGCGTGAGGGCCCCACTACACGTAGGGCAAGGATGGCTGGGGCAACGCCCTGGAGGGTCCCAGTGAGTGCACATACTGCACCATGCAATGCCTCACCCAGGGTCGCATCGGTGACAATGAGGATGGCAGTGACATAGGAGAGGGCCGGAAAGGCGATCTGCTTGCCGGCGTGGCTGGGTGTGTAGTACTTGGTGCAGGCCACTATGGCGCAGGCCAGGGTCGTGCGCAGCGCCGAGGCCAGGCGCGAGCACCACACAGCTTGGGCTCTTGCTCTTGATGGGCTTTCTGTTGGTATAGTTGCAGCTGCCGGAGCTAACATGTCCATAATGTATACGGCAAGGTGTTTCCTCTTGGGGAAGAGAGCAAAAAATGATTTGGCAATTCACATCAATGCGTTCAACTTGTTCCGCAAATGAGTCCTTTTATAACCGGGGAGATGCAGTAAAAATAACGTGTTCTCGCCATCGTGCCATTGGGGCCCATTTCATCTAATCTCTTTTTGGTTTTTAATTATTCGTAGAATCTAAGTGCTAGGCTAGCAATGTTATACTCCTTATAAATGGGCGGAAAAAGTGATTATCGATTGATAACCTTTCATTTAAGTTTAACCTGAAGGTCATGTTACATTATCTAGTGGCTATTAATTATGAGCACTCAGTCTGTCATGCATGATAGTTTGCTTAGTCCTTGAGCTGACCAATAAAACAAATTCCGACTTATGGTTATTGCATGATTTCAGTGCTTATGTACAGAATCGGCCGTAAGCTATGCAACTAATAGAACAACCAAGGGCTTAAGAGTTTTTAGATTCCCTTCCATGGACAGGTCATATTAACAGCAAATTTTGGGGATGCGAACAAGATTTCTTCTTCCTGTAGTTTTCAGCCAAAAAGCAGAAAAGCCGAGCCATTTTTTTCTCCATTGAGAGGTTACATTACACAAAGTAGTAAGAGTAAAACAAGGGGATATTCATTTAGAAAACAATCAAAACGGGAGTCTGAGTGGGATTCCATTTGAGATATCCACTTATTTCCCTTGACCCAATTGTACAACGTGATCCTTGAGAATAGGGAAGGGTCAATTTAAGGCATTTGCTTACGCTCTTGTGAACTTACTAGAGTAGTCTGTGCATGTTTGGTTTAAAAGTCAGAACAAGTTGATGATGCGTTAGTTAGGTAAAGGCAGCTTTGTCCATTTTGTTTCGATTTTGCAGCTTTGTCCCTATTATTTGTGTTGCTTTCATGCATTTGTTTACTAATTTATGTAAATCTATATCTCCCTAATGGTGTGATTCCACGCCCACATGATATCTCCATGTCTCTCGCGTTTATTAGAAGGCCACAGCTTCCCACTTTGGATAGGATGACCTAATATCCAACAAATGACTTTTTAGTTCGTCAGCAACCCCTTATCACCAAGTATGGTGCGATCCAATGTAAGAAAGAACATAGTGTTTTCCCGCCACCAGGAATAGGGACTAAAGAGCTGTTATAAAGTTTAAAACATCTGCAGTCCCAACTCCAGTTAACCCGTTTGTTCCCTACTTCATCCCTGGAGAATTATTTAACTAAACAATTCCAACAACGCCAAAAAGAAAAGAGAGAAATCAACTTATAGTTCCATCGCGAACTTATTTTCACGTTGTAAAGTTTTACAAAGGAGTATAGCTGCATTTCATACATAGAACATACAAAAAATTGTCATGCAAATGCTTCATTAACAATTCTGGTTCTTTTAGCTATTTTGGGAGACTTCATTAACAAACGATGTGCAGCTGCATTTGCACAACCTTGCCCAAGGAACTTGATATAATCAGACCTTATTACACGTGAATGTTTGCAATTATACAAAGCTAAATGTAATTGGACCCCCGTAACATCAGCTGGTCGTGGTGCGATTCATAGGCTCATACAGATCACAGATGTATAACAATTGAACGGTAACTTTATGTGGTAAATAGTCAAGAGTGACCATAAGCAATTGTCATGATGGAAATCGGAAAGCCATGACAGGTACATACGAATAGACTAGCGGATGAATAGGAAGATCGGGAGTGGCGTTAGTGGATGAAACTTTGGGTAATTAGGTTACCATCACGATAACTAAAAGGGCCGTTTGGATCGTGAAAAATCCCAAAAATCCATTGTGAAAAATCCACCAACCAGAGATTTTTGGGAGTGGATGTTTTTTATTTTTCACGCCCCAAACGACCCCTAAGTTTTTATGATGGCCAGGCGCATGTTCATCTACATACTGGATCATCTTCTTACCAATGTAGAGAAGTGGGTTGCTTGGTGTGATAACTGAAGCCAGGCGTGTCAAATTTATAAGGTTCCGACATCTTTAAGTTTTCATAAACCTTTTATCTCAAAAAAAAAGGGAAATGATATTTGTACAGCAAATTCTTACACATTTTCCAAATGAGTGGGTTAGCTGATGTGACCCCACATGTCTGTATTTGAAAAACTACGGATCAGATTCATAATTACATGGCTAACTTTGCCCTCTCATGACCAAAAACACAGAAGAGGAGGCGGACTACATCTATTTTTTGTACAGCCCTGAGAGTCAGATAAATTTAATTCATTTTCAAATACAGAAACGCTTCATTGGATGAATCTGTTTCCCACTGGTGCATTGACATTAACAATCCAGAGTACTCCCTCCATCCTATATTAGTAGCCCTATTTAGACTCTGTTTGGTTGCCCAAAAAGAAGCTGGATCTCTTTTCGAAAATCTCCTCAGCCCTAAAGAAGTTACAAGAGCTTCTTTCAATGGCATTTAGTGTAAATTTCAAAAAATGACAAGGGTATTTTTTTAAAAAAAAATTAATGATGAAATTTTTTGTTATCAAATGCCTTTGTCTTTTTTTTAAAAATTACAGTTTTTACCACTATGACCTAAATTCAACCAAATACCACTTTTCTTAAACCTAAATTCATCTAAAGAATTTAGATTTCCTACTCCTAAAAGTGCTAACCAACACAGCTAGTTTTTCAAAATGAAATAATTTTAGCTTCATTTTTTGTCGTCTTAGCTGACAGAGTTACCGTATACAAGTATGATAGATTGATAGTGAACATGGGCACAAAAAGACAAGGCAAACAGAAGCTAATTAAGAAGAAGGACATAATATCTTGAAAAGGCATCAGTACTACGCCTATAAGAGTCCATGTGAATCTCCTATGGAATTACTGTCATCATTCTTTCAAGCTCAAAAGCCAAGTGAGCCACAGACGTGAAACAAATTGACAACTTAGCAACTTAGAACCAAATCCAAGGATTTTGGTACAAAACTATATACGCATGATCAAAGCTCAGCAAACAAATGGTGTTTCTTAGAAAATATGTTACACTATATCTGAAAAAGAGGCAATTATCTCGAAAAGATGCAATTAAAAAGAATAATAAATAAGCTACGAGTAAATCAGCCGGGAACACACCACGGAGGCCTCTCCGCTTCAACGTACAAGTGGAGAGAACTCAATAACAGTGGAAACGCAAAAAGCAAGAGAGTCCAATCAATTCGCCAATCTTGCCGTGCCTGTTAGTGTTAAACTCAGAGGTGGAAGCGGGAGCCGGTGATGGAGTAACAGGCGAGGCGGAAGCCGGAGAGGAGCGCGGAGCAGCCCAAGAAGAGGAATGCGGCGAAGCCTAACGCGACGGAGATGATGGACTGCACGCAGAACCCATTCTCCGCCGTGCACATCTCCCCCGCTCTCAGATTCCGGGCCTCCGCCGTCCCGGCCGCGTTCGCCGTCAGCAGCAGGTATGCAAATCCCTGTCCGTACACAAAATTCCGTGAGTGAGGCCCACTATGAAATCACGAAGAACAAAGCCCAGCAAAGAGCCCATTGGGCTAAACATCAAAGGCCCAGTAAAGAGACCATTGGGCCCACTGCTAGTGTACCTGGTCATGCCCGAAATCGAACCAGAGCTGGAAGGTCTCCGGCAAAGGGGTGGTTCCCCTCAAAATCTCCCAGATTGAGACTCCAATCTCGCACAAGGAATACACCGCTACAATCCCATTCGCCGCAACCACATACCTGTAATTCAATCTCAGCTCGATTTGGGGATGAAGAACAAACTACTAACCATTCTTATTGAATGCGATGGCTAGGACATCCAATTGGGTATGATGGATGGATGGACCTTATACGTGCCCAAGGGGGGGGATTCGTGGCGGGATATAGTGCTCTAAGAGGTTTTACATACGTCAAATTGAGAGTTTAGAGAGGATATAGCGTTGATTTCAGTGAAATTCGATAACTTTGCAGGAATTGAAAGTCTAGTCATTTGCTGAGGACAAGGATGGTGATCGGTGAGAAGCGGGAAAGAGAGAGGACTCGGAATTGGGAATGTTACCTGAAAGAGTCAAAGTGAGTCCATTTAGTGGAGCCGGACTTGAGATTGGTGGCCATGAAGACGGCGGCGGTGAGGGAGAGACAGAAGGCGGCGAAGCGGAAGAGGAGGATGAGCTTGTTGAAGCGGCGGAGCTTCTGGACGGAGACAGTGGACTGAAAGTAAGGGGGCGCCGCCGCGGCCAGGTGCGGGGCTTCGCCGTTGCGCAGGAACTGGGGAGACCGCATTGCGACTAAAAGAACAAAAGAGAGAGGGAGTCATATATGAAGGAGGAGGCGAAGAGGGTTTATTCGGTGGATTTCCAAAAGCGAGGGAGAGGAAGGGGAGGAGGGTCTTCCTCTTTTTCTAAGTGCTCGTGGGAATAGAAGGGATTGGGATCACGAGGGGTTGCAGGGGAACCATGAGATGCTCATGGTGGGAAAGGAAAGAGGGGAAAGTGGAAGAGAAAGCAATGCGAAAACGAAAAAGGATGCAACTAAGCCCACAAGTCCAGTCCAGGAGGACTCTGCTGTTTCTGCTGCTCTCGCTTTATTTATTTTTCAACCCATTGATGTATAAAATAAAAGTTTATATGAGAGATGGCTCATGCATGTCTGCGTGAGCTGTATCACCGGGAGCCGTCGGATGTGCTAGAGGTGGTACGTGTTTCAAATTTACCCGCCCTGTGATTTGGGACCTGTTGTTGGATCAAAATTTGACGGCTCTATGCAATCTTATGTAATTTATTTATATTGACTTCAACCGGAAAGAGGGCAAAATGTCGCACAAAATTTCAAAGTTTTCAGGTGGGCTCTCGCAAGTCGCTACATGGCACTGAAGTATGCAGCAACCCATGTGGGTTTAGGCAATTGATGGGGCAGCCAATTTATTACATGTTTCTAATCTTAATCTAGAAATATTGACCACACCTCAAGAAGCGGATATCCTGAGAATTGAGATCATATGACTTTCTTCCATCAGAGTATGAATACACTGCGCCTTATATGATAGCAAAGATAAATAGGAGTGGTGTATTCATACTCTGATGGAAGAAAGTCATATGAAACTTACGGCAAAATTACGATTCACATTTTAAACTAGGATATTGTGTCTTCAATGAGGATTGCTAGTCTTATGCTTCACTATTACCCGAGGATGATATTTCTTAAATTACGGCCACCATGCTACACTTGATGGCAAAGGGAACACGGTGATACGGAGACTGATTATTGAAAATTTGAGCGCCCCCCCTTTTCATTGACCTGTAAAGTTCCATACTTCTTCAAATCCTTCCTCTAATTCATGTTTCATTGACCTATAATCTTCCCTTCTTTTCTTTCTCGCCACATTCAAAAAGGTAAATAAGACTATGTAGCAAAGAAGAAAGAGAAAATAGCACATTGAAGACGGCATTGCATGTACATGCCATTCACTTGAGTACCAAGACGAAGTATACTTTGCAACTACAAGAGGGGCCCTACGGCTATGTCACATCCGTGAGTAGGAACTTTGGGAAGAAAGTCATTACTGGTGTCATTAGACCGCCGTAGCTGTGGACATCAGGTGGTCCAGCTATGTCTCCCCCATCAAGGAATTCCATGTCGATATTGGTAAAATTGACAAAATATCGATTGACCAAAGAGACAAAGAAGCGATTTTGAATTGTTTGGTGTTGAAACCTCCAAAAACTGATTTAATATGAAATTCCTTGCACTCACAAATAATAACAATAACAAAGTACAAGAATATAAACAATATAATCGAACAATAATTTATTTTATGCATACAAATCAATTAAATACAGGAACACGTACTAATGACATGTGGCCTTTGTGCCAAAAATTATACCGTTCATCGTAGAGAAATAAGAATATGTCGGAGATCACCACCAACCGTTCGTGTATGGATCTCCCTCAGTTTTCTCCTTTGATTGAATCTCCAAGATCAATCCAAGACCAAAAGCCAATTGAGAAAACCAAAGCTCCACACTCAAGAGAGAGAGAGAAAGATGTCCGTTGAGAGATAGAGAATATACACATGAGGAGAGAGATGGTGCATTACTGTTCATGCACACAAACTGAGGCCAAATCGTGGGAGAGGAGGGTGTCCCTCCTTTGCCCATTTTGTTGCTTTTCGGTTACAGATTTGACTCATTCAAATCCCTCTAATTACTCCTCTCCATAATCCCATAATTAGGGGGTAATTCTAATTACTCTCCTAATTATCTCTTTCTCTATATGGTATACTCAAACCAAATAAAGACTCTTTCTATAATGGTTATTAGCATTAGATGTCTCTTCCAATTAGGTATGGACCCACAGGAGCCTAACATCTCATCATGTCCACACACACATGGGAGGGTCGACTCCTCTCAAACAAGACAACTAATATGGGATGAACCTATAACAATGTCTCACATTCCCCACTATGGGTTCTGTGCTTATATTTACGATCCAACAATGACTCATGCACTATGAATATGTTTTACAAATAGATCCGTTGTTAAGGCTTTCGTTAACAGATCAACCAACATCTCAACCGTAGGAAGATGACTCACTGTCAACTTTCCCCGTTGTAGCATGTCAAATATGTAAAAGTAATGCACCTCAATGTGCTTAGCCTGGCACTGATCTCCCCATTACGGAGTGTCGACACAGTTGCCAAATTATCACAATAAATTTGGACAGGAGCATCAGTCCACTGTTCTAGCTGTAACCTGGTGTACTCCGTAGTCTACATGAAAATTCTGTTATGGACTCAATTACAGCTTCTTACTTCTGTTAGGACTAGGATTCCTTATTTAATAATGTTTCCTAGTTAGAATTTATTGCTTCTATTAGGGTTAGGATATTTTTACTCTTTATATATGCAAGGCCTATGGCCAAAATGGGATTATTAGATGACAAATACAGATTAGTTTTATTTGCTCTAGCTTAGCTTTTCTATTTCCCTTTGTTCTTCTCCGTTGTAGACACCGTGTCTACATCATTGGATCAGAGCCATTTCGACCTTGGTTCCCACCCACCCACCCTTACTGTCGCCATGACGGCGACCGTCGGAAGAGTCCTGACCCACCGCCGATGTCCTCTGGACCCTCGTCCGTGACGCCTAAGGCATCGAACTTTCACAACGTTCCAATTACCACCCTCACACAGGAAACTCCTGATCTTACCCAACTGGAAGCAACATTGGAAGCAAAAGTCGATAGCAAACTTACTAATTTGACGACTTCAATCGCGGCAATCCCATAGAATCAGCGGACGGCCGATCGCCGCTTTGAAGAGCTCTTGCATCGCTTGTCGGTGTCGACTCCTCCTTCGAGCTTCGATGCCTCTCCGTCCTTGTTTCCACATCTGGCTTTCTCCACCGGCATGCCAATGCTGCCGCCCAACATGTCACCTTGGCGGGGCCTAGCTTCGTCAGAAACCTTCGCGGCAGACGCAGCTCTGTCCGGGTTCACCACATTAGTCGCCTTTGGTTCATTGGCACCCCTGATTTCTGCCGCACCCTCTCTCCCGACCACTGGCGTCGTGGCCGCCGCCTCCTTGTCGCTGCCATCTCTGTAGGGTCTGTCGGAGACCGTGGAGATGCCCGACCAGTCTCTTGTTGCCATGGTACAGCCTCCACCTTCGATGGCGACGCCAGCCCCTCCTTCCCTCCCCGTCGCCTCCCTCGATCGGCAACACCACCTCGCCCAAGGTGGTGCCTTTCTGCTTCCTTGAGCTTTCCCCCCTTCCGACAAACCTCCTTCGGCCAGATCCCCTCCTCCGGTCCTCCTCCAGCCACCCCCACCGTGGCTCTCGACGGCCCTATCCTCCAGTCTCGCGTCGATGCTCTCCCTTCGAGCGGCGCTTCTGGGAGGTTTCTGTGGCCACCGCCGCACTAGCCGCCACTGCCGTCAACATCGTCACCTCAGTCTTTAGTCGCCGCCCCGGTCGCTACCCCCCTTCCTGTCCTAATTCCTCCACACCAGGGCTCGGGCATGCCTTCCGGGTTTATCCATGCGGGTCCAGACGGACCCGTTATTCCTGGTTCCTGCTCGTGCCCGCAAACCGGCCCTCATTCCTATGCTGACATGCCGAACCAACCTGTTGCCCACTTCCAGCCCGTTCATCAATCGAGTGCCCCACTCCCTCATGTGGGTCCAGTTGTGGTTCCCCCTCTATATGCTCTGGTGCATCCTGGGTTTCAGGCCTCGCAAGCATCTGCTTCTGCTAATGTGGATGATTATTATGCGTCTGATGATGAGTTTCCTGATCATGTTGACTATCATGGACGTGGAGGGTGCAATTGTGGTCGTGGTCATGGACATGTGGACCATCGATATACGGATGCCCTTATTGACCGGGAGGGAACTGTCCATGCTCGGCCAGTACGTGTCACATTTCATGTATTTAATGGACACGACCAAGATGTGTGGATTTCACGTGCCAAACGCTTCTTCCACTTTCATCGGACCCCCACTCATGAGTGTTGTGAGTCTGCTTCCTTTCATATGGATGGGCGTGCTATGCATTAGGTGGACCAGT
The DNA here is from genome assembly GCA_039654745.1 of Houttuynia cordata. Taxonomy (NCBI): domain Eukaryota; kingdom Viridiplantae; phylum Streptophyta; class Magnoliopsida; order Piperales; family Saururaceae; genus Houttuynia; species Houttuynia cordata. Next base: position 24,815,484 of record CM077507.1, on the reverse strand, counting down.
ATTTGGAGCGTCAACCAGATTCTACATGGGACGAGTTTGAGCAGGCCCTTCGTCTACACTTTGGCCATACTACTTATACGAATTATAATAGCCTACTTCCTCTATAACACCCGGAAAAATTAGTAAGTATTTTAAAACCCAAATTTGACCATCTTAATGTTCGATTTGGTCGTGTTTTGCCTTATGGAAATTAAAGTTGGTGAGAAGAGCTTTCCAACGCCACCTATTATGCGCAATTTGGAGTTCGGAGTAAAAAGATATGAGAAATTGAATTTTGATTGAATGTGACAGCGATCGATCGCCTTAAGATGCGATCGATCGGAAAGCTTGAACCGATCGATGCCGTATCAAAACGATCGATCGTAGTTACTGTGATTTGTGAATGTTTTGTTTCGCGTAAAGCGATCGATCGACAGTAATGGCGATCGATCGGCTGTAACGCGGTAGTGTAAAACAACGCATACGACGATCAATCGCCGTATAGCCGATCGATCGCCTTATAGCCGATCGATCGCCGGTTGCGGTTTTGTGATTTCTAGCGTATTTTTGGGGTGGATTTGCTTGGGAAAGATACCAAATCCTAATTGGACTTATTTTGCACGTCTCTAGGAGGATTGTGAAGCCTTCCCATTGGTTGAAAGTGTCAATGATTTGGAAGATTAGTTTAAGAATGGATTCTCCCCCAACTCTATATAAACACTAGAGAATTGGCTTGTGCTAACCCTAGAACGTCCAGAGATTTTTCCCTTCTCCTTCCCACGTTCACCCATCTCTTTGGAGGCTTATTCTTGTGGGAGTTTGCGAGAGCTAGGAGCGGGAGCTTTGGAAGAAGCGGAAGAGACGAGTAACGCATAGAAAGGCGAAATCTTTGGAGGATTAAGTAGGATGGTTTTTTCCCCTCTTCTCTCTTTTGATTATATATGTTTTTGACAAGTGTTTTGATTCAACACCTTAGTTATTGTTTGGATTCTTGCGAGATGAACAAATTGTGTCAATATTTTCTATGCGTAGTGCATCACAAATCATATGTGCATTCATGTTTCACTTCTAGACGGGAATTCGCATCTAAAGTCTAATGCTTTATTAATTTTCCAAAGACTAGAAGTTCTGATATTGTTTGGTTGATGATGATCCACGTTGAATTTGTGACCTTAAGGTGTGTCTTACATTAATTATCTTGTTTGGGGTGTATTAATGTTTACAAACTATGTTATATATATAAGAACACAAGAAAGGAGTGAACTTTAGTAATTCCAGATAATTCTTGGTTCTGTAATTGGTCTAGGAGGGGAGTATATGGTCTGTTATTGATGTATTATTATTTATAATGTGTTACTAAGTAAGATAATCAAGTTTAATGAAGAGTCTTAATCTCGGCTAGAACTGTTTCTGTGCTAATAGTTGGTAGTAAATAATTCATAACTAATTCAAATAAAATCGAAAAAATATAAAATCAGTGGGGTTAGAAACTAGACTCACGAGGGTATTATCAGTAAAAATTTTAGAGGTTAAGTCTTACTGTACAGAGCACAGTAGCCATCGGAAGAGGATTGTTGTGCAGGAGACAGTGAGCTGAATCTGAGAGAAAATACTAAGTATATAAATAACTTCATGTAATATGATATTATAACGATTAATATGTTAATACCAGTAATTAGACTATATACTTATAGAATATCACAGTAAGAATTGGGTTAGATGTAATTCAATTATGAGGGATAATCCTTTGAACAAGTGATTCATAACTATCTATTTTAAAGGCGTTGATGTCGGTTTGATATTCTACTTGGAATTCAAATCATCTAAGAATTCTTTAATTTCTCATCTCTGATATTATATTATAAAAACTCTAATGCGAATGAAGAATTCCTATCTAGGGCTGAGCATGAAAGGTATGTATTAATTGTATGTTACTCCTTGGGTGAGTTGTTATTATTCTAAGTGTTTGGGTTGCCTTGTTATTCTATGTTACTCCAATGAGTGAGTTATGTGTTGACCAAAGACTTTGATACTTCTATCCATACTCCATAAGAGAGTCTATTCTGGTAAGAGATACCTTATGATCTTAGAGTGTTGTGACCTCTATTCCTTTGAGATATTGCTCATATTGATTACATGATTGTTTCTTCCACTGGAGACCTTGCGAGACTCTCCCCATGGTGGTTTCATAGTATGCTCAATTAAGCCATTGCTAGATCTTGCGAGGTCACTTATATTTATGAAATTACGATTCCATACTGCCCGAAGGGAGGCACTATACGTACGTTAGATTGTGGACATTACGGAAGGTCCTCAGTCTCCACCTATCGTGTTCGTAAGCACTGGTGGGGCCAGCATCCTAGACGCATGGCAGGGTTCCAAAGAGAGGACCCCTAGGGTGGTTCTGGTATATTATTTTAGTCACTTGCGAGCGACCAGGTTAGCGAGCAGAAATTGTAACTCCTTTCACTTTAGATGTCTGGAGCCTTTGTTATGATTGTTATCCTCCCTTACTCATATGTATGTTCGGAGCCTTATTGATGTTTTTCCTATACTTGCGAGTTGGAATTGTTGTTGACTAACCTTGCAGGTGTATAGACCTCGGTTAAGTTCAGATGTTGTGGAATGTCTATGACCTTTGTTATTCTTATTCTCTTCATACTGCTTGTTTTAATTCAATGGGTTTTTACATCTTACTGAGTGTTTCTATGAAATACTCATGCATCCTCTGATGCAGGCGCAATTGAAAAGTGAGATCAGGAAGTGCTGTAGTGGAATGGCGGATTGAAGGCACCGAGAAGAGTTTAAAGATTATTTAGTTATTTGTTTTTACTTTTATTGATGCTTATGACATTATTGGCAATTGTGTGCCATAGACTTATAGGTTTATTTTATTTGACTTTCGAAAATGGATTATTATTAAATAAATTCATTTCATAGTATTCATTGATGTCTATTATTGTATTACACTGATTGCGGGCATAATCGGTTACACGTCCTTTTGAGATGATTGTAATCGGTTGGAAAATTGACTGTTCGGTCGCGTGCCCGGGATCTCTACCTCGAATTGTATCTCTTTTGTTGGCTTCCGCACTCCGATTGAGGTATGGGATTTCGGGGCGTGACATCCTCATATTCTCCAGCGTGGGTCAGTTCAGGACTATCAGGATGAGTTAGAGCGATTGGTGAACTGTGTTCAGGGATGGCCTGAGCATACACTTATGGGAGTTTTTGAAGCGGGCTTACGAGCGGATATTAAAAATGAGTTGCAGTCTTTTCCACGAGTATCCTTGACGGAAACGATGCGTATGGCTCGTGTTTGCGAGGAAAAGCTGACTCAGTTGGAGCGTTCTTTCTCTAAGCCTTCTCCTTCTCCTTCCCATCTGCCGCCATCATCTGGATAGCTACGTGCGACTCGTCCACCTGGTAATTCCTCAACTCTTCCTATTACTCGACTCTCTCCTTCGCAGATGGCAGATCGGCGTTCCAGAGGACTATGTTACAATTGTGATGAAAAATATGTCCCTGGCCATCACTGCACTATGCATCGGTTATATATGCTGGATGAGTGTTATGATGCAGATTATGAGGATGACACGTGTGTTGATAATATTGAGGAGGATTTGGCCCCTATTGAGGCTTGTGAGATAGAGATTACTTTGCAGGCCTTTGCTGGTACTTTTACTCCTCGTACTATGCGCGTCAAAGGGTTGATTAAAAAACAACCGGTCTCAACTTTGATTGATAGTGAGAGTACCCACAATTTTGTTAATGACTGTGTTGCTCACCGTATGGGCTATCCTATACAGGACTCTGTGACTTTTGATGTGCTGATTAGTGATGGTAATTGTCTCAAGAGTTCTGGTGTTTGCTCTAAAGTTGATTTGCAGTTATAGGGCCAGTCTTATATTATGGACTTATACTTGTTTCCCACCAAGGGGGCAGATGTGGTTCTCGGTGTTCAGTGGCTTGAGGATTTGGGCCCTGTTTCATGGGATTTCCGCCATATGACCATGGACTTTACTTATGGTGGTAAACCGGTACGTATCACCGGACCGTCTTCAGTCTGCCGAATCTGCAGCAGTACTTTGTCATTATCACTGTCATGGCTACTTGTTGCAGCACCGCCTGGTAGTTGATGTTCTCAAACCTATGACTGTTTCACCAGATTTGGCCACCTTACTTGAGGAGCATCATCCTCTTTTTGAGGAGCCTCATGGACTACCTCCTCCTCATGCATATGATCACCAGATTCCTATCCAGCCGGGTGCTCCTCTGGCCAATGTGCGACCCTATCGCTACCCCCATGCTCAGAAGACTGAGATTGAGCGAGTTGTTTGAGAAATGCATTCATCCGACATTATTCGTCCCAGTCAATCTTCTTATTCCTCTTCAGTCCTCCTTGTTCGCAAGAAGGATGGTTCTTGGCACTTTTGTGTGGATTATAGGGCACTTAATCTTATCACACTTAAGGATAAGTACCCTATTCTAATTATAGAGGAGCTACTTGATGAGTTGGCCGGTGCGCAGTTCTTTTTGAAGTTGGACCTCCATTCAGGTTATCATCAGATCCGTATGCACCCCGATGATATTTCCAAGACAGGGTTCCGCAGACATGACGACCATTACGGGTTTCTTGTCATGCCCTTCGGCCTCACTAATGCCCCTTCTACCTTCCAGTGTTTGATGAATGATATTTTCAGGGCTTATCTACGATGCTTCGTGCTGGTATTTTTTGATGATATTCTCATTTATAGCCCTACATGGGATACCCATTTTGAGCACTTACGGTCTGTCTTCTCTCTCCTACATGAGCATAGTCTCTTCTTAAAACGCTCCAAGTGTTCCTTTGGTTGTCGCCAGATTGAGTATTTGGGGCATATTATTTCTGCCGATGGCGTGGCTACGGATCCCACAAAGATTGTTGTAGTTTGGGATTGGCCTCAACCTTCTACTCCACGGGCATTACGTGGTTTTCTGGGGCTTGCAGGCTATTATCGGCGTTTTATCTCCTCTTATGGCAGTATTGTTGCGCCATTGACTGCTTTGTTGAAAAAAAGGAGCATTTGGTTGGTTTGACACTGCTGAGCGCGCCTTTGAGGCACTCAAAGGAGCGCTTATTTCTGCCCCTGTACTTGTCGTACCGGATTTTGCCAAGACCTTTGTGATTGAATGTGATGCATCTGATGTTGGTCTCGAAGCAGTCCTCATGCAGGATGAGCGTCCTATTGCCTTTTTTAGCAAGGCTTTGTCGGGACAGTCTTTACTTCTATCTACTTATGAGCGTGAGATGCTTGCTATCGTCCATGCAGTGACTAAGTAGCATCCCTACCTCTTAGGTCGTCACTTCATCATACGGACTGATCACCAGCCGCTCAAGTACTTCTTGGATCAGCGAGTGGCTACTCCCGCGCAACAACGTTGGGTCTCAAAATTATTGGGATATGATTATGAGATGGTCTATAAGCGGGATTCCGAGAACTACGTTGCAGTTGCCTTATCGCGCCAGTTCAAGGATTCTTCCCTCCATGCCCTTTCCACTCCTATTTTTCCTTTTCTGGATGAGTTGCGGGCTGCTTATTTGGTGGACTCCGATGTTTCTGATCTTATTTCCCGCCTGTAGGCCGATCCTTCTTCTTCTCTAGGATTTCTTTTGCAGGATGGTCTTGTGTTATGACATGAGCGACTATGGGTGCCTAACTCTGAGCAGTTGCGTAAGCATATTCTTCATTTTTTTCATCCTACTCCAACAGCTGGCCATTAAGGGATTTTTCGTACTTATAAACGGGTCTCTCAAAGTTTTGCATGATGTGGTCTCAAACGTTCCGTACAACTTTTTGTGGCCTAGTGCGATGTTTTTCACCGCGCTAAGATTGATTCTACCACTCCCTCTGGCCTTCTACAACCATTGCCTCTTCCTGAACGGATATGGGAGGACATTAGTATGGATTTTATAGAGCCTACAGTTCAAGGTAAATCAGTTGTGCTTGTGGTGGTTGATCGGCTATCCAAGTACGCACATTTTTCTGCTCTTTCCCATCCCTATACGGCGAAGAGTGTTGCTGAGCTTTTTGTACGTGATATAGCTTGTCTCCATGAGATGCCCAAATCTATTGTTTGTGATCGTGACAAGATGTTTATCTCTTCCTTTTGGCAAGAATACTTCTGTTTGCAGGGCACTACCTTTCGGATGAGTTCTTCTTATCACCCTCAAACGGATGGACAAACTGAGGTGGTTAACCGTTGCCTTGAGTAGTATTTACGATGTTTCGCAGGAGATAAGCCCCGCACTTGGTTATCTTTTCTTCCATGGGCTGAGTGGTCTTATAACACTGCTTTCTATACATCAGCGGGTTATACACCCTTCCAAATTGTTTATGGTCGACCACCACCTACAGTGCTTCACTATGTGCATCTTTGCTCTTCTATCGCAGAGGTAGACACTACACTTCAGACTCGAGAAGAGGTGTTGCGCCTGCTTCGCCTTAACTTGCTAGCCTCACAGAACTGCATGCGCCAAGTTTATGATAAGCGCCATGTCGATCATGAGTTTGAGGTTGGCGATCTTGTCTATCTTCGCCACCAGCCTTATCGACAAACTTCGGTACATAAGCCGAGCAATGAGAAGCTTTCTCATCGCTTCCATGGCCCATATCATATTTTTGAGCGTATTGACCCAGTAGCATATCGCTTACAGTTACCTCCCGAGGCTCAAGTTCATCCTGTATTTCATGTTTCTCGGCTCAGGAAGTTTATGGGTGATCCCTCTGCTCTTTTGCAGCCTGTTTCGCCACCATTGCCACTCGATGAGTCTCGGCCAGTGCCTTATACTATCCTTGAGCGTCGTCGTGTTCATCGTCGAGGGCATGTTATTACTGAAGTTCTCATTGTGTGGTTACACGTGCTCCTGAAGATGCTTCTTGGATGCGCGAGGATGATTTTTTGGAACAATATCCTGGTTGGTGGCCTTGAGGACAAGGCGATGCGGAGCATGGTGGAATGTTATGGACTCAATTACAGCCTCTTACTTCTATTAGGACTAGGATTCCTTATTTAATAATGTTTCCTAGTTAGGATTTACTATTTCTATTAGGATTAGGATATTTTTACTCTTTATATATGTAAGGCCGATTAGTTTTATTTGCTCTAGCTTAGCTTTTCTATTTCCCTTTGTTCTTCTCCGTTGTAGACGTCGTGGCTACATCAAATTCATAAAGGAATACATCTATAACTAAGAAAGTAAAACACATAAAATAAACTAAAACTTCATTGATTCTTGGGTTATGGATTAGGGAAGACCCCTTACATATTTATAGGCTCTTAAGCCATAGTCCTAATTGACATAGGATAGACCATAAGCTATAGTCTTAATTGACATAGGAGTAGGCTAATCCTAATCCTAATCCTAATTATAATTTTAATAGGGTCATAACATTCTACCAACGCTTCCGCATCACCTCGTCCTCGAGGTGCGCTTGTCTTTTTTATAGCGAAGTCAAGAATGTGCGAAAGACTCAACCTCTGGCGAATCCACCAATGCTCCCGTAGACGAGTCACGAAGAATCCACTCATGGAGAAAGCTTCGGATCAAGAAATAGGCCCACACCATAAATGGCCCGTAGACTTTTTTTTTAAAAGAGGGCTGAATCAACCCAAGATGGATAAAAGATGTTGGAATCGGGTGTGAACCAGCCGACAGAGAGACTGTTGAATCAAACCAACTGGTTCAATTTGGACCAAATAGGAGAGGCCCGAGTAATAGATCTTGAACCAAGGATGGACGATCAATATTGAACCAGCCCAAGGGTTACGTTGTTGAATTATCCTGGTCCGATTGTGAACTAACCCAACAAAAACAAAGTTGCTCGATCGTCTTCTCAGACCATTCGGTCCATTCCTCAAAACAGAGAGGGAAAGGACAGGGTGGGGTACGGGGTGGGTGGGCGGTCTGTCGGGGAAGGGAGCTGTGGCCAAAGGGTGATGATGCCGATAGCTTTGATAGCTTGAACGGAGATGACTTCGGCAGAGGTAGAGGTCCAGGCGACGGCGGAAGTGTCAATTTTGAGCATCGAACAGGAGGCGGCTTGATATGCATAAAATATACACATTTATATTCCTTATTTACCTATATGCTAGTGTAGTTTTAATGATAAAACATGAATAAAATGGGTTATTTGTGATTAGGATAGTAATTAGGGGATTAATAATTAATTTATTCTAATTAACTATTTTAGATGCATTAAAGAATCTAAGGAATCATATTTTTATTATGCGTCTAATTTTAGTTTGGTTTTGTTATTGCAGGTTTAAACATGCGGATTACAGATCGACAGCAGAAGAGTGCATTAGACGTGTTTTGAAGTTCCAAAGTGACCCAAGAGCTGATATCACACACATTGAAGATCTAAACCATTGATGAGTCACTTAAGAGAAGACGGGCACACGAAAGTAAAGTACGGACGTGCAGATTTGATCCGGTGGTTGAGATTGCTTTGACGGGTTTTATTTGATTGAAAAAATAGAAAAAAAAAGAGTCCCTGAAATGAACCGGTCCGGTTCAGTGAATAGAAAAAAAAAACAAACCCGAGCCGGAGCTCGGGTGTTTCAGACGAAAAAAAACAGAGCGCTCGAGCTCTCTGCTCGAGCGCTAATGGATTCCGACAAGGGTCGGGAGCTCGAAGGCGGCCCTGGTTTCACGATGTTGCTTTCACGGCGGAGTGATCGACGGCGTGATGGCTCATGGTGAAAACAGAACAGCGACTATGGAGCTTGATAGCAGTCGACAAAGCAGTGAAGTTCACGGCGAATCGGCAGTCACGACAACGGCGAAAGTTCTGGACTTGATGGCAGAGCTCGAATTGGCGACTTAGACGGCATATTTGGAAACGGGACTGAGCCGTGCTCAACTCAGAAACTAAAGAGGAAGGATCGTGCTGAAACAGAGTCATGCTTAAAATTGGATACGATTTGGGTTCATCCATAAAAAAGTCAGATTGGTTTGGGCTCTCTCTCTCTCGAAGTCTATAAAAATAGATTGGGATGTCTAGATGAAGAATAGACTGTTTTTGACGAAAAAAATCAAACTTTGTTTTAGAAGTTGGGCTGATTTTGGGTCGTGTTTTTGGCCGTGAATCAGTAGAAATCGAAGAGGGGGAAGAGAAGAGGAAGAGAAATAGAGGAGAAAGCACTGGTTTTTGCCCGTGAATAGTGCTGTGAACAGTACTCATTTTGCTACAGTGATTTCGGGCTGTTGGGGAAGATGAACAGTGCTCGCGATGAACAGTAAATTGTGAACAGTGTTCCTGCTACAGTACCCGTGAATAGTAATACTGCTACAGTGATTTCTCCAATACAATTTCTTCCAAATCTGATTTTTATTTTTCTCATGAATATAAATAGCTAAATCTTTTGTCAAAGCTAGAGGTGATGTTATTTAGTTGATATTTCTACGTCTATAAAGAAGTGTTTTTATTGCTTATTTGGTTGAATGCGATGATTTGAAATAGTCATAATCTATATAATTATTTGATTTGTCGTTAACGTAAGGTACGGCGAATGCTTATGAATCCCTGTGATTATTTGACTGAGCTTGTTAATGATAAATATTCAATCGATATTTTTATATTAATGGTTATGATGAACGTGAATGAAATATCTTCCGATTAGGTCAAATCATTATTTGAATCTAATTGAGAAATTAAATAGACATAGAAGTATTAATTAAATAATTGATCCTTGAAGCTTTGATATCTCTCATTGATTATCTTTCCTATCTCTAGATAATTTTAATTGATTCTTTAATCGTCATTTTAGTAGTTAATTAAATTACAATCTCTCTACATAATTTCCTGATACAAATCTTAATTTGCTAAGTAGTATTTAGATTAGTTTGGAGTAGAATAGTCCTACATCATTCCCTGTGGTTCGACCTTAGACTTACCGAGTATATATTACAATTTGTCAACCTATTTTGGGGATTGATCACGGCTCCGGCGAAGGCAGAGGCAGCGAAATCGCAGAAGGCGACGTCGGTACCGCGGCCAGCAGATGCAACGGAGTTGTCGGAATCACAGGCGGAGACCCAAGCGGCGGCAGCGATGGAGAAAGCTGTAGCTTTGGCAGAGGTGGCAAATTCGGTGGAGAGGACCACGGCGAGGGCTCCGGTAGCAATTGGGCGACAAGACTGCAAGCACTACGGCGGCGTCGAGAGGCGGAGGTGTGAGCGGAGGGTGACAGTTCCAGCAGCGGGTTCAATGGCAAAAGGCTGCCGACTTTGGTGGAAGCAGAGGCGACGAATGCGGTAGCACTATGGAGAGGGTCTATGTCGGAAGCGGCGGCATAAACTGGGGCAGATGCCGGTATATGTCCGGTGGAAATAGGAGTGGAGGCTCGGATCGGCTTGCAACTTGCTTCGTCAGTGGTCAAGTTGGTCGGGGCTGAGTCTGTCGAGAAGATTTTCGACGGCGCTATGCCTCGCCAAAGCGACATGCCAGACTGCGGTAATAGCGTGCTAGCAGAGAAAGACGGAGGCGAACACAGGTCGGATAGGCATTGAATCTCAGAGGAGGAGCCGACACAGACAGGTGATTTAAGAGCTCCTCAAAGCGGCGATTGGTCGTCTGCTGACGCTCTGCGATCTCCGCGATCGAATTCTTCAAAACGGAAAATTTCTTCTCGAATTTCGCTTCCAATTGGTTAATATAGGAAATCTCAGCATGGGTGGGTTGGGTGGGAGCCGAGGGTCGACTCCTTCGATACCAATGGTGTAAGATCCCTCATCTTGAACCGGTTTATTTTAATATTCTTTATTTGTTATTGCGTGGTTTAAGCGTTTTAAAGTTAAATGTAGTAATTTTTGAAAATAAATGGGTTTATAAAGGTTTTAATCAAACCAATTTCACAATCATGAGTTTCAAATGATTTTGGATCAAACCTGTATTTTTGGGATTTTTTTCAACAATTTTCCGAAAATTAGAGTTTGACGAGACCCCTGCAGGCCCCACCGTCGAAATTAGGTTTTTTGCGATCAAAATTCCCCAGACATTAAAGAAAGTCATTATAAAAAATTTTAGAATTTTTTGGACTTTTCGGATTAAAATAGCCAAATTTCCAATTTTAGCCAAAAACCTTATTTCTACCCCATATTTTACTTAGGTTTACCCCAGCCTTTTTTAATAAAAGGAAAATGTTGTGCCATTTCCCAATTTTGGAATAGGCATGGTTGGGAGATTAGGAACCTTTTCCCCCATTAGGCTTGAAGAGGAAGGGATAAAATGTAAATAGTCTAATCTCTCCTTATTTCTTTAGGGTTTTCTTAAACATTTCTTAATCTTGATTTCTCCATTGTTTCAATCCATTTTGAAAACATAAAAACTACTATTTTATATCTCTCCTCAAGCCCTCATCTTCAAAATCTTGTTTTATGCTTCCAAAGCTCTATTTCTTAGGGTTTTCTTTTGATTTTCAAAGCTAAATTGAGATTAGTAGTGTATTAACATAAAATCGTATTTTTGGAAGGTGTTGGAGGTGATTGAAGGCATGGAATTCCATATCGGCGATATATCGCCGATATATCGATATCGGGCCCCACCCGATAAAACGAGACGGACAAATATCGTTTTTTATTTTTTTTTCAAATATCGCCGATATATCGGTTTTGGACCGATATATCGCTATTTTATAATAAAATAATATTTTTAGAAAAAAAAATTCGAAAAAAAAGTAACTTTCCCACTTGTTTCCCATCCTAATATGCATATTTTAAAATCTATGCTTTGTCTAAATTAGTATAACTCATTTTAGAAGCTAGATTATGAAATTATATGGTAAAAACTAGTTTTTGACTACCGATATTTTTTTACAAATATCTCCGATATATCTCCGATATTTTGTCTCTTAAGCCGACCGATACGATACCGATATCCGATACGGAATTCCATGATTGAAGGTTCATTCTCATCAAGTCAAGGTAATGGGTTCTTGAATCTCATCCTTGTGTGGTAAAAAAATTTCATTTTGAATGATTTTATTGAAAGGGATTTTTGTATGCTTAGTCTCTAATGGTAAGTTTAATATTTGTTAATCTCATGCCTCTATTTTTTAGGGTTATATCCTAGAATGTAATGACCATAAATTTTATATTAATAAAGTGGAATTTTATTGCTCAAAGGGAGTAATTTTGAGTTCTAGAAAACTCATTAAAAATTGAATTTATAAGTTTTTCCGTCAGACCGATCGATCGCTTTTGTATGGCATCGATTGCAGGATGATCGATCGCGTATACGGACCGATCGATCGCCGATAATTTCACGTTTTTTGAGGCAAATCCGTTGGGGAACCTCTTGGGCTGATTTTGGGGGATCTTTGGAGGACGTGTCTTACCTAATTAGTCCTAATCAACGGATTTACATCTTGGTAAGTGTTTCAAACTTGAAAACCCTAATTAATAGCTAATTGACAATCTATTTAAATGGAGAATTAGTTATGGTAAAGAATGAGATTTTTTTTGGGAGATTGTGAACGTGATTGGGATGAGATTATGGCCCTTTCCATGTGAATGAAGGATGCCATATGTCAAGGAAATAAATAGGAATAATTATTTTCAATTAAGATATTTACTTGAAATCGGTTTGGTAACTAAGTGATTTGGTCAAAGATACCTACCAACCAAGGTGTGTATCTGTGAGGATAGATTGATCACGTCCCTAACTAAGAGATTCACCCTTATTTCTTGTGGATCGTGGCCCTTGGATGAGTGTTTGATCAACGGTGGAGGTTTGCCCTAGAGATTTAAACTTTTCCTATTTAAACCCTCCATAAGAGAGACCGGCACCCTTTTCGGTGAGCTTTGGAGAACGTGCCAGCAAGAGGGAAGAGCAACCAACCTCCTCCTTTGTTCGTCCAAGGTGGTGGTGTGTCCGTTGGTAGTTTTCGTGGTGCTTGCACGAAGAAGAAGAGTCTCAAGATCGAGTAGAAACCGATTTACGATTTTTGGGTATCGGTTTCCACAAAGTAGGATAATCTTTTGCCACAATTTATCTTCTTTGATTTTGGTATAATTATAAGTGAATGGTTGCTGATATTTGGCTTATACCACGTTCTTATTGTATGTTATTGTTATATGCTATATCGTTGCATACCTTGTTTAAGGGAGATATCATATTCGGTATGTTGCATGCCTAGTTCTTCGCGTACTAGCTTCTAGTTAGACATCCCCACCTTTTCTATTGTGTAAAGATATAATCTTTAATGCATGAAGATGATGTTGAAGGTCTGTCCAGAATTTATTGTCTCTTTTTAATGATGATTGTGCACTACGTTGGATTAATTGTAACCGTTAACCTAAGGTAAGCATTTATCGGGATGATTCCTTGTGTTACTCCTTTAAATTATAGATAAAAGCTATAATTAAAACTCTGATTTTTAAAAGTCGTAACCTTAAAGTCAGGGTCCAGCATGATAGAATGTTTGTATGTCTAAGTTTAGGTGTCCTAATTATGATTACATAAGACTATCATACTAGAATACATATTAGCAAATCGAGTAATGTATCTAAGTACTTACTATGCTAAATAATGAATTAATTCATACAAAATTTATAAGTCTCTCTATGTCATACCGAATGAGGTCCGACATCATGTCAGTACGTTCCTATTCACAGCAGTGTCCGGGAATACTTAGCACATTTGGTATGAGGTGAGCAATGGATTAAGTGGAGAAAATCACTAATCGGGTTGTGAAATCGTAGCAGAAAATGAATGAAATCAATGAATTTCAAAACCATTTGTGTTCTGTAAAAGTTGTTAAGAAGGTTATGATAATGTCAGAAAGGGTCATTAAGGAATTAATCAAGTTTGTAACATCAGTTAATTAGTATAACTTAAGTTAATTATTCTCGGCCAGGACTGGCCCTGCACCGGCGAACCCTAATCGGAAAATGATAACTAATTGTACAAAAATCTAAAAATTATGCCGTCTGTCAGGTTGTAAACTAGACTCCCAGGGCTATCTGTAATAAAAATTTTAGAGGTTGATTCGCTCTGTACAAGAAGTGGTGATCGTTTGAAGTGGACTATTCTGTTTGGGACAGAACACTGTTTTTGGTTCTAAAAACCCTAAACCGTAATATTACTATTAATTATGGATTAAAACAGTAATTAAAGTACTAATTAAATGTGATAAGACCTCTAGGACCTTTGTAACAGTAATTATAAAAGTTTACTTTTGGGTCTTAGAGCTGAGAACATTTGTCCGTAATTAATTATCCTTTGTGTCTCTTATCTTGAACAATCCTTTGTTCAAGAGGCCTCATTGCTTGATCTGTATTTAATGCCTATGATATGATCTATTATGGGCATGTCATTCTATCGTTTCTGTGTCGGGGATTGTCAACTCTAGGGCTAGGTACGGTGAAGGTGACAGAAGTGATCCTTGGCGAATCTTGTAGCATGTCTCGTTGATGAGTTATTTTGTCGGGTATCAGTTGAGTTCCCAGATTTAATTGTTTCAGGATATTGAACACTCCTTTATGAGTTAATTCGAGTTATGTCCAAACATGGTCTTACACTCCTACGAAGAGTCGAATTTAGAATGTCATGTTTCAAGCCTCTTAATGAGATGGCTCAGATATATTCAGTGTCACTCGGTTGAAATATTTGTTTCTCCGCTAAGAGTCATTTATGAGAACTCTTAGTTGGAATCATAGTATGCTCATGAGCCATAGCTAGACCCATAGTGGTCTCAGATTGATTGAATCTCTGTAGTTCAGCCGATGACGGCAATCGCGTGCGCTTTAGATTGTATGACATTACAGAAGGTCTGCAATCTCCGCCCATTGTGCCCGTAAGCACCGATGGGGCCAGCATCCCTAGACGCATGGCCGGGTTCCTCTGTAGAACCTCTAGGATGTTCTGGTATTGATGTCCATAGGGGAAGTGGACAGAGCTGAGAGCAAAAATTGTTATCTCCAACCCTTGGGATGTTTGGAGCAGATACTCTTGTGACATCTCCTTACTCTCTGTAAGTTTGGAATCTTATATATATATTGATTTTATCCTTCCTTGACCTTTCAGAGTCTCGGATGATGATTGGTTCCTGGTATTTGAATTATTCCTTGACCTTTGAGAGTCTCGGCATAATTGCTGATCCTGAGTCCATTTGTACTTGTCATCAATCTTTGAATCTTTTGCCATTTGAATTATTATTCCATTGTGGGTTTTCTTGTATCCTACTAGGTATTTTCTACGGAATACTCATGCATCCTCTGATGCATGGATTAAGATGGAGCGGAAGTGACCGGCTATTACTTTTGGTGATGTTGGACGCTGAAGTCAGAAGACGAGTTACTTTAATTTATTGTTTATGTTGATGATTGTGGACTTGCGACTTGTGTGCCATTTTATTTTATTTTTTAGTTGTGGAGAATTGTCGAATAATGTAATAATTAAATTAGACTTCTTTTTGTTATTCTATATCATGTGCATGGATATGGTTTAAGTCTTATCGATCCAGTATGACCCAAGCATGTAATTGGGTATGTGATGATTCGAGTATTTGGTTCGTCCCAGATTCCTACCCTTATAACCTTAATTGTATTATCGCTTCCGCGCATATTGGGCTTGTGGAATTTGGGGCGTGACAGCTTGGTATCAGAGCTCAGAAAGACTTAAATAATTATTCACGGTACAAAGATTTAGAATGACTTTGATAAAAGAGTGTGGAACCCTAGAATGAGAGAGGAAGCATAATTGTACCTAATAACTAATTAGTACTTTGCTTTAGGTAATGGCGAGAACGTGTAGCGGTTGGATTTACGAGAAGGATTGTCAGGAGGCAGCTCGGCAGTGGTTGACTGAGCGGAGGTTGCAGAACATTGGTCGTGGAACTGAGGAAGAACCTTTTCTGATCGATATCGAGAAAGAGCCTGATTCTGAGGAAGACCCGGAAAAAGATCCGGAGGAAGACCCAGAAGAAGATCCAGAGGAAGAGCATTTGTTCACTGGTTTCTTGATAAACCAGGAGTTTCAGAAGGTCTTAGATCACCCAGTTTACGTTCGTGCTAAGGATGACCCAGATCTTTTCTATAAGCTGTATCTCAGGTTCAAATCCCTAGGTTATAGGTGGCCTCACATGACTGATTGGGAGATAGACTGGTATGAAGGTCATCTAGTGTTTGCACCTATGCATGTGTCCTTAGCCATTTTAGATGAGTACCTCTGAGATGTGGTGTTCAGGGACTCGATTAGGAAGCTTTAAAAGTGAGTAGGATCTTTAATAACCCTACTTTTCTTCTAGGGATTTAGGTGTAACTTTTAATTGGAATTGAAATAAAATCTCCGTTTTGAATTCAGTATTGCTGTGTTCTTTGCTTGCATTGTTGTTGTTCTTGTGTTGTGGTTTTGACTGTCGCGCTAGTAGTCATGGATTGGAGGAAGAATTAAAATAAAAACCTGGAGGTAAGTTCTAATTCTCCCTCTTTCCTTGACTGTAGATTTTCCGAAATGGCGACAACTGGAGCACGTGGTAGGCGATCGGGTACCGTATTGAATCTCTCTCAGGAAGAAGCCACAAGCCAAAATCTGTCAGATGTGGTAAGGGAGTTGGCAAGGGAACTATGGAATGGCGGAGGCAGTAGCAATACACCCAAAGTGAAGGCGCCTACCCTAGAGCGGCTCAAGAGAGCGGGACCAGCTTTCTCTGGTGATGACAACCCTGAAAAGGCTGAGCGATGGATCGTGGAAGTTGAACGATTGTTCAAGGGTATCATGGTTTTCAAAACCGGACCGGCCGGTCAGACTGTGGAGAACTGGAACCGGCCGGAAAATCGGTTCGGTTCACCCGGTTTACCCCGGTCTGATAAACCGGCCGTTTTTTTTTCAAGCCGGCCGATTAAACCAGTCGGTTTTTCTTAAACCGGACCGGTCACGGTCAGAATTTTTTTTTTTTGAAAAAATCTCTTGTTTGAGGGGGGATTCGAACCCCCCCCCCTCCCCACCTCTAACAGCATGCCTTAACCACCTGGGCTACCTGTTCTCTTGTGTTAATAAGATACCAAATATTTATTTAATATATATTTACCACATATACTTCAAAACTGGGTTAATCCGGTTTGACCGTGGTCAAACCGCGGTCCAACCGGACCGGCCATCCATCCGGGTCGATGGCCGGTCCGGTTTTGAAAACCTTGAAGGGTATGAAGGTTCCGGCAGAGGAACAAGTCGTGTTCGCAACCTATCTCTTCGTTGGTGAGGCCGTATTCTGGTGGGAATCAGCAAAGCGGAATAATTTTGAGGCAGGACAAGAGATCGCGTGGGCAGAATTTAAGGAAGTATTTAATAAGAAATACTTTCCTCCTCATGTACAGCGCAGGAAGGAGAAAGAATTCTTGGACTGGTCCAGGGAAGCATGTCCGTACTTCAGTATGAGACAAAATTTGAACAGCTACAGCAATTCGTGACAAACGCGTGCCCTAATGAGCTAGTGAAGGCGAGGAGATTCGTAGATGGTATGCGCGATGGACTAAGGTCAAAGGTTCTGGTTTCACAACCGACTACCGTGGCTAAAGCAGTGGAGTTGGCCTCTATCCTTGAAGATGATTATAAGAGGACCCAAGAGCGGAAAGGAAGTTCCAACAAGGGTCAGGACGGTAATTTCAAGCGCTCTGGATTCAAGAGATTCGATAACAACGGTCGTTTTGCTACCCGACCGGCGAAGCAACAAAAACAGCAGCAACAGCAGCCGAACCGGAGGAATAATTAGAATCGTGCATTAGTACCCTACCGTCAGCCTCAGCGAAACAACGGGCCAGAAGCTGGAAACAAGTGCATATTCTGTGGATAGCCGCCCCATGCTGGGAAGCCATGTCCACAAGAGTCTCGGAGATGTTACAGTTGTAATGAAGTTGGTCACATTGCGCCTTATTGCCCTAATCGTGACAAGAAGGCAGGAGGGGAGACGAGCAAGAAGGCTCAGGCTCGAGTCTTCGCTCTGACCTCGGCGGACGCCCAAGCTTCGAACGACGTTATCGAAGGTACTCTACTTGTCTTGAATAGATTGGCTAGAGTATTGATAGACCCAGGATCGTCTAGATCTTTTATTTCTGTGGTGTTTGCTACCAGTCTAGAAAGGAAACCTTCTAGACTTGAGCATGATCTCTCCATTTCTACTCCTGTTGGGGACTCAGTGTTAGCAACTGAGTATCTGAAGGATTCTTCTGTGTTGATGGATGATGTTGTGATGCTTGCTGATTTGGTTTTGCTTGAGATGTTTGAATTCGATGTTATACTGGGAATGGACTGGTTGGCTAAATTTGGTGCTACCGTTGATTGTAGTAAAAAGAGGGTATATTTTAGAATTTCGGGAAAGAAAGAATTATTGTTTCAAGGAATTCGTTTAAAGAAAGAAAACCGTCTAATTTCTGCAATGAAAGTTTAGAAATTAGTAGCTAAAGGGTGTAAAGCCTTTTTAGCTACCGTAGTGTCAGAAGAGAAAACTCTCCCAAAAATAGAAGAAATTAAAATAGTAAATGAATTCATCGATGTGTTTCCGGAGGAGTTGCCTGGTTTGCCACCAAGACGGGATGTTGATTTCACCATAGACCTGATGCCGGGAACTGCACCAATATCAAAGGCACCATATCGGATGGCACCTGCGGAATTGAAGGAATTGAAAGAACAACTACAAGAGTTGCTGGATAAACGTCTGATTCGACCTAGTGTATCTCCGTGGGTAGCACCAGTCTTGTTCGTGAAGAAGAAAGAAGGATCCATGAGATTGTGTATAGACTACCGGATGCTAAATCAGGTGACAATAAAGAATAAGTATCCGTTACCGAGGATCGACGACTTATTTGATCAACTGCAGTCAGCAAGAGTGTTCTCGAGGATCGATTTGCGGTCCGGATACCATCAGTTGAGGATTAATGAGGAAGACATCTCCACGACAGCATTCCGAACCAGATACGGACATTATGAGTTTCTGGTGATGCCGTTTGGTCTGACCAATGCCCCTGCAGCATTTATGGATATGATGAACAGAATCTTTAAGGCATTGTTAGACAAGTTCGTGATTGTGTTTGTGGATGATATATTGGTCTACTCAACGAGTCAGGAAGAGCACCGAAGACACTTGGCTCAAGTGTTACAGATTTTACGAGAGAACCAGTTGTATGCTAAATTTAGCAAGTGCAAGTTCTGGTTGGACAAAGTAAACTTCTTGGGCCACATCATATCAAATGACGGAGTTTCGGTGGATCCGACGAAGGTAGAAGCTGTTCTTCACTGGGAACAACCGAAGAGCGTGACTGAGATCAGAAGTTTCTTGGGATTGGCGGGTTATTATCGGAGGTTCATTGAAGGATTCTCCAGTTTAGCTTTGCCAATGACCAAGTTAACAAGGAAGGGAGTGAAATTCAACTGGAACAACGATTGTGAAAAGAGTTTTCAGGAACTGAAGAGAAGATTGACTTCCGCACCGATTCTGAAACTTCCATCAGGATCTGGTGGGTTTGTCATTTATAGCAATGCCTCAAAATGCGGTTTGGGTTGTGTACTGATGGAGAATGGACATGTGGTGGCGTATGCTTCACGAAAACTGAAGATTCATGAGCAGAATTATCCGACTCATGACTTGGAGTTGGCGGCAGTAGTATTCGCCTTAAAGATTTGGAGGCACTATCTATATGGTGAAACTTTCGAGGTATTCACTGATCACAAGAGTCTAAAATACATCTTTTCTCAGAAGGACCTAAATATGAGACAGAGACGGTGGTTGGAATATTTGAAGGACTATGACTTCTCTATCCACTACCATCCAGGTAAGGTGAATGTTGTTGCAGATGCACTAAGCAGGAAGACAGGAATAGTGGCGCATATGATGGTGCAAGAATGGCGAATGATGGAGGATTTGGGAATGTGCAACTTGGAATGGCCAACTACTAAGAGAGCGTCATTTCTAGGAAATATCTCGGTAAGATCGATGATATATGAGAAGGTGCTGGAGGCACAAAAGAATAATCCACAGTTGCAGAAGCTGTTGGAAAAGACAGATTTCACTAAAGGAATTGATGGAAGCATTCTATTTCAAGGAAGTTAGTTGTACCAAAGGATGTGGAGCTGAGACAAGAACTTCTCCATGAGGCGCATCACTCACAGTTTGCGATTCATCCATACCAGGACTTGAAGAGGAACTTCTGGTGGAATGAATGAAGCGAGATATTGGAAGGTTTGTCTCCATTCTGTTGAGGGGTATATGGCAAAGTATACTGATGCACTATTCCATGTTTGTACAATAGTCCTTAAACAAATCAGATGTGTACTCACCACCTCTGTCTATTCTCAGAACTTTAATTTTCCGTCCTAATTGGTTCTCAACCTCAGCCTTAAATTCTTTGAATTTCTCTAAGCATCGGACTTCCTGGATAATAAGTATACATAACCATACCTAGAATAGTCATCTATGAATGTAATAAAATATGTCATACCCCTTTGAGTCTTGATGTTTATAGGCCCACAGATATTTGAATGAATGACCTCTAAAAGGTCTATTGCTTGTTGACCTTTGGGAAAAGGTAGCCTATTCATTTTTCCAGATAAACAATCTTCACACACGCATAAATCATCACCTATTCTAGGTAGTAATCCACTACCTGACGTACGGTGTATTTTCTCGCATTAACATGATAAATGCGTAAATGTCACAATAAAGCAATCATCAACCACACATGCAATATACTCAAAATCAATCATTTTATTAAAATAAGAAAAGTCATTTGAAACATCCAATTTGAATAAACCATCAACTAATGAAGCAGTAAAAACAATGTTATTTTTATGTCCCACAGTTCCCTTGCCACCATTGAATCTAACTTCAAATCCCTTTTGAGTCAGCAAAGGGATTGAAATCAAATTCCTACGAATCGTTGGTGCAAACAAGACATCTGTGAGGACAAGAGTGTTTTCTCCTAAGAGAGGAACACGAACAGAGCCTATCCCCAGCATATCACAATAAGTGTTATTCCTCATGTATATCTTGTGCTCTCCGAGACTAATATCTTTTAACTCAGCAAATGACTCCTTGGTCATGGCCACATGACGAGTTGCAGCCGAGTCAAGCCACCAACCTCTCGTGTTTGTATTCACAATCAGTGCTTCAGAAATCATACATACTATGACCTTTCCACCTCCTTGTTGTTTCTTTTTATCGTTGCCTGGGAGCTATTAGGACAGTTCCTGCTAAAGTGACACATCTAGCTACAAGTAAAGCAAGCTCCCTTCTTTTTGTTATTGGCCTTATCTCCACCCTGGAATTGAGGCTTCTTTCCTTTCCTATTAAAGTTCTTCTTTGAGGTGTCAACGTAAAACCCACCTTTCTTATTGCCAACATGGTAAGCAAGGTTGGCAGAGACATTAGAGACCCTCATATGCTCTCTTCTTTCCTGCTTCAAGTCCAGCTTGGCGGTAAGATCATCGAGTGTGAGTTTCTTATCACTAAGGTTCAATGCCACCACAACTGCTTCCCATGATGGAGGAAAACTAGTGAGTATCGTAAACACTTGGACCCCAAATGAAATTGGATCTCTAAGCATCTTCAGCTCACTAGCGATAATGGACATGTCATTTATATGCTCAAGCACATTCTTGCCTTCCTCCATCCTCATGTTGGTATAGCGACTGTTGAGCAACCTGATATAAGCCTCATGCTCTCCATACCTCCTCTGAATGGCCTCATACATTTCCCTAGCCGTTTTGTGTTTCTCAAAAAGCAACTCAATAGTAGGCTCCATAAAGGTAAGCATTGTGGTCCTTGCTCGTGCATCCTCCAGTTTAAACTTCCCGTACTCTCTCTTTTGAACAATAGTACTACTATCTCTAGAGAGATCAACAACTTGGTCCAGCATGACCCAAGTGATCAAGGAACAGAATGCGACGAATACGCCTCTTCCAGATTACAAAATTTGTGGCATTCAACTTTTCAGTCTTAGCCAATTCATTGGAGACCATACTGGAAGCCATTGCAACTTTTATAAAATCAGCAAGATGAAGATAAAATCTACAATAAGTGAAAACAGGACACAGTGTTAAAGAGCAAAGTTTGAATCACTAAACAACTGACAATATCAGGTAATTATGTGGCACAAATGCTGCTTCAAAACAAATCAGTTTTTCAAATCTTTTCAAGCCGATCGATTGCTTCAAAATAACCGATCGATCGCAAGCAGTCGATCGATCGCGTCAAATGAGCCGATCGATCGCAACCAGCCGCTACAGACTTTGCACAATTACAGTAGATACGATCGATCGTGTTCTTCCGTCGATCGATCACTCAACTTGTAATACAAAGTTCAATCGTGTGCTTGATCGATCGCTCCTAAAGCCGATCGATCACGTCGATTGCTTCACAAAAGCAGAATTTTATCCAATAGATACGATCGATCGCGTTCTCAGTCGATCGATCGTATCTAATACAATTTCGATTTTAACAGTAGATACGATCGATCACTAATAATGTCAATCGATCGTTTCTCTTTGTTAAATGACACTTCCAGTAACTACGATCGATCGCGAATGGCGCCGATCGATCGTTACTGGTCTCGTTTTAAATCTTTAGCGATCGATCGCGTCGAGATTGCCGATCGATCGTCGTAACGAAATTGCGATTTTTTGATTTAATTGCTCTGAATTCCACACAAAAATCAATCAATTTTTTTGTTAGGAATTTTAACACCACAACGGAATTGGGGCTTCAATACCACTGTAGGGTAATCAAGCCATAGCGGAAGCGATTTTGAATCGTCTGTTTGGTTTTGAATCCTCCAAAAAACTGATTTGATATAGAATTCCTTGCACTCACAAATAATAACAATAACATAGTACAAAAATATGAGCAATATAATCGAATAATAATTTATTTCATGCATACAAATCAATTAAATACAGGAACGTATACTACTAACCTGTGGCCTTTGTGCCAAAGATTATACTGTTCGTCGTAGAGAAATAAGAATATGTTGGAGATCACCACCAACCATTCGTGTATGGATCTCCTTGAGTTTTCTCCTTTGATTGAATCTTCAAGATCAATCCAAGATCAAAAGCTAATTGAGAAAACCAAAGCTCTACGCTCAAGAGAGAGAAAGATGTCCGTTGAGAGATAGAGAGCATACACATGAGAGAGATGGTGTTACTGTTCATGCACACAAATCGAGGCCAAATCGTGGGAGAGGAGGGCATCCCCTCCTGAGCCCACGGGAGCCTAACATCTCCTCATGTCCACACATGCATAGGAGGGCCGACTCCTCTCAAATAAGACAACTAATATGGGGCAAACCCATATCAATATCTTACATATATAGTGTAAAAAAATATCGATGGTCGAAAACTAATTTTTACCATATATTTTCACAATCTAACTTCTAAAATGAATTATACTAATTTAGACAAAGCATAGATTTCAAAATATGCATAAAAATGTATATTAGGATGGGAAACAAATAGAAAAATTATTTTTTTCTTTTTAAAAAAAATTGCCAATTTTTTTAAAGCAATTTTTTTTAAAATAGCAATATATCAGTTTCGGCAGCGATATTGCATTCCATGCTCCCCATTCATTCCACATTACAATCTAGCATTGCCTTCAATTGACACTCCGAATGGAAGGTTGTGGAATGGGTTACAAACAGGATAAACGGGCTTTCGGAATCACAGGCAAAAGTTAAGAAAATATCAGACAAGCATAAATTCCATCAACACCCCCTAAGTACTTAATTCTGAAAGCTTAATTATTAATTCGCACAAAAAGAAAAAACCAAACTGTGAACAACGTCATCAACGACATTGACCAATCAAGTCCAATAATTACAAAATATCCTGCTTATGGTGTATAAAGTTAACGATTGTTGAAAAAGAACAAATAAACATAATTGTAAAAACTCCAAATACTACATGAGACTAACAGGTTACACCAACCACTTTCAGCAACCCAGACCCTCCAACTAGGGAGAATCCAAAAGCAGCACACAGGCACTTTGAACCAGCTATTGAACTGGCTAGCGAAAGCTGATCATCTTGTTCGGTGCATATGAGTTTTAAAACATTTCTTGAGACCGCCTTACAATGCGACTCACTTTCTTTTTAAAGTTATCTCTCTGCTCTCTCCACTCTTTCTGCAAAAGAGAGAAAATGGATTTCATCTTTGACGGAAAAAACTTGATTTGCCTTGACTACTTGAGCCATCTCCAAAGTTACACTCAGTTAACAAGTACAATTTGCATAATTAGTAGTGAAATTGTGATTGTACTCGATTAGCCTGCATGGCTTGCACGCTAAGCAGTGTATACTCCTTTTAACAGCTCGACCCCCTTCTTCACCCCCTCTTCTTCTAAACCCCCAGATCACTACACTCGTGAATGCCCTTAGAAGAAAAGGCGGTTGTGACTGCCACCAAAACAAGAAGGGGAGGATGGGGGTGCCGGGCTACACCTTGATTTCAGTTGCTTCAACCTGGCCCACTAAACCCCAGACTCTATTTCTGTCTCAATGGTGACACCGCTGAGCATCAGTCCGAATTGCTAGATTTCCTCTATCACACATTGTTTTTAGTGAGTTACTTGCCTCAGAAAATATGTTGCCAAGAGCTTAATATGCACATACAGCTCACAGATATTGAAGATTAGAACTTCTCTTCTTTCTTTTTTTTGGGGGACAGAATTTGCCACTCATCCAAGTTTTTTAAGATATTGCTATTACAATTATCACATTCACGTCAAAGCAAAAGAAAATTTTGACATTGTACGTGCTCAAGGGCATCATTGGAAGCAGGATACAGTGCTCTCAGAGGCTAGCCACCCTGCCCCTTCTAGTCAGGTGCCAAAGGACTCAAACACCCCTTGTTAACCCAAAAAATGACTGGGTATGATACAATGTTTCTAAAAATCAAGGCTACAAGCAAACACTAAAATCATATAATATCATACCATAAATAAAAAAAGGCAACCAGTAAAACTTACAGCAGCTTCAACATTAGCAGGAGATTCATCATTAGGACTGGAGAGCATGGATATAATGCTCAATACTATACTCTCAACCTGCAAAATTACATCAGTAACATTGATATACGTGATGAAGTTAAAAAAGGGAATAACAGAATCATAACAACAGTAAGGAAGCAACGTATGAATCAGTTTAAATGTAAACAATGAAGTAAAAAATCAAATTCCTTGTAGATGCAGACTTGTTAAACAGAATATTAAGAATCTAACAATTTCCTACAAAAAAAAACGAACGTTTGACAACTCATCAGTTTGCATATCCTTATCTACTGCTAGTGAATGCAAGGTAGCTATATACACATGTATGTGTGTGTGTATTCTGCTTCCCAATTTTCTTTGGTAAGACTTCTGATACACTATTCCTAGAGAATCTGTATCTGACTTCTCGTTAACAACAACAAAGTCAATTACCCTAAATGGTCCTCCGAAATTATTCCGACTGGAACCCACAGAAATTAATTGGAAATCCATATCTTTCGATGAAATTGCCAGACTATAGCGGAGGAAATGGCACCAAATAAGATTCACCACATAAGCCCATGTTACCACTCAATAGCGGAAGGAATGAGGACTATTCAAGAGGACCTGTAGCAGCGTTCTCTGTTATATCTACTCAAATATAAACTCGCCCTAACTGGAATAATATGAAACTCAAACAAACATATCCAATGATATAAAAGCACATGATAACAAAGCAAAAGAGATACTTGCTATCTTGCAGTCAGCTGACAATAACAAGCTAGACATTAAAACTCAAACAAAATCCTTAACAGAAGGATTCTTAATATTGGACATATATCCAGACAAGACAATGTCAAAGCAAGTTTCTCTTAAAACTAAGTTAATGCACACCATCCCATACGATAACTTATTTCAATTCTTTTTCCCTTGTCAGAGAACTTGGCCACAATTATTATCCAATTTTTTCTCCGGAAAGCTCACACACACACACACAAAGGAGTATAACAAAAATTCAAGGCACAAAGCAAGTCGGGGCTTACAGTGTGAACAGGGGTCCAACGCTCACTTGCAAGCTCGTAGCCATTGGGATCATCTCCAGGCGCATGAAGAATGGAGATGCAAACTCTTCCGTCAGGATAAACTGACGTTCAGAAAAATAAAAAACAAAATTATTACGTTAAAAATTATCTTAGATAAGCTGGGAGAAACAATAATAGAAAGCAGCTAAATGAGAAATGGACAAACCATTTGGGTGCCACATCTCTGATGTAAATCTGACTGATGGCGGACTATTGGGATAATTTGGAGGAAAGGTCATAATGGCATTAAAATAGCCTCCATCACTGTAAGCAGGAATTCCAAAGTTAGATACAGTAGACCAACAGGAGTGATGCAGGAGTATAAAAGAAAGGAGCAGAATCCAGAAAGAAATAGAAAGATGTGGGTGACTTAAATATTTGCTAATATTGGCATTTGCTATAGTGTTTTCTTTTCATTAGGCAGGACTTAAATGTTGCTTGATTCGGAAGCTTTAGTATTGAAGGAATTAAATCTGCTTTATTAAGATATTTGCTTCCTAGAAAAATTCCTTCGTAATAAAGAGTTGCCCTCTAGAAGGGTCTCTCATTTTCTATAAACCTGTAGGACTTTGGCCTATAGTTAGAAACGATGGAGTAAATATTCTATTTTTGTATCTCCTATCTGCGTCTGTCTCTTAGTTCTTCTATCCTTCTTTTACTTTGTTCAATCGATACCCAGCAATTGAATAATTTTCATTAAACTAGTGGGATTCCAGAAGTGGGTTGCCCATCACTTGGAATCTAAGTTAAGCGCCTGTTTTTTGGAGCAAGCCTTGAATCAATTGGTAGCTGATACCAAGGATTTTTTCATTCCTGTTGCTCAGCAAAAGTGCCTATCGATTTCCACACAGGTCTCTTTTTTGAACGCACAGAAGACAACTTAATTTAGGCTGTTCTTGTCCATTTTCACCCAACAAATCTTCAAAGCTGATCTCAAGGACCACTCACCGCCACCGGAACACAATTCACGTAAAAATAGTCGTCAAAGCTGAATTACCAATCCCAACCAATACAGCACAAAGAAAAGATCCTACCTTTAAACCACAAAATTTCCATATTCGAAAATCAAACACTTACTATAGCGTATCAGGAGGCCCGATAATGGTAACGCTCCACTCAAAGATGTTAGTATCGTCGACCAGGCCGGCCGAGAATCCGTCGACGGGATTCTTGTTGAGATCTGACAATACACAGATCAATTCATCAAAAATCCAAACTTGACCCCCATCGGCAATAA
Organism: Houttuynia cordata; assembly: GCA_039654745.1. Classification (NCBI taxonomy): domain Eukaryota; kingdom Viridiplantae; phylum Streptophyta; class Magnoliopsida; order Piperales; family Saururaceae; genus Houttuynia; species Houttuynia cordata. The sequence continues at coordinate 24,788,183 of CM077507.1, read as the reverse complement.
AACAATCCTTAAAAACCATAACAACAAACTAAAAACCGAAAATACCAGAAAAAGAAGAAGCAATAACATGGGAGTCATCGGCAGACCTTTAAGCTGTTTCTGGAGGAGAAGGCTAGCTTGCGTGTGGAGAGAAGCCATGAAACAGAGGCCTAAGGAGAATCAGGCGGCCGCTAGATAGAGAGAAAGAGAGACAGTAAAGTAGAGAGACAGGCCTGAGGCGTTTAGCGGAAGACGCCAGCCACCGCCAGACCCTTAGTAACTTCATTTTAGTATTAATGTTAGGGAAAAGTTTAAATTTTAGTATTAATGTTAGGGAAAAGTTTAAATGAGATTGCTCTTATATTGCTTATATGAGGCCACTTTGAATCGTAGCTATTGGATCTTAGTATGACGGCTAATATCCATAATGATCTCACCCACTCCTTAATGTGACACACTCACCTATCCACTGATTTGATATCCACCCTCCAATCGGAATCTAACGGCAATAAAGATTGGCCTCATGCTCCTTATATGAGAATGATCTCATGTAAACTCATCTCTGTATGTTAATACTATACTTTATTTTTGAAACTTCATAGTGTAAGTATACGTCATTTTTAAAAACTTTATAGTGCTAGTTTACGTCGATTTAAAAAACTGTATAGGACTAGTATACTTCATTTATAAACCTCTTTTTAGTTTCAAAAAAATTACTTCCTTTATTCTATAGTAATAGTCCTCTTTCAATTTTAAATTTAAGTGATTTTAATCTCTTTTAGAAAACACAATAAAACTAATAGGGAAGGATAGTAATTTTTAGAAACTTTATTATACTAGTTTACGTTATTTTTATAAACTGTATAGTACTAGTATTCTTCATTTAAAAACCTCTTTTGAGTTTCGGAAAAAGTACTTCTCTGTTCTATATTAATAGTCCTCTTTTGTTTTTCAAATTAAACTGATTTTAATCTCTTTTAGAAAACACAATATGACTACTAATAGAGAAGGAAGAGTAATTTTTAGAAACTTTATAGTACTAATTTACGTCATTTTTAGAAACTATATAGGACTAGTATAATTCATTCAGAAACCTCTTTTGAGTTTCGGAAAAAGAACTTCATTTGTTCTACAGTATTAGTCCTCTTTCATTTTTCAAATTAAACTAATTTTAATCTCTTTTAGAAAACACAATAGGACAAGCAATAGGGAAGGAAGAGTAATTTTTTTAAACTTTATAGTGCTAGTTTACATAATTTTTTGAAACTGCATATGTCTAGTATACTTCATTTATAAACCTCTTTTACGTTTCGGAAAAAGTATTTCCTCTGTTCTATATTAATAGTCCTCTTTCATTTTTCAAATTGAACTGATTTTATAATCCCTTTTGGAAAACACAATAAGACTACTAATAGGGAAGGAACATTAATTTTTAGAAATTTTATAGTGCTAGTTTACATTATTTTTGGAAACTGTATAGGACTAGTGTACATTCATAAACCTCTTTTGAGTTTCGGAAAAATTACTTCCTATGTTCTATATTAATAGTTTACTTCATTCATAAACCTATTTTGAGTTTCAGAAAAATTACTTCCTATGTTCTATATTAATAGTCCTCTTTCATTTTTTAAATTTAAATGATTTTGATCTCTTTTGGAAAACACAATAGGAATACTAATAGGGAAGGAAGAGTAATTTTTAGAAACTTTATATTGCTAGTTTACGTAATTTTTGGAAACAGTACTAGTATACTTCATTAATAAACCTCTTTTAAGTTTCGGTAAAAGTATTTCCTTTGTTCTATAGTTATAGTCCTCTTTCGTTTTTCAAATTGAACTGATTTTAATCTCTTTTGGAAAAAACACAATAGGACTACTAATAGGGAAGAAAGAGTAATTTTTAGAAACTGTATAGGACTACTATACTTCATTAATAATCCTCTTTTGCATTTCTAAAAAAATATTTCCTCTGTTCTATATTAATAGTCCTCTTTTGTTTTTAAAATTGAAATGATTTTATAATCCTTTTTTTAAAACACAATAGGACTATTAATAGGCAACGAACAGTAATTTTTGGAAACTTTGTAGTGCTAGTTTACAACATTTTTTTAAACGGTATAGGACTTGTATACTTCTTTCGTAAATTTCTTTTGAGTTTCGAAAAAATTAATTCCTATGTTCTATATTAATAGTCCTCTTTCGTTTTTTAAATTAAAATGATTTTAATCTCTTTTGGAAAACACAATGGGACTAATAATATGGAAGGAAGAGTAATTTTTAGATACTTTATAATGCAAGTTTACCTAATTTTTGGAAACTGTATAGTATTAGTATAATTCATTCAGAAACCTCTTTTGAGTTTCAGTAAAAGTACTTCCTTTGTTCTATAGTAATAGTCCTCTTTCATTTTTCAAATTGAACTGATTTTAATCTCTTTTGGAAAAAACACAATAGGACTACTAATAGGGAAGGAAGAGTAATTTTTAGAAACTGTATAGGACTACTATACTTCATTCATAAACCTCTTTTGCGTTTTGAAAAAAGTATTTCCTCTGTTCTATATTAATAGTCCTCTTTTATTTTTGAAATTGAAATGATTTCATAATCTTTTTTTTTGAAAACACAATAGGACTACTAATATGGAAGGAACAGTAATTTTTGGAAACTTTATAGTGCTAGTTTAAGACATTTTTTGAAACTGTATAGGACTTGTATACTTCATTCATAAAACTCTTTTGAGTTTCGGAAAAAGTACTTCCTCTGTTCTATATTAATAGTCCTCTTTTATTTTTTAAATTGAAATGATTTTGATCCCTTTTCGAAAACACAATAGGACTACTAATAGGGAAGGGACAGTCATTTTTGGAAACTTTATATTGTTAGTTTACGTAATTTTTGGAAACTGTATAGTACTAGTATAATTCATTCAGAAACCTCTTTTGAGTTTCAGTAAAAGTGCTTCCTTTGTTCTACACCAGCCGTGAGGTTGACATGATAAAAAGCGGGAGGAATAACTTTACTAGACTACTAATATGGAACACGGAGTAAATTTTTATACTTGATTACACAATAAAAAGCTCTCCATATACGTATGTTTGTTTGGTATAAGAAAAAAAATTATGCTTTCTTATTTAAATATCTTATTTTTGTAGAAAAGGAATTAAATTGAAATTCGGAGAATCCTAATTTGGAGGCTGTGGGCACGGGGCTCCGTGAGGAGGTGGGAGTAGACTAGGGAACACTAAGGGTGTAAACAAACCGAGCCAGCTCACGAGCTTTTCTGGCTCAGCTCGACTTTAAGCTCGGCTCAGGCTCGTCCCATTACGAGTTGAGCCCGAGCCTAAAGATACTCGGCTCGTTTAAACTCGGCTCGAATAAGCTCGCGAGCGGCTCGTGAGCCAGCTCGAGCTCGGCTCGTTATGTTATATATATATATATATATATATATATATATATATATATATATAAATTAAAATTTATATCGATCTCATTTGGCTTATATGAGGCCAATTCCATTCATAGCAGCTGGATCTTGATCGGACAACCACAAATAGTTACATGGAACTCACCTAGCCCCAATGTGGCACACTTACCTACCCACTGATTTGATATCCACTCTCGGATCGGAATCCAATGACTCAAAAGATTGGTCTCATGCTTCTTATATGAGAGTGATCTCATGTATATATACAAATATAAATCAATATATTAGTATGTATAAATATTTATTTATAAAAAATATCAATAGAGGAAAAAAATTGGCTTTCATGGTTGCAAACTCGTGAATTAATAAGAAATGATTACTATTATTTCATTATTAGCCAATTTTTTTGGTTCTATCTCCAATCCACCTAACTCATTTTAGCTAATCAGTCTACAGGCTTAAAAAAAAGGAAATTCCTCGGCTTCCTTTGAGTGGAGACCTCGAGGAAGTTGGAGGGTTGGAGCAGAAGACTCTCATGTGTTTGAGCCATATGTGTTTTGGGCTCACATCATATGTCAATGTTGACCATCTGATATGATGCAATATATTTGCATGATCCTTAGCCAAAGCACACCGAAGCACCAGAGAGCGAGTGAGTGGTACAAAAAGGTCTGTTATTTTCAAAAGACCATTGAATTATAGAACCCCACTGTTGGGCTGTTTGGGGCATGAAAAAAGCAAAACATCCACAGTGGATGTTTCACTTTCACTTTTTATTTATGTTTTTTTTTCACTTTCAGTTGAAACTCCTCAGGACGTGTTTCACACATCCACAGTGAAAAATTTGGAAATGAACAGTGAAAGTGGATTTTTTACTGTGGATGTTTTGGATTAATTACTAACCAAACGGCCCCTTAGTCCAATCTTCAGGCTCACATTGCCTACATAAACCGTCTCATAAACATTGGAGTGACACTGACCCCCCTCCCTCCTCATCACATCATCTTTTGATTTTTCAATTCCAATTTTTTTGGAATGACTGCCTCATTTCTATGCTCTTGTGGATTTTCCCCATTTTATGATTTGTTCTTGTTTTGTACCCTTTCTCTAGTGGGATTGAGGAGCGAGAAGTTATTACGTACACGACGTGTGCCTGAGCTCATCACCAATCGGTGATTGACACGATTTTTTATTTGTGGGTCCCATGTGGGCCAAATGGGAGTCGATTTCAAACACCGCACGTACCTTTTTCTCGGGGACAGTCGAAGAGAAAGACAGAGAAAAAGGGGGAAGGAGAAAAAAGAGGGAAGGAGGGAGGGAGGGGGGCTCTGGTGCGAGGCACGGCGGCAGTGCTGGCGAGAGGAGGGGGGGGGCGGCGGCGGTGCTGCACTGGCGAGGAGAGGTTTTTGGGTGGGGGGAGTCGAACAAAGAAAGAGGAGAGGGAGAAAAAAGAGAAGGGGCCCGACGACGGCGACGACAACGGCGCTGGGGGGTGGGTGGGTGCTGGCGAGGGGAGGGGCAGTCAAATAGAGAAAGGGTGGAGGGGAGGGAGTGCTGGCGAGGGGGGGAGGGGGCGACGACACTGGCAGGGTGGGGGGAAGGGGTGTTGGCGAGGGGAAGGGGGGCTCTGGCCGCCCCAATGAGTCATCGAGCGAAGGGCTCAACGGGGCGGTGCCGGCGTCGGAGGGGGGCAGTCGACGGAAGGGGGGAGGGGGGTTACGACGGCGAGCTGGAACAGAGGAAGGAGGGTGGCGCTGCCCAAGCGACGGCGGCAACGACGCTGAGCGAGGCGACGACGGCAGCGGTGCGGGGCGTCAGGTGAGTTTGCCATCTCCTTCCTTTCACAGTCATGACCGCCGCAATGGTGGCGGTAGAAAAAAAACTATTTTTTTCTACGCAGTCAACACCGACCAGTTGTCGGCTACACCAATCAGTCCTAAGCAGTCGGTGGTACATCCGACCATTGGCCGGCGAGCTTGTAGCTCATGAGCCTAGCACGAGCCTGGTCGAACCTTTCTTGTATTAGGCACTCGAGCTCGAGTTTGAGCCGAGTTCCAAAATCTTTAATGAGCCGAGCTCGAGAGCTCGAGCTGGAAGGGACCAAGCTGTAAATGAGCCGAGCCGAGCTCGAGCTGAGACATGCCCAAGCTCGGCTGAGTTTGGCTTGTTTACACCCCTAGGGAACACGTAAGAGCCAACTTCATTGGACTGTGTGATGACATTGTGACTGTTGGTTTCCTATTATTGGGCCCTTTCTAGTTTCTTCTAATGGACGTGCTTCGGTTAGTCCACACGGATCCTACCCGGAAACCATGTTGGCCCAGTATTACTGACTGTGGAGTCGGCGGACGTGGGGTGCTCCATAAGTATGGCCCAAGTTGCACAATCAAATTTGGTCCAAGAGCCCACTTGCTTCTGGTGGAAACTATGGACCACACCTTGCAGCCATTGTGGCCGCTTGCTCGGAGAAATCATCCAGGGTGCTTGGCATGCCACGTGGGATTTGCACCTATGCGACTCAAGACATCCACTAACCGTTGGTTCACTGTTGATGTTGGAAAATTATTGAGGGGTGTGCTACTTTGGGTGTGTTTGGTTCATAGGAAAGAAAAAGAAAAAGTGAGAAAAATCAAAGTCTTTTATTTTTTTAGTGTTTGGATAGACAAAAAAAATCTTACGGCTTAAAACTGTTTTTTTTTCCTCATGGGGACCACACAAAAATTCGAGTTATACATTTTTGTTTTCAAATAGAAAGAAAACGAGAGAAAAGTCTAACTCCCCCTCATTTTTTTCTTTATTCTCATTTGACTTTTTTTTTTCTTTTTTTTTGCTCTCTAACCAATCAGACCGTTAGGGGCCATAAATATAACAACCCGCCTGCACATGGCATTGATGGGCTGAAAAATTGTGTGGCCCAAATGCGCTAGGCGCATACACCCGACACATACTAAAGGCGGCGGGAAAAAGCCTGGAGGAGATGATTGCAGTTGCTAGATGCGGGGGGGGGGCAGGACGCCAGTGGGCTTGGTCCCTTGGGCGAAAAGAATGGAGACGGAGACGGAGGAAAGGTGGGAGGTTTTTCGGTGCTGGAATGTGAGAAGTCTGGATTCGTCAAGGGAACGTCCGGCTTGGAGGGCGACGGAGGCAGAGGCGATAGCGGCTGGTACGGGTTTGTCATGACCGGAGGAGATACTTGAGCGACGACACCGGAACCTCTGATGGTTGGATCGACGGGGCTTCTTGATGCCGCCAGTGATCGGAATGGGATTGCGGACTGCGGTCAGCGGGCTGATGACCCGCGATTGAACGGGGATGTCGGTGACTGGGGCAAAAGGTGGGCTACATGCCCTTGGCTGCGGGAGGTTCAACTTCGCCGGGAGGAGGATCGCGGTGGTCATGGCGGCAGCTGGGACTGAAGGAGGTGACCGTGATGCCGACCACATAGAGCACGTGGGCGACGCTCCGAGTGGCAGTTGGGAGTAAACAGGAAGAGAAGGATCTGTATATGAAGAACCTACCCATTTTCCATTGCAAATGAGAGTAGAGATCTGAGGATAGTGCAAAGGCCCGGGGGTCAGCGAAGCGGAGTACCAGGCGGAGGGGCTCGGTAATGGTGTTGGCGGCGGCAGGGCCGTCGGCGACCTGGCCGATGACTGAACAGCGGTGGAGGTATAGGCCTCCTCAATTCGTTGAACCCGCCTGAGTATATCGGCACACATGTCTAACACATCATTTCTCGTTCTGGCGGATCGGAAGTGCTCTGATACCAATGTTGTGTTCCCGTATGGAACACGAACAAAATCAAACGCCATGGTGAAAAAAGGGAGAAAAGAAGAAGAGCAAGAAAAGAGAATAAGGAAAACTGGATTCAATATTGCAAGCCCCAGAAGGAGGAAGAAGACCTCCTTATAAAGAAAGAGAGGGCGTGTCTACCTAGCCTAATTACAAGATATGACCTTTCAACTTCCTAGGTTAATTATAACAGATGACCTTTCAGCTTCCTAGTTTGATTACAAGATATGACCTTTCATCTTCCTAGAATAATTACAACATATAACCTTTCAGCTTCCTAGAATAATTATAACATATGACCATTCAGTTACCAAGATACGAATCTGCATACTGCCATTTGATCTATACATGAAATATGCATTTTATTATCTCCTAAGCTTATGATTATGCTAGTGTTTGATTAGAATAACTACTACTTTAATATAGTTTTTGGTTTTTGTAGGAAACAAGAGTAATACACAGAAATGAGGTGAAAAGTATCTCGAATGGTTAAATCATCATAACTTCGTGTACAAATATCGGATTGGACTGATTTAAGTTTCATATTAAAGTTGAAGAGGTCAGCTTTCCAACGCCACCAACCACGTACAATTCGGAGTTCGGGACAGAAAGTTATAGCCATTTGAATTTTATAAATAGTAACTACGATCGATCGGCTATCAATGCGATCGATCGCCAGAGCCGCAAAAGCACTGTATTGAAGGAAACGATCGATCGGCATAAAAACGATCGATCATATCTACTGGAATTTTTTAATCGCGCAAGACAGTAACTACGATCGATCGGTATCATACGACATCGATCGGAAAATGATCGATCGGGGTAAAATAACGAAGGAATTACGATCGATCGGATAGCGAACGATCGTCAATATGGATGATCGATCGCCGTCTGCGGCAAACCGAAATAAGACCTATTTCGACTTGGATTTGGAAGGGAATTTCGTGGTTTCTCTTCACTATTATAAATAGGCCTTATGGGAGAACGTTTTGGGCATTCAATCTGGGAGAAACCCTTGGAGATCTGATAACCTAGAGAGCAATTTGAGACTTTGGAGGCTAGAGCAAAGGAAGAAGAAGATGATGGATTCTCTTTCCGTGCTTGGCTAAACTCCTATCCAAGGCGTAGATGAAGCCCAATAATCTGGTTGTGTAGTTTCTTTTCTCTCATATTATTTTTACTCTAGTTGGTGTATGAACCTTTGTTATGCAATTAAAGTTAATTCATTGAGTTTATTCTTTGTGCTTGAGAGAGACAAGAGTGGATTTTATGAATTTCAATCTGAAAGATTACTTGCATGTCTGAGAGGAATGTGAGTGTTCTGATTTGTCATATGTTAATAAAGTTTTATTGATTTATGCTTGAGAGAGATAGATCACAATTCCATATGCTTAATTGATTTATGTATTACGTCCGAGAGAAGAGCACTATAATTTGAATTCACAGGTGTATGTCCGAGAGGAATACACCAGCCAATTGGAAATTTGAATTCGAAAGAGAGAGAGAGACTTTACACTAGTTTATTGTGGTGGATTCGAAGCCTTGGTATTCCACATATTGATTAAATCTCAACTAAATTAGTTAAAGTTTAGTGTTTTTCTTTAGATTAAACTAAAAACTGCTGCTTTCCTTGAGTTTGGTAAAATTATTCATCCGTCCCTGAGGTTTGACAACCCTTTAATACTCGCCGTAGTACAATTGCCTTGTGCACTTGCAAGGGTTTAATTTTAAACGATCACCATTCACAACAGTGACGTTCACAACACATAATGAAAGAAAATTTTGATGCAGACATTGATCCATATAAGCCATAAAAGGAATCCATCTCCACATTGCAGCAAAAGGGGAGGCAATATATTAAATTTCAACTATAAGTTACATGGATAATGTTAAGTGTTGTTCCAAGTTCATTTACCAAGATAGTGTTAAATAACCAAGTTTTCCAAAAGCTTGAACTCTTAGGAAACGTAAATCTTTATTTATTTATTACATATTCTAACATCCCTCTCACGTGCAAGCATCTACAAAGCGAGTGGAATATAATTGAGATATTGACACCTTCAGCGAGATTAGAACATAGGACCTTCCGTAGACTGAAGCTCTGATACCATATTAGATAACCAAGTTTCCCAAAAGCTCGAACTCTTAGGAAACGAAATCTTTATTCATTTATTACATATTCTAACAGATAAGGCTCTCTGGGGGATAATTTGGCCGGATGTACACTGTTTAGATTAGTACATTATCTAAAAGCGAGCTCTTTACATATGACCTGGCACCAACTTTGAGTTTCTCATATTACCTAGAATCTCTTTCTTTCTTCCATATAATCTGAAAAGTACCCAAAATACCCTTAAGTTTAGTTATAAGCACCCACACTCTGCGTTTTTCCATATTACCCGAAATCTGAGGAGCGGGTATCTCGAGAAGCTCGCGTTTAGTCGGAGAAGAAGGCATCCCGTCCGACATCTCCGCCTATATCATTGCCGGCGCCGGTGCAGTCCAAATCGGGAAAGGTAATCTTCACACCAAAAAGCGAAAAAACAAGCAGGATGAAGGGATTTTGATGTAATAGTAGCGGGGAAGCCCGCCCAACTACAAAAATTAAGATCTACAAGTAAAGAAACACATATAAAGGTCACCCTTTGGTGTTCGACCGCTCTTGGACATGAAATAAGAGGATAAAAATGGGCAAAAGCGTGAAATACTCACCGGCGAGCGACAGGTTCAATTTACATATCTTTCTGTGATCCTAATGAGGTGGAAGACAAGGAAAAATAAGGAAGAACGCAAAAAAATGGGCAAAAATGGATGAAAATGAGCGAGTTATGACATTTTGAAAATTGTCATTTTATCGTGTAGAATATACTACATAATACAATCTTCAAAATGTCATAACTTGCTCATTTTTCATCAATTTTTGCCCATTTTTTTGCGTTCTTCCTCATTTTTCCTCCTCTTGCACCTCATTAAGATATATTAGGTTGATAAAAGAAGAAAAATAAGAAAAAAGTAAAACCATTCCGACGTTTGGAGCTTCGCCACACCACCCATGCCAAAAAAAAACTATGATCAAGAGATTTTAATGTAAGAGCAGTGGGGAAGCCCACCCAACTATAAAAATTGAGATCTACATGTAAAGAAACATATATAACGGTCATCCATTGGTGTTCGACCACTCCTGGACATGAAATAAGAGGATAAAAATGGGCCAAAAGCGTAAAATACTCGCCAGCGAGCGATAAGTTCAATTTATATATCTTTCTGTGATCTTAATGAGGTGAAAGAGGAGGAAAAATGAGGAAGAAAAAAAAGGGCAAAAACGGATAAAAAATGAGCGAGTTATGACATTTTGAAAATTGTCTATTTAGTACACGACTTGAATCAAGTCGTGTCGTCGACAACACGATAAATGGACAATTTTCAAAATGTCATAACTCGCTCATTTTTCATCCATTTTTGCCCTTTTTTTCTTCCTCATTTTTCCTCCTCTTTCACCTCATTAAGATCACAGAAAGATATATAAATTGAACTTGTCACTCGTCGGTGAGTATTTCACACTTTTGCCCATTTTTATCCTATTATTTCATGTCCAGGAGCGGTCGAACACCAATGGGTGACCTTTATCTATGTTTGTTTACATGTAGATCTCAATTTTTGTAATTGGGTGGGCTTCCCCGCTGCTCTTACATCAAAATCTCTTGATCATAGTTTTTTTTGGCGTGGGCGGTGCGGCAAAGCTACGGACGTCGGAATGCTTTCAATTTCTTCTTTCTTTTTATTTTTTCATCGTAATATATCTTAATGATGTGGAAGAGGAGGAAAAATGAGGAAGAACGAAAAAAAATGGGCAAAAACAGATGAAAAATGAGCGAGTTATGACATTTTGAAAATTTTAGTAAAATCGTGTCTTGAAAGACACGACTTGCAGTATAGTTGTGTCGTCCCCTATTTTTTTACGTTCTTCCTTATTTTTTCTCCTCTTCCACCTCATTAAGATATCTTAGGATAAAAGAAGAAGAAAAAATAAGAAAGTGAAAGCTCTTCGCTAAAAAGCTTCTATTTTTTCTTTCTTCTTATTTTTTCTTCTTCTTTCATCTTAATATATCTTCATTAGGTGGAAGAGGAGGAAAAATAAGGAAGAACGCAAAAAAATGGGCAAAAAAGGATAAAAAATGAGCGAGTTTAGACATTTTGAAAATTCAGTAAAATTGTGTCTTGAAAGACACTTGCAGTAAAATCGTGTCGTCGAGTACACGACTTGAATTCATTTTGAAGTTGCCTTTTGGACAAGATATTCTATATTTAAAATTTTGAAAAGAACAATTCATTCATTTTTCATTTGAAAAGTCGTGAAGAATGTGTCCTTCACATTTGAAGTAAATTTCTAAGAGTTTAATTGTGACAACAGCGATTTACTGGAAGGCTTGTCAATTTATTTTCTCAATAAACACTTAAATGTGAGGGGGCAGTGTGAATTGTTCAATACATCTATGTCACTGTCCCTTTCAATGTTTGTATGAAAAAATATATTAATAGCAGGCTATGTAGACTTTTTTGCCTATAAATATGCAATGCCTTATATTCAGTCTGATACAAAAACTTAATGCTACTCATGGCTTCTGCAATAACCCTTTTGAGACATCTCATATTGGCCTTGGTTATGGTTATTGCTTTGAGCAAGGGACCGGATGTCTCCAAGGAAGAATGATTCAAGATGAAAAGGTACTTGAGTTTCATAAATAGGTTCTCTGTATAGAGCATCAAGGTAATTAAGCTTCATAATACATGTTCATATTTTCTCAACGTTCATCCTTTTACAAAGTGTATAAAGAATTAATCTATGTATTTGTTACTGCAGACCAAGCATAGACAAACTTTTGATTGTGTAGAAATGTACAGGCAGAATCACACGATCAAGGTTATCTTTTGATTTGCTTGTCTTCAAATCAAGCCTCACAACATTGTTATACGCGTTATGACTAATACTAATGCTCATCAGATGAGACCATCTTCCTTACCTCTAAAAATTAATGTTGCACCTTCATGGTAAGAAAAAATGGAAGCTTTCCAGCGAAGAGCTTCCACTTTATTATTTCTTCTTATTTTTTCTTCTTCTTTTATCCTAATATATCTTCATGAGGTGGAAGATGAGGAAAAATAAAGAAGAACGCAAAAAAATGGGCAAAAGTGGATAAAAAATGAGCGAGCTATGACATTTTAAAAATTCCAGTAAAATCGTGTCTTGAATTCCTTATTTTTCCTCTTTTTCAACTTCATGAAGATATATTAGGATGAAAGAAGAAAAAAAATAAGAAGAAAGAAAAAATAGAAGCTTTCCGGCGAAGAGCTTCCACTTTCTTCTTATTTTTTTTATTTTTTTGTCTTAATATATCTTAATGAGGTGGAAGAGGAGAAAAAATAAGGAAGAACGCAAAAAAATAGGCAAAAACAGATAAAAATGAGCGAGTTATGACATTTTAAACATCCCCATTTTATCGTGTCGTCGAAGACACGATAAATATTCAAGATTCAAGTCATAACTTGGAGACACGATTTGGATATTTTTCGTGTCTTCGACGACACGATAAAGTAGGAATTTTTAAAATGTGATAACTCGCTCATTTTTCATCCGTTTTTGCCAATTTTTTTTATGTTCTTCCTCATTTTTCCTCCTCTTCCCCTTCATTAGGATCACAAAAAGATATATAAATTGAACTTGTTACTCGCCGACAAGTATTTCATGTTTTTGCCCATTTTTATCCTCTTATTTCATGTCCAGGAGCGGTCCAACACCAATTGGTGATCTTTATATGTGTTTTTTTACATGTAGATCTTAATTTTTGTAGTTGAGAGGGCTTCCCTGCTACTCTTACATCAAAATCCTTTCATCTGCTCGTTTTCTCGCTTTTTGGTGCGAAGATTACCTTTCCCGATTTAGATGGCGCCGGTGATGATATGGGCGGAGATGCCGGACGGAACGCCTTCTTCTCCGACTGAACACGAGCTTCTCCAGGTACCTCCTCAAATTCCGGGTAATATGAAAAAACTCAAGTGTGGGTGCTTATACCTAAACCTAAGGGTATTTTGGGTACTTTTCGTGTCGATTCCTGGCCATATGGGATTTTATTAAAAAAACTAGGTAATATGGGAAAACAAAAGTTGGTGCCAGGTAATATGGAAAAAACTCTCTGGAAGCTGATAATTGTGCATGGGTGTATGTGTCACGCCCCGCGCACCGCCCGACCCGACCCGAACCCGGTTCATGGGCCGAATGATGTGCGGGGGCGACGTTATGTCGGACAAAGCGGAAGACTTACACCTATATACGGGCGATAACATAATTTCGGAGTTTCGCGCTGCTTTGTGTAAGAGTCAACAAGGTGTGAACGGCAAGTCTTATCAGACCAACCAAATCGAAAACGTGTCCTTTCAGACCAACCAAGTTCGATAATTCTCCGATCGATTAATCCGGCATGCAATTACATTCATTGCATACAATCGATCAACACCGATGAAGACACGGTAAAATCTCATTCATGAAGTTTGATTCATGATGCATGCTCTCAGGATACATACGTGAGCAAATCCTACGTGGGTGCCAACACATGAAACATGCTCTCAACCCATTCCCACATGCATCATAATCAAGGTATAATTACAATCTCATGGTAAATCCCCATGCGTGTGTGTAGTCATGCATATCCTAATCACATGATTCATACTTATCATAACTCATAGTGTCATATTCATATGTTGAAAACTCGTTTAAGTACTGGTCACAATCCCAAAATCATGGTGAAAACTACCGTAAAAACATAACTTTACTCGCATGAACTTGACAACATTCCTACAAGTATACTCACATTTATTTTCTATAATCCAACATACATAAGGTATTATATCACCATTTCTACATATCACGTGGCCTCATTAACTCATAATATACTTCTCATGTCATTAAGTGAAGTAAATCATGGAAAAAAATGCCAAATTTCTAAAAACCCATTTAACTGTAAATTTTCGAACATTACTGAGTTTATTGGAATTTTTTGAAAGTTACTAAGTTATATGTAATTGCGAACAGTAAAGAACAATTCCATGTACCTCAGTAAAGTTCAATAATTCCAAAACACTTAGTATATCCTTATTTCGAAAATCAAACCGAAACACCATTTTCATAACTTCAAACATCAAATCGAAGCATCAAACAATATCCAAATTACACCAAACTTTCCAGAAATCCTATTTAGACCATCACAAATCAAAACCCAAAGAAAAGAAAGCATGAGATTAAGGAAAACTGATCTTACAATTAGAGACCTAAAAATGAATAAACCCCTTCAAAATACATTCATTAAAACAAGATTTACACTACCCAAGCTGAGATTAAAGAACCCATTACCTTGATTTGGATGACCACGAAGTCCAACACCTTAATCACCTTGAAGAAAATAAAAATCCATTGTTAATACTCTACTAATCGCGATTAAGCTTGAAAACCCAAAATAGACCTTAAATCTAAGGGCTTTTAATCATATAAAAACGAAATTTGAAGCTTAGGGTTTGAAGATACATATTAAAATAGAGATTTTTATCCTTCAAATGCTTTGAAATTATTTGGAAAATCAAGGTTTTGAGTAAAGATTATTGAAAATCAAATGAAAATGAAAGATTAAGCATAGATTAGCATACCTCAACTCCTTTCCTCTTTTGGAAATGGGGAAAGAGGTTGCTGCTCCAAGCCAAAACCCTTTCCCAAAATGGGGAGGGCGCAACCCTTTCCTTTTATAGAAAGTTGTGAGGTAGACCTAGTTAAAAACTGGGGTAAAATGAGCAATTTTGGCTAAAAATGGGTAATTTAGCGATTTTAATACCAAATTAAGCTCAGAAATTTCTGAAAATTTTTATAACGACTTTGTTTAATGTCTGGGGCTTTTTGGTCACAAAACCCAATTTCGTCGGCGGGGCCCGCCGGGGGTCCCGTCAAACCCTAATTTTTTGGGAAAATAGGTAAAAATCAGAAAAAAAATTCCAAAAATTAAGATTTGATTCTAAATCACTCAAAACTCATTTATGTGAAGTTGTTTTTGATTGAAACCTTTGGAAACCATTTTTATTTTCGAAATCAACCGAATTTAATCTGAAAGAGCTTAAACCACACGATAATCCACGTTTAACAAAAATAAACCGGTTTTTAAGGTGAGGGTTCTTACATCATCTCCCTCTTAGGAATTTTGGTCCCCCAAAATTCACTAGAGGTCTGCGACGAAAAGATGGGGGTACTTCTTCCGAATCTCGCCCTCCATCTCCCAGGTGGCTTCCTCAACACCGTGATTTATCCACAACACCTTCACGAGTGGGATAGCCTTATGCCGGAGTACCTTCTCCTTACGGTCAAGGATCTGGATGGGTGTCTCCTCGTAGGAAAGGTTCTCCTGGAGCTCCAATGGCTCGAAATCCAATACATGAGAGGGGTCCAGCTCATACTTCCGAAGAAGTGAGACGTGAAAAACGTTATGGATATCGGCCAAACTGGGTGGGAGTGCTACACGATAAGCTGTGGCGCCAATCCGTTCCAAGATCTCGAAAGGTCCAATGAATCGGGGTGACAGCTTCCCCTGTTGTCCGAATCAAACAACACCACGGGTAGGAGAGATCTTCAGGAACACATGGTCGCCAACGTTAAACTCCAACTCCCGTCGTCTCCTGTCGGCATAACTCTTCTGACGACTCTGGGCTGTCTGGAGCCTCTCCCGGATGAGGCGTATCTTCTTCACTGACTGCTGGATGAGCTCGGGGCGAGTGAGAAGATGCTCCCCAACCTCACTCCAACACAGAGGCGAACGGCAAGGACACCCATAAAGCGCCTCGAAAGGTGCCATCATAATGCTCGCATGGTAGCTGTTGTTGTAAGAAAACTCCACCAGAGACAAATGATGTTCCCAACTCCCCTTCCACTCGAGGATGCATGCACGAAGCATATCCTCAAGTGTCTGAATGGTCCTTTCGGACTGTTCATCTGTCTGAGGATGATAGGCAGAGCTAAGGTGGAGAATTGTGCCCAAGGCACTCTGAAAGCTCTGCCAAAACCTCGAAGCGAAACGAGGGTCACGGTCGGAAACGATAGACACTGGGATCCCGTGCAACCTCACCACTTCTTTTATATAAAGAGCAGCCAAAGCATGCAAAGGAGTAGTCATCCTGATCGCGAGGAAATGAGCGGACTTCGTAAGTCTGTCAACAATCACCCATACCGCGTCATTCCCACTCGGCGACTGAGGTAATCCGGAGACGAAGTCCATGGTGACGTGGTCCCACTTCCACTCCGAGATCGGGAGTGGTTGTAGCAAACCGCCTGGATGTCGGTGCTCTGCCTTGACCTGCTGGCACACAAGGCATCTGGACACATAGACTGCGATGTCCTTCTTCATCCCTTTCCACCAAAAAGTCCTCTTCACGTCGTGGTACATCTTCGTTCCCCCAGGGTGAATGGAGAACTTAGAATGGTGTGCCTCCGATAAGATACACTCTCTCAACTCCACGGAGTTCGGCACACACCACCGACCTTTATACAACAAGCTTCCATCAGCCTTCTCCTCAAAGCCCAACACTGCCCTCTCCTTAAGCCTGGCCTTGAGAACTAGAGTCTCCTCATCCCTTTTCTGAGCTTCGACCACATCATCCACCACACTAGAGCTGATCGAGAGGTTAGCAAACCAACTCCGTGTGTCCTCCAAAGTCAATTCGGGTCTCAGCTCAATGGCGTCCTCGTAGAGGCACCACTCACGAACTCGCATGCAAGCAACCGTAGCGGCTGATTTCCGACTCAAAGCATCGGCCACCACGTTCGCTTTACCGGGATGGTACAAGATCGTAAAGTCATAATCCTTCAAGAATTCAAGCCACCTCCTTTGCCTCATGTTCAGATCTTTCTGGGTGAATAGGTACTTCAGGCTCTTATGATCAGTGAATACCTCGAACTTCTCACCATAGAGGTAGTGCCGCCAGATCTTCAATGCAAAGACCACAGCCGCTAGTTCCAAATCATGAGTGGGGTAGTTCCGCTCGTGCACCCTAAGCTGTCGGGATGCATAAGCTACCACTCTACCATGCTGCATGAGTACACAACCCAAGCCGCGAAGAGAAGCATCACTGTATATAACATATCCACCGCTCCCGGAAGGTAAGGTCAAAACAGGGGCTGAAGTCAACCTCTTCTTCAACTCCTGGAAACTCTCTTCACAAGCAGAGTTCCACTCAAACTTCTCACTCTTCCTGGTCAAATTGGTCATAGGGCTTGCAATGCTAGAGAAACCCTCGATGAAACGGCGGTAGTACCCAGCAAGTCCTAGGAAACTGCGGACTTCCGTCGCACTCTTCGGTTGTTCCCATCTCAACACGGCTTCAACTTTCGAGGGATCAACCGCCACACCGTCTCTCGAGATTACGTGCCCAGGGAACTGCACATTCTCGAGCCAAAACTCACGCTTGTCAAACTTTGCAAAGAGTTTATGCTCCCACAAAGTCTGCAAGACGATCCTCAAGTGTGCTTCATGCTCTTCCTCATTGGCCGAATAGATTAGGATATCATCCACAAATATAATCACGAACCGATCAAGATATGGCTGGAATACTCGGATCATCAAGTCCGTAAATGAGGCTGGTGCATTGGTAAGACCAAAAGACATCACTAAGAACTCATAATGCCCATATCGGGTACGAAAAGCCGTCTTTGCCACATCATCAGGACGGATCCGAAGTTGGTGATAACCCGATCTAAGATCAATCTTAGAGAAGACCTTAGCCTGCTGTAGCTGATCAAACAAATCATCAATTCTAGGTAGAGGGTACTTGTTCTTGATGGTCACCTGATTAAGCATTCGGTAGTCGATACACAACCGCAGAGAACCATCCTTCTTCCGAACAAATAAGACCGGCGCACCCCACGGAGATACACTAGGCCGGATATACCCCTTATCCATTAGATCTTGCAGCTGGGCCTTAAGCTCTTTGAGTTCGGCTGGGGCCATATGATAGGGAGCCTTAGAGATAGGAGTAGGATATCATCCACAAATATAATCACGAACCGATCAAGATATGGCTGGAATACTCGGTTCATCAAGTCCATAAATGAGGTTGGTGCATTGGTAAGACCAAAAGGCATCACTAAGAACTCATAATGCCCATATCGGGTACGGAAAGCCGTCTTTGCCACATCATCAGGACGGATCCGAAGTTGGTGATAACCCGATCTAAGATCAATCTTAGAGAAGACCTTAGCCTGCTGTAGCTGATCAAACAAATCATCAATTCTAGGTAGAGGGTACTTGTTCTTGATGGTCACCTGATTAAGCATTCGGTAGTCGATACACAACCGGAGAGAACCATCCTTCTTCCGAACAAATAAGACCGGCGCACCCCACGGAGATACACTAGGCCGGATATACCCCTTATCCATTAGATCTTGCAGCTGGGCCTTAAGCTCTTTGAGTTCGGCTGGGGCCATACGATAGGGAGCCTTAGAGATAGGAGTAGTGTCTGGAATAAGATCAATACGGAACTCTACCTCCCTCTCTGGTGGCAAACCCGTCAAATCACCAGGGAACACATCGGGGAATTCCGCCACAACTCGAACAGAATCTAAGGCAGGTAACTCCCCATTCAAGGCAGTAACACTTGCCAGGAAAGCCTCGCATCCCCTATCGATCCACTTCTTGGCCTTGAAGGATGAGGCCAAGAACTTGCCACTAGGACGCTTCACCCCCTGGAAGATAAAGGGTTTAGCTCCTGGCAGCTCGAACTTCACCTTCCTCCCTCGGCAGTCTACATGCACATGGAACTTGGACATCATATCCATGCCCAATATCACATCAAAGTCGATCATCGGTAGTAAGATCAAATCCACGTGCAAGACATGCCCTTCGATCACCATCGGAAACTCCTCCACGTACTCCTCCGCCCGCAGAGAGGACGAAAGTGTAAACACTCGCAAGGGAACATTCAACAGTTTAAAATCAACACCCAACTCATCAGCAAAACACGGGGAAATAAAAGAATGAGAAGAGCCAGTGTCAAACAAGATCCTAGCATAGTGGGAGGCAATAGGGATCGTACCTTTCACTACGCCAGATGAGTCGGCTGCCTCCTGCGCCGAGATAGCAAAGACTGTTCCCTCATTAACCGGATTCTTCCCCTTAGCATCAAGCTGCCCGGTAGGTGGTCTAGCATGTGGTCTCGCCTGAAATGCTCCCGGCTGCCTGGGACCAGCTTGAGGGGTCACTGTAGGACGTCTCGGTGCACGGTTTGCCCTCTGAGGACATTCGCTAGCATAGTGCCCCTTCTGCCGGCAATCAAAGCAAGTCACATTAGCACGGCGGTCAAGAAGGTCCTGCCGCACCTGCTGAGTGTTATGCCTTACATGACGGGCATCCCGCCCTCGGCCTCTTAGGCTGCTACTGCTGCCCCCTCTTCTTCATGATCTCGTCCGAGTCCCGCTTCCACCACTATGGCCGTCTCTATCACCTCAGCAAGGGTCTTGTGCCTGAAGGGCACAACTCGGCTCTTGATGAACGGCCTCAGACCATCTTCGAACTTGCGTGCCCGCTCATAGTCGTCGGTGAAGAAACGATGAGCAAAACGCTCAAGTTCTACGAATCGGGTCTCATAGGCTAAGACCGTCAACGAACCCTGCTGGAGGTTCAGGAACTCCTTCTTCTTCTCCTCCCGGATGTGCAGAGGAAAGTACTTGTCGTTGAAGGCTGACAAGAACTCCTCCCACGGGATATCCACCGGGCCAGAGAACCTCTGACGCTCCATGGATAGCCACCACCTCATTCATGAAGTCCGATTCATGAAGTCCGATTCATGATGCATGCTCTCAGGATACATACGTGAGCAAATCCTACGTGGGTGCCAACACATGAAACATGCTCTCAACCCATTCCCACATGCATCATAATCAAGGTATAATTACAATCTCATGGTAAATCCCCATGCGTGTGTGTAATCATGCATATCCTAATCACATGATTCATACTTATCATAACTCATAGTGTCATATTCATATGTTGAAAACTCGTTTAAGTACTGGTCACAATCCCAAAAATCATGGTGAAAACCACCGTAAAAACATAACTTTACTTGCATGAACTTGACAACATTCCTACAAGCATACTCACATTTATTTTCTATAATCCAACATACATAAGGTATTATATCATCATTTATACATATCTACGTGGCCTCATTAACTCATAATATACTTCTCATGTCATTAAGTGAAGTAAATCATGGGGAAAAAATGCCAAATTTCCAAAAACCCATTTAACTGTAAATTTTCGAACATTACTGAGTTTATTGGAATTTTTTGAAAGTTACTAAGTTATATGTAATTGCGAACAGTAAAGAACAATTCCATGTACCTCAGTAAAGTTCAATAATTCCAAAACACTTAGTATATCCTTATTTCGAAAATCAAACCGAAACACCATTTTCATAACTTCAAACATCAAATCGAAGCATCAAACAATATCCAAATTACACCAAACTTTCCAGAAATCCCTATTTAGACCATCACAAATCAAAACCCAAAGAAAAGAAAGCATGAGATTAAGGAAAACTAATCTTACCATTAGAGACCTAAAAATGAATAAACCCCTTCAAAATACATTCATTAAAACAAGATTTACACTACCCAAGCTGAGATTAAAGAACCCATTACCTTGATTTGGATGACCACGAAGTCCAACACCTTAATCACCTTGAAGAAAATATAAATCCATTGTTAATACTCTACTAATCGCGATTAAGCTTGAAAACCCAAAATTGACCTTAAATCTAAGGGCTTTTAATCATATAAAAAACGAAATTTGAAGCTTAGGGTTTGAAGATACATATTAAAATAGAGATTTTTATCCTTTAAATGCTTTGAAATCATTTGGAAAACCAAGGTTTTGAGTAAAGATTATTGAAAATCAAATGAAAATGAAAGATTAAGCATAGATTAGCATACCTCAACTCCTTTCCTCTTTTGGAAATGGGGAAAGAGGTTGCTGCTCCAAGCCAAAACCCTTTCCCAAAATGGGGAGGGCGCAACCCTTTCCTTTTATAGAAAGTTGTGAGGTAGACCTAGTTAAAAACTGGGGTAAAATGAGCAATTTTGGCTAAAAATGGGTAATTTAGCGATTTTAATACCAAATTAAGCTCAGAAAATTCTGAAAATTTTTATAACGACTTTTTTTAATGTCTGGGGCTTTTTGGTCACAAAACCCAATTTCGTCGGCGGGGCCCGCGGGGGGTCCCGTCAAACCCTAATTTTCGGGAAAATAGGTAAAAATCAGAAAAAAATTCCAAAAATTAAGATTTGATTCTAAATCACTTAAAACTCATTTATGTGAAGTTGGTTTTGATTGAAACCTTTGAAAACCATTTTTATTTTCGAAATCAACCGAATTTAATCTGAAAGTGCTTAAACCACACGATAATCCACGTTTTAAAAAAATAAAACCGGTTTTTAAGGTGAGGGTTCTTACATCATCCCCCTCTTAGGAATTTTGGTCCCCCAAAATTCACTAGAGGTCTGCGACGAAAAGATGGGGGTACTTCTTCCGAATCTCGCCCTCCATCTCCCGGGTGGCTTCCTCAACACCGTGATTTCTCCACAACACCTTCACGAGTGGGATAGCCTTATGCCGGAGTACCTTCTCCTTACGGTCAAGGATCTGGATGGGTGTCTCCTTGTAGGAAAGGTTCTCCTGGAGCTCCAATGGCTCAAAATCCAATACATGAGAGGGGTCCGGCTCATACTTCCGAAGAAGTGAGACGTGAAAAACGTTATGGATCTCGGCCAAACGGGGTGGGAGTGCTAAACGATAGGCTGTGGCCCCAATCCGTTCTAAGATCTCGAAAGGTCCAATGAATCGGGGTGACAGCTTCCCCCGTTGTCCGAATCGAACAACACCACGGATAGGAGAGATCTTCAGGAACACATGGTCGCCAACGTTAAACTCCAACTCCCGTCGTCTCCTGTCGGCATAACTCTTCTGACGACTCTGGGCTGTCTGGAGCCTCTCCTGGATGAGGCGTATCTTCTCCACTGACTGCTGGATGAGCTCAGGGCCAGTGAGAAGATGCTCCCCAACCTCACTCCAACACAAAGGCGAACGGCAAGGACGCCCATAAAGCGTGCAACCTCACCACTTCCTTTATATAAAGAGCAGTTAAAGCATCCAAAGGAGTAGTCATCCTAATCGCGAGGAAATGAGCGGACTTCATAAGTCTGTCGACAATCACCCATACCGCGTCATTCCCACTCGGCGACCGAGGTAATCCGGAGACGAAGTCCACGGTGACGTGGTCCCACTTCCACTCCTAGATCGGGAGTGGTTGTAGCAAACCGCCTGGATGTCAGTGCTCTGCCTTGACCTGCTGGCACACAAGGCATCTGGACACATAGACTGCGATGTCCTTCTTCATCCCTTTCCACCAAAAAGTCCTCTTCACGTCGTGGTACATCTTCGTTCCCCCAGGGTGAATGGAGAACTTAGAATGGTGTGCCTCTGATAGGATACGCTCTCTCAACTCCACGGAGTTCGGCACACACCACCGACCTTTATACAACAAGCTTCCATCAGCCTTCTCCTCAAAGCCCAACACTGCCCTCTCCTTAAGCCTGGCCTTGAGAGCTAGAGTCTCCTCATCCCTTTTCTGAGCTTCGACCACATCATCTACCACACTAGAGCTGATCGAGAGGTTAGCAAACCAACTCCGTGTGTCCTCCAAAGTCAATTCGGGTCTCAGCTCAATGGCGTCCTTGTAGAGGCGCCACTCACGAACTCGCATGCAAGCAACCGTAGCGGCTGATTTCCGACTCAAAGCATCGGCCACCACATTCGCTTTATCGGGATGGTACAAGATCGTAAAGTCATAATCCTTCAAGAATTCAAGCCACCTCCTTTGCCTCATGTTCAGATCTTTTTGGGTGAATAGGTACTTCAGGCTCTTATGATCAGTGAATACCTCGAACTTCTCACCATAGAGATAGTGCCGCCAGATCTTCAATGCAAAGTCCACGGCCGCTAGTTCCAAATCATGAGTGGGGTAGTTCCGCTCGTGCACCCTAAGCTGTCGGGATGCATAAGCTACCACTCTACCATGCTGCATGAGTACACAACCCAAGCATCGAAGAGAAGCATCACTGTATATAACATATGTCACGCCCCGAAATCCCATACCTCGATCGGAGTGCGGAAGCCAATCAATGATATACATTTGGAGGTAGAGAATCTCGGGCGCGAGACCGAACAGTCGATTCCACCACCAATTACGATCATCTCAAAGGATGTGTAATCGGTCATGCCCATAATCAGTGCAATACAAATACAAACATTAATGAATACTATGGAATGGAAATTTACTCAATAATACTGATAATAATCCATTTAAGAAAGTCAAATCAAATAAACCTATAAATCTATGGCACACAATTGCCATTAAATGTCATAAGCATCAAATAAGCAAAGCAAATAATATAAACTCTAAGTCTTCACGGCTCCTGCGACCGCTTCACTACTGCAACTTCCTGATCTCAATTTCCATTTGCGCCTGCATCAGAGGATGCATGAGTATTTCATAGAAACACTCAGTAGGATGTAAAAACCCACTGAATTAGGACAAACAATATGAATAGGATAAGAATAACAAAGGTTTATGAAGATGCCGCAACATCTGGACTAAACCAAGGATTTATACACCTGAAAGGTTAGTCAATAATAATTCCAACCCGCAAGTAGGGAAAACAACAATAAGGCTCCTACTACACATATGAGTAAGGAGGGAATGATAATCATATTAAAAAGCTCCAGACATTAAAATTGAAAGGAGTACAATTTCTGCTCGCTGAACCGATCACCCGCAAGTGACTATACCAGAACCACCCTAGGGGTCCTCTTTTTGGAACCCTGCCATGCGTCTAGGATGCTGGCCCCACCAGTGCTTACGGACACGATGGGCGGAGATTGAAGACCTTCCGTAATGTCAACAATCTAACGTACGTATGTTGCCTCTTTTTGGGCAGTATGGAACCGCAGTACCACAAATATTAGTGACCCCGCAAGATCAAGCAATGGCATAATGTGAGCATACTATGAATCCACTTCCGGAGAAGTCCCGCAAGACCTCTAGTGGAGGAATCAATCAAATAATCATGATGAATAATAATTCAAAGAAATAGAGGCCGCAACGCTCTAACCACATAAGGTATCAATCACCGGAACAGACTCACATACAGAGTATAAGTGGGAATGTCACACAAAGAGAATAACACAATCCATACATGCGTTCATGCTCAGCCCTAGATGGATATTCATATAGGTCTTATTGAAATATATAAATCAGAGACAAGGTATTAATGAGTCCTAGATGATTTGGATTCCAAATGGAACCTCAAACCGACACAAGCGCTTTATCTTCAAATACACGATTACGGTTTTCTTAACATAGGTATTACCCATCTATCATATTAACCATAACCCAACCTTACTGTGATAATCATAAGGATATAGTCTAGTATTAGTTACTAGCACGTCATATCATCTTCACATCTTATTAAGTGGTTTTACTTAAGTACATAGTATTTTCACTTAGATTCTGCTCACTGTCTTATGCACAATAGTCTCTTTCCGGCGACTCCCAGGCACTGTACAGTTAAGGTTATCTTCTGAAATTTTTACTGAGAGTACCCTTGTGGGTCTAGTTTCTAACCCCACCGGTTTTATATTTTTCTGATATCATATGAATTAGTTATGAATTATTTACTGACGACTGTCCGTGCAGAAACAGTTCTGGCCGAAAGTGAAACACATGATTAACTTTAATATTCTTATTCCGAACCACTTATAGATGATAATATACTCATGATAGATGATAGTACTCCCCTCCTAGATCAATTACAGATCCTGGAATTAACTAGAATTACCAAAAGATTCCCTTTTTATCATGTTTCTCCCCATATAACACAATCTTAGACCATAATATCTTTCAATTAAGTCCATTTAAGCAAAACGATCATTAAGGCATAAGACTCAATCATTAGACATCATAATCAAAGCAATATCAGAACTTTTATCTTCTGTAAAATTAATAAAGCATCCAACTTTGATTTGATTTACCATCTAGACATGAAGCATGAAGGCATATATGCATGTATCGCAATACACATGGAAAACAAGACATAAATCATTAATCCCGCAAGATTCAAAGCAATACTCCAAGGAAATCAGTAAGAACACTCATCATATAATGTGAGAAAAGAATAAGAAGAGAGGGAAAAACCATCCTACTCTTTATCACCAAAAGACGTCGCCTTTCTACGCGATGTTCGACTCCTCCGCTTCCTTCAAAGCTCCCGATCCAAGCTCTTGAGCAATTCCCACTAGAAGAGGTCTTCTAAGAGAGGGATGAACGTGGGAAGGAGAGGGGAAAGCCTCTGGACGTTCTAGGGTTTAGTTTTCAAAAGCACAAGCCTAGACTCTATGGGTTTATATAGAGTTTTTAGAAGATCTTTGCCCAATCAATTCTACCATATCTTGGGCACTTTCCACCAATGGGAGAGTCCCTAAATCACCCTAGGAACGTGCAATACAAGTCTAGTTAGGATATGACATCTTTCCCAATCAAATCCGCCTCAAAATTAGGTTAGAATTCGCCAAACCGCAACTGGCGATCGATCGTGCAATACGGCGATCGATCGTCCTGCGCTGTTTACAAACTGCGCGATGGCGCCGATCGTAGCCGATCGAAGCCGATCGATCGTGTTCCATAAGCCGATCGATCGTTTTCAGCGCGATCGATCGAGTTTATTCAATTTCCCATATCTTTTTACTCCGAACTCCAAATCACACAAAATTGGTGTCGTTGGAAAGCTCTTCTCACCAGCTTTAATTTAAACAAAGCACCACACGGTCAAATCAATCATTAAGAGGGTTAAATTTCAGTTTTAAGATACTTACTAATTTTTCGGATGTTACATCCTCCCCTCCTAAAAAGAACATTTCGTCCTCGAAATGCTGACTCTCAATCTTCAAAAAGGTAAGGGTAGGATTTCCTCATTTCTCGTTCCGTTTCCCAAGTCATTTCCTCAGCCAACTGGTTTTGCCACAAAACTTTCACCAAAGGAATGGTCTTTCTTCTAAGTACTTGATCCTTTCGGTCCAATATCTTCACAGGTTTTACTGGAAATGTCAAATCTACTTCTAACTCCATCGTTGTGAAATCCAAAACATGTGATGGGTCTGGCACATATTTCCTCAGCATAGAAATATGGAAAGTATTATGTACTTCATCCAACTGCGGCGGTAACGCCAACCGATATGCAACTGGCCCAACTCGTTCCAAAATTTCAAATGGTCCAACAAACCTCGGACTCAACTTTCCTTTCTTACCAAATCTCATAATTCCTTTTGAAGGTGATACTTTCAGAAATACATGGTCTCCTACTTGAAATTCTAACTCTCTTCGCCTGTTGTCAGCGTAATTCTTTTGGCGACTCTGAGCCGTTTGTAATCTCTGTCTGATCTGTCTTACCTTTTCTGCGCAGTATTGCACTAATTCTGATCTCAGCACTTGATTCTCTCCAACGTCTGTCCAACATGTAGGGGATCTACATGGTCTTCCATATAGTGCTTCAAATGGTGCCATTCCGATACTCGAATGATAACTGTTATTATAAGCAAATTCTATCAACGGTAAATGATCATCCCAATTACCTTTCCAATCGATTGCACAGGCTCTAAGCATGTCCTCCAAGGTTTGAATCGTACGTTCTGATTGTCCATCACTCTATGGATGAAATGCTGTACTAAAATTTAACTTGGTTCCCAACGCCTCTTGTATACTCTTCCATGTTCTCGATGTAAAACGAGGGTCTCGGTCAGACACAATAGATAACGGCGTACCGTGTAGTCTAACAATTTCTCTTATGTATAATTCTGCCAAACTTTCCGGGTTTTGTTTCCATCTAATCGGAAGAAAATGTGCTGACTTTGTGAGTCGATCTACTATAACCCAAATCGCATCTCGTTGTCTTTGAGTCTTTGGCAATGCCACAACAAAATCCATCGTCACATGCTCCCATTTCCACTATGGAATCTCCAATGGTTGCAACATTCCAGCCGGTCTTTGATGTTCAGCCTTTACTTGTTGACAAGTTAAACATCTCGATACAAACTTGCCAATATCTCTTTTCATCCCATTCCACCAAACTGTCCTCTTTAAATCTTGATACATCTTCGTACCTCCAGGATGAATGTTAAACTGAGAGTGATGTGCTTCACGCAGAATTTCCTGTCTTAATTCCATGTCTTTAGGTACTACCAATCTTCCTCGGAATCGAATACTTCCGTCTGCTCCTTTTTCAAAATCCGTCCTGTCCAATAATTTCTGTATCTGCGGGTTCTCTTTTTGCGCTTCAAGGATTTTATCAACCACCACTGATCTTATAGAAAGGTTCCCAATGAATGATATCCTCCTTGAAGTCGGCCATTCCAAATGACATTCTCCCATTTTCTGCATCAGTTTCCACTCTTGTACTAACAAGTGAGCAATTATCCCAGTCTTTCTGCTTAATGCATCTGCTACCACATTCGCCTTGCCTGGATGGTAATGAATGGAAAAATCATAATCCTTCAAGTACTCTAACCACCTTCTCTGTCTCATATTCAGGTCCTTGTGGGAAAAGATATACTTCAAACTTTTGTGATCTGTGTATACTTCAAAAGTTTCTCCATACAAGTAATGTCTCCAAATTTTTAAAGCAAAAACCACTGCTGCTAATTCCAAGTCGTGTGTTGGATAATTCTGTTCATGAATTTTCAGTTGTCTTGATTAGGGCTGGGAATCGGGTCGGGTCGGGTAAAATAGGGTCGGGTCGCCCTTTACCCTACCTAAATAGGGTCGGGTAATTACCCGACCCTATTCATGAGTAGGGTCGAGAATGGCCGACCCTAACCCTACTTTGATCGGGTCGGGTCGGGTAATGACCCGACCCTACTTTTAAAAAATAAAATAAAAATAAGTAATTTTATTTGCTAATCTAGTATTTAAAAAGTCAAAATTGACCTTTATTTGACTAAATTTTAATATAAATAAAGTTAATATAAAGTTTTTGGTGATTTAAAACTAAAATTATATTTAAAAATTAGATTATTCAATATTAAATGTATATTATAATATTTTATAATATGTACATCGGGTAAAATAGGGTTGTGCGGGTAATTCGGGTAATTACCCTACCCGACCCTATTTTAAATAGGGTAAAATTTTCAAACCCGCACCCGACCCTATTTTGCAATAGGGTCGGGTCGGGTCGGGTAATTTTAGGGTCGGGTCGGGTCGGGTAATAGGGTCGGGTAGGATTTTCCCACCCCTAGTCTTGATGCATACGCCACAACATGTCCGTGCTGCATTAGTACACACCCGAGTCCACTCTTCGAAGCGTCACTGTATATAACGTATCCTCCAGTTCCCGACGGTAAAGTCAAGATCGGTGCCGATGTTAATCTTTTCTTCAATTCCTTAAAACTTTTATCACATTCATCATTCCAAATAAACTTCACTCCCTTTCTGGTCAATTTCGTCATTGGCAAAGCTAGACTTGAAAATCCTTCAATGAATCTTCTATAGTAACCTGCCAATCCCAAGAAACTTCGAATCTCCGTCACATTCTTTGGTTGTTCCCATTTTAACACTGCCTCTACCTTCATTGGATCAACTGATACTCCATCTTCTGATATGACATGTCCAAGAAAATTCACCTTGTTCAACCAAAATTCACACTTATTCAGCTTAGCATATAATTGATTATCCTTCAATATCTGTAACACAAGAGTCAAGTGAGTTCTGTGTTCTTCCCAACTTGTTGAATATACCAAAATATCGTCCACGAAGACTATCACAATCCGGTCTAATAAGTCCACAAAAATTCTGTTCATCATGTCCATAAAAGCTGCTGGCGCATTAGTCAAACCAAAAGGCATTACCAGGAATTCGTAGTGTCCATACCTGGTCCTGAATGCTGTCTTGGATATATCTTCCTCCTTGATTCTTAACTGATGGTATCCCGATCTCAAATCAATTCTTGAAAATACTTTTGCTGATTGTAACTGATCAAACAAATCATCTATTCTAGGCAAAGGATATTTATTCTTCACCGTGACTTGGTTCAACATACGATAGTCAATACACAATCTCATCGATCCATCTTTCTTCTTTACAAATAATACTGGTGCACCCCATGGGGAAACACTAGGCCGTATGAACCTCTTATCCAACAACTCTTGTAACTGCACTTTCAATTCTTTCAGCTCAGCCGGCGCCATTCTATATGGTGCTTTTGAAATAGGTGCTGTTCCCGGTATCAATTCAATCGTAAAATCAATTTCTCTCTTTGGTGGCAAACCAGGTAACTCATCAGGAAAGACTTCGGGAAAATCCCTCACTACCTCAATGTCCTCTACTCTCGGGGTAGGCATCTCAACAGGTGTCACATTAGCTAAATAGGCTCTACAACCTTTAGCCAACAATTTTTGAGCTTTAATAGCTGATATCATACAATCTCCTTTTCTATCCCGGATTCCCTGAAACAATAGTTCTTTCTCTCCAGGAATTTTAAAATAAACTCTCTTTTTAGTACAATCCACTAGTGCATTATATTTTGATAACCAATCCATTCCCAAGATTACATCAAAATCACACATATCAATCAGCACAAGATTAGCAAGCAAAATTCTATCTTCTATCAGCACAGGAGAGTTTTCAATATATTCGGTTGCTATAACCGAATCTCCCATAGGAGTAGAAATCATCAAATCATCACTCAGTCTAGATAATGACTTATCTAGACTTAAAGCGAACACCGAAGAAATAAAAGATCGCGAAGCTCCCGGGTCTATTAACACTCTAGCAAAACGATTGAGGATAAGAAGAGTACCTTCAATAACCTCATCCGACCCACGCGCATCTTCTGATGATAGAGCAAAAATCCTCGCCTGAGTCTCTTATTCATATCAGCCCCGGTCTTCTTTTCACGATTAGGGCAATTAGGAGAGATATGCCCCACCTCATTGCACACGAAGCATCTTCGTGGATCCGTAGGGCACGGCTTCCCTCTATGCGAATCCTGTCCACAAATCCTGCAACGACCTCCATTCATGTTACCATTGTCATTGCCTCGAAACTGTTGACGTGGTGCACCGTTCATCCGGTTCTGTTGCTGCTGCCTTTGCTGCTTAAATGGACGCTGATTCCCACAATTAACATTATTGTTAAAACGCTTCTCCCCAAAACGTTTCAGCTTACTCTCTTGAGCTTTGACCTGGTTGGTTCTCCTCTCCAAGGTTCTTTTAAAATCATCCTCCAAAATAGAAGCTAGCTCGACCGCCTTTGCTACAGTCGTTGGTTGAGAAACTAATACCCTCGACCTTATGCCGTCCTTCAGCCCATCCACAAAACGTTGCGCTTTAATCAATTCATTAGGGCAAGCATTAGTAGCAAATCGTTGAAGTTGTTCAAACTTCGTCTCATACTGTAGCACAGTCATCGATCCTTGCACTAACTCCAAGAATTCTTTCTCCTTGCGCCGCTGAATATGGGAAGGAAAGTACTTGATGTTGAACACCTCCTTAAATTCTTCCCAAGAAATCTCCTGATTCGCAGTAAAATTATTGCGCTCAGCGGATTCCCACCAAAATACTGCCTCACCAACAAACAGGAAAGTAGCATAAATCACCCGATCCGCCTCGGGTACCTTCATACCCTTGAACAGCCGCTCCACTTCAACCAACCAACGCTAAGCCTTTTCTGGGTCATCCTCACCAGAAAACTGGGGCCCAGCCCTCTTAAATCGTTCAAGTGTTGGCGCCTTAGCATTATTATTACTACTTCCACCGTTTCGCAATTCAGCCGCCAATTGCCTAACCATATCAGACATATTCTGACTGGCTCCCTCATCCTGTGAAGGATTAGGGTTCGCATTGGTTCGACGTCCACGATTTCCAGAGTTCACCATTCTCGCGTATCTACAGTCAAAGAAAGGAGATGAATTAGAAATCTTACATATAGCTCAATTTGTAATTCACCTCTCATTCCTTTGACTCCTAGCACCGCTCACGCAAGACACAAAACATGCATAAATAAAACAATCACAACGCAAGCATTAAAGCAAATAATTCTTTTATTCATTAATAAGAAGATTCCTACACTGAGATCCCTTATAAATCAGGGTCTTTATTACAAAAGATTTTTGAAACTAAAAACTATCCTAACTCTTTCTCCTAGCCATCCTTCCTACTCTCTTGCCTTCAGAGGTAATCATCCAGTATGTCTAAAGCTACCCAGGTTGGTGCAAGCCTCAAGTGCGTATGCCACAGAATTTCCCACATCGTCATGTATGGCCATCTGTAACCCAAAGATTTAAACATATGGTACAGAGCGTCAGACAATGCAGTATCATTCTTGGCCTGAACATAGACAGGGTGCCTTCTCACAATCTTGGCCTCTACCATCACAAATATAGAAGGAGATCCATCGTAAAATGCTATTTCAATCTCTTCTTGCTCATATCCTTCGATCTCCATTCCTGGCATGTAGTCTAAGTAAGGATCCCACTCTGGGTCGTCTATAGGCAAGGGTTCTACATCAGCCGCTGGGTTCTGGACTTCCTCTATGTCAATCTGTAATGGGTCATCTTTGGTTCCACTCCCTATGTCTTTCTTTTTCCAGTCCTCAAGCCACTGCCTAACGGCTTCCTGCTTGTCTTTCTCATAAATCCTACCACTTCTTGTTCTAGCCATTTAAACCTACACAAGAAACGTCATCATTAGTCTTCTAAAATAAGGTTTCAGGTTCTATCTATGAATCTACTCTCACATAGTAAGTTCTTCTAGATACCCATATTCTTTCTATCAAGTTCGACTATTCCATTTCATAATTCAGCAATGTCCGTACTGTATTAGACTGAGTTTGAGGGCTCCGATACCACGCTGTCACGCCCCGAAATCCCATACCTCGATCGGAGTGCGGAAGCCAATCAATGATATACATTTGGAGGTAGAGAATCTCGGGCGCGAGACCGAACAGTCGATTCCACCACCAATTACGATCATCTCAAAAGGATGTGTAATCGGTCATGCCCATAATCAGTGCAATACAAATACAAACATTAATGAATACTATGGAATGGAAATTTACTCAATAATACTGATAATAATCCATTTAAGAAAGTCAAATCAAATAAACCTATAAATCTATGGCACACAATTGCCATTAAATGTCATAAGCATCAAATAAGCAAAGCAAATAATATAAACTCTAAGTCTTCACGGCTCCTGCGACCGCTTCACTACTGCAACTTCCTGATCTCAATTTCCATTTGCGCCTGCATCAGAGGATGCATGAGTATTTCATAGAAACACTCAGTAGGATGTAAAAACCCACTGAATTAGGACAAACAATATGAATAGGATAAGAATAACAAAGGTTTATGAAGATGCCGCAACATCTGGACTAAACCAAGGATTTATACACCTGAAAGGTTAGTCAATAATAATTCCAACCCGCAAGTAGGGAAAACAACAATAAGGCTCCTACTACACATATGAGTAAGGAGGGAATGATAATCATATTAAAAAGCTCCAGACATTAAAATTGAAAGGAGTACAATTTCTGCTCGCTGAACCGATCACCCGCAAGTGACTATACCAGAACCACCCTAGGGGTCCTCTTTTTGGAACCCTGCCATGCGTCTAGGATGCTGGCCCCACCAGTGCTTACGGACACGATGGGCGGAGATTGAAGACCTTCCGTAATGTCAACAATCTAATGTACGTATGTTGCCTCTTTTTGGGCAGTATGGAACCGCAGTACCACAAATATTAGTGACCCCGCAAGATCAAGCAATGGCATAATGTGAGCATACTATGAATCCACTTCCGGAGAAGTCCCGCAAGACCTCTAGTGGAGGAATCAATCAAATAATCATGATGAATAATAATTCAAAGAAATAGAGGCCGCAACGCTCTAACCACATAAGGTATCAATCACCGGAACAGACTCACATACAGAGTATAAGTGGGAATGTCACACAAAGAGAATAACACAATCCATACATGCGTTCATGCTCAGCCCTAGATGGATATTCATATAGGTCTTATTGAAATATATAAATCAGAGACAAGGTATTAATGAGTCCTAGATGATTTGGATTCCAAATGGAACCTCAAACCGACACAAGCGCTTTATCTTCAAATACACGATTACGGTTTTCTTAACATAGGTATTACCCATCTATCATATTAACCATAACCCAACCTTACTGTGATAATCATAAGGATATAGTCTAGTATTAGTTACTAGCACGTCATATCATCTTCACATCTTATTAAGTGGTTTTACTTAAGTACATAGTATTTTCACTTAGATTCTGCTCACTGTCTTATGCACAATAGTCTCTTTCCGGCGACTC
The DNA here is from genome assembly GCA_039654745.1 of Houttuynia cordata. Lineage (NCBI taxonomy): Eukaryota > Viridiplantae > Streptophyta > Magnoliopsida > Piperales > Saururaceae > Houttuynia > Houttuynia cordata. The sequence continues at coordinate 24,754,471 of CM077507.1, read as the reverse complement.
CCAGGCACTGTACAGTTAAGGTTATCTTCTGAAATTTTTACTGAGAGTACCCTTGTGGGTCTAGTTTCTAACCCCACCGGTTTTATATTTTTCTGATATCATATGAATTAGTTATGAATTATTTACTGACGACTGTCCGTGCAGAAACAGTTCTGGCCGAAAGTGAAACACATGATTAACTTTAATATTCTTATTCCGAACCACTTATAGATGATAATATACTCATGATAGATGATAGTACTCCCCTCCTAGATCAATTACAGATCCTGGAATTAACTAGAATTACCAAAAGATTCCCTTTTTATCATGTTTCTCCCCATATAACACAATCTTAGACCATAATATCTTTCAATTAAGTCCATTTAAGCAAAACGATCATTAAGGCATAAGACTCAATCATTAGACATCATAATCAAAGCAATATCAGAACTTTTATCTTCTGTAAAATTAATAAAGCATCCAACTTTGATTTGATTTACCATCTAGACATGAAGCATGAAGGCATATATGCATGTATCGCAATACACATGGAAAACAAGACATAAATCATTAATCCCGCAAGATTCAAAGCAATACTCCAAGGAAATCAGTAAGAACACTCATCATATAATGTGAGAAAAGAATAAGAAGAGAGGGAAAAACCATCCTACTCTTTATCACCAAAAGACGTCGCCTTTCTACGCGATGTTCGACTCCTCCGCTTCCTTCAAAGCTCCCGATCCAAGCTCTTGAGCAATTCCCACTAGAAGAGGTCTTCTAAGAGAGGGATGAACGTGGGAAGGAGAGGGGAAAGCCTCTGGACGTTCTAGGGTTTAGTTTTCAAAAGCACAAGCCTAGACTCTATGGGTTTATATAGAGTTTTTAGAAGATCTTTGCCCAATCAATTCTACCATATCTTGGGCACTTTCCACCAATGGGAGAGTCCCTAAATCACCCTAGGAACGTGCAATACAAGTCTAGTTAGGATATGACATCTTTCCCAATCAAATCCGCCTCAAAATTAGGTTAGAATTCGCCAAACCGCAACTGGCGATCGATCGTGCAATACGGCGATCGATCGTCCTGCGCTGTTTACAAACTGCGCGATGGCGCCGATCGTAGCCGATCGAAGCCGATCGATCGTGTTCCATAAGCCGATCGATCGTTTTCAGCGCGATCGATCGAGTTTATTCAATTTCCCATATCTTTTTACTCCGAACTCCAAATCACACAAAATTGGTGTCGTTGGAAAGCTCTTCTCACCAGCTTTAATTTAAACAAAGCACCACACGGTCAAATCAATCATTAAGAGGGTTAAATTTCAGATTTAAGATACTTACTAATTTTTCGGATGTTACAACATATCCACCGCTCCCGGAAGGTAAAGTCAAAACAGGGGCTGAAGTCAACCTCTTCTTCAACTCCTGGAAACTCTATTCACAAGCAGAGTTCCACTCAAACTTCTCACTCTTCCTGGTCAAATTGGTCATAGGGCTTGCAATGCTAGAGAAACCCTCGATGAAACGGCGGTAGTACCCAGCAAGTCCTAGGAAACTGCGGACTTCCGTCGCACTCTTCGGTTGTTCCCATCTCAACACGGCTTCAACTTTCGAGGGATCAACCGCCACACCGTCTCTCGAGATTACGTGCCCAGGGAACTGCACATTCTCGAGCCAAAACTCACACTTGTCAAACTTTGCAAAGAGTTTATGCTCCCACAAAGTCTGCAAGACGATCCTCAAGTGTGCTTCATGCTCTTCCTCATTGGCCGAATAGATTAGGATATCATCCACAAATATAATCACGAACCGATCAAGATATGGCCGGAATACTCGGTTCATCAAGTCCGTAAATGAGGCTGGTGCATTGGTAAGACCAAAAGGCATCCCTAAGAACTCATAATGCCCATATCGGGTACGGAAAGCCGTCTTTGCCACATCATCAGGACGGATCCGAAGTTGGTGATAACCCGATCTAAGATCAATCTTAGAGAAGACCTTAGCCTGCTGTAGCTGATCAAACAAATCATCAATTCTAGGTAGAGGGTACTTGTTCTTGATGGTCACCTGATTAAGCATTTGGTATTCGATACACAACCGCAGAGAACCATCCTTCTTCTGAACAAATAAGACCGGCGCACCCCACGGAGATACACTAGGCCGGATATACCCCTTATCCATTAGATCTTGCAGCTGAGCCTTAAGCTCTTTGAGTTCGGCTGGGGCCATACGATAGGGAGCCTTAGAGATAGGAGTAGTGTCTGGAATAAGATCAATACGGAACTCTACCTCCCTCTCTGGTGGCAAACCCGTCAAATCACCAGGGAACACATCGGGGAATTCCGCCACAACTCGAACAGAATCTAAGGCAGGTAACTCCCCATTCAAGGCAGTAGCACTTGCCAGGAAAGCCTCACATCCCCCATCGATCCACTTCTTGGCCTTGAAGGATGAGGCTAAGAACTTGCCACTAGGACGCTTCACCCCCTGGAAGATAAAGGGTTTAGCTCCTGGCAGCTCGAACTTCACCTTCCTCCCTCGGCAGTCTACATGCACATGGAACTTGGACATCATATCCATGCCCAATATCACATCAAAGTCGATCATCGGTAGTAAGATCAAATCCACGTGCAAGACATGCCCTTCGATCACCATCGGAAACTCCTCCACGTACTCCTCCGCCTGCAGAGAGGACGAAGGTGTAGACACTCGCAAGGGAACATGCAACAGTTTAAAATCAACACCCAACTCATCGGTAAAACACGGGGAAATAAAAGAATGAGAAGAGCCAGTGTCAAACAAGATTCTAGCATAGTGGGAGGCAATGAGGATCGTACCTTCCACTACGCCGGATGAGTCGGCTGCCTCCTGCGTCGAGATAGCAAAGACTCTTCCCTCATTAACCGGCTTCTTCCCCTTAGCATCAAGCTGCCCGGTAGGTGGTCTAGCATGTGGTCTCGCCTGAAATGCTTCCGGCTGCCTGGGACCGGGGTGAGGGGTCACTGGAGGACGTCTCGGTGCACAGTTTGCCCTCTGAGGACATTTGCTAGCATAGTGCCCCTTCTGCCGGTAATCAAAACAAGTCACATTAGCACGGAGGTCAAGAAGGTCCTGCGGCACCTGCTGAGTGTTATGCCTCACATGACGGGCATCCAGCCGTTTAGGGTCACGGCGGCTATGGTAATCCTCTGCCCTCGGCCTCTTAGACTGCTGCTGCTGCCCCTTCTTCTTCATGATCTCGTCCGAGTCCCGCTCCACCACTATGGCCCTCTCCATCACTTCAGCAAGGGTCTTGTGCCTGAAGGGCACAACTCGACTCTTGATGAACGGCCTCAGACCATCTTCGAACTTGCGTGCCTGCTCATACTCGTCGGTGAAGAAACGAGGAGCAAAACGCTCAAGTTCTACGAATCGGGTCTCATAGGCTAAGACCGTCAACGAACCCTGCTGGAGGTTCAGGAACTCCTTCTTCTTCTCCCGGACGTGCAGAGGAAAGTACTTGTCGTTGAAGGCTGACAAGAACTCCTCCCACGGGATATCCACCCGGCCAGAGAACCTTTGATGCTCCATGGATAGCCACCACCTCTGGGCCTCGCCCTCGAACGTGAAGACTGCAAGTCGCGTCTTCTCCTCATCGGGGCAACGCCGTGCGCTAAAGATCTTCTCCATATGAAGTCTCCAGTTATCCGCCACCGAAGCATCGAACCCGCCCTTGAAGCTAGGAGGGTTGAGCTTCTTGAATCCCTCAAGAGAAAGAGATTCAGACCCACTACCGCTCGCTTGCTTGGCCTGGATGACCCGCGTCAACCCCTCGATCGCGGTCAACATGTCGTCCACCCTCGGATCCAGAGCGCCACGGTGGTTATTAGCACCCGTGTAAACTTTGTCACGCCCCGCGCACCGCCCGACCCGACCCGAACCCGGTTCATGGGCCGAATGATGTGCGGGGGCAACGTTATGTCGGACAAAGCGGAAGACTTACACCCATATACGGGCGATAACATAATTTCGGAGTTTCGCGCCGCTTTGTGTAAGAGTAAACAAGTAAAAATTCAACGAGGTATAAAGTCTAGAATATCAACAAGTCTTACACCCACAATTAGATAAAGTCCTGAGCCATACACGCGGCTCGGATAACAAGTCTAAACAGTCTGAAATATAACACGACATCTACTGTAATCTCATGACAATAGAGAGTACGATAACACAACACTAATCATCATGCTCAAACTAATCCCATACCCCTTCTGGTCGCTCCTTGAAGAGAGGATCCTGCGCGTCTGCGTGTCGCACCACGCAGCCCCAAAACAAAACAAGGAAGATGGGTGAGTATAAAACTCAGTAATGGTGAATGCCTCCATCAAGGAGTAAGCACAATATCTTTGGGACACAATCAAGCCTAAGAAGGCGTATCATGGTCCGATTTCCTCGCTGGAAACAAGGGGGTGTCGTGTACCCCAAAGTCTGTTCGCCCTAGACAGCCCTGGTCATGGGTGCCTGAATCATACCCAACGAAACTAGAACAGGTGTGTTCGCCCTGGGTAGTCTCCTGCGGTGGGGGAGAGCCTGAATCCCCGTTACGCGGGACCCTAGAACACATGTGGTAGGGGGTGCACAAGCCTACCACCGGGAATACTCATGTCCTGTACGACTAATCTCAATAGTATCAACCGCAAGGCGAGTACGAAACATGCCCCCCATATCATCCATCAAACTCAACCCGGGGAGTATCCGTGATCCACGAAGGACCAAATCGAAAACGTGTCCTTTCGGACCAACCAAGTTCGATAATTCTCCGATCGATTAATCCGGCACGCAATTACATTCATTGCATACAATCGATCAACACCGATGAAGACACAGTAAAATCTCATTCATGAAGTCCGATTCATGATGCATGCTCTCAGGATACATACGTGAGCAAATCCTACGTGGGTGCCAACACATGAAACATGCTCTCAACCCATTCCCACATGCATCATAATCAAGGTATAATTACAATCTCATGGTAAATCCCCATGCGTGTGTGTAGTCATGCATATCCTAATCACATGATTCATACTTATCATAACTCATAGTGTCATATTCATATGTTGAAAACTCGTTTAAGTACTGGTCACAATCCCAAAATCATGGTGAAAACCATCGTAAAAACATAACTTTACTTGCATGAACTTGACAACATTCCTACAAGCATACTCACATTTATTTTCTATAATCCAACATACATAAGGTATGATATCATCATTTATACATATCACGTGGCCTCATTAACTCATAATATACTTCTCATGTCATTAAGTGAAGTAAATCATGGGAAAAAAATGCCAAATTTCCAAAAACCCATTTAACTGTAAATTTTCGAACATTACTGAGTTTATTGGAATTTTTTGAAAGTTACTAAGTTATATGTAATTGCGAACAGTAAAGAACAATTCCATGTACCTCAGTAAAGTTCAATAATTCCAAAACACTTAGTATATCCTTATTTCGAAAATCAAACCGAAACACCATTTTCATAACTTCAAACATCAAATCGAAGCATCAAACAATATCCAAATTACACCAAACTTTCCAGAAATCCTATTTAGACCATCACAAATCAAAACCCAAAGAAAATTAAGCATGAGATTAAGGAAAACTGATCTTACAATTAGAGACCTAAAAATGAATAAACCCCTTCAAAATACATTCATTAAAACAAGATTTACACTACCCAAGCTGAGATTAAAGAACCCATTACCTTGATTTGGATGACCACGAAGTCCAACACCTTAATCACCTTGAAGAAAATAAAAATCCATTGTTAATACTCTACTAATCGCGATTAAGCTTGAAAACCCAAAATAGACCTTAAATTTAGGGCTTTTAATCATATAAAAACGAAATTTGAAGCTTAGGGTTTGAAGATACATATTAAAATAGAGATTTTTATCCTTCAAATGCTTTGAAATTATTTGGAAAATCAAGGTTTTGAGTAAAGATTATTAAAAATCAAATGAAAATGAAAGATTAAGCATAGATTAGCATACCTTAACTCCTTTCCTCTTTTGGAAATGGGGAAAGAGGCTGTGATCTATACATAAAATATACATTTTATTATCTCTTAAACTTATGTTTCTGCTAATATTAGATTAGAATTTATGCTACTTTAATATAGTTTTTGGTTTTTGTAGGAAACAAGAGTAAAACGCAGAAATGGGGTAAAACGCGACTCTAATGATTGAATATTAACAATTTCGATTGCATATCTCTGATGGGACTGATTTAAGCTTCACATTAAAGTACACGAAGTCAGCTTTCCAACGCCACTGACTGTTCACAATTCGGAGTTCTGAGCAAAAAGTTATGATCATTTGAAATATCGCACGCGAAAGAGACACGATTAAAGAGAAGAACCGTCAAGATGAGATTGGATGGATGAGATCGATACAACGGGTTTTTGTTTAATAAAGAAAAAAAGGAAATATGACCGGTTCAGAATCCGGTCCGGTTCAATTAAAAGAAAAAGAAAAAAAAAGAAAAAACCGGCCCGAGCCAAAGCTCGGGCCTTCGTTCCAGAACAGAGCTCTGCTCGAACGCCGGTGAAGAGAGGAAGCGGGGCCCGTTCACGGCGAAAGTGGGTCTCGACGGCGGCAAGGCTGATGACGGCGGCGATGATGACGACGGCGGACAAAACGGCGGCGGCGAGATTGACGAAAGAAAGAAAAAAAAACAGAGCTCTGTTTGAGCTCTGTTTGAGAAGACAATGGCGGTGGGCTGAGCTCGCCGGTGCCGGAGATGGTACGGCTGAAGGAAGGCGACGAAGTTTCATTCGACGGCGACGGATTCACGGCGGAGCAGCCCACGACGAGAGCCGTGCTCAATCGGGAAAGAAAAAAAAACGAAAACAGTCGACCGGAATAGGAAAGTCGATGCCGGATTTGGGCACGATTCCACTTCAAATTGGACTGGGAATCGTGTTCGATTTGAGACGGGGCTGAGGTCTATAAAAACAAAGCCAGTGCTTCGCCGGAAAAAAGAGAGCTTAGACGGATTTTCTGGCTGGAAAACAGAGCTTTGACGGAGCCAAAATCGCTGGAAAAACCAGATATTTTGGTCGTCTGTTTGCCGGAATCCGGCGTGGTCTCGGCCGGAAGAGGAGAGGGAAGAAGAGAGCAGGCGGCCGGAGGGAAGAAGGAGGAAGGAAGGTGCTGATTTGCGAACTGCTACAGTGTTCCGCCATTTGCTACAGTGCACAGCCGAACGGAGAAGATGATGAATAGTGCCTGTGCGTGAACAGTGTTGCTACAGTGATTTTGAATAGTACTTTTCGGTGAATAGTGTAAAACGACTCCAACGAATCTACAACGTTCTCCTTGTCCGATGGCCAGCTAAATTCGCGTCCAAGGCATAGATGAAACCCGAGTAAATTGGTTGTATCGTTTTCTTTCATCTTAATCTTAATTTACCTTGATTGGTGTATGAATCTTATTATAGAATCACTGTTAATTTATTGAGATTTATTCTATGTGCTCGAGAGAGGCTAGAGTGAATTCTTGTTAATTTCAATCCGAGGAATACTTGCGTGTCCGAGAGGAACGTAAGTAGACTAAGGTGTTATAAAGGAATAAGATTTCATTGGTTTATGCTCGAGAGAGATAGATCACAGCTCCATATTTTAATTGCTTATGTGTTACGTCTGAGAGGAGAGCACTACATTTTGAATTGACAAGTATATGTCCGAGAGAAATATACTAGCCAATCAGGAATTTATTCAAAAGAGAGAGACAATAAGCTGGTTTATTGTGTGGTGGATTCGAAGTCTTGGCACTTCTCCATATTAGTTAAAATCCATTTTAAAGTAGTTAAATTTTATTGCTTTTTTTAGATTAATTAAAACAAAATTTGCTTTCACTTGAATTTAGTAAAATATTAGTCCGTCCCTGAGGTTCGACAACCCTTTAATACTCATTGTAGTACAATTGCCTTGTGCACTTGCAAGGGTTTAATTTTAAACGATCAGGCTGCTGCTCCAAGCCAAAACCCTTTCCCAAAATGGGGAGGGCGCAACCCTTTCCTTTTATAGAAAGTTTTGGGGTAGACCTAGGTAAAAACTGGGGTAAAATGAGCAATTTTGGCTAAAAATGGGTAATTTAGCGATTTTAATACCAAATTAAGCTCAGAAAATTCTGAAAATTTTTATAACGACTTTGTTTAATGTCTGGGGCTTTTTGGTCACAAAACCCAATTTTGTCGGCGGGGCCCGCCGGGGGTCCCGTCAAACCCTAATTTTCGGGAAAATAGGTAAAAATCAGAAGAAAAAAATTCCAAAAATTAAGATTTGATTCTAAATCACTTAAAACTCATTTATGTGAAGTTGTTTTTGATTGAAACCTTTGAAAACCATTTTTATTTTCGAAATCAACCGAATTTAATCTGAAAGTGCTTAAACCACACGATAATCCACGTTCAACAAAAATAAACCGGTTTTTAAGGTGAGGGTTCTTACAGTATGTCCTGGTGTTTTTATGGGACATTAAAAGTGGGTCTCATGTGGTCCTCTTTTTCACCGTACCCCAGCAAAAATCGGCCACATCAACCGTCTACACCTGTGTCCCAATATCAAGTGCCCATTCTAAAATGTGGAAGCTCCTCTATTGCGCCTCTCTTTCCACTACATCTTCTTTCGATTTCCCTAAATTTTTTATGCCCTTCTTTTCTCGCTCTAGTTGTAGATGAACATGGGCAATAATGCAAGTCCACATATCCTACTATGGATATCCAAGCTCTATTGGGGGATATTATTTCTCAAAGTCATGTTATCACCCGGTCTATGATTCATTCGTGTCATTTGTAACCTAATACTCCTTCTGTCCTAAAAAACCTAAAAATGTAGGAGGTATTTCAGGATAGAGGGAGTATTACAATTTGGTGCTTTTTTTACCAAATTGCCACACTCAACGAGTTTGTATATCGCATGTTAAGAAAACATACATTCAAATACTAATTTAACTACCTAGTAGGAAAAAAGATATACTCGTAATCAGAACTTATCTTGTTAGTCTTTTTTTTTTGCTATGGAGAGGAGAAACAAAACAATAAATGGTTGGATTTGTTTTCTCCTCTTTATGAGGACATCTCAAATTCCTTGGGACAACTTCTTGTGGGAACGACAAATTTGCAAAGAGTAGTTCATCACTCTGCCACAAGTATTTTTCAGCGCAAAATTTTAACTTTCTTCGTGTCCCAGAAACATGTGGATAAAAAAATAATCATTCTAAACTGTCGAACTACTTCCGCAATAGAATGGAAAAGTTGTGAAATTATTTATTCGGGTCGCATTGACGAGCTTCTTCTGTCTGCTTACAGGTAGAAGAGGTTGTTTGACCCGAGAAAGTTACCGAAAATGTTTATATCTGCCACACAATGCCATCTTTCCATCGGTAAGTCTCTGCCTCCGACAGGAAACTTTCTCGTTGTATGATCATTACAGAGAAAGCTTGTGTGAAATGGGATGCAACTTAGGGCGGGTAAAATATAAAATATTAGGCGGGAGGGCAAAATGGGAAGATCAGTTTTCAAAACTAGGTTATATGACATGAGCCCCAAAAAATAAGGTAATATGGCATTCTGAACTCATTGGCTAGGTAATTTGGAAAAATCTTGACAAACTGCATGCAGATAAAGTGCCTACTTTGAGTAAATTTTAAAATGAAGTGCCTAGTTCTTTTAGTTAGTTTTTAGAATGATTGCTTAGGGGAAGTCAACATGCAAATGAAGAGATACCCACATAATTGGACCTAATGCAACTCCCAAACATAGGATCCCTCTTTGCTTCTCCGATACTGCATTTAATTCACTGCGTTTAAAAGCCGAAGAAGGTGCCCTCGTATACTCGAAAAAGGCTGTTCACTTTCTTTTCACAAATTGCCTAGATGAAGAGGAGACACATCATAAATCATCTTCTTTTGACATGCCTCCTTGCAACGTCCTCCCGATGCCTCAGCACTATGGCAGTCCACGCCTTTGGCGCAGGCAAGTTTTTTTGTTCCTTGGTTGCTACTTAAATGTAGCATGATTTTCGGAGTTAGCTTGATGAAGAGAGTATCAATCTGATAAATTTGGTGCTGGTGCAACAGATGTTTCCACGACGGCCTTCAAGCAATTAAGATTTGACTCAGCTAAGGTGTACGGCCACTACCTTGAAACAGTAATTTTTTGCTACTCAAGTAGTCCTTCTACCTTCTTGCGCTTTGACATTGGTGTCATGGCTGATTTCTTTGTTTGTGTTTTTTTCTTTTAACATGAGAAAGAAGCCCACGCGACAAGATACCTGGAAGAAGCGGGGAAAGATTCCTTCGGGACCCAATCCAAGTGGGAATGTACACCCGCCAACTAGGTCATAGATAATCTAGAGAGCTGCTATTTGGTCCATTGAGCAGAAGGCAGGCCAGTGTTACTCAGCTTTAGTGACTATATACTCTGATCATTTTCATATGTATACTATGTTAATTCCAAGCTCAAAATTTCAATTCAAAATATGTCTCGGTATTTGCTTCAATTTTTTTTAAGTTATGTTTATCAGGCTTGAAATCAACCCAGCCGCGAATCATGGTGTTACCTTGAAGGCTGGTTCTGAATGACAATTTGCTCCACCGGCAAAATTAAGGTAGTCTAATTGTCAATAATTAGACCGCCGAAACAGAATAAACAACAGTTTAGAATTACCAAGCCGACTAATCAGGGTTGATTGGACCTCCAATGGGGATAAGCACCACCCCACCTGGTCCGGAGTTGGTGCCTGTGAACTGAACGCACTAATCCTTGCATTCAAAAATTACTTTGCTTCCACTTTAATCCTACATCCAAATAAAGCTCATATTTGTAGGCACAATTCCGTATTTGTACCCATGTTAGTTAACAATAATGGCAACTTCTATTTTGTCAAATCGTAACAATCACCGTGATCACCTGTGCTGTGTTGAGTTTTTATCCATGGTGTACTGCAGCCTATATATGGGCCCATACACATATGTTGGCCTTACTACAGACAGGCACTAGAGCTTAGAGGCTTGAGAAATTATTAGCTGCGCGTAAGGGCATGGGAATTTCATGGAAAGAACAAAAAAGATGCTATATCTTGTCTTTATCAAGATTATTGAAGCATCCAATAGCAAAAAAAAAAAATTATCGAAGCATAGTAAAGGGCGTAATAAATTGAATTAATCTCCAATGTTAGGCAGCCTGAGGAAATGGGAAGGATCTACCAGCTGCGGAGATTGGGATGGGGTGGTGTCTGCTCGGCAGAGGGGACAATTGGGGTGGGAGTAGAGCCACATATCGATACAAGGCGCATGAAAAGAGTGCAGACACTCTGGCAAGACTCGCATTTCCTCTCCTTCCTTGAACTCGCACAAACACACTGAGCATGTCTTCTCGTCTCCGACGACCATGCCCACCACCTCCTTGCTGTATGTGTAGGCTGGGATCAGTTGCACTGTCGAGTGCTGTAACGATGATGGTGCCTCTCCGGTCCCCTCCGGAGTACTGAGGTGGGCAGCACTAGGTGGACGGCGATACCTGTAACATCCGACGGTGATGCAGTGGTACAAGGATAGCACGGCCGCGATGGACGCGCTTCCGGCTAGGGTGACGAAGAACAGGTTGATGCCTTTGCCTTCGCCGCTATCGTTTGCCATGGAGAGAATTTATGAAAACATGCCTTTCCGGTATATGTTTATACCCAATGTGACAAAGTTCGAAGAAATGCCAACGGACATGCGTGAACCCCTATGCTTCTCCAGGCCTAGTATGGATGTCGCTTACGCAACGAGCAGGTCACACATTTGGCCACCATGTGATTCATTTTACATTAGTATATACCATAGAGAGGCTTGCTAAGTAGACAGCTAAAAATAACTGTGTTTTTGTTTTTCTTATAATATTGGTACAGAATAACGGTCTTTTCTAGTCCCTATGCAATTCTATACGTATCTATGTTTCCTTTACAAGTTTACAAAAATGCACACAGTGAGAGTGCACTCGGAGAAGCTGTCACTTTTTCAGGTTAGGGTTAAAAGATAGGACATTTTATGGAAGACGCGATTTGGAGCCACAAAGTTTTTAATCCCATGTTCTGATCTGCCAATATCTAATCACGCCCTAGAGAAACTGAACTGAATCCTTGAAAAAGAAGATAGTATTAGAGCCTCATGTTCCTAAGAATTGAATGTGAATTCAACCAAAAAAAAATTGTGTAAACTTCTATCCTCACATGCAGACAGGACATCTTTTTCTCCGTCGGTGCTGTCATAGGCATCCTAAAGCAAAAAACATTAATAAAAAGGAGACAAGACATCTTAAAAATGATGGTTTCTTGGAATTGTTTCGAGCATCTGTCGTATCACTTTTTTCATTAATAATTTGCCTTCTTTAAATAACACATTCTGAACTATTCTGTTTTTTATGTAAAAAAACTAAATTTCTGAATTTGAATTTTTAGGAAACAAAAATATTTATTTATTTACTGTATATTCTAACATCCCCTCATGGCTCTCATCATGGAATGTCGTATCGGATATCGGTAAAATATCGGTCGGCCTAAGAGACGAAATATCGGAGATATTGTGTAAAAAAATATCGGTCGTCAAAAACTAGTTTTTACCATATATTTTTACAATCTAACATCTAAAATGAGTTATACTAATTTAAACAGAGAATAGATATCAAAATATGCATATTAGGATAGAAAACAAACATGAAAGTTTTTTTTCCCAAAAAAAAAAAAAAAAATTGAAAAAATATTTTTTTTTTCAAAAAAGGCCGATATATCGCCGATATATCGGCGATATTTGGAAAAAACCTGAAATCCGATACTTAATGGTATCGGCGTATCGGTTTGTGTCCGATACCGATATATCGGCGATGGCCGGCGATCTGGCATTCCATGGCTCTCATATCACTTTTTTCATTAATAATTTGTCTTCTTTAAATAACACATTACGAACTATTCTGCTTTTTTATATAAAATAATTAAATTTCTTAAAAGCTTGAGTTTTAAGAAACGAAAATATTTATTTATTTATTATATATTCTAACATCCCTCACATACCCTGATATCATGTCAGATGATAAATTTTCCAAAAGCTTAAGCTGTTAAGAACAGAAATCGTTATTTATTTATTGTATGTTCTAATATTTTTTTAGTAAGCCTATAGTATTTTTTGCTATATGTACAATTAACATACTAAACAATCTGATATTTGAGATTTAAGAATTCCAACCTTCCAATTGAGACCAAAGTGGGTTCAGGAACTTTTTACTTATATAAATGGTCCAACAAAGAACTTGGCCCTGCAATGGATACTTCAGCCTCGTCAAGAAACCTAAAATACTTACCATTGAGATTCTATTTTGCAACTTATGTCACGTGCATTCCACACTGAGAGGGACTACGTACTCAACAATTGAACTATCTGTGTTGGGTTTGTTTTTGGAAGACCGAAAGTAGACCCCTTAGTCTGGAAAAATTTATAAAACTAAACGCTGAAAAAGACTGCCAGCGGCGAGACTGGAAAAGAAGACAAATAGCACATCAACACATCCAGTCTTCGAAATTAATACACAGAATGCCAAACATAGCTCTGGGCAGATATTCGCTTCATCCCGCTGTCTTTCCAGTAAAATGATTTTCGCCAGCGAAGCTTCCAAAATCAGAAGTGCAAGTTCACTGGGAAAGAATGCATGCTAAGGGGCCGTTTGGATCGTGAAAAATCCCAAACACCAGCTGGATAGTAGATAATCCCAAAAATCCACCTTCAGAGTAGATGTTTCTATTTTTCACGATCCAAACAGCCCCAAGTTGCTAACGATCGGCCGTCTCACACGACGCGTGTGGAGAGAAGAAATCAAAGAAAGGCTGGTACTCTGAAACTTGATCAACGCCAGTACTCTCCGGAGACAAGTCGTAGGTTTCAGAAGAAGAGGAGCTTGATGGGCTGCTTCCCGATCTGCCCTCCAGAATTCTTGTCGGGTGTAAGGGGAAAAGCTGCAATGTTTCGTGGTTGGTAGCATCATTCGCGTCCCTGATCGGGTTAACCAACTCCGTCGAACCACATGCGTCCCTCATTCTCTTGTTGGTGGTATGTTCCTTCGCTCTGCTTCTGACGCTTCCGGGCAGTAGGACTTTTGGATACTGCGCGTAAAAGGTCATGCCTGGTGGTGGCATGCAATACGGACTGTAAACGCCGCCTAAATGGAGAAACGGAGTCAAAATATAGTACTTCCAGTAGATACAATACATAAAAATGTAATTCATTGAGGGGAATACCGTTAGTGCAAGGTGAAGGCATCATGATGGGGGCGGGCTTATGGAGCAAGGGATTGAGATAGACCATGGTCTCCTGCTTCTGCTTTTGTCGCTGTCTGGCTTTGTGGTTCTGGAACCAGTAAAAGACGTTCTTCCCTTCAATATGACCAAACGCCTTAAGTCGATTGGTGATCTGCTGTATCTGCTCTGCTGAAGGTGTTCGAATACCTTGCCTGTACATGCCCTCCAGCAGGTTTATCTGCTCCTTGGTGGGGTTCCATCTGGAGTTGGAGTGATGGCCTGAGCTTGGACCGGACATATCCAGGAGCTTCTTTTCTTGTTGCATCTGCTAAAGGGTGGTGGTGCCCTTATAGTTAATAGGGTTTCAGGCAGGCTACTTGAAAGGTGCATGCAAGAGAAGCTGAACCTTTATCGTGTGTGTCCGAAGGGCTTGTGGAATTTTGTGGGGGGAAAGGAAGGGCTTTGTTTTAGAGTTGGGGTGAGGAAGAGTCAAAGGGAAAAAAACAGATTGAATTGACATGCGTATTGAATTTGGTGCAGGACGTCTCTAAAAACTTGGCCGCGAGCGGCTGAAGGCGGCCAGGTCAGGTGAGGCCTGCGGGGTTTTGCACTAGCTCTGAGTTTTATACCGAATTTTATTGATTTTACTATCTTGCCCGCGTTATAAAAATAAATCTTTTTAACATGCTACTGTAATCAGTGTAAAAAGGAGGAAATTAAGAGGGGGTAATTGAGTCCCTTCATGTCTAGCTAGGTTCAGTCGGTTGAGTTTCGTAGCATATAGGTGAGCTGACTCTAATGTGCAGAAGCTTTGGAAATTGGAGGCGTTTGGCGTTATTACAAGGAGAGTGAGAGAGTGAAACGAAGCGGCCACGGGGAGTAGCTGCGGGAGCAATTGAGCTGCATGAGAGGAGTTGGTTGCATGCGGACTTAGGTCTTGTGGGTCACATTTCAGGGCTAGCCAGGTATCGTGAAGGGTGTTTTGGGCCTCGTAGTCGAGGCAGCAGCCGATTCTACACCAACATCGATGCAGATTGGTTTGCATTCACCAGTCCGCCGCTCCGTACGCGACAACCAAGTGAACCCCTCTCTCTCTCTCCCCGATATCCCTCTCTTTCTGTCTCTCTCTGTCTGAGTTTCTTGATGTTCAGTGCTGACAGGGAAAAAGTTGGAGCCAAAATTGTTCTGTTTGAAGGAACTTCCGGGGTAACTTGTGCCGGGGCTTTGTGGTCGTGGCGGATTCAATTTCATCGGGAATCAGAACTTACAACTTACAAGTCAATAGTCATGGAAATGTGTAGGAAAAGTGATGTACAAATATCATTTTCCATAGTCATGGACTAATGGACATGCTACGATCTACTTCCCTCCATCAGAGCTCTTTTTTTATGACTCTAGCAGAGCTCATGCCTGGTCCTTAATGTTAATTCTTTCAGATAGAATTATGATGATTAATTTGGAACTCGTTTTAAACTGATCACATGACAAGTAATGCATCTGTTCCTCTTCTGCTTCTGGGTCTGGCTTTACTTGCGTTGAGACTGGGAACACTATCTGAAACTCAAAACTCAAGTTTGTTCTATATGGGAATAGGATTGTGTAATGAGCAGCTGTTGCTAGAATGTGACGCTCAGAGTTCAGACAACGTTCCAAAACAATTGATCCGGGATCGAAATTCTGGGACAATAGAGGTGAAGTCAGGCTCCAAGGTATTGCTTTATTTTTTATTTGTATGCTCTTACGATTTAGATATTGGGCCTTTTTACAATGCAGACATGGGATTGGAGCCTCATTTTTTGACTCTTACAACAATAGGGGGTCCTGTTTTTTCTGATTCAACTCTTACAATATAGGAAAGAGTTATGCGGTAGCCTTGGCATTAGTGGTAAGGCCCACAGATTTAATGGTAGGGCCCATATGTCTTCCATAGTTCAATGCCTTAATGGGCTTTACAAGTCGGGAACAGGTCCCACTTCTCCGTGCAGACGTCCTATTGCAAAATGCCCATTGGCTGCAAATAGCTCATTGGGGCTTAGAGCCCACTACAACAAGCTCCTATATTAAATTGCAAAAGAGATATCAATTGTAAGTGCCTTGCTTATTATGAATCTATATGACAATCGACAACTGCCCATGCAAATTTCAATCTTGTTCCAGTTGGAAGGATAAGTGTTCTGCACATAAATAGAGAAGTATAAATATCTATAAACATTTATCTTTCCAGCTCTTGGGCTCCTCTTGGAGGTTTTCATGTTATAGTCCCAACGCTTGCTGTGATTATTACCTTACTTCAGGTTTTTTAGCTCGATGCTTTGATTATTACCTTCAGGTTTTTTAGCTCGATGCTTAGAAGAATTTCAACCTCGAGATATGATATAAGATAATAGCACTAGTGAGTAAGTACAGTACTTCATACTTTATACTTGGGAATGAAAAGGACAGCACAGCAATAGTATGAAAGGGATCATATCAAAATTATTGTAACATCATTATCACTGTGAAGGTCGTTTTGTGTACAATAATTCCTAAAAGACTTCTGCATCTTTGTTTAACGATTTGCTTGGATTTTTTTTGTTTGAATTCAAATTTCCTTGGAGTTTTCAGTGGTTGGTTCTTGCAATTTGCTCCCACAAAAATTGAGATTGGTATCACCTTTTTCAGGCTTTGCTCAAATTTGTAAGTGAACCGTCTTCATTGTCATACCCGCCTTCTTTTTAGGTAGGAGATGTCACTACAAGGTAGAATCTTGTTGGCCGTGTTGATATAAGCAGCACACAATGATGCTGCTGCTTTTCATTGTCCAGTAGTCCTACTCATCATTCTATTTATGTAGGGCACATGCTCTTGGGTGTGGAATGATGGCTGGGAAAGAGTAATTAAAGAAGGTAATTGTGTACTGGTTAGAGAAAACGAAGGTCTAAGCATACACAAATCAAGTTAAGAACTTAAGATGACATCCATATCCAGGGTGAGCCCATTTCCTTTTTGAGTTTGCTCTCGAGAGTTTGACAAAGTGGTACCAGGGAAACAATGAGAAGAAAATCACAAGGCTTTTTCATATGGGCTCTTGATGGTGGGTACTGTAGTAAGGGAATAATCAGAGCAAGCGTCGGGACTAAAACATGAAAACTTCCAAGAGGAGCCCAAGAGCTGGAAAGATCAATGTTCCCCATGTGATCAGTAAATGGCTCCTTAAAGGCGGCCACATTAATCTGTCTCTAACTATGGTTGAATTTAAATATCGTATTGTTCTGACTTGGAAAAACCTCCAAATCATACCCAGCCCCTTACAAGTACGTATTTACCGATGCAATGCAATATGACCCTTTACTAGAAATAGCACCAAAGTTGGTGCTCGGAGCGGGATGCTGGACACTATATGCTTTATGCTATATACTGCTGTTATGACCATGTGGACTTAAGTAAAGGGAAACCCCTTAAGCTTCCCTGCTAATTGATTATGTATGTCCTCTCCTCGCTTTGTGTTCTGGTCAAGTCCTTATCCTCACTTTGATGGTACATTCATCAGTCCCATGGCCCCGGCAGTCACGCCCATGTCGTTTCTCAAATCTCCTGTCTCCACGATGCTGAATACGGGCAAGGATACAGAGCTATCGTCCTTAGACTATCCACCATCTAGCTGCAAACTTTATTAGCTTAAAACCATATGACACTTTTTCACCATTTATTCAACAATATCCCATGTAAATTATACCTACGGCTACGTTTGGTAGCCCAAAAAGAAGCTGGATTCTTAGAATCCGCTTTTTTGGGAAATCTCCTTGATTTCCCAAAAGAATTCACTTCAACTTCTTTTAATGGTAAAAACTATAATTTTAAATTACATATTTTACCACCAAAAGAAAAAGTGAATTCTCTTGAAAAATCTTCTAAGGAGGGGAAATTTCCTCAGGGCCGTATTCTACCTCGTGTGATTGTGTGTAGGCAAAACAAGGAAAGGAGTTTGTAAAAGGAATCCTGTTTGTTTATTACGACGAGTATACGGCTTCTTTCCGCTTAGAATACTTTCCAAAAAGATTAGCCGTCCCTTTCACATTCCCCTCCCATGTGACTAACCTTTCTGGGTCAGGACTGGATGCCATCAACCATAATTATTATACTATCTTCTCTCCTCTATCTCGTCTTCTCTGATGCAACAACACCCCTCTTGTTCATTGCTTTCTTCCTCATAAGTCGTTCAGGTTTTTCTTTCTTTCTTTCAGAATTCAGATGTATTGAGTGCACGTCTTTTTTGAGCGGGTTTCAATGGTGTTGAGTCGCTTTCCATTCTGTTATCTGGCTGCATAGCGGGGCAGTGCCAGTCGTGATGTTTTAGCTCTGTTAGACTTTGTGCTCTGGATCTGTTTGAAACTGCTGGAGTTTGGTACATAGCCACTATCAGAAACTTGGGCGCTTTGAATTGGTGCTTCTGAAGCAGATGTGAAATTTGGGGAAGATGGTAGTCAAGATACTTCTTCAAATATAGTGGTAAAGGTACTCAACCGCGGTTCATGTTTTAGAAGTTCAAGACAAGAAAAAGGTGGATTCTTTTGTCAAGAAAATCTGATATTGGAGCACGATTTCAAGCTTAAGCCAGATTTGCATATTCTAGTTTCTGTTCTTGTGGTGGTTTTGTGAGTAGTTCTTTGCGTGGATTGGATATTACTCCAACAAAATTTAGCTCCTAGTTTGGTTAATTGGATAGGACTTATTGTTGTTGGAATGTGATTGCGCATTGCAAAATGAAATCTCTGAGCAGTTTAGGCATTGGGGCTAAGTTTGGTCTTCGGTTGCCTCTTTTTAGCCTTGGTTGCAGAGCTCTACTACTTGTTATGGTGGAAGAAGAGAATCACCAATAGGGAGATTGATGACGATTACAGCAGCTCCACAAGGGAGCTCTTCTATCTTCTTTGCTGGAAGAAGCCTTCATCACTGAGCTCCAGATCATTAAACCCCCGCACCTCCCTGAGAACATCAGAATTACATGGTCGCGAATCCGACGACCAGTTTTCAACTTGCATTCCCGCTCTGGAATGGACTATCTGCTAAAACCTCTAGGTGAAGAAACGATAGAGACTGAGCTCATGAGGTTGCACAATCTTTCAGGACCGCCCAGATTTCTCTTCACCATAAAAGAAGAAACCAAGGAAGATTTGGAATCTGAAGATGGTAGATCCAGAGGAGATCCCAGGAGCAGGAAAGGGTCAAGAAGCAGAAGCTTGAGTGATCTTTTCTCATCAGAGACCCCATATTTGACCCCTCTCTCTTCTCCGCAGTTCTTCACTCCTCCTTTAACTCCCTTGGATCGCTACAATCACCATGGCTTCAATCCTCTCTTCGAGTCGTCCACAGAAGCTCAGGTGAACAAAGCTTTATCTTCACCACCTCCAAAGTTTAAGTTTCTGAAGGATGCAGAGGAGAAGCTGCAGAGGAAAATTCAGAGAGAAAGGTCTTTTATAGCCAATCCTCCACCGCCTTCAGTTATGACCAGCTCCTCACTGGCCTCAGATGGAGAAGGGTCATTCATCACAATCAACATAGACAAAAACAAGGAAAAAAACCACCATCATTCGAGTTCTTCACAGGTACTTCCGCTATCATCTTCTCCCATCAATGTATCACCGCCCAACAAAAATATTTAGCGTTCATCAATGTAATTCTACCAAATTATTAGAAATTAATGGGAATGCCTTCAAGTATTTCTTGTTTTTTCTTGAACTTCTTGTAAGGTGTGGTATCTTTTGGTAAACTAGTTTGGATGCTGAAAATTAGAAAAAAAAATTTGTTGAAATGGGGTGAAAATGCTAAAAATTGAGTTGATAGAAGCCTCTAACGGAGAAAAGTGAAAATTTGCGTTTGGAATCTAAAATAGATTATTTTCACTATTGACAATGATTACTAATAAAAATAAGCAAATTACCTTTGAAAGGGGTGAAAATGTTGATTCTGAATGAGAATAAGAGGTTGACAAGAAAAAAATAGAATCGAGTTGACGAGAAAATACTGAAAATATGATTAATTTCAAATTTCTAAATATGTTTTTATCAATTAAAAAATAACCTTAATTATTTTCAAATTAATATTTTTTTTTATATTTTAATATCAATATCCAAACGCATAGTGTGAGGTCATTCTCTTGCAGATGACGTTGTGAGGTTGTCGAATAGAATAAGCTTCCTTTTTTAGTTCTTTTTCCAACCTCATTGTGGCTTTAACCATATTCTCGTGGGTGGTGATGCCTCCTCTTTCAAGAGGGGGCTGGCTGCTGAATTTCCACTTTCTTCTATGTGCCCTCCTTTTCCTTTCTTTTACCCTTCTTTACGCTGATTTTTATCCAACTCGCAACTCACAAGCACATCTCCTATAAGAAAATATGCAAGTGGATAGGGCGTACAAGAGTCCATCGACAAGTGATTGTGTTACTTATTTGATATGAAAGGTGGATGATCAATTATCAGATCCTGGTTTGACTGTGGTCAAAGTATGTGGGTTATGACCCGCACGATCCTTTATCCTGCTTATAAACAAACGCATGTTACCAGTTGGCAGGATGGCCAGAGAGAATTCAGCTTCTGGTTTTATGAATTTTTTGTTATATGTTGGTTGGGTGTATGTGTGAGAGTTGCAAAACTTGAGACCCGTGACACACGATATTATACAGTCGAGGTCACCGTGACTGGTAAAAAAATGCTGTCATCTTCGTCTTCAAGGACCTCAACCGTGGCCTGCCTCTTCTGTTGTCTCATTCCGATTGTTTGAAAATATGATCCTTCTTCAGGAGAAGCATAATACCAAGAAATGGTTGGATGGGATGAAAGGAACTTGAGAGGCTGGTGCCTGCCAAGGGGGGAAACAAAGATAAATATTGGAGAAAGATCTTGTTTTGGGCTTTCCGTTGAAAACAAATGTAATGGAGATCACGTCGATGGGTGGAAAAGTGACCGAAAGTGTGCCCACTTCCTGGATTTTAATTCCAAAAGGTGAGATGATGACGACAGGAGTAGAGGTAAAATCAAAAGAGGGGCACTACTAGCAGTAGAAATACAAGGTCCTTTCACCCTAACAAAGTAATACATTGCGGCTTTGGTAGGGAGAATCTGTGTGCTCAGTTCCAGGGCAAGAAGGCATCAAGTGCCGAGGTTGATGCAGTGTCACTCTCACGCAGTGTGACATCAGTGAGAACCAAAGTTGAAATAATTTAATACTTTGTGAACACAGACTTGTTCCATTTGAACCTTGAACTAATTCCGTGAACACTGGCTTGTTAAATTTGGACTTAAAGCCCGCCCTTTTGATTGTGTTTGTTGGGGACATGGACCAATGAGTAATGCTACTATAACAGCTAGTTCCTAGCAGTACTTGCCCCATGGCAAGGGCCATGACGAAAATGCGGGTCTATGTGTTCAAGTGGCGCATCTGGAAACATTCCTAGGCAAGCTACTGTAGCTTTTTCTTGTTTTTTCTAAACCAATGATAGCATTTTCAATCATAGATCAACAACATTCTGCAACATCTCTCCCGGATGTTTTTCTATATTACCTAGCCAATGAGCTTAGATTACCATATTACTTAGTTTTTACGGGATTGTGCCATATAACTTGGTTTTGGACATGATCTTCCCATTTTTCCCTCATGAATCCTAACCCTTAACCTTTTGAGTTTTAGATTTTATACTTCAACGAATCATATCTCCTTCATTTCTATTCTATTTTTGTCTATTTTTTTCTTTATTCCTTATTTTTAGTATTCTTTTTTATCATCATAATATCATAAAGATATTGAGATAATATCTAAAACAAATATAATAAAATCTACTATAAATAGTATAAAATAGTATGTATGTCCCAACATAGCTAAGTTATCATCATGACAAAAAATATGAGGAAAAATAAAAAAGAATAAAAAAAATAGGTGAAAACGACCAATAAGAAATGAGGTATATATGAATCGTTGAAGTATGTCTTATAAAAATTGCTCTGGTGTAATCGATTACACGATAACACTGTCTATTGTATATTTTTGTACACTGTTATCGTGTAATTGATAACATAATAGTCATGCTATCGTGTAATCGAATATACGATAGCAGTTGTTATCGTGTAGTTGCATACTCGATAGTATTATGCACTTCAACGAATCATCTCTTTTATTTCTGATCTATTTTCATATATATTTTTTTCGTTCTTCTTTATTTTTAGTGTTCTTTTTTATCATGATAATATCATAATAATCTTGAGATAATATTTAAAAAAATATAACAAAATCTACGATAAATAATATGCAGTATCTCAACATCCTTATGATATCATTATTATAAGAAATAGCACTAAAAATAAGAAATAATTTAAAATAAAAATAAAAACGGATTAGAAATGAGAGATATAAATCGTTATAACTTGTCCCAAAAAATAGCTATCTTGTACTCAATTACACGATAGGAGTTGCTATCGTCATGCTATTGTGTACGTAATCGAGTACACAATAATTATTTTTTCTGGGACAAGCTTTAATGATTTATATCTCTTTTATTTCTAATCTATTTTTGTCCATTTTTTTGTTCTTCCTCATTTTAGTGCTCTTTTTTATAATGATGATATTATACAGATGTTGGGATACCACATGCTATTTTATCATAGATTTTACTATATATTTTTAGATATTATCTCAAGATCCTTATGATATCATGATGATAAGAAAGAGCATTAAAAATAATAAATAACGAATTTTTTTGGCTAAAACGGATCAGAATGAATATGATATGATTCGCTGAAGTGTGTAATACTATCATGTGTAAATACACGATAACAATTGCTATCGTGTACTCAGATTACATGATAACAATTTTTGTAGGACATAGTTCAACAATTCATATGTATCTCATTCACCCATTCTTTTTTGTGGGACAAACTTCAACGATTAATATCTACCTCATTTCTTATCCATTTTTACTCATTATTTTTGCATTCCTCTTTATTTTTTTCTCATCTTTATTGTCATGATGATAACTTAACTATGTAAGGACACCACATGGTATTTATCGTAGATTTTGCTATATTTTTTTAGATATTATCTCAAGATCCTTATGATGTCTTGATGAAAAGAAAGAACACTAAAAATAAGAAAAAAAAATTAAAAAATTGGTAAAAACAGATGAGAAATAAATAAGATATGATTCATTGAAGTGTAAAACTAAAACTAGGTAATACGGTAATATGAAAAAAGTTTAGAGTTAGGGTTTATGAGGATAAAATAAGAAAATCAAGTCCCAAAACTAAGTTATATGAAAAAATAAAGTAATATGGAAATTCGGCCTCATTGGCCAAATAATATGGAAAACTCCCCTCTCCAGCCGTAATCGGAACCATGTTTCATATGTATATGTCGTTGTAACCAAAGGTTGAGGGAGAAACCTCTCCTTACGAAATTAGAGTCCGAAAGAAAAACTGTGTGCGCACCTCTGGTTGGGGTTGGATCGATAAGTAGGACTAGCTTTTCCATGCTTCAGCGAGAACATGGTTTTTAAACGGTATTGAACATTGCTTCCATTTGGCAACTACGATTACACTAAAGGAAAAGTATGATAAATGGATAAACATCAATGACAAGACAGCCAACAATGAATCTGTCGGGGGCCTTGTGGTATTATAACCTAAATATACCCATTCTAGCAAAGGCATTTAAAGGCGACTAGTATTTAGCAAAAATAAAATTCAAGGCAACTACATATGTTGCAAAAAAATGCAATAATGCACTCATATATGTAGACGGCAAGTAGAGCTACTTTTTTTTCTTCTGATAATGGCAAGTTGAGCTACTTGACTTGCTAGATGCCGTACTGGTTGGAAAGATGATGATGCACAGATGCAGCAACTCACCACTGCACAATTTGAGGACTGGTGAAGTACACACGAACAGTTTCCGACAACGAGCCGACACTCAACAGACAAAGCCCACTGCACTTTGTCTCTCACCCGGTGTCTCGTCTGTGCCCCTCCTGGGCCCTGGCCTCCCATAAAAGTTCAGCCCATTACTCATCCCCTTCTTCGATCTAAAGGCCTTAAAGCCCATTACCATTCTCACACCCTTCCAATCCACCCCAAGGCCCATTACACTCAAAATGATCCAGTCCTCTACAGTCCACTCATCCCATCCAATCCCTGTAACGTAACTGCAAAGTCTGCCACATCCTACTTTAACTTGTAACTTTAAGCGCATAAAATACCTTCAAAGTCTTTATTACTTCCTCCGTCTAAGTTAACCTATCTGGATTAGAAAAGAAAAATAAACTAAAATCAGTTCATTTTGGTTTTCTGATCCAGACAGATACTATTGAACAGATGGATAATTATTAAAGTGATTAATTAATTAATCAAACAAAACGCACATCCCCAACACCCAAATCTCCACTCCAACACCCCATTTACGCCATTTTTTTCCTGCAAATCTCGCCGGAATTAATGAAGAAATCCGGGCGAGTGGCACAATGGTGGCTGCCCCTCCTCTCCACCTCCCTCGCCTCCATCCTCCTCCTCCTCTTCCTCACCCTCAACAACCCCAAGCTTCCTCCTTCCCACCTCCCCTCCTCCTCCTCCTTCCACGGCGCGGGCCTGCCGGAGCTGCCGCGGCTGGCCTATCTGATCTCCGGCACCAAGGGAAGCTCGCACCAGCTGCGGCGGCTCCTCCGGGCCGTCTACCACCCCTTGAACGTCTACCTCCTGCATCTGGATCGGGAGGCGCCCGAGGCCGAGCGGGTCGAGCTGGCCAAGTTCGTCAGGTCGGAGCGGGCGTTTGTGATGTTCGATAATGTGAGGGTGGTGGGGAATGCCAATCTGGTGACGTACAAGGGGCCGACGATGGTGGCCAGTACGCTCCACGCCGTGGCGATTCTGTTGAAGCTGGGAAAGCCGTGGGACTGGTTCATCAACCTCAGCGCCTCTGATTATCCTCTCATGCCTCAGGACGGTTGGTTTCCTGCTACTTAATTGCACATTGAAATTGGTTTTGCATTTTACTCATAAAAATGGTCGCTTTCTAACATTGTTACGTGCAGAAGTCGAACATTAGTACGAATTGCAATAGATGTGAAGCTTGATGCTGAGTAGTAAATGTCTTGCATATCATTTCAGACTTTTAGACATGGATTTTGTTTTTGCCTTGCGATTGATGAAACAGAGTGGTATAAAGTTTTCAGATAATGTAATAGATAGGAGTTTGAATTCTGGATAGGTGAACTGAAAACATACCATATCTGCCATTTAAGTTCGTGCATGAGTTTTTTTGTTGAAGATGAGAGTATAGCTGTGGCACATTTTGCTTATAGGGTTGTGCAGGAGAGAACAAATTTGGTTACAAAAGTGCCACAATGCCCACCTAATATTCGTTGTTGTCATCATCACCATATGCTCAGATGTACCGGGTTGAGGCTCTGACCAAGTTTATCTCTCTAAGGAGACTTGCGCCACTGCAGTCGTGGATAACAATCTGGAAACCTTTCTTAACTGCATGAAGGGGGATGAACCCATGCAATGCATTGCCTCCTATACATCTTCAATACATCAATATCTCCAGGTTTACCAAGATTCAGTACAGGAGACAGATATCCCTAAGATATGGGAGATGTATTTGAAATTAACCTAGATTGTGGAAACATACAACTAGATTTTGAATAATCATTTTGATATATAATCTGATATCATAAAAGTCCTCTCTTAGATTCTAAAATTCATCTTAATATACGTGTAGATTGTGAAAGTACATGTTTACAATGTTAAAGGATATCATAAATTAAGTTAGAATGAGTATATTCTTTTGATCTATGCATTTTTAGGTTTAGTATCTAGATGTTAGATACTTGGATTGTGAAAATGCATGTTGAAACGCAAAAGCACTTTTTAAGACCACCAAAATCATTTTCCAAATATCTCTCATATTGTTGCGATAAATCTTGGATATCTCATATCTTTGCATGACCTATATATGTACCCTGGACGAACCTTGTTACAAATTGGAACTCTAAGCTCAATTGAAAACTCAGAAGGACTTAAATATTTGTAGCAGATAAAGACTAGATTTGTGACTGCAAAATAAGGCTCTATATCTGTATACCCATCTGTGTCTGTGTGGGTGTGGGTGTGTTCTTCTCTTCTCAACCTACGCAATGAGTTGGATTTATGACAGCAAGCTGGCCACCGAGTTTATAAGATATCTTTGAGCAGCTTCACTCTTCTACAAATTTGCTACCTTTTCCTTGACATTGTTTAATCGGAGTTATATTCAAGTTTTGTAGTAATCAGATCCAGCGAATTGTAGTATGTTGTGATGATGATTGTCAGTACTCCATTGAAGACAATAGTTCTCTTCCCCTTTTCGAGAAAGTTGACTTTGTAACTTTTTTTTGTAGTTTAATTTATAACTTGAGTGCATGTTTAGAAAAATTATTGTTACTTGATAAGCTTTTGCATACTTTATGCAAAATTTTCAAAAAACATTTCGACCCAACCAGTCAAACCTGTTTGCCTCCATAACTTTCACTTTCCTCAGTTAGGTGATCCAGTCTCACAAGGTTCATTTTGCTCTTTGTTCAGGCCAATTGAACTAGCTTTTCAACTGGTGAATTAGATGTTTGGGCCGACCAAATTCAAGTAGGAACTTTAGATTTTAGATGCTTTCAGTCCCCTTGTCCGTCCTCTGTCCGTGACATTGGGGCTGTAACATCACCCTCTCACATTTGACCCCATTTTCTCCATCTTTTGCAAGGAACAATAATTGCATCGTCCATTATCATCCTACTTTCCCTTCATTCCTCTTCCACCTTGCTCTTCCCCTCTTTCTTCTTCCTGTTCTTCTTCTCCTTTAAATTGGACCAACTGGAGTGTGCAACAATTAAGCGGTTTTTCTCGCCATGCTATGTCTTTAAATGTTGGAAGTATCTCATGCTCTAATTTATCTAATTATGGACCCTTCTTGCCTTATTTTGTCCTTTTTCTTAATCAGACATTCTTCATGTTTTTTCATATTTGCCAAGGGATGTGAACTTCATTGAACACACAAGTAAGATTGCATGGAAACTGTAAGTCTCTCCACCTGTTTATGCAATGGGTCCTTTACTTTTCTCATGAACAACATCCTCCAAATGTTAACTTTATTTGTTTTTCAGAAATCACCGAGCAAAGCCCATGATTATAGACCCAGGACTTTATAGTTCAAGTAAATCAGCTGTATTTTGGACTAAAGAAAGAAGGTCTGTGCCAGCTTCATTCAAGATATTCACAGGTAGAGCTATAACCTCATGATATGTTTCTCACCCTGAACTTACGAAGGACTTCCTTTCATTTATGTATATTTTTTGTTCTTGACTTATGATAGGTTCTGCTTGGGTGATTCTAACCCGACAATTCCTGGAGTTCTGCATCTGGGGTTACGACAATCTTCCTCGCACTCTTCTTATGTACTACACCAACTACTTGTCATCTCCCGAGAGTTACTTTCATACTGTTATGTGCAACTCGAAGGACTTCCAAAACACAACTATAAATCACGATTTGCACTACATATTGTGGCATTATCCACCTAGGCAACATCCCATGACCTTGAACTCAACACATTTTGATGGAATGGTTATCAGTGGGGCCCCCTTTGCACGCAAATTTGCTAAGAACTCTCGTGTTTTAGACAGAATTGATGAAGAGTTGTTAAGAAGGGGTAAAGATAAGTTTACACCAGGTGGGTGGTGCACGGGGAGTTCTCATCACTGGAGAGATCCGTGTGACTCTTTTGGAAATCCAGAGGTTATTAAACCTACTATAAGTTCAAGTAGGCTTGAAAGATTGCTTCTGGAACTCCTTGATCCTGAAAAGTTCAGACCTGGGCAGTGCTCATAGTTGAACGAGAATGTTTTTCAATTATACCTTTTGCGTCACATGCAGGCTACTGATTTTATTGCTATGGAGAGGAGTTGAGGATGCAGATGCAGAAATGAGGTTACTAAACCTACTATAAACTAAAGGAGGCTAGAAAGGTTGCTTCTGGAACTCCTTGATCCTGAAAAGGTCAGACCTGGGCAAGTGCTCATAATTGAATGAAAATGTGTTTCAATTTTATGCCTTCTGCGTCGCATGCTGGCTACTGATTTTCTTGCTATGGAGAGGAGTTGAGGCTGCAGAAAAAGTTTTGACATTTGTTACCGACATGATTATTGAGCCCAAAATGAACTGTCACAATGTATATTTGGATTTATATGGTGGAGGCTGGCGGTTCCTCATTATGAATGTTATGTTTGTGATAGCACACGTATGTGCAAATCTATGCAATGAAGTATCTCTCAAACATTCATCAAAGAACACACGATGAAAAGAGTTTGAGTAGAGAGGAGTCTTGGAGAAATTTTATTCCAATACCAAAATTGACTGTTACAGGATCAAAGTTGGCATTATATATTAAAGGCATATTATAACAATTACTGAAATACCTTAATGACTTATATATACTAAAGTTATTATTACAAAATTTAATAATACTCAAGAAAAATACTTATAAACAAAATTATTAAATCACTGTTTATTCCTTCGCTTATAAATGCGAAGTCCCTCAATTGCATCTGCATCAGTTTGTTAATTGTGTAATTATAGGTAACACAAGATCAGCTCTTTAAGCTGTGGCATGTTATACAAAATCATGTTTGCGAGAAATGGTTCAGTACTTAGAATGTCTAAAATTTAGAGCTTGTGAACATGGAATGTTGTTGCTGCAGTCGCCTGTTTCTTTTGACCAAAAAAATAGGGCGACCTAGTTTTTCTTGGATGGTACTTGTAGTCTATTAAATTTCACTCATTTTTAAATGGAAAATGATATTTTTACATCAGTTTTCTTACATCACTGACATACACAGCCACGCGGCTTGCAGTGAATGAAGTCAATGCAAATGGAGTCAATATAAATAATAATATTCTTACATTAATTTTTCATTCATTGTCCTTTTCAAATGTAAGCAACTTTCATTGGACAAGAGTGTAGTAACTTTAGAATTTAAACATACAAAAAAAAATCAATCCTGATAAAAAAAAGTTCCACCTTGAGAGAGTTTATATGAAACAGGGCTCATACATGCTTGCATAAGCCGAAATCCTAATCACCAATGTGTGTCTGACTTTGATCCAACGGCACAGGGGTGGGTGGGTGATTCAAAACTGTATGCTCATAGACCATGTGACCAGAAACACGTTTAAAATGTGTATAAAACACGTTTCAACCACTCAGCTTTTAAAATGGGAACAGTAGAAAAAATGTATTTTTCCCTAAAAAAATGTGTTTGATCCCAATAAATGCGTTTAAACACTTAAAACACGTTTTTTTTTATTTAAAGCACAATTCATTTTTTAAATGCGCAACTTTGTAATATGTTATTCTTTAACATTTATTCATGCTATATTAATTTTTTATTTTTATTATTTTCTCATTTTTTTCACATTTTTTCCCGTATAGTTTATTTTCTACCGTTTTGTTCCATACGCTTACCTCGCCGTTTATTGCCGTATCCATACTTTATCACTTTGCTCATAGGTAAGTGCGATAAATTTTATTAGGTGCCAAGTGTCTGATCAGCTCAGCTTTACATTAGGGTCATACGAAGTCGTCGATCTCTAAAATCAGCAACGTGGATTCTAACTATTTGACACTAAAACAGCTAAGCACAGACATAAATCACACGCATTAGAGCATGCCGAGGACATACGATAATTTCCGATATACGTCCGTTTAAGGAACGTGCAGACGTGGGTGAGCCGCGTCTCGTATAAACGGGAATCTTACAAAAACAACAAATAAGAATCCAATCGACGCGGCCCAAGATACTTTCCTCTTGGAGAAAGCAATCAAAACATTTGGAAAGCAGAATCAGGAGACTTCTGGACGCAACTAATCTCCAACAAACCATCGGCACCGTCCACCTCCTCCGCAAGATCGACGGCGCACACCTCACCGAACTTTCTAGACCTTCTCCTCCCGCGCCATATAAAATCAGATCCCGCTCTACCTCTTTCCTCGTCTAGCTTCAAAACAAAACCCTAACATCATCTTCTGCGCCATTCGTTTTCGTCTTCAATTTCAGCATTTTTTCTTCGATTTCGATTCGTTTTTATTGGATTTATCGGAGATGGCCGGAAAGGGCGAGGGGCCGGCGATCGGGATCGATCTCGGCACGACCTACTCTTGCGTGGGAGTGTGGCAGCACGACCGGGTGGAGATCATCGCTAATGATCAGGGAAACCGGACCACTCCATCCTACGTTGGCTTCACCGACACCGAGCGTCTCGTCGGCGATGCCGCGAAGAACCAGGTTGCCATGAACCCCATCAACACTGTCTTCGGTACGTTTCTACTTTCTACTCCATCTGTTTGTTTGCTATTCTCGTTTAGATGGCTTGTTAGTTGACCTGCGTGTTGAATGAAGATTATTGATTGCTTGAACGGAGTTTTGCAGCGACTAATTGCTAGATTGTTAATTAAGTGAATCTGAAAGTTAATTGCTTTTCATGATTTTTAGTTTGTGATGATTGGCTTATTTGCGTCAATTTGTTTTTGTTTGATTGTGGTTTAGATCTATTTTTTTTTTCTTTGGATTGGTAGGTTTTGATTTTGCATAGATCTGCTTTTACTTATGGATAGGTTACTTAGGTTGTTATCATGGTTCGTGTGGGTTGATGAAGCTAAATACTCAAATCCGTCCAGTATGAGCAGATGCATTTGGTTTCCAAGATGAATTATATGTAGTTCATGTTGGAAAACCATATGTATCTGCTAAATCCGGACGGAGTACTGAAGTTTGTGTTTGATATGTGCGCCACTTTGAGAGAACATCGTGTAGTTCTATTCCAATCTTGCTATTGTCAAATCTTTAGTATATATTTTATGTTTATTTGTCTGATTGTTATGTTCCTGAGCTTGGATCCTTGTGGATTATAAATCATGATAAATTATTAAGTTTTGGTTCTGTTAATTCAATGTCTTTGTATATATTTGGTATTCTACCTCATTGAATTTGGTACAATTCATTGTTTCTGTTGTGCATGTATGAGCAGTTGAGCTTATGTTGTGTTTGTCTGTTTGTAGATGCAAAACGTCTTATTGGTAGGAGGTTCAGCGATGCTTCCGTCCAGAGTGATATGAAGCTGTGGCCTTTCAAGGTCATTCCTGGCCCAGGTGATAAGCCCATGATTGTTGTCAGCTACAAGGGCGAGGAAAAGCAATTTGCTGCTGAGGAGATCTCATCTATGGTTTTGATGAAGATGCGTGAAATTGCAGAGGCCTACCTTGGTTCTGCGATAAAGAATGCTGTTGTCACAGTTCCTGCCTACTTCAATGATTCCCAGCGTCAGGCAACCAAGGATGCTGGGGTTATTGCTGGCCTCAACGTGCTGCGTATCATCAATGAGCCCACTGCCGCTGCCATTGCTTATGGTCTTGACAAGAAGGCTACCAGTGTTGGCGAGAAGAACGTTCTCATCTTTGACCTTGGTGGGGGGACATTTGATGTCTCTCTTCTAACTATTGAGGAGGGGATCTTTGAGGTGAAGGCCACTGCTGGAGATACCCACCTTGGCGGAGAGGACTTTGACAACAGGATGGTGAACCACTTCGTTCAGGAATTTAAGAGGAAGCACAAGAAGGATATCAGTGGGAACCCGAGGGCTCTCAGGCGCTTGAGGACATCGTGTGAGAGGGCCAAGAGGACTCTCTCATCCACTGCTCAGACCACAATTGAAATTGATTCTCTGTATGAGGGTATCGATTTCTACTCCACCATCACCCGAGCCAGGTTTGAGGAGCTCAACATGGACCTCTTCAGGAAGTGCATGGAGCCTGTTGAGAAATGCTTGAGGGATGCTAAGATGGACAAGAGCACTGTTCATGATGTTGTCCTCGTTGGAGGTTCTACTAGAATTCCCAGAGTCCAGCAGTTGCTCCAGGACTTCTTCAATGGCAAGGAGCTGTGCAAGAGCATCAACCCTGATGAGGCTGTTGCCTATGGTGCTGCTGTTCAAGCTGCTATCTTGAGTGGTGAAGGCAATGAGAAGGTGCAGGATCTGTTGCTTTTGGATGTTACTCCTCTCTCCCTTGGTTTGGAGACTGCTGGTGGAGTGATGACCGTGCTGATTCCAAGGAACACCACCATTCCTACCAAGAAGGAGCAGGTCTTCTCTACCTACTCTGATAACCAGCCTGGTGTCTTGATCCAAGTGTACGAGGGTGAGAGAACGAGGACCAGAGATAACAATCTCCTGGGCAAGTTTGAGCTATCGGGCATTCCTCCTGCTCCCAGGGGTGTTCCTCAGATCACGGTCTGCTTTGACATCGACGCCAATGGTATCTTGAACGTCTCTGCTGAGGATAAGACCACTGGGCAGAAGAACAAGATTACCATCACCAACGACAAAGGAAGGCTGAGCAAGGAGGAGATTGAGAAGATGGTTGAGGAAGCTGAGAAGTACAAATCTGAGGACGAGGAGCACAAGAAGAAGGTTGAGGCAAAGAACGCCCTGGAGAATTATGCGTACAATATGAGGAACACAATCAAGGATGAGCAGATTGGGTCCAAGCTTGCTGCCGCTGACAAGAAGAAGATTGAGGATGCCATCGAAGCTGCTATCCAGTGGCTCGACAGCAACCAGCTGGCTGAGGCAGACGAGTTCGAAGACAAGATGAAGGAGCTCGAGAACCTTTGCAATCCCATTATTGCTAAGATGTACCAGGGTGCTGGAGGACCGGACATGGCCGGTGGCATGGACGAAGACATTCCTCCCTCTGGCGGTAGCGGTGCAGGGCCCAAGATAGAGGAGGTCGATTAAGGTGGTTGGCCGGTAGTAGTGATTTAGTCTCAGCCGGTATAATTCGGATTTCTGGGAATATTTGATGGGGATCTGCAGTGAGTTGGCTATAGGCGGCTTTGTTTTTCGTTTTTTAGAATTATTATCTCCGGAATCTGGAATGTTATAAGTAATTTGATGTCAGTCTTTTGCTCTTTCTTATACTAGAAAAATGCACTTGCAAAAGAGTATTATATGCGCAAATAAAATGACAAGCACTGGCGCGCCATTGAGTTAGGAGAACGATGCATAATATTTGCCCTTAATGATAAGAGTTAGGAAAGTATTATCATTTTCTTTTGGCAACTACTTTCTTGAGTTTTTCATATTACTTGCCAATGAGCTTGGATTGTCATATTTTTTTGGGCTCATGTTAATTTGGTTTTCGCATAATTATTTTTAATTGGCCCTCTTCAACTCTAACCCTATTTTCAGGTTTTATATTTTAATAAATTATATTATTTATTTATTTTTATTTTTAATGATATTTTTATAATGATGATATTATGATGATATTGAAATAGTATTTAAAAAAATATAATAAAATTTATCATACGATGTCTTGAGTTAGATTATCATGATAAACAAAGATGAGTGAAAATAAGGAATAGCTCAAAAGAATGATAAAAAAAGACGAGGAAAAAATAAGGAATAGCTTAAAAAGAATGAATAAAAATAGATAAAAAATAAAATAAATATTAATTTTTGAAGTGTGTCAAATAAAAATTATTATTGTGTAATTGTGTACATTGATGGTACACATTTTAACGAATCATATTTTTTTTTATTTTTGGCCTATTTTTTTAATTATTTTTAATATAATTTTTTATCATAATAATATCATAAAAATCTTAAAATAATGTCTAATAAAATATAA
Source organism: Houttuynia cordata (assembly GCA_039654745.1). Lineage (NCBI taxonomy): Eukaryota > Viridiplantae > Streptophyta > Magnoliopsida > Piperales > Saururaceae > Houttuynia > Houttuynia cordata. The sequence continues at coordinate 24,720,445 of CM077507.1, read as the reverse complement.
TAAACTTTTTAATAAATATCATGCTATGTTCCAACATAGTTAGACGATCATGACAATAAATGAGAGTGTTAGGCATCATGTATTTATATACACGATACTATTATAACCTTTAATTAAACATATCTTTTTTATTTATAATATATTCTTATCAAATTTTTTTCGTTATTCTTTATTTTTAATGTTATGTTTCATCATGATGATATCTTAATGATTTTGAGAACATCTAAAAAAATATAGTAAAATCTATGATATATAGTATACAATGTCTTAATATTATTATAATACCATCATTATAAAAAATAGTACTAAAAATAAAAAAATAATAAAAATTACACAAATGGATTAGAAATGAAATGCGAGAGATGAACTAGTTAAAAGTTGTCCCAAATAAATGCTATTGTGTATTATATTATATAGTAGCAATGCTATCGTGTATTTGTATCATATTATTGTAAAAATCCTTATTGGATAAAATTTGGTTCATCGACAAAAATAAAAGAGATCCCGGCCAGAATGAGAACGGCAATAAAGGTTCCATTCGAATTTCTTTTGGAAAAAAAAACCGAGTAATAGTGGGTTAAAGAGGTTATGTAGCGATCGTAGGATAATGATCCAAGGGTTGCTGGGTAACTCAATTGGAGACACGATCTCTCCATTCGGTTGGAGTGTACTGGGCCTCTATTAAAATTAGTAGAAGCCAATTCCAGCAGAAATTCAAACCAATTAGAATTTGTAATTAGATTAGGAATCCGAGGATAATGAAAATTAACGACTTAAAGTGCATGTAAATAAGGGTAATAAGTGCAATTAATATTAAAAAATATGGGTAAGTTAGTCCAAATTTGAAAGTTGTGTCGTTACTATTTTTTTTATAGTAGTATGATATGATAATGATAGGTCTTTTGGGTTTTGAGATGCATGCTATCGTCGTTGAATATATTATTACAAACAATTTGCTGCAAATGTTGTTAGTTGGTCTTGTTTCATGCACTACCGGTGTGGTGTTCACTGTTCATGACTCGAGACTTATGAGAGCTGCCTACTGCTAATGGGCTTATCTTCTGGGTCATTAACTACTGGGCTTATTCTCGAAAACTAGTGAATCCATTAAGGGTTTGCGAGATGAGTAAGATCTGAAGCCTCCCAGTTATTTAGTCGTTAAGGTTCGTAAGTATTAGAAGTTAGAACTTGCCCTTCCTAATTTGGTGTGTGAGCTCTCCAGATGATAGTGGTTGTGCAGGACTGAAACCTTCTTCTTTGTTTTTCATTCGTGGGAGCGAAGCTCTTTTTAGGAACGAAGTTCTTTGTATTGCAGGAGACAGCTATATTGTTCCTATGAATAACAGCACACCACCTTGATTTCACACTCTGTACACTTCCTGAAGTTACAATCTCAGCTCGATGCCCAAAACTATGGAGTGAGGCAGTGGGCATGATTAACTTGCGTGCAATTCTTCCATATTTGTGGATACCCTTCCTTTCAAGCTAATTATGTCCTCTCTATTTCCCCCTTCTCTCGTACTCCCTACTCTGGGTGATCAGTTTGCATAAACTTTTGACGTGCTATTTTGCTGTAGAAGTGCTATTTTGCCTTAGAAAACTCTGTCCTTTAGTTGTTTGTTTTCACAATTATATGTAACCAATGCACCTGTTTTATGATAATGCATATTTTTAAAAATTGGATGGATAGTCACAAACAGGCCTTGAGCTGCATTAGAGCTTTCAAGTGGAATGATATGCATATATAGTCTGACATATGATTTTCAATATGTATTTTCATAATTCATCCATATACACATATATGTATGAGGGGGTTGTGACTAGTGTACGAACTATTATGGGGGTAACCAAGGAATTTCTGGTTACAGTAGGTCTTTATCTTAAGTCTTTATCTTTTTGCTTTAATTATGGATGAGCTTACTACACATTTACAAGATAATGTACCTTGGTGTATGCTTTTTGCAGATGATATAGTTTTAATTTATGAGAGTAAAGTAGGTTTCAATGTAAAACTGTAATTGTGGAGGGATGCTCTAGAATCAAAAGGCTTTAAAATTAATATGACTAAGACAGAGTGCATGGAATTTAATTTTAAGGAATGTAGAACTATAGGCAGAACCTTAGTTGAAATAGATGGACAAAAAGTGTCAAGGTGTGATATATTCTGTTACTTAAGATCCATTATCCATAAAGAATGAGATATTAATAGTGATATAGTGCATATGATAAATGCGGGGTGAGTAAGGTGGAGGGCAACCTCGGGAGTATTGTGTGATAGGCATGTTCTAAAAAGGCTTAAAGGCAAGTTTATAGAATAACCATTAGGCTTGCAATACTCTATAAAGCGGAGTGTTGAGCACCAAAGAGAAGTCATATAGATAAGTTAAATTTAGCTGAAATGAGAATGTTAAAGTGGATGAGTAAGATAACTAGGAGAGACATGATTATAAATGAATATATTCATGAGAGTTTAGGGGTAGCTTATTTAGGAGAGAAGCTGAGGGAATATTGTCACGCCCCGCGCACCGCTCGACCCGACCCGAACCCGGTTCATGGGCCGAATGATGTGCGGGGGCGACGTTATGTCGGACAAAGCGGAAGACTTACACCCATATACGGGCGATAACATAATTTCGGAGTTTCGCGCCGCTTTGTATAAGAGTAAACAAGTAAAAATTCAACGAGGTATAAAATCTAGAATATCAACAAGTCTTACACCCACAATTAGATAAAGTCCGGAGCCATACATGCGGCTCGGATAACAAGTCTAAATAGTCTGAAATATAACACGACATCTACTGTAATCTCATGACAATAGAGAGTACGATAACACAATACTAATCATCATGCTCAAACTAATCCCATACCCCTTCTGGTCGCTCCTTGAAGAGAGGATCCTGCGTGTCGCACCACGCAGCCCCAAAACAAAACAAGGAAGAGGGGTGAGTATAAAACTCAGTAATGATTTTCAAGACACATCGGAAATCTACAAGAAATATCAAAGCATGAAAGTTCATCAAATAATATACGTAATCCACGTGATAATACCGTCTAAATCATACGTCCATCTCACAACATCTGAACATGCATACCCGTCATAAGATGATACAAATAATAATATCTCAACCACAAACTGTCTAAACATGCATTCCTGTGGTATGAATCTCATACAACATGATACACAATCATTCATAGCATTCATAATAATGCATCAATACAATGGTGAATGCCTCCATCAAGGAGTAAGCACAATATCTTTGGGACACAATCAAGCCTAAGAAGGCGTATCATGGTCCGGTTTCCTCACTAGAAACAAGGGGGTGTCGTGTACCCTAAAGTCTGTTTGCCCTGGCCAAGGGTGCCCGAATCGTACACAACGAAACTAGAACAGGTGTGTTCGCCCTGGGTAGTCTCCTGCGGTGGAGGAGAGCCCGAATCCCGGTTACGCGGGACCCTAGAACACATGTGGTAGGGGGTGCACAAGCCTACCACCGGGAATACTCATGTCCCGTACGACTAATCTCAATAGTATCAACCGCAAGGCGAGTACGAAACACGCCCCCCATATCATCCATCAAACTCAACCCGGGGAGTGTCCGTGATCCACGAAGGACCAAATCGAAAACGTGTCCTTTCGGACCAACCAAGTTCGATAATTCTCCGATCGATTAATCCGGCATGCAATTACATCCATTGCATTCAATCGATCAACACCGATGAAGACACGGTAAAATCTCATTCATGAAGTCCGATTCATGATGCATGCTCTCAGGATACATACGTGAGCAAATCCTACGTGGGTGCCAACACATAAAACATGCTCTCAACTCATTCCCACATGCATCATAATCAAGGTATAATTACAATCTCATGGTAAATCCCCATGCGTGTGTGTAGTCATGGATATCCTAATCACATGATTCATACTTATCATAACTCATAGTGTCATATTTATATGTTGAAAACTCGTTTAAGTACTGGTCACAATCCCAAAATCATGGTGAAAACCACCGTAAAAACATAACTTTACTTGCATGAACTCGACAACATTCCTACAAGCAAACTCACATTTATTTTCTATAATTCAACATGCATAAGGTATTATATCATCATTTCTACATATCACGTGGCCTCATTAACTCATAATATACTGCTCATGTCATTAAGTGAAGTAAATCATGAAAAAAAATGCAAAATTTCCAAAAACCCATTTAACTGTAAATTTTCGAACATTACTGAGTTTATTAGAATTTTTTGAAAGTTACTAAGTTATATGTAATTGCGAACAGTAAAGAACAATTCCATGTACCTCAGTAAAGTTCAATAATTCCAAAACACTCAGTATATCCTCATTTCGAAAATCAAACCGAAACACCATTTTCATAACTTCAAACATCAAATCGAAGCATCAAACAATATCCAAATTACACCAAACTTTCCAGAAATCCTATTTAGACCATCACAAATCAAAACCCAAAGAAAATTAAGCATGAGATTAAGGAAAACTAATCTTACCATTAGAGACCTAAAAATGAATAAACCCCTTCAAAATACATTCATTAAAACAAGATTTACACTACCCAAGCTGAGATTAAAGAACCCATTACCTTGATTTGGATGACCACGAAGTCCAACACCTTAATCACCTTGAAGAAAATATAAATCCATTGTTAATACTCTACTAATCGCGATTAAGCTTGAAAACCCAAAATAGACCTTAAATCTAGGGCTTTTAATCATATAAAAACGAAATTTGAAGCTTAGGGTTTGAAGATACATATTAAAATAGAGATTTTTATCCTTCAAATGCTTTGAAATCATTTGGAAAATCAAGGTTTTGAGTAAAGATTATTGAAAATCAAATGAAAATGAAAGATTAAGCATAGATTAGCATACCTTAACTCTTTTCCTCTTTTGGAAATGGGGAAAGAGGCTGCTGCTCCAAGCCAAAACCCTTTCCCAAAATAGGGAGGGCGCAACCCTTTCCTTTTATAGAAAGTTTTGGGGTAGACCTAGGTAAAAACTGGGGTAAAATGAACAATTTTGGCTAAAAATGGGTAATTTAGCGATTTTAATACCAAATTAAGCTCAGAAAATTCTGAAAATTTTTATAACGACTTTGTTTAATGTCTGGGGCTTTTTGGTCACAAAACCTAATTTCGTCGGCGGGGCCCGCCGGGGGTCCCATCAAACCCTAATTTTCGGGAAAATAGGTAAAAATTAGAAAAATTCCAAAAATTAAGATTTGATTCTAAATCACTTAAAACTCATTTATGTGAAGTTTTTTTTTTATTGAAACCTTTGAAAACCATTTTTATTTTCGAAATCAACCGAATTTAATCTGAAAGTGTTTAAACCACACGATAATCCATGTTTAATAAAAATAAACCGGTTTTTAAGGTGAGGGTTCTTACAAATGTAGGGCATATGCAAAGAAGACCAATAGATGCCCTATGAGAATATTAGAAGTGATGTATGTAAACGATGCTAAAAGAGGGAGGGGGAGACCTAAGAGAACTTGGATGAAGACGCTACTTGAGTATGATTATGATTATGAAACAAACATCTATTAAGAGAATACATTTACATGTTAATGTATTCCATGATAACGCTGACCAAATAAAGGGTTTTTAATGCATATAAATGTATAGTAGCATCTAAAGATACATATAATATACGATATGTTACAGTTAACTTGCATTTTTATCGAAACTATTAACATGCATGTGAAGTTAGAACAATGCAATAAGAAAATTTTAATACAATTAAGCATAATTACATAATTATTAGTACATATTTTATAGCATAGTAACACCTATTGATTGAGTCTCGTCATTCTTTTTTTTCGAGGAAACAAAGAAAGAAAAATGACCATAGATGTTTGATATATTGGCTGACATTTGGAATCTGGCCTATGTATATATACTTATAGGAATTGAATGAAATGGAATAAATTTTCCATCGTTTTCATGATATCGGAAGCCAAGGAGGATTAGGTCTCATCACCACCTTCTCCATTCTTGATCCTCCTTCAAATTATTGATTATATCCTTTTTGAGCTCCAAGTTCACAGTAGATTTAAATGAGGCTCCACCCAGCAGAATGCTCAACTGATTTCGCCTTCTCTTCAACTAATTTTCACATAGGCCTCTTTGCCTGTCTCGATAGAAAAACTCTCATCTACAATGGAATTTCTTATCTCCCATCTTCAGTATCTCGTTACAACAAAGTTAAATATGTCTAAAACTATCTGATTATTTTACTTCCATCTCATAGTGTGATACCTAAGCCTTTTGTTCTGCTACACTAAGATGGTCGGTGTCCTACCACCTTATTATGGTAAGATCTTATAAGTAGAAGGGGTCTTAACTTTTTCTCTCATGGTGGTGAGGAATTATATACAATTGTTTATCCTTCATTGGTAGGATAAGTTGATAGTAATGAAACACCACCACCATTTGACACTTTGACTCCAGTGGTATTTAGAGGAAGTATACTTTAATCATAAACTAAAGACTATTTTGAGTTAATTAACTATCATTTTTAGTTGACACTATAAGTTATAAAAAACTATGATTACTAATAATAAATTATCATAACTATAGTCACCATAACTATAAGTTACAATAAGTCTCTTAAATTTAATCACCATAACTTATTAATTATTAGAGATGTTATTTTATTCCTTCTTCTTCGTATTGTTTGTATTTAGATCTCTATTTACAATCCACTCCATTTTCTATTTCCATGCCCAATGGGTTTCAAACTTGCTTACTAACCCTAAAGTACTCCCTTTAATTTTAATTCTTCAATCTACAAAAATATGAAATTGTCTATGTTAATAAATATATTTTGCAGGTTGATAGTACTGGAATTTAATAACTCATTATTCATAACAAAAGAGAATGGATGATATAGTGCACACCAATACCTCTGGAGGTGATTAAATCCAGATTCAACTGTAAGTTCTTGTAATACCTGAGATTTTTGAATAATATCTTATTTTATTATCATTTCTATAAATTGACACCATAATTTATTTATAAATCTCCCCATTGTTAAACTTGATATGAATTTTTTGTAAAAGTTTTAAAAACATTTATCTTAGATAAATTATATTTTTTTAAATAATTCTTTTAAACTATTTAATATAAAAGAAATATAATATAGTTTCATCATTCAAAATACCTGTCTACATTAGAAAAGCAAACCGAATTGATTTTAGTTCATTTTATGCACTTTTTGACGGAGGGAGCAATATTTTTCAGTCATCTGGGATTTTAGAAACTTATATATGATTAACGTTATCACACATGATAAAACTATCCCTATCATCATCATTCATGACATAAGTTATCATTCCTATAACCTGTCCTAATAAATATTAACTCATCTTCTAATTATATCATCAATTATCATATGTTGTCAATATTGATATGCATTAGTGATAGAAACACACAATAAAATTATGAATGGTTATATATATATTACAACAAATTTTACTTTTAACGACGGATTATGTTTCGACAGATCATATCTATCATTGGCGACAGAATTAAATATGTCATAAAAGTACCTCTATTAGCGGCGGATTTTTTTCGGCGGATATGTATCAATCGGTATTGAAATTTATTACAACGGATATTTATGACGGAAAAATATCCGTGGGTATAAATATGTCTCTTTCGACAGTTTAAAATTTCTGTCGAAAAAAATCAGAGTCAGTCGAGAGGTGTTCTTGAGTTATAGAGGGCTACAATCAGCCAGCACACAAACCCTCCCACAGCCCAATGCCCATCCCTTCTCCCTCCCCCGTGCCCATGGCGGGCATCGAAGCGATGGCTCAGCGCCTAGACATCGACCTCGACTCCGTCCCCCTCGCCCCCCCGGCGAGGACTTCGGCATCCCAAGGTCCCGCCTTTCCCTTTCCTCCTCCCTCCACAACCCTAATTGTTCATTGATTTATTTCTGATCGGTTGTTGTTGTTGCAGTGACGACGACGAGATGGATCTGCTGTAGGAGGATCCTCCGGAGTTCGACGCCGGATTCGGCAACGTGATTGTGGTGGACAATTTGCCGGTGGTCTCGCCGGAGAAGTTCGAGAAGCTGGAGTTGGTTATTCGGAAGATCTACAATCAGATTGGAGTGATAAAGGATGATGGGTTCTGGATGCCCATTAGTGAGGATAACAAGAAAACCCTTGGTTACTGCTTCATCGAATTTAACACTCCTCAGGTATTGAAAGGAATAATCTTTCTATTGAAATGGCATCTTTATACGTTAATTTACGTTGTTGAGCATCCAAACTTTCAATCTAACGAAAAAATGAGTCTGGTTCTGATGGATTAGTGAGATGTGGGTTAGACATTGTTAGTGTTTTTATGGGCTGTTGGTGGAATTATATAGGAAGCGGAACTTGCAAAGGAGAGGACGAATGGATATAAGCTGGACAAGTCTCACATTTTTGCGGTGAACATGTTTGATGAATTCGACAAGTACATGAAAGTCCCTGATCAATGGACCCCGGCTGAGATTAAGCCATACGGGTAATTCTCGGCCTTTTTAGTGCATGTTTTCGCTTATTTTTTATATTGAAGCTGTTCCTTGTGCAATCATGATCAAGTTCACCTTGAGCTGAATTGAAAGGGTTTTTAATGGAATTTGTAAGGATTCTGTGTGTTTTGGCTGCTTGTTCATGGACATCATTGTTTCGGGGTGTGTTTGCATTTGCATGTGTATGCCAGTGTTTTCCTCTTTCATGCATATCTAAGAGCTGGAGAAGAGGTAATGTGCAGAATTTGGGAAGTGATTTAGCATTCAAATTTGTTTTGCTGGTTCTTGCTCTTCATGAAGGGCTTTGTTTACTTCAATATGGGTGATCATCTAGAGCAATATTTATAGGCAACTATATGCAGTTTCTGTTAATCAGCGTGGGGGCTTTGAATTAAATTTTTGAAAAAGAGAAAAGTCTGGAGAGGAGAAGTTATTATTAAAAGATTTTGAAGGAGAAAACGTAAAAGTTTTCCGAGCAAATGATAAGTTTTGATACTTCAATTCCCAATAATATCTTTGGCTCGTTCACATTCCTTAAACGGTCTCTTTCATGTCTTCTCATGTAGGTTGGACTTGTGGGAAGTGCTAATGGGCAATGGTGGTTAGATGCTATAGGGAAAACATTAGATGAAGGATATAGTTTTGAACGTGTCGGGTCTAGGCAGTTGGCTGGCTTGCTTATTTCTGTCTGGTATGTATTCTTGCACCATAATAGTTTGTGGAAACCTTATGAATTTCTAGTGATATAGTCCCCTTGAGTTACCTTAAAAACAGAAAAGGTTACTTTGTTTTTGTCTGTAAATTGAGCTTTCACTGAGATGATTAAGGTAGCTGTGATTCCTGTGAACAAATTCAGACACTGTTACTAGAGCCTTTTGTTACTTACTGCCTAGGTGGAACTAATTATTTGCCTTCTCTCATGGGCTTCTATTCTTTATGATATACATTTTTGGATAATTGTTTCCAATTTTAGAGCTAGAAAACGTTTTAGACCATACATTGGGGATGACGATGCTGCAGCTGTGCCCTGTGGCTTTGGGCGTGCCATTGGCAACAAGGTTAGTGGGTTAAATCTGAGCTTATGCTTTTGCCAATTCAAACTAATTACCTCTTTTTCAGCTTGTTTCCTAATTCTAGTTTACGTGTAAATTTAACTTCTATTTAGCCTTTCAAACTTACAAGTATCATTTTTTTATTGATTTTCTCAAGGCTGTTTTTTATCATTTCTTGGGTTTATGTTTCATTACTCTGTTCCCTTTATTTAGAGTTGGCATCAGGTCCTGTACTAGTTATGGGTTATTAGGCCATCTTTTCAAACACCTGGAGTAGAAAAGCTTCTTGTACTGTTTGCATGTGTGACAACCAACTATTGTTTAGTTAAATTTATCTGTAATTTTGTCATAATTTTAATATATTTCATGAAAGGAGAAAAAGATAGAACAGTAATAATACACGTATTCAATACGTCAGTGACTAGTTAAGTCTAAAACCTTCACCTATGCTCTTATCTTGGGCCTCTTTAAATTACTAGGATTTGTCTGTTGTCAGTTACATGCTGTGCCTTGAGAGAAGACACTATTTAAAAGAAAAGAAGTAATTCTACCAGATTTCACAATTTCGCTTCCATATTGTTATTCAATAATTTTGTCTCAGCCTTTCTCCTTTACATTTTTCCATTTGCTTCATTTCACTAATTAGCTTGAGTGTCGGCTTCCTTGAGGCAAGTTAAAGAAGGATAATGCGTTATCTTTGAATGATGTGTTATGTCTGTTTTTTTTTTCTTAACTCCGATTGAGTAAAAATTCTTTTGATTTGAAGATTTCTAAATTAATTGAACTTATGAGCACAAAGTTAAGGATATTTTATTAATGATTGATTGCAAATGTTTTTGAAATTTGCTTTTCACTTCAAATTTTGTCAAACCAGGGAGCTGTGGGATTAAGAGTGAGAGTGTATGATCGAACCATCTGCTTCGTGAACTGTCATTTTGCTGCACATTTGGATGCTGTGAATCGTTGCAATGCTGATTTTGATCATGTTTACAGAACAATGGTTTTCAGCCGCCCAACAAATTTACTTAATGTTGCAGCTGGTAATTGTTATTCACTGAATTTCCTTGCTCACTTCCCCTTATGTTAGACTTACTTTTGTTGCTATGCTAATTTTTTTTTTCATGGAAGCTGGTGGTGTTTCATCTGCTGTTCAATTGCTTCGAGGTGCAAATGTATGTAGTTTGTATTGGACATTAACTTTGCTTTGCAATTTTCTTGGTATTAAAGTTTGTAGATATGACTGATGCGGAGCTAAACTGGGCTCCAATTACAATATCAATGACTAGGAGGTATGGAGCCCCTTAGTCATGCCAGAAATTATTGGAAATGGAGAATAGCCAATTTTTTGATGGAAATGGATATAAACGAAAAGTTTGTGAAATGGCTAGTCATGCCATCTCCTGCAGTAACGATGTGCAGTCTATCTCTTAAACATCTGATTGTTGTAGAGAAATTAATATTCCATATATGCCTATGGGGCATTCGTATGTCAAAGATGACAATAGGAACTTACAGAAAATAGCTTGTTGAATCATAACCAACAAATAATCAAATCCAGGAAGTATAATCAATAAAATCATCATCATCATCATCATCATCATCATCATCGCCTTAGCCAGGCTATCTGGTGTCGAGGCTTGGATTTCATACCATATATATTTCTTTCAATATCAAAATGATGGTACAAATTTCAACAAATAGTGTCTGGATTTTTATGTGTGACGCCTTCCTGGCACAACCCTCTAAAGAGGGAACAGGAAATTTATCAATGCTGACCCACAAAAATTTGGTCTAAATCTGTCATTTTGCTATTGATTTTGGGTTTAGACTCGATATGTGTGCTTTCTTATTCTGTTTCATCAGAAACTATAATTCTGTCAGTTTGTGTTTGTTGATTTTGCAAAATTAAATGAATGAGCATTTACCTGCAGGCTGTTGGGTTTCATTCAGATGATGGAAGGCTTGAATTAGCAGAAGCAGATATGGTTGTTTTTCTTGGTGATTTCAATTATCGGCTTTTTGGTATAACCTATGATGAAGCAAGGGACTTTGTTTCTCAAAGAAGCTTTGACTGGCTAAGAGAAAAGGACCAACTCGGATGGCATAATGCAGAGTGTCATATATCAAACTCAACATTGCCTAACCTTTATGTGAATTGATTTTTTTCTTTCAGATTGTGATTGAAGAGAATCATTGGAGTAAGTGATGGGATCCGTCAAGGTACAGAAGCTCTTGTTCAAGGTTTAGCTTTTGAACGATAATTTTTTTGCATATCAGTTGTATTTATGTTTCTTCTCCGTATTGTTGTAAGATACACTATATATATATATGTTTATATATACAATGTAATACTAATTATATGAATAATATATGAGAATATCTTTTGTATTTATGAATAATGCTTGTTATCCATATTTAGCACAGCAGCATAAAGCTGCTGTTTTTTTTTAATTTTTTTGAAGTCTGTATCTACAGATAAAATCTGTCACAAATGACATAAAACCGTCGCAATAGGTATCTAATGGAGTTTGGAGTCCGTCTTTAAAACCGTCGCTAATCATTTATTTCGACGGTACAAAACTATTGGCACGGATATTATCGACAAATTGCCCTTTTTCGGTCGAAATGTCATTATTAAGCACTTTTAGCGACAGTTTTCGCCGTCGCTAAAGGCTATTTTTTATTGCAGTGTGTATATATATATAAATATATTGTACTCCCTCCGTTCCAAAATACTATATACATTTAGAAATATTATTATTCCAAAATATTGGGTACATTTTGCCAAATCAAGTGACTTCCTCTTTCCAAAATTGGAGGAGACTTAGAAGGATTGACTAGAACTTTGTTCATGAATGAGCATACGAGTTGGATGCGATATCATGGAGAAGGACTCATATGATTTCCTTGTGGTTTTCATGGTCTAATAAAAATGAGAATTTTCACAAATGTACATAGTATTTTGGAATGGAGGGAGTATAATATATCTATATAGAAAAAGTTCACTTGAGCATGTGGTCAGGAGGTTATCCTACGCACTTCTTAGGATGAGTTAGGATCAAGGGTACTGAATTTTAGTGATTTTATAATCGCTCCCAATCTAAAATCACCGGTGTTTCTAGCATATAAAAATTAAGATACATGCTTTCATGAAAATTTGATAAATACAATTGAGTTTTGTAGTCTTCTTGGTCACTTCATAGTAAACTCCCAATCAAGCTTATGTTTTAAATTTTTTCTATGATATTGTGGAATTTTTTACCCGTAATGCAATTACTTGTAGTTTGATGGCCGCACTTTATTATTTCTAATCACAGATTAGTGGTATTGCTCAATGTTTAAAAACCCAAGACTCATACTCGACTCCAAAGGCCATGAAGTCGAGTCAACTCGGAGTCTTGATGGAGTCATGTAGTTTCTTAAGTCTTCATTTATGGACAATAATGAATTATCCATAAAGATTAGGTTTTTTATATACCTATAAAGATTATTTTTAATGGTAGAAAAATGGAGTAATAAATGAATAAAAGCTAACAATACAAAAACAAACTCAAATACATAGCAAATTTGTTTTTCTTGAGGTATGAATTGGCTCGTTTATGTAAATAGTCATCGTTCAATATGGAGAAATTAATCCTTGATCTAAGAACCTAGTGACAATTAATGAAAAATAATATACTATAAAATTTGAATAAATTTGAGAAAAATAAAACATTTAATACAATTTATAATACCTTTTATGCAAGTTCAAAATTGCAGTTATTATTTTTTCCAACTTTCCAATGGAGGTTTTTAGGGGATTGGTTTCAAAGGTAGAAGCAAACTTTGTTGGGGATACATTAATAACATATTATTTATGGAATTTTGAAAAAATATTAATGCATTGCCTTGTCATTACAAAATCTCCATAATTAGAATAAATGTCTTTGACTGGGATCACTTACCATGGCTGGAGTTTTAATTACGTGGAATTAATGCCTGCCTCATGTTTAAATGACTCCAGCGAGTTACGAGTTTGTTTGTTTCGGGCGAGTTGACTTGGTGAGTCAGTGGAGTCATAACCCAAGTCATGCAGGTTTGAGTCAGCAGACGAGTCTTACTCGTTTTACAACTGAGCCGAGTTAACTCAGACGAGTCTGTGGAGTCAAAACCGAGTTTTCAAACTATACTACTGAATTCCATGGAACTTTTAGTCAATATGAATAATTGGGGGGGACGGGCAAAGTAATTCTATCATGCTATAGCCTGCAGGGGAAGGTCAAGGATACCTAAATATGGTTCATCTTTTTTGTTATTAGTGCTGAACATAAAGTCTTCGGGTGGAGGTTTAATCTTCAACTGCCCCCTTTTTTTAAAGAAATATTTGACTGCAAACCACTAATACTGCCCTAAAGAAAATCATTGTGACACTTATTTTATAGTGAGATCTTCACCATATTATTTCTTTCATCAGAAATTAATATCTCATCTATTGTTTCAAGTTTCCAACCATTCTCTTGGAGGAGTAATTGTTGAATATATGCAACAAAAGAGGATTTTGCAATTCCAAGATGCATCAATTACTGCAAGTTTTCAATCAAGGGCTTTGGAGATATTGAGATATCCAGTGTCATTCTTTTCTCCATTTTTTTTGTGGCAAGCAATATCTGCAATGTGAAATATGATGATGATCAAACGATGAATACAGATAGAGGAGATTTCTCTCTGTGAAAGGAGAGGTAATTGGAAATGAATGTGTATCACATCCAGTGTCATTCTTTTCTTAATTTTTGGTGGCCATACTATATGTGCAATGTGAAGTATGATGATGATAAATTAAGCATATACAACGGAGAAAGTCCCCATAAAAGGAGAGAAAGTTAATAATTAGAAATGAATGTGTGTAAACTGCCAACAATAATTGTTGTCCTAGAGCCTTCACGGTGTCTACCAAATTTGGATAGAAAAGGTTATTTGCCCACCCATGGATTGAGCCAAGTGAAATTTTTTTCGTCATTCTCTAGTTCAAGATAGCATTCCCTAGCAATAATTTCCCGGATATCCATAGTTAATTTCCATGCAAAAGAACATGAAGAAAGGTTTGTTACCCAATAATAATCTCCTTTACATAGACTCCATTGATCCACTTACACCAAAGAGATTCTTTGTTCGTAAGAGCCCATGAAAATAGCTTTGCAAGCCCTGCTAATTGCAGTTTTAATGCTATGAATACCTAAACCACCATGTAACACCCAAAATTTTGGCACCAATTTCCTGGATTGGTAGTGAAAAGATTCGGATTTCACTCTAAAGAGTTTGTCGACACTCAAAAGACGAGAGTGGTGTCAACCGATTTCATTGTACTTAGTTTGAAATTGAACCTTTGTAAATCCATAACCCTAGCCTATAAAAGGACTAAGACGAGTTTAGGGGATTCTTTAGGATGTGAAAAGAAAACCCTAAGCCCTTGGGAAAGGCTAGAAGTAGGGTTAAAGAGAAATGAAGCATTCGAAGTTTGTTCGGAGAATGTTCTACATAAAGCTCTCTGTTTTGATGTTGTCCACTTGATTTAGAGTTATTAATCTCATTGGGGATGAGCTGGATGATCATTTATGCAATCCGGGCTTAATTGCAAAAAAATTTGCTTATTGTGAATCACTTGATGTTTCCACTTGTTGTACTTCCTTCCTAATTATGCATAGAGACTACCCCGACAATCGTGATTTCCAATTCTATGTGGTTTTATGATGTATTTATGATGGGAGATATCAATTCCTATCCGATTTGATAATATGCCCATTTATTTCAATGCTTAAGAGAAATGTTATCAAATGATTCACATAGTATATAGTGCCCACGTATTGCCTTTTTGCTTGTGGTTTGATGTTAGTACATTGTTAGATGCTTGACAAGACAAGTGGAATCTTTTGAAGCGCTGTTCAACTCATCACAACTTGTTATTTTAAGCTTTGATCTGTGTAAACTCATTTCTTTCGGTACATCTAAATATGAAATACTCAGAAGCCTGTCAATGTAGGCCCCTGTTTGGTCGCTACAGTGTTAGACTATTCGCAAAT
Organism: Houttuynia cordata; assembly: GCA_039654745.1. Classification (NCBI taxonomy): domain Eukaryota; kingdom Viridiplantae; phylum Streptophyta; class Magnoliopsida; order Piperales; family Saururaceae; genus Houttuynia; species Houttuynia cordata. The sequence goes on along the minus strand of CM077507.1, from coordinate 24,704,784 downwards.
TATCATGGCTGCACATCTATATGACGAGAAATTAATCAGTGGAACGGTTGCATGAATGCGTGCTAGATGTAAACATCTGAGTATTGAGTCATTCTACCACTTGTGTATGTGTCAAGAACTGAATAGACCTCTCCATGGGACACGTGGTGGAACCGTTCCACTAGATGATTTCTCCTATATCATCATGTACAGTCTACAAGATCTTGTAACGCGCAGGGCTTTCTCAATAAACACAGCTCACTTCAACTTAAAATTCCAAGCAAACTCAACCGATGAAAAGGATATGAACGTCACGACAGCTGCTCTCAGAAGGTGCCTTTTCTTTCCTACACCTTAATTTCTTTACTTAATGGGAATTTACAGGAACGGAGAGCCCACTAATTTGACGATGATGATTGTTGTTTCTTTGCTAGAGGGAGGGAGAGGAGCAGGCACAGGAAAAAGGCTGCATGCCATCAGTCTCTTTCCAGCTCGCTCGACAGGGAAGCTCTACTTTATGCATGAAAACGAGGAAAGTCATATATTCTGTCAAGATAGGAATTAGATTCCGACACCACTTACTCCTGGATCCAATTGCTGATCGATGCACTTGCACGTCTATTTCTGACTAGGTCGATTGGACGCACGATATACTACGTGATCTTCCCATGCTCCTAATTAATCCACCCCAATTTACTTGGTCATCTGGCGTTCCAGTACTCAGCATCACACGTGACTTGAAAGCAAAGAGCGACATTGAAAGCAAAAAGCATCACACGTGAAACACTATATGACTTTCATGTGTTTTATACTATATGTTTATTCATCCTGATTATTGTCACTTTAATCTCTGATTAATTTCATAGTCCCCTCGTTCTATAATAATGTATATATTTAAAAATTATCTATGTTTCAAAATACTACGTACATTTGTGACTTCCAATTGAAAAGAGATCACCACACCATAGACAAGATGCCTCTTCCATTTCAATGGCCGGCACCATGGAGGTCCAGATCATTCAGCGCTGGAAGGCCCTCAGCCTCCTCAAGCCCGCCACCGCCGACTCGGCCTCCGCCTCCACCAAAAGCATTCCCATATGCTTCTTTGCCATCTACGTTGGGCCAGAGCGGCACCGGTTCGCAATCCCGATGCGGTACCTGAACCTGTCGATATTCTCGTCGCTTTTGAAGATGGCCGAGGAGGAGTTCGGGGTGCGGGCGCCGGGGTTGCTCGTGTTTCCCTGCAAAGTCGAGTTTTTTTGAGATCTTTTGTAGATTCTGGAGAAGGACGAGCAGCGGTTTTGCCAGGCGGATCTGGGCGAGGTCCTAAAGCTATTCGCTGAGACCAGTCTGGATTCTTGTAAGGAAAGTTTCGTCGTCTTCGCTGTCCAGGCCTTCGTGCGGCTACTGCACAAGGCAAGGGTTTGAAGCTCCAAATGGGATAAGCAGAAATTCCGAACATGTACATTTTGCCCGTCAGGAGCGAGAGGGGTGAAGGACACGCGACTTTTTTGTGGGTCCCAAGATCTAATAAAAACAATCTTTTCTCAAAATGTACACAAAGGGAGTAGCATTATTGTTAGAATCCTATTTTTATGCTCCAGACACTCAAGAGTTTTTTCGGGCTTACAATTTTGATCACGGGGCCTATCACGGCCTGGGTTTTAAAACCATTTTTAAAACAAAGTAGTAGCGAAAAGTCAGAGGATTATTCCTCTATGCAATAAATTATTAGTTCAAAATTTTCGACTAAGCATCTAGGCCGTGATAACTGGGGTTCACAAATAGAGATATAAAACCATATATACATATAGTATTATAAGATGTAAAGTCGATTAAGCCAATGCAAATCCTCTAAGTGTAAGTCTGTATTCCAACTCAAAATATACTAGATAATAGTTGGCGCTCACGCCTTAATACAAGGTCTAGAACAAACCTGAAGCAGGAGAAATGCTCAGCAATCTGAACGTCCTCACCACCTAGTGCCCAAGTGCACGTGAAGTCAATCCTCCACAGCAGCACCTACATCATATAAAGATGCTGAGTATAAAAATACTCAGTGGGATACCATAACACAATCATCAAGATTATAATAAACCAAGATTTGTATTAACATATTATGCATCCTATTACAGGATTCCACTTGAATCTTTTATTTAATCTTTCAACCAAAGTCTTTTATTGCTTCCCAAGTTCAAGTTCAATAATTAAGTCTTTGTCCCATATAAACAGACTCACTGAATGTCATACCTACATGACAGACAACACAAAAACACCGTGACTATCACTCTGGTTAATACCGGTAATCACGGCATGCCCTAAATCTTTCAAGGGTGACTACCTCGCCCATTCCTTACCTTAGAAGGTATGACCGTTAGAAGGGTTTGGCTTCACATCAGCTCCTGGGCTCGATGTGGGTCGGGAGAACGCAGCCTTCTAGGATGCTACGCCTCTAATGTGCACAGTAATCCACCTGACAACCACGGCTCAGAATGAGTGCAGAGCTTTCATCAAAGGAAGATGTAAAACTCTCTCTAAAATCCATAGAGAAGAGGTAACAGCTTAAGCCTGGACAATAGAATATGTAATGCTCTCTCTAAAATCCATAGAAAGATGCAAACATGTGCCAAAATAACATATAAATGCTCTCTCTAAAATCTATAGAAAGATACAATAGTTTAAGCTTGGCCAATAAAAGTTAGTCCTCATCAGGTATCATAACACAGAGCTTCTACCAATGGGAAGATGTAAATGCTCTCTAAAATCCATAGAGAAGATACAAACGGCAGAGCTTCCACCAGTTGGAAGATGCAACACCATCCCAGCTATACCTTGTGATCCTTAATAGGTATCACGTATCACTAGTATGAACCCCTCTTAGAGTTATAGCATATAATTCACAACTGTTGGCTCAATAACTCAGTAGATAGTCTGACCTTTGACTTAATAGTTATTCGGTTGCATGATCGGAAGTCACTCACACTCACACACTGACTTCCAATCCCAAGGGCATTTTAGTCTTTATTTTGATTAGGTTCTTTCCAACCCTCAAGCTTAGCACTCAAGTCATCATTTTATTATCTTTCATAAAATGATTAAGTCTTTAAACCAACTAGGTTCATTAGTCATGTTTTTCTTATCATTTAAGTCATCAGCTATCAGTCAGCATGAAAAGAGGGACAATTGCCCTTAATATAGTAATATCAAACACATAAAGTTAATACGCCCATTAGGGCTTGAAATTATTTATCAAATAGACCAAAACCAATAAAATGAGCCTATGTACCTTACTGGCTCTGTATGTACCATACTGCATTGAATTACACAGACACTCAGGTTCCACCGTCAGTTGTAGGCAGTTTTAACTGTCGGTTGATGTCCACCAACAGTTCAAAACTAAACTGATTTGCGAACCAGGTCTATTTAGTAAACCGGGTTCGGTTTATAAGTGAACTGGGTTTGGCCTGACACTGGACCGAACCGGGCTCGGTCTGAGGGTGAACCGGTCTATTTACCAGACTGGGTTTGGTCTGATAATTGATCGGCCCGGTCCGGCTTGCCATTAGACCAAACCGGTCGTCTTCCTAAGAAAGTCGACCAGTTGGTGGCCCTCTGGCTGCGCCATGGTTGGCGGCCACGACGACAGCCGTCGTCGCGCTGCCATCGGCCAGCCGGCGCCACCCTCCCTTTTCCCCCTCTCCTTCATTAGCTGTCTGCTCGTGGTCCGGACAGATTTGGAGGTAAGATCGGGTCTGGCAGCAGCAAAAAGCTGCTGCTTTTTTCTTCCTTCGCAACGGCCGGCAGCCTGGCGGAAGTCAAGTCGATCCCCGATGACCCGCCATCGGCCCCTACCTCCTCCTTCGACGTCCCCGTCACCTCCATAGACGAAGAACCCAAAAAAATCAAAACTTGACTAGAGAGGTATGGGATCCTACCTCGCACACGCGCACTGTTGATAAGCCGTTCGCCGGAGACCCCGAAGCTTGCCGAAAATCGCCGTCGCCGCCCGAGGACACTCTTCCCCCCCCCCTCTGCTTCTCTCTTAACCCAATTGCCAGAGTCGTCGTGATCGCCGGGGGTTGCCAGATGTCGCTGGATGCCGCCGGAGCTCACCAGAGCTGCCTCCCAAACAAGATAGTGGCTGGCTTTTTCTCTGTTGGGAAATAGGTTCTGCACGTGGGTGAAGGCATAGATGGGGAAGAGGATGATGCCCACTTGGTCTGATGCATGCCACACCTGGCTCGAAGCAAGTGAGGGCATGACAGGGCCGATGTTAAACAAGGGGCAGGCACGATTTAAGTCACATGCCCGCCCACTGTTCTATGCATGCTAGGTGCATTTAGAAATATGAGACGTCGACATACTAACTTTATATTGATTGTTATTAGTAGTAGTTTTTTTACTAACAAATAAAATTTATTTAACCAACAACGAAAATACAACAAAGAGTATTCTTTATATACAACAACACAAGAGGAGGAAGACTCACCCACACAAACACAAATCCACAACTTTCCGTAATAAAACAAAAAGAACCGGTAGAAAGACCACAGACAGAGGCATATCATTGAGCTTGAGTCTATTGCGAAAGACCAAGAGAGGATGGGATGGGGGAAAGATGGGGGTTTGCTGGAGGGAAAGAGGAGAGAGGGTTCCTCCCGACCGCCTCACTCATCTAACTTTAAATGCAGGGAAGGTTACTGTTTATACTAGTAGTTACCAGTACTATGTTGTTCTTTCTATTATTACAGGCGATACCCACGCGATTGATATTCATTCAGAAGTACATTCTTTGGGCTTTCTTGGCCCTAGATGGAAACATGATCCTTGGGCAGTTGGCAGCTGTGATTGAGAGATAGGTGATGAGAGATTAACGATTCAGTAACGTGGAATGTTCCCCATGGCGAGGAATAGTTGGCCCACGAGACCACAAGTACTGTTATAGTGGAATGTTTCGTTGGACCCAAAGGCACGATGGTGAGGTTATCATCACTTAACCCCATTCCCCAATTATAATGGCGTGGATTGAACATTGGGCATAAGCTCAAGGCATGCGATATTGTGGCATATATATGCATCAGGCTGAAAGAGGAAAGAAAGAGAAGAGAACTATCGTGGTCAAACGTGCATTTTACTTTTGACTGGTCCTACTATACCTGTGAACGGCGTACACACTTTAAACTCTTTCCATAAGTTGCTTAATGAGCAATCCGTTGGATATTATTTCCAATACTAACTTAAATTAAGCAACAGCTCGATTTTTGTCCTGGGAGCTTTAATTTTTCATAGAGAAAGTTTTACAAAGACTCGAGAACAGTTCTTTCTATACTGGATTGATCCTAGACTGCCAAAAGAAAAGCATGGATCATGTTTTTGTCTGGACCAGAAGCCAAACATAGGTTACTAGTTTTCTGATTTGTGCTAAAATGGTACTAGTACGTCCCCCACTGCTCCTACTGCTGATTTACTACGATATTGAACCAAATAAAACTCATTCTTGCAGCATTAAGCAAGAGTTTAATGTTTACTCTCCGCCAGACAACTCGTGCTTGTTCAGAAGTCTAAAGTTGGGGAGGGAGGTGATCAAGAAGTTAGTGGTAAAAGATACCGAAGGTCCAAAACTTTTCCACGACCGAGGCAAATGATGACAATATTTATTTTTTGACCAGTCTGCTCATACTCTAATCAATTAAAACGACCTAGACGCTGCCTCAAGTTTTCTCCAGGAAAGGTTCAAGTCACTATTATTGCGATGATGAGAATCATGTCATCTATATTTCAGTTGTTCATATATGATTGGGTGTTTTCTTCCAAAGTAAACGGAACAGATTACGTTTCTTTCTATTTGAGTTATGGTGCCAAGGACATGAAATGTATCTAAGGACATGAAATGTATCTACTACGAAGGGTTATAGTTGCTCGAAAATCGACTTAGTTATGGAATTGTAAATGATAGAAAAAATAATCTAGGGAATCTGGGGCATGGATTCTTATTCGGAAGACCGTGGAGGACCACAGGTCTGTAGTGTTCGCAAGTGTCATGAACCTGTCCTGACATAGCAATGGATTTTTTTAACGTATGGAATGCTTTTCTAACAGGGGTAAGCACTCCTCCTACATTGCATGTACTGGAATCAGAGTACTCTCATCTCAACAGATATAATAAGGTGGTGAGTCTGCAAGATTGCTTTTTTTTGCAAAAGATGGAGAGGAGATGCAGGCGCCAAGAATCTTCCATCCATGTGAAATGGCATTACAGTTGGTAAGTTTCCTGTATGGGTCCGAATCCCCATTCAAGGGAACGTCTTACTTTGTCACTTTCCCTAACTAGCAGTCTATGAGTGTCCTCTTTGTTGGGAATCGGTCTGATTGGCCAATCCGGTGTGCAGAGACAAAGCCCGATTCCCGTTTAGGACGAATAACTAAATAAATAACAGTAATAAATAAATTTGTTCATGGACATAAACAATGGAAGCACAAAACATCTATACATGGTTCGACCAATCGCCTACTCCACCAAACAAAGATTCCACTATATATCAAGAGTACAAATTCATGATTACTCATTAATACAAAGCCTTCGAAGACGCTTGTCTAATTCCTCTCTCAAACATACAAGATACCTCTCAAGTTCTCTCATGGTTAAAAAGTGAAACACAACCTTAGGACAAGTGATAAACACCACACAAGAGACCAATGTCTCACAAGTAAGACAAATGTCAAATCACATAAGAACAAATGGTCATAGCCACACAAAACTCCTCTCCCTAGAACACACTCATACAAGACTTACACTCTAAGTCAAACACTTCAAGCCATTCTCTAAGTCATGACATTCAATGGCATATACAAACCACAAGATACAAGACCTTAATAACCCTAGAAAAGGCCACCCTTGGACGTGCACAAGACCCCTAGTCTATTAGGAAAAAAAGTTTCAAGTAAATTTGCCTTAGAATTTTTCGCATGCATACGCGGTGAACAGTCTGCCGCAAGTAGTATCGGTCTATCGGAAGCGTCCGCCGTCCCATACCTGTCTACCACTAGCTTGAACCGGTCTATCGCTGTACCTTCAGTCAACTCCAATAGCTTGCACCTGTCTACCACTAGCTTGGACCGGTTTTATGTCTGCTTCCATCTCCGCGTCTTCCTCTTTTTTGCATCTTCTTCTCCATCTACAAGGGGTTCAAGGCACATACCCAACACTCTCCCCCTTTCTCTTACAAGCCATATGATCATGTTTTCTTTTTCTTCCGCTCTTTCTCCTAGGTAAACAAGAAAAGAAAATGACATTTCATTAGGAGATGCATCTGTCTACCACTAGCTTGAACCGGTTTTATGTCTGCTTCCATCTCCACGTCTTCCTCTTTTTTGCATCTTCTTCTCCATCTACAAGGGTTCAAGGCACATACCCAACACTCTCCCCCTTTCTCTTACAAGCCATATGATCATGTTTTCTTTTTATTCCGCTCTTTCTCCTAGGTAAACAAGAAAAGAAAATGCATTTCATTAGGAGATGCAACTCTATGAGGCAGGAGGAGGGAACTCGAGACTGAAGCCGACGATGAAACGAGCACTAGAACTTAGGACCAAGAATAAGTTATATGAGTTTGAATTAAGGAAGATTTTCAGTCCTATATTGTGCAAGGGAGAGGAGACTTGCTGGCCTCCAACATCTGATCATGAAGACCTCGACCTGCCATAAGATAGTAGTTGAACCAGGCTTCCTTTACTTCAGGCATGAATGAGAATAGACGTACGAGCAAGATTAACATATCAAGTTGTTGTATGTGTAGTGAAAACTGGCGATCGAGAATTGGGTGGGTTATTGGACTTAACAATTGGTCAAGCCAAGAAGGTGGGGAGTTTTGCATAGGCTTGCAATTTGTTAAACATAAAATTAGACCAGCAAAGCTGCCTTTATATGTGTGCAATTATACCTGTATGCTGATACTCTTCCGTTTAGTATTAACAGTCCCATCTGTTTTTTTTTTTACTTACCGTTTGGGGCATAAAAAATTATTTTATGGATGTTGTGGTTAGTGGATTATATTCATTTCATGTTAGCTGGATGGTATATTATTTGGAGCATGAAAAAAAATCCACCTAATCATTGATTTGACTTTACCTTTGACCATGTGCTTTTAATGGGATTAATCAGCTGAAAGCACCTCATGAGGTTAGTGGATTATCCCATGTGTTCACTCTTTAGCTAGATTTTTCCAAATCAAGCCCCAAACACTTTGTGGGCAATCCACTCTCTATGTGGATGGAGCTGATTTTTTACGCCCCAAACAGCCCCTTATTATAGTTTATTTTGGAAAAAACCAAATGACACTATTAATGTGGGACAAAGTATGTATATATTCTCCGGATATATTACTATATATCCAGCATGTTTATTCCTCAACATTGTAAATCATTGAGTTATACAATATGGATAATTGAAGGTTGACATCATATACACTGTAATAAAAAAATAGAATTAATATGTCCATATATAGCTAATATTAATGCCAGAAAATGTGTTGTGATATTTCTTTTTCTGTACATCCTGGTTTAGCCTACCTTGAATTGAAGGCGTTGTATATACTTTAGCGCTTAGCAGTCTTATTGAAATCCAAGGGTTTTATTTTATGCATCAATTTCCTTTTTAGTAAGAAACTAAAATATTTATGTACCAAAAATAAAAGCAACTAAATTATCTGACAAACAATAGTTTCATGTATAAACCATATATTGATTGTTCTCGAACTATAAACAAATGAATTTTAGTTAATAGCATCTAAAGTAAACAGTTATTTGTGTGCCATTCGGGTTTCTTAACTTTGAGGAGACTATACTCCTTGTCAGGCTATACAACCGTAAAGTCTAGCTAGTTGTATCGTTAGTACTTGATAATTTCATGTATACAACAGCTTATCCATATTTCTATTGTGATCAATAGAAAAGTAACTGATAATACCTGGCATCTATTAAATCAAAACATGATGTTGTCCATTCAGCTGATTCATATCTTAGTTTTCTATTGTCTGATTAGATAGTAAGCGGATGAACCATTTCTTTTACGTCCGGATCGACAACTCCTCATATTACAATAGACATGCTTCCTGATCAGTATATGTGTATAACTGATAGCATTCCTTATCTACATGAAATGCGGCCTTTGTTAGTATTGACATCGATCCAAGATGCTTGATCGATATCGAATCAGGCCACACATTTGAAAAATGAAATTACAAAAAGGTACTGACCTTAAACAACTAATGAACATGTATAGAAAGGAATAATAGAGGGTTACCAAAGTTCGTAGTGTTGGATATATCCTGTTGCATACCATTTTAACTTCTCATGCAAACAAGCAAAAAACAGTACTACCCCCGGCCAGAGAAAACAAAAGTGGGGTTGCATGACCGCGACCTTCCACTCCACTTTCCCTTCCTCTCTCTCTCTCTCTCTCTCTCTCTCCCACCATTTATATTTGGCCTCCATTTTTCTATTCATTCTCTTTTCCTGCAAGGGTTTTCATGGCCTCCCGAGGAGCAGCTGTCCTTTATCTTTATTTTCCTACCTCCACTTTCCACTCCATGCATGGTGGCTGCTAGCTTACAGGCAAAGAAACTCGAAGCCACAAGAGAGAAAGAAAAGAGAAAGAAAGAAGTGAAACTTGCGCTTTTTGATATCATCTCCATCTCTTTCGGCTTCTCTCACTTTGATTTCCAGTAGATGTGATTCTCCACCATCTTCAAAGCGCACCATATACTTTCCAAGCAAAAAGCAGAAAGAAAATCGCCATGGTTTTTACATCTATTCCTCTCTATCTAGATCCACCACCCAACTGGCATCAGGTAAGGCTCTTCTTGGTTTCATTCTTTTCTTCCTCTTTCTTCCTCCTCCACACCAATAGAAAGAAAGCAAATTAAAAGATATAGATATTCCACTCTTTTAGCAAGATTTTTTCTGAATATACTTGGTTATTTTGATATTTGATTTTGCTTTTCTATCACAGCAACAAAATCAGCAACAAGGAGGAGATGAGAACCCCCAGCTGCCGCCACCGCCGCAGCCGCAAGGACAGGCGACCGGCCTGGGCATGGCAGCAGGCTCGATCAGGCCGGGTTCGATGGCAGATCGCGCCCGTCTAGCAAAGATACCACAGCCTGAGGCAGCCTTAAAATGCCCAAGATGTGATTCTACGAACACCAAGTTCTGCTACTTCAACAACTACAGCCTCTCTCAGCCCCGCCATTTCTGCAAGACTTGCCGCCGGTACTGGACTAGAGGCGGTGCACTGAGGACTGTTCCAGTGGGAGGCGGGTGCCGACGAAACAAGAGAAGCAAAGGAAGCAGCTCCAAGTCCCCAGCTCCTACAAGTGCTTCTCCAAATCCTGGTAATCCTTCTAGCAACACTAGTGGCTCAGATGGCCTCGGCCAGCTCCCGCCTCCGCCGCATCCTCAATTCCCTTTCATGTCCAATCTGCACCATCTTGGTGATCACAATTATGGTGCAGCTGATATTGGGCTGAGCTTTGGAGGAATTCAACCAAGTGTTGGAGAAGACATGGAATTCAATATGGGAGCTGGTTCAAGTGGAGGTGTAGGAAGTAATATGTTAACAAGTGGATCAGTGGAGCAGTGGAGATTACCAGCTCAAGTGCAGCAATTCCCATTCTTGACCGGATTGGAGCCAGCTCCGGCTATATACCCTTTTGATGGAAATCATCAAGGAGTGGAAACTGCAGCTAATTACAATACACCAAAGCCACCAAGTACTTCAAATGTTATCAGTCAGATGGCCCCAGTGAAAATGGATGATAATCAGGGGTTGAGTATGTCGAGAACCTTTCTGGGAATGCCGGGACAAGATCAATATTGGGGTGGAAATGCTTGGACTGATCTCACAGGATTCTCATCATCTTCGACCAGCCATATGTTGTAAGCTAATCTGAGATAATATGGTCGTGTACCATAGCCTTTGAAGCTTCATTTTAGCACAGCTTCTATGGAAGACATCCCTGCATTACTAGAGAACTTTTGAAATGAAGAGTCTCTTCTACATGATAGGCTTCTAGTTTTTATCCTTTCAATGTTGTATTATTTTTTAAGTTTGCTAATAGCATATGGTTACATAGATTGGTGCATGGGTTGTTTTTGTGTTTGATCTCGGATTTAAGAGGTGACGTTAAAATGATCAAGGAAAATGTACTAGTGTAGTGTACTGATTTCTCTTTTTGGGCCTTTAATATGACCGGTGTCTCTTATAGAAATCTTGCCTTTGCTGACATTCCTCTTATAATTATTTGGAGTACTGGAACTTTGATGATCTCTCGACTGGAATGATGAGATATGGATTTGCATGTGAATAAAGCTTATCTCCGTGATTGTACTAGCGTATATTTATCGTAGAAAGAACAGAATGGATTCCCTAGAATAGGAAAAGCTGGGCATTGTCCCCGACTTCCTTGATTGAAAAACCTATTTCGATTTTCATTTTCCTTTTGTGCTGAAAAATGTAATGAGGATATCAAATTCCAGAATCGATGACTTCCAATCAAGGAAGTACAATCAATTCTGGAATTTGATATCCTCATTACATTTTTCAGCACAAAAGGAAAATGAAAATCGAAATAGGCTTGCTAATCATATCTCGTTGTCTAAGTTTTCTGCTAAAACTACAAGTAAAACTTGAGCTTTTTGTCCTTTTGAGAAGGTGATGAATTATAAGCAAAAGGAATTGGATAGTTAGTGCGAATGTACGTAATTTGATGTCTAACACACGAATATGGTTTAGCTCAACAACAAGCTTAATTTTCTCTTTTTATGTATGGACGGACAGTAAACAACATTCAATAAGAAAAAGTGGCATTGATGTCCAGCTCCATCTGTTTATCCAGAACAAGGCTTCTTCACCTTCCTATTTTATGTTATTTTTGAGAAAATACTTTCTGTATGTTCTTGCCATATGACGGCATATTGAGTTCACAGCAGCATGCATGTCCGAATGATAAAGAGATAATTGTTTCAGTCTTTTCTGCGCTGACTCTTCTTAGGTAGTTTTGTTAGTTTATTTGTATCATTCCCGAGCATATTATCAGCTTACCTCAACAAGCTTGTACGTATTACCTTTATGTGGTCGTTCCCCCCATGCCAGAAGGCACAAAGTGGCAAGAGTTGTTTTTTCTTGGAAATAGCTCTTGATCTATATATTCCGCTGTGGGATGTGCACTGATGATATATGTTGCTTACATAAGTAGAATCTTTCCAAGTGCATGGATGCCCTCAATTCACAGATAATAAATCCTATATATGAGTAGTTATCGGCCAAAAGAAAAAAAGAAAATCTGCAACTCCATGCAATCAACTGTTTGATTTACATAAACTGTCCTCGAATCAATACTACATAAGTTTATATATCGAAAAATACTTCGTAAGTTTTGTAGAAAAAAAACTCTAGAAGTTCAAAGACGTTTCTTTGCCTTGTAATTCATATTTTATTTGAAAATAAGAGATAATGATATTAAGATATTTGTGTCTGAATTTAGTTACTATAAATTCTTTAGTCCGTGGGTAAGAGAAGAGCTAGTCACAAGATCTTTTATGTATCTCTCGCATGAAAACTTGCTTTTGTTACGATCGAGGACAATTAGAACTAAAGCAAGGCATCAATAAAGCAGCAAGGTTCAGGAGTTGTCTGTGGGTGCTCCATCTCAGTCTCAGACACAGAAAAAGAGAAGGAACCCCACAGAGGAAATGAACAGGAAAACTCCAAGGTGTTGGCGACTAGATAGACGGTCTCCAAGAAGACAAACGAAATGAATAAAGATAGATAAGCATCTCATGAGTCATGTAACATTGACGCACAGATTTGATACAGTGTACGAAGGTGCAATCAGAGAGGGCTGTGCTCGGAATTCCATGCATCGGTTGCTCTTCTAGTCCTTCATTCCAACATAAATAACTGTGTCATCTTCCTTTGCTTTTGATAGAGACGTCTCTCTTCCCAGCTGGGAAAAAGGAGAGGAACACTCGATCTCCTCTTGCATATGTTACGAAATCCTAGATTAATGCCTACTTAACGATGTTTAATTAGGTAATAGATGATGAAGGTCTAATTCCTGTGAAACCAAAAAGAAAAGCTGGTCCCATTTCATTCCTTCTAGATTCATAGTCTAATGTCAGAAAGCCTCACACTTAGGCGCAATCAATGGAGACTAACAGGTCAGAGAGCGGACAAAGTCATTCTAGTACTAACTAGATTATGCATGATACACGACAGGTCCTCATGAAAACAATGTTTAATGTGCTAATACGAATGGCAGTAGTTTTTAGAGATGCCTGTCATCTAATCTCCATCTCAGTGATTATATGTTTAGCACTAATGGAAGATATTCTACGTTGTTCCGTTTCCATGGAAAGAGACTGAAAGACACACGTATGCTAATTAATTTCTACAATCTAAACATGCTTTTAAAGTAATTCAAAATACTCATAAATATAAAAGAAATGTTTTGATAGTTGAGAACATCTCATTAAGCGCAATCAAGGAAGAGTACAAATCTAGAAGTTATTATTATCCCTGTTAAAATGATTAATCTCATCCTAAGCGACTTAGGTAAGTGGATGATTGATATCAACTTGCGAGTTACGAGTTTTCCGACGCGTGTATTAAACAGTAGTAGTTTCTGTATGACCGTACGGGAAATAAAATGTGCAAATTTTATTGTAGAAAACCTGTATGCATGATTGCGTTGGTTGATTGTATCTGGTCACCAATAATTTATATGAATTACTTTTGCATCATCTAACACTAGGGTTTGCAGTGTATTAAACAGTAGTAGTTTCTGTATGACCGTACTGGAAATAAAATGTGCAAATTTTATTGTAGAAATTTTGTATGCATGATTGCGTTGGTTGATTGAATCTGCTCACCGATAATTAATATGAATTATCTTACATCATCTAACACTAGGGTTTGCATGGAATGCCTGACAGGGAGAGCACTCAAATAATTGAAAATGTTGTTTTATTTTCTATTCTTTATTTAAATGCAAAATGGACGTCTGGCCGAAGCGCACTCTTGATCCTATAGTTTTCACATATCTTAGTCATGAAGACAGTTGCATGAGAATTATTGAGTGATATGCATATTAAGTTATGAATATGCAATGGCAAAGCAAATTCTGATGTTATTCCAGTAGCCAAATGCCCGATACTCTATAGCAAGAAAGATCCTTGGAACACGTTAACAGGAAAGGAGTCATAATAACAGTCGTATTTGATGATTGCCACCTTACGGACTGTCCTTTAGTTTCCTCCTAACGTGAAGCCTTCTTTAAGTTTATGAGGTTCTAACTTCTAATTCTAGGAGAGGCAAAAGCAGTAACCTCGCACTCCAATTCATTGGTTGAAAATGCTCACCTCTACTAATTAGCAAATAATGTTAGGGTTATAATCTTTATATAATTAGTGTTGAGTGTACTGTGCCTGTAATAGAAGATCAGCTAGTGGAGAGAGAGAGAGTTGCGTCAAATAATATTCGATTTGCTATTAAAACATAAAAAAAAATTAGCAAATTATGTTTTAGTAGCAAATCGAATATTATTTGACGCATCTCTCTCTCTCTCTCTCTCTCTCCACTAGCTGAACTTCTATTACAGACACAGTACACTCAACACTAATTATATAAAGATCATAAGTTGTAACACTAATTAAATTTGAGCAAGATACATACAACCCTTCATCCTAAACAGTCGGACCCACTCGAGGTATTTACCATTGATTCTTGAGTCCCACCATGTCAAAAAATGCATACATTGGGTAATTTTTGAAGTAGAAATAGTATTTCCCTACATTTTGAGTTCCGTTCCTTCAGGCTTATTTGGATAGAATCTATTAATTTGGTTATGCATAGCCCTTTGTATGCACTATCAGAGAATTACATAATAAACTGGATACAAGATTCTTGCTGAATGAATGAAATCAGGAATCTTGGGCAAGCGTAGGCTCATTAATGACATCATTAATTAGGTTGTCTCCCCATATTTTTTTGTAAAAATCAGCTTCTAATTTTCGATGTAAAATCCCTACCCAAAACAGATCCTAACACTAAAACCAAAACCAAAGCCTTGAGAAACATTATACGCATGACTTCGAGGGTTGAAAACGAAACAAGCCCTTCCCTTCTAGGGAAAAAAAATGTTGTATTTCTTTGGCCTGAAAAGAAGGTTTCACCATATATGACATGGGTATCTGGAGGAAGGAATACTCAAAACTTCAAACTTGGGCCCATTGGGTCACAAGTAGGAGCACAAATTGTTGATTCTATTTCATCGGCTGAAGAGCATAAAAGGATAAAGTAGTGGGCCTATCCATGAGAATGGACCTAAGGCATCAACGCTTTGAAGCTAATAAATAAGTAAATTAGATGGCCTTGGCATGTTTCCTCGGAAAATCAAGAACCTATCATTAAAGTGACTATATATAGTATATACCCTCTCAAACAGAAGAAAAATCCAAATCTCTCCCATTCATCTGATCTTGTAAACCTTTGTTCTTTCTGCCATTATGTTCAAAATCCAATTCAATGCACCAAACAACACAGGACCTTCCAGTGAGGGGAAAGTGATCTTCCACATCCCCTCCTCGCATTATATCATCTATCATAAAAAAGCCCTCACCTCATCAAACTGCTGAAAACAAAATCCAATTTTACAAGAATCAGATAACCTCTTATCTTTCAGCACCTGTTTGGAGTGCTGGCACATACAAGTCAACCTGGGAAGGAACCACAGATTGTGATTGAGATTGGAGTTCTGATTGAGATTGAGCTTCAGCCTGAGCAAGGGCCATCAGCTTCTGCTGCTCCATAAATCTGGCAATACGTTCAAGCAATTGTGTTGCTTTTCTCTTACCTCTCTCCGTGCCATTTTGAGCCAGCTCCACAAGAGGAGCCATTACTCCAAGCTCCTGCGCCTCTACAAGATATTGGTCATCTCCACTGCACAAGTGTACCAACACAGCAGCTGCATTCTCTCTATTCCTCGGAGAACGAGTGCCAATCACCTCGACTAAAACTGGGACTGCTTTGGCAGCACCAATTGCAGATTTCCCCTCAGGATGGCTTGCCAGGATAGCTAGGACAGCAAGTGCTTCGTCCACCATCCCACCGCCAGGCTCTGTCAAGAGTCTCATTAAGGTGATGACTACCCCTGCCCGTACTGCCCTTGCTTTGTTCCCTTGATAAATGCATAGATTAAACAACGCAGTTGCCGCATCTTTCTTCCCCCTTTGGCTCCCTTCATTCAACAGTGTCACAAGAGCTGGAATTGCTCCTGATGCACCAATGGTCACTTT
The DNA here is from genome assembly GCA_039654745.1 of Houttuynia cordata. Classification (NCBI taxonomy): domain Eukaryota; kingdom Viridiplantae; phylum Streptophyta; class Magnoliopsida; order Piperales; family Saururaceae; genus Houttuynia; species Houttuynia cordata. The sequence goes on along the minus strand of CM077507.1, from coordinate 24,688,452 downwards.
ATTCTCATCCACCACAGAGAGGCTAAAAAGGGTGGCAGCTGCATTTTCTCGGGCTTCCATGCTACCATTTTTCAAGACATGCACAATACCAGGGACAGCACCAGAGGCTATGATAGTACTCTTATTATCTTCACAGATGGAGAGGTTGAGAAGTGCAGTCACAGCATGCTCTTGGGTGCGTGGGTCTGTTGTTGAAAGAAGGTTCACAAGCAATGGGATGGCTCCTGCCTCTGCTATACAGACACGGTTGTCAGCATTACGCTTAGCAAGAAGACGAAGCTCTCCGGCAGCAGACCGTTGGTCCTCAATATTTGTAGAGGAAAGCTTTCGAAGGAGCAATTCGATCTTTGCCAGTTCACTGGGAGAGCAAGAAGATGGGGGCTTATTACTGCAGGAAGAGGCTCCTGATCGTTTCGGTGGCTCTATGCCATTTGCCTCACACCACTGGGCAATTAAGCTGCGAAGAGCATAGTTGGGAGTCAGTGCAGTGCTACTAAGTCCCTGTTGCGTCTTAGGGCATGTGCTATGTCCTGCTTCAAGCCATTTCTCAATGCAGCATCTCTCATATGTCTGCACAAAGAACCATCGTGATAAGTGAATATAGTGTTGCCATTTTACAAGCTAGTATTTCAACAAGATTACTCAAAGTACCTGTCCTGTAGAGACAATGACAGGATCCTTCATCAACTCAAGGGAAATTGGGCAGCGGAAATCATCAGGAATGATAAGAGATTTTGGATTTCCATCAGAGGAGACCCCCTCTGGCACACTTATAGGATGAGGTTTGTCATCTGTGGGAGCACCCATGTCAGGATTTTCAGTCAGCACAAAGTCTTTGATCTTCTTCAGCAGCATTGACATCTTCTCAAAGTTGGCCCCAGGATCACCATCACTGGCACTGACCATTTCATGCAAAACTAGTGACTCATGCTTGAGGTCTAGTAAACTTGCCAGCTGTAATTTCTCTGCCAATCTCCTTAAAACATCTGGATCTATTTCTCCATCAATACTTTTGTTGTAAGCATCAGAAATGTCATCATAAAGCTCAACATCAGGAGGATCAACACGCCCTTTGGCTCTTTTGAACTGAGCATGAACGAGTTCAACCTATATAAAATAAGTTACACATATTAGACATCATTATCCAAAGACATAAGCTGAACCTATTGATCCAGTTCAATGACTAACATCACAAAAAGATGAAACAGCAAGCAACCAGACACCCTTTCAATTCCTCAGATAACAATATGGATGGAAACTTACAACGTACATTCATTACACAACTCAAGTAGCAGTTAATTTCTTTTCACTGTGAACACATGTCAGTCAAAATTTGACAGCAAAAAGAAGTGTCCTACAAACGAGCTCAAAAAATAATAGGAGATTGTTCTTATTCCTTTTCCCCCCTTTTTGGTTTGATGATTAGGAAACTACTGGTAAGCCAGTGATAGAATCAAAGAACTGACAATGTTTAAGAGGGCAAAAGCCTGCTGGACGGGAAAATAATGCCTCTGAATCACCTTATTAGTCTTTTTCCGGTCTAAAACATCGACTTGAAACTCCTCTATACAATTGTATTTGGCCCTCAAAGGCAAATGCATGAGCGTGCACATACACACAGAGACAGAATACATTGTTCCAATGGAAGAAATCCACATGGAACCCTCTAGGTAAGCGTGCTTGGCCTTGCCCAAAGGAAAAATTTTCATTTCTCAGTCAGGTGCAGCAGGAAGGGCATCCGGCGTAAAAACTCGCCACTATGTTTCTTTGTATGGATTTTGTACCATTTTGATTCCGATAAGAGTCAAATGCAGTATATAATCCATGCCGCCGACCCCAGATAGCTGGGATAAGGCGTATGATGATGATGATGATGATGAGTCAGGTGCAGCACAGACAAGTCTTTTATACAATCATGAGAACTTAAGCCAGCACCATGAATGCTATCTGTACACTTCTGGCTTCCACCTAGCCAGTATGGTCCTAACAATATTTAAAATGGCAACAGAAACGTGAATTACTCTTCTTGATAGCGGAACATTCCGAACACATGTTTTTGATGAACATTTTCTTATGATGGAATTTTACCTGTTCTCGAACTTCATCTGATATGTCAAGTTTATCATAGCAAATCCCACCCAAGGCATTTTCTAGTTGAGATGTCACTTCCTGAAACCTATCCATTATTTGATCTCTCTCAAGTACCTACAAGCATATTACACAAATTAGTTCCAAACAAATACTCCCTCCATCACATATTGATAATTCTATTTGGTTTTTCAAAATGAAACTTTGAAAAGCCAAATAGGACTATTTCTATGGAACGGAGGGTATAGTAAAAAGTACAGAACATAAAAACTTGCACAAGTTTGAGAAATCCAATGCTAGAGGAAACTGCACCGAGTAGAGCAGTGCTCAACCCAATACCATAAAACATGGAGGCATATAGGGGCCAAGCAAAACATAAAAGTCATATTAATACCCTTATTGACATCAGACATCAAAGAAACAAATATGCTATTGCATGTTTTTGTGATATGTGGAGGTGTTGGGTTTTTTTGTACCCTTAGGACATGAAACTACAGTGGAAGAAAATTCAGAATATCTCGTGCAGAAATTCTAAAGGGACAAACATAGATGAGAACTCTCAGAGCACTACCCTTTGTAAAGAATAATTCAACATATCGGCACAGAGTGCACTCATATTGCCGCACTCGTATCGTATCATACCCATGTTCTTCAAAATGCCCTCTTAGCAGCCAATAAATTAAATTCCTAAAGTTGCGGATCTGATATATACTGACCACAAAAATCTGGCCTGTCCAGTGACTTAAATATCACACTATTTCAGAATTTTAAAAAAAAATACACACTATGTCTACATTTTGGGTTCAGATTAGTAAGTTTATAACAGAGTTATTAATCTTGGAAATTGAATGGAAACAAGGATTGGTCAATTTAAACTGAGAATAAACAGTAGATGGTCTGAATAATATTAAAGGAAAATTTTCCAATCTAAAGAAGGGTGTTTATTTATGTATTTTTGCCTAGTCACTTGAGGTCAGTGCATAAATCCTGAAAACAACAAATAAAGAAGGGAACTACTATTTAAAAAATATTCTATACCATATTTAACTCTTGCTAGAATCAAAATGAAGGTTCAAAGTCCATGTAAGAAACATAGAACACTATGTCAATGTTTCATGTGAAACCATCATGTCATGGAGCCAGTCAACTTAAGTGGAAAGGCATATGATGTAGATGATGATGTTGAACCTTCAGCTCATCATCCCCCCTTTAGAGGGTTGCATCAAGAAGAGCAGCTGGCATAAGAATCTGCCACTATGTTTCTTTGCATGGATTTGTACGTTAATTTTGATTCAAATGTAATAAATATATACTATTGAATTTATGTTGCCGATATGTTTCTTTTACTCTAATTTCGACTCTAATAAGAGTCAAATATATGCCACAGAATTTATGATGCAGACCCAATACAGCTGGGATAAGGCAAATAATTATGAGATTCCTATAATGAATCCCACACGAGCAAAAACATGTTAGGAAATTTCCAGAAGTATCTGATTGGACGGCCATTAGGCCTGCAATACTCTATGGAGCGGAGTGCTGGGCACCAAAGAGGAGTCATATAGATAAGTTGAATGTAGCCGAAATGAGAATGTTAAGGTGGATGAGTGGGATAACTAGGAGAGATAGGATTAGAAATGAATATATTCGTGAGAGCCTAGGAGTAGCGCCTTTAAGGGAGAAACTGAGGGAATGTAGGTTGCGTTGGTATGGGCATATGCAAAGAAGATCTTTAGATGCCCCTGTGAGAAGATTAGAAGGGTTACATGTAAACGATGCTAAAAGAGGGAGAGGGAGACCTAAGAGAACTTGGATGGAGTTAATAAGAAAGGATTTGACTTTACTATCTCTTACAAAAGAGGTAGCCCAAAACAGGCTGGAATGGAGGAGTAAGATCCGTGTCGCCGACCCCAAATAGTTGGGAAAAGGCGCTAATTGATTATGATTATGATTATGATCTGATTGAGAACTTTTTTGTTTATGTGTATGCAGCATCGTAGCTTGATCCAAAAGTTATAGACTACATTTCCGAAGCCATCCAGTCCAAGATTAGTAAACCTTTGTGCTATATGCATATAAGCATCGATTTGGTGGTCGCAACTATTCTGGTGGAAACCATCGATCCTGGATTTGACAAACCAGGTGATCCAAACACCAGCAGATCATATTCTTGGATTTCGTGGAGCTCATGGAATACAAACATGAATCTGATATTAACGGTCATACAGGAAGCATGTCAATCTATACTTATAAATATGCCTAGTTACAACCAACGGTGTGTTGGTGTGATGGCCAGGACACACTTCCTGCAGTGGAGATACTGAGTTCGAACCCCCACTCCCTTGCCAGGGATTCTATCTTAATTTACCCAGTGCGCATGATGGGTGGACCTTGTATGTGCCGGAGGGGATTGGTAGTGGAATATGGTGCTATAAGAAGTCGGTTACTCTACCCTTTCTAGTCCGGTCCTAAGGACTCGGACACCTCCCGTTATAAAAAAAGCTTACACTTAATTACATTAATTGCAATGATTCGCAATCCACACCCTATCATTGCTTTATTGCAAACTCACTTCATCAGTGAGTAGTAGAATCTCCTAAAACAGAGCTTGGTGCCTATAATTGAACTAGCTTCTTACTGAAATAAAGGTCAGCTCTCACACAGCGCTTATTCTCCTCACAAGTGAAAAGATAATCATTTCTCGAATTGTAACTTAACCTGATTGTATCATCAACTACGAAGATAAGCATCATAATCAAAATCCCCAAAACCACTTGATCCATAAATACAGCCGCACAACAGATTAGAGGAATTACTGCATTCATAACATTTAAAACTTCAGCAGAAAAATGAAAATTCAGTAAATTGATTCCGAAGACTACGTTTGACAAAATCAGACATATATAGACGACCAAATACTGCGCAAACAAAGATTCAGCTGCCGGAAGTACAAATTCAGAGGAATCCATGCAGCCGCCGGCAGACTCCCATTAATTCAACCGGAAATTCCGGAACCACAAAAGAGCAAAAAGCTCAACAATTTAACTCCATCAAATTAAGATAGACGGGGTGACGAAGTCAGTAGTCATACCAAGTAGATTTTGCTGCCGTCGCTGGCGAAGCGGAGCAAATCCCTGGCATTGGCGAGCGCCGCCTTCAACGCGGCGAGCGAGTCAGCAGCGTCGGCGGGGATCGGGTCCTTGCTGTCCCTGAACTCGTCGAACATGGGAGCGAGCAGCTTGAGGCGGCGGGCGAGGTTGCAGAACTGCTTCTTGAAGGCGTTCCTGAAGTCGGGGATGGCGGAAACCTCGTTCACCAGCCCGATCAGATCCTCTACCAGCGCTCTCTCCTTCTCCTCCGCCATTCCCGCAATCACAACTCCTCTGAATTTCAGACCCTTAATCAGAAGAATCTGAATCAGAATCAGAATCAGAAGAAGAAGAAGAAGAAGACTAGGAGATTCTGAATTCAGCAGGAGCAGCTCGTCCGGAGAAGAAGCAAATGGGAGAGCCGAGGGAGGCGATTCTGGGGATTTATTAGAGAAAATTAATGAAGATTTTAATCAGGATTAGTGGGACTGGGACCCTGGCGCGTACTTCACGCTCCCCTGACTTTTCGTCGCGGTGGACTTTGGTAGGAGTGGTGGGTTAATGCAGCTTAACCATGGTTAGTTTTTGTAAACCTTGTTTTAACTCCCTTTGTTCTAGATTAATAGTACTATTTGGTTTTTCAAAATGAAGATTCTAAGCCATAAGATCAAGTAGGATTATTAATGTGGAACGGAAGGAATATTACGGTCTTACTACTGCAATCCGGCTCGGCTGAGCTTATCGCATCTAGGCTCTTAGCCACGAACGCTGCATAATGGACTCTATTATTTTATTTTTACTTTTTGGCAATGAGGTTTTTATTGGTTGAGTTTTTTTTGTTTGATAATATATTAATCCCAGGGTGACTAACACAACAACCCACCGCCATAATCTCTCACTTAAATAATAAGATGGACGGGGGGATTCAAACCTAGGACCTCCCGAAGCCCCAAGTCTATCCCCCACCACCCCATGGGTGGGTATATTACTATAAGCCTGATTACTTGTGAGTCTTGCTATAGGTGAGAATTGTGCATGACAAGGATTTAAGGCACGCTAGGGCAACTAAAGTGGATGAAAACGCAGCCACTTCCCCTTCATAAAACATGCCATCATAGGGTATTTTTGCTCCTAATGTCTCTTAAAAGGGATGCAGGTGGAAACGGCAGTAAAAAAAGTACTTCGGAATTGGCCACTAAGCCTGATTATATCCAATTTACCTAATGCATACGATAAGTGAGCCTTACATGTGCCTAAGAGGGTTGGCAGTGTTGAAATTTGACTTGAAATTAAACAAATTAGTTAAAAAAATGTAGCGATCGATCGGCAAAATAATGCGATCGATCGTAGTTACTGTAATTTTCTGCAATTTGGTTTCCGTATTGGCCCGATTGATCGGTATAAAAATGATCGATCGTAGTTACTGGAATTTTAGGATTTGTGCACCGCGATAAAACGATCGATCATAATTTTAGGCTAAATAAGGCGATCGATCGGCTTATAAAACGATCGATCGGCTAAGCGGTTACAGCGAGTAAATGGTCGTTTCTCTACGAAAAATTGCGTTTCTTCTTCCAGAAAAGGTCCAACAGCGTTCTTCTATATATAGAGAACGATTTTCTGCAGAAAAGGGTTACAGACAACAAAGAAAAACTTGTCTTCTTCACTCTTAATTCATCATCCATCATTGAGCAATAGAGTCTCCTCTGATCGAAATCCAGTCAGTTTGATTAGAAGTGCAACTTTAAACTGACGGTACGCATAGCGTGCCTCGAACCTGGTTCTAATTCATATACTCATTCTAGTATTTCATGTATATATTTGTCAATTTATGTGCATAATTTGGTAGTATTTTAGCCCTCTTTTATGTGACAATCCCAATAATCTTAAAACAGATATTCTTTGTTCTTGTTGATTGAATACTACTGCAATTATGGGTGTTGACAAATCATTGAAGCCTGAGAAATTTGATGGCAAGAATTTCATGCGATGGCAAACAAAGATGAAATTTTGGTTGACTCAATTGAACATATTCTATGTTATTTCTGATGTTCATGTGGAAAAAAAATGTATCTTCTGAATCTGACAAGACTGATAGTTCATCTGATGTTGGAACTACTAAGCCTGTTGATAGTGATAAATTCAAACAAGATGATGACCTATGCCATGGATAAATTTTGAGTGTCTTGAGCAATGAATTATATGATTTGCATGTGAATACTAAATCTGCTAAAGAACTATGGAATACCCTTGATAAGAAATTTGGAAAGGAGCATGAAGGGGAAGAAAAATATGTTGTAGGCGAGTATTTTGACTACAAGATGGTCGATAACAAATCTGGTAGAGACCAAGTTGTTGAGATACAGAATTTGGTAGCAAAGATCATTGGGAAAGGCATTCCCGTTGACGAGAGGCTCCAAGTTCCGGCACTTATAGACAAGCTACCACCCTCATGGCAGGATTTCCAAGTTAACTTGAAGCACAAAAGGGACGCAATGTCCGTTGATGATCTTATGGTGGCCATACAAATTGAAGAAAAGCATAGAGGTAAGATGAAAATCTTACAAGGCTCATCTTCTGGGGTCAAAGATAGTGTTCAAGCAAATGTTGTCGAAGGGAAACCGAAGTTTCATGGCAATAAGAAGAACAACAAGAAGTTTAAGAATAGGTCTTTCAAACTTGGTTCAAATATCCATAAGGACAAGAGGTCGAAGGTTTGCTGGGTCTGTGGGAAACCGGGATATTTTGCAAACAAGTGCAAAGAGAAGAAAGGTCAGGACCATAGTCATGGTGGGGCTGCATCTTCTGCTCATGTTAATATGGTTACTTCAGATGACAGGTTAGTATTAACTAATTCTGAAATTAACTTGGCATGTGAATCTACCGATTGGTGGGTTGATACAGGGGCAACTGTTCACATCGGTGTTGATGTTTCTTCTTTTTCTTTCTATCAGGAAGTAAAGGATAGGACTGTGACGATGGGGAACTCCTTTGAGGCTAGAGTTTATGAAGTTGGAAATGTGGACATTCGGTTTACATCGGGGACCACGTTGACTCTTCGTAATGTGATGCATGTGCCTAGTGTGAGGAAGAACCTAGTTAGTGGAGCACTTCTTAGTCGAGAAGGATATAAATTAGTGTTTGAGTCAAATAAAGTTGTAATAATTAGACATGGTATTTTTATTGGCAAAGGCTATGTGTGTGATGGCCTCTTTAAACTAAATTTGGTTTCTTGTAATAACTCTTTATTTCAAGTAGGTGAATCTTTGGTTTATAATGTTGATTCTTTTGACGTGTGGCATATGAGACTTGGACATGTGAATTCAAATACTATTAGAAGAATGATGAATCTTGATTTGATTCCGAAATTGCATAATGTAACTAGTGATAAATGTGAAATATGTGTTCAAGCAAAACAACCTAGGAGACCTTATAGGTCTATTGAAAGGTCTACAAATTTGCTTGAATTAGTTCATTCGGATATATGTGAGTTGAATGGATTAATTACTAGGGGTGGTATGAGATATTTCATTACTTTTATTGATGATTACTCTAAGTTTTGTCATGTGTATTTTGTTAAAGTCTAAAGATGAGGCTTTTGAGAAGTTTAAGGTCTATAAGATGGAGGTTGAGAATCAAACGGAGAGGCTGATTAAAAGACTAAGGTCTGATCGTGGTGGGGAGTATTGTTCCCTTGAATTTTACAAGTTTTGTGAAGATCAAGGAATAATACATGAGACCACAGCGCCTTACTCTCCTCAATCTAATGGAGTGGCAGAAAGAAAGAATAGAACTTTCATTGACATGATTAATTCTATGCTTTCGTCTTCGGGTCTACCGAAGAATTTATGGGGAGAAGCAATTCTTTCTGCTTGTATGATCTTAAACTGTGTGCCTCATAAAGGACAAAATATAACCCCTTATGAGTTAATGAAAGGAAGAAAACCGAGCTTGAAGTTCATTAAGGTTTGGGGATGACTTGCCAAAGTGAAAATCCTAAACGTGAAAATGGATAAGCTAGGTTCAAAAACATATGATGCGGTATTCATTGGTTATGCACAAAATAGTAGAGCATATCGGTTTTTAGTAATTGGGTCTGATCGACAGGACTATACACCTAATACTATTAAGGAGTCCGATGATGCAACATTCTTTGAGAATGTATTTCCTATGAAGGAAAAGAGTAAAGCTGTAGTGCATAAAGAAGATGGTTCATCATTTTCTATTCCAAGAATTGAAGATTCGGATACCAATGTAGAGGTTAGGAGATCTAAAAAAACCAGAATAGAGAAGAATTATGGAGATGACTTTTATACTTACATAGTGGAGAATAAGGATCCTTTGACTTATAGTGAGGCTATGTCATCTAGTGAATCTCCTTTATGGAAGGAAGCGGTACAGAGTGAGATGGATTCAATTCTTGCACATGGGACGTGGGTTCTAACGAATCTACCTCCAGGGTTTAAACACATTGGGTGCAAGTGGATCTTTAAAAGAAAATATTATCCTGATGGATCCATTGAAAAGTACAAAGCTAGATTAGTGGCTAAAGGGTATAGTCAAAAGGAAGGTCAAGATTTCATTGACACGTATTCTCCTGTGACCATGATAACTACAATTAGAGTGCTTATTACATTGGCAGCTCATTATAACCTCGAGATCCATCAAATGGATGTCAAAACAGCATTTTTAAATGGTGAATTGGAAGAGGGAATCTATATGGAGCAGCCTGAAGGTTTTGTAGTTCCAGGTCAAGAAAGAAAAGTATGTAAGTTAGTGAGATCTCTCTATGGGTTAAAACAGGCTCCTAAACAATGGCATCAAAAGTTTGATGATGTACTTATCTCAAATAGTTTTATTGTGTGTACTTCTGATAAATGCTTATATTGGAAGTCCTTTGATTGTTCATTTGTAATGTTATGTTTATATGTTGATGACATTTTGTTGTTTGGTGATAATGTGGATCATATCAATAAGGGTAAGGGTTTCCTTAACGAGAATTTTGATATGAAAGACTTGGGTCTTGCCAAAGTCATATTGGGCTTAAAGATTAATAGGACTTCTAATAGAATAGTTGTGAGTCAATCACACTATGTGGAGAAGATTCTAAAGAAGTATTGTTACTTCGATAGAAAACCTATCAGTACGCCATATGATTCAAGTGTAAGACTAAAGAAAAATCTTGGGGAAAGTGTAATCACAACTTAGATATTCACAGCTGATAGGAAGCTTGAGTTATCTGGTAAACTGCAGTAGACCGGATATATCCTATGCTGTGGGAAGACTAAGTAGATACGCTAAGAGCCCTAATGAGTCTCATTGGATTGCCATTGAGAGGTGTTCAGATATCTGAAGGGAAGTGTAAATTTCGGTTTACATTATTCTGGGTTCCCTGCTGTATTAGAAGGATATAGTGATGCTAATTGGGTATCAGATTCTGATGAAACAAAGGCCACGAGTGGTTATGTATTTACACTTGGTGGTGGGGCAGTTGCATAGAAATCTTTCAAGCAAGCTGTGATAACAAGATCTACTATGGATGCTGGGTTAGTAGCTCTTGATAAAACTGGAGGAATGGCGGAATGGCTTAGGGATCTATTAATAGATATACCCTGGTTGAATAAGCCAATTCCTGGAATTTTGATTCACTGTGATAGCCAATCAGCTCTTGATAAGGTTAAGAGTAAGAATCATAATAAGAGGTCCTCTAGGCATATTGAACTAAGGTATAAAATCTTGTGCAAGTTGACTACATCGGGAGTCATTACCTTAAGTTTCATACGATCAACAGATAACTTGGCTGATTCGTTTACTAACGGATTGTCGGCAGGACAAGTCCTTAACTCATCTAGGGGAATGGGGCTTAAAGCCTATGATTTAAGTCATCGTTAGTAGCAACCCAATCTCTCTGAGTGGAGATCCCACGATGAAGATACAATGAGTAACAACAAGCTAATGCGTGACTTGGAGACCACTATTATAATAAATTGTATGCTCATTCCCATGTGATGATGAGAGTGCTCTACTGCATATGAAACAGGATGACGAAAGTCTTAATGAGGTCAAGGCTTAAAAAACAGGGTATTGTTATGCAGATTACCCTTGGAGACTGTTACCTATATGAGTGCCACTGAGGTCGCAATTAAGGAGAACACGGGCTTGTTCTCTAATGTGCAACTCATGAAAAGATACAAGGCGCATGGCCGTAAAGCGCTACCCCGAATGATCTCGAAAAGGGAGTTACTCTAACTGTTAGGTTTGTCAAAGCTCTTGCACTAAGGTTCAAGTTCAAGACTTAGTTCACTTCGAACTTGTGAGAGTAGCGGCTTACCAAACTAGGTGTAGGTTCAAACCCGCAAGGTAACTATCGCCGAAAACTTAGAGTACTATTGCTCAATGTCTCATTCATGTGTCGTATACATTTTTGTGTGTAGACTAGTTTAATATCAAGTCATGGTGGAGATTGTTAAAATTTGACTTGAAATTAAACAAATTAGTTAAACAAATGTAGCGATCGATCGGCAAAATAACGCGATCGATCGTGGAACGATCGACCGTGATAAACCGATCGATCGTAGTTACTATAATTTTTTGCAATTTGGTTTCCGTATTGGCCCGATCGATCGGTATAAAAACGATCGATCGTAGTTACTGGAATTTTAGGATTTGTGCACCGCGATAAAATGATCGATCGTAATTTTAGGCTAAATAAGGCGATCAATCGGCTTATAAAACGATCGATAGGCTAAACGGTTATAGCGAGTAAATGGCCGTTTCTCTACGAAAAATTGCGTCTCTTCTTCCAGAAAAGGTCCAACAACGTTCTTCTATATATAGAGAACGATTTTCTGTAGAAAAAGGTTACAGACAACAAAGAAAAACTTGTCTTCTTCACTCTTAATTCATCATCCATCATTGAGCAATAGAGTCTCCTCTGATCGAAATCCAGTCAGTTTGATTTGAAGTGCAACTTTAAACTGACGGTGTGGTTCGTTGTATCTCGGGAACGGAACACTATTATTCGCCTGTGCACGGAGGGCGGCGTATCTGTTTCAAGGACAACGCATAGCGTGCATCGAACCTGGTTCTAATTCTTATACTCATTCTAGTATTTCATGTGTATATTTGTCAATTTATGTGCATAATTTGGTAATATTTTAGCTCTCTTTTATGTGACAATCCCAACAGGCAGTGGCACCTACCATAAAATGGTGCTCTAAAAGGCCGTACTCCTCTAGTTGGGTCAGAAGGACTCCGGACTCCCCTTCGTTTTGTAAAGAAAAAATACGTGGCTTTTGAAAATACTGAGTTGGTCAAAGACGTCTTCAATAATCAATTAATCATTACCCACCTCATTTCTCAGATTTAACTATTTAAGAATACATCGACGGCAAGAGAATTAGCTGTTTCACGACTCTCATTATCACGTTAATTTATATTTTATACTCAAGAATCAGGATCAAGTCATCCTCTGTTGCCTAACCAGTAATCAAATGAGGCTCGGCTTGGAGGCTAGCTGAAGAGTCAAGCTGCGAGAATCGAGGGAAGCGCGGGAGATGCACGTGGCCTACGAGGCAACAGTATCGCTGTCCGTAATGCCGTGGCAAAGTGATCCGGCCTATAGGAGAGTTTAGCTCCCGCCCTCTGATCTGAGCCGTTGGCTGAGCTGTGAGAAAGCAATCCTGGCCGCAGATAAAAGTGTGCCACTTGATCCGATGTTCGCGCTGACATTGATGTCGGAGCCCGGTCCGGTCTGGTTCAGTTCCCAGTACGCTGCTGTTTCTAATTATGGTAACCTGACATGGAGCTTCTGTTGTTCGAGTCTTGCGGCGCGCTTAGTTTATGTGATCCCTCGGATCTCGATCTGACGGCTAGTGGCATGTTAACGTTTTTTTTTAAGGTAGAGTGGAGCCAGTCCGAGGTGGGGGCCAGGGCAGCCACTGGAGGGGTGATTGGGTTGCATGTGACTTCAAAGAAAGCGTCTGCATTGTAACCCATTTGAACTCCTGCCTTGAATTGCACCCACTTCAGCTTTCTCTGATGCCCTTTATGGAGTCCGGATCCTCTGGTGAAGCTTCACCAGCCGTCGATCGTACGGAATCGACGTCACACATGGGTATGATGTGCACTCAACCAAAAGCGCGTCTTTTGGCCGAGCGCACACGGTTTCCGTGTGCGACGTCGATTCCGTACGATCGACGGCTGGTGAAGCTTCACCAGCGGCCTCGCTGGTGAAGCTTCACCACAGGATCCGGTTCCCCCTTTATGTACCATCCTTCTTCTAAATTGCATATTTTGTTACATTGAAGAACGGTTTTTAGAATGGCTTGGTGGTTTGGACCCCAGGTTCGATTGGGGCCTGTGGCACTTTGGGGGAAGAGGACTAGGATTTTTTATTTTTGAGATATAGAGGTGTTGGGATTTTGGGGGTAGGGTCTTCCATACATCTACAACATTGTGCTTGTAAGAAGCAATGACTTACGAACGAAATTATGGTTTACAATGGCAAGTGCAAGTTGACATATACCCAATGCCAAAGGGAGGAAAACGGTTTGCATGTTGCAAGCATTAGTTTGACTGGTTCAATTTGCAACCCCAATAGGGTTTTTGTGTGCAGATTCAGTGTAACATTATCAATTTCTCTTCTTTTTCTAAACAACAATCGACACCTATACATCTAATTTTTCTTTGGCTTTCTCTTTCATAATGTTTATGTCACGTCTAGATGAGCGCATACGTGGTCCATGCCATATATATACCAGGCATTCGTCCTCACCGACCGTGACAATTGGCCTTGTTCCCCGTTTACATATAATTTTGGCCATGTCCCTATCGTAGACTCGAAGACAGAGACATTGCTGTACTGGGCTTCTGTTAGGCCCATTAACTAGAATCACCTGTTTCGGTGTTTCCACTTTCCACTGCTAATACCCCACTCTATCCCAGTTTTTGTTTCAGTGCTCTGGTAGCTTGCACCTTTATATAGAGACGAAAACAAATCAACACTAGCTCTATTTGATTCATAATTCATACACAGGGGCAAACATTTCAAACATCATTTATTTCCATTATATATGGACAGTCCACATGTCCATCAACCGTGGTGTTATTTTCATTATATATAATCATTTCAAACACGGGCAAAATATCAAGTGCAAACTCATAATGAGTGCAAAACATATGCATTAAACTCACTCTCACGGGACACTGGCACTCTCATCCTTAATGAATTCATGCAGGGCATCGACGGCCGGATCGCATGCGTCGCCCACCAAATTGTAGAGTGCAAAGAGAGCTGTTTGTTTGATCACAAACAACAGCGACTTCATGGCGAACCTGCGCCAGCGCTGGGCCTTGGTGCTGCACTCTCTCTTAAGGTTTATAGCATAGCGAAATGCCGCCAATACGCACAAGACGTGCATATGGAGCCCGCTCGTCTCGAACCGGTAGGACCACGCCCGCCCTAGCCCCCTCGTGCAGATGCTGCACCGTGTGCCGGCCGGCGTGGCTGCCCCAGCAAAGAGCCGCATCTTGAGGCCCTCCTCTTCGATCATCATGGGCAGCCGAGCACAGCAGGGGTGGAAAAAGCTTTGATTTTGTTCGTTGCAGTAGAGGGACCCACAGATGTCCCTCCTGCAAGCTTGGCATGGACGTTGACCCGGTAGCTCGCCCTCGGAGAGATATTGAAGTGGGCAGAGCTCCTGGCACAGTGGGTGGGGCACCATGGCTGGGGCAGTGGCGCAGTCCCAGTGGAAATCAAGGTTGCAAGGCCAGCATTGGAACCTTTGGCCGGTTCCTTGTTCCTTGCAGGTGTGACACCGGTAGGGCCTTCCCTCTAGCTTGGCCAGCTTGAGCTCGTGAGCAGGGTGGACGTGCCCCTTCACGGTCTTCCTATGGCTCATCTTGCACTACTACGCAAAATTAGGATTGATTACCAGCGTTATTCTCTCCTGGACAACCGATCAGATATGTCATGCTTCTATAGTCACTTCAACTGAGCTATAAGAATGTAATTGCGTGAACATGAGTAATGAACGTGTATACTCAACATGAAATTTTGACTGTGAAGAGTGCTAATTGAGCAATGGTATTTGTTAATCATATTGTAAATATAATAACGTAATGGGTGGAGGTTTTATGACACTCGAATCAAATAGGTCAGGAGTTTGGAAAAACAAAATCAATAATCAAGTCCAAACTAATCTTAGTTATGCCAAAAAAATGTCGAAGAGAATCTTACAGCATACAGAAATGACTAACAAAATTAAAGAGTGAAGTTACTTACACCCGATGGAGTAATCAGAGGAAGCTCGCTATCAAATGGTATTAAAGTTAAGTCGGAAATAATATATAGCAAGGTGGCATATTTCTGTCTTGAATTTTCACGACTGAGGTGAAAAAGCCACTAATGATAATTTCAAGTTTATGCCAAAACATGGTCATATAGCTATATATACTAATAAGACTCTGCAAGTGAAAAAAATAGGTCATCAGTCCAAAATTATAAGAAAAGCTCTATCAATTAAAAACGCATTCAGAAGTTCCATCAACTTAGCTACAAATGTTAAACACCTGCAGTTTTTGAAAAAATGGAAAATAGACCAAGTTAAAACAACATCTAGCAGTGACCAGTCTGCCAGCTGCGAACAAAAACTGGTACTCACTGCATCTGAGAATGATCACCTGATTAGTGATGTGTGGAACACCTTTCTCCTCCGTTAGCAGTTCCCAGAATGACTACCGACCAACTTGGTGAAAATAAAAGGGGGGCAAGAGTGGTTTTTAAATAGCTTGCGGGGACTTGACGGATATGTTGGAGAAGTTCGTGACCCATACGTTCAAAAGTTTGGGTCACTTTAATATTGTGGGACTAAGCCTAATTAGGATCTTATTATTGATGGACATGAGAAATCAGAGTGGGCAACATAAAATAACTGAAGGAACCCATTCGATAATACCCCTTCCGTCCTACTTTAATAGTCCGATTAGGCTTTTTAAAACGAACTAAAATTTGTTCATGTTTGAATGGGACTATCAATATGGGACGAAGGGACTAATAAACTGGTTCATCTTCTAGAAAGAGTGTGTATTATCTTCGATCAATGATATGTTTTGCCAGTTGTCAAACTAATCTTGGCGGCCAAGATTAATGTGGCCGGCCAAAATGTCACTCGCAGTCTCGCATCAATGCAAAACCTGGATTCCCTATTTTATTAGCTAATGAGATGGCGTTTGGAAGGTTGTTATCAGGCTAAGACGGCGAGATGGCGTTCTCCATGGCCCTTTTATTACCTATCAGCCTGAGGTAAATGGAAAGACAAGGGAAAAGGCAATGAATAGTATTAAAGAGGATGAGATACGATCCATATTGGAAAATTATGACTTTGATCTCCCTGTCCGTGCTGAATGATCACATGAGATATACTAGCATGAGAACACAAAGAAGATTAGAGACATAAGAATTTATGTGGTTCAACTATGTGCCAATGTCCACAGGGCCACATAAATTCACTATGCTTTCAAATGAATTACAACGGAGGATACAAGATATTCTCAACTCACTCAACAATCCAAAATTTTTCCAAGTTATACTTCAATAAAGATCTCTCGTAGGGTTAAAGACTGCCCCTTTTGTGCCTTAGAGTCTCTTGCTCTCAAATTATAATGTCGTATAATATATGCGATAGAAAAAATCCCTTAAATAGGACGCAACCTAAAATGCAATCCATGTCATCCTGACGCCGCTCATGTTGGGACCACCTAAGACACTACCAGTTCTATCGGACACCTTGCTGTCCAATTCTGAAGTCTCATCACCTGGCACCAATCTACCGCACATGGGTACCGGTCTACCTGAAGCAGTCCGATCTACTACTCACAGTGTCCGGTTTACTGCAAATGTTTCTGTCCGTATCCACTCCTGAATTTATAGATCTATTACACTAGTCTACCACTAAAGGAGAATGGTAGACCGGAGTGGCTTCTATCCGCCCCTCTTTCCTCATGAACAGTCTCCCATATACAACAATACATTGCCTTTTGCACCTTTTTTTATGGTATGCCGTTACATACCTTAAGAAAAGCCTAATAATCGTTTCACATTTGTAGCACATGAGTCGAGCTAAGCTCATGTTGCAAATGTTTCAGCCTTCGGTTACATTCTTTGCAAAGTATGTTCCAA
Source organism: Houttuynia cordata (assembly GCA_039654745.1). Classification (NCBI taxonomy): domain Eukaryota; kingdom Viridiplantae; phylum Streptophyta; class Magnoliopsida; order Piperales; family Saururaceae; genus Houttuynia; species Houttuynia cordata. The sequence goes on along the minus strand of CM077507.1, from coordinate 24,671,094 downwards.
TAGTGAGGAGATTTTTTAATAACACCTTTAAGATAATCTGAGGCTGAGAGGTTATTTTACTCTTATTGCAAGTAGCTGGATACCAAGAAGCAACTGATCCAACTGCATCATTTTTAAGTTTCACTAAACAATAAACATGGCAAGCATCTACTGATAATAGATCAAAGGAAACGCAGTATGCTTTTTCTTTTCGTGGAAATTTCAAATTGGCATCACATGCCATGAAGCTCATGCGAGTGTTCATGGCATGCGCTATCTAGAACATTGGGTCTTATTTGAACTGAGATAACAAAGAAGATAGGAATTAGGATGTATGAAAACACCTTACTTAAAACTGATGTGTGCTGATATAAAAAAACTGATGTGTTCATTCATTATATGCATACGATCTTATTCTAGATTAAAAAGAAGTTTGTAAAGAGGCTATAAGACGTATCTTGTTTTCATGGTAATGTTTTTTCATTGCTATCATTTTACCTACAAAGATTCTTCTGGGACTCCAAATTAGGGTGCATTTGGTTCCCCAGGAAAGTGACTTTTTGTCTAGGACTTCCCCTGAATTCAGGTGCTTTTTGGAGTAGCAAATGGGTGTGTTTGGTTGCAAATTCTCCATGTAAAAGAAGAAGAATATAGGGAAATCTAGGGCTTTTGTAACACCTGTTAAAATGGGATGAACACCTGGATGGGCTGGATGGGCACCTGGACGGACTGAGGTAACTCAGCAGCTCTTCCTCCACGTTTTATCAGAGACAAGAGGAAGACGATGAGCAGCCGGCTGAGGGGGGTATTCCAAGCCAGAACCTTTCGGTTCAGAGAGCTAAGGCAGTGCCTTTGTCGACGCCGATTGGAGCTCGGGCGATCTCCGACTATCTCGATCGACGTTCAGAGACCTCTGGCGACCACCATGGCGATTCCGGCGACTGGGTTAAGAGAAAAAAAAAACAGAGGAGGAGCAGGGGGGAAGAGGAGCTACAGGGGGTGAATGACCTCGAGTAGCGACGACGCCGGTGACGACTGCGAGCTTCAGCGGCGGCGATTCCGACAAGCCCACGACTCTCCGGCGACTTCGACGACAAGTCCGGCGGCACGAGGTAGGATCCCATACTGCTCTTGTCATGCTCTGTTTTTTTTTGGAGATTTTCGTCAATGGAGGTGAAGGGGGCTCCGGCGGAGGAGATGGGGCTGTGGCGGGTCACCGGAGGTCGACTCGACCACCGCCAGGCTGCCGATCTCGGTGGAAGCAGCAAAAAGGCAGCACCTTTTGGTGCTGCCATTTTCTATCTTTTTCCCCAAATCTGCCAGGATCATGGGCAGATGGGTAGTGGAGGAGAGGAGGAGCAAGGGGGCGGTCGCCGGGTCAACCGGCCGCCAGCAGCAGCGGCGGCGGCGGCGGCGGCGGCGGCGGCAAGCAGAGCTTGCTGCCGCCATGACCGATCGTCTGCCTGGGGAAGACGATCGGTCCGGTTCGGGCACCTGCCGAACCGGACCGTTCCATTGCCAAACCAAACCAGTTCGGTTTAGAGTCTGACCCGAACCCGGTTCATTCCTAGACCAAGCCCGGTCTGGTCCACCTTAAAAATCGGTCCGGTCCATCTTTAGACCGAACCCGGTCCACCTTCAGACCGGTCCCGGTCCAAGAAATAAACCCGGTTCATAATTAGACCAAACCCGGTCTATATCCAAACCGAACCCCGGTTCAATAATAAACCCGGTTCATAAGCCGGTTTAGATTTTGAACTGCCGGTGGACCTTAACCGACAGTTAAAATCTGTTTATAACTGACGGTCAGGCTTGACCGTCTGTGTATTGGCGTGCAGTGTGGTACATACAGAGCCAGTTTAGTACATAGGCTCCTGTTATTGAATTTGGGCTCTTTAATGAATAATTTGAAGCCCAAATTGCTGTGTTATTGGTATATGTTTGATGTTATTGTACAATGGGCATTCGTCCCTAATTGTTATGCTGACTGATAGCAAATGACTTGAAATGGTAAAGAAAGACCCGACTAATAAACCTAGATGGTTTAGAGACATAATCATTTTATGGAAGATAATAAAATGATGACTTGAGGGCTGAGCTTGAGGGTTGGGAAGAACCTAATCAAGATAAAGACTAAAATGCCCTTGGGATTGGGAGTCTGTGTATGAGTGTGAGTGACTTCCGATCAAGCGACCGAATGACTATTAAGTCAAAGGTCAGGCTATCTGTTGAGCTATTAAGCCAACAGCTGTGAAAAGTGTGTGATGGATTCATACTGGTAATACTGTGATACCTATTAAGGATCACAAGGAATAGATGGGAGTGGTGTTGCATCTTCCGACTGATGGAAGCTCTGCCGTTTGTATCTCTCTATGGATTTTAGAGAGCATTCACATCTTCCGACTGATGGAAGCTCTGCCGTTTGTATCTCTCTATGGATTTTAGAGAGCATTCACATCTCCCGACTGGTGGAAGCTCTGTGTTATGGTACCTAATAAGGACCATCGTCTATTGACTAGGCTTAAGCTGTTATATCTCTCTATGGATTTTAGAGGGAACCATGATATGATATTTTGGCCATGTTTGCATCTTTCTATGGATTTTAGAAAGCCTTTCTATGGATTTTAGAAAGAGTATTACATACTTTATTGGCCAGGCTTAAGCTGTTACCTCTTCTCTATGGATTTTAGAGAGAGCGTGCTTATTCTCTATGGATTTTAGAGAGAGCTATACATCCTGAGCCTTAGTTGCCAGGTGGTTTACTGTGCACAACATTGGAGACGTTAGCATCCTAGAAGGCTGCGTTTCCCGACCCACATCGAGTCTAGGAGCTGATGTGGAGCCAGACCCTTCCGACGGTCATACCTTCTAAGGTAAGGAATGGGCGAGGCAGTCACCCTTGAGAAATTCGGGGCGTGCCGTGATTACCGGTATTAACCGGAATGATAGTCACGGTGTTTTCGTGCTGTCTGTCATGTAGGTATGACATTCAGTGAGTCTGTCTATGGGACAAAGACGTAATGATTGAACTTGAACATGGGAAGCAATAAAAGACTTGCTTGAAAGATTAATAAAAGATTCAAGTGGAATCCTGTAATAGGTTGCATAATATGTTAATGCAAATCCTAATTTGATGTGATGATGACTGTGTTATGGTATCCCACTGAGTATTTTTATACTCAGCATCCTTATGTGATGTAGGTGCTGCTGTGGAAGAGTGACTTCACGTGGCACTTGGGAGCCTGGTGGTGAGGACGTTCTGATTGCGTAGTATATCTCCTGCTACAGGTTTGTCCTAGAGTTGTATTAAGGCGCGAGCGCCGACTGTTTCTAGTTTATTTTGAGATGGATGACAGACTTGCACTTAGAGGACTTGCTTTAGTTTAATCGACTTTGCATCTTGTATTAATATATGTATATATGGTTTTGTATCCATATTTGTGAACCCCAGTTATCACGGCCTAGATGCTTAGTCGAAAATTTTTCATCGAAAGATTTATCGCTTAGAGGAACAATCCTCGAGTTTTCCGCTACCACTCTGATTTAAAAATGGTTTCTAAAACCCGGGCCGTGACAGCTTTTGATGAGAATCCGGGGGTTTGGTTGGCAAATTTTGCTAGAAGTAAAAGCAATGGAATTGTTTGTAATTATCAAAAGCTGATAGGGGCAATAGCGCAGGGAGAAAATGCATGGGACCCAAAAAAACACATTTTTTCCTTGTGTTCTTGCCCCTTTCAGCTTTAAACAATTAAAAAAACTGTTATTATCAAATTCTTCAATGACTTTCCACATGAAATTTCCTCGAGAGGATATTTTGTGAGAAGTCACTTTTCTCATCCAATCCAGTACTTCACTTGCCTCAATTCTCCGTGAATTAATGTACAAAACGTGCTACTTGAGAGAGAACTTTAAATTCTAAAGAAAGTGGTGGAGAAGTTGAATTTTGGTGCAACCAAATGCACAAAATATATTTGGTTATCATGATTCATCAAGTAGTCCCTTTCCGCTGAAGCGTGACTTTCCACCAAGGAGAAAGTCGAAAGTCTACAGCTTGGAGATTCACAATGTTTTCAGGTATTTTGAGGGTGAAATTAATCGCGTAAAACTTGACATGCATGCCACTGTCAACTTGAGATATGTTATTTGTGTCCCAAAATGTTCTTGTTTTTTCCTGTGTGCGACCAAACACAAATGATAGACAACGAGAATATGAGAAAGTGGAATCCAAGAATTCTCTTTTTGGATAATGAATCCAAGAATTCTTGCTTCTACTTCTTCCTAAATCTGCAACCAAACGCACCCTTAGTAGTTAAGTGTTCAAAAACGTGAGATTTTTAAAGCGGTGAGTCGCTTAATGGTAATGCTTTTTCATCACCCTTATCTTACACAAATGCATAGATTTGGTTGGATTGAACCCATGTCGTCATTCAGCTTGACAAGGAAAGAGGAAGGATTGACGAAATCATTTATCTCCTGAGTGTCATTTTCTTGGACGGCCATAAGACTTTCGTAGAAACTTACTCATCATTTAAAGAATAGTTCAATATAAGAAACTCGTTGCACATGGAACTGGAAGCCTGACTTATAATATATCACGTACATCTCATATTAATAGTCCTATTTGGTTTGTCATGCGTTTTGAAAAACAAATAGGACTATAAATTTGGGAACCAGAAAGTAGATAAAGTCAGCTTAATTGACAGATGGTGGTAAGCTACTAGCTGTAGTCTGTGGAGCATGTCGACTTCCCAAAGCGAAATCCTGATCGAGTTACAGCAATCCCGTCATTTGGTGTCATGCAATCTACGAAGCACACGAAAAACTGGGAATCCAGGATATTTTTTGAACTATAATTTAAAGAGTCTGTTGCGTACTCATTGCCAAGTCTAGACTACACACAAGGTATATCGACCACCGGCAAAAGGTAAAATAGTTCACTGTATTTGAAGGTACAGTATTTCATTCATCTTACTCATGTAGCGTGGTTGTGGTCTCTCATTGTGTATAATTTGTTGGAAATTATGGGAACCCCGTATGGAGGTGATGTTTGAAGGATTACAGTCAGATCCGGGACTAACATAAGTGAGTCTATTCGCTTCGATGCTTCTGGTTGTTTTTGAGCTAGTTATGGCTCCTTGTTATTCTCCCAAAAAAATCATTCATTGAGCAAAATAATCATAAAAGAATGTAAAGCAAATCCTGCCACACTTTTTACAAAAATGCTACAGAGCATGTCACAAAAAAAGAGAAAAAACTGCAGAGCAGCCAAATTCTCAAAAACCATTTTAATTAGCAGCCAATGCTACTACTAGCTAGCCACTTATTGATACATATCTCGTTTCTTCGCCCCTAACCAAACACTTCAACATTCATAGACACAAGATAAGTACAGAAGTATTGTATTGTATGAAAAAAAGATAAGTACAGAAGTAGGATCCTTGACGACTTATTTAAGAGCAGCTAATGTATTAATTTGGTCGAAGGAATGCGGCAACCAATCCAACAACCATACCCACCGGATCCCCCAGAAATATGGATACAAGACACTTGATCACCACTTGCGCAATCCTCATGTACTTCCTGAAATTCCCTCCACCTCGCCCACTATCATATCGGACTAGCTCCCGGCTCGGAATCATCAACTCACGACCGCTGTCCGTAATCTCTCCATCAACATTATCTCCAAACTGAACCTCCTCGCATACCTCCACCATGATATCCTTGATGCATGCTACATGGAAATGGAACTTGTTGCAGGTGGACGCATAGGACCAGCCATTCACCCCCTTCTTGTTGAACTTCTTCACCCCACACCGGCTGCACTTCTTGTCGACTTTCTTGCGCAGGTGCAGCTCCACCTGGTCTTGAGTCCTTATGAGTCGGTCGAGCTTGGCGCAGCAAGGGTGCAGATCCCACCCCTTCTCTCTGCAGTGGTAGACGAAGCCCTTGACGTCCCGCCCGCATGCATCACAGACTCTCTCGCCGGGCGGGCTCTCTAGGAACTCGAATCTGCAGCCAGGGAAGAAAGGGTGGGAGATGATTGTGTAGGGTCGATCGATTGTGCACTCTCTGTGTAGGTCGTAGTTGCACCCCTCGCACCTGTATGTAAAGCCGAACCCATGCTCCATGCACCCATCGCATGTGTAAAGCCGATTACTGTTCTGGAGTTGGAGGATGCAGTGAGGGTGGCTGAAATGGTCAGGAATCTCCCCGTACCTCATGATTAAGCTTCCTTTAAAGCGACACAATCTTTGTTTATGAATTAAAGTCTTTGGTTGGTTGAATGGTTTTGTAACTTTGTTGCTTGCCTGCAGAATTCAAAGCGGAAATACGATCAGTTTGACGCAGATAATTAATAATAAAAAGTCTAATTTAGGCATTACTGCATGTATTTACTGACGTGTGAGTAATAAAAGAATGATCGATCAAAACGAATTAGGCTAATTCTAAATAATAGAATAGAAAAGAACAAGGATCGATCAGCACAAGAGACGCCATGAACCGGGATCCACTTAATTAACAACAAAACTAGTCTTGTATACTGACAACCATTTAGCACAATCAGGTATACATGCAGCAAAAAATCGGATTCCTATTTTTGTTTCCATCGTAAAAATGATTAACTAACTAATCTAAACAAAGCGGAGCTAACTTTGAGTAGAATGATAGAGGATCTAGATGACCTACCTCATCATTTAGATGAACCCTGAAATAGAAAACAAACAAAAAAAGACGAGTAACTGTAGCATACCTGATCTGACAGAAAGAAACAAGAGCAAAAAGCTTTGATCGATGCTTTTACAATTTCAGGAAGCCTTTATATACAGATAGTGAACCGACTTATCAGTCTCATGCCATGCCACACCACACGCTCGCTTGCCGGCTCACTCGACGTATGGGCTCCTTCACTGAAGCTGCACTGCTCCTTCTACTGGTCCTTACCGAATAACTGCTACAATATAAACAATACTACAATGGGATGTCCATCCACGCCGAACTTCCTTTGTAATGAGCCAGTGATTGCCAACACACTTCCAGGATCTTATGTACTACACCGACGCAGGCCCCCACGGCCACAATTCTCATGTTCATCTACGTTAAATTATCTTGATATCTCTCCATTCACACCGTTACACGGCTGCGATTGTGTACAGTAGTGCCTTCGGAAAGTTTCATTTAAATGTGCATGTACGCGTCAACATGCCAATCGTAATTTCCAGCTGATACTGTTCAGGTTATTGCTTGGTTGCTTCTTAAATCCCAATGCGTTCTTTCAAACACCGGCTTGGGCTTTGTTTGGAGTATTGGTGATGATTGAAATGCTCAGAAAGCTCACCTCCCTTCATTTATTATCGTTTCGGTACCCAGGTGTTTTCTACGAAAGTACTTGATATTGTTCGGCGAAAACTTTTATGGATCATTGTCAGTTCGTCACCAGGTAGATGAAATGATTAGTTTTGGTTTTCATTTAAATAAAAAATCCATGGCAGTAAAGGAAAGAAAACGTGTTTTATTATATGCCTGAAGTTACACTTCTCATAAGTAATATATAGACATAAATGTTCCTGTTATAAAAAAAAATAGACATAATGTTCCAAACCGCAAAAAGGATCAGCACAAAGGTAAATATCACTTGCTCAGAATCTATAGTAAAAGGAAAAACGATATTCTTACATCAATTTTCCTATAACACTGACATAAATAGACACGTGTATGGCAATGAATAAAAAACTGATGTAATAAGTCAATACAAATGATGATGTTGCTACATCAATTTTTCATTCACTGTCATACACGTGTCTGTGTATGTCAATGCTGTAGAAAAACTGATGTAGGAATATCATTGTCCATAGTGAAACAAGTGATTTCCATACTTCAATCCAAAACATACCATGCTCTCCATATAATTTCTTTTCTGTGTTTCTGCAAAGAGCTGCAGTTCGTACCCCAAAAACATGGAGCTGTGAAATAAAATCACTAGTGGATTCAAGGTCATTTCTAAAAATCATGCCGACCTCCAGTAATCTCCGATGAGCTTAGCCACGCAATTAGAACAAGAAAAAACTCCATAAAAAAATCGATTTTGAACCAGTATTGCACAACAGTTGGCTGCTACTTATAACAAATTGCAAGTGTCTAAAACACAGTTTGGGGGCGTATAAACGAAAGTTCGGAATTGGGTCAGAGTGAGCAGCGTTGTTTGACCTGTATCTACCAGCCAAACCGTTTTGAGGCTCACACAGAAGCATTCTTGGGGGAGCCATGCTACAATTGCGACCAAGACCAGTGGTGCAACAAGTGACATTATTAGCCCACATACACGCCCCATATCCGAATGGAGGGTGACTCATGCCTTCATCGTGAAAAATTATTCGGGACTTCCGTCATTCCGCACGTGATTTTATCCCACTTTACAGGAAATGGGAGTAGAGGTGACAGTGATCTGCCGGAGCTCTAATGCCCTAATTTAACATGGTGGGAGAGTATTCCCAGGCTTGTGCGCCAAAGGATTTTCAAATTGAACATGCCCAAACACCTTTGAGCATTGCCTGCCATGTATTTCATAACCGTAGACAGAAAACATCCATACCACAAATCCGCATCACATAACGAGCAAACACCTCCACAGTTCAAAATTTTCACATAAAACGACCTAAAACCACAAATGAGGTCCTCATAACATCCCCCACACAAGCCACTTAGGTATACAATCTAATACAATTACTTAGCAGTATTTCTAGCAAAAAGAGAATGAAACACCCCCTCCCTTGATATCTCACTTCTTCTTATCGGAGACTCCAGCCGACCTGCAGAGAGAGGGAACGCATCATCAGTGGATGTTCAGGTGATCAAAAGCATGTTGGGAGATTAATATTACACTATGAAGACCAAGAAACCCATCTTCTCTCTTCGAGCTTATAATAGGTTTCCAAACTCGGATCATCTTTACCTCATGAATATGAGACTTAAAACTAGTATTTATTATTTGAAGAACCAGCTTACATAGCTTTTGTGCCAACTTATATCCTAGTACAGTAATAGGTTTCCAACAACTTTTATCATAATGTATTGTAATAATTTCTCTACAAGCGTTATTATAGTACAGCAACAGCTTCTATACAACTTAAAATTATAATACAGCAAGCTCTATGGTCAAAGAGCATGACATGGTAAAATATACAAACTAAGCATTAGCAACAAATATGTAACAAAAAATCTTTCCAACTATGGAAGTCTCAATTGCCAACAGATGAAAAAAGTAGAACATTCCTGTTAACCTTGAGAAAAAAATATACAAATGATTGATGATTCCCATCAATCTATGAAAACACCAAGCCCATGTGCAAAACAAAACCCACTAAAATAATTTTCAATCATTTTGAAGTCAACCAGACAACCTCCGCATAACTAAAACAACATTAGACAGCTCGAACCGATATCACTAAATAACTGTAGAGTGTTAAACTCAATTATATTTACTTACGGCTTTATTTTTCTAGTCTTTGACTGCAGAGGTTTCTACTATATACCAGATTCAGCCTACACAAGTTGCAAACTTTCTTAAATAGAAAAGGGTACCTCATCTTCCTAAGAACATTGGACATCTCTTCGCGCTTCCTTTTTGCTCTCTTATGAGTTCCCAGCTTCCGCTTCGCCACTTTAAGTGCACGTTTGTCCTTCCCAACTTTCAGCAGCTCAGTGATCCTCTTCTCATAGGGAGCGAAGCCAGCAACTTCCCTTATGAGGCTCCTGACAAATTGGACTCTCTTGGTGATTTTCTGAAATATCAGATACACCTTAAACATTAAAATCCTGCTTCATATTTGGGCCAAAACTTTATAGGACCACTAATATAACCCTAATAAGTATTCTATTTGATGATAAAGCGAGATACACACAGACACAGAGAGACTGATAAAAATTTTTCGTACCCCTTTTCTATCAGAAGGGCGAGGAAGCAACTCCTTTTTAGTGACGATATGCCCTTTGTTCAATCCAACGAACAGTCCCGTCTTTGGTTGTGGTGGAGCCATATCCTACAAATCAAATACCCAAACAAATTCAAAATCACCATGCTAAGAGAATGCTGAAAAGAACACCCTACAAGCTCAAATTGTAACAAGGGCAACCACCCATATGGTAGTAGTAGCAGTAAACCAAATTATTTTACTTGGGCTGTGACAATCTATTCTCGCTAATTCAAACATTTTTACGCATGTAAAATTTACAAAGCCATGCACATGACCACATATTCAGTTCACCTCGCAATTATAGAAATAAGAACTGAAAACAACTATACAATGACAAAAGCCATAATCTTTCAAAATCAGATCTTCGAATAATTACTGCAGCGTCATAATTGCAGCTAAAGGTTCCAATTTCCACATTCAGAGGCCCATATCGCCTAATCAAATGTAAAAACTAGATGACAGCAAGTCGATTACAACCAAAAAAACAAAACAGAAATCAGTAAGCAGAATTCGAGCAAATCTCATCATACAATGGCATCAAATCACTGGAACAAGATGAAGAAGAGAACGGATCGAGATTCACCTCTGAAGCAGCTCCCTCCGAGTCGCGGCGCTGGACGAGACGCTATACAAAACCCTATTAAAGAGGACGGTGAGAAGCCCTAATGAGCTTCCGAGGAACTTCCTAATAGGCCCACGCCCCCATAAGTTCTGGGCCATGTTCTGTCAAAACGTAGTTTGGTTCAAAGCTTGGGTTTGGGCTACGGCCCACTGAGTCCCAAATTGCAATCTTTTTCGTTTCCTTTTTTTCTTCTTTTTTGATTCAACGGCCCAAAATGGGCAAGGTACAATCCAGAGGATGAAGTGATGAACCCAATAACAAAAAAACCATACATGACAAACTCGAAAAGATGAAGAGAACGGAGCATCGAGCAACAACGCTGAAGGAGCATTGTGGCATTGCAAGAAGGGAAATTTATATAAAAAAACATTAAAAAAAAAATTACCAAATTGGCGCATTGTAGCAAATATTTCCCAAACTGGTGTTCTGACAAGCCACGCAGGCGCGCCTGCATGGCCTTTTTTTTTTTAACCGGCCCGAAAGGCGTCGGTTGAACCGACGCCTTTGGTTATAAGAGAAAGGCGTCGGTTGAACCGGCGCCTTTCTTTATAACAGAAAGGCGTCGGTTGAACCGGCGCATTTCTCTTATAACCGAAAGGCATTTTTTTTTCACCGTGTTTGAAAGGCGTCGGTTTTTCGTTTATAACGTAAAGGCGTCGGTTGAACCGACGTCTTCGTTTATAACGGAAAGGCGTCGGTTGAACCGACGCCTTCATTTATAACGGGAAGGCGTCGGTTCTATAGCCCGCGCGGGCTCGGTCTCCTCCCCACCCATCCCTAACGCCCCTGCCGCCGCCGCCGCCGCCGCCGTTGGTTGCCTCCCCTTGCTCTCCGCCGCTGCCACCGCCGTTGGTCGCCGTCGCCGTCGTTCTCCTCCCCTCGCTCGCCTCGGCCTCCGTCGTTCTCCTCCCCTCTCTCGCCGCCGCCGCCGTTCTCGCCACCGCCGTTCTTGCCCCACCGCCGCCGCCGCTGCCGTTCTCTCCACCGACGCCTCGGCCAGTCGTCACCCCGCCTCGCCACTGTCTCGTCTCTCCGTCTCACCGGTAATATACGTTTAATAAAATACATATTGATGTATTGATTTAGCTTTTGTATGGTTTGAAAATAATTAGCTAGTGTTTGTTAATTGTTTTGTGAGAAAAGATGGCGGGAGAAATGGTTCCGTTTGTGTTAATGTATGGTGGTAGAATTGATAGAGGTGAATACGAAGGCGGTGAAAGCGTAGGATTATTGATTAATAAGCCAAGTACTTACGATGAACTAGAGATGCAAGTGGTCAATAAATTAGGATGGGATCAAAGATTGTGGAAAATTCGTATGAAGTACAAGATGCCTGTTTTGGGAACAAGGACTACCGTAATACCAATTGATGATGATAATTCTATGCATGTCATGCTCTATTTTGCGCCTCGTGTGTTTAGCTTCGAGCTATTTATAGAAAAAGAGGCGCGCATACCTAGGTATGCAAATGACGGCAAAGGCAGAAGTAGGAGTGCTCGCAGAAATAGGTCGAGTGAAAATTCTAGAGGAAGGCGTGTGGAAGATAATGAAGAAGATGATTTGTCTATATCACTAGCGTGCAACGAACCTCAACTTTCGCCGAGTTGGAGGTAAGTTTATTTACAAAATGTAGTTTCACCATTCAACTTACGATTAAGTGAATTGTTTATTTATGATATAAGTTTTGTTTTGAATAATTTAGGCACACATCTCAAGCTCATGAAGCGATGAATCTTGGCATGGCACGAGGTGGTGAATGGTTTGACACACAAACATCATTTCGTAACCCCTATACTTACCCTGGTTCAAGTGGTTGGCAAGAGGGAAATATTAATGAGGAAGAGGATGGGGAAAATGATGAGTGGGTGCCTAATTCACCTGAGGTTAATGTTGAAGATGTACGAGGAGAGGATAGTGTGCAAGAGATGGTTCAAAATGAGGGAGATGATTTGGTGGATATCGCAATTGCTACGGATAACTTGGATGATTTTGAGGAGGAATTGCCTTACGAGGAGGAGCCCACGTGGGCGCGACTAACTGATGAAGAAATAGATGGGGCAATAAATCGGGGTTTGCATGAGGAGACATATCATGAGGAAGCAATATATGTGGGGCAAATATTCCACAATAAAGATGAATTTGTACACGCATTGAGGGAGTTTTCAATAGCGCATAATGTTCGCTATAAAGTGTTGCGTACAAATTCGATGCAGTACACAGCAAGATGTCAATACCCTAACTGCCCATGAAGAGTACATGCATCATTGAGGAAGGGGAGTAATGATTTTAAAGTGAAGACATATGCTGGCGAACACACTTGTAGAAATGCCGAGCTAGACACAGGTCATAGACAATGTACTGCGGCGTTTGTCTGTCGGCATATACCAATCAGCAGATGGTCGAGCTCACTACCATTGTGGGAATTGCAACCAAGTTGGTCATAACAGGCGTCATTGCCAAAACACACCTTCTACTGATTGGTACTTGCATACAATGATCTTAATATGTAACTTAACTTGTTTTACACATTCTTTGAAGTTATGATTAATTGTTCGTTTCTTTGTAGATATTATGGATCCAGGACCGATTGATCCCGCCGTCCTGACAGAGCAGAGCACGCACAGATCTGATGGCATCTGGAGGGGAGAGGTATGTGCATAATCATTATCTCCTTAGTTTTAGATATTACATATATTTAACAATTTTCCATCCATGTAAATTGTATAGGATCCCGGGTGCATTGAATGCACCGAGCACTGGCAAAATGTGCGTCATTGGCTAGTTGATGCGCGCATTTTGCCGTACATTGAGATGGCTGGAATTGAGCACTTCATACGATTACAGTACATCAGGATTGATAGGGCTCTCATCACCGCCCTAGTTGAGAGATGGCAGAGGGAGACACAGATATTTCACTTGCATTTGGGGGAGATGACGATCACATTACAGGATGTTGCAGTACTTCTCGGACTCCGAGTTGATGGCATTGTTGTGTGTTGCTCGACTATGGGAATTGATTGGAATGAAGTGTACTTGCACCTTCTTGGACGGGTACCTCCACGCGAATCATTAAAAGGACGAACTAGGGTCAGTTTATTGTGGTTGAGAGAGCAGTTCAGTCCGCTACCGGAGGATGCCACTGAAATTGAGGTCGAGCAACATGTAAGGGCGTATTTACTCTATTTACTTGGTAGCACTATATTTGCCGATAGCAGCAGCAGTCATGTACACCCCATGTATCTCCTCTTGTTAGAGGATTTGTACAGTGTGGGACAGTATGCATGGGGCAGTGCCACCCTCGCTTACCTGTACAGAGAGTTGGGAAAAGCTTGTCAATCAAGCACATCAGGGATTGCCGGGTGCGTCACCCTTGTCCAGGTAAACCATCAATTATCTTTGACTAGTATATTTTTCATAAGTATAACATTTGATTCATGTTGGGTGTGTATGTGGCAAACAGTTATGGTCGTGGGAGAGATTGCATGTCGGTCGTCCAAACATTAGGAGCACTCCACTAGATGGTTTATCACCGTTAGGAGTTCAGTATGTGTTATTTATTAAAGGTATTTGATGATGTTATATTTTAGATAATTTATTCCTCATCCTCGTTATGTTAGGTGGAATGCGAAGAAGACAAAAACTGTGAATCCTCACAGTGTCTTGGCGTTGTATAGATCGGAATTGGACTATCAACGATCCGGCCAGGTATTACTCCTTTATATTGCATGCGTTATGAATATGACAAATGTACATTTCACCAAAAAGTAAAGTATCATATTCATATGTTGTGTAGGTAATATGGCAACCATATCATGATGATGTGTTAGCACAGTTACCTGGAATTTGTACGGATGGAGCGCATGTGTGGCTATCTAGGACGCCGCTTATATGTGTGGACATCGTCGAGATGCATGTTCCGGATCGGGTCATGTTACAATTTGGATTAGAACAAGTTTTCCCCCTCTTCTGGTTGAGTTCATTGAACGAGTATCGCGCCGAGGCCGAGGTAGTTTTGATTGGAGGTCGCATCATGCGGCCTACGTCACTAGATGGGATGACCGGACGATCACTCTCGTTCAAGGGGAGCCTGCTATGACTGAGCGAGATGCATACATGAGATGGTATTTGAGCATCACTAGGAGACTTATAATGCCACCCATGCATGAGCCGGAGATGTTATATCAACCAAGAGGCGACACTGAGCGGGCGTTGGTGAGTATCATTAACTTCATATTTGATTTTATTCACTAGTGTTTTGTAGTGAGTAGAAAACATGCCTGTGTTTTTCTTTCTAGCTTACTCTTGCACGACAGACATTTGATCAGACGGAGGGAGCTTTGGTGGACCGATCATATGAGAGCTTGCTAGCGGCCTGTCAGACGCTACACGATCACTCTGGACATGTTCTTGCGAGTTTGCCATTGCTTCGGCCAGTTGTTACTGAGATTCCAGGATTGGAGGTTGTTCCAGAACCCGACATTCTGGCATCATCAGCTGACACGAGAAGTTTTACCCCATCACCTGTTGTTCCAGATGCCCCGCTGGAGCAAGTTGAGAGGCCTCTTTCTTCGAAAGTATATACTCGGCGACAGCGTGCACTTCGTGCTCAACGTCAGGAAGCTTCGTCTTCAGATGCTTTACCTGACGTTGAGCCTGAGGATATTCCAGTTCGAGAACGAGGACAAGGTAGGAATAGGTTGAGGAGAATTGAATAAACACTTCTTGTAATTTTATAAATACATTTGTAATAGTTTGATGTGGTGTAATATATTTTGTATATATTTTGTGTCATGTCTGTTGTATTATCAGAAAAAATTTATCTTGTTACCATGTTGTGATGTTGTATTGTCAGGTTGTGATGTGTGTGTATTATTAGGTTGTGAAAAATTGTAGATTTCGTCCAAAGGATAAAGTGATTTGAATTAAGTGTCGAAAAAGGAAGGTGTCGGTTCAACCGACGCCTTTCATAAAAAAACTCACAGAAAGGCGTCGGTTTAACCGACGCCTTTATGTTATAAGAGAAAGGCGCCGGTTGAACCGACGCCTTTCTGTTGTAAAGAAAGGAACCGACGCCTTTCTTTTATCTGTAATAAGAGAAAGACGTCGGTTCAACCGACGCCTTTCGGGCCGATTAAAAAAAAAAGGCCACGCAGGCGCCAGCGGCCGCGCTGGCACCTGCGTGGCTTGTCAGAACACCAGTTTGGGAAATATTTGCTACAGTGCGCCAATTTGGTAATTTTTTTTTATGTTTTTTTATATAAATTTCCCTTGCAAGAAACGCTCATGCAAACAGTAGACCTCAAACTCCACAAACTAGAGACCACCGGGTCCCCAAATATGAAGCGCAAGCTAGCCCTTGAAAAAAACACGCCTACCAAACCTCGAACCTCAACTTACTCGCCTGAACAACAAACATAGCACGTCTAAGGGGCCGTTTGGGGCGTGATTATTGCAAAAATATCCAGACTGGATATTGGATATATACTGTAGCATCCATGTGGATTTTTACATCCAGCTGAAACACCTCAGGAGGAGTTTCAGCTGGATATATTAAATATCCAGATGCTACAGTGTAGCAAAACATCCCATCTGGATGTTTTGCTTTTAATCACGCCCCAAACGGCCCCTAAGAAGAGGCCAAACTTGTCACCATGACTTCCACACAAACACACACCACAAGAAGCAGGCAAGCCACCACGACCATTGCCTTGGAAGAGGCCCCACTTCACTGCCGCCATGCCAGCATCCGCAACATTGCGGAAACACCTTCCCGGATAAAGGTAACCCAAACATACTACACCTACACTGCAAAACAAACATACACATAATAGAAGGATAGAACCCCGGTGGGCTCGAAGTATGGAAATGGAAGGGGGCAGATGGATAGGGGATGTAACAGACCGAGCGAGAGAAAAGGGTGAAATAAGAGGATGGTGGCAGATGGGTGAGAGATGATGGGGGCGAGAGGGAAACGAAAGGTGAGGGGGGAGCAGGTGGGAGGGAGGCCATCGGTGTGGGCACTTGCAAATATGAGTCAACTTGGCATTTGGGACTTGGGAGATGTTAGTTTTGGTTCAAAACTTAACAAATGTCTTTATTTTCGGTTGAGTATATACTAAAGGTAAATTTATAATTTTAAAGAATAAGTTTGAAACCCATTTATACCGATAAATATTCTCTATTCTTTCTCTTCTAAGAAAGTAAAGCAATGTCTTTATTTTAGGTTGAGTATAGAATAAGGATAAATTTGAAACCCACTTAAACCAATAAGTATTATCTTTTCTTTTTCTTTTAAGAAAGGGGGAACAAAAACAAACTAAAAGGAGAAAACAAAAACAAACTAAAAAAGAGAAGAAGAGAGTGAGCTAAATGGAGAAATAAAAGAGCTTTCTTGTACGAAGGTGAAGCAAGGTTGAAGAGGTTTGAGTGTTAAACTTATAAGGTACTTTGGAGACTCCATAATGAAAACTTGTTATTCATTGTGGTGTAACCAAATTAGTGAACATGTTTCTCTTCGTGACTTGATGTTATTTATATGCTCTTTATAATTTATTATTTCATCTTTAACTTATTTTACTTTTTAATTTATTACTAAATATGTGAGTAGTGATCGATTAACTTATAGAGATCTTAAGAGCGTGTTTAAAGTGAATTTTAAGACCCATTCCATTCACCAAGAGGAGAGAGGAGAGGTCAAAAGAAAAAAGAAGAAGGGTGGCCCTGGGTCTGGTTGAGGCAGTAGTAGGGGAGTCCGGATCTGCTGGTGAAGCTTCACCAGCGAGGCTGCTAGTGAAGTTTCACCAGCCATCGATCGTATGGAATCGACGGAGCACACGGGTATAATGTGCGCTCGGTCAAAGACGCATCTTTTGGCCGAGCGCACACAGAAACCATGTGCGCCGTCGATTTTGTACGTTCTACGGCCGGTGAAACTTCACCAGCAGCAGGGTGTTTTTCTCGAGTACAGCTCAAGGAATTCCGTATCGGATTTCAGTAAAATATCGATCGACCTAAGAGACAAAATTTTGAAGATATATCGGAAATATTTTTAAAAAAATATCGGTAGTTGAAAATTAATTTTTACTATATAGTTTCACAATTTAACTTATAAAATGAGTTATAATAATTTAGACAAAGCATAGATTTCAAAATATGCATATTAGGATGGGAAACAATGAGAAAGTTTTTTTTTCTCTTTTTTTTTAAAAAAAATTCCCAACTTTTATTTTTTGAAAACGATTTTTTTTAAATAGCAAAATTTTGCCGATATTGTAAAATTTCCATACTTTTTTTTCTAGGTGTTTCAACTGGACGAAAAAAAAGATGGATACTACCGTGGATATTTGCTTATAATCACGCCCCAAACGGCCCCATAGCAGACCAACTTTTCACGGCAAAACCCATTGCTTTGACGTGGCACTGATGTCTTCCGGGCCACGTCACCACACCCTTTGACTATCTCGTCTTCCTCTTTCAGTCCCGCCTAGCCTCCTCCATTGTCATCTGGCCGCCGGCCACCTCCAGCCTTCAATGTCCGGCCTGCCTCTAGACTCCAAAGTATGGTTCCCACCTTCGAGGCTCCGATCCCCGACCTCCGACAACTAGCCCTCCATTCCGAGATCGACCACAACCTGATCTGATGCCCTCAGCCCTGCCCCGCTCGACCTGAGGGAAGCACCTGTGAAATAGGCCGCGGCTGGAGCAGGGCAAAAAGGCCTGTGTTTTGCATGCATGACCTCCGTTCCTTGCCTGTTCTTGGCCGTCGTCCACCGCCCTCCCTCCATACCTCATCTCCAACTCCAGCCCGCTTCCTATCGTCCAACGAAAAGGACGGAGCAGCCGGAGCAAAGGGTCCAAATTCACGGCCCAATCCCCAGCGTCGCAGGCCGATGGGAGGGGACCGCAGGCGGCAGGATGAGTAGGGTCCAAAGTGATGGCCCTTCGTGACGTTCCGTTGTCGTCGGGCCCTATGGTGGCCACTGCAAAGTACGGACGGTTGTGATGTTGTGACTCCTACTGGTGTTGGAGCCGTACGTCCTCCTCCGCCGAGGCGTGGCCTAGCACGGGGTTGCTCCGTCCTATACGATGCGAGGGAAAGTCGGCTATTCGGTTGGTGGTGTGCAGAACTAAGTGAGGGATTGAGCTAGTCGGATCTGGGTGGTGGTGGCCGGAAAAGTGCAAAAACTATAAGGGGAAGAGGCATAGGGATGATAATTTGGCCTGCATTATGTCAGTGCCAGGTCACGTGGGAGGTTGTAGAGTCCGGAACTTCACCCGCAGTCGATCATACGAAATTGACGGCACTCACGTACATAATGTGCACATGGTCAAAACCGCGGTCTATTTTGCATGATCGACGGCCTCACCGGTGAAGCTTTACCAACAAATAGGGCTGTCAATTTTGCCCGATGGCCCGACCCGCAAAAGAGCGGGTAAGGGCTTGGATTTTGAGGCCCGTCCATCCCGTGGGTCGGGCCTGGGCCTGGCTAGAAAAAGCCCGAAGGCCCGACCCTACCCGAAAGCCGGGTGAGTCGGGTGATATAAAAAAAAAACCTAAAACCCTAACACTCTCCCCCGACCGGCGCTCTCTCCCCCCAACCTCTCTCTCCCCGATCGGCGCTCTCTCCCCCAATCTCTCTCTCTCCCCGACCGGCGATCGCTCTCTCCCAGCGACCGTCGCTGCTCTGCTCCTATCTTGGATTTTGAGCGAGTTCTGAGCCTCTCCCTCGACGGCCGCTGTCTCCTCTGTCGGTAACAGTAACATCTCCTAAACTTACTAATTGTTTGGATTTATCATCTGTTGGTCATATATTTGAATTTGTTATATGTTAGCAATCTGTGATTCTGTTATTTACTTACTAATTACCTATAATACTTCTCTTCTCTTTGTAATCTATTATTATCTGTTTGTATTTGTCATATGTTAGCAATCTGTGATTCTGTTATTTACTTACTAATTGCCTATAACACTTGTCTTCTCTTTGTTACTAAGTACTTGATTTCTTATCTACTTGTTGGTCGAATTTAGTGTAGTAGATATGTCTCACCATGTAGCGAATCTTTGTCTTTCCCACATCTATCACCAGCTGCACAGGCTAGTTCTTCTAATCCTTGCACCTCTTCTACACCCCCCACTATTTCAACACCAATCAATTCTTCTACACAAGAAGCTTCTTCAACTCCCACCCTCACACCTATTGTGCCTCAAACCCCTAGCTCTACAACTCGCCCTTCTGCTCTCCATTCAGAATTAGGAGCATCTAATGAGCAAACTAGAAAAAAACATAGTAAAAGTCGATCATTTGTTTGAGACCATTTCTAAAAAATCTTTAATGAAAATGGGAAAAGAGTCGAGGCAGTTTGCAATTATTCCAATAATACCTCTGTGGGATTATGAACTGATGGCACAACTCATCTTGCAAGGCACTTTGATAGTTGTCCAGGAGGACCAAACATGGATCCTAACCAGCCACTCTTTACTACTATTTTTGGTAATGTCTTTACTTTTAAATTCGATCAACAAGCTTGTAGGGAAGCTCTTGCAAGAGCAATTAGAGTGCATGAATACCCTTTTAATATTGTCACGCAAGAGCAATTATATTATACTGCCTATTTCTAAAATTGGTATTTCCCTCGAATTGTTATTTTTTTTAGAATTGAATCTTGAACTACTTGACTATTAGGGTGTTAGTTTTTGCTACCTAGGATCGATATTTATTAGTTGTTGCTATATAGGATCGATGCTTGTTAATTGTTGCTATCTAGAATCGATGTTTGTTACTTGTTGCTATCTAGGATCGATGTTTGTTACTTGTTGCTATCTAAGATCGATGTTTGTTAGTTGTTGCTATCTAGGATCAATATTTGTTAGTTGTTGCT
Organism: Houttuynia cordata; assembly: GCA_039654745.1. Lineage (NCBI taxonomy): Eukaryota > Viridiplantae > Streptophyta > Magnoliopsida > Piperales > Saururaceae > Houttuynia > Houttuynia cordata. Next base: position 24,650,643 of record CM077507.1, on the reverse strand, counting down.
ATCTATGATCGATGTTTGTTAGTTGTGAATATTAGGATTGTTGCAAGTATTTGTTATAATTTTCTTTATTATGCTTATTATTTATTTTGATACTAGGACCAATATAAAATAAAAATATAAAAATTATCGTATTTAAACATGCCTGTCATCTTCTTTTGGCATTAAATTGTGTATAGTTTACAATATATCATACTTGCATTCTTTTAGGCTCTCCAAAAGCCCAAAAAGCCCGAAGCCCGACCTTAGCCTGACTAGGGTTAGGGTCGGGCTGAATTTTAGGGGTCAGCTTAGGGCTAGGATCGGGCTAGGGCCAAGGTTAAGTTTGTTAGGGCTAGGGCAAGGGCCAACCTCTGGCCCGTAAAAGCCCAACCCGTTGACAACCCTACGAGCAAATCCCATCTCCTAAGTAGGTTAGAGATCGGCCGTGAGAAACAACACTTCCCTTTTTTTCCTCTTTTTTTTTGGATACATAATCTTTTTCGTTTTCTGATATTGTACCAAATTGCTATCTTTTGATTTCTCATAGTAAAAGCCCAGAGCTCGATGGATGTGCAGATCGTATTAAAATGTGAGTAATTATTTTGGGGAGAGTGTAGTGATGATGTGACTATGCTAACAAGGAAACTGTCATCCTGTCACACTTGTGACTGTCACGAAATTGTGCAATCCAATCTGATGGGGCGGGTTTAAGTTTTTATGAGCTATGGCAAGGGACATGCACCATCATGATTCATGAACTTATCGCACACTCGTCTGGGCTCAACAGCTTTCATGCAGTTGGAGTGACCTAGAGGACAAAGATAGTACAAACAAAAAGATGGCGCGCCTTTCCTGTCACTGATCCAAGAAGAGCAGTCGATCCAGACCCACACACGTTCTGATCAAAGCATTATGGAGCAAAAAGGGGAGATGGCAGAGGCACATATTCCCCCCGCCGCCCCCCTACTTCTCCAATCTAGGAATCCAATTCCTTCTATTATCAAGTTAGGTATTCTTAACATAGTATATACCTACGTGATCATCCCATGTTTTCATGCAGCCTCAGTACATGTGAAGGCTAGTGAAAGCTCCAAGACACGTTTATGGGGAAGGAAAACTCTCCAAGTCAAACCCCACATATCCTCAATTCTACTCCCAGGCCCATATTCTACTGTTTGAAGAGTGAAAAGAAGTTTAGTTTCTTAATTATATGCATGTTGGGAGAGAACAAGGTAACAAGCGCCTGGACAAGACCAATGACACCTGATCAAAGGCAATACTATATAGACTAGCATCAATTACAGTGTTGAAGAAGCTGCTGAATTCCATGTGCTATGTAGGAGTATGTGGATAGAGTTCACGCGTTATCGATTTTCTTAATGCGACCACGACCAGTCCTTTCCCATTCTGTTGAGAATACTGCCGAGCGAGTGGTCTACACCTTCTACAGTTGCTTCATTTCATGTCCAAGGGTACAAGATCCGTATATCCGCCCTACACTTTGTGCACTATGCCACTATGCCTCATACTTTTTTGATACAATGGGTCAAATTTGTTGACTCATGAATGAATCATGTTTTCTACTTCTTGGCCTTCCAGAAGCAAATGACATGATTTTTTTTAGTAAAAGAGATGGTTTTCAGTATGCATGACGAGAAGGAAAATATCTCAGTTTTTTTAATGAGGGTTGATGTGCCTCTTATCTAGCCGAAAAAACATAACGGTTCGGGTTGGCTATCAAATTGGATCCACCTAACTGCTTTGTTATAACCATTGTGAAAGCAATGTGTCTTACTTACAATACTAACATTCAAGAAGCCAGATTAATTAACATGTAAACTATGCATCATAAGCAAAAATATCTACTGCTTGGATTTTTTTATATATATATAAAATAGCTGGCACCAGAGATGGATCTAAATATTTAAGTTCATAATATGGGACCATCATCCTTTGCATGTTGCTAATGAGACTTATTATTAGAGTTAGTATTAGTATTACTGATATATGCAAAATATACACATTTTTATATGCCTTTCTACCTATATGTTAGTCGTATTTTTAGTTAAAGTGAGGATAATTAATGTTTATCTGTGTTAAGTGAATAATTAGGAGTTTGTTAATTAAACGCGCTTAATTGAGTTATTTAGATGCATTAATTGGATTTAATAAGATTCATGTTTTATTATGCGTCTAATTACGATTTTAATTTTATTCATACAGGTCTTAGAGCTCCATGTTTCAGATTCACAAATATGCGTCAATCAGCTCGTGTGAAGAGATCGAAGATCCGACGGACGTGGTTGGTACGACGGGTTTTAACCCAAAAAAGAAAAAAAAGAGAAAAGAACCGGTTCACCGGTTTGGTCCGAAAAAAAAAAAAAAGGAAAACAAGCAACCCGAGCCCGATGGCTCGGGCGCCTGGAACAGAAGGAAAAAAAAAACAGAGAGCCTCGGAGGCTCTGTTCGAGCACCGGTGGAAGACGAAGCTGAGAAGCGGCGGCCATGGGTGATGGGTCTCACTTCCGGCAACTCGGCGGCGAGGCCACGGTGGCGGCGGAGTGAGGCGGCGAAGCAACGGCGAAGTAAGGGCTGCAAACAGCAAAAGAAAAGAAAAAAAGGGCCGCGATTGGGAAGTCTAAATCGAGGAGATCATGGGCGTTCTTCAAATGGAAAGTTTCTTCGATTGGGAAGGAGATTAGGGCTAGCCGGAATGTTATAAAGGAGGAGGTTTTTGGTTCGAAAAGGGAGGGACTGTTTTGAAAAGAAAAAAAAAACTACTGCTCTGTTCCGAAGAGGTGGTAGTCGCCGGCTCTGTCTGTGGAAGAGGGTCGCCGACCGGGGTGAGTAGAAGGAGGACTGTTCTGCTGTGCAAGGGGTGGCTTTTGGGTCTGTGGCAGAGGGAGGACGTGGTGGATACGAAGGAGGTGGCTGTGCTGTGATAGAAAAATAGAGGGGCGGCGGGGTTGCTGACGGTGGTTCTGTTCTGAGAAGGGGGACGGCTGTGGAAGAAGGAGGTGCTGTGGCAGTGTTCGGTCTGTGGAAGAGGAAACAGAGGCTGGCCAGAGGAGAAGTTGAAGGTGGCGGCGCTGTTCTGACCGGCGGGGCAGAGAAGGTAAGGAGGTGGTTGCTCGGTCGAGAGGCAGAGCAGGAAAAAACGGGGAGCCTTCTAGCATACGGCAGAACGGATTTCAGTGGAGAGGAAAAAAAACTGCTCGAGGGACTGCTTGCTTGAGAGGGAGGTAGACCAGAGGTTGTTTTCAGACAAGAGAATCAGGACTATTTGCTCGAGAGAGGAACTGTTCTAACCATTGAAATCAAGTTGTTACAGTTCTGATTCATACCAAGCATACAGGAACTGTTTGCAGCAGAGTACAGGAGGAGAGAAGAACTGAACTGCTTGCTTGAGAGAGGAAAAGGGGTTGCTTTGCTTTGGCTGGAATTGGGGACTGTCTGTTCTATTCGAGAGAAAGATCAGAACGGTTGAGGCGTGCAGTCGAGAGACTGTTGCAGAAGGTGGAGGGAAGAGGAAAGCAAAACGGGATTAAAGACAGACTGGAAACAGCAAACAGGCTTTTTATTATTTTATCTTTTGTTTAGTTAATTTCTGTGTTTTTAGTTTAGTTGAACAATTGATTGCTTAAAAAGAAAATAAAAATTAGAACTTTTCATTTCATTGTTGCTTGCTACATACTCTAGAATTAGGTTGAATATCTTACTAAGTCTCTGAGGGATCGACCTTGTAGCCACTATTCTGCATTAGATTCGTGCGCTTGCGAGTATTATATTAAAATTTACATCAAGTTTTTGGCGCCGTTGCCGGGGACTACGTAGGATAATTTACCAAATTCTTAGAGTAGTTTAGTTTCAATTCAATTTAGTTTAATTTTTGTTGCTTATTAGTGCTTTGTCTTTTTGTAGGAGTAAGAGAAGACTGGAAATTCTCGCCAACGTTGGAAGGGCCACCCCTTCCCCTCGTTTGCTTTCTTTTTCCTTCTCTTTTAATTTTTCTAGGTGCTTGGTATTTTTATATTGCTTTCTGTGATTGCATGCTTGTGTTAGTTGCAATTTTTAGGTTTGTTCTAGGTATTTAATTTTTAGTGCCGTTAATTAGTGTATGCTTTTTCGTCGGTCACTGGGTGAAAAGCTTGCACCTCTTGACCTAGAAATTGAAAGAACTTTTAAAGCAAGACTCAAACATACAATGGATATTACAAATCAATTAGGTAACATGGAAAATGAGAATGTGAGGAAAACATTAAAAGATTATTCATCCCCCATTCAATTCAACTCACCTTCCTGCATAGTGTTGCCGCTCACCACGGCACACCACTTTGAGTTGAAACCAGGGGTGATGCAACTTTTGCCCACATTTTATGGTTCCAATAAAGAAGATCCCTATAATCATGTTAAAGAGTTCCTTGACATTTGTGCTACATTTAAATTCCAAAATTTCTCTGATGAATCTGTTAGGTTGCGCCTCTTTCCCTTTTCTTTGAAAGAAAAAGCAAAAGTATGGTTGAACTCTTTAGAAGTTGGAACAATTAGGAGTTGGGATCAATTAGCTGAAAAATTAACACAGCCCAATTTTTCATGGTCCAAAGGACCGCATCAAGGAGGACCTCCAGGGTACCCTCCCAATCAATCTTACCCTCAACAAGTTCAAACATTCCCTACACAACCCAAGAAACCATCTCTTGAGGATACTTTGAATTTGTTCATGCAAAGCTCTCTACAATTTCAAAAAGATACCCAACATTCGTTACATGCCAACTCGCAAGCAATTGCGAAGCTGGAACTTCAAATGGGTCAATTGGCTTCTGCATTAAATGAGAGGGAAAAAGGTAGGTTCCCTAGTCAACCTGTAGCTAATCCCAAAGGACAATTTGAAGTGGGATCTAATTCTTGTCAAGACCAACCTCCAGCGCAAGTTAAAGCCATAACTACACTTAGGAGTGGAAAACAAATTGACAACAATGTTGAACCACCTAAGACTGCCATAGAAACAATCGCTAGAAAGGGTGAGGACCAAGAGAACACCACTAGACCAGACGTGAGTCCTAATACATCGAAGAAGAGCCTAGAAGCTTCGTCATGTCCTGAGTCTAGCCATATGCCACCCTATATACCCAAGGCACCTTTTCCTCAAAGACTTGCAAAAACATCTCAAGGGAACAAACTTGATGAGACAATGGAAATTTTTAAGAAAGTGCAAATCAATATTCCATTGCTCGATGCTATTAAGTATCAATTCTTAAGTATAACACTCCTCCTAAGTTCAAAGATCCAGGTTGTCCCACAATTTCATGCGTTATAGGAGACCATAAAGTGGAGAGGGCATTGTTAGACTTAGGAGCTAGTGTAAATTTGCTACCATTCTCTGTTTATGAGCAACTTGGATTAGGAGAGTTGAAACCGACTACCATAACACTGCAACTTGCGGACAGATCAGTTAAAGTTCCACGCGGTGTTATTGAGGATGTTCTTGTTCAGGTGGATAAATTTTACTTCCCCGTAGACTTTATTGTCTTAGATACCCAACCTGTGCAGAATCCTGGTAGTCAGATCCCTGTGATTTTGGGAAGGCCCTTCTTAGCCACATCCAATGCCATAATAAATTGTAGAAATGGGGTTATGAAGTTGTCTTTTGGCAATTTAAAGGTCAAACTCAATGTCTTTAATGTTAGACAACAACCCCCGGAGACGGATGATTCTTTTGCAGTAAATATGATTGAAAGTTTAGTGGAAGAATCTCTGCAAACTGTTTTAAATGATGATCCCCTCCAAACATGTTTAACTCATTTTGGCTTAGACTTTGACATCGAAGGGTTCATTAAAGACGTCAATGCATTGCTTGACTCTACCCCTATTTTGGACCCAATCAAATGGACAGCCAGGGTGGAACCTGTTCCAGTTCCCGAGTCTAAACTTGTCCCATCTATTGAAAAACCACCCCAACTTGACCTAAAACCATTACCTGATACACTTAAACGTGCTATTAAATATCACGTAGGTCCATGATGCCCCTTACTAACATTTTGATTGTTGAACTTTTTGATGTTTGGGGTATTGACTTCATGGGCCCATTTCCTCCATCGTTTGGTTATCTCTATATCCTCGTTGTTGTAGATTATGTTTCCAAATGGGTAGAGGCCATTCCCTGCAAAACAAATGATCACAAAGTAGTGGTTCGGTTCTTGAAAGAAAACATATTTTCTCGTTTTGGAACCCCTCGTGCAATTATAAGTGATGGTGGTACACATTTTTGCAATAGAGCTTTTGAATCACTTCTGAAAAAGTACTCCATTACTCATAAAATTGCAACTCCATATCATCCGCAGACTTGTGGACAAGTAGAAGTTTCAAATAGGGAAATTAAACGCATTCTTGAGAAAACGGTTCGTCCCGACCGAAAGGATTGGTCTGACAGATTAAATGATGCATTGTGGGCTTATCGTACTGCTTTTAAGACACCAATTGGAATGTCTCCCTATAGACTTGTATTTGGAAAACCTTGTCATTTACCTGTGGAATTAGAACATCGTACTTATTGGGCCATCAAAAACTTTTAATTTTGATATGGACAAGGCTGGAACACTTCGCAAATTGCAGCTCAATGAATTAGACGAAATTCGTAATGAGGCTTATGAGAATGCGAAGATTTACAAAGCGAGGACCAAAGTTTTTCATGATCAGTCAATCATGAAGAAGTCATTTGAGCCCGGTCAAAAAGTTTTGCTCTATAACTCCAGGTTACATCTCTTCCCAGGAAAGCTCCGTTCACGATGGTCTGGATCTTTCATTGTGCACAAAGTATTTTCCCATGGAGCGGTTGACATTCAAAACCCTAAAGATGGAACTATTTTCAAAGTTAATGGGCAAAGATTGAAACCATATTTAGAGGGTCTTACTGAAAGAGAGGAGATTGTTCTAGATTTGGATGAACCTAATGCTCCTACATGATTTTTGGTTACGTCTGGCTGAAGACGTAAAACTTAGCGCTCTTGGGAGGCAACCCAAATTTTTGGTTCTTGATAGTTTTTTTTATTTGTTTAATATTTCGGTTGTTGATACATGTGTGGGGATGCTACAATCTAGGTTTGGGGGTGTATTTTCTTTTTCCATATTTTGTACTTACTCCTCATTCTTAGTTTGTGTGTTTCAATGCTCTACATCTACCATGAGGCATCTCCATTCAGGTGATTTCTTTCCTTACACTCCTTTTCTTTTTACTCGTCATTGTGATATTTATTTTGGTACACATTGAGGGCAATGTTTTGTTTAGGTTTGGGGGTGTAGAAAAGAAAAGTAGTATTCCTTTGGTTTCTATTATTTCAAAAAAAAAATTGAAAAAAAAAAAATTGAAAATTGAAGAAAAAAAACAAAAAAATAAAAATTTACGTAGTTTTAGGTTGTTTGTTAGTAATTTTCTTAGGTTTTGATAGTTTATCCCTTTATGATGCATACTTCAATTTTTAAGAGATTAATTTGCATTGGAAGTGTGAGTAAGTATACTGGAGGATAGAGAACTTAACTGAGCATATCTTTCTGTTACAGTCCTCTTGGAACAAAGTGCTTGAGCTAATAAAACTCACTCACACACACTAGTTTACATAAAGTAATACAGTCTAGAGATTTGTTGAATGCTAATTTATAGTGGGATATCTTTAGTCAGAGTCATTGGATGATATGTGGTTGTCTGTTGAGCTTAAAAGATCATGATAGACCATTTACTTGGCTATGGCAAGGGATTGGAACCGGAAATAGGTTGAGAGTATAATACAGCCTGGACAAAATAAAGATGTGCTGAAAATATGAATGCTGAAAATAAAAATAAAAATAAAAATAAAAATGCAAAAAAAGAAAAAATGAAAACAAAATGAAAGAAAGGGGCTGCTTGACTTTATAGGATTAACTTAGGCTGATGCTCGGTCCCGAAGCGGTCTACTTAAAACCTAATGCCCTAAGCCAATTGGCTGGGAGTCATTGGCCTGAGTCATTGCTAAACCTAAGCATCTTGAAGTCAGGCCTTACACAGTCCTAGCGAAAAAACAGAAAAAAAACAGAAAAAAGAAAAAAAAAGTCTATGGTGTATTATCCTCTCAAATATAGAATGTTGGACCCGAAGGAGGCGCGCAGATCTGTGCTATCATGAACCTAAAGATTACGACGACTGTGTTGATTCTGATGTTCTTTGGTTAATGGGTCACACTGGATCTGTGTAAAATAGAGATTTAGAATGTATTGTTACAATGTTCTACACTTTTACTATATAAAGTATCATGATATATCATATTGAGCAGAAACTTCCAAGATGAAGGTGTAGAATAAAACCACTTACTTGAGGGCTTCTATATTCCAGTTGATTATAAATCCAAGTACATGTGGTTGATTTTCTTAAACATTGCAGTTTGCATTCGAAGGGATATTAGGATTGTTTATTTTGTAGTGATTTTCTATTTTCTTTCTACACTTAGATTAAATAGGTTGATTTCATAAATACATGTTTGTGGGTAGCATGGCTGCAAACCCTCACGAGACTTCACTCGTCCAGCCAAGGACACCTGGGGGTTTAAAAGGCTTGTTGCATGCGCTAAATGCAATCGCGATTTCCTGCGAAAGTGGATTAGTTAGGTTTCTTTGTTTTGTTTTGTTTTGCTCGAGGACTAGCAAAATGTAGGTTTGGGGGTATTTGATATATGCAAAATATACACATTTTTATATGTCTTTCTACCTATATGTTAGTCGTATTTTTAGTTAAAGTGAGGATAATTAATGTTTATCTGTGTTAAGTGAATAATTAGGAGTTTGTTAATTAAACGCGCTTAATTGAGTTATTTAGATGCATTAATTGGATTTAATAAGATTCATATTTTATTATGCGTCTAATTACGATTTTAATTTTATTCATACAGGTCTTAGAGCTCCATGTTTCAGATTCACAAATACGCGTCAATCAGCTCGTGTGAAGAGATCGAAGATCCGACGGACGTGGTTGGTACGACGGGTTTTAACCCAAAAAAGAAAAAAAAGAGAAAAGAACCGGTTCACCGGTCTGGTCCGAAAATAAAAAAAAAGGAAAACAAGCAACCCGAGCCCGATGGCTCGGGCGCCTGGAACAGAAGGAAAAAAAAAACAGAGAGCCTCGGAGGCTCTGTTCGAGCACCGGTGGAAGACGAAGCTGAGAAGCGGCGGCCATGGGTGATGGGTCTCACTTCCGGCGACTCGGCGGCGAGGCCACGGTGGCGGCGGAGTGAGGCGGCGAAGCAACGGTGAAGTAAGGGCTGCAAACAGTAAAAGAAAAGAAAAAAAAGGGCCGCGATTGGGAAGTCTAAATCGAGGAGATCAGGGGCGTTCTTCAAATGGAAAGTTTCTTCGATTGGGAAGGAGATTAGGGGCTAGCCGGAATGTTATAAAGGAGGAGGTTTTTGGTTCGAAAAGGGAGGGACTGTTTTGAAAAGAAAAAAAAAAACTACTGCTCTGTTCTGAAGAGGTGGTAGTCGCCGGCTCTGTCTGTGGAAGAGGGTCGCCGACCGGGGTGAGTAGAAGGAGGACTGTTCTACTGTGCAAGGGGTGGCTTTTGGGTCTGTGGCAGAGGGAGGACGTGGTGGATACGAAGGAGGCGGCTGTGCTGTGATAGAAAAACAGAGGGGCGGCGGGGTTGCTGACGGTGGTTCTATTCTGAGAAGGGGGACGGCTGTGGAAGAAGGAGGTGCTGTGGCGGTGTTCGGTCTGTGGAAGAGGAAACAGAGGCTGGCCAGAGGAGAAGCTGAAGGTGGCGGCGCTGTTCTGACTGGCGGGGCAGAGAAGGTAAGGAGGTGGTTGCTCGGTCGAGAGGCAGAGCAGGAAAAAAACGGGGAGCCTTCTAGCATACGGCAGAACGGATTTCAGTGGAGAGGAAAAAAAAAAACTGCTCGAGGCACTGCTTGCTCGAGAGGGAGGTAGACCAGAGGTTGTTTTCAGACAAGAGAATCAGGACTATTTGCTCGAGAGAGGAACTGTTCTGACCATTGAAATCAAGTTGTTACAGTTCTGATTCATACCAAGCATACAAGAACTGTTTGCAGCAGAGTACAGGAGGAGAGAAAAACTGAACTGCTTGCTTGAGAGAGGAAAAGGGGTTGCTTTGCTTTGGCTGGAATTGGGGACTGTCTGTTCTATTCGAGAGAAAGATCAGAACGGTTGAGGCGTGCAGTCGAGAGACTGTTGCAGAAGGTGGAGGGAAGAGGAAAGCAAAACGGGATTAAAGACAGACTGGAAACAGCAAACATGCTTTTTATTATTTTATCTTTTGTTTAATTAATTTCTGTGTTTTTAGTTTAGTTGAACAATTGATTTCTTAAAAAGAAAATAAAAATTAGAACTTTTCATTTCATTGTTGCTTGCTACATACTCTAGAATTAGGTTGAATATCTTACTAAGTCTCTGAGGGATCGACCTCGTAGCCACTATTCTGCATTAGATTCGTGCGCTTACGAGTATTATATTAAAATTTACATCAATTACCATTTTTCACAATTAACTAAACGTAGGGAGTGAAGTTTGGCATGTCATCTAGTCCATAGAATGACCTTGCATAAGGTATACGACCTAGGAAAATCAATTAAATTTTCGTCTCAGAACAGACACATGCACCAACTTGTACAGTTTCTAGCTTTGTTTCAGCTATGTATCAACTGATTTTTCTACCTGAATGATTAAAGAACAAGGTAAAGTGGATCCAACTGGTCACTCGACAACTTCAATAAGAAATGAAGACCCAATTCCGTGGTTCGAAGCAAGATTTGAAAAAGGTAAAATGGATGCTTTCAGCCCCACTTTAATTTAAAGGCATTTTTGAAAACTCCACCACGCAATCAATCCCGTGATGATAGAACCAAATCCAAAAGGGATGTCCAACTGCTTATTGATTTTTACTTGGCTGAAAATGCCGATCCTGCGTCAACATCTTATTTGACTTTAGATTGCCCATTTCGTGGGGAAATCCCCTTTCACATAAGTCCTTTTTGTCTTGATGATTTCTGCATTAATCAAAGCACTTACTTGAACCATACTAAACCTTGCTTAGAGCTGCTCAGAGCCTTAGACGCTTGTTCCATTTGATAGCATGGCTTCATTTATGCTTGAATTAACTTCAAAGACACTTCAATAGATTGGATGGGTCAGCCTACTAACTCCTTTCTTGTGTCTGCTTCAGTAGGTGGGTCGTCACCTGGAATATGGATCTCCGCAGACTATCTATTTCAATGCGGCTTAAAATCCAAACAATAATCTGATCGTGTCATATGATAGATGGCTCATTTATGAAGTTATTAAAGATTAGACCTCTGCTGACTGCAGCTTGTAAAGTTAGCTAACCCGTCTTCATTGTATACTTCAATTTTACGGTTCAGACCAGTAAAGGAGTTTAAATGTAGTGCAACTGACATCAATAAAGCATTGGACCATTAGGCCAGAAGAAAATGGCGATAAGCTCAACCATCTTCGCCGTCAGTTCTTGATTAGAATTCAGGAAGCTTGTGAGATTATCAGATCAGTGACATTGCTGAGTGATGGCTGGGAGACAAGACAAACGCATGGGACCAAGCAAATGTCTGTGAGCTCAACACTCAACAGACAGCAAGCACAGGAATACAGGATCCATCACCCAAATATCCATACTCTTTTTTATGTGCCTTCGTAGGTGATATCATATCTAAACCAAAGCTAGACATATTGACATATCCCTTGGGGGAGGTTTAATTTAACATCACAATGCAATTGAAAATTGTGGTGATTACTGTCACCGACACGCTCTCCCCCTTAATCCTCCTCCTTAATTAATCGCTAGGTCTTTCTTTATTTGCAAAATGGGAAGACTGTTCAGTGCACCCACTTCATCCTAACTCCTAAAATGGAGTGACTGTTCATACACCCGGTGTGCCACATGAGATTTGCACCCATCCTAACTCCTAAAATGGATCACAAATGCAAGGGCCATGCGCTCCAGCAGATCCCCACCAACAGTGGAGCACAAGCCCCCTCCAATCTCCATGTGCGCTATCAATTTTCAGATTCAACGGCTTGTCTCATGTGTGCCCAGAACCAAGTGGCACACCGGGCACATTACACAATTTCACCCTAAAATGAGCCCAACAAAATTGAACCACCGCTAACAAGATTATGTCAACAATCAACCACTCGCGAGCTGTACGGCTGTACTCGGCGTATGCTGTAGCACAATTTTTTGCACAGATCCGAATCGAATAGCATAATCAAAATCAGTTGGTCGTTGATCTCCATATCAATGGATGAGATTTTGAAGATCAGTACCCAGAAGGCTGCTAACCAAAAATCCGTCCAATTTTCCGACATGGACTTTTTATAGAAACTGTGGCATGCTGGTATCTAATTGTCCGGACAGAAAAAAGAAAAAAATATCTGACTCCGGCCCGGGCAGTCCCCTCGGGCAAGAGAGAGAAACAAATGCTCGAATACACGTAAGCCTTGCGCACGCTCGGGCATCCGGGCAGTGGTGCGCTCCAAACTCCCAAGCAAAATAATTAATTATAATTAATTAATATCCCTGCCTTTTAAGCTTCTTCTCTGCACTCTCCTAGCGCTCACCACCACCCCGTTGGTCTGAGGGAGGTGGCGCTCTGCCGTCTGGTGCGCCGTCGGTGAGGTGCGTCGAGCGCATTCATGGGGCAGGGACTGAGTTGCGCAACCGTTGGAGAGAATGGGCTGTTTGAAGCAGTTCAGGCCGGGGATGTGGAGGTGTTTGAGGCTATGATAGAGAGGGCGCCGGCGGCTGTACACCAGACCACGGTGTATGATCGCCTCTCGCCACTGCATATTGCCGCCGCTAATGGCAGAATTGAGGTGGGTTTTTGAAACTATGTCTAGTGTATGGTTTTTTGGTTTGTCTTTTGTTTATGATTTGTATGTGGGTGGGCTTTGGGCAGGTTATGTGTCTGATCTTGGAGAAGTGTGGGAACCCGGATGTGCTGAACCGACACAAACAGGTAACCAGAAAGTTTGGGAATTTTTGGGTTTTTTAGTGTTTTTGAGTGGTGGATGTGTGTTTTGATTGATGGCGTTTTGATGCTCTTGAGGTTGGTTTGTTTAGACTCCATTGATGCTGGCTGCAATGCATGGCAGGATCGCTTGCGTCCTGAAGCTCCTCCAAGCTGGTGCAAATGTACGTTTTCTGTCGTCAAATCTTGATTTTCTCCATCGATCCCATTACCATTCATTAATGATAGATACATGTCTCTGATCCAGTGGTTTTACATATTTGAGCAGATTTTGTTGTTTGATTCATTGAACGGACGAACTTGCTTACATTATGCGGCGTATTACGGCCACCCGGATTGCCTGCATGCCATTCTTGCTGCTGCTCATTCTACTCCTGTTGCAGATTCATGGTCTGTTATACTGTTAGTCTGTCTATGTTTTACCATGTTCCATATTAGTCTTAATTAAGGTGGTGATTATAATCCGTGCGTTTTGTATCTGTTGTATTAATGGCAGGGGATTTGCTCGATTTGTGAATATTAGAGATGGTAATGGAGCGACACCTCTTCACTTGGCTGCGAGACAGAAACGGGCAGAATGCGTTCATATTCTTCTAGACAGTGGAGCTCTTGTGTGTGCTTCAACCGGTGGATATGGGTAAAATTTATTCTCTTGAATGGATGCTATTTTTTGAAAGGCATTTTTATCAAGGATAAATGATTGTTGAAACTAACAGAGTCCTGATCTCAGATGCACAGGGAGCACACCCCTTCATTTGGCTGCCCGCGGTGGTTCTTTGGTTTGTGTTAGAGAATTGCTGGCATGGGGAGCAGATCGGCTTCAAAGAGATTCGTCAGGGTAAGTTCTGGTTCTCTCACTCTCATTGAAATTTGAGTCATTGCAGATGACTACGACATATTTTGATCTATGAAGATGATCTGATGATGTAACGGAAATATTTCAAAATTTACACTGTTAATTATATAATTGGTTTCACATTTATATTTACACCGTATGTCTAGTATTCATGTTTGCTGTATTGATTTGTTTTCTTCAATTTGTCCAAGTTTAAGCCTGATGCTCTGCCATCCCATGCAATCAAGAATAGCAGCATTGTCTGTGTAGATAACTGCACTTTCAACTTTTCCTATAGTTATTGCTCAACACACTGAAACCAGTTACTAAATTTCTTCATTGATGTTCTTCCCTAAGTCAAATTGAATCAATTTTGCTTTATATGGTAGTCGCAATCCTGAGTGACACCTGCTGCATATACTATTTCATCTCTACACTGTTGTTTAAATACAATTAAGTGATCATTAATGTGACCCCTCTAGGTCTGTACATTAGGATTGTATAAATCATCAGTCAAGAGTTACAACCAAGATGAATAGTGGGATTTAAAACAATTTCCTGGTGACATTAGATTTAGTATATTGAGCTCTGCAATTTAAGTTATATATTATCTGTTGCAGGCGAATTCCATACACTGTCGCACTGAAGCACAAGCATGGCGCTTGTGCAGCACTGCTGAATCCTTCTTCCGCTGAGCCTCTTATTTGGCCATCGCCTCTTAAGTTCATAAGTGAGCTAAATCCTGAGGCGAAGGCCTTACTAGAGAAGGCTCTAAGGGATGCAAACAGAGCGAGAGAAAAGAAAATTTTGAAGGGCTACTCTTTGCCATCCCCTTCTCACTCTGAGGGTGGTGCTGACAATGATGATGTCGATGTCGATGTTGATGTTGATGTTGATGAGGTAACTTAACATTTCTCTTTAAATATGAACTTTGCTAGTCTTTACATCATCTGCGTAGGTGTTTGAATCAATGTTTTTTAGCATCGCATTGATCTAAACTAGTAGTAATTACTTGGTGCACTGGAAAATACACAGGCCAGCGACTCTGAACTATGCTGCATCTGCTTTGATCAAGTATGCACAATTGAAGTGCAAGATTGTGGTCATCAAATGTGCGCACATTGCACATTGGCTTTATGCTGCCACAACAAACCCAACCCTACTACTTCATGTTTAACGGCCCCAGTTTGCCCCTTCTGTCGAAGCAACATAGCTCAGTTAGTGGTGGCCAAGATCAAGAATGACTATGGAGAGGATGACAGCACCTCCAAGCTCAGGAAGTCGAAAAGGTCTCGAAATTTCAGTGAGGGTAGCAGCAGTTTCAAAGGGATATCGGCCATGGGTTCATTCGGGAAAATGGCAGGCCGAGGCTCTGGAAGAATTTCAGATGATCCTGATTTAATTGATAAGCCTTGACAGAAGAAGTGAAGAAAGTTTTTTTGAGTTGGTTATATCATTATTTCATTGCTTGTAGCTGGCTATGATCGAACAGGCAGAAATGTACCGAAGTAAGGTGGGTTTGTTGCCGTATGAGGTAGTATGAAATTTGTTGCTTGATGGGAAACGCAGTCCATGTAAAATCATGTTTGCCATAAAACTTCAGCACTTGAGTATATATTTTTTGGATGAGAGAAGTATAACAAAAGCTATAAAGAAAAAGGGGTTTCAGTGTTATTGAGCCAAGATATTGTAAGAAGTTTGTCACTTTTGCATCATCATAGAATCCTCCTCCCTTGTACAACGACAACTATACAACAGTACAAGGACTGCAAATGTTTGGGGTCCCGCTGTAGATGTTGAATGCAGTGTCAATGTCATGGTGAAGTGAATGATTTAAGTTTTGTTAGCGATGAAAGGTCTGTTGGTTTTTTGTACCCCAGAAAAAGGTCTGTTAGTTTCCAGTACAATCATGTAGGTGTGTCCCATTGATAATTGAGCCCAGATGCATCTTCTTCCTTGAGAAGGGCCTTGGCGCTTTGCAGCAGGGCCTCTCGTCTTTTATTGATCCATATATCGACCCACGTAAAGGCCACTGCTCACCAGCCAGGAAGGAAGATAAGGTTCAGTCTTTCAGGTCGTCTCTTGTCTCCTCATGTGATCACCTCCTAGTAGAGTTATTGTGATTTTAGATGAGGCTTCCTAGAATGGGTCGGTGACAACCATGGTTTGCCATCTCGGTTCTCAGTCAGTCAAAGAGACCCGAGATCTTAGCATCTCCGTCCTAAGCGAAAACTCTCCACACTAATTAGCAAAAAAAGTAAAAACAAAACTTTTCACACATATGCTATTGACAATATATAAGTGTATTAAGAAATACAAACACTACCAATTGTATGTTCATGAGGGTATGGCAAAATACATGTGAAGTAGAAAACATCATAAATAACACTCCGTCCGGTATGTTCATTAGTTTATTTTGAAAGTCAATTGCATATTTCAAAAAAATTACGGATCTAACATTAGACTGGATTTGTCCTACATGCTGACATGTTGTGGACTTTTGAGGTCAATAAAATTAGCTCATTTTCAAATGCAATGAGTTTTTTTTTCACACCGATGGAGTACTAACGTGGCCTATTTACTTGTAACCAGGCCCATTTTTTTTATCCAACCAAATCTCGCCACTTCAGCGTTACAGGGTTTGGACGCGAATCATTGCCTTAATGCAACATTGAAAAGAAAAGACAAAGAAAGTTGGTATTTTTGGCCTCTTAAAAAGATGAAATGAAAAAAAATAAAAAAAACGTAAATGCGCAATTAAACACCATTCACCTTGAACACCGTCAGATCTCAATCCGACGGCTTAAATCGCTTAGTCTTACGTCGACACGCGTGTAAAGTCAATCATGTTACGTGGTGTGCGAGCGCCTGTAGCGAGCGGCCGGCTGCGAGCGTACGTACAGACTTCTCTTTCTTCAAACCCTAAGCGCTCCCCCCATACCTCCACCGGCGTCAACCTTCGGACGAGCCTCTCCCCCTCCAATCCCGATGCCCTTTCAAACAACAATATAACGCCTGATACAGCCCCCCGGGATCTCGATCTCCGACGATCTTCTCCATTCGATCTGGTTTGTTTTCTATCATTGATTCGGAAAATTTCACTTATTTTTGTGTCGTTCGATGTGATACGCAGTCTAGAGTTCCAATTCGATATTATTGTTTTCTGAGCTTAGATCTGATTAAATCGGCCATAATTCGATGTGATTTTGAGTAATTCTGCTTGATTTTCTTACATCTCTGCATGGTGGAAATTATCTGTGATTCCTTCCGTGTAATTCGGGGTTCCAGCGTGAGATTGGCGTGTTGTTTGATTCCTGTGGAATTGGGATTGTAGATCTCGTTCTGTTTATTGATTTGAACTTAATTTAGATCTTCGTAGGTTCGTTGACAACAATGCTCTTCGTGCATCTTCTTATCTGGCTACATGTTGAATTGTTCTTCGTTTGGTTTATTGTTTTTATGTTGGAAAACTGGGCCAAGCAAATACCCCATTACGTGATCTGCGGTATTGGTTTTATGTTTTTGTACGTTTTTTACCAAATTTTGCATAACTGGATTGGATGATTTGGTATCTGGTTGTTTCTTATTATTTCCTGGCTGTTTGACTCGCTATGAAATTTCTTCTTCGTTGTTCATTGTTTTTTCATAAATAAATTCTGACTTTTGTTGATTATTATTTGTTCGCAAATAGTAATTGAAATTTTTTTTTTCTCGTTGTTGAAGTGATGCCTGCTTATTAGGTGATTAACTCTGTAGAACAATTAGTTGCATTATTTATTCGGTTTTGGTATGATCAAGGCAGATTAGACAATCTAAGGCAGTGTAAATATGAAGCTCGATTCATTTTCTTTTATGTGTAATATGTTGGAATATTCCTAGTTTATTCTTTACTTCGCTCTGGAAATCTCCAGCTTTTGTCACTCTATGTGGCTTTGTATTTTGTTTATGTATGAAACTGGTGACGGCTTACCCACCTGCCTATTTACTTGATTAGGAAAATGGGTTAGTTAGACAGATATGGAATAACTGGTAGCCAAGCCTGTAAGGGAACGGATATTTAATAGCTTGCTAAGTGGATATGCAGGCTAAGTAACAGTGTGTTGTATTTTATCTCCCACTCGCTCCCTTCTTCTTTTTTTTTCTTCCTTTACTTCGGATCTTAGAAGGGCAGTTTGTAGTTTGTTATTTTTTTCTCTGTAGGGTGCATGACCTTGAGATTTCATGTTTTTTTTCTCTCATTTTCTTCATTTTTTTTCCTGTCACTTTTTTTAATTGCATGAGAGTAATCATTTTGTGTTGTGGTTAAATAGCTAGCCAAAATGTTTGATGAGTAGAATATTCACTGTACTAATTTTCCTCAATTTTTTCGCTTCTGATTGTGGTTTTTTTTCTTCCTGATTATAGTTGAGATTTTTACTTATTTACTTGCTTTTAGTTTAGCTATTAGTTTCATATGCTGATATGCTGATTATCTGTTACTTTTTGTGATTTCAGTGGATCTGTACAGTCAGGAAAAATGGTTGGTGGATTTAGAGTGTTGCATCTCGTTAGACCGTTTCTTTCAGTGTTGCCTGAAGTTCAGAGTGCTGATAGGAGAGTTCCTTTCAGGGAAAAGGTTATTTACACAGTGATCTCTCTTTTCATCTTTTTGGTATGCAGTCAGCTGCCTTTGTATGGCATACACTCAACGACAGGTGCAGATCCATTCTACTGGATGCGTGTCATTCTGGCATCAAACCGTGGGACTGTCATGGAGTTGGGAATCACCCCAATTGTGACTTCTGGACTTGTCCATGCAACTCTTGGCTGGGTCCAAGATTATTGAAGTGGATAACAGCGTTCGAGAAGATCGTGCTCTCTTTGTAAGTTTTTTTTATTACATGAAGTTGTGGTTAAATTTGTATTTTTCTCCTAAGAATCTGCACATTTTAAGCTGCAAAGATGTGCTCAATTACATTTTCTGCTTTGAGTAGTGATTATTTGGTTTGAAATTATATGGCGCTTTCTATTTTACATGTGTTTACAATAACTTTGACCAATTCATCCTTTTTTGTCAACTCATTGGTCTAAAGTTTACGTTTTAATTGGTAATCCTTGTTATGCATGTTAGCAGTAGTTGATGTCTTCTTAGGCTATGTACGTAGTTTGCAATCTCTGGAGATCTTGCCCAGCTGTCTCATCTCGCATGAAAAGTGAGAGTCGATACCTGTATTAGTTAATGTTAGTGTAATACTATAGTATATTCTTTATGTTTTGTCTATAAAAGAGATTGATGTTTTGAGTTGTAAAACACACACTTCTCACGATTTTTTATGTTTCTAAATCTTAGCTTTACATTTTTTTTTTAATCACCGAGATCTTTTTCTTGATCTCACTGAAATCTCATGTCCTTGGCCAACCGAGGCCATACCAAGATCTGAGATTGAAAACCTTGGTTGTTTCCCAATAATAGCAAGTATTTTGTGACTTGCTGTGTTATGTTTTAGCTGTCAGTTTACTTTTACTTTCAAAATTCATTTGTCAATGCTATTAATGTATTCGTACTTTTTTCAGAAATGGCGCTCAAAAGCTTCTTGGCATTCTGATAGCTGTTGGTGAAGCAGTTGCTTATGTCCTGTCTGGGATCGTATGGTAGTGTCAGCCAGCTTGGTTCAGGAAATGCCATTCTCATAATTCTGCAACTTTGCTTTGCTGGAATTATAGTTATATGCTTAGATGAACTTCTCCAGAAAGGCTATGGTCTAGGATCCGGCATTTCATTGTTTATTGCCACCAAATCTGTACATGTGCATATATATTTTCCATGTACTCCACCTTTGGATGTCAACATCAGGCACTATAATGTTGTAGCTTTTGTTTTTCAGTGAGAACATAATCTGGAAAGCATTTAGCCCCACCCACAATCAACAGTGGACGAGGAGCTGAGTTTGAAGGTGCTGTAATAGCTCTATTCCATTTGCTCATAACGCGGACTGACAAGGTCCGTGCACTTCGTGAAGCTTTCTATCGGCAGAATCTTCCTAACGTGACGAATCTTCTTGCCACGGTCTTAGTATTCCTTATTGTGATTTACTTCCAAGGTTTCCGTGTTGTTTTGCCTGTGAGGTCTAAAAATGCACGTGGACAGCAAGGTTCTTACCCTATCAAGCTGTTCTATACATCCAACATGCCCATAATTCTTCAGTCTGCACTTGTCTCCAATCTTTACTTCATTTCCCAGGTATCTTGGTTCTTATACAGGACAAGTTCTTCTTCAATTTTAATGATAGTGCTGACCTCCTTTGTATCTTGTGCAGTTACTGTACAGGAGGTACAGTGGAAATTTCTTTGTAAATCTTCTAGGTAAGTGGAAAGAATCCGAATATTCTGGCAGCCAGTATATTCCTGTGGGTGGTTTGGCATATTATGTGACAGCTCCATCAAGGCACGCCCCTTTTCTTTGCCTATGCTTTTTTGCGACTTTTATTTAATCTTGTAAACTTTTGTTTGTTTTTATTCTTTTATGCTAATAATCTTAATAGTTGAACTTGATATTTCAGTTTGGCAGATATGGCAGCTCACCCGTTCCATGCATTGTTCTACATTGTTTTTATGCTGTCAGCGTGTGCACTCTTTTCTAAGACTTGGATTGAAGTGTCTGGGTCCTCAGCAAAAGATGTTGCCAAGCAGCTTAAGGTATATCTTCCCTCAATTTTTTTTTCTTGTGGAGTTGTATATTCTACCTCCTGTGTGAATTATCCTCGGAACGCTTACCTCGAATTATGTGTTCTGTGGTTTTTAAAACAATGATAAAAATGATTGTGCCAAGGGAGATGCAAGGATGCGAGGGGAGTGAGAGTCAAATCAAATGATACTCCTTTTGATGGTCGTTTGGCACTTGTGTCTTTGTATTTATGTTTGTCTTTTTAGGAACAACAAATGGTGATGCCTGGCCACCGGGAGTCGAACTTACAGAAGGAACTGAACCGCTACATACCCACTGCTGCTGCCTTCGGTGGCATCTGCATTGGTGCATTGACCGTGCTAGCTGATTTCATGGGAGCCATTGGTTCTGGGACTGGGATCCTTCTTGCAGTGACCATAATATATCAGTATTTTGAGACATTTGAGAAGGAGAAAGCAAGCGAATTAGGCTTTTTCGGCCTTTAAGCTCTAATTTTTAGATGCTCACTTACGTGGATAGATACAGGTAGTTCGAAATGACTTGGAAGGTTAGTGAGCTTTAGTGAGAATATGCAACAATTTGTCATAGCTTTACAGTTGGCCCCGTAATAGAGGTATTTAGGTTAGTTCAACGTTTTGCTCTTTCATGTCTTGAGGCATCTGAAAATCTCAATCCTGAGTGTACTTTTGTCAGTTTTATGTCAACAGAAATACTGAGACAAGTGTAACTTCTTTCAATGTCTGGGTTATTATGTAATCCAAAATCTGCATACTTTGCTCTGAGTATTTATTGATCCTTCTGTTTTTTGTATGTTCGATCACAATGTAAATGTTTGAGTTAGCTACAACAGAATGTTGGTTTATATCGGTTAATTCCTCGTCTATACTGCAAAAGATGCTTTGTGCGGACTGGCTGATTCTAACCTGGCCTTTGATCCTGTCACGGGCGTTTTTAAATTTGTGCATTAGGGCCGCACCCAAGTATTTCACAACTCTAGCTTACATCCAGTGATCCTTTGATTTTTCGGCAACAATAACATCCACTGGTCCTGTAAAAGCTTCTTTGCCATATCAAAGCTCTTTTTGCTCCTTTTTTTCGGATAAGGCAAAGGGGACTATCGATATGGTGAAGCTTATACTGAGTTCCTAACCACAAATTCGTTACTCCCTCCAGTACGGAGCGAATGAATCACCTTTTATCGTGGAGGTCTCTTCACCTCGACCTAAGGTTGCTGCCAAGTGGCTGTTGATGCTGTTTCCGGCGGCCCAGACGGAGAGTAATTGAGGATAGTATTATCTAATTTTGGTTCGTTATTTTTTATTAATTATCTCAATTAAAATTGACATCAGGATGTATTTGATAGGACAAAGCTATCATATATCAAATCGGAAAAAGATAAGAGAAAGCTGTCACTGGATTAAGTCAAGCGTAAAAAGGCAAATGGTCGGTCGATACTTTTCGAACGAGATCAGTGGTTGTGTGACTTGTGTCTTCCTCTGGGCTGCTTTTGATTGGCCGCACTTGGGCCTGCGTATGGCCGCCCACATAGCGTGGGCTCGTACACCGAGCATGCCTGGGATATACTGGACTCCTCGTGACTCGTCGAGAATTGAAGAAAAGAGTCTGAGCTCTCACTGGGCCCGTCGAGACTGTCCGTGCCCTGTGGCCAAAAGTTGTCACAAAATGAGCCCAAGGCTCAAGCCTTTTGGATGCATGCATAGTCCGCTCGGCTCAGCTCAGATGCATCAGCACTCAGTAATTAGTAGTAGCCAGTAGGTCGAAACTGGCCCATTAAAGGTCGGTTGGGCCTGTAGACTGGCCGATGCAAGTTACAAGTTACAACTTTGGCAAACTGCCAAATGCTACATACGACTACATCAAATAGAACAATTACCGGTGAGATGGCACATGTGCTGTTCGAAGGTTGCCCCTTCTGTGACCGAAATAATCAGGTTGCCAATGCCGAACCGTTTGGGCTTCAATAAAGAAAATGATATTTCTACATCAGTTTTCCTACCGCACATACACAATCATGTGGCTTACAGTGAATGGAGCCAATGCAAATAAAGCTTATGCAAATGATGATATTCTTACATTAGTTTTCCATTTAATGTAAGCCACGTGACTGTGTATGTTAGTGTTATAGGAAAACTGATGTAGGAATATCAGTGTCCCTTCAATAAATGGCCACAACTTGCATGTTAAAAACTTTAATGCACAGTCAAATTTCGCCGTTCATTGTATAAAAAGAATGAAAGACCTCCCCCCATATTTGGTGGTGGTTGTTAACCAAATAACTTCTAATTAATTCGCTTCCAAGTTCCAACCGTCTTGAAGGAGAGAAATCATATAACTATCCGAAAAACTAAAGAAGAAATCCTATAATTGTCCCCTGAGTGCATGCATCCATACTGAGATCTAGGTATTATGTGAACAAAAAAAACAGGAATGTAGTTGGAATTAAATAGCCATATAATCCCACCATCTGAAAACCTTATCGTAATAATTCCAGAAGGAGGGAGTATATGGAAGGGGAAAAGTTTAAATAAGACACGGCTCATGCACATATGCACGAGCTGAATCGCCAAGAGCCGTTAGATTTTGTTGTACCCGTTAGATTGCCAACGGCTCGAGGGGGCACGGCTCATGCAGCGCCGTGAGAGCCATGTCTCATACAAACGTGACTCATATGGAAGCCTCGTATTGTAACAAAATTTTAATGTCTCATAGAAACGTGACTCATATGGAAGCCTCATATTGTAACAAAATTTTAATGTCGCATACAAACGTGACTCATATGGAAGTCTCATATTGTAACAAAATTTTGCTTGGAAGATTGCCTAAAACTGCCAACTGAAAAGATGCACATCCACATTTCATTGCCATTTTTAAAAATGTAGAAGAAACAAAGGAAGCTGTCATGACAAAATGGAAGTAGAGCTACCTCCAACCACATCCCATTGATTACTGATCAATTTCTCATGCATTGATTGGGATCAATCAACCCCGAACTGCCCCAAACGACCCTCATTCAAGTACCCCCAATCCCTCACTTGCTCACAGATTAAAATCCGGCCTTCCCTTTCCTCTCAGATTTGTCCCATCATCGGCGGGAAACGATGAAGGTCAGCGTCGTGTCCAGGAGCGGCCGGGAGCTCATCAAGGGCGGGATTGACCTCAAAAAGGAGGTACCTTTTTCTTCCTCTGTGCTTCTTTCTTCTAAAACCAAAATGATGTTTTGGTTGAATTTGGTGAACTTTTGTGGTGTGGAACTTTTCCCTTTCTTGTAAGATGTAGAGCTAACTATTGGTTGGGATTTGATTTCCCTGTCATTATTTGTTTCTGCAGGCTAAAGGGAGCGATTTGCAGGATGCCATTCATGCGCGAAGTAAGATGTGATTTTGTTTGTTTACTTTTGTTGAGTTGGTTTTTTGTTTGCTGTTAGTGATGTGAGCATTACTTGGAGTGAGGTTATTTTGTTAGCTCATTTTTAGTGATTATGAAGGAATTTGATTTTCAGTGGAAGCGGGTTTGGGGATCATATATTTTTGGCGTAGCTTTCTTACTAGGATGAGAAGTTTCCAATTGTTGCCAAAGTAGATTAGTAGATTAATATGTACTCCCTGCGTTCGAATTAATAGTTCCTATTTGGTTACCTAAAATGTACTGATTTTATTTAATTTTGAAAAACCAAATAGGACGATTCATATGGAACGGTGGGAGTATATTTCTGCATTCGAAGCCATTTATAACCCTGATCCAACTAAAGCATTTTCTACATGATGTGTGCTTATCAAATTGCTTGCTTATAAGTGCCTGCTGTTCACATCAGGAACACAAAGTAGGACATTGACTGCCTTCACTTCTTCTTCAAACCAGGGAGCTTTGTTGGCCTTGCAACTTCCCTTTCCTAGTGGACCTTCAGTTACCCTATTACTTCACCTTTACTTGAGAACGGAAATTGATCCTTTTAGATGGGTAGATAGATCACTTTTGTGGTTTGGTGATTATGCGCTGTTATTTTTTTTTAAACGTTAGAATGGGTTATCGAACATTAAAATTTTTGTAGTAATGAATATACTCATTGTAAAACAGCATGAACGGATTAGTGCTAATTGATTACCGACTCATGCATGCTTGGGTTGGGCTACTTTCCATAAACCTGTGGGGTTCTCATTCCAGAACACTTTCAACTTCATCATTTGCGTTATTAGAGGAGTCCGCCTTTGAATATTATGATGATTATTCTCTTTTGCTTGCGTGAGATATCTTGTGATTCTACATGTATCTCAAAAAAAAATGTTCATATCACTGGAATAGTTGGTATTTATTCTGAAAGGAGTGGATCGGGTCCATTATTGTTATCATTGTAGTATCCTTCCTTTCCTAAGCTTGGTTTATATCATACTTTGTGCATTCCTATAGTGGGATAATCTGCCTTGTGCCATTACTCTCTACTCCGCAGATATAGATACTGGTTACACATTGTTTTAGTGGCAGGCTGCTTGTATTGATAGTATATGTTTGTGTACAGTCCATGGGTGTAGTTTGTTGCATGTTCAATAAGTTCATCGTCATGTTGGCTATGTTATATGTGTTTCTTCACGGTTCTATTTTTGATATATTAGTTGTAGTATGCACAAACTATTTTATTATCACTTTCAGCTCCTTATGGTTTGTGAAGTGTTTTTATTCCCTGACTTATGTAATGCCTTACAATTAATTACCTTTTGTTTTGTATTTGACAGCCAAAAAGTATTACCCATCAAGACAGCGCTTGACGCTTCCCCTGAAACCAGGGGCTCAAGGAAGGCCAGTGGTTCTCAGTCCTGAAAAGAGCCTCCAAGATTATTGCGATGGGAACAAGGACAGTTTAACTGTAGTTTTCAAGGATTTGGGCCCACAAGTTTATTACAGTACCCTCTTCTTCTTTGAGTATTTGGGCCCCTTGGTTATTTACCCTATCTTCTATTACTTTCCTGTGTACCAATTCTTTGGCTACAAGCACCAGCAACCTAAGCACCCTGCCCAGACGTATGCCATGTATTATTGGTGCTTCCATTACTTTAAACGGATTATGGAGACATTCTTTGTTCACAGGTTCAGCCATGCGACTTCACCTCTATCTAATGTATTCAGAAATTGCTGTTACTATTGGACATTTGGTTCGTACATAGCTTATTATGTGAACCACCCTCTTTACACGCCAGTTGGTGACCTTCAAATGAAAATTGGCTTTGCCTTTGGTTTGGTATGCCAACTTTCAAACTTCTATTGCCATATTTTACTTCGGAGTCTAAGAAATCCCAATGGCACTGGTGGTTACCAAATTCCTTATGGATTTCTGTTTAACATAGTGACCTGTGCAAACTACACAACTGAGATATATCAGTGGCTTGGTTTCAACATTGCAACACAGACCGTTGCTGGTTATGTATTCCTTGTGGTGGCAGCCGCAATTATGACCAATTGGGCCATGGGCAAGCATCGCAGGTTGAAGAAGGTAATCATTGAATTACATGAATATGTGCTCAAGATGTATGCCTTGTGTGTTTTATTTCCTGTCGATTCATTCTATTATGTACCTGGATGGCTGGTGCTGGCAGAAAGCAAAGGGACAAGGAGTAGGAATGGGCATGACCTCCTTTGAGCCCTACTTTTTTGGTTATGTTGCTTAAACATGCTGCTCGTCATCTGTCATAGATAGGCAGCTGTAGAGTAGTGCTGGCAGAATGCAAAGGGACAAGAAGTAGGAATGGGCTTCGGCCTTCGCTTTAGCTTCCTGCAGGCTTTGGGGATTGAGATCGACGTCGTAGTATTAGCTTGTTCCTTCTTCTCCAAGACTTCGCTTCTTGAAATCTTCCTCACACACGATGTGGTCGATCGTGGACACACATGCATACTGACGCTTTTTTCAGTGCCAGGCCCACGCCCAGCCAAATAGGAGGGTCTTTTAGGAATGGCACGCAACCATATGGATGCGCTTTTTTGCTGTTGAATTCTATGCCAGCTAAATAAGAAGATTGGTTGGGAAGGTCATATACTCAAATTACACATATACACTTTTTTTTTAGCTTTTTGCTAATGGTCCCTAGGCCAGCTAACAAAGGGCAGAAGAGGGGGGGGGGGGGGGGGGGGGTTGGTTTTGGAGGCCCTCTTAGCTGCAATGATCTCACCATTTCTACTGCATGGAAGAGCATATGCTCACCCTTTTTTTTGAAAGAGCTGCAAGAAGAGGCATGACTAACAATTCTCAGCAACCCTCTTTGGTCCCATGATTCTCAGCAATCCTTTTTGGTCCCATGTAGTCCCACGCCCATATGACTCCTGCTAGTACATCTAGGGCAATTTATTGGTAAATTTTGACGTGTGAGGTTTTCCATATTTGTATGTGTATATGTATCTATTTTCTTCATAGAAAATTGTGATCGTATGCCCAAATCTGCTGTTTGCATCTTGGAAAACATTAATTAGTGGAGGAATCGTATGGTTCTACACACAACATGTAGAAAATTCTGAACATAGGCCTTAGCTGTTGCATCCTTGAAAATTGGAATTATAAAATGAGGAATTATATGGTTCTGCACACTACATTTAGTAGTTTGCTCAGCTTATCTTGAATTTTTGTTGACTCTGGATAGTAAGAATTAGCGGAACTTTTAAGAACTGAAAAATGGCTTGTATTAGTATATTTTCTGCTTCTGTTTGCACATATTAATCTAACTAATGGATATAGAGCTTGTATCATTTAGCTTTGACTTCTCTGGATATAGACCTAGCATTTTGCTAAATTATACCCACACACTGGTATATTTGTAACTTCAAGTGCCGAAAATTGACTCTTTTTTTTGGCAGTTGTTTGATGGGAAAGACGGGAGACCAAAATATCCTCGGCGGTGGGTCATTCTTCCTCCATTCTTCTGAGGCTACAAACTTGATTTGCACCTTATCTTCACCACATATATCCACGAGTTGCTTGAATTACGTTTTGTGGCGTTTAAGGTCGCAGTTGGCAATGATGGTGGAAAGAATATTTGACATTTGGTGTTTATGTAATCTTTTTCATGCAAGGTTTGTTTTGAAAGTACTGGTAGTATCTGTTTTACCAATGTACTACTATTTGTCCTCACTGGTTTATTATAGCTATTAGCTGCCCTACCGTGTGAAGCAGTGCAATTTTTATTCTTTCTAGTTTATTAGTGCATCTTTTAACTTCGTTATCTTTTTTCCAATCTTCTCAAGCAAGAAGAGACGTCAAATTTCTTCAGAAAGATGGCATGCTTACAGTATGCTAAGCTTTCTCATCTATACCAATATTCAGGGAACTGTAGCAAAAATAAATTCGGTAACTAGGGATGATACAGAGAAAATTGGTGCGTGGTAGAGCCTCCTCTATTCTGCTCTATAGGGCTAAACCTCTATCTCCCAATTGAGTTGGCAACAAACAGAGAACAGATAAACTATATCATGATACCACCATTTCAATTCAATGTTAATGTGCTGCTTAATTTTTATAGCGGAGCTAAGCATGTTTTCACTGACCAAGGGGCTTACAAGAAAGTGAAGATACTGAGACATGAGCGAGGGATTTGGGGGGCAGTCTTTGAATTTGATAAACTTTCTAACATTGGCTTTCTTTTTTAGAAAATATCGTTTTTACATTGGTTCGTTAGCTTCATAACGCATTTCTTTCCCTACAATCAGGATGGAGGTAAGACGAGCATAGATCCTGAGTTTTAACACCATTACATCCTGTGATAAACGATTGCCAGATGCTTATTGGAGTATATGTCAAATACATAAGCATATTAGCCGAGATTTGTTGAGAATCCAATGTATCATCATCCAACATGGCACCTGAATTTTTAGAAGCACGGTCAATTGTATAAATAGAATCCCTAATAATTTGATGCAAAGTTAATTCTGTAAGTCAATGAGCATGTTTGCCCCTTTCTGAATTTTTTTTGGGTGCAAGCCCCCTTATGATTTTTTAATGAAGAGAAAGGCATTACCATAATCTCACTTGGAAGAACACGCTGGTCATACACGGAACCCGAAACAATTAATTATCCCATTGACAAACCAAATCAAACTGACAAAGCTCCCAATATGCAATTTAAAAAACAAAAACTTCAACGAAACATCATAAAATTGTCAAGAAAGGTTGACATAGGTATAAGATTGTATTTCTTCAAGTACTAATATCTTTATTTTACATAGTATATCGAAAACGATTTCTGTTCGTAAAAAAATAAGCTTTACATCCTTTATCGAAGTGAAAATTCCTCCGTACCTCATGAATTACATTATCTGAAGTCTTAACAAGGAAAACTTATATTAAAAAAAAGGAAAATTTTAACCTAAATTACATAATCAGCATAATCAAGAATTAATTAGCTTGATCAACAGTAGGACCAATGCTTGTGAGAACCTGGATAGAGGAGAATGATCACCGAAAATGAATGATTTTTCTTGCCTTCTTGTTCTTGCCACTCTGATCAACCAGGCGGAACAGCCATTCCAAGTCTTCTAAATCAATTCGTGCGCGGCAAGAACCAGAACTTGCTTTCCTTTTGGGCTTTCTCGGAGCAGGTGGACATACTTGAATTACAGGAATCTTGTGCTCCGGAGATGTTGGCGTTCGGAACCCATCATTCTCTTCTCCTTCGTCCTTCCCTTCTTCTCCATCAACCTCGTTTCCACTCATCTTAGACAATTCAAGCCTCTCGGATTCAGTAGCTTCTTCAACCTGCACTTTACCCTCTTCAGCAGAAGCTGAAGCTTGGAGTAAACCGGCATTATCCGACGTCGATCTTGACCGAAACTCGAAGGCGATCGCCTTGGTGTCGGGTTCTTGGAAGAAGACGGCTGAATTGGAGGTATCCATGATAACTCTCCTTGCCAAGATGATGGTAATACAAGGAAAGTAAAAAAGAGAAGAGAGAGAGAACCAGATACAAGAGATGATACAAAAGAGAAGAACTGCAGGCTGAATGGTATTTATAAAAAGCAACAAGAGAAGAAGAAGGGAAAAGAAGGAAAGCTCAGAGTCGGTTCTTTCTCTTTGCTTCTTGTCGTCCGATGGAATCAACAGAAGAACAATCCAGCATCTGCTTTCGTTTTATAATAACCCAACGGCCTAATGGCTTTTAGTGCCCAACTGTGTCTACTTAACTTTTTCGAGGAATTTGATGAGATGAAGCGAGCCAGACTAGAGAAGTGAGATGGAGGAGAGAAGAAAAAGCAGGTGGTCATGTCATGTGGTGGGTTTTGTTTGCTTTAAAAAGGCAAGCAAAGCCTGGTGGAATGTGATCAACATTGGATCCTCCACCAGACGCTTGGAAAGCTTCCACACCTCGTAGGCTACTGTAAGATCTCGCTTTCTCTTCTTTTTTTGCCTTTTTTCACTTCTTCTGACCTTTGCTAACTTTGATGCGTTCCCTTGCACGTGTTGTGTTACATGAAATTGACACATCCGTGCCATGATATAGACGTTCAACTGCATGGTATCTTGTAAATAAAAGAGAGAACCGGATCAATGATACTGTTTGGCGTAGTGTAGTATGTATTACAGGTACTAATAGTAATGTACTACAGTACTACTCCCTCGTCCAATGTTAGGTGCCCTATTTGGTTTTTCAAAATGAACTAGAACACCATATAGGATACTTAGATTTCGGACGAAGTAGCTGTTTATCGATATACTGTGCACACAAGAAATGGTTAAACTGGTTCATGTTATATGATGTTATGCTCGATGAACCTCCTTTTCACTTATCAGTTACCAAAGAAAAGAGGTAGCTTTCTTTAACGCATAACTGATCACCCTTTATCTAGGTGAATCTTAGGTGATGAAAAGCCTTATCTAAAACGTAATCTGTTTTGCGTGTCTCCATCCTGAAATTATGTTATTTAAGTAGGTAAATTGGTCGCTGATTGACATGGAAAAAACAATGTAGGCATTAGTTAAGTTAACGTAGCCAAACTCAAAACTTTGTTAAGCTAATCAGACTAGAGAGGGTGCTTAATTAGTACCAGTGTCTTCTCTAAGTTCTGGAAAGGGTCTAATATCTCATCTACCTACATCTTATTTAGGGGTGAACCATAATGGCACCCTAGCCTACCTAGTCCTAGTCAAGGAAACGGTAAACTAAGGAGCAGTTAGTAGGTACAGCTACGTTTTATTTTGGCAGACAAGTACACCTACGTTGTTCGAATTGAAGGGTAATTGAGCCGCAGTGGAAGCTATTTTGAATCTTCCGTTTGATGTTGAATTCTCCAAAATCTGATTTGATATGAAATTCCCTTGCACTCACAAACACAAATACAATAGAGTATAAGGTTTTTAACAATATTAACGAACATGGATTTATATCATGTACAATCAATATGAAAACACAGATTACGTACTATTAACCTGTGGCCTTTATGCCAATGAAATCCACGAAGAACAAAAAATCCATGAAGAATGAAGAAAGTTATGTTCAAGATCACCTTTCTTGAAACCGTTCGTGTGTGAATCTGTGATTTGTTATTCTCCACGAGATAGAAATATCAATTTCTGTGTTTCTCCGAATCTTTTGCTTTGATATAATCTCCAAGATCAATCCAATTCCAAAATAGATAAAGATGAAAAAACCACCACAAAGAGGAAAGAGAGAGATGATGGAAGAAGCAAGAGAGAGAGTGCCAATTGTGCAAAAATCAGGGAGAGAGTGGGCGTCCCCACATCTTCCCTTATTTAATACTTTTTTGTTACACAAATTAGGGGAGCAAATCTCCCCTAATTCCTCTCTCTCTATCCACGTCATAACCCAAAAGGAAAGGGGAGCGTGGCCCCTTTAATTTTTCCTTTTTTCAGTAACAAATTGGGACTTGTAACTTCCCAATTTAAACTCTTCTCTAAATGGTAAATTCTAATTCAATTAAGATTTAATCTAACGGTTACAAATAAAGATGTCTCTTCCATTTAGGTGTGGACCCACTCGGGCCCACGGAAGCCTAATCTCTTCTCACGTGCACACACCCCACATGGGAGGATCGTCTCATCTCAAATAAGACTATTAACATGGGACATGAACCCATATCATTATCTTACATGATCAGCCTCGATCAGCCATGGAACGACAACATGCTTAAAAAAAGCTGATATTCCATTGACCGCTCTTGGGAGTTGGTAATTGTGAAACGAAACTTAACGAAGACATACTCTATATACTTCGCCACAAAACATGAGCGATAGTATATATTTATGGCCCTAGCCTAATGTACAACAATAGTGTATGGCCTAATACTCTAATCAGGATAAGATTAATGTCTATTCTGGATGCCCATAATCGTGAGAGTGTTTTGTACTAAAATTCCAAAGCTAGGGAGAGCAAGAGAACATGAAACCAGCTGGATTTTTTCAGTTGGATGGAGCTGATTTTTTCGGCCCCAAACGGCCCCATAATAGCAGACAACTCCTAGGTACTCAGCAGCAAAATGTCCCACCTTGCTTTTTAGTGTTGAGGATTCGAACTAGAAAACGTAACTTAGGATTCTCTTTTTCAGGTGGGAGAAATGTTAGATACCTTACCTTTGCTTAAATCTCAGTGCTCTAATAATCCAGTTGCAGCTTCCCCTCCTAATAGAATATTCCAGCCACTCGAAACTACAATTTAACGTAGAATGATCCTCGTTGTCTGAAAAGGAGCCGGCAGGACGTGCAGTCACATACTCGTATCCAAGATAACTAGACAATCCCAATGCCCAGCTAACGAATCCACCACATGAGATTCAAAAAAGAACAAGAACCATCGACTCGCCATCTAATTTGTAGCCTAAACAGAAGTGCTTTATTGTACTCAGACTCTCTAATCTCTCTTTAGAACGATCCACTCTCATGGTGGTTGGGTGGTTGTACTAATGGAGGTGTTTCTTCACCTACTTTCAAGTGTTACAGCGTTTTTGCGAACAGTACGAGATCGGGAATGTAGTGAGAATCTGTAAATTCCTATCTTGGTTGTCTGCGTAATATGATTGCTATATGTCCACAACGTGAACGGTGCTCTTCCTGTTATTCACGTGGTGGTCCAACAATTAACAATCTTGCTTATATATTGTGAATCTTTTTTGCCCTTAAGATTGATGACTCAGCTGATCAAACATGCAGCTGAATTAATTGCCTCTTAATGCAGTGAAATGCTCTGTATAACTACTCTGACGCAAAATGTTAATTTATAAACGGTCCCCAAATAATTGCAGTCATTGGATGTATTGCTTGCAGGTTTATTTCACCAAAACGTGAATTTTTTCTTGAGTGAGACTTTTTAATACCCCAGTTTTTCTCCATAACACTACATGCTTAGTATAACCTAAAGTTTTTTTTATAGTTGCCAAGTAACACTGCACTATTCTCATTCACGATCTTATTGGTAGAACTCCAGTGTCGGATACGACCCTACCCTCATATATATAATGGTAGATCCCGGCTGCCAAATTGAACTCAATGAAATGGTTGATATTAACTGTCATTTATGTCGGTGGAATGTTATTGTCAAATAGTAAGATTTTTGTCGATCGACATCAACCGTCAAAACATAACATTAGGGTATTACTGAGCATGCTAGAAAATATGACTTTTTTTCCAATCCCACTTACAAAAGTTGGTGTTACAGAGAAATTTAGGGTCCTGAAAAGTATCAACCATTTTTGTTTGTGCAACTTTCTCATTTTATCTGATAATCACTCTCGTGCCACTTTTCTAAAAAATGGATGCAATGTACAATTTGTCCAGAATGGATAGTAGCACCACATGTTCAGTAGACTTCAAAGTTTTTTTATAGTTGCTGAGTAACACCACATCATTCTCATTCACGATCTTATTGGTAAAACTCTACTGTTAGATAGTGAGGATCCTAACCATAACATGCTACCTTCAA
This sequence comes from Houttuynia cordata, assembly GCA_039654745.1. NCBI lineage: Eukaryota > Viridiplantae > Streptophyta > Magnoliopsida > Piperales > Saururaceae > Houttuynia > Houttuynia cordata. The sequence continues at coordinate 24,617,226 of CM077507.1, read as the reverse complement.
ATATATAACAGTGGATCCCTACCGCCAAATTAAACTTAATGAAACGATTGATATTAATTGTCATTTATATCGGTGGAATGCCATTGTCAAATAGTGAGGTTCTGGTCAATCTGACACCTACCTCAAAATATAGCATTGTGGTGTTACTGAATATTCTAGAAAAAATGACTTTTTCAGCCCTACTTATGATAGTGGGTGCTACTAAGAAATTTTTGGGGTGCTGAAAATTATCAGGGAATACTGCCATTAAGTTTTACTGAATTATGTTTGGTAGGTATCTCCAGATTTACTCACCAGAGCACCTTAAATTATGCAGTTTTTTAGCAGACAGGTACAACTACAAATTGGGCCTCTTCCACCCTAACAAATGAAAATTATGCAGTTTTTTGGCTCTTCATCGAAGGTAGTGCTCCTCTTTTTTGTGTTTCACATGCTAAATTAGGAGCCGCATGTCATAAAGGTACTAAAGTTTCCTAATCTTTTGCTCATCCTCCATATAGATCAGCAAAGAGATCATCCTCCATTAGTACCTCAGGTTCTTGTTGCTAAAGAGATGATTGGATAATCCTCGACTCTAGAGAAGTATGGGGGTGGAAATGGTTGATTCATGGTTGTAGAAATCAGCAATTTTCTAGCAACATCCAAAAATTTTCATAGAAAAATAAATTATACAAGAGAACTAAAGGCAACCAGCCATGCTGGTTTTCCATTTTCTTTGAGCTATGTTTTACAAGCAAAGTAACAATCACTACTAAATCAGGCATTTCCGGAGGATCAGACGGTCAACAAAGTGCAGCAACTATGAAACAGTTGGTCCAACGATCACCAAGAGTTCAATTGAGTACCACGTTAGAACATGTTGGATTGCATGGATAACTGCAATCCACTTCCTTCGCTTCGCTCCGTTCAAAAAACCAGTCTCCAACAGACTCAGCAATTGTCTATCAGGAGAATGAAAAACCAACCTTCAAGTTAGCAGCAGCAAGGTAGAAAGAAAAATTCATACTTGTTTATGGAAACATGCCATGGCAATCACAATGCATTGTTTTAGCATCAAGTAACTGATAAATAAATAGCAAATTTATGGTTAATCAACAATTATGCTTTACCCTGTCATAGATTCGCGGAGACTGGGGTGAATGCCAGGTGGGAGAATACAATGTTTGACAATGAGTGAAACAGGAATTGATAAATAAACCCCCCTCCTTGTTCTGCTGGAACTCACTAAGAGCGTTTAGCATGGCAGCCCTATATTCTTCACAGAAGAAAGGGAAAAATTTAGGACTTAAATCAAATTAACCATCCATGAAAGGCATATGTGCCTTGCTTTTAAGATGCTTATATGCATATGTTTTAGAACCTTGTAATCTTTCCATCTGGTTGGGCTTACAGTCTTGAATATTCTGTTTACATGCTAACCATTGGTGATCAGCATCTGCATCACCAGGTGCCAAAATATTTTGTATCTGAAACAAGTAAAATAATGATGCACGCAAGCTAATTTGAAGAAACTGAAAAGAAAACAAGAAACCATGGAAACTAACCTGCCAATAATCATAAGCTGGGTTGACTAGGAAAACTGGCGTTTTCAAGTTCCTAATTATTTCACGTGGAAAGAAGCACTAAAAACACAATTGATGAAAGCTGCTCAAGATCAGACAGATAAAAGGAGTAGTAACAGAAAACAAAAACATCAAGTTGTAGTATAACATATATAGAGCAATTGCTTACTTTATATGGTTCCATCCTGGAGGTGCAGTCCTTTGGCAAGCTATTATTGACGCCCTGATGCCAGATGAATAATTAAAATAGGAAAAAAGATGGGGTAGGCAGTAGTTAAATAAATTTGTAGTAAGAATATGTGTTCAGACATGTGAGAAAATCAAGAATTTATATATGGAAATGCTTTGACTCAAAATATATATACAAATCCAGACAGTAACCTGTAAGGAGACAACATCCTTATAAAATGACCGCATTGTGCGTTTTCCAGATATATCCTTTCTGCATTCACAGTAGAAATTGAAAACAAATGAGATTATCTAATTGATTGTATTCTATCTGGATGCCAAGCTACCGGCCAATGTAAATAATAAACTGTCACGAAAGGTTTACACTACTCGTCAAGAAAAAATCCAGCATCAGCCAGACATTTGACAGTGGTAGCCTTGGGCAAAAGATCTCGAAAAGTATCACAATGCAAAAGAGTTGCCAAGCCTCCAGCAGAGCATCCAGAAAGAAGAACCTGCAGAATGTCATGAACATTTAAGTAGCAGATAACTGATTGAAAAATTAACATAAATCGGAAGACCCCTAAGCCATAGGTTAATATTTAGCTGAAAGGGAGGACCTCTGAAGCATTTGATAATCCCATAGCAAGGAGCTCATCCATGACTGCCTCCCAGATAAGTTGACCTCTGAAGAATATATTATTTTCATTCTGGAAGGACCAGAAAACCAAATCTCAGACAAATTCATCATTATGATCAATTAACAGTTGCTAAATAAACACCCCTCACATGAACTACCTATCACAATATGATCAGTACCTCAATCTTATTTTCCACAAGCCCAGAGAAAGATGCACCATCACAATAACGTACCAGGACCTTGTTCCAATTAAAGAAATCTGAAAAAGAAAAGAATTAAAAAATAACTTTGCAAAGAACAATTTCAAATGCAACGAGATCAATAACCCAGTGTTCCATGAAAAATGGAATCCATTTTACACTCAAAACTATATTGTAGTAAAGTATGAAAATTAACGACAAATACTCGCAAAAATATTACATCTACCTAGATGGCAATTAACTTTCCTTCAAAATAGAAGGGTCCGAAATTTAATGGCACCAAGCTTGGTTACAGAATTGCATCTTGCACAAGCCGTATATTAGAGTAAATAGGGTTTGTTAGATAACCAAGTTTCCCAAAAGCTCGAGCTGTTTGGAAATGGAAATCTTTATTCATTTATTGTATATTTTCACATCCTCCCTCACATGCAAGCGACCACCAAGAGTGGTACGTGAAACATAATTGGGGTATAAATGCCTCCAACGAGACTAGAACCCAGACCTCCCATAACCTGGAGCTCTGATACCATGTTAGATAACCAAGTTTCCTAAAAGCTCGAGCTGTTAGGAAACGGAAATCTTTATTCATTTATTGTATATTCTCATAGGGTCCACCAACAATCAACAAATTTTTTATCTAAAACAGTAAGTTAAATTTGTTAGAAGTTATTTCAATCAATATGTTTACCTAAGTAATTTCGCATATTGTAGTGATTTCGCAATTTGTAAGTTTAACTAAATAAAACGTTAAGTTAAATTTTCAATCAATGAAAATTAGTTAAATTAAAATACATTTCTTTTGTGATGATCGTGATAATGAAAAGAAAGATACGTATTACGATCCAAGACTGGCAAAATAGAGAAGTAAACATTCACATATTTTTATTAATCATCAATAGCCCCTTAGAAAGGTTGAACATTATTTAGAAAATTGTAACAGCATAAATCAAAGTCATACCAGGATTTTCTGATTGATCTTGGCTTAACATTCCAGAAAATGCGAATTGGCCCATGCTCTTTGATGATCCTAGAGCAGTTGTTTTCCGGTAAGAACAATCTTCTACTGACTTGCACCAACCTCCACCCTACAGCTTCGCATAATGAATTGAAAGTGAACTCATGCTTGGGAATTTGACATGAACATGGCCATGTATGATGATAGAAGCTTTTGCTATCTTTTTCTATTAGGAAGAAAATTATTTTGTTCAAACAGTCATCCGCTGAAAATGGCTATGCAGATGAAAGTTTCACATAGGAATTAGACATTGGAGAGTTGTCTCAAAACGAACATCTGACGCATAACATTGTCGCTATGTTTTGTTCGCACATATTTTCTCGTGGCAAAGATGAGAAATATTAGAAATATCATACAGGATATTCAAACAAATTCAATGCCCCTTGTGATCCATCGTGAGACCTGCCACTAGAAGAGCAGGCTCACAGTGAATGATAAGATACATTGAATTTTTGTTTGAAACTTTCAACATTTATAGCAAATTATTATGTTGAATGGTAAAATGTTGTACAGAAATGGTGTTGCCAACCTCAGTTAGGTTAAATATAGCCTTGATGACACATAGGTGGAGTATTATATAAATGGCGGTAGACCATAATTGCAAGATAAACTGCTTAATTACCTCTACATGCAGAACCCACTTGTTTGAACCCGAGCTAGAACCCTTTCGGAAATGGTATCCAGGAGAACTTCCATCTAAGCAAACTAAAATACAGAAAAGAAAATGTAAGATAGAAATACCTTTTCATTTTTAAACTCATTTCAAGTGCTTCTCACTGCATATTCCACCTTTTCCCGTGTGGTTACAACAGGAGATGTTTCTCAAGGTGTTATAATAACATAGGATGTTTGGCTCCCAAGTTTTCCATTCCCTTCAAATTATACCCTTAAAAAAGAAGTGTGTGCGTTTTCGGCTTTTACCTCATATCTTTGAGTGTCTTTTGTTTTGTGCTTGCTGAACTTCTAAAGGTAAATGTACGCTTGTCCATGTGTGGCATCCATACCAAGTGTTATGTATTTTAGCATCTATTTGAATATTTGCTCCATTCTAACAAAAATATTCACATGCCAGTAAATGGTTTTTTACCTTTCAATACTAGATGTGTAATTTTGCACTGAAGAGTCTGCTGGCACCATTAGAGGTGACAGCATCCCAAGGGAAGGCCAGGGGAGAGAAGGGCAGAGGGCAAGACAAGATAAAAGCCCCGCCCTTTCTGTGTTTGAAATGTGTTGAGAAGTGTTGGTTGTTTGACATGAAAGTATTTCCAGTGGGGAAGAATAAGAAGTGCCAGCCTTAACAAGCAGCACAGGCAAGGCGGCTTCTTTTCGATACAGCTAGCAGGCTTGCATTTGGCACCACTTTTGTGGAAGTCAAAGCTGAAGCTGAATCCGGAAGGAGATCCAGCTTTGGAATCTTCTTTAGCTAGAGCTTCTGCTGAAGCTCTACTGTTGAAAACTTTGCCAAACACAATTCTGGTAGAGAAAGCCTTCCTGAAAGCTTAAAGTCCCAGAAGCCCATTGATGAAGCACTGCTAACAAGCATAAGTTCAACCATGTGATTTCAGTTCTATATGCTCTACAACATCATCCTAGGTGAAGTGTACACATTTCCACATTCTTCATGATAATAATTATAGTACATTTCCATAGTTAAACACCAACAACTACAAAACCCCAAATCCCGTATACTTATTTTATTAAACAGCAAGTCAGTCACATTTTTCTTGAATTTGGAATATCTTTACCGAAATTCAGACGTAACATTGCCAATGTCTACATATACCATTTCGAAGAATCGACATTTTGCAAATCAAATCACAACAAAACCGCAAGTACAATTTAGAGATGTGATTTGGTAATCAAGTATTTAGATTAAGTATTAGAATTTCTTGTGTTTACTGAGAATTCATCCAAATTCACGCCTGCCCGGTCAAGACTCGACTTGGTTGTGCTACCAAAACCTTAATAATCTATGAGAGGAGCAATTGGAATCTAGAAAGCAAAAATACAAATGAAGCTGGTGATAAGAATTTACCGGCGCCTCGAGCCTTGGCATTGCGCACCAAAGTGAGAGGGACAAGATTAGGAGCATCGGAGTGGGAAGCAAAGGGTCGTCCCCAGCGAAGCGACCACGAGTTGTAAGTAGCTGAAAGAGCGAGGAGGAGGAGGAGGAGAAGGACAAAAGCGGAAGCAGCTATAGCCGTCTCCTTCCCCCATCGCCTCCACCAGCTGAGGTTGTTGTCATGGCTGGAAATCCCCATCGGAAAACAGATTCCGGGAGCTGAGCTGAAGATGAGCTGGATCGCCGACTTGTGATTCCGGGAGCTGAGCTGAGCTCTTGGCATGGCTGAGAACAGGATATATGCGCGCTCAGCTCAGGGCAGGTACATTTGTGGTTGGAAATATGCGGTTGGCGCATCAACTGTTAGGATTAGGAGCTGTATTTTGCTAAACTAATGCATCAACTGTTGGAAGCATTTTTTTATCCGCCTCCAAGCTGTCCTGCCAGTTTAGCATCCATCAATACCAGCCGTCGATTATCAAGATCGATGGCACACCTGCATTAACTGTACACTTCAACCAAAAAAACAGTACCTACCATATGATGGCTGATTATCCCAAAAATCCTTAACCAACTAGATTTTTTCAGCTGAATGGAGCTGATTTTTCATGCCCCAAACGGCCCCTTCATTGAGCGACTTCAATAGAGGTCTAGCATGGTATGAATCTACCGTGTGACCAGGCTATATAGCTCCTATTCAATGTTAGGGCTCTGAAGACCATTTGGTCGGACTCCTATACACCATGGTCTTGGAGCCTGGATGTTGCAATCGATCTCAACAGTGAATAGCAAAAGGATTTACATAACTAAAGCTAAGTTTTAAGGCTGTAACAAAAAATGACAGGAGGATTTACCTCACATTGTTCGTTTGTACTGCCTATTCTTGTGATCTCATGTCATTTTAATCTATTGTTAACCTCTCTTTTAATACTAGGAGCGTTGCTTGTCCATTTTATAAAAAATGCGATATATAATTCATGGAATTTGAAGTGGCATGTAGGTAATGTAGTTGAAGAATCGTAAAAATTCATTTATAGCCATAATCAACACTTTCATCATAGAGAATGGGTGAAATGATGACATTAATTATTCCTAATAAATGTTGTAATTACTTTTGTACCAACTTTTAGCTCCATAAACTAATCTTTATTACATCTAATTTGCACATTGGAAGTAACAAGGACATAATTGGCCAAGTTTATCCTCAAACAAAATTACTTAACTTGCTTTTAAAACTTAATCAGAATTTTAAACAAATTTAAAGAGTCATTAGATGGAAATTGCACCCCAAAAAGAAACTATATTCGGTGTTTTTTATAGGAGTCATTCTATAATGATGTTGAAATTCATACGTGATGAAGCTACTTCATTATTCCCTCTTATCATTTTTAATAGATACAGTTTTTTTCAAATGAACTAAAAAATCAGTTCATTTGAAAACTGTATCTGTATCTATTAACGTAAGGGTTTTCCAAATGAACTAGATTAGATGAGATTAGATTACATATTCAGTAGTTACCATCTAAAGTAGCACATAAAGAAGCAAGTTATAAAAGGAATTAAGGCAAAGTCCACACACAGCGGAGAAGGGCAGACCAGCCACCGGCATTAGACATTAAAATAAATGTTTAATTAATTGCGATAAGCAGCATTGCTTTTAGACGTTGGGATTTCAAGCCGTTGCTTGCATTCAAATATTCAAACCATCTTCCCCCATCCTTCTTGTCCTTCTCTCTCTCGTAAATGTCAAACAAATCCAATCACTCGATTTGAAATCCTTGTGACATTGGCTGGATTTCGTATTCAAGAGTTTTTGGTGCAGTGTTGCATCACCATGGGAGGGGATGCCGGAAGGGAGTAGGCAAGGAATTTCCTGAGTCTCAATCTTGGAGTGCAGCTCTCGTCATCCCTTAATCTGAAACTACCCAGTCCATTCTGTGGTCACTTGTCTCAAATTTCAGCTTCCAGGCATGTTCGCTCCTGAGAACAGGAACATGGGTATCTTCCAGGAGTTGAAGAAGCAAGCTTCCTTCTTCCTCGAAGACAAGATTCGAACTGCCCGCTTGGCTTTGACCGATGTAACTCCGGCACAATTGTGAGTTTCCTGCAATCCAAAAAGTTATTTTTATTAGATCCTGTTTTGTTCACGATTAAGATTTTTTATGTGAATTTTAAACAGATTAACAGAAGAAGCTGCAAATGGGAGTCCGTGGGGTCCCGACATGCGAACTATGGGTTTGATATTGCGGGCTGCTTTTGAAGGCGATGATTACTGGAGAATCGTGGAAATTCTGCACAATAGGTCTCCAAGTTCTTTATGATTTTCGCTCATATCTATGTTTTATATTTCAATTCTTTTTGCATCCATGGAAATCTGATTCCTCTCTGGATTCTTTTTCATGCTGCTTGTGGTTCAAGCTGTTGAGATTTGATAGGAAGCGCTGGATAGAGCCTTACTAGGCTCTTGTATTGCTGGAGCACCTACTGACGCATGGACCAGAGAGTGTTGCATCAGAGTTTCAGAGGACATAGATGTCATAAGAGAGATGGAGAACTTCCAATATATTGATGAAAGAGGGTCGGTTATTCTAATCCGCCTAAATGGATTAATTGATTAATTTCCCGATCATGAGATTCCTAAATTGGTCACCCTTTTCAGATAATCCTTTTTGATGATCAATGTATGTTGCAATATTGTTCTTGGACGAATCTTAAGTGCCAATGACTGAAGGAATTTGCGCAAATTTAATTGTGGTTTCGCTGTGAGGAAGAAATCTGAAAAGATACTTTAACTGCTTGAAAAGGGACCAGTTCTCAAAGAAGAAAGAGCCTGGGCTCGTAGGCTCACTCGTGGTATCCACGGGTTCGGAAGTTTCAACCACTGGTCATCTTCTTCAGCTAATGGAAGTTTCAGAGAAGCGAATTTAGCTCAATATGGGAGATGGAATTCTCATCCTTCGGAGTCTGAGTCACAAGAGATTAGTGAGCCTGCTGCATCTAATAGAGAGGCAGCTAAGGAGGGCAACAGAGACGACAGAGAAACTCATCAGCTGCATATTTTGGTGAGAGAGGAAATGGAAAATTTGAAGATGGTAACTGCAGACAGAAATCAGGCATACCGCAGAAATGAAATCGCGACTAGATCGCCTCTGAAGGAAAAAATAGCTGAAATGATCTTACAGAAAGTTGAGAAGGAGAAACATTATCCCCATGAAAAAGGTTATGACAGCAGAACCCCAAGACTGGGAGGGCTCCAAGGAAACAAATCAACTTCTGGATCACCAGGAGGAAAAAACAAAGATCTAGTTTTCAACAGAGGATCACCCGTGAGTTGAACATCTGGCCAATGCATCCCTGCTTTCTGTGAGCTAAATGAAAGTTGAATGCAATGGTGAAAATCCCAGCAGCCTAGGCCCCAGAATTTTGCATTTGTGTTTAGTCGTCAAATGTTCCTTCTTGAAACAGGAGTAGATAAATTCCTTGACTTAAACCGTGTGATGTTGAGTGCTGTATAGATCAGCTAGTGTGCTGATTTTTCAAAAGTTATGTCACATGTTGGATTGTTATCCCAAATGAGTATTGGTATTTGCTTAGATGTTGATGATAAATATTCTAACTGCAATTGTCAGAAATTCTACTCTGCATCTGATCTTCACCCTAATTGTATTGAGGCCTTAGTATAATTTCCCAAGAACAAGGAGCTGCATTTCATATAGGAGAAAGTTAACATGCACCTGAATACCTAAAAAATGCGCTAGCAGGAAGTGGAAATTTAAAAAAAAAATGTCAGCCTCCTGAATTACAGGTGCCACACTTCCAAATATCCTTCAAAGTATTACCATATAAGAAATTTTCCACAAAAGTGAGTTGAATAAGAAATTTTCCAAGGTTAAGATGTTTCCAATTAAAATCATATAGGAAGCAACTAGCATAGAATGACCTTCAATTTATAAAACTAGAATCTTAGGATACAGATTGCTAAAACTAGCAGTCAGGATTATAATGCAAACGTGGCATCATAAGCATACAAGGATCATTTATGCTGTCCACTTATGAGTTAGCACCATCCTTATTATTTGCTCACTAGTCAAATCTCCCAGAACTGTGGTAAACCAAGGCAACATATCTTACTCATGCAACTAATATGTAGAGTTGTCAAATAGATTGATATACTGATAAGAGACACGAATTAAGAAGTATGTATAAAGAACTACTAATGTCGCAAGCAAAACTAATGACAGGTGTGGTTCCAATTGTTGCGTGAGAACTTGCCTTGATAAGTTGACATTGCAAGCTCCTTAAAAGGTCACTTCTTCAACAACTTTTTCTGATACATTTAAAAAAAAAAACTACTTTCTGATTTCTGTATTTAGAAGATGCTTGATTGTGCTGAAACAACAAGTCCCACCAAGTTGCCTCAACTGATCAACAGAAAGATAAGGACACAGAATACAATGTGATCGCCAGGATATGGCATCAATGCAATCGCCAAATAAAGAAGTTCAGGATTGACTATGTGATCTACAACACTTGCGAATATGTGGAAGTAGAGAATGCAGCAGTGCCTCCTAATGCTTGAGGTTAGGTCCAGGTATGAAATTTTCAAAGCATATATGCATCATTGGAAAGTTTAGGCAGACGCTTCCATCAATTCTCAAAGGAGGTGAAAAATGCTGAAGATAGCGTGTATTTAGATAATCTTCTTTAGTAAAATTCCAAGAGGGATTAATGAGCTTACTCTCTTCGGCTAAACAAGGAATAGCTGGACCTATTCAGAAGAGCAGGGAGCATATACACAAAAATCACACTCACAAATCACAATGATCAATACATTAGACATACTAAGACATCACAAACATTCCAAGAGTTATGTTTTCAAAAAGACATTCTCAGTTTCCAATATAGTTATCTACCAGTTCTAAGGACTAAATCTGAATGCAACAATTGCATTACGAATGCTAACCATTTGTCAATGTACTCAGCAAGACATGCAATCATTCAATGTAATTCCACTTGAAAAAAAAAATAGAGCAAGAACATAGCTTTTCCTCGGAGCGGTAGGCAAAGGCCGGAGGACTTGAATTACGTTATTCCTTGCCGGCACAATTCTTCCGAAGCTGAAATTCGAGCGAAGGGATCTGCAGGTGAGTGGCATAAGCTCCACTTTCCAGTCCAGCTGGGCAGCGCGGGAGAGTGAGCCCATCTGAGGCCAGCTTTGAAAAAGAAACTTGTGCTTTATTTTGCACTTGATTTAAGTTGTATTGTCATAAATTTCGTTTGCCTATTCAGTAGTTATTTTGTCTAGATGACCCATCTGTGAGCTATATTTGAGTGTCAACAAGGTTAAGTAACGTTATATTATTGCATATTTATTACTTGTAGTAGGTCATGGGTTGGTCCTTTTTTTTGTGGTTGGAGTTTTGTTAATTGAAAATTTAAGTTTGGTTAACTTGGATTGTACCAAATACAAGACATTATGAAAGCTAACCAAAAGAATATCAGCTTATGTCATATTAGTTAATGGAGTTTCCTATGTCTGCTACAGAACAATTGGGTTTCATATGTTATCATCGGGAAATCAGAACAATTGTGTTTTCCTATGGCTTCTCACATGCGTCAGCCTTTGTTTCATTCTAGCCTTATGTCGTCAATGGTTTCTTTCTCAAAATAACTAATCCAACTCCTCCAACAGACAGAAACCACCACCTAATCCGCTTATATTCTGATTGAACTGCTTCCTTCTTGGCAAGCATGAGATTGGACAGAATAAGCAGCCTCCCATCCTGGATGTTGACATTTTTTTCATTAATGCTGTATGAGATACACTTGTATGGAGATAGCTGGCCATTTAATAGTTCATGCAGATCAAATGGACAGCTAGGTAGGACGACTGACTACAGTTTTCCTGATGAACTGACTACCCTAAGTGGGGCGGGTAGTTGGTTGCTCGTAAGTCCACAGAATTTCCTTTCTTGGCCTCTGGTTTGATCTGCATTTCCTGTTTGCTGATCCTAAAATGCCTTTATAGGATGGTAAAAATCGGCCACCTCTCAAGCATGAAACATATACATTTTTCTTTGGCTGCAACTGCTTTAAGCAGTGGAGCTCTTATACTGGTAAGATAATCAAGTTTCCCAAAAGCTCGAGTTGTTTGAAAACGGAAATCTTTATTCATTTATTGTATATTTTAACATCTCCTATCACGTGAACTTATAACACTGTTCATTTATTGTATATTCTAACACTGTTCTAAGATACCTTGTGCTAGGCTTGAACCCACGCCTCCACTATACTATACGTTTTACACGAGAGAGTCAAGACCAACACGCCAACACATTTCAAGGGGGCATACAACGGTGTACATACAATGGAAAAGCGTTGGGAAAAGAATAACACTCCTATAGCGCTATAAAGTGCTAATATTTCTCAATGCCATCTTTATAAGACCTCATTAGTACTTTACTGCTAATTAATTGAAGTCATATTGGATTGCAAATCCAAATACTATGGGAGAAATGAAAGCATCAATTCATCGTGTGATCCTTCATAGATCAAAGTGTGTTATTGTTCTCCATTCGAACAATTATTCGAAAGTTTCATGTTCCATTTGCTAAAAATTTCATTAGTCAACTCCGGCATCATTATGCTGCCATTTTGTGATATTATAATTTCAGCCACAACCCAGAGATTAAACTGGTTGTGGTGCAAATGCCAGTTACAGAAAGACCCCACATTTTCGTGATTCTTTCTCCCTCTTTTTTTTTTTGCCATCTCTGTATAAATTTACAAAATTCCCTCTTCTATTTCTGTAGGCCTGTACTCAGTATTTACACAGACGATCTCCATATTCTTCCCTCCAAGGAGATCACAATGATGGAAACATCATCGTGATACCTTCGCCGGTCACCCTGCGGGATCTCCAGCAATTCATGGAAATCCATGCCTGTAAAATTAAGGAGAAAAGAGTAAGACTACATTAAGCAAATCTATGCAATTAGTATATCAACTAGACAATACATTTTACAATCTTCTTACCAGCTTTTTTCGCAGCTCTAAAGAGGACTTCTTCAACAAGGTGTTGTGCAGGATCACCTTCCGGCCACAGCTCGATGAAAAGTTCAACTTGAGCAACTGCCTCTTCGTTGGTGAAGTACTGGTAGAGCCCATCGGATGTCAATATCAAAAATCTGTCCTTTGGGCCAAGTCTATGATGATAGAGGGAAGGGTTGCAGTTGATGTACGGGGAGGATCCTACATAATCGACCCGGAAAATTTCTAGAAGCGCATTATTCCATTTGGGCTGCAGAAACCAAGAACAGAACTCATTTCTACAATCTAAAATGAGAACCATTCTACACAGTAAAAGGCAATATGTGGCCGTAGGACCATGAAGGTAGATAGTTTAACGGTCACTGCTCAAGACAAACCATAAATGCAAATAGCCAAAACATCAGAGTTCAACTGCCAGCTAACAATATAAATGTTCAACAACTTAGCGACGGAGAGCTTAATGCGCGTACTTTCGACATTTGAGCATTTTTAATCGAAAGAATTGGAGGTTCACTAATTCTAACGGCCCACATTCAGAGTTCTTCAGATATTAATGGACATAGAGTCAACCATCACGACCACAGAAAATTACCATAATCTAACTAACTAGTATTCAAAGCTCAACCCTTACAAGTGGGAATTAAATAAATTCAATGCTACGGTTCATGAAGTGCAAAATGGAGATTGGCAACTGGTCAGTGGAATTCATATCATTTTCATTCCATAAAGACATAGATATGGGATTCAATCAACTTAGGAACATTTGAAAATGAAGCATTGTAACTTCGGATAGGGATTATTTGCAAATACATCCAAGCTAAATATATGGTTCAAGTCATATTATACTTTATCTGTCCCACATTAATAGTTCAATTTAGTTTTTAAAAATGAGCTAAGTTTAGTAAAGAAGTTCACTTTAGAATACCAATAGGATAAGTGATTTAGTTTTCTTCAACACGATCTAATTTTAGTTCATTTTAGAAAACCGGAGTTGCAATCAACTGATTTAAGAACAATTATGGATATAAAGAACAAAGAATTTAGAACAATTTAAACTAGAGGGGAACTAGACGATGCATCTTTTTATTTTATAAAAGCGATGCATCTAAATTCTAACTAATTATTATATGAAAAATATAAGAGATGTCTACCTTTTTGAGAAATCCGGCGCCGAAAGCTCGAGTAACCTTCAAAGAACCCTTCACACGATCGTTGACAATAGCAGAAGCATCGTCCGGATGCTCATTCCTAATTCTCTGAACTTCCTGAAACACAGAACAATAACAATCAAATATAGCATTAGTAATTTCTCATAATCTATAACTGTAAAATTTTATTTTAAATTTAATTGGCTACTGTTCTTGTGGCTTGGTGTTGACATTGAAACAAATGCACCACAATGCAGTTTAGTTTGATTAATTCTCACCTCTTTAACACTAGTACTGTGATCTGCGGAGAGTTGAAGAGCACTCAAGCTAGGCAATCTATCCGACTGATCAGCTTCAGACGCTTCCAGGTCTTGCCAATTTTCTTCGCTGATCCTTTCCAGGTCTCCATGATCCTTCCCGAGGGATTCCCATACGCCGGACTCGGCACTCTGAGCTAGAACTGCCCGACTATCTCCGACATTCATCAAGTATACGTCTTCCCCCTTCATAAGCATGACCAATACGCAGGAACCCATCAATGCCAACTCAGGATTTTCGACAAGCATCTGATCCGCGATATCCAAATAACCCTCCTCCGTCTTCCTCAGCGCCTGCGACATTGCTTTTAACACATCCGAATGATTAACTTGCTGATTCGAATTCGACCGGCTCAACTGCTCCTTTAATCTCCTCTCGAGCTCCAACCTGTCGCGCTCCCACTCCGACCTCCACTTCCTCTGATTCTCTTCCCATCTCTTCGCCGCGTTCCTGAATCTATTGTTCTTTGATCTCCTGGCCTTCGCCTTCTTGCCTTCGATCGGGTAAGAACAGCTCTCTGTTTCCTCTCCGGAACTCGTCTCTCTGGTCTGATCAGACTCAATGGTCAGAGCTGATTCTTCTTCCGGATTAGAATTAGAACTAGAATCGTCGAGGAATTCAAACTTATTATCTTCCCAGAGCAATCCTTTCAGCTCCTTGTGGACAGTGGGATACAGATTGGAGAGGAGGTAATCGGGGGCGTCAGGGCCATTGAAGCCATCGTAGATTCCAACGAACACCCACCCATGCTCCTCCGAGACGACGACATGGACCCGATCTTCGCCGGCCTTTCCCTGCGCCCATTGAAGATTCTGGCCCTCCATGGAATCATCGTCCTCCATGCTCATATTAGAGCTCAAATTCGTGGCGCTGCTTACTGTGAGATTCTCCGGGCCGATGATCTGGTCCGGCCCTCCGCCGGCCCAGTCCAAATCCTTCACCAAGACGGGAGCTTTAGCCACGGGCGCGATCATGGAGTTCTGTCCGATCGTCTTCGAAATCGCCTTCTTGATGGCCCGTATGAGCGAGCCTTTTCTGGAGCGGAGCCGCTTAAGCTGGAAGCCGCCATGGGAGAAGCTCCTTTGGAACTTCTCTTTCTCCTGGGGCTCGCCGGCGAGTGGGCCGGAGAAGAGGCCGCCGCGGTCGAGCGGCCCCGACATGAACCCCCGCTCGATTGGCCCGGACATGAACCCGCGCTCGATGGGTCCGGAGAGTGGGATGGGACCGGAGGCGGTCTTGGGGATCGGCTGGAGTGGGATGGCGGCGAAGGAGGTGGAGCTCTGGAAGGCGGCGGAAGATCGGTCATAGTACCCGTACGAGTAGAAGTCGGAAAGCGGCGGAGTGGCAGTATTAGCGCAGACCGACGCGCCGGAGATGGCCCGGAAGGTGGTGGTCGTGGCCGAATCCTCAGAGTGGACTTTGGAGGAGGGAAGAAGAACAGAAGCAGACTCAGGGCGGACGTAGCAGAAAGAATGGCCAAGGCCCTCGTCGAGGGGCTCGGAGACGACAGCGGCGATGTCATGGCGGCGGCGGCTGCGTCCGCTGCAGCAGCAGGAGGCCGGGAGACAAGGCGTGAGCCTTGCGAGGCCGTTTCCCATTGGAAGAAGGCGAGAAAACGGAGGAGAGACAGAGGTACTAGTACTTTTGATTATAACAAGAATAGAGGCGGCGGCATGGAAAAGAAGAAGAAGAAGAGGAAGAAGAAGATGATGAAGAAGAAGAGGAGGAAGGATTTTGGCAAAGGAAATGAGGAAGAGAGAACAAAGTAGGAATGGGAGGAAGTGGCGGAGGTGGAGGTGGAGGTGGAGGTGGACCTGCTGCTGCTGGTGGGCGTTGGCGTTGACTTCAGGATGCTAAGAGCAAGGTTGAGAAGCTTTGATTTGAAGACTTGAAGTGTTTGCAGGAAAGTAAAATCTATGCATTTAGGAAAGTCATCTTTTGGGATATAAAAATCACTGACTTTGCTTTTCTTTCTTTCCATTCACTTCTCCTTTCCAAAGCTCTCAACTCATGGAGAGGAGAGGATGGGAGGAGGAAAGTGGAGCGTTGACTCTGATAGGAGGGTTTGTCAGTCAGTCAGGGTGGTTCTCCAAGGTCGTCCTGCCAACGTGTGGGGAAGCGCAGAGAGTCAAATCAAAATGGCGAAGATATGTGCTTTCTCATGGTCGGGGGACTTGCCTTCCGCGGCACATAATCAAAAGTAAACGTGTCGGCCGATACGTCGTGCGATCCGCGTCCATACCTGCAAATGCATGTATCAAGTTGATGATGTTTTGTATCAAAAAATTAAAAAAAAGTTGATGATGTTTCGTGCCAAGGGGGGGAGCAAAGGGAGTCTTTTAAGGCGGGGGCGGGGCCAACTGCTTGTTACAGCTGCAGTAAGTGGCAAACTTATGCCGGGCATCTGCTTGCTTGATTTAGCATTCATGTCATGGCCCTGACGGGGTTGGTTGCGGGTGGGAATTCAGGGCACTCGAGTCGAGAAATGACATTGTTTTTTGGTGTTGGTGGGTATAGTGCTAGCTGTGCCATCACTAGTCCCTCCTTCCTGCTTGTCCTTCTGTCACCTGTTTCTTCGTTGACTTTCTTTGTTGTTGTACCAACTGGTAAGTGTTCATTCATTCTCTTCAAATTACCAGCTGTGCGAGTGTTGTACTAAAAAGTCGTATGCAATCGTTTTGACTTTCAGCCTGCCTGTCTTTAAGAGAGGTTCAGTTGTTCGGTTCTCAAACTCACTGAGATACAATGGATTCCAGCATGCACAGCTAGCATGGGAACTTCTTAACGCCAACAATCTCCAACAAATCTAATACTGTCAGAGGCATTTTTGGTCCGCCTGGAGGATGTCCGCCAGGATATCCTGAATCATCAGTCAGATGGGAGCCGTCGATCGTTAGAATTGACTTGTACGCTCTAGCAAATATGTGCACAATGCAAGCGTGTGCCCGGTTAATCCTGATATCTAGGCGGACATCCTCCAGGACCAGGTGGATCATTGAGTCTTCCTATACTTTCATGAAGGAGTTCATTGTTTGCAGACGCAACCTAGAATAGGTCCCATGAAATTCATTCTCCCCCCGGAGAGATGTAACATGGATTTGTAATTATATTTGATGGCCTTATTAGTGGAAATTTTGTGAATGTCAAGTCCAACTTGTGCTCTTTCTCTTTCTTTCTTTTTTGGTTATATGACAACTTGTCCTCTTTCAATCTCCCCGAGCCCACAGTTTTTTTCTGGGTGCCCGACTGTGGAACCTTGCAGTGTGGGAACACTCCTGCACAGGAAGAAGTATCTCCTCATTCAATCTTGTCTATACACGTGAAATCAGATGGGCGCCTCACCACTCTTGTTCTTGTTGGTTTATCAGCTTATCCCAGGTTATGTAAGACAAACGAGGACGCTTGCAACTAATATTCCATTCAACCACTCTGATAAGCAAATGGAAAATGTTCCCTTGCCACAGTCCAAACGAAGACAAAGATGTTATTGAACAATAGTGTCGAATCGTCTATACATACTGTAAGGCCAGGATCTAAAAGTTCGTTCAAAATTATACAGAGAACCTACGCATTTCAGAGCTATGCGTAACCTCAAACGTCAGGTATAATAGTTCTCTTACATTAGATAATGAAAGCACATCTAACTCTTGTGCAAGGGAAGAAATGGATCAGTTTTAGATTGAAATTGAATTACCATTTTATTACTTGAGTCAAGGTTCACCGCCAAAGTCATGTTCAACATATGTATACAGAAATATAAATGAAACCTTAATTAGTATGGCTTAAAATATATTAACAAGTTTGGAACAAGTTGTTTTATTGTTGCCAAAAAAAAAATTTGGAGTCGGATGGGGAGGTCAAATCCAATAATTGACTGAATATCCTACTCCAATGGTGGTCTTCAACCATCCACACCTTACCTATAAGCTTTTCTCTTGATGAAGTCAAGAAAAGCTTGGGGTATTTGAAGGTAGACAGCAGACTACACACTCTGCGTTAAAGGGGTATGGATCTTAGTTCTCACAGCCCACGAGTATGTTCCTGCTAGTAACGTAGTTGTGTTGCTAAGAGCATCTCCAACAGCATGTCTTTTATGACCGTGGGAGATGTTGACATGACCAATTTTACTCAAGACAATGCATAGTTGGATATTTAAAATATGGGTGCTCCAATAAGGTCTTTCATATCTTAATTTTTTGCTATTATTTCAAATATAAATCATAAAAATCATACACTACTACTATAGGGGCTGTTTAGGAGGCCATTTCCCATCATTTTCCACCATTTCCCACTAAAAATTGTTTGGGAAGCTATTTACATTTTCATTTACATTTAGTAGGTGAATGATCATTATGGTCATTTTCATTATCTAGGTGAATGTCCTAGGGAGACAAATGGGTTTTTAAATGGGAATCTTGTGACGAATGACCATAATTACCCTTTATCTAGGGAATTCAAAAGGGAGACATGAACCCATTTGACAAGTTCCCAAGACCTATGCTTCAATCATCAAATAAAAATGAAATTTTTTTTCCTACAAACATCAAATGGCCCCCAGCTGTTTAAAAAAAGAACTGTGTTAACTGTTAACTGAACTAGGCAATTTCTTTTTAATATACAAGTGAACTAATGTTTGAAAAAAGAACTATGTTAAGTGAAGCTGGTTTTTTATACATAAGCGAACTGATTCTTTGAAAAAGAACTATATGTAAGTGGACCGGCGGTTTTAAAAAGAACTATGCCAAGTGAACTAGCTCGTTTTTTTAATACACAAGTGAACTGGTTGCTTGAAAAAGAACTATGTTACGTGAACTAGCTGGGTTTTATTTTTAATACATAAGTGAACTAGCTACTTGAAAAGAAACTATGTTAAGTGAACTAGCTGGGCATTATAGTACTCCGCCACTCGGTTCCAAAATGTCCCATGTTTTTGCTCGTATCCATGCACGACATCCACGCCAATGTTGAGCCACACACTAATATGAAGAGCATCTTCTCCTACACTAAGGCCAGCACCTCGAGCGGAAGTCTTTGTCTTTGAAGCTTCCGGCACTTGTGCTTCCGGCAATTGCATTTCCGGTATTTGAGTTTTCGGCACTTGAGTTTCAAAGAGTTCAACGTAATATTGAGAGAAGGAATCCATAGTATGAGAAAAAATAAGATAAAAGAAAGAAAAAAAGATAAGAGAGAGGATGAGGATGCGAACATTGTGTGTGAAGAGGTAGAGTAGTGTATATTTATAGTAGAGAAGAGACCAAAGAAGTATAGAAAGGGAAAAGTAATAAACAAAAACCCCCCAAAACCAAGAGTCATATTCTGAAAGATGTGAAACAGGTTTGTAATAAAATATAATTTTCTCACTTGCCATTTCCTATTTCTCCGTCGAGTACGTCTAGCATCACCAAATATCATCATCAAACTCCGTCACCCCCCGCCATGTGGGCGTAGAACCCACCAAATTCAGGGCAAAATTAACGGAGTTTGGTGATGATATTTGGTGACAAAAACATTTTTCTTCTCCGTCTACTATTAATGGCAGGTGAAGGCGGCCTTGCCTTCTCCAGGTGGAAAAACAGACCTTTGGAGTCGTTGAAACAAAACACATTTCTGCCAATTTAAGACCGTTGGTCTGCCAACTAGGATTTGGCAGACAGGTTAGAGATGCTCTAACATGTCATTCACTTGGTAACGTTTCACAAAAGTATAATATGCATTTTTTTGCACCAATACTTGTACAGTTTCTAAGTACATACCAAGTACTTTAGTGTCTCGAGGTAGCACATTGAAACTCTGCTATGAGGATCGCTTGGAGTATGTTTTCCATTGAAGTTATCAATTAATTAGAGTCTGTACTTTGAAGGCGACTTCATACACAAAGTTATAAGGCAGTGCTTGATGGTGATAGGCAGTATGTATATGAGTATCAAGAAGTATCTTCTGTAGAGGTATATCTGCTACAATACTTCAGAAAACAAGGTTCAAAGAAAAGCAATCTTTGAAGATATAGCATTTGTAAACCGAATCGAACTGGTCGGAATCAAGCGGAAGTATTGTTCGACTGGACTCACCAGTGGCCTCTTTGCGACCAAAGAGTAACCTAACCTTCATCCAGGACTTAATCAAAACTATCACAACTATTAAAACTAACCCAGTTTACGTAATACTATTCATATCCTACGACATTGGGTGAGACCCTGGGAGAATGGCCCAACCCTGAAGATCCTAACAAGGTGGGACAGCCCAGCCTCTTAGACATAACAACCAATTGAAATTCCAATCAGTCCCGACCCCCTGTAGTTCCGACCTGACCAAATGACCAATAAACTATAAGACTTGTTTAAAAGGTTAATATGAAAATTGACTACTTTGATTAACTAATTTGATCAAAGCTATGCCAAAATGTACGTTTAGTTTGATAAAAGCTACTTGCATGTGTGGTTCTTTCCCTATTTGCTTGAACTTTAAGAAAAGGACAATGATATTCCTATATCAGTTTTCCTGCAGCACTGTCCAAGTAACTTTTATCAAACTAAACGTACATCTTAGCATAACAGTATTGTAGGAAAACTGATGTAAGAATATTGTTTTCCTTCAAAAAATGTATATCCTGGTTGCCTGGGCAAGCAACGGCGGCTGTCTAGGTTTTAAGTAGGGCCCACATATTTGATTGGTTCTAATATATGGGCTCTACCACTAATGCCTAGGCAATTGCCTGCCCAAGCCATGGATGTATAATAATTTTTTTTTCTTTTTAAGAGACCAGTTTACATGAGATCGTTCTCATATAACTTGCATGAGTCAAGTCATCTCTCTGACGACTCAAGATTAATTAGGCTCATATAAGCTATATATATGAGAATGATCTCATTTAAATTTTTCTATTTTTTCAAAAGATCGGTTTATATTCATTCTCATATAAAGAATATGAGGTCAATCTTTTGGGTTGTTGGATTCCAATTTGACAGTGGATATCAAATCAGTGGGTAAATATGCATGAACAATCACTCACTCTTGTAGCTATCAGATCAAGATCCAACGGCTACAACATGAACCGGTCTCATATAAACGATCTCATATAAAGAATATGAGGTCAATCTTTTGGGTTGTTGGATTTTAATATGATGGTGGATATCAAATCAGTAGGTAAATATGTACGAACAATCACTCACTCTTGTAGCCATCAGATCAAGATCCAATGGCTACGACATGAACTGGCCTCAAGATTAATTGGGCTCATTAAAGCTATATATATGAGAATGATCTCATTTAAACTTTTCTATTTTCTCAAGAGATCGGTTTATATTCATTCTCACATAAAGAGCATGAAATCAATCTTTTGGGTTGTTAGATTCCAATTTGACAGTGGATATCAAATCAATGGGTAAATATGCATGAACAATCACTCACTCTTGTAGCTATCAGATCAAGATCCAACGGCTACAACATGAACCGGTCTCATATAAACGATCTCATTTAAATTTTTCCCTTTTTTCAATCTACAATTTAACATTGTCGAAAGAAAAAAAATAAAATCCCCTTTAGAAACATCAATGAGGCGTTTAGCTTGTTAGTAGATTATCTAAAAAATTCACTAATTAAGTGGATTTTTAAGAGTGAATGTTTCTGATTATCACAATCCAAATGACCCCTTAAACGAAACAAAAAAGTAAACCATGGAAACTCAACGATCATAAGATCGACGGCTCCTGTTCATGGCGGAAAACACCAGAATGCTTTCCATCCAGCAACCAGAGTGGAGACCAGCCAGGCCCTGTCAGCGAAATGCTATTGGAAGCGACATGACAAAAACACTGTACAATTGCTCTCCCAGGCTGATGGAGACAGGCCTGTCTGATCTGCACCAGAAAGCCTCTCATTGGAGTATGGACGAATCTTAAACAAGGCAAATATGGGAGCTTTGCCGGATTCTCCGTTTGAATCCATGGCAGCCAACATGTGAACTTACCATGTTTCTGTACGTGACAGAACCTCTCTTGCAGAGGCACTATCATCTTCCTCGAATTGCCCAATCAATCAAATGCTCGCCCGTGAATCACATTTGCTGTCAAAATCGTCTCAAGGCATCGTCTCAAGGCCAGCTGTGCTGAGAGGCCTTGCTTTGATGGTGCCCTGGAGAGCTGGCAATGGCAATGCTCTCAGTTCTGAGAACACCCAGATTAGAAGAAGAATACAAGCGAAAAGATTTTCAAACAAAATTGCATCTTTATTTCACCACCACAAGCAATTCAAACTTAAAAACAACCCACAAGCAAACCTTATGGAAAAGAATCGCTGCTTTGCAGCCAAATTCAATTGTTTGCCTCTGTTTTTCAGAACAAATTTCAAAGAAAAAAAACAACAATACAAAATCATGAGAAAAAATTTCGACGGAGATTTTATACCAGTAAATACAAAGCTGTACATAGCAGAGCACCCCACACCATCTCCCATCTCCCCCCGCCACCGCCATTGCTCTCGCTTGATCTGATTTCCCCTGGAGACTCTTGCGGCGCCTCCAAATGTGTCGGTGCCCCGACGCCTGTCATCGGTGCCAGCACCATCTCCACCGGGGGCGGCGGCAAAGCTGAATTAATTGTAGGTGTAGGATTACCACCCTCTCCGAACATCTCCTTGGGCAAGAGAACTTTGGAGACGGCAAAAATGGCCAATGGGTTTTGGTCGAACACCGTCTGGGTGATTTCCGCCTGCACTAGGCCGGTGTCGATGGACACCGACCCGTTTACTCGCGTAATGTTGAGGGTGTAGGTGCCGGCGCCGGTGTCCTCGGTGGCCAGGGTGGGCTGAACTGGGTTCACAATGGACTCGAGGGAGCCGAGCGGGTAGTATGAGTGGAGGATGTGGAACTTGAGCACCACCGACTTCTGGTCGGCAGGGAGGGACTGGAGGTTGCGGGAAGGGGAGAGGTTGGCGAAGGCGGCGTCGGTGGGGGCGAAGATGGTGATGCCGGCGCCGTGCTCGTCTGCCTCGAGCTCATCGACGGCGCCGGATGCGGCAAGCATGGCGGCAACGACGTTGAAGTTCAGGCCGTCGAGGAGGATGCGGGTGATGTTGAGGCGGGGCGGCGGGGACTGCGAGGAGGAAGCGGCGAGGTCGAAGCCGTAGGGGAGGAGGAGAGAGTCTACGGCGAAGATGGAGAGGTTGTAGGGGACAGAGGCGACGAGAGAGAGGAGGGTGGCGTTGGAAGGGGGGAAGAGGGAGAGGGACCGGGCGGTGACGGGGCCGCCGGCAGCCGGAGAGGCGGTGAGGTTGACGGCGCCGAGGTCGGAGTGCGCGCGGCCGGTGGTCTGGAGGAGGGTGGTGACGAGGCGGCCGGAGGAAGGGAGGCGGCGGAGGTCGGACCAGGTGAGGAACTGGAGGAGGACGTGGTAGCGGAGGACGTCGGGGAGGGCGGGGGAGCGGTCGGCGGAGGGGAAGGCAGAGAGGAAGGAGCCGAGGTAGGAGTTGGGGACGGCGAGGAGGGTGAGGGAAGAGCGGCCGGCCAGATCGGCAGCGACGGAGGTCTGGGAGAGGAGGCGGGCGAAGCCGGAGAGGTCAGGGTGGCGGGCGAGGATGTCGGTGACGTTGACGGCGGAAGGGAGGGCGGGGCGGTGGAAGGCGGCGAAGACGAGGAGGAGGGCAAAATGGGAAAGTGGAAAATAGGCCATTGCTGCCGCGGAGTGGGGGAGCTGCAGTGAACTAGCTCAGCTCAGACTGAGCGATGTCGGAAGGGAGGATAATTAAAGTATTATTTTATATTTTATGATATCCCTTGCGAGTATTTATTGAAGGATTATGGACAGTAAGTGAAAATTAGTGAATTGTGGTCCCATTGAGACTGGAGAGTGAAGTGGACTGGTGCCTGGTGGGGTGTCCGGGAATGGTGTTGTGAGAAGCTGGTAGCATGAGAAGCATGGATGTTGTCACTTCTGATTTTTAGTTTCTTCTTTTTGGGGGAGAATGTTCGTCATCATAATCATAATTAAGTAGCGTATTTTTCAATTATTTGAGATCGACAACAAAGATCTTATTCGTTCTATTAGGCTTTTTTTGAGCTACCACTTTTCTAAGATATAATAAAATTAATTTTTTTTATTAACTTCATCCAAATTCTCTTAGGTCTTTATTTCCCTCTTTTAGTATCATTTACATGCAATTCTTTTAATATTCTTGTATGGGCATTTATTGATCTTCTTTATATATGTCCATACAAACATAACTTACATTCCCTAAACTCTTACGAATATAGTCATTTTTAATTTTATCTTTCCTAGTTATTCCACCCATTCACCTTAGCATTCTCATTTAGGCCACATTCAACTTATATATATGACTTCTCTTAATGCCTAACACTCTGCCCCCATAGAGTATTGTAAGCCTAATAGTTGTCCTATAAAACTTATCTTTAAGTATTTTTGGAATACGCCTAGCCTTCCACTTTACCCACTGTGCATTTATCTTATGCACCACATCAAAATCAATATCCCCTTCTTTATAGATAATATATCCTAAGTAACATAATTAATCACACCTTGACACTTCTTGCCCGTCTATTTCAATTAAGGTTCTACATAAAATTCTACCTTCCTTAAAATTAAAATCCATTCACGCTGTCTTAGTCCTACTTATTTTGAAATATTTTTATTCTAGAACATCCCTCTATAATTCTAGTTTCGCATTCAAGCCTACGTTACCACCATTGATCAAACCCAAGATAAGGTTGACAAATTATAATATATACTCAGTGAATCCAAGTGTCGAACCACAGGGAGTGATGTAGAATTAATCTACTCTAAACTAATCTAAACACTACTATTTAACTCAACAAATTAAAATTTTTATTAGGAAATTATGTCGAGAAATTATAATTTAATTAACTACTAAATTAAAAACTACGATTAACAATTCAGTTGAAATTAACTAAAAATAGCGAAGATAATCGATGAGAGATATCAAAGCTTCAAGGATCAGTTATTTAATTAATACTTTACGTCTATTTAATTACACAATTAGATTCAAATAATGATTTGACATAATCGAAAGATATTGCATTCAAACTCATCATAAACAGTAACATAAAGATTTTGATTGAAAATTTATCATTAACAAGCTCTGTCAAATAATCACAGGGAATCATAAGCATTCGTCGTACCTTTACGTTAACGACAAATCAAATAATTATATAGATTATGACTTTATCAAAACATCGCATTCAACCAAATAAACAATAAAATCACTTCTTTCATAGATATAAAAATACTAATCAAATAATGTCACTCCTAGCTTTGACAAAAGATTTAGCTATGTATATTCATTAGAAAAGAATTCAAATTCGGGAAAAATCGCACATGAGAAAACACTGTAGCAGTTTACTATTCATGGATACTGTTCACAGAATTACTGTAGCAAAACACTGTTCACAACGAAGTACTGTTCATCGTCTTCCTCATGAGTCCGGTTACTGTAGCAATTATAGTTACTATAGCAGTGCTATAACAAGTGCGAAAACAGCCCAAAAACTTCCCTTTTTCTTCTCGATTTCTTCCTCTTCTTGCCGCCTATCGATCCTTCTTCTTCCTTATCTTTTTCTGGCCAAAATCATGACCCAAATCAGCCCCTTTGTTTCAAAAGGAAACTCTGTTTTTTTTTTAAAAATAGCCCAAAAATAGTCCTCTAGTTCATCCCTCCTCCGTCGACCTCCGTTCTTCTCTTTATATAGACGTCCCAAGAGATCAAATACAAATTAGTTCTTTCCGAATTAAAGATGGACTCAAATTAGATTCATAACCCAAATAAAACCACACAACCTTCAACCAAATCCGTGAAAAGATCCGAGCATATCTTATTCCAGCAGATTTCCAAGTCATGTCTGCAAATTCCGAATTCATCTCGACAAGTTTCAAAGTTGAGCTAAACTCTGATCAAGCCATTCCAAATCAAAACGATCCCACTTCTGTCTCTGTCGAGCAGTTGAGCTCGGCTCGAACTCTCTTTTTCTTTTCTTTTTTATTTTTACTTGATTAAAAACCCGATGTAGCAATCTCATCCGTCGGATCAATTATGAACGCCTGAACTTTAATTCTACGCCCGTCTTCTCCCTTAGATGACAATCAACGATCTGGATCATCTCTACGCTTGATCTTTTCCTTTAATGTATTTTGTTGCTTCTAAAACCCGCTACAAGCCTCCTAGCCGTCGGATGTTCTAAAACTTGATCTCTTTGCACATAAACTGGATTGACGCGTTTTAATCCCACGATCCGCAACTCTTTCTAAAAACCTACAATAATAAAGACAAATCAAAAGTAGATGCATAAAAAAATATAATTCTATAAATTCATTAATGCATCTAAATGAGTTAATTAGAACAAATTAATTATTAATCCCCTAATTACTATCCTAATCATAAATAACCCGTTTTATTCATGTTTTATCATTAAAACTGCACTAGCAAATAAGTAAATAGGGCATATAAATGTGTATATTTTATGCATATCAATCATCAATTAAAACTATATCATATACAAAAAAACATCAAGGTACAATATCTTGTAAATAACTAGTAACCTCATTCATAGCTAGAGTGAAAAGATAAAGACTTAAGGCTGACCCTTGATGAAAACCTATTATAATAAAAAACTCATTGGTTTCCCCCCAAATTGTTTGAACACTAGTCACAATCATCTCATACATATCCTTTATAATATCTATGTAACCTCTTCTGACTCCATTCTTCTTCAAAACACTTAAAATGAGCTACTTCGACACTCTGTCGTAGGCAAAGAATGTCGTATCGGATATCGGTAAAATATCGGTCGGCCAAAGAGACGAAATATCGGAGATATTGTGTAAAAAAATATCGGTGGTCAAAAACTAGTTTTTACTGTATATTTTCACAATCTAACTTCTAAAATAAATTATACTAATTTAGACAAAGCATAGATTTCAAAATGAGATGAGTTTATATGAGATCGTTCTCATATAAGGAGCATGAGGCCAATCTTTATTGCCGTTAGATTCCGATCGGAGGGTGGATATTAAATCAGTGGGTAGATGAGTGTGTCACATCAAGGAGTGGGTAAGATCATTATGGATATTTGTAGCCGTCAGATCAAGATCCAATGGCTACGATTCAAAGTGGCCTCATATGAGAGCGATCTCATTTAAACTTTTCTCATATATATGCATAAAAATCAATATTAGGATGGGAAACACACATGAAAGTTTTTTTTTAAAAAAAAATCCAATTTTTTTAAAACGTTCTTTTTTAAATGGCGATATATCGGTCCAAAACCGATATTTGGAATTTAAAAAAAAACGAGATTGACTCATATCAGTGTATCGGGTGGGGCCCGATACCGATATATCAGCGAGCCGGCATTCCATGGTCGTAGGCTTTTTCTAAATTTATAAAAGTCATATGAGGTCTTGTTTTCTATCCCTATACCTCTCGACTAACTGTCGTAATAAAAATATAGATTATGTTGTTGACCTTTCCGACATAAAACCAAATTGATTCTCTATTACTTTATTTATTTTTCGCAAACGCCCTTCTATTACTCTCTCCTATAACTTTATAGTATGCCCCATAACTTTTATACCTGTATAGTTTGTACAACTTTAGATGTCTCCTTTATTTTTATACAAGGGTATCAGGGTACTCCTCTACTCCTTTGACATCCTCTTAGACTTCCAGATCTTGTTAAACAAACTAGTTAACGAAATTAAGCCAACACCTCTCAGTGCCTTCCATACTTCAATAGGAATTCCATCGGGCCCTAAAGCTTTGTTTTTCTTCATTTTCTTTAATGCAACTCCTACATCCTCTATTGAGAATCTCCTAAAATAAATTATCTATTTAACAAGACTAGACTTAAAATCCATCCCACTACTACAATTTTAATGCAATAAATGTTCAAAATATTCACGCCATCTCTCCTTAATTTCCCCATCTTTTATTAAAACCTTTGATCTTCATTTTTAATACACTGAATTTGCTCTAAGTTTATACTTCTCTTATTTTTTAACTTAGTTATCTTATATATATATATATATATATATATCTTCCCCTCTTTCGTCTCTAGCCTATTATATAAGTCATCAAATGCCTTATATCTAGCTTTATTCAATATCTTTATAGCCTCTTTATTAAACTTAACATATCTTTTATAATTCTCTTGATTTTTATATTTTTGCCACTCAAACAAACTTTTTTTCCTTGATGACTCTTTGAACTTCCTCATACCACTACCATATTTTTTTCCTGACATCCCCACTCCTCACTTCACCAAGTTTTTTTTTTCACTTTTTTAATACCATTAGCCATGTTACCTCATATAATTATTGGTTCATCGTTTAAGTTTCAATTTTCTTCAATCCTCAACCTCTCCATAAGAGTGTTGGGAAAATGTTTGTTAGTTTGTAGTTGTTTGTTGTTATTAGGAGATGATGATCAAGATTAACCAATAAGGAGCTGATTAATAGGTTATTGGATCCCCACCATACTTATATAGGTTATTAGTAGGTTATTAGTAGATCCCCACCATAAGGAGCTGATTAATAGGTTATTAGTAGCTCCGAGCTATAATAAAGAAAAATTCATCAAAAGAGACTAAAAGGAAAAAATGAGTGTCTTGGAAGTTGAAACATTTCTTTTTGACAAGAAGCACCCAACCGCATGAAACCCAATAAATCCAAGCACCCAACGGTATGAAACCTAATGAATCTATTATGTCTAAGGACGGGTAAAGGAGAGTCTTCTTCTAAAGCCACTTTATATTTTGATAAATGTCCTATTACATTGCAAGAGAAACGCTTTTCCGAACCTTCCTCAAGAGGCGGTTCTCCGAAAAAGCGAATTCTAAAGAAGCACTTTGCATTATCCGACCCCCACAGCTGTAGATGCTTAGTCTGGACTCGAACCTAGGACTTGGACATTCTTTTGCACCATTTTCTATATTTGGAAGAAATGAAAACGAAAGAAAACAGAACAGAATATTTCAATGTGTTCCATATTCTAGCTTTATACGGTGTTGTAACTTAAAAGTCTAGTTTGATAGTTTCTTTATTTATCTTTTTCAAATTTTTAGGATGTCTTCAAAGAAGACAGCTTCATAGTTTCTTCTTTTTTTCATAATTGAGACAGCTTCGTAGTTCTATGTCGTATTATATTTTTTAGTGTGGTCCTTTGCTTTGATAGAAAAAACGAAAAGTCTCAAAACTAGAAAACCACTCAGTTGGCCACTCATCTAAGATTATATCCTAATTTATCGAGTGCATATAATGTTCTAGGAGGCCAATTGCCCTGCCCCTTCTAGTCAGGCCCTAAGAACTTGGAAACCGCTCGTTAACCAAAACAAATCTAGAAAATGTTAATGGAATACATTCACATCAACAGTGCAACAGCAAATGACGAAAATTTTATTCACAAGAAGAAAAATGAAGAAAGTTTCCAAAAGCTTTTTCATATAATTGGCATAAGGCATGTGACCTGGAACTCATTGCAATGAGGTCTGTCCGGTGGGGAGGAGACAGCCAAGCCAAGTGCAGGCACACAGTACACGACCTGTTGTTAATAGGCAAAGATAGTAGAGCAATGAGTAGGGGTGTAAACCAGTTGAGCTGAGCCTAGCTTGGGCATGGCTCAACTTGAGCTCAAAATTTCAAATTCGAGCTCAAGCTCGGTTCGGCTCATTTACAGCTTGAGATCGGCTCGTTAAGAACTCTGGAGCTCAACTCGAGCTCGAGTGAAAGCTCAGCCCAAATTCGAGCTCGGTTCGTTAAAAAATTTTATAGAATAAAATTAAAATATAAAAGAATATATTTATATAAATATAAATATAAATATAAATATAAATATAAATATAAATATAAATATAAATATATATATAAATATAAATATAAATATATATATAGGGAAAAGTTTAAATGAGATTGCTCTCATATTGCTTATATGAGGCCACTTTGAATCGTAACCGTTGGATCTTGATCTGACGGGTACAAATATCCATAATGATCTCACCTACTCTTTGATGTGACATACTCACTAACCCACTTATTTGATATCCACCCTCCGATCGAAATCTAACGGCAATAAAGATTGGCCTCATGCTCCTTATATGAGAACGATCTCATGTAAACCATTCCCATATATATATATATATATATATATATATATATATATATATATATATATATATATTAAATAACGAACTGAGAACGGGCTCGCGAACTTGTTCGAGCTGAGCCTGAACGAGCCGAGTACATTAAACTCAAGCTCGGCTCATAGTGGTATGAACCAAGACCAAAATTGGGCCAAGCCGAGCCAGATCAACTTACGAGCCGGCTTGGCCCGTTTACACCCTTAACAATGAGCTATTAGACAAGGACTGCACTAGTGTCCAATTATATGTGGTGAGCCCATTGGATTGGTTTTGTCAGCATAGTTGGTCTACGAGCCGAGCCCAAAATTGGGCCAAGCCGAGCCAAACCAGATCAACTTGCAAGCCGGCTTGGCCGGTTTACACCCTTAGCAATGAGCTATTAGACAAGGACTGCACGAGTGTCCAATTATATGTGGTGAGCCCATTGGATTGGTTTTGTCAACAGAGTTGGTATTGGCCCCCCGCCACTCCATTCATTGTATCGCCTCTTGATGAGGCAAGGGCCTCATACAACACTTACCAACAATACCTGTATGTTCCACATTACACTGTTCTCCCATCTACAGTCTCATTCGTTCTCTTTGAATTGTCACTAGAGTGACAAATCTGTAACATTTATCTTCTATTGAGAGGAAAACAGTATTACTTCCTTACCCATTCATTGACACTGCAATGCCACACACCCACCATTGTTTTAATAGGTTAGTTATTTATCGTTTTGTGGTTTCTCACTCAAGCAATATTGGTTGCATAATTGACTCAATTCTTAAATCGTCAAGTACGTGAAATTATACAAAGAAAAGAAGAACACATCCTCCATCAATCTAACAAATCCTCTCCATTACGGCTAAGCACTATGTTGTCTTTCATGGCAAGCCATTGACGCAGCTCAATATCTAATTGCAGTTAGCAAATTAAAATATTGATCATTGGGAAAAAGCTAAGGACAATCGGGCATCTTCCTTGGGCATGGTTTAACAAGGCAAAAAGAATTCTAAAACAGTGTACCTGGGCATGTAGTTGCAGATCCACGTTGGAAAACATTAAAATATAACATTAAGAAAAGGGAAATGGGCGAAAAGCGGGTTAGCTCAGTGGTCATACATCACGTATGTTTCTAATTCCCATTACAGAAAGAACTTAATTGACTGGGAATGTCTATAGGAAAATTTAGAAAATCTTAACCACTAGTCAAGGAAGACATAATCATTGGCCTTGCGTCTTGACCAGTATTTGCCTTTTACACCCACTGGCTAGACAATATTAAGTCTCCTTGTATTTAAGTGGTATCTTTTGTGCGTAAATATGATCAAACTCGCCACCCGTAGAGGGGGCAGAAAATTTCTTATTTTTTGTTTGTCAAGAAGTAAAATCGCTCATTTGCTCCCACTTTTATGAATAAGGATTATAATTCTTCAGTCACATAAGGAGCATAAAATTTCAAAAGCGCAGACTCCAACTTTTAAAACATCCACTCTTACAGTTTATTTAAGATTTATCCTTTCAAGCTAGTATCGGACAAAGCCTAAACAAGCCTCAACTACGATGTGGTAAAATATCAGAAGCAACTCTCTCTTGGGCATACTAGAAATAGAAGCTTATTCTGGTAGCACTAGAAAAAAAAAGCTAGAAACTTATGATATAAAGTCCTTAATTCACTGATGCTCACTGATGCTGCAAGATAAAGACCAATCTTAGGTTGTGTTCACTACTGGAGTGGCATCAGGTGACATTTATAGCACCAGGATACCACCCTAGGAACTAAAATCACCTTAAAATTTGGGTTGTGACAACAAAACAGGATCTCCATTCAGGGGTCTCAGTCCTATCAATTAAAACAATTGATAGAAAAAAAATGAATTAGGCATGGAAGTACCAGTGTGGCTATCTTGCAGAAAATACAGGTTCGGCATCGGCTGTTGGCTGTGTTTTTCTAGTATATTTCATGAGTAGACCCTCCGAGGAAAGGCCAGGCACTTGCAAGTCCCTAACAAAGAGGCAACAGACACTGTGAACAAATCTAGATCATACAAAAACGAGTCTAATGAAATAATAGGAACAGCAAGTAATTAAACTTGAAAATGAAATAACAAAACCTGATATATGGATGCAAATCTCTCCAATGCCACTTCTGTCGCTCGCGAAAGAGCGCATCAAATCGTTCTGCAGGATCCAAAGGCAGCAAAGATAAACTAAAAGCCCTGATCCATGTTTCAATCCCGATCTTCTCTGTAAGGACCTCCCCATCAAGTATTTCCAAGCTGGCTTTCATTCCACTCGGGATATTTCGATTCCATTCCTCAATGAAACTCTGCATCTTTCTCTTCCCACAGCTTAAAATCTGTTTGGCAAAATGGAGGCAGACACGCCTTTCATCTAGGCTCCACAAATAAGGCCCATCTCCATCATTTCCCTTTCTGTTTCCAAAGATTTCCAAACAGTGAAGGGCAACCCTACGAGAAACCCCATCAGTTACAAGTGAATCAACCACGTCCTTTTCACTGAGGGTAGTCAGAGGCCAGTCGTACAAATTCGAATTGTTCAACAACGTCCTTAAAACTTCAGCCATAGATCTCTCATCCACTATTCGCCAGTATCCATTAATCTCTACGGCAAAGAGAGCTTTCAATCCAGCTTTCAGCTCTTCATCACTTGCTTGAATAATGTTGGTCAGATCATTCCATCGGTAAAGTCCTCTTTTAAGCTGAATGTTATCCTTATTTTGGTATTCTTCCTCATCATCCTCCTCCTCAAGTTTGTAGGGATTCTCGGCAAGAAGATTTCTCAGTTTATCAAGTTTTGGAGCAATGCGGACAAGTTCCATATTTCCTGCACAGTTTTTTAAGACAGTCGCCGAGGTGGTAGATGTGCAGTCCTCATCAATTGAATTAGGCCAGGCACCTGAAGGGGGTAACAGAAAGACAGAATTGGAGTTGCCCACGAACTTGAGCGCGTAGGTATCAGAAGAAGTGCAGAGAACTGCGTCTCCATCGTGCTCGCCTCGCACCGTCACCCTGCAAATGAATGATACTCATAAATGGAAACTAAAAGAACCTTCAATCTATATTCAGAACCGATTTTATCTGCATCGCCCATAGAACCTCAAAACATTAATAACAAAAAAGGAATCTTCTACTCTTTTCTACAATTTGACATATATATAAATTCGATCGGACCAGTACCCATCACAAGAGCAATTTATGGAAGAATTACCAGAAACCAAATCAATCAAGAGCAATCTTTTTGATACATCAATCAAGAGCAATCTGAATAAGTAGGATTAGTGTAGGATCCGACTGAGTTAGAAGAAACAATTAATTGTTTACGAAGACCGATTCGCTCCAAAGGAGCAACCAAAACAGTCGGAAAAAGCAGGAGAAAAAGGTACCGTTGATGAAGAAACTCGGGGAGGAGTTGGTCGTCGACTTCGAGAAGGAGAATGTCGTCGTGATCGCTAAACTCCGAATGATAGTAGATCGGAATCGACGAGTTCGGCTCCAGCTTCAGCACCGCTTCCCCGCCTCCCGCCATTTTTTCCTGCCGTTCTTCCAGTCTCCCGCCAAATTATATCCGAAGCTAGAGAAGTTGGAGTCCTATTAGTGTGCACCGAGCGATGCGCTTGCGGCATCGTGAGTCGTCAGATCCCCATCTGACGATGCACGCTATTACATGGGGCTGCGGGTTTGAATCACCTACCCGCCCTTGTTTAGCACGGGAGATCGGATCTTGATCCCACCGCTCACGGTGCACTTGGTGCAGTGCGCAGTTAGATGCGCTAAGCGCACGCTATATTTCTCCTTGTAGTTATGTGAAAATTGAGAGATATATTTAAGAAATTCGGACTTACTAGTTGGACATCTCATAGAACGATTCCAAAAAGTGTACAATAATTCGGACTTACTAGTTGGACACTCGAAAACAAAACCGTCGATCAACTAGCATGAAGCTTCACAAAAATAAAATATAAATGATGCAAGACCTCTACCAGATAACCAAATATCGACTTCTGCCCATTATATGACCTCGAGTGATGCTTCACTGTTTCTTTACCGTAACAAGTTCTTATTTTTCACTCGTAATAACAAACAAATCACTTTCATGTTGTTGCTGAAGAAACATTTTGTTTCCTCTCCGCCTCCCATAAATGTTTACATTCAAAGTTTCTCATTACTTTTGATTCTATTTGTGACTACTGAATTTTTTTTGTGTAAAATATGACTATTGCATTTAGAACAAAATGATACATCCTTCAAACTCACGTCTGCAAGAAATGGATAATTTAAGATGATAGAACAAATTCTAAAATCATCACATCAGTAGACATAGAAAAGATCCATTATCCATGCAGTAATCAATATAAAACATAAAACCATCTAAATGGGTCAAGCCCTCAACATTAACAGTAACTAAGCTAAGGATAAATGATGCAAATACGAAAGCGAGATACACCTTGGCAAACTAAGCCAATTGACCCAGTTTCATAGGGTAGAGGTAACACATGTAAATAGATCAAGGAGCATTGCCTTTTCTTTTGAAATCTTCTCCACTTTCTGCTTGTCTTGTTGCAAGTCCTTTTCCTGCACCATAATTTCCTTGGCGAGGACACCTGCCTCCATTTTGTTGCGAGCATGTTCAGACTCAGCACACTTTAGCTCTTCGTCCATCCTCCGCTTCTCTTCCCTTGCTTTGGCCAGCCACTCTTCCACGATGGCAATATCATTGATGTTTTTTCTATCTTTGACAACAATTTTTTAAGCTTCAAGAGAACGTTTCCTTCACATGTTAAATTGGTAGAAGCCTTTTTCTTTATTTCTTTAGTGTTATCTCACAAGAATGGCTTTCAGAGGCGAAATTTGCTAAGGTACTGGTGAAAGTATGCCACCAACTTGTCATCACAAGGCATTTTCTTGGGATTATGTTCCATATCTGCAATCCCTTCAGGAGAATGAAGTGACCACTAGAGGTTTGGAAATCGAAATTTCCTCCATTAAAGCCATGGTTAAAGAAATTATGGGTGCAAGTCCACGGATATTAAATGAAGAAGAGATTGCAAAGATTCGAAAGCTGATTGCAGATATAGAACATAATCCCAAGAAAATGCCTTGTGATGACAAGTTGGTGGCAGACCTTCACCAGTACCTTGATCTCCTGCCATGCTTAGCAAATTTCGCCTCTAAAAGCCTCCAAGGTGATTCTTGTGAGATAACACTCAAAGAAATGAAGAAAAAGGCCTCCACCAATTTAACACGTGAAGGAAACGTTCTCTTGAAGCTTAAAGAATTGTTGTCAAAGAAAGAAAAAAACAACAATGATATTGCCATCGTGGAAGAGTGACTAGCCAAAGCAAGGGAAGAGAAGCGGAGGATTGATCACCCAAAAACAATGCAAGTGGTCTGGCATCTTTTGTCCATAAAACCGTTCAAAAAGACTAAATATTGCCTTCGATTCCATTTCCTCAATACGAATACCATGAGGATCAGCTTTTCCTGCAGTAGAGGCCTCCAAAAGCACATTAAGAGCTGAAACTGATTGACATGTGCCTGCACGATTATCACAATATATCATTGATAACTTTCACTAACAAAAAAATTAGTCCTTGCAGTATGTATGCAGAGATTTTGTTGTCCATTTGATAGTGAGAGAACATTGATCATGTAAAAGCATACAGTGATTCAGCAATGAAAAAAAGTGTGCATTTCTTAGGATTGATTGATCACCCAAAAACAATGCAAGATAAGCCTGTGTATTCAGTTTGTAAATTTTGAAATATGAAAGTGCAAGTCAATGAATCTTTCATGGCATAAAGAGCTTCCCATTTTTTATCGAAAGCCAACAATTCCAATATCAGACATGAAATTCCAGAAGTAACATGCAGGTCATAAAATTGTGACAGAAAATAAGTTTTTGTTTTCCTACGTTCAAAGTCAAAAACTGGAAATAAGGTTATAATGGATACTACCAGCTACTAAAAAATCAAATGATCTTGCACTAGTAATTTATTTTAATTGCATACATTCAAAAGTTACTAAGCTCTCAAAAAAAATGTCTCTCCTAATAGTGCCAGTCCACACAATGTCTCCATTTGTCTGCATTATGTAGGTTAACTGAAAGTTCAGAGGTGAACCTGGAGAAAGGATATTAGGAGGAGATGCAGTTGGTGCAGAACTCGCTGATGTCACGTGTAAGAATGGAGGAATAACTGAAGCTGAATTTGATTCACTTTGGGGTTTGGAGGGGAACATGCTCCATTTGACTCGAAAATGTTCCTTCTGTAGAGTAGCAACAACATAAATTAGACATCATATAAGTAACCTCAACTGTTGAACTCTTATCCTAAAAAAACTGTATATATCTCACCCCAAAAAAGGGGAAAAAAAGGTTTCATTAACGAGGGTATAGGCAGCCAGGATAAGGCTCTCTACACAGCCTAGGCAGCTAAACCTCTACAAACAAGTTCAAAATAACAAAAAACTAGAATACAGGCTTCTGAAGCTTGGATTTCATATCTTATGTTTATCCCACAGCAGCTAGATTATACATGTTAAGCATGTAATGGCATTTTGGAGGTAGGGATGGAACAGGGACCCAGCAGGGGCTATCCTCCCCCCACCCCCCAAACGAACTTTTAATGTTTCTGACTTCTGTATAGGTGGGGTCATGTGGCCACATGCATTTTCCTTATAGGTGACACCACATTGCCCCTTACAGTATGTCATAATCATGGAATATTACTTACTGTAGACTCTGAAGACCATGATTCTTCAAATTCAACGCTAGAATCAGATGGCACCCATGCGTCATTAGCATCTTCTTTTTCCTTAGTGTGTCTCGTGTTGCCTGTCACAGCAAATGCATTTACACAAATTAAGGACAATTTGCAAAAGAACAATAAACTAAACGGTTAGCACATTAAATGTGGAAGGGTTTAAAAGTTGGCTTCTACTGTAAAGCATATTTGGCTAGTTGCTACAAGAAAGTAATAATCACACACAATGTTGTAAACAGCCCCGGCTAATATCATACAATCAAAGAACCATTGTGGCAATCAGTAATAAAATATTGCATCTTCATTTCATCAATAATCATATATAACTTGTGCTGAAAAAGTAGAGAAGCTCACAACATGTGCATAACTGTTCCTTCCTAGAACATCTGCACAGGCGCTCTTCTTAGAGAATGGTCCATCGACCAACTTAGCCACACTCATACAGAGAGAGAAAGAGAGAGAGAGAAGCCAACTTAAGCATCCTATAAAACACAGGCACGGAAGAAAGCACTTGCATATGCCAAAATTTTTGGTCAAGCACAACGGGTTCTACTAGCAAATGAGCTTATCTTAATCTATAGTATGCCTGAGCACCCAGATAATCATTAGCATCCATCTATATTTCGTACAGCTCACTGCTTACTGTAGCAGGGTTTGACCACTTTACACAGGTAGAAGAATAATTACAAGCAGACAATACTTTTATTTGGAGGTATGAAACAGAAATGACCTCTTGTTGGATATCTATGATCTCTCGTTGGATATTTTGATGCCCGCTGATTCCTTATTTCCTGATGAGTCCTTTTCTTCTCATCATCTTTTCTTCTAAAAGAGCAATCGCCCATCCCCTATAACAAGGACAGATATAACTATACTACAGAAGCTCAAAAAGACCACGTATGAGAAAAAACTCAATACAAGCTATTAGAAGCTCACAGTGGTCATAGATCCTCTAGTACCCCCTGAGGCTTAGGCGAACTCATTTACACTCTCTATATCTGATGCACTTGATAACAAGCTTCTTCGATCTTCCAAATCTCCAGAATTAGTGCCACTAGATTCGACCATGAAAACTTCATGTTCAGCTACTTCTTTCTGAGCATCTTCAACGGCAGCATTCTGTGAGTAAAAATTTATCCAACAAAAGGTCATCAGGAATGCAGGAATGCCGCTCAAAACTGAAGAGACTCAAACAATTTGTTTAGAGCAACTGGACAAATACCATACATCACATTCTTCGGAAGACAAATTTCACAATGACTAGCAATTCTGAACAAAACCAATCATTACCACATAGAGCAGAACTCATCGGTCGAAAGCTAAAATTTTCTTCTATAGTAACCATAGATTATCATCAAAGAACTCTTAAGTGAGCATACTAGTAATGTGCCTGATGTGACGATTAAAAGGAAACATGCAGCATAAATTCAACCGGAGTCCGCCCACTAAAGTTTACAACTTTCCACACTTGTTACACAAACTACTAAATGATTCATTACATGTAATATAACATTAAGCAAGAAAGAAGAAAGTTTTTTCTTGTAACAAGAGTGGATAAATTTTCCTGGCTTAATATGTGTGATGTTGAGTGCTATATAGATGAACTAGCCTGGTTATGTTGAAAAACTTATCGAGCCAAGAAAATGGAAAAGAAAAAATACACCCTCTGTCCCATAAGGGACTATGGAACAGAAGGAGTACTAATCTAGTCCACCTTTTATCTGAGACACAGCACCCATGACCCATGATGCAGAATCTATAGCTTAAAAAACACTTCTCCTGCTTTTTATTAACATGACAAAAACGGAAAGCCAGTAATCATACATCTTTAATCGGAATCAGAGTCCATTCTGAAAAAAAGATGACATTCTCCCCTGTTTACATAACCACATAGATAATGAACAAAATAGAGCACACTACGTGGTGATAAATTCTACTTTACATGGAAGCAAACAAAGAAGATTAAATGGAAGCAACCAAAAACTTCTAACAAAAAACTAGAAATGCCAAATCAAATAATTGTAGAGGTCCATTACCCATAATGAAAACCTAAAGTCTATCTCACCTCATCAACCGGAGAAACCCACTTCCCCCCAACCCAGTCCCTCCAAACACGCAACTTCAACGCAGGAACCTCCGAACCTCCCAACATCGCCAAGTACTCCCCACTCTCCTTCACCTCCACCACCTCACCCTGCCGCCAAGCCTCGTCTCCATAGGCCTCGACATTGTCTCCAATGGAGAAGCTAGCATCGAGCTGGCAGGGAGAACGGGGCCGGATCTGAGAGCTCTTGACGATCTCCCAGTTACGTTGTGAACTATTTTCCTCGTATAGGAGCTTCTCCTAAGCAACCAAGAAAATTCGGCCTTCCATGCACCGAACTATCTCGGCCTCGAACCAGGCCCCCTCGGAGCCCCCCCGCCCACCGACACCTCTACCTTGTTCCCCGCGGGGAAGATCTCCGCCTTCACCATCCCCTGCCTTCCTTGCTTCTCCTAGAGAACTTGGAACCTGAAGCTGAAGAAGAGATAAAGAGGACATCTTTGAAGAAGGGATGCTAAAGGCAGGCTGCCTGCTTGGACTGCTAGTACGGTACGGCGGGAGGTGATTGAAGGAACATGCAATGGAGTCATGAGTTGCCATTTTAGGGGCCTGGAGCTCGCAAGAGTGCAGAATGCAGAGGAAAGCTTGAACTGGAACAAGCTTTGAATGACGAAGAGTTGCAGGTGCGAGGAGCCGTCGGATTGGATTTTAATGGATTACAGTGAGGCGCTCTTTTCAGTAGTACTGAACATAGCATTCGCGCGGATCTCCCACCGAACTCAAATCTGTGAAGTGACTCCTGACACGGTGACTAGTAGGTGAAGACCAAAGAGCCTATTTAAACTTGGCTGAACCTGATTACCAATGTCTTTTTTGATGAGATATATATACCACGATTAGCAATGTCTGGCTTATGAAAAAATGTTCTAAGGAGCCTTGAGTATTGTTAGTGCTTCCTCTTGAAATTGGGGGCTCAGGTGCTTCAATCAATCTCATCCTTTTAGCTGCCGGTGTATGGGATTGGGAATGGAAAAAATGGTCGAGAACCAAAGGAACACTGTTCCTTAATACTGGTATCAGCTGAGCAGGTGTTTTCAAAAAAAAAAAAGGAGGCTGGGCAATATTTTTCCCCGTTAATATCATATTGATGATAGAATTTTGTTTGCTGTTAAACTTTTAGAGGTGCATTTTTATCAAACCTTGTGATGACTTTAATGATTGTTATTCATATTTATAACTGATATATTCACAAAGAAATATCTCAAGGCAGATTCTTTTGAAGGAAAAAGAAGTGCTTAGCTGTTGCAGTTAATGCCTGACCAGTGACCACAGAGATCCAATGCATTAAATTGTGGTACCTCCGTTCCCAAAATGAGATGAGCCATGAATACTTACGCAAGCTTCCAGGGCATGCGATGCAGTTGTGACTGTGAGAGCACTCACAGGTGAGTCCACTATCAGATGTGGTCAGCAAAACCCTATTAACCATCTTGTACCAGGAAAAAAACGCTTTATAAGCGGTAAAAGACATCGGAGAGTTGAGAGAACGTGGATGCTCTAATAAGCTATGCAAAACCTAGAAAAAGCATAAAATTATGCAAAGGAAACGTTGCTAAACATGGAGCATCATGATCGTTTTTGTTTGTCATTCTATCAATGAATAAAAAAAAAGTCCCTTTCACGGGAGTGTAAAATTAGAGCCACTTAACAGAAATCAGTTAAAAAAACTTCCTAATAGATCGTAATATAAATTATTTATCCTTCTTCTATCAAACAAAAAAGAATGCATTTGATTGTATAATAAATAAAATCAGAAAAGAATAGCCATCAACCATGAAAGAGCAATCAAACAAGAAGATGGTCGTTCCAACCAAATCCTTTGTTTTTTTGGTATCTATGTTCCAACTAAATCTCTGATCATTTGCCAAATTCCAATCCGTGCCAATTGTATCGAGGAAAGGCTCATACAATTGACCTAATGACGGCCAAAAACTTCTCTGAGGACATACATAAATTGCCTAGGTTAATAAATTAACTTTTTCTCGGCAAATGGTTAATCAATTAACTGATCCAGTTGCTGCCCTGCTGCCTGGTGATAGACCGACTTCTAGCCTCTGTTGCATAAGGAAGCAAAGGCTCTCACCTTTAATTGTATATAATGTCGATATTGGTCCAGCCACTCATGAGTAAATCTTCCATATACCAAGCCCGTATCCAAGACGAATGAGAGCAAGCTCAAAAAGCATATGCAAGATACTAGTTAGACGAACTTTTGACCCAGGAACCTCGGACCAATTTACAGATATCTCAGCCACAGGAATTGTCAGCTTTTTGCATAAATAGACTAATTCAACATCAAAACACCACCTGTGATATTTCACATAATAGCATTTAGCTCCAAATGAATTATCCAACAAAAAAAAACATTTAACTCTAAATGGACTGGAGTCCAACTATTGCACTCTTGAAAATAAGATGTTCCATAGGCAAGAAACGCTCAAATAATAGAACATTTAAGAACAATGTTACAAATGTAATCAAATAAAAAGTCACGCAGATACTAATGCCTGAATCAACCCCAACTAAGAAATTTGTCTGTCCCAATATAGTTCTCGACATAAAACAAATGAAAAATCAAAAAACCTATTCAAAGACCAATCAGCAGTAGTTTAAGAGCATTCAAAATAAATTATAAGGACGAGTAAAGAAAAAGAAGTCTTCATCCTAATAAAAAACACACCAACTTTCACAATTTACTTTTTCGAGTCATAAAAATTAAACTAAAACCTACCCAACAAAGAGAAAATATTAGTTATGGCCCAAATACTGCTAGAATTTACTTTGGCCACACGATATCAATTAATTAATATGATGCATAAGATGCTACCCAATTATCTTGTTCGTAAGGTGATATCAGTTGCAAATTAGCTGATGCTATCAATAATTATCCTTATTTCTTTATTACCATTCAGAACAGATTTGTAGTTTTTGGAGAGGAACAAAAAATAAAAGAAATGTGCTGAGAATAAGCATCAAGCCACTAAAAAATGATGTTTTACCTCAAGTCAATCTCAAAATTTTCTAAGAGAGGCCAGCCATGCCATTATATATATGGTTTCT
Source organism: Houttuynia cordata (assembly GCA_039654745.1). Taxonomy (NCBI): domain Eukaryota; kingdom Viridiplantae; phylum Streptophyta; class Magnoliopsida; order Piperales; family Saururaceae; genus Houttuynia; species Houttuynia cordata. The sequence goes on along the minus strand of CM077507.1, from coordinate 24,574,974 downwards.
GAAGGTAACTCAAAGTAAAGATTAACTTACAGGTCAAATCTAAGCCAACAGTAAATACCAGAATAATTTATTTCTACATGAAGTACATATATTAAACCTTCATAAAAAGGAGCTCCACAATCATATTTTCCATCATCAGCTACCAAATTCAGATGAGCAGATATCGAATGAAATGCCAAAATATATTTCAAATGAGTTTAAAATATATGTAGATGAATGAAACCAACAGATAGTCATACATCATTATTCTCATTGAAGTATACCTTTTCAACCGCATGTTTGAAAAAAGTTTCTGTGCAGCAGCCCTCGTGAACATCTTAAATCCACACTGATAAATAGGAACAGTGATTGAGAAAGGCATAGGACACGAGAACTAACAGACAAAGAGGAGTGTGCATATAGAAGCTACCTGGGTATCCCGAATACCTGAACCTGCAGCCAAGAGAACTACGAAGTGAAATCCCTTCATCAGAAAATTCCGATACCACTTGCGCTGAAAAAAGGCCAAAAGTAAAAAGTTAGTCAAGTCATGCTAATGCAGTTGCAACACTTTGACCAGAAAAAAGACTCATGCTTTTGGTCAAAACCGCATCAACATCAAAGTATGATGTATTCGTTAAAACGTAGTCATTCCCCTCAATAACAGCATTATGCCAACCTCATTAAAATGTAGTTGTTCCCCCTCATTAACAAGATTATGCCAACCTCATTACATAGTAGTTGTTTCCCCTCTGCTTTACAACCACATTTTGAAGGTAGGTAAAATTAATTAATTGAAGGGAATAGTTATGGAAGATAAAGGTTCCAACAATGGAACAAATGTACATTGCTAATCCTCCTAATTGGGATTATGGTATCCATATAATGATGACCACAATGGTGACCATGAAGGTTTGTTGTGTCCATGACCCATAATGAATGTCATAAACCTTCAAAAATAAATTTTCAAGGCAAAACAACGCAGATATTGATGGTTTTTCATACCGTAGCCAGAGCCTGTTTCTCCAAATGAGCACGAGAACCAAATGCTGCAACTGCAGCATTGGAAATGTTTGGCTTTGAACTATCAGCTGCTCTTGCCCGCACTTGGACATCCTTCTCAGCTAAAATTCGTATCTGATTTTTTGTGAAAAAAAAAAGAATTGTCAATGAAGAATGCTATTAAAGAAAAAACAATGCAGAGAATATAAATCAGACCTGTTGTTCAAGCTTCTCAAGATCAGAAACTTTGGTGGCACCATCTGCGTCCAGCATCAACAGAAGTTCACCCCGTGAGTGGAGCATCCCCTATTTTCCAATGCTTTCACAGAATGAAATACCTTCATTTAATGGCTGTCTAATAGTATGGAAAGCTTAAAAGATATTTAAAAAAGCAAAACAAGTATCCCAAAGTCCCTCCCAGTATACTCCAGGTAGAACGAGCTGTGATCTGTCTAATCAGTAAAAGAAGACACTACGGTAAATTGTTACAATCTATACCAGATACTCTCTATGAAACTGAAAAAGATTAAATTGCCACAAAATATAAGAAGACTAATAGAAATTAAAACCCAGAAATACCCTGTTTGGGAACATTTTCTGGACGATTTTCGTTTTTAGATCTGAAGTTAGGGACAGGGCCGGGCCCAAAACCCCGTTTGGCAGTGTTTTTCTGAATTCGAGGGAATTTTCCCCAAAACCAAAACACCCCCTGCGGTGTTTCTGTTCCAAAAATGTTGGGCACGACAGGAAAAAACATGGTTTCTCTCTCTCTGCTAACCCCCTCTTTGCTTCTCCCTTCTTCCTTGCTACCAACTGGTTCTCTCCCCATCCGCCCTCCCCCAGCATGTCCGGCGAGACAAGCTTGAAGGTGGAGTCATCGTCGATGGTGTGGAAGAAAGCTGGCCCAAGGAGCACAAGGAGGATATCCAGGGGTCCTTCCGGGAGGATGGAGGTTCAGCGTCCAAAGGTCCAACATCCCGGAAGTATGTATGGAGCTGGACGGAAAGCCAAAGTGGCAAAAGGGAATCGATTGAGCAGTTTCTAGCTTAGACAAAAATTCTAGATGAATTCCTGAAGCTGGACGAACAGAGAAAGGTAAAGCTTTTGCCTTTAGTAGCTTCTCTTTGCTCCAAAGCTATGCCCAGGTGGGTTTTTCAAAGATTGATCCCGCCCAGGTGGGTTTTTCACAGATAGATCCCCCCCTTGACAGGATCGGATTGAAAAAAACGGTGGTGGGTTCTCCATTAGGGTGGTTCTTAGAATGTACCCACAAAAACATTTAGGCAATTTGGGCCCTGCCCAGAACTATTCTATGGATATGCCAAACAGGTGGGTCATAAGGTTTTGATATTAATAGAGTTGTGCCAAACAGGTTAAAATGGTCTATGCAGAAATTTCAAAAACTGAGAGGAAAATTTAAATTAACTCCGTTCTGGGGACGAAATCGCCTCAAAATAAAAACAGCTGCCAAATGGGTTATAAGGCTTTGGCTTCTACTATCACTATTAACACCTCTTGCTCTCTCATAAAAAAACAGATCTTCCAAGTGTCCTATGCACCAAGAGCAATGCTTGAAGTATCATCTCCAAACACGTATTATTTTGTACAAATGAAGAAACACAAATGATGTCTCATCTCCTAATAAATTCTAATGTAAGAATGACTCACATTTCTTATAGCTTCCCCCTTTCCGCTATTCTTTCTGAGAGAAATAACCCGAATGACATCAATTGTGTACTTCCTCATGAAATCAAAAGCAACTTTCTGAGTTCCATCAGAACTACCGTCATCAACAATTATTACCTGTTGACATATTAATTATTTTGAAACATACTTTAAGAAGTGGTTGCCAAATAAAAGCTAAACAAACACATATAGAAAATGGACATATAAATTTAAACCATATGGTAACAGTGACTTATTTGCCTTATCAAAACTATTTGGCTTCAACAAGGTGGATTTACCACAGCCTTGTAGCAATTTTATAAGCATTTCATACATCAAGTTAAAGAACCATATTTTAATACTTCCTCTGGCCCGTACCAAGTTCCTATTTGGTTTCTTAAAAGGAAGGGATTTTAGTTCATTTTGAAAAAAAGATATAGAACACTTAATATGGGATGGAGAGACTGTGTTTTTGTTGTTGCTGTTGTTATAGTTCTTGCTAGACAGATACAGATTATCGACATTTTCAACACTAATGTACGCATGTCCTTTTCGGCTAAAGTGACTTAAGAATCTTTGGCAATTCTTTCCAAGGTCAAACAAGCCAAACTGAGTCCCTGGTTCCAACTTTCTCCTACACATTTAATTGAAATGGTCGTGTTGATTTACTAATCAAACTCAGCCAACAGAAGGGAACTACAAATTTGCAACAGTACTACAGAAAAATCTGCAGGACCTTTCAAAGCTCTTACACTCAACCAAAACAGCATGTGAAGTCCATAATAAATTACATCACATTATTACTGACAACTATTTTGCCAATGCGTATATGAAGCCTGGTAAAACTGGTCACGCATAGCCTCAATATCATAGGATCAACCGAGTGTAATCATTCATACCCATCTACATACCTCGTAAGTAAAAGACTTGTCCAATGTTGCACGTTTTCTGAGATACCTGAAAGGAGATTCAAATCAGTTATAATGTATTTGATTTTATTCCCTCCTAATCCACAAATAGAAATACCAAATTTAACATTAGAGCATTCTACTCAGAGTGAACTTACTCCATAGTCTCATTCAAAGCTCCTGGAAGTCTATGCTCTTCGTTGAAAGCAGGTATAACCAGAGTCATGTACTTATCTGCAGCATCCAAGATCGATGGGCATGCCACCTGGCACAAATCATGGAACCTTTGGTAATTTGAGGTATATAGTACAGTTATGTTTTCTATCTCAGAGCCAAAAAAGTTTTGACAATAATCTTATGGGCCATAGTTTCATGTAAAGATTATATATAAGCTATATATGTAATCAGCCTTGCAATTAGTATGTTAGTACATACCAATACTTCAACGTACAGATAGTTCATTTAACTTCTTATCTATACCTGCTCTTTCAACAAATCAAAAGTTCAGCCACAATACAATCTCTAGCTTCCTAAGACATAAAAAGTACATACTAATACTTCAACGTACAGATAGTTCATTTAACTTCTTATCTATACCTGCTCTCTCAACAAATCAAAAGTTCAGCCACAATACAATCTCTAGCTTCCAACTAAGACATAAAACTATGCAAAGTTTTAAGGTCGATAGCAAAATGTTTATGAAGAACAGTTTAACATTACTACTACATAGGGCGATGCACCAAATTCAATTCTGGTAACCTTCTTCATATGTTCAAATATATATGCAATATCACCACATGGACAATTCATGCTTTGTGAAATTGTTTAATCATCGACATCTTCCTTACATTATAAAAATGAATGAATTAGGTGTTTCGATACAATTTCATATAACTGCACATCAAAATACAATGTAGGCGCTTGGAAAGCCAAAGGCGGATCAGATAATGCAAAAAAGACATAAAATTTCAGCAGCGCACGGTGGCAACTTGATCGTCAACCAAAAGTACGTTTCAGTGGCAATGTACAAGAAATTAAACAACTTAATTGCAACAGGAGATATTACAATCACAATAAAAAAGGCGAACCTGTTTTATGGAATTTGGATCTTCGAAGAAAGTTTCGGATGATACATTCGGGCTGCAGCAATTACAAGACGATAATTAAAAGAAATTAATCCACGAGCAAAGCTCAAGTATTGGAAAAAATTATGGTATAAAAGGTCAAAGTCCAAAGAAGGCTTACGAATGGCTTCGCTCAGTTCTCCTAATGAATTCCAGAAACAAAGTAGCAACTCCAGAAAAAATAACCAAAACCTGAGAAAATAAAAGAATCAAAATCTGAAAAACGACATGAAATCTAAATCTATATTAGAAATTTTCAGAATTCAAAAGGGGTGAAGGGAAGAAAACCAGGGTGGAGAAGATAAGGAGGGGAGGGAGATCCAGCGGCGTCCAGGGAAGGGAAGCCATGCCCATCTGCGCTGGCGAGGCGTCGTACGGCGTTGTCCGTCTCTTCTAGATTTTCGATCGGACTCCGGCCGGCTCTCCGACTCCCCAGTCTAGTCTCCCGCGACCCGCGACACGAAGTGGCGAAACTCTTAGAAAAGTGGAGACACGTCCTTCAGGGTTGTATTATTATGTTTGGCACCCTTACTCATAATTTCAGCTTTTTATATAACCCCCTCGACCTTGTGGAAGTAGCATTGCCCCTCCCTCTCTTGGCTTTAAAGTTTAATTTAATTTTAATGTTTATGATTAGGGTTTAGTTAGATCAAAACAAAAAAAGGAGCGGCGACCCGGCCGTGGCCTAGACCACCAGATCAATTTAGGATGTAGTCGTACTACAAAAAGTTGGCTTGCAACTTAAAGTGAATTTGCCTAAAGCTCGAATTGAACTCAATTTGTGGTGACTCTCAATTTCTTCTCTTTCTATTTAAGCTACAAAAATAAATACTCCCTCTGTCCGGTTTTAATAACTTCAATTAGAAAAAAAAAATAATCCCCTTTTAGATGCTCCATCTAGTCAATTTAAGTCGATTTTAAACCCCCCTTCTCCAAGGTTTTCAGTTATAAGCGTCACATATTCAGGTGTAACGGTTAATTTATATAATTCTGCAATAGGAACCGGAAAGCCCGTCTAGCTCAGTGGTAGAGCGCAAGGCTCTTAACCTTGTGGTCGTGGGTTCGAGCCCCACGGTGGGCGCTTGGCTTCGTATATGGTTAAATTTTCTTTTTCAGTATTGTGATTTGCGCATATGTAATCTTGTATGTTTTGACATTCAAAATGAACACATCTTTTATGTCAAAGATTTCAAACACGCCTTCAACTCGCGACCTCTTGTTGATCTCTCAAGTCTCATCTGTCTATGATCTCCCTTTTCCTTTTGGGTGTTCTGGAGGCTCTGCTCAACAGATATGAGATAGGGCAATAGAATGATAGCCGAGCACAGAAGATGGCTCTGTCAGAAAAGAAAGATTACAAACAAGTCGTACTTGTGAGCACTATTGCAGTAAGTTTTTATGTTTAAAGCTTCATTAACGAATATTAGGATGCATTGTGTTTTACTTTTGCATGGCAGCAATGAACGGTCAAGTTTATACCACATCAATGAACTTACATTGTTGAAGCATCTGCATATCAACATCGACCAGATAGTGCTGCCGGGCTTTCCACTGAAAATGGCCCCATAGATGCCTAGTGCGCTTGAGGAATTATGACTAACGATAGATATGCTCTCCTCAATCAGAGGATGGCATTCTCCGGCATGACTATTTTATAGTTTCTAACATATCAAAGTAAACACAAAGCATTTCTTTCTTCTTTAATTGGCCGAGGTGAAGAATTCTTTTTCGAAAGTATGGAGGGAATGATTAGATGCAATGAATTGATGCTCATACTATGAGCAAAAAAAGCCAAACAAACAAAGTCGATTCTATTTTAGGCCAATGGAGAAGGAGTTTAGTTTAAGTTTCTTACAAAAAAATAAGAATAGCCCACTGCCGGCAATGAAATCTGATTCCATAAGGCCGTATGTCAATGTCGATCCATTTATTTGAACTTCATGTCAGTTAGCTATAGCTGGAGTATTTTTTCAACCATACCACCTAATGCAAGGCTGCCTAGCTGAGAATATATGTTTATAGGTTGTACGCATCCCAATACAACAAGGCAGGTCACCGTCCCCCAAAATGAGACTCATAAAAGTAACTTTAACTGTGGGACACGCAATCGAGGCCTACATTCCTTTTACGATAATTGCTAGAGCTTTAGATGGCCAATGTGGTTTTGCTGTATAACAGGGCAGATGATATCAAGGGCGAGGACTAATATTGCCCTGCTGCTGAATGCTACCTGTCCAGCTTGAACCTGATTCAATCCATTAAAAAATGAAGAGTACTTTCACTTTGATATCTCAATAACTTCTTGTTGATTGAGATACAACTGAAGACAAGTTGCTACAGTAATCTTGGATAATATGGTTCCTTGACAGAGTCATGGTGGAGGCCCCATTCCTTCAATAAGGTACCTTATTTGGACAAAACATCAAAATACAGTGCCTAACAAGAGCTTCGACTTAGTGATAACTTGAGAAACTACGCCAGGGATAAAATTGATTGGTAGAATTTTAAATGGATTGATGTTCTTTTCACGCCACATCAATGACATCTGACATCCCCATGTCTATTCCATATGAAATATGTGGGTTGAAAATGAAATTAATTATCCAAATATCAGAGGCACGACTAATCATATTATTATACATCATTGCCTGATTCAACAATGAAAGTGATGCTATACACGAGTTTGTACATCAATTGTCCGAAAAAACAAAAATTAGTACATTGACAAACAATGCCAAGATATGGGTGGTCCTTGTAGCGAAAAAGAAGAAACAAATTTAGGTGCTTCCTCAAAGTCCAAGCTCCAATAATTTTCCTTCATTTCCTTAGGTTTCTTATACAAGAAAAAACCAAGAGGCTGGAAACTAACTGGGCTTGTTGAACACAAATAGTCTCATCTAAACAAAGCTTATAATTTCTCAACAAACAAAACTAAGATCATAATCATGCATGATTAATGCAAATGGCAAACTATTTTCTTTAAGAGAGATATAGCCGATGTGCTCGAGAGACAGTGTGCCAAGAGACAGAAAGGAGTTTAACGGGGGTAGGAAAGGCCCGAAAGCAACGTTTGGATCGACGGTAGACGATATCAACACGTGGACTGTGGGATGCAAAAGTCTCCTCCATCAATTGCCTATAAATTGATTAGCCTGGCCAGCTTAGGAAGGCATCCGAGTTAGAGAGATCCAAAGCATTCAGCAGTTTTTGTGGAGTTTGATTTGCTTGAGAGAAGATGTCTTGCTGTGGTGGAAACTGTGGATGCGGATCCGGCTGCAAGTGCGGCAGCGGCTGCAATGGGTATGAGCTTCCTCTGCCTTTTTGGGCTTCATGAACCATGCATGCTTGGTTTTACTTTCTCTTAATTTGATATTAGTCTCATGTAGTTCTCTGACTGGCAGAGCACTCTCTTTCTCATTTACAAAGATTTTTCTGGTTTTTGGGTCTTAAGCATAAGTTGGGCTATACTGATATCACTCTAACAGAAGAAACCAAATTTGTTTAACTGGTCTTGTGTTATATTTAACTTGATAAAACTTGACTCCGGTTTTCTTGTCACAGATGCAGCATGTATCCTGATCTCTCTTTCTCTGGTGAGACCGGCAACACTGCTGAAACCTTGATCATGGGGGTTGCACCTCAGAAGGGGTATATATATACTACACATATTCGCTTTCTCCTTCCTGCATGTCATGCTTCTTCCTTCTTCTATAAAATAATTAAAACATTTTTACAACGCTTGCTCTAATTAATATTTTTGCTTGTTCGAATTGGCATATATAGACACTTTGCCGAGGGCTCCGAGATGGGCGTTGCCTCTGAGAATGGCTGCAAATGTGGAAGCAGCTGCACCTGCGACCCCTGCACTTGCAAATGATGGAGGAAGCCATGAAGAAGAAGCTACCATAAAAATAATCTTATGCTTGTTTCCGAGTTGGGCTCTGTCATGAGCTTGTCGTCCAGATGTCTTCTGTAAAATAAATGGTCTTAGCAGGCAACCTGCATGAAAGTGTTCATGCACTTGCCATACTGACCTAGTAATGTTATCTGTCTGTACCCTGTTCTGTTCGTAATTGGATTTCTTGCCATTACCCATCTTTCGTTTAAGACAATGTTTCATGTTCCAACAATCCAGTCAACGCTAGATAATTCTGATTTTTTTTATTTCAACCCAAGAGAAATGAACATACTCCGTACAACTTTTTGCGGAAGTTTAAAATGATTGTTTATCGGTTTATAGGGGTCGATTTGGCAAATAAATGATTTACATTAAATAGGGATAATTAATGACATTATTTCACTCATTCTCCATAATAAAAGTGCCGTTTATGGCTACAAACGAGCTTTTAAGATTCATGCATCTACTATTTCCATGTTCCAATTCCATGTATCACATATCCAATGTTCTATAATGGATTAGCCCGTGGTTTTTGCAAGAACAAAACTCCTAGTCTCTTAAATAGACTTGCTATTGTCCTTGGTTGTGTGCTTAATTATTTCTTAGGGGTGACTATGCGACATCTTTACAATGGATGTGGTTGGGATGAATGGAAACCAAGCAAGGCAAGTTGGATGCATAATGCACAAACCTTGTGCTTCATCCATAATTCATAACATCACATTTTTGTGTACGATGTAGCCGTTGGTGTTTAAGATAGTGACAATTATTATTGCCAATGAAACTAAGCATTGGACATAACTGAGCAAACATCAGTCATTACACATAGCATTACTCAGATTTCTTTCTTCGAAAAAGAAAAATATAATCCGCTTGGTTAGGCTAGGCCGGTGATTTAAACCCGCTGGCCCTGTATGTTAACATGTGCCATCTGATCGAAAACTGACGGCTCGCAGCACCCCCTGTTCAGCACATACTAAACAAGCACCCCCAGGACAGATAATAGAGGTCTCTAGGCCTTCTTGGCACTTGGCGGGCCAAGGCCTATTATAAAACAAGGGGTTTAGGATTCCAATCCTCCGTGTCTCTCCCTTTCTTTGTAGGAAAGACCAATTTCTTCAGTTCAGCCCAAAGCCCACTACTCACTAGGGAGATGGACAAGCGCATGATAGCTGATTTCGACTCCCTTCCTGAGGAGGTCAAGCTCGCAATGGCTGCCAATTTCGAGAAGCTTCAAATTCGTGACAGGTCTCCCTCTGTTAGCTTCTACTCTTCCTAATGGTTAATTAGGTGACGTATAATTATTATTTTTAACTTTCCCTGCTTTTATAGCCCCTATTCCGTGTAGATGTAGCTTACAATATTGCCATATGTTCAATTCCAGATTTGTGCTGCTGTTTTGGTATCCCTCAAGCTTATTGCTAACTTGTAAAAAAGAAAATTCTTATTGCTTGCATTTGCTGAGTTAGAGGAATTTAAACCAAGTGCATGTCGGGTTTAACCATGTGATCAGTCTTGTCTATTTTAACCAACAGGTTTGGCCAATTGCCTACTCCACCAAACAAGGAATCCACAAAGTACAATTATATGATACTCACCAATACAAAGCCCCGAAGCCGTTTGGCCAATTCATCTCCCAAGACATACATGAGGATCTCTCAAGGTCTCTCCACTTATCCTAGACACCTCTAGGATAAGTGGTAAACACCACACAAGAGACCAACGTGAGAGATCTCTCCACTTATCCTAGACACCTCTAGGATAAGTGGTAAACACCACACAAGAGACCAACGTTTCATAAGTAAGATAAGTGTCAAAGCACACATGAACAAGTGGTCATAGCCACCATGAATTCATAAAATCCATACATCCCAAAATATTCTAACAATCCTGATGGCAATGCCATTTAATGGCATATACAAGCCACAAGATAAACATAAAAGGCCTTTTAAAGCCACCCCAACCCTAGAAAAGACCACCCTTGGACGTGCACAAGACCCCTAGTCTATTAGGAGAAAGAATAATCCGCCTTAGAATGGAGTTTCCCCATGCATACTCAATTTCCCGCAATGAGACTGATGTTCCGCTAGGAGGACCGGTCTACCGCTAGCACCCGTCGTGCCCGTACCGGTCTACTACCCCAACTCTAGAAAAGACCACCCTTAGACGTGCACAAGACCCCTAGTCGATTAGGAAAAAGAATCCTAAGCAAATCCGCCTTAGAATGGAAGTTTCCCCCATGCATACGCAATTTGCCGCAATGAGACCGGTGTTCCGCTAGGAGGACCGGTCTACTGCTAGCACTTGTCATGCTCGTACCGGTCTACCGTTAATGTGTAGCGGTCTACTGCTACACAATATGTGGGTCTTCCGGTGTACCGCTAGCTGGAACCGATCTACCGCTTGTCATGTTGAGTTGGATTTGTTATAGGGTCAATTTTGGAGTCTATATCATCTCCATTTACCTGGTTAATGTTGTACACCTATAATTCATATGGAAAATTTTACCTGTTCCTAATTGTCAATAAGAAGCTTCGTATCAAGTGTCATCAGTGATTTGCTTGCTATAATATTTGGCCTGGCGAGCTCGGCTCTTCTACAATCTTCAGCACGCCTTATATGAAATTTAATTACACAGCTAATACCCTCGTTTCAACACTATACCTTTCGCCGAGCACTGAAATGTTGGCTAATGTGCGAGTGGTGATATCTAGTCGATTCAAATTCAAATGCTGGTTACTTATTTACTGAATGTTGATAATAAATCTTTAGCTTCTCAAGGGAAATGTTCCACTGATTTCTAGTTCTACATCCACCATATTCCCTGTGGAAGTAACTTACATACATTGTGAAGTAGCATGACAGTGGGCCAAATAAAAGCTAGTGCATATGTACTTGGACCCAATAATTTTTTATGATGTGTGATTGGCATGTAATATTACAGCTTAAGGATGTACAATTACATGGTGGAAAGATGTTTCTCCGATTGTGTACAATCCTTTTGGCGGAAATCCTTGGACAAGAAAGAGGAGACATGCGTGCATAACTGCGTAGCCAAGTTCATGAAGCATACCATGCGGGTTGGAATGAGATTTGCAGAGCTTAGCCAAGATGCTGCAACAACGGAATAATTTCTGTAATATGCCAAAAAAATATTTTGAGTGCTTGTGACTCTTAATCATGGATCTTTTGTTGAAAGTAGACTAATTTCCCTGATACACCAAAAAAATTTGGAGTGCTTTTAACTCTTATGATGAATCTTAGTAGAAAATGTCAAATTTTTGGCTCGCTTTTCCAGGACTCTTTGGATACCAAATGAGCGGAATATGAATGAAAATTTTGGATAAAATTATGCCATTAAATGTGGGGGATGTGAATGTGAATGCAGAATGGAAAAAGGCATGCATGACATTCAGTCATTCAGCCGAATGAGGTCATGAAATACACATTCAATGGACTTCGACATGGTTCCGCATGTAGCATTCTTAAATTTGTATGCTAGTATAAACATAAAAAAACACCTCTACCTCTCCAATTTCAATATCTTTAACAATTATAGGTTAAGAACCTGTTGGCAACCCCTTCATTGGCCAGTCATGGAGCATTTGGGGAGGATTCATTGAACTCTGTTTGGATGCACTTTTTTCATTTTGGAAAGGGCAGTGATAACCCTACAGCAGATTCCTACACATTTTCATACACAGCTGATGTGTATGAAAATGAGTAGGTGAACTGATGTGGGGTCACATCAGTTGACCCACTCATTTCCATACACATCAGCTGTGTATGGAAAATGTGTAGGAATCTGCTGTACAAATATCATTTCCCTTTTGGAAAAGGGTTTCCACATTCAATGGGTTGATTCAACTAGAATGGAGTTTTTTCCATATTACTTGGCGCCAACTTTGATATTTCCATATTACCAGGTTTTTTCGTGAAATCTCATATGACCTGGAATCTGGACTTGAAGTACCCAAAATGCCTTTTCTTCTATTTTTTCGTGCTAATACTGTGCGAAGAGGCGTGTTGTGTACAACACGAAAAAAGTATAAGGTTCTCCGGCGATATATATCGGCGACGTCACTGGCGACCGGCGAGTTCGAGCGGCGATTCAACCGGCGGAATACACGGATTTTGACGAGCCTATTCGCGTCCCCCATCTCGATATCGAACTGCCCCCCCCTGCTGGATTTCGACGACACAACTGAGGGAGAGTGCACAAAGGCGGCGATTTGAAGCGCATACGTCGGTATTTCGGATCTTCAACCTTCTGAGTTCGCCCGCGGCTCCCTCCGCCTGCATGCAACCGGTGGATTGACCGATTGAGCTTCGGTTGACGGCGAGGAAGAGTGTGAAAGGCACTTGCGAGGAAATATATACATACACACGACTAAATTGCGGTAAGTTACAACAATCTTTACTGATTTTACTTTCATAAGGTCCGACATTTGGATTTGGAATTTTAACTATGAAGTATAAAGTCGTGTCTGTAAAATACACGACTTTCTATTTAGTCGTGTACGCGACAACACGACTTTTATATTTTCGTGTTTCACCGAGGAGACTTTTCTACTGACCACTATACCTCACTCCTTGCAAATGGATAAAAAAAGAGATGAGTCTATGGAGGAAATACCATCGGAAGAGGAGGAGGATCATGATTTTGTCTTGGCACCTCGACAGCGAAATCAGAGGGGCAGGAAAAGGAAGGCTCCGATGGACCGACCAGTAAAGAGAACATATAATGCGCGACCGGCGCTTCGGACGTGTTGTCAACCGGGAGCGATGAAAAAGTGTGCGGCCCTCCTACAGCGTCACCAAAGATGTGCCTAAGTGATCAAAGATGCTGGTTTCGCTGTCATTTTTGAAGGTGAGGACGTAGTTGTATCTCAGAACCTCCTCGACCATTTGGTCAGGTACTGGGATGAGTCGGCGAAGGTCTTCAATATCAAAGGCAGGACGCTACATTTCACAGAGCAAGAAGTTGCGCTTATCACCGGATTGCCCGCAAAGGGCGAAAGAGTTGAGGTCCTCCCCTCCTTGACACGCCGATCGGAAGGTCAATTCTTCATAAAGCACTTCGCCGCGAAGAGAGCGGAAATTCCACACATTGAGGAAATCATAGACAAGCTTAGCGCGGGCGAACTGAAGATGGAAGAGGAGGACATTGCGAGGATGATCATCTGCCTCCTCTTCTGCACGGTGCTGTTTCCATACAGCACTAGAGCGGTTCATCCCTCTTTGTACCGTTACATTGACGACCTCCCAAGATTGAGGTCATACAATTGGGCTGGGGCTATACATAAGATGTTGGTTTCTGGTATAACCCATACCAGCAGACTAGTGGGTGCGAGATCGCAAGGAGGGTGCCTGGGCGGTGGATACCTAAATGGCGCCGCATATGTCCTTCAGGTATGTAGCATTCATAGTCTTCGATCGGCAAAAAGTCTTATACAATACCACTATATTTATAGTCATGTATTATGCAACACGACTATATTTATAGTCGTGTATGATGAAACACGACTAGGTATATAGTCGTGTTGTTTACGACACGACCATAGTTCAATTCGTGTACAAGTTATAGTCGACTAAGGCAACCACGCATTGTAATAATGTTTTCATCTGTTTACTATGCAGATTTGGTTTTTCGAGCACACGACAATCTTCCATCCTGTCATGGGCCCTACCAGCCCACGGGCCAAAAGGTGGCCAGGAAGTAGGGCCCTCATTACAGAGGTGAAGAAAGGTGCACAGAAGAAGCACCGTATGGCCGGCTATTGGACGGGAGTGTTCCACAATCTTCAAGTAGGGGAGGAACTCGTCGACGTAATCAGCCCCATGGCCAGAGAGGCATCTCTCCTTGCTTCGTCAACCTCAGTGGCCCCTCCTCCACGACGGCAGAGGCCGGAGAGGCCGGAAATCAAGAGGACTCACAACCAACCTGCATCCACTTCCTCGAGGACGGCTGCCCAGTCCACTGCAACTGCAATGGGGCGATTGGAGGGTGCGCTTTAGGGCATACAGTCACTAATTGAGATAGCTCTGTCTTCATATGAGAAGATGGGAAGGAGTGTCGGACCTCTGCGAGAGGTTCTCCACTCTATGAAGGCCTTTGCCGCCTCAGCGTCAATGCTGTTAGAAGGTCAGATCTTTGAGCATCCCAAGCCGGGGATGACTGAAGAGCCGACGAAGGAGTCAAAGAAGCGGCCCCAAATGGAGCCAAAGAAGTCATCGGTGCATCAGATGGAGCGAAAGAAGCGGCCCCGTGACAAGGAGCATATGAAGAACACTCCGATTGGTATGCGGACAAAGGAGCTAGCAAGGAAGTCACATCTGGATTCGACGAAATGGGGTAAAGGTAAGTTGTAGACGATTATTTATTTTCTCGTGCCACATGGTACACGACTATTATATTTGTCGTGTTTAATGATACACGACTATGTGGTTTATCGTGTTTCATACAACACGACTATGTTTTTTATCGTGCTGCTACTACTGACACGAATAAGTAAAATGTCATTTTAGCTCCCATCAAACGCGCGGATGAGGAAGACAAGATTGAACGGGCTACAAAGAGATCCTCTGCCAAGTTGTTTTTGAAGAAGCTCCAACCAGAATTCAACGAAGATATAGAGCGTGCAGAAGTCGAGTCCCGTCCGACGTACAGACGGGACCTATTCCCCCCTGGTGTAGTGGTAAGGAAGAGAATGAGGACTGTCTCCGCGAGGGAATTGCAGAGGATTAGGGAAGATGACCATATACGGAGAATGGTGGAGGAGCAGGAAAGAAGGAATAGGTCCCCTCAGCCGAAAGCCGACTCCGAACAAACCATATCCGATCGACAAGCGACCTCTATCATCGATGAGGTCATCTCTTCCTCTTCCTTACAGCAGTCGGATATCCAAACCGTCAAGGAGGAGGTGAAGGAGGATGTGAAGGACGGGGATGTCGAGGAGGAAGAGGTGAAGGAGGATGTTCTGGACAAGGAGCCGAAGGAGGAGGAGGGGAAGGAGGAGGAGGTGCAGGCCGACGAAGAGGCAATGGAGGAGGAGAAGGAGGAGGAGGTGAAGGAAGAGGAGGCTGAGGAGGAGGAGGCAAAGGAGGAGGAGGTGGCAGAGGGCAATGGCTTAACCGCATCCCAGCCTGTTGACGTCAATGTCCTCCTAACCCCTCAAAAGTGTAAGTCTGTAATTGAACTCCCCGAAAACTATGCCGATTTGGAGTTATGCTTCGACATGGGGGTATTGTTAGAGCGGGATAGAGTGGCAATAGATGGATGGATCACCAATCCGAGGAAGGCTTATCCAATCCCAATGCTATGTGATGACGATTATGTATCCCTCCTACAAACAACAGAAATAAACACCAATGTAAGTAAACGTATGCTCCTCATATATTTTCCTCTTTTGCTTTTTGAAATATGTGAGTTGACGTAAAGTCGTGTATTCGAAGACACGACTTTGCGCGTAGTCGTGTCTTTGTAGCACACGACTATACGCATAGTCGTGTCTATCGACAACACGACTATCATGAAAATCGTAATTACAATAATCGACTTTTAATTAGAAGTTGTATATTGCCTTACTTCGACTGTTATGACTCCTGTGGATGTTTTTCCATAGGTTATAGATGCGTTTTTAAGTCTGTTGAGGCAGCGCAATGACAGAAACTGGATGAAATATCCGTGAGCATTTTTTGGATGCCACGCATTCAAAGAGATATTCGACAACATAAGTGTTCCCTGCATAAGGAGTGATAAGTAATTAAGTATGATATTACCAGCATCGTTGTCTAACTCTCTTGCGGTTTCGCAGGAGCACAACGAAGGAGGAAATAATGCGAAATTGGTTAAAAAGCTCAGGAGGATGCTCGACGGCTTGAACAGGAACATGTTCTACGCATTTTTCCCAATCCGCACCGGCTCCCACTTCTGCCTCGTGTATGTACATTTCCCGCACTGTGTATGGCGCTTCTACAACCCGCTGTCTGGCAGATCCCAGTTATATCCACATCACAGAAAAGCTGCTGACAAATTCACGCAGTTCATGAACGTTGTGATGGCAGGCAAGCTGGGGTGGTTTGGTTTGCTAGATAGGAAGATGACTCAGATAGCCAAAGCGTCGTGGCAACAAAATTCGAAAGACTGTGGCATCTTCATCATGATGTACGTCGCGCATTTGGTGTCCAATGTCAACCCACCGGAGTTTAATCAGTCGACAATTACACGACTTTGGCAACCAGTCATCGCTTCAACCTTGATTCGGGGGGTTATTAACAGCGAGTTTGACGACGATTCCGGACAAGTCAAAAAAGATGCCGTCACAGTTGCGGGTTTTATGCGGCTTCTGGATAAAGAATAAATTCATATTCATTTTATTCACATTATTTTATTGTACAAAGCTTCTTTGCTGTACATACCGTACTCTTTCAAATAATTCGAATTCATTTTTGACACCTTGTTGTACAGTTCTCTTTCAAATAATTCGAATTCTTTTTTTGACGCATACCAGATGTAGACAAAATATCGCAAGCATGACTTTGAATACGGCCTTCATGCAACACGACTACGTATATAATCGTCTCTGATGCAACACGACTTTATATATAGTCGCGTACTAGCCGACATGACTTTATAAATAGTAGTGTTTCACAATACACGACAGTATAGATAGTCGTGTAATGTAATATTCGGGTATAATGGAAAAACGGATGATGCATTCAAACTCGAAAGATTGTTTTTCATTTCTGATTTTCTTTTTCTTTACAGGCGTACATTTCGGTAGAAGTTAATATGCGTTATACAAGAATTTGACTACATCCTAAGTGAAGAATGGTGGGGGCTGAGGTAAGCCGGAGCGGCGTACATGCGATGTCTCGTTCGTAGTCAGTTTGCCTTGTTGCGGAAGTGTTCGTTTCCTGCGCATCCGATTTTCTTTCGGAACTGGGCTATTGGTGCACCTTGTACGGTTGTGACCAGCTTCACGACAATTCCCACATTTCGAACTTGTCCTTGCAGGTGGCTCGGGCTGTGACTCAATTCTCTTTGTCTTTCTCCTGCCCTTCTTTGGAGCTTCAACCATGGGCGGTTCGCATTTAAATAAAACCCCGTAATTTCTCCACTGACTTCTGTCTAAAGTAGGAAACACTACTTCGTACGTGCTGCAGTACGTACTTGCACAGTACCACTTCTCATAATATTCTACCGCTTCCAAACTCCTCTCATCAATACATGCCATGGCGTGCTTGCATGGAAGTCCCATGCTCTGGAAGAAGCCACATGTGCAGGTTCTATTCGTAAGGTCAACAACATCCTGATGCGAAAACATGAACAACATCAGTGTCTTCCAAGAATACTTGTGTCGTCGAAGACACGACTGTATGACTAGTCGTGCATACGACGACACGACTGTATGACTAGTCGTGTATTCGCCGACACGACTTTGTTATAGTCGTCTCTTATAGAAAACGAATTTATGCTTACCACATGGTATAAAGATGTCACTTCAAACTGCCATAATGATAGCGGTTGAACTCGAACTGTTCCAGCACTCTGATTCCTCATCTGATTGATATGATTCTGTGCATATTTTGTTAACGGAGTCGGTAGCCCGTCTGCTTCTATTCGACGTCTCTGAAAATGGACGCTTGTGGTCGCCCGCATTTGCTCGATCAACCGAGTTATTGGCCAAAACCTTGCCTTTAGAAGCATATTATTTACACTTTCTGACGCGTTCAACGTGAGAGTGCCGTACCTTTTACCCGGATATTCTACGTTCGCCCAATGTGTTTTTGGAATATTGTCAACATATTTCCAGGCCGCCTCATTGTGTTCCTTCATCTTCTCCATGGTTGCATCGAATTCTGGTCTCCTGAAGCATTTTGCAGCTCGGAATAGAAGTTCCTTCAGGTACTTATCCTTCCAAGTATTAAGCATATTTGCGGCCATATGCCTTAGGCAAAACCCATGGTGAGCATCGGGAAAGACATCGGCGACCGCTCTCAGAAGGCCCTTCTGTCTATCAGAGACAATAGTGTCCAGGGAGGCCGGGGGATCCGTAAAGAGAAAACATTTTAGTAAGGTGAGGAACCACGTCCTGTACAAGTGAGAGACAAAGCATATTAAACACAGAATGCTTCAGGTTGTTAGAAGGTCGTGTATAAACAAAACACGACTGTATGAGTAGTCGTGTTTTCGAAGACACGAATGTGTGCCCAGTCGTGTCGTCCAAAACACGACTGTTAGAATAGTCGTGTTTCCTGCTTCTATACTTACCACGTTTTCATATTCTCTTTATCGACAATTGCATATGCAAGACACATTAATTGTTGATTGCCGTCGATTGCTGTAGCAACCAATAATACTCCAAGGTACTTTCCTTTTAGGAATGTTCCATCAAGCGTGAGCAACGGTCTCAGTGTTCTTCGGAATGCTCTTGCGACCGGGCCGAACATCCAAAACACACGTCTGAAGTCGTAACCGGCTAACTCAATTGGGATATCAGGTATATCAGCTGATCTTTCTATGACCACATGTGTACCTGCGTTAGACCGCTCTAATTCCCTTCCGTATGTGACAAAATGCGATATGCGTCTTCAGGGTTGCCATCGATCAATCGGATCAATTCCTCTTTCGCCCTCCATGCCCTTTTATAGTTGACTGTCACGCCCCAATGCTTCTCAATGTATTGTTGGATATTTGAGATTTTTATGGAGTTTGAATCCTTATGGAGGCCATGACACTTCCTCGCAATCCAGAGGTGAGAAGCCAATGGATGATCTTTCGAACTTACAGAAGTGTCACATGTATGCCGTTCTTCCCTCCTTGTGACGTTGACTCCATCAAGTCTGTTCGACGCTCGTATGTACCACTTGCACCCCGAAACCTTGCACGTTGCAGCGAATGTGTCCTTGCTCTCATCCACTACTTTGAACATGAACTTCCTTTTGATTGCCAGATCAGTTAGAACCATCTTGAACTGCTTGACGCTTTCGAATCTAGCCCCTAAGGTAAGTTGTGCTTCGTAGTCTTCTGCTTGCAAACTTCCGGTCAACATCGTCTCCTCTTCACAATGTTTTGAAGGACTGGCCTGTGCAGAATAGGTACCCCAAGCCCAACCACCATCACCCTCAATATTGAGGTACTCATCGTCCTCCGACGCGACAGATTTCCCTTTACATGTGTCTCCTGCCGTAGGACCTCTAGAAGTCAATGTTCCCGTGTGATCTGGCTGGCTAAAATGTGGTACTGTAAGAGGCTCATCCCACTCATCTGCAGACCACTGTAATTCATCTTCATCTAACAATTCTTCTTCATTTGGACTGTAATCTTCATCTTCATCTTCTTTTTCATCTTCACCTTCTTCTCCATCTCCCAAACTGCGGGAAAAAAGATGTATGAATGGACTTGAGAAAACGATAGCACGTAGTGAAGTCGTGTCTTATGCAACACGAATTGATTTGTAGTCGTGTATTATGAAACACGACTATGTATATAGTCGTGTTGCATACGGCACGACAAAATTTTTAGTCGTGTACTATTATAGTCGACTATAATAGCACACGACTTGCCTGTATCCGCGCCTTAGAAGTCTCACCTCGCATAATCTCCATCTCTTCCTCCTTTGACTGCTGATGCAGGTGTCTTATTGCCCGGGCTGGACGGCCTCTCCGGCGGTGTCTTACTGGCCGGCCTCACTTCTGCCTCTGGTAGCCTCTCCTCCTCCTTATTTGCATTGGCATTTATTTCCTTATTGAGAGTCGAAGTCTCCATGTTATTGCCCGTATAAGTCCACTCCACGTACAGGCGGAGTAGTCCATTTGTGCCTTGCTTGCTCTTGTGAAGTATAAATATTGACTCCACGTCTTTATCGTCTTCAAGGAGAAATATGTATTCAGAGTCAACACGATATGACAAAGTTAATGTACCAGATGTAGACTTAAGCGGTAATCTTTCTTCCACTTGCTGCAACAGTTCCAAGTACTTTGCTCGTGTATCTATAGGCAGGAGCTTCCGTTTCCCGCCCACGTACTTATCAGAATTTGTAAAAACTCCATCGTAGTGTAAACAAAGAACTATCTTCTCCATCCGGACCTGCCATTAAAATACCGAAATAAGTTAAAAAACCGTCAGACACGATATATTGAAAACCGTATATGAGTGAAAAGTAAAGTCTATGAGGCGTGTTTTTTCAAACACGACTATTATTACAGTCGTGTTGTCGAATACACGACTATAACAATAGTTGAAAACTTGCTAAGTTTTCAACTTTCTTCTCTGGAACCAACTTTCATGATAAAAATCGTCGTATTTGAACTTCACCTACGAGTTTTTCGATGTACGTTGCCTCCGTTGAAGTTGTTTTCCAATACCCGATCTTTTCCGCTCGTTTTCCCGCTTTTTGCCGCGAAGATGACCTTTTCGGAGTTCGACGGCGCCGGCGCCGGCGATGATATGGGCGGAGAGGCCGGACGGAACGCCTTCTTCTCCGACTAACGCGAGCTTCTCCGGGTAGTCGCTCCCATTCCGGGTAATATGGAAAAACGAAGAGTGGGTGCTTATACCTAAACCTAAGGGCATTTTGGGTACTTTCCGAGTCATATGGAAGAAAGAAAGTGATTCCGGGTAATATGAGAAACCCGTATTTGGCGCCAGATCACACGTAAAAAGCTCACTAGAATGAGTTAGATGTGTGATCAGAAAAAAAGACCCAAACTCCCTATACGGAAATTGTCCTGGACAGCACTTCGGAGGAGATCTTGCACCGAGTGGACAATCAATTGAGTTTCCATGCATCCCATCTCCTTCACGGGTTCACCCACATATCATTCATGGTCAATGGAGTTTCCACACAACGGCCAAAATTATCTGAGACATTGAGTGAAGTTACTGAATTGGCAAGTGACTTGGAAAGTAAGGAGCATAGCAAAGATTGGGGCGGTAGAAAACCCTATGTTTCCTCGGCCTGGTTTCCAAATTATGATGGAGATATCCAGATTTGAATCTTTTGAGTAACCCAGATATTCATACTAGAACGAAGTTTGGAAAGGAAGAAGCAGGTGTTATTAAAATCTGTTGATCTCGTCGCGAATAATTGTTGGGAGCCTATTTTATGTCGGATTATCTAGTCTTTAAATATGACCTGCACTCTTGAAGAGCCAGGATTCAAGCCTCACGGGCAAGATGCAAAACACTGGACCTCGCATTCCGTATGATTTAAGGTGTGATACTAGTCATGTATTATACAACAGAATCAAATTCAAGCATATGAATACACAAATGGATCGACGTCCAACAACCAAAGTCAATCTTATAATGTTTCAAACAGCACTTATAAATCTGAATCAGTCCGGATTGAGAATAAAGTTCAATCTCTCAACATCTCATAAACTTCTTAATACCCAATCTTGACAAAAAAAAGTTTCAGATTTATGTCCTGCACTCAAACACATTCACAGTATTAGAACGTATTTTGTGTTAAACAAGGAAAAACGGTTAGAAACAAGGGACCAAAGAGTAATGAGTGCTTCATAATATTTAACAAAGACATTCTTGGATGTTTCATTTAATTTTCTATTTTTTAAAGAATAAATCAGCAAACCTTGTCCAAAAAGTGATGAAGTTGGTTGGTAAAATAAACTACCATATTTTTAAAAGGAACATTACAATCAATCCTTATTTATAGCTCAGAGTTCAATGAGAGAAAAAAAAAAGTTCAACAGTAATGTAAATACAAACTATGTGAGCATTTCCATGTCTTAATAAGGAATATGACATCTACATGCAAATTTTATAGGTACCGACCATAGACACTGAGGAGTACAAATTACAAGCAACAAACATGCTGCAGTAGTTTATAGTAAACCACACAAAATGAATTGAACGTAAAAAAAGGATTACTCATCTAATACATAAGCCCTTACCTCATAACTCCCGATGCCTATGGCTCTTCTTCTTAGAATGCCTTGCCCTCCTGCCATTCCTTGAATCATCTGAACTGCTATCGTCAGCGTTGGAACCTGATGGCACACGCCTTCCTTTTCTCTTGCAATCTCTATCAGACTCTTCAGATTCATCGGAATCATCAGAATAACGACTTCTCCGCCTCTTTTTCTCCTTTCTACTCTTCCTATGATGACGACGATGTTTAGCATGCACATCATCATCATCACCATGTCTCCTCTTTCTAATTGTATCCTTCTTTTTCTTGTTGCTACCCTCATCACTGTCATCATCTGAATCTTTTCTGCTCTTCCTTCTCCTAGAACGCCCCCTCTTCCTCCTTCCTGATGAATCCGACTCCTCATCATCAGTCGAGGGTCTCTTGCTTGATGAATACTTCTTAGTCGACAACTTCACCTGTCACAAAAACAATTATAAAGATAGTACTACAAATGTAGCCGCGTGCAAAAGAAACAAATGCATAATAACAGGTGTGAAAACTTGCTAAAAGCTACATCAAAACGTTAATTTCATAAGTCAGGCTAAGAAGAACAGCAAGAAAAGTGAATCAGATCCACAACTTTTATAGCACATACATCCATTGTAAAAATTCACTCTTCATAACCCATTATAGTCATGCTAAATACCTTTTCCTAGACCATAAAACCTCAAAGATGATTGTTACTTTGACATCCAGATAAGTGAAAAAAATTTCATTTCTTATACGGGCTCAACTCACTATAGAATGGCACTGAATCTAGCCCCTCACATTTTGTCTAACATGCAACGGGAAGTTCAACTCAGTCCTAATGTCTCTTTACCCGCAACTTTAAAATAGTGATCGATGTCACCAGGCCCCCTTCCTGCCTACAATATTGTAATTTGCATTTCAATGGAAAAATGTAAATAATTTGAAGAATGGAACTTTAAATCTAATTATAAAGTGTAAAACTACCTTATTACTGAGCTTTTTACCACTCCGAGAAGCTATGATCCTCTCTATTTCTGGGTCTACATCAGAATCTGATGTTTCACTTTCCTCTTCAGAGCTTTCATCCGAACTCTCCTTAGGACCAGAGGCATGATTGGGCTGCAGTTTGTCCAAGGTTGGAAGAGTATGAAGGGATGATTCCTTGTCCTTCTCCTCTTTGATGGACAGGAAGTTGCGACAGCTATATGTAAGGTGGCCCACCCGGCCGCACTTCTTGCAGGCGCCACGAACCTCATCCGCATTGGAACCGGTGATGCGGGCCAAGGCCAGGAGGCCTTGGAAGCTGGCATAGGCGTTCTCGGCATCAGGCTCCTCAGAATTAGATGGCTTGGAGGGCTGTGACTTCTCGTCCTTATTGGGGGCATAAGGGTCGTAGCCGATGGCGCTCTGCCATATGCCGTGTGTCTGGAGTGCAGCGCTACTGTGCACCCGGTTGTTCGCCGGCATGCGAACACGACCCGCGGTGGCAGGCATCTTAGCTTATTAGGTCTTAGATGGAGAAAAACAAGTTTAAACACTTGGTTGACAAGCATAAATGATTGAAAAAACAACAACAAATGATTGAATTTATCATCAAATACAAAAACAAAAAGGCAACAGAACTAAATACAAGCATACCATTCCAAAAATCCCCACAACAGAAGCCCTGAGCATATTTAAAGTATTTGTTACAAAATTCATCACAAATTAAACGGTAAGAACTCAGCTTGCAAATGGAATTAGACAAAACATATATTTGCCATCCATCAAGGGATAGGTAATGCACAGAAGAGAAAAGTTGTGAAACAAGTTCATCCAACCACAATTTCCACTTCAGGCTTATTTATACCCAATGTTATTTTGCTTAATCAGTGGACGGAACAAGAACAAAAACTCATGCCAAAAGCAGTCCGAAACTTATCCCGATCATGCTCACAGTTCATAGAGGAAAAAAAAACAATGGAAGGACACACAACAAGGATAAATCAGTGATACTAACCAAGTACCACGAGAATAAAACAAGCTAGGATGAATTTCTTCTCTCAATTCTAGCCGCCTTTGGCTTCCCTCCAGGCATCTAACTCCCCAACGAGAAGAGAAGGTGGCCGAGGGCATCCTATGCTTATATAGAAAAAATGGAGGCGGCTGTGTGCTTCAGCAATCGGTTTATTTGAGTCGGCTTCACTTTCACTCAACAGGAAGATGGAAAAACCAGGCTGCTTCATATCAGGTAAACAATAGCCCCAACAAAGAGGAACAAAGAATAGGTAGTATATCCTAAATTGAAAACTTGACCCAGTTCTTTTCTTGCCCAACTAAATGGAAAAGTCGCCTAGTTTAGGGTCCTCTGTGCATCAATTAATAGTTCGTCTATAAAAAAAATCGTCCAAATCTCCCTAAAAGGATTCAACATATGTTGCCGCAAAAACGATTAAATAAATGCCAAATGCCCACAAAAACTACCTCCAGAAAAATAAAAGTACACATTTCAGCGATCAAAAGAAAAGAGCACATATTTCACACAAAAAACAGTAATCATTCAAGAAGAAATAGAACAATATGCAAATCTTAAAAGTTTGTTAAAATTACTCTATCATGTACCATGAACTGGCTTCACCGAACAAGAGTGCTACATGCGAAATTGGAAATCAATAATTGAGAGGGAGAGAGGAGGAGGAGGAGGAGGAGGAAGAAGAAAGAAGAAACCTTGGCAAGTCGGGGGAGGAGAGGAGAGGATGAGGAGGCTCCGGCGAGAAGAGATCCAACTTCCAAAGGCCGGGCGAGACGAGAAGGGTGGGTTGAAATACCCGACCGCCCCCTCTATTATTGCGGCCACTAGATCTCGCCATTGAATCTCGATCTGGTGACTCGATATGATCCGGTGCATGTCAACGCATGTGAGCGACGGCACATTTGAACTTTTTCCAGGTTTTAGTTCAGCTGTGCATGTAAGTGTACGATTCCGGCAAAAAATGTACGAGCTTATTATATTCGGAGTAAAGTAGTCCATGTCACTTTTAATAGATATAGTTTTTTCAAATGAACTAATTTTGTAGTGTATTTGAAAAAAAAATACGTGGGTTAACTAAAAAAGATGTAATTAAGAATGAGTATATTTGTTAGAACTTAGGAGTAGCTACTTTATGGGAGAAGATCAAATAGTATAGATTGTGTTGGCATAGATATGTACAAAGAAGACTAATAGATACTCCGATGAAAAAATTAAAAAGGATGTATGTAAATAATGTCAAAAGACGGAGAAAAAGATCCAGAGAACTTAGATGGAATTAATAAAAAATGATGTCTTTATTTTCTCTTACAAAAGATACGATACAAAACCAGCTAGAATAGAAGCGTAAAATCCATGTAGGCAACCCCAAATTGTTGGAAAAAAAGTGTAACTTGTTTATGATTATGATTTGAAAAAAATTATATCTATTAAAAGTGACTGAATGGAGTAAAATGTACTCATTCATCTTGCATGTGCCACAAAAGAAATCAGTAAAACAGTGTTGTATCTCTTTAATATGCTTAAAGATATACAATAGATTAAGTAGAGAAGGCTGGATGAAAGGGGAGAAGTATAGAGTGAAAGGGGAGAACAATTAGATGAAGAGGAGAGGGAAGAGATAAAGGGAAAACTGAAATCTATTCTCAGTATTGTTCACATCACTATTCATGTACTATAGCAGTAGGGCTGAAACCCTATTTATAATCTCAGGCATGTAGCCTTACAATTGCTGAATTCTACTATGACTAGGAAAGTAATCAAACTAGGAAGGAGTTCTTAATAGAAGTAGTATGCCTAGGAAAACTCAAACTAGGAAAGTAATAAACTAATCCTACTCCAACTAGGATTAACTTAAATTAGGATAGTCTACTCTAATTAGAGATCATACCAAACAGATTTTACATGAGTTTTTATTTTTTTGGACAGTTTGTGTTCGAAAAAGGTGTGAATTTTTTTAAATCATGGTAAGTTTTACATCGACGTAAAATTCTCTGTTCCACAGCTTTTGTTTTCAATTGTACTACTTCAATCCAAATTACCCGTTTGCATTAAAAAACCAAAATGAACTTTGGTTTTCTAATATGGATCTTTGATTGTACCAGCGAACTTGAGAAAAATAACAAAAGCAAAACGAATGCACGTGCAGAGATTTATAGGTACCTTGTTGTTTGCCTTAACACAATGCGGTGACGACTTCGCTGCTGCTGCTTCGAACTTGGTTAAAATACTTCGCTTCACAACTACTCTAATTTCAACAATCACGTCCTAAAAATTGTTCCAATAGGGTTCACAATCATCACAAAAATCCATGTAATGCAATGGCATTCATGTCCATAAGATATGTTCAATAGATTCTACAGAGAAAAAGGAAACAGATAGAAGACGTATGCTCTTCTCATGGAAACCCAATCGTGAGTCTTGTGACGAATAGGTTCATGTTTTGCATTGGCTACCGCTGTTAATGGAATTGACCCAAGTAAAAACACAACCTTTTAAAGAGAAAGCCATTTACTTCTCTATTTTGGCCAATATAAGTTAAAAGTATCATGCCAATATCCACGAGACAAGATATATCTACATCCAAGACAATTCGGGATATAACGTTAACATTATAAATAACAGAAAAACTAGCAATAAGACAAGCCGTCAAAATCATCTAACTATCCTAACTGTTGGGATGGCCATCAACATGGACAAGAATCTCCCGCCATTGGCCACTCTTCTTCTTCGTCGTCGCTCAGCACTCAAGCAATGTACTTGCAGGGACCATAACCTGCCCAAACATTGCAGATTAACATGTTTAGTAATTATGATAAGAAAGCACAGCAATGACGAATAGTTTGATTGCAGAAAGAAATGCAGAGTGGAAGAAAGAGGCATACTGGGGTCTTTGGAGATGATTGTTCCGGTCTGGGCGAAGTCACAGTTGAAGTCATGGCGACCAACAGCTTGGTAGTAGGCATTCATCGCATAGGCGGTATGGGACTGGATGTTATTAGGCTCGAAGCAGGACCCGCCCGGCTGAATGGGCCGGCAATCCACCGTGCCCTGGCTGCACACATAGTCTATGTTGGACTGCAGAGCCTTCACGCTCACCCCAGCCTTGGCCACACACCACCTGCGCCCGGGGCCCGACGGCGTTGGCTTCTTCGGCGCCGATGGTCCACTCCCTCCGGTCTGAACTCATAACACCCCAAACAAAATCCCCATTAAAAGCTAGTTAACGGATTAACCAACTACAATGACCATATAAACAAGCAACCAATCTCACGTCCGGAAGCACACATATCGTGAAGATAAAGCAAATAAATGGTCATCATGTTCGGAGCGTTGAAAGTCTTTTCGATTTCCCACATCTCCATTCTCGGGGCTTTGCTTTGCTTGTCTTTTCGATTAACAATAAACTAGTTTAACTACAGTAAGACATTTAGGAGGAGGAGACGCGACGATGTTGTTCATGAGAACACGAGGCACACGAAATACATTAGATGATATGACGAGTTCTTGTCTAGATTCTTCACTACTTTTTTTTTGCCTCCCTCCGTTCACAATTACCTGTCTGCATGCTTGTCTAATACAGACAGGTAATGTTAGACGGACGGAGCCTTATGCCAGACAGCAAAGAGGAAGAATTATGCTATACAGTGGTCACCTTTTCAGGCGGCTTTTCGGACTTTGGGTGGCCCCCAGCTTTTTAATGGTTGAATCCAGCAGGCAAACACGTTTTCGCGCCGAAAAAAAGGGAAACAACAAGCGGAAGGAAATTACATCATTACCCTTCCCCCTCCCCGAGTCACTAACCTGTGACTCGCCGGCTGTCCACGGCCTCCGTTACGGGCATCGCCGCCCAAACCAGCCAGCGCCACCTCCGGCCACCCACCTTCATGTACTCTGTCCAGTTTCCAGTATTCAAACGGTGACTAGATAGAACAAAACAGATGTGTACTGATGGCAGTAGATTATTCTGATTGGATTTCTAACATCGTCTGAGGATGACCCAGAGAATCCGAGGAGACCAGACATCTGATCAGCTGGCCTCATTTGTCTTGGAGCATGAACTGTTCAGGCTCAGGAGAATCTAAGCTATTCTATTCTATGACCCCAGATCACGTGTTGCAGAAATATAAAAATCGAGCCTTTTTCAGTTCAATAGAAAAGTAGAACTAAAAAAGGAATCTAAAATCCGGGAGAGGATGATCGGAGCTGACCTGACCACCGCGGAGGAGGCCGACGTCGTAGACGGGGGAGAAGTCTGGGCGGAAGAGGCCGAAGTTGCGCTCCGCCGTGGACTGCTTGAGGTCCTCGTTGAAGAGGGCGAAGATGTAAGTCTCGAACTTCCTCCCCGGCATCAAAGGCGTCCCCTTTCCCGACTCCACGTGCCGGACTAGGTTGCCGTTGTACGATAGCGCGTTCTCCATGTTCACAGCCGGCTGGTTTGGGTCCCCCTGCGACGGCCACCCCGTCTCCCCCACCGCCAACTCCACGTCCCCATACCCCAGCCGCTTCATCGCCGAGTAGACGGCGTCCATCTGCGCGTCGAACATGTTGGTGTATGTGATCCCGGTCGCCGGATCGTGCACCCCCCGGTTGGGCTTGAACAGGGCGTAGTTCAGAGTCCGGTCGGAGAAGCCGAAGTAGGGATACGGGTTCACCATGAAAGCCGATTTGGTCTGCCGGTGGAACTCCAGCATCGGCTTGAAGATGACCTGGTCGTACCCTTTTCTGAACCGCCCGGTTGACGGCGGCTCTGAAGCAGACAGTATGCCGAGCGAGTGGGGGCTGCAGACCTGGACGTCGCCCATCCCGGCCATCCTAAGCGCGCCATGGAGGGAGCGCATCGCGGGGAGGAGATGCGCAATGAGGTTCTTGTCCCCCGTGGCGAGTACCTCATTACCGACGGCGAGGCGGGCGATGCGGGTGGCAGGGTGGAAGGGGGAGAGGTGATCCCGGACCCAGTCGCGGGCGGCGGGGAGCCGGGCCAGTGCGGGGATGTCACTGTTAAGGACGGTAACGGTCACGGAAATGCCAGTACCGGCGAAGGCGGAGATAAGAGCAGGGTCGGCGGCGAAGAGCTTGACGCGGTCGATGGTGGTGCGGTCACGGAGGAAGGCGGCGACCTGGGGAGGGGGCGGGAGGTTGTCGGCGACGGTGCCGTAGTTGACGCCGATGGAGGCGGCGGAGAGAGCGGCGCTGAGGAGGCAGAGCAGGCGGAGGACAGGAGCAGCCATTAGAGCAAAGTGGAATTGAGCTAAGCTGGGAGAGTGGAGTAGGGTATTGGTGGGAGAGTGGAGTAGGGTATTGGAGGAGGAGGAGGAGGGGGAAGGTGGGCTTGGACTGGGGGAGTGGGCTTACTGGGCTGTGAGTAACGGGCCGGAAAAGGAGGGGCGTGCGTTAAACGGAAAGAAGAGGAAGTGATTTGTTTGGACTTTGGTCTAGCAGGTGTGGGCCCCCACTTGGGAACTGGCTTTGAAGTTTGACCCACCGTAAGTGAGAAGTTATTACCTGCGCGCCTCGCATGGTAACAGTGTGCTCATCACCAATGGGTGATGAGCACGTCTCCCTGCTTGTGGGTCCCTTTGGGGCAATCATTACAAGCAGGGGAGAGGTGCCCATCACCCATTGGTGATGAGCACACTGTTCCCCCTGCGCGGCGCGTAGCCAATAATTTTCCACCGTAAGTAGCAACATTTGTGTAATAGTGTGTATAATGTTGGGGCCAATGCACGGGGAAACTGTTGAGTACAATGGCCAGGGCACGTCAATCTTATGTCATTTTCAGTCACCCTGGCTTTGACCATAAGTGAGAAATTATTAGTATGCAGCGCGTAGGGGGAATAGTCATGCTCATCACCAATGGCTTCGTGTCCATCACCCATTGGTGATGAGCATGACTATCCCCCTACGCGCCGCGCACCTAATAATTTCTCCTCCATAAGTAGCAACGGTTATCTAATGATGTGAATAATGAATGTTGGGGCCAATGCATGGAGAAACTGTTGGGTACAAAGGGCAGGGTGATCGTTTAAATATAAAACCCTTGCAAGTGTACAAGGCAATTGTACTACAGTGAGTATTAAAGGGTTGTCGAACCTCAAGGACGGACTAATATTTTACCAAATTCAAGTGAAAGCAAATTTTGATTTAATTAATCTAGAGAAAGCAATAAAATTTAACTACTTTAAATCGGATTTTAACTAATATGGAGAAGGTACCAAAGCAAAGAATCCACCACTAGACATGCAATTACTACTCTCAATTATTATTATGTTCAAATTGACATGATAAGGTAATTTGTGTTCATGGTCAGACACACAAATCACAGTGAATTCACTCACGTTCTTGGTCGGACACGAGAGTTCATCCACTAAAAATTAATGTAGATAATTCTATCCTTGGTCGGGCATAGAATTATCATTTGGGCTAATGATCCTATCCTTGGTCGGGCATAGAATTAACACCAGCCTACTTTTACCTAAGCATAGGAATTAAAAAGATCTAATTTCATGCATATCAATCAAGTCTATGGTCAAGCACTCAAAAGAAACTCATGAAATAGCATTAAGCAAAATCATATCAATTGTATTAAATAAAACAATCAAGAGTAATAACACAAATCTAGGGCTTCATCTACGCCTTGGACGCGAATTTAGCCGGCCATCGGACAAGGAGAACGTTGTTGATTCGTTGGCGTCGTTTCGCACTATTCACCAAAAAACACTGTTCACGAAAACACTGTTCACCGTCTTCCTCGCGCAGCCGTGCACTGTAGCGTACGCCGGAGTTACTGTAGCAGCCAAATCTCAGCACCTTTCTTCCCTCTTCCTCTCCTCCGGCGACTCCTTTCTCTTCCCCCTTCTATTCCGGCCGAGACCACGCCGGATTCCGGCGAAAATCACGCCCAAAGCTCAGTTTTTCTTCTGCCGGAAGACCTGTGAAAAGCTCTGTTCTTTCTGCTGTGAATAGCTCCAAATCTCCTCCATATTGTTCTGGTTTTATAGGCCTCAGCCCCGTCCCAAATCCGGCACGATTCCTAGTCCAATTTGAAGTGAAATCGAGCCCAAACTGGCACCCACTTTCCTATTCCGGCGGCTCGGTTTTTTTTATTTCTCTCCCGATTGAGCACGGCTCTTGTCATGGATGCTCCGTCGTCGTCTTCGTCCAAGCCTAGCTCCGCCGTCGAGACCCATCATCTCCGGCCTCTCCTTCGCCGTCGGTTGTCTTCACCCAGCCCACCGGAAAACAGAGCATCGTCTGCTCTGTTTCCGGACGAACGGCCCGAGCTTCGGCTCGGGCCGGTTTTCTATTTTCTTTTTCTTTTTTTTTTTAAACTGAACCGGACCGGAACGGGGCCGGTCATATTTCCTTTTTTTTTTCTTCTTTCAAAAACCCGTTGTATCGATCTCATCCATCTAATCTCATCTTGACGGTTCTTCTCTTGAATCGCGCCTCTTTCGCGTACGATATTTCAAATGATCATAACTTTTTGCTCAGGACTCCTAATTGCGAACAGTTAGTGGCGTTGGAAAGCTGACTTCGTGTACTTTAACATGAAGCTTAAATCAGTCCCATCAGAGATATGAAATCGAAGTTATGAATATTCAATCATTAGAGTCGCGTTTTATCCCATTTCTGCGTTTTGCTTTTGTTTCCTACAAAAACCAAAAATTATATTAAAGTAGCAATAATTCTAAACAAACACTAGCATAAATATAAGTTTAGGAGATAATAAAATGCATATTTCATGTATAGATCACACCCCCAAACCTAGATTTTGCTAGTCCCTAGCAAAACAAAACAAAAATAAAATCAAATCAAACAACTAAGGAACTAATGCATAAAAGTAAACACCATTTTCGTAGGGAACACGATTGCATTGAGCGTATGCAACAAGCCGTTAAACCTCTAGGTGGCCCTAGTAGGACGAGTGTTGTCTCGTGAGGGTTTGCAGCCATGCTACCCACAAACATGTATTTATTAATCTAATTAACCTAAGTGCAAAAACAAAGCAAAAATTAAAACATTGCAAAACACACAAACCTATTATCCCGACAAATACATACTACAATGCTTAAGAAAATCAACCACATGTACTTGGTTCATAATCAACAGGAATATAGAAGCCCTCAAGTAAGTGGTTTTATTCCACACTTTCATCTTGGAAATTCCTGCTCAAATATAATATAGCATGATAATATAAATAGTAGAAAGTGTAGAACATTGTAGCAATACATTCTAAATTTCTGTTTATACAGATCCAGTGTTACCCATTAACCAAAGAACATTAGAAGCTACATAGTCATCGTCATCTTTAGGTTCATGATAGTACAGATCTGCGCGCCTCCTTCGGGTCCAACATTCTAGATTTGAGAGGATAATACACCATAGACTTTTTTTTTCTTTTTTTTTTTTCGCTAGGACTGTGTAAGGCCTGACTTCAAGATGTTTAGGTTTAGCAATGACTCAGGCCAATGACTCCCAGCCAGTTGGCTTAGGGCATTAGGTATTAAGAGACCGCTTCGGGCCCGAGCATCAGCCTAAGTTAATCCTATAAAGTCAGGCAGCCCCTTTTTCTTTCATTTTGTTTTCATCATTTCGCATTTTTTCATTTTCATCATTCATATTTTCAGCATATCTTTATTTTGTCCAGGCTGTATTATACTCTCAACCTATTTCCGGTTCCAATCCCTTGCCATAGCCAAGTAAATGGTCTATCATGATCTTTTAAGCTCAACAGATAACTACACATCATTCAATGACTATGACTAAAGACATCCCACTGTAGATTAATATTCAACAAATCTCTAGATGGTATTACTTTATGTACTAGTGTGTGTAAGTGAATTTTCTTAGTTCAAGCACTTATTCCAAGAGGACTGTAATAGAAAGATATGCTCAGTTAAGTGTATCTATCCTCCAGTATACTTACTCACACTTCCAATGTAAATTAATCTCCTAAGAATTGTAACATGCATTATTACGGGATAAACTATTAAAACCTAAGAAAAATACTAACAAACAACCTAAAAACTAACCAAATTTTTAAGATTTTTTTTTTTAATTTTCTGATTTTTATTTTTATGAAAGTAATATTCCCTCCCCCAAACCTATTATGAACATTGTCCTCAATGTGAACAAAATATAGCATAACAATGAGCATATAAACAAAGAAGATCAAATAAAGGAGAGAATACACCTAAATACGTGGGTTGCCTCCCACCAAGCGCTAAGTTTTACGTCTTCAGCCAGACGTAGCCACGATCCTCTGTAGGGTCCAGATTATCAAGGCATCAACCGGGATCAATTAAATGATTGCACCACACACTCCTATCCTTGTTGCCCAAGTATGGAGCACATCGTGGAATAAAAGGATGGATTGGTGGGTTGGGAAGCTTTGGAAAGAGGGGTCCCTGCATTAACCATGAAGAAGGGTCAGTAGAAAATTTTAAAATTAAGGGATCCTCCTTCAAATTAACCATTTTGGCCTTAGGGGCCTCTTCTAGTAACCTAATTGGGAAAGCTTCCTCAATTAGTGAATCGACTAAACTATCTATGAAACAGTCTAAGTTATGTTCATTAAACAAAGAGTTAGATTGATCTAGATAAGATATGAATGGTGCTTTAGGAATAGAAGGTTCTGTTAATAGTGTTGTAGACTGCCACTCCTCAGATATAGAAGAAGGTTGAAAATTTGGTTCTATCAACACACTCACTTCTTCTTTAATTTCTACACCCGCTTGATCATTATGTAAAGCCCACTCAAGCTTATTATCAAACCTTTGGGCATTATGAAGGGATGTAACATCATAATTAGGGGAAACACAGATCTCTTCATCAGAAAATTGGCTTATCGGATATTGGGACTCGACAGGTAAAATGCATTCTTCGTGCATATTCATAGCCTGTGTTAGCTGTTCTAACTGTATTTCAATGTTGGCAAGAGCCTGTGTATGAGAATGGATAATCCGGGCCTGGGTACTCAGCTCACCTGTCAGCTCTCTATATTTGGTGTCTATCATAGTGTCCATCTTGGCTTCCAGTGCACTAAAAGCTGAGAGGAGAGTGGATTGGGTGGTTAGCATTTGGCTCATTTGATCTTCTAAGGATAGTTTCTTATTGGTTTGGCCAAACTGAGGATTAGAGGCTAGTTGGTAAGGTAGTTGTTGGCTTAGAAAATCTTGTCTAAGGGCCTCATGAAGAGTGGGCCCAGGGTTGGGTTGTTCCCAAGGGGAATTAAGATGGTCCTCCCACCTATGAAGACTTTGGGCCTCATTTACATATTTGCGTATAAAATCAGGGTACTCATGGGCCAAAGGGCACTCCACTGGGGTATGAATGGGACTTAAACAGAGGGCACATGGTTCCGACATATGATGAGTTGTGTATTGTAGAGAAAATGTGCCACTCCCAAAATTAGAGTGATTATCCCACCCACAGTTGTAAGTATCAGCATATAAAGGTCGTGGGTGGGTAGGTACTTCATAGGGAGGGGGATTAGGTGTGTGTGAAGAACAATAATCATTAAAGCTCCTATATGGGTTCTCATGGCTAAATCCATAAAAAGGTGAAGACATTTCTTCACCATGCATTCATCAACCGAACCAAAATATCACACATCCACAAATCAGAAAATCAACCCTAGATATGGACAACTAGCAGTCCTAATAGCCACAACTAACACAATATGCTATCACAGAAATAATAGAAAAGCACCAAACACACAAATTAATCTAAAAAAAAGAGAAGGATAAGAGAATGCAAACTAGGGGAAGGGGTGGCCCTTCCACGTTGGCGAGAATTCCACGTCTTCTCTTAACCTCGCAAAAAGAAAGAAAAACACGAATTAAGCTTCTGACAAATAATCTAAGAGAAGACTCACTAAACTACTCTAACACTAATTATGCTAAGAATCTGGTAAACTATTGTGCCGTCCCCGGCAACGGCGCCAAAAACTTGATCGTTTAAATATAAAACCCTTGCAAGTGTACAAGGCAATTGTACTACAGTGAGTATTAAAGGGTTGTCGAACCTCAAGGACGGACTAATATTTTACCAAATTCAAGTGAAAGCAAATTTTGATTTAATTAATCTAGAGAAAGCAATAAAATTTAACTACTTTAAATCGGATTTTAACTAATATGGAGAAGGTACCAAAGCAAAGAATCCACCACTAGACATGCAATTACTACTCTCAATTATTATTATGTTCAAATTGACATGATAAGGTAATTTGTGTTCATGGTCAGACACACAAATCACAGTGAATTCACTCACGTTCTTGGTCGGACACGAGAGTTCATCCACTAAAAATTAATGTAGATAATTCTATCCTTGGTCGGGCATAGAATTATCATTTGGGCTAATGATCCTATCCTTGGTCGGGCATAGAATTAACACCAGCCTACTTTTACCTAAGCATAGGAATTAAAAAGATCTAATTTCATGCATATCAATCAAGTCTATGGTCAAGCACTCAAAAGAAACTCATGAAATAGCATTAAGCAAAATCATATCAATTGTATTAAATAAAACAATCAAGAGTAATAACACAAATCTAGGGCTTCATCTACGCCTTGGACGCGAATTTAGCCGGCCATCGGACAAGGAGAACGTTGTTGATTCGTTGGCGTCGTTTCGCACTATTCACCGGAAAACACTGTTCACGAAAACACTGTTCACCGTCTTCCTCGCGCAGCCGTGCACTGTAGCGTACGCCGGAGTTACTGTAGCAGCCAAATCTCAGCACCTTTCTTCCCTCTTCCTCTCCTCCGGCGACTCCTTTCTCTTCCCCCTTCTATTCCGGCCGAGACCACGCCGGATTCCGGCGAAAATCACGCCCAAAGCTCAGTTTTTCTTCTGCCGGAAGACCTGTGAAAAGCTCTGTTCTTTCTGCTGTGAATAGCTCCAAATCTCCTCCATATTGTTCTGGTTTTATAGGCCTCAGCCCCGTCCCAAATCCGGCACGATTCCTAGTCCAATTTGAAGTGAAATCGAGCCCAAACTGGCACCCACTTTCCTATTCCGGCGGCTCGGTTTTTTTTATTTCTCTCCCGATTGAGCACGGCTCTTGTCATGGATGCTCCGTCGTCGTCTTCGTCCAAGCCTAGCTCCGCCGTCGAGACCCATCATCTCCGGCCTCTCCTTCGCCGTCGGCTGTCTTCACCCAGCCCACCGGAAAATAGAGCATCGTCTGCTCTGTTTCCGGACGAACGGCCCGAGCTTCGGCTCGGGCTGGTTTTCTATTTTCTTTTTCTTTTTTTTTTAAACTGAACCGGACCGGAACGGGGCCGGTCATATTTCCTTTTTTTTTTTCTTTCAAAAACCCGTTGTATCGATCTCATCCATCTAATCTCATCTTGACGGTTCTTCTCTTGAATCGCGCCTCTTTCGCGTACGATATTTCAAATGATCATAACTTTTTGCTCAGGACTCCTAATTGCGAACAGTTAGTGGCGTTGGAAAGCTGACTTCGTGTACTTTAACATAAAGCTTAAATCAGTCCCATCAGAGATATGCAATCGAAGTTATGAATATTCAATCATTAGAGTCGCGTTTTATCCCATTTCTGCGTTTTGCTTTTGTTTCCTACAAAAACCAAAAATTATATTAAAGTAGCAATAATTCTAAACAAACACTAGCATAAATATAAGTTTAGGAGATAATAAAATGCATATTTCATGTATAGATCACAGGGCACGTCACTTTTATGCCATTTTCACCGGAGTCATAAATCTCCATGATCAACGGTGCACATGCGGTAGAAGTGTGCATTTGGCAGCAAATTGCTACAGTGTATCTTTATAACATGCATGAAAATTATAGTAGTGGGATAGATTTTAAGTCTAGTCCGGTTAAAGAGAAAATCTATTTTAGGATATTTTTCATAGATGAGGTAGGAGTTGCGTTAAAGAAGATGAAGAAAGGCAAAACTCTATAGTCCGATGGAATTCCTATTGAAGTATGGAAGGCATTGAGAGGTTTTGGCTTAACTTGGTTAACTAATTTATTTAACAAGATTTAGAAGTCTAAGAGGATGCTAGAGGAGTGGAGGAGAAGTATGTGCATACCTTTGTATAAAAATAAAGGGAACATCCAAAGTTATACAAACTATAGAGATATAAAAGTTATGGGACATACTATAAAATTATGGGATATAGTAATAGAAGGAAGTTTGCGAAAAGTAATAAAGTAACATAGAATCAATTTAGTTTCATGCCGGAGAGGTCAACAACATAAGCTATATTTTTATTACAATAGTTAGTAGAGAGGTACAGGGATAGAAAAAAAAACCTCTATATGACCTTCGTAGATTTAGAAAAATCCTACGACAAAGTACACGATATTTGAATTATAGATATTATGTGGTTTTGTGTTTCTGATCTTAAAGGGTGACTGGTAGTAATGAAAAAAATATATGTTTGTCTACACTACGATAGATTATTTAGAAGTCCTCATGAGTACGTAAGTGGGAAAGTGAAGCTGACGACCATTGGCACATGTGTGAAGTTCTTATATTTATTTATTCAAGTTGAACAAAGGTTAGGATGTAAGTCTCCAATGGGTAACCTATCCCTCAAATATCTAATTGCATTAGCATCTCCATGCATACCATTTACCCTGGGGGATCATGAAGATATGAAAATTGTCTTTAATATTCATAAGAAAGCAAGGAAGTGTTGGAGTGGTATATGGAGAGGATTTCTAGTGTCAATAAGGAAATGATATCCCCATTAGATCAACTTGTTCACTTGACATATGATAACCTGAAATCATCATGAGGTAAAAGAAGAAACAACCGGAGCTTGTATTTGGAACAACAAGGTAAAAACACAATGTGGCATCATCAATGACATGACTCTGCAAGTTATCATGTATTATATATGCGACTTCGTATCATATTGACGATGACACGAATATAAACAAGTCGTGTGCACGATGACATGACTCTAACTCGCAGTTGTAGGATATCTTGTAAGTGATTACACAATATTCTGACATTTTGTGTATTTATCTACATGATTAATACTGATATGCCCTCTTCAATTATTGCAGTTTGGGAGAAAGTAATGAAATTGCGAGGACATTTACTACCCAAGAGGTTGGATCTAATAAAATATAAGGAATAGAAGCAAAAAATAGTAAATGTAGGAAATGAGTAATTTAAAAATGATGAGCAATTTTCAAACAAAGGTGTTGATGGAGACGAAGAATTTATTGATAATGATGATCTATAGTCAGGGGATGAGTGATTGTTACCTCTACACACACAAGTTGGACAGGGGATGTCTAGAAATTGATCTGTTTGAATATGAAGAATTTCTAAACGTGGCTGTTACAAAACCATGTATGTGAAAAGGGAAGAATGTTGTATCCGATAACCAAGAATCATTGGATGGAGAGTTTATTCATATTAAAGAAGATGGAGGTTGGGATTGGGGCACTGAGTATGGTTTGGATGAGGAGCTAGAGATATACAAGGAAGAGATGATATTGAGCGGTAGTTTGCAAGCAACCGACTACGAGACTCTTCTTGTATTAGGGGCTCGGTTCGAAAGTATCAAACATTTCACAAGAACTCTAGTTGATTTGGCAATAAAGAGGATATTCACTTATACTGTGGTTGATGAGAACAAGGATGTATTTGCTATAAAGTGCAAATATTCACTACCCAAGAGGTTGGATTTAATACAATAGAAAGAGTAGAAGCAAAAACAATAAATAAAGAGAATGAGCAATTTTCAAACAAAGGTGTTGATGGAGACGAAGAATTTATTCATATTGACGATCTATGGTCAGGGGATGAGTGATTGCTACCTCTACACACACAAGTCCCTGAGCTGGAAAGGGGATGTCTAGAAATTAATCTGTTTGAATATGAAGAATTTTTAAACGTGGCTATTACAAAACCATCCATGTGGAAAGGGAAGAATGTTATTATATTCGATAACCGGGATTCATTGGACGCAAAGTTTATTCATATTAAAGAAGATGGAGGTTGGGATGGGGGTAGTGAGTATGGTTTGGATGAGGAGCTAGAGACATACGAACAGGAGGTGATGTTGAGTGATAGCTTGCAAGTAACTGACTACGAAGCTTTTCTTGCGTTAGGGGCTCAGTTCGAAAGTATCAAATATTTCAAGAGAAATCTTGTTGATTTGGCAATAAAAAGGAGGTTCACTTATACTATGGTTGATGAGAACAAGGATATATTTGCTCCAAAGTGCAAGGAGAATGGGTGCAAGTGGTATATTCGGGCATCAAACAAGTTAAGCGATGTTAGCATCACAAGGAGGGAGGTTGACCATACATGTGATATAAATTTGAGAACGAAAGATCATCCTTTAGCTTCACAACTGTAGATTGCAAGAAAATGTCATGGACTACATAAGGAGTCAAATACTATCACACTAGAGAATATCATAAGGTATATTGAGAAACATTGAGGCATCACAGTCAACTATAAGAAAGCATTTTGCCAGAATACGGCAAAGAATTAGAAAGTTCTAATCCAGGAACCTATGTGGTTATAAAAGGTCTTTTGATATACCTGAAATAGAGCTAGGTGGATACGATTTCAAACGTGTGTTTTGAATGTTTGGCCCTATTGCAAGAGCTTTCAAAAGTTCACTTAGGCCTCTCTTAACTGTAGATGAAACATTTTTAGAAGGAAAATATCATGGATGTATATTGATTGCTATAACAATTGATGGTAATCAACAAATGGTGCTATGCTGTTGTTGAGGCAGAGACAAGAAACACTTGGTAATGTAATGAACAATCATTAATAGTAGTTGTCATTGTGAACACGATATGCATGAGTCATGTCCTCGATGACACAGTAGCATTGTATGTCAATTTCACAATGGCATGACATGAGTAAATTGTCGTATATCTGTTCACAGGAGTCATGTCCTCGATGATACGACTACAATGACATTATGATAACTACAGTTGTATTTTTCTCACAGAGTTCTTATCCTATGTTGCTTTTAGGATGTGGTTCCTCAAGTTAATTCATACTTTTCTTTCAAGACTAGACACAACTGTTTTTTATAGACATAAGGGATTTATCAAAGCAGTCCCCATACTATTCATTAAGGTTATCATAAACATAGCTTATCATATAGTCACGTCTTAATAAGTAAGTGTTTAAAACCCTGATTCTGTGTACTGTTATTTACATAATAGTCCACTTCTGACACTTACTACAGTTTTCACATTCTGAATTAGGTTTTGCAATTTTTACTATGAATAGCCCTACAAGTCTAGTTTCCAACCCAATAAACGGTATATTTTTTTTATATTAATATAATTAGTTATGTCTTTTTGATTACCAATCGTCGGCACAGAAATAGTTCTCGCCGAGAGAGTAAATCTTAAACCAAACTGCTTAATTATGTTAAATACATTATATTCCACCGAGGATTATCTTACTAATCATAATTACCCAATCCCTAGGTATGATACAAAACCTTTATGGTTCTAGAATTAGTTAATCCTTCTCATCTTAAGATACATCTTACTCTCATAAAACTGTTTATACAAATAGTATCTTAATGATATACACTTTACTCAATTAGGACAACTAATCCCAGATAGAATTACGAAGTAGGAATATATTGACAGAACACAAAAAGATGAATTTTTATGAATCAAAAAGTCATGACACCAGATTCAACATGAGTCACAATGATAGATCATAATTCTCATCGATTTACAATTACTTACCCTTCTTAGTATATACATGACTTAGGACTTACCACAAATAGATCAAACAATGAGAATATAATATTTAGACAGAACATGACGAGATTAACAAAAGCATCATACTGAGTCACTTAAGAGATGATTGACAAGGGGAACAGTTCTAGTTACTAGCACGTGAAATATTATTACACATAGATTGATCAACATGATTCATGAGTGTAGAGATACATCACACTCAAAACGATTTTTCTATAGAGTGATCATTAACCATAATATGAATAGGAAGTCACAAGATCATTCATGCATCAATTTAGAATCATCAAATAAAGAATATTCATATGAGAAGTGGGGAAAAATCATCCTACCACTTGAACGACGAGTTACTCTAGTCCTCGCGTAGTGTTCAACCTTCTCCTCGTGAAGCCGCCTTACTCCGTGGATTGAACGTGACCAAAACTTGCTGATGGGCGAAGGAAAACACCAAGGCTCCAAGAGGCAGGACGTCCAAATGCATGGGACGGTCCTCTCTTAAGGGATTTTAAAGAGAAAGCCTAATTCAACTAGGGAATCTCCTCACAAATCACCTTCTCCATTAGTTACACCAACTTTTAATCTCCACTGATGATCCGAAACCACTTCCTAGCCATCTAGGGCATTATCCCAATAAGCCTCATTGATTAGTTAGGATTACCATCTCAAAAGATTCACTCCCAATAAAAAAAGATCCCAAAATTAGTAAATTTCGGAAACTAAAACTGCCGCTGCGATCGATCGCGAGCCCTAGCGATCGATTGCTGCCAAATTTTACAACATTCCAGTACTTAGGATCGATCATTCGCAAGGCGATCAATCGCAGCACAAAAATTGCACAACACAATACTTACGATTGATCGTTTTCGAGGGCGATCGATCGCAGCTCAAAAATCACAACTTCTAGTAAAAACGATCGATCGTCACACAAGGTGATTGATGGCATCAACCTTGCTCTCGATTTTAAAACAGACCCGATCGATCGCGTACAAATTTTCTCACGATCGCATCTTTTTACTCCGAACTCCGAATTTCAAACAATCGATGGCGATGGAAAGCTTTCTTCGTGCAATTCAATATCAGCTCCCACCTTCTCATTGATCCATAAACCCGCTGCATTAAAGATTCAAATTTTCTGGGTGTTACACATTGCAATACATTCATAACATCATTATAGAAATTGGGCTAATGTTGAGTTCCCTAGTAGAAGATATACTACTCTCACCTCAAGCAGGTCAGAGAGTGCGAACAATATGTTCTTGAAGGCGTAGAGTTGGCCAATCACTAGATTGATCGAGTAAACGCGTGCCACCACTACAACTCACTTTGAGAGACGTAGATACAAAGGCCAACAACTAACAACTCCCTTAACCAAATATGTCCAGAAATATATAAACAATAAGAGGAATCATAGTTGTACAGTTCAAGTGCAGGTCATATCATTGTATGAATTTCAAGTGAATTATCTCCACATGTGGTGCGTTCAATGTGATCATTACTTAAGTGTTGTGTAAATGAAATATGACTTATTTTGGGTCGTGTATGAAAATAGTGTTGTGTAAATGAAATACGACTTATTTTGGGTCTGTATGAAAATACACGATTACACATAATGTTAATTATTGAATATGTGTTTTTTCAAGACTACATGAACATTCTAAAGAAGACATGCATATGTGGAAAGTTTTAGAGCATGGGACTTCTTTGTAAACATGCTATAGCATCAATTGATCACAGGAGTTTAGATGCAATGCTATATTGTGAGAAGTGGTACTACACGAAGAGTTACTGCATAACTTATGAAGAGTAAATTCTACAAATGTTAGACAAGCATCAATAGTTAGATCATGGGGTTTTGCCAAATATGAACCACCAATTGTGAAAAAATAGAAAGGTGGCAAATGGTGAAATCAATTGAGTCACAATTGAAACCCCTTAAAAACCCTAAGGTGAAGTGGTAATTGTTGTCAATTTGGTCATAACCAAACCAATTGTAATAACTCTCTAGTTGAGAAACAACCTAAGCGTCAAAGAAAGCATTCATCCACAAATGAAGCAAATTCGACTTTAGGGAAACATCATTCTGGATTACAACATCAACCTCCATTCTTCGTGTAAATGAAATATAACAACAATGAGTATTACAAATAACATACAATGAGTCGTGTCATTGAGGACAAGATAGGAGAAAAGGCATGTCCTTAAAGACACGATCGCACGATCCTTCAAATATATTGTGTACATGAAAATCGTATATATGAACATAATGGAAAAAATTTAAGTGTGCAGTCGACTTTCTCCTTCCAGGACAACCATACATCATGCTGTAGAATCAAGAAAGCGAAACGGAACTCAGGTAGCATGCTGATGGCGGAGAGATATGTCGTGATTCTAAGCCCTACTATAGATCCCGTCAATCGACCTGTGACGGTGCGAAAGATCGGAAACTAATATCCATCAAAATCGGGGTGATAAATAGTACCTCGGTCGCACCCCATGGCACTCGCAATCTCAGTGACTCAGACCTGGACGGGAGTGTCACTTACTACACTCCGGATGGCCACCTGTTCTGGATTCTCGTTATCTTCAATGGTGTTATTAGCATAAAATTCCTGAACCGGATCCTCATGCACAATTGGCTGTACATTTTGTCTCTTTTCAGCTATGTGATCGTTTAAAATTAAACTCTTGCAAGTGCACAAGGCAATTGTACTACGGTGAGTATAAATAGGGTTGTCGAACCTCAGGGATGGATTAATCTTTTACCAAATTCAAGAGAAGAAAGTTGCAGTTTTTGTTTAATCTAAATAAAGCTATGAACTTTAACTACTAAGCTGAGTTTTAATCAATGCAGAGAATTATCAAGGCAATGAATCCACCACTAGACATGCAATTACTACTCTCAACTATTATTAAGCATACTTTGACATGATATGGCAATTCGTGTTCTTGATCGGACACACGAATTACTAATGAATTCACTAACGTTCTTGATCGAACACGAAAGTTCATCCACTATTGTGTAATTAATCATATCCTTGATTGGGCATAGAATCAATCACAACTC
This sequence comes from Houttuynia cordata, assembly GCA_039654745.1. NCBI lineage: Eukaryota > Viridiplantae > Streptophyta > Magnoliopsida > Piperales > Saururaceae > Houttuynia > Houttuynia cordata. Next base: position 24,530,673 of record CM077507.1, on the reverse strand, counting down.
TATTATAATGCAATTAATCTTATCCTTGATCGGGCATAAAATCAATCACAATATCTAATTTCATTCATAATCAATCAAGTCTATGATCAAGCACTCAAAAGAATACTCATGAAATTGCATTAAGCATGAATCATAATCAACTTTATAGAATTAAACTATCAAGAGTAGCAATACACATCTAGGGCTTCATCAAGCCTTGAATAAAAGTTTAGTTACACATAGATAGAAAGAAAGAAAGGAGAAGCCTGTTTATGTAGATCCATCGTCATGAATCCTTCTTCTTCTTTGCTTCAAAAGACCTCTTCTCTTCCTCTTCTCTAGCCTCTAATAAAGCTCTGGTATACCTTCTAATACCCAAAACGTTCTCCCATAAGGCCTATTTATAAGAGTGAAGAGAAACCACGAAGTTCCCTTCCAAATCCAAGTCGAAATAGGTCTTATTTCAGTTTGTCGCATACGACGATCGATTCGTTATTTTCCCCCGATCGATCGCTTTACCGATCAACGCCGTATGATACCGATCGATCGTAGTTACTGTCTTACGCGATTGAAAAATTCCAGTAGATACGATCGATCATTTTTAGGTCCGATCGATCGTTTCCTTTAATACACTGCTTTTGCGGCACTGGCGATCGATCGCAATGCTATCCGATCGATCGTGGTTACTGTTCATGAATTTCAAATAGCTATAACTTTCTGTCCTGAAGTCCGAATTGCACGTGGTTGGTGGCATTGGAAAGCTAACTTCTTTAAATTTAACATGCAACTTGAATCAGTCCAATCCGGCATTTGTACACGAAGTTATGATGATTTAACTATTTAAGTAGCTTTTCTCCTCATTTCTGTGTATCTCTTGTTTCCTACAAAAACCAAAAACTATATTAAAGTAGTAGTTATTCTAATCAAACACTAGCATAATCATAAGTTTAGGAGATAATAAAATGCATATTTCATGTATAGATCACTATGTGGGTGAAATACTGCACCCAGTCTGGCCGCTCCTTGATCCATCTATGTGTCAGAAGATAGGGAATGTAGGGGTTAAGGCTGACCCGCCGCTCATACTGAATCGGGCGGGGCGGTGGAGGAGTCTCAGGTGCAGGAGCGGATGGAATAGGGCGTGACGTAGACGCGTCACGCCTGTGGCATTTCTGAGTGACTGTCTTCTGAGGCATGGTACCTGAAAACCAAAGATAATAATGAAAATCACAGCAAAGTACAATTTTCCAACATGTAACTTTAAGCTTTATTATCATCACAGCAAGCATATAACAGTAGATGACACAATCAACAATTCCACTACATAATTTTTGAAAAAAACTTTTTTCAGAAAATAAGAATGAAATTCCTAAAATAGAAAAAAATAAAAATTTGATGAAAACACAGAAAATCGAGAGGGATCACCATGCACAAAAATCACAATCATCAATCTAGAAGTATGCATGAGAGGGGTGCATACCCAGGAAATCTAATTGCGGAATATTTTTTTTAACATAACATTGTTCACCGCTTGAACACAAATCCTAAAAATTAAAGAAAACACTTAAAATCGAGGAATCAGAAGTGGAAATCCATGCACAATCATCGCAATAGTCAATATAAGAGCATGCATGAGACTAATTGCAAAAATATCTACCAGAAGCCAAGAAAAATCAAGCTTTTGAGTTTCGGCTTACTGGAAGAAAAATGCGTGATTGTGAGGAAGGGAGAGGGAAATCGCAAAAATAGACACCGGATCTAAATTCTACGTGCAAAAATCTGTTGGGGGCCGGAGTTTCAGCTCAAACAAGGGTCGGAAACGGCGGCGGCGAGTGGAAATAGGTTTCTCTCGCCGCGACAGTTCGGATTTTAAACGCGAGGAAGACGACCCATGATCGATCGCAGATTTAGCCGATCGATCGTGTTATAAAACGATAAACAGCACCCGTCAGATTGCAGATGAACGGCATTAATGTACCGTATGGTGATCAATCGCCCATATCCAGCATCAATCGGATAACAATCGATTGGTTATGGCCGGTCGATTGTTTCTACTGTTCTTCGATTTTTTTTAACTGCAAGCAATATTCTCTCCCCCAAACCTAATATGAACATTGTCTTCAATGTGAACAAGATATAAAAAAATGACAATGATAATATAACAAAGAAAAACGAAATGGAGAGAATATACCTGAATACGTGGGTTGCCTCCCACCAAGCGCTAAGTTTAACGTCTTCATCAAGACAGACTCCCTTTGTTCAACTTATCTAGGGTCTTTCAATCCAACGTTCAGGCCATCTGTGGTCCTACTGTGCACATTAGGGTTAATGAAAGAAATCATAAGTGGATCATCAGAACAAATCCATGGAGGTGCACCATCTACTAGAGTATCAATCATATAAACTGCATAACAATCATCTGGCAGTGAATGTTGTTTTTCAACATTAAAAATATTTAGTTTGACATTTAAATTGCCAAAGGACAATTTCAGCACCCCATCCCGGCAATTTATAATAGCGTTGGACGTCGCTAGGAATGGACGTCCCAAAATTACTGGAATCTGACTACCAATGTTATGCACAGGTTCGGTATCTAGAACAATGAAGTCCATAGGAAAGAAAAATTTGTCAACCTGTACCAGAATATCTTCAATAACACCACGTGGAACTTTAATGGATCGATCTGCAAGTTGTAGTGTTATGGCAGTCGGTTTCAATTCCCCCAACCCAAGTTGCTCATACACAGAGTAAGGCAACAAATTTACACTCGCCCCCAAATCTAACAATGCCTTGTCCACAGTATGGTTCCCTATAACACATGAAATTGTTGGACATCCTGGGTCCTTATACTTCGGTGGAAGATTATGTGTCAATAAGGAACTCACCTGCTCTGTAAGGAAGACCTTTTTAGTCACATTAGATTTAGCTTTTCTCTTTTAGGTACAAAGATCTTTCAGGAATTTGGCATAGGCAAGGACTTGTTTAATGGCATCTAACAATGAGAGATTGACCTTAACCTGTTTAAACACCTCGAACATCTCCTCCGTCTTTTGGTGGGATTTATTAAACGGGGAGGGTTTGTCCAGGCATTGTGGGTATGGTACCCTGGGGACATAGGCTTTGATCGGGTCATCCTGCAGGGTTTTAGAATTAACAGGCACAACTTTGATATGAGTAGGTTCTTTTTCTTCCTCATGGGAAAGTGTCTCACTTGAAGGGCCTTGGGACAAGTTCTTAACCCTATTGTTGATTTCCCTCCCACTCCTCAAGGTAGTTATGGCTTGAACTTGCTCAAGAGGGTATTGAGAGGGTTGAACTGCGAATTGGCCTCTAGGGTTTTGTTGGGGTTGGCTAGGCAAGGTTCTCACTTCCCTCCGGTTCATGGATTGGGCCAGCTGTCCTAATTGAGTCTCTATCTTGGCAATGGATTGTGTATGGGAATGGACTAGCTGGGCCTGGGTCCTTAACTCTGCTCTTATCTCTTTCTGTTCAGTTTTAATCTCGGTTAAGTGTGAGAGGAGCATTTGACTCATTTGGCTCATCTGGTCTTCCAAGGAAGGTCGTCTATTAGATTGGCCAAAGGAAGTTGAAGGTGGTTGGTAGGGTTGAGATTAGTTTTGGAATTCTGGTTTTGGGGCTGGATTGAAAGCGGGCCCATGGTCAAGTTGTTTCCAAGCGAAATTTGGATGATTTCACCACCCCCGGGTTGTAGATATTTGAGTAGGGGTTGTTGGCTCTAGGGTAGGTTTGTGCGAGATTGACGTGCTCCTGTACAAGATTTGGATATTGGGAGGCTGAGGGGCAGTCAACTATGGTGTGCATAGGGCTAGCGCAAATAGCACAGGCATCTTGAGAGGTTGGGGTATAAGGTGGAGTATGAGAGAAAAACATGTCAAACCTCTCTGTTAGGGATGCCACTTGGTGTTCTAAACTGGTGGTGGCTTTGACATCGTACATGCCTCCCCTTGGGGTACTTTTACCAGGCATATGGCCTTCAGATCTATAGAGGGTAGCACTGTGTAACGAGCTTTCGCTCAGGTCCTCCAGTAGATCCCAAGCATCATCCAGGATTTTCTTTATGAATGTGCCTCCACAAGAGGCGTCAATCAGGGTCTTGTGATGCTCGCACACACCCTCATGAAATCTTTGAACTAATTGCCACTTTGGCACATCGTGGTGTGGGCAGGACCGGAGTAAGGCTTTCATCCTTTCCCAACTTTCATAGAATTGTTCATTAGGTAGGTAAATGTGATGATTTCATTGCGAATCTTATTGGTCCGCCCTATAGGGAAATATTTTTTAAGGAATTCGGCCTGAAGTTCCTCCTAAGTGGAAATGGAGTTGTGTTCCCTGTCTTTCAAAGTGAATGGGAACAACGTAAGGCGCACCTGGTCATCAGATAGTGTGAGTTTAAATGTGGTGTTAACCTCTAGGAAGTTTTAGAGATGCCTATAGGGGTTCTCATTGAGTTGGCCATGGTATGTGGGCAGCATCTTGATGATGTTGGGCTTAATCTCAAAGTTAGCCACATTGTCAGGTAGGCGGATGCAGGAGAGGAAAATGTAGGTGGTGGGACGGTAGTAGTCCTGCAGGGTACGAGCATGGGTTACTACTGGATTCTGGTTTAGGCCATTCCCACCCCCAAAGTTCAGATTGTCCGCCATGGGATGGATTTCAGGGATCGGGTTGCTAGGAGTTCTACAGATTCTATAGAGGTGCTCAGGATCAGGATCAAAGGCAAGGTCGGGTTTCATGGATTGACGACCATGCATGCACAATAAAAAGCAACAAAACCTATAACAGTCCTAATAGCGACAACTAGCAAGCATCAATCATAGATAGTGACAACTAGCACGTCGTGCAATCCCAGAAAGAAAGTGGAAAATACTAAGCACCCAAATTATTCTAATAAGAGAGTTAAGAGAGTGCAAACTGTGGGAAGGGATGGCCCTTCCAACGTTGGCGAGAATCCATGTCCTCTCTTAATCCTGCAGAAGAAAGAAAAGCACAAATTAAACTACTGAAAATAAATCTAAATTAACACTAAGCTACTCTAAAACTAACTATGCTAAGAATTTGGTAAACTATTGGCTTTTGTCCCCGGCAACGGTGCCAAAAACATGATCGTTTAAAATTAAACCCTTGCAAGTGCACAAGACAATTGTACTACGGTGAGTATAGAAATAGTTGTCGAACCTCAGGGACGGTTAAATTGTAACACCCGAAAAATTGGTACGTTTTTGGAAACTGCTATTTTAGGAAACTGGTCTAAAATAGGAAAGTTTTCGTAATCGGCATGCTTTTTGGTCTGGTATTTCGTTTTGGCCTTGTGAAACCCTATCTTGATGATTTTGGTCAATTAAAATTGTTTCGCCAGATTAGGCAGGTTTTTCCGCGCGCGAGGACTGGGCCTGGCGCAGTAACCTATCTGGCACCAGGGTTTGATACACCTGACGCCAGGGCCAGTTGAGTGCCAGGGCTAGGGCTAGTCACGTGTGCGAGTACACGTGTGACGGGGCCTAGTGAACGTGTTACCAGGTGTAGGACTCGTGCACGGTGGAACTACTCATCACGCGTGCAAGTTATAGTAACCGTTCATCTGCGATCTGTGCTATAAGACGTGTAAGATCCATTAGAGGACCACGTGGACTCTGAGGTGGGGGCCACCTCATGGATGACGTGGACACCTTGGACCCACGATGTGAGAGACCAAATCGTGGGGAGCCTTTTGTTGAAATCTCTTTTGGCAATTAATGGTTTTTACCATGCTTTTAATGCTAAATAACTCCTATGATAATTATTGAAAGATTTAGAATTTAGATTAATTGAGGAGCTGATTGGTAGTTAAGGAAGATGCTTGGCATATTCCCTTCATCAAAGGGGGCGCCAAGATATAATGGAGCAAATCGTGGGTTGCAATTTGGGGAAGGATCTTTCATGGGCCTAATTGATATTTTTTTATCTAATCCCTAACTCCCTAATCGATGAGATGACAACCAAATTGGTATGAGCCAATCAGTATTTAAGGAAGGTTTTCCATTCAATTTGGGATCAAGGTGGCATTTGATTTGAGCGCTCAATTGAAGGTAAAAAACTGCCATGTGCAGTTTTGGGAAAATCTCGGAGAAGATCTCTACCCCAACTAATTAGTAATTCAAATAAACTGAAAAGGCAGAATTTGGGGAAGCACGTTGGAAGGTTGTTGTCTCTCTTGCTGAACTCACTCTTGGACGTTAGATGAGAGGGGAATGGAGGGCTGTGATGGCTTGGCTTGGAGGTGAACCACCTATATATGTGATCTCATGAAAGGACCGGCCCTCTTTTAGCCATCAACCTCCATGAGTGTGGTGTTTTCTTCATCTTTCTAAACCTCCTCAAATCAGTACTTCTCCCTTCTCTCCCTCGACTTCACGTATTGGTGTGGTGAATCAGCGAGCATAGGAGAAAGGCTTGGAGTCAGGAGTAAGAGAGGAATCGCGAAGAAGAAGTCTAGTCGCGCGAGGTTGAGCACTCGGTTTGTCTCTCGTCGAGGTAGGATGTTATTGTTTTTTTTTTTTTTTACAACCTGATTCTCTGATTTCTCAAAAAGCATGATCCTTTGTTGTGCTGAATTAATGGTATGAAGTGTTGATTTCATATTCTCATTGTTTCACGTAAAGCATTTCATGATATGCAAGGTATACATGATGTATGAGCGAAGATGTTTTCTTTTGTTAATCACATGTTGTCTCTTCACGTATGAAGCTTTAGAAAGGCATTCCCATAAAGTTATATCACTTGATTTGTGTCTTATCTTGCTGTTGTACTCCATTCTGTGATCTGTCCAATAATAGATGGTAGTTTGAATACGCAAATCTGATCGGTTCATATCCTATTGTTGTAAAGTTCAGATTTTGGAAATCGGTATGAAATGCTTACACCATTCCACTATCCGATCCTTGTAAAATTGCACACCCTTACTTCTGATGTTTCAGCATGATCTATAAAGTCCATATCAGCACCTGGTGGTATAGAAAAAATGTCTGTGTATACTTGTCTTATTCGAGTTCATTCGGGTATTGATAAGCATATGGTGGTATGTTTTACTAATCTGAGAAGATAAGCAAAAGAGAGAGAAAATCTTATTAATTCAAAGTAGATTAGGTTCTGTAAAATGCTTATAGGATGTATAACTTGATGTTAGTAAGTGGAAATAAATAATTAATTACAAGTGTGCCATCAGAAAATTAAAAAGAACTAAGATGCTGCTCTCGGCCAGGATTGCCCCTGCACCGACCAGCAGTAATCAGAAAATCATAAGTAATTCAATATAACTCATAAAATTATAATTTTGGATGGGTTAGAAACTAGACAGTTAAAGGTACTTGGAATAAAAATTATAGAATTTATTACACACATAATGAACAGTGGTAGTGTCTTGAAGTCGGCTGTTCTGCGTATGACAGAACCCTGTGTTCTTACTAAACCCTATTTCGGTTAAGTACTAGATACTAAAAATGGGTGAATACACATATAATATTACGATGGGGTTTATATATTGTATGACCTGAGGGTAATATGTACAGTAACACCAGATTATATGATTATGAATAGGGAAATATTGGGTGCTATCCGTTAATAATCGTCTCTGGAATCTAAGTCATCGGTTTATTCTTTGCTCACGGGTTTCCTTTGAGCAAATTCCGCAACTTGTGCACTGTGTCCGATCTCTTATTGATGTCAATAACCTGAACTTCTTAGTCATGGGAATTGTCATATCTAGGCTAAGTACGCTGAGGCGATTGGTGCTTCAAACCTTGATGAACCATAATCAAAGTCATTCATTGTTGACCATTCTATGAGATTGAGTATTCCAATGAGAGTCCATTTGGATAATTTTGACAGAGTCTTTGACCAACTCTTTAGAGAGTCTATTCTTTGATACGAATATCCTGGATCTCTAAATGAGAGAATCCTTACTCATTTCTTTTGAGTGTCTCAGTTCCATGTAAACTGTTTTTCACTAAGAGTTTGTTGAACACTTTTAGATCGGAATCCTAGTATGCTCAAGAGCCATTGCTAGATCTTGCGAGATCTCGAATGATTTATTGAACCTATGTAGTTCAGCCGATGAAGGTAAAACATACGTATTTAGATTACAAGATATTACGGAAGGTCTTGTGGTCTCCGCCCATTGTGCCCGTAAGCACCGATGGGGCCAGCATCCCTAGACGCGTGGCCGGGTTCCTCTGTAGAACCTCTAGGATGTTCTGGCATAGATGACCAATTGTGAAGAGGACTGACCTGAGAGCAGAAGTTGTTAATTCCAATACTCTGTATGTTGGAGTCTATCCTGAATTGTAACTGTTCTAATGAAATGTCCGGAATTTGATAGAGTGCTAGTCCTTGAATTCATTGTTTACTATGCATTTATTATTTCCTGGAAATCTGATAACTGTTCTATCTTGTACCATCTGGAGTCTTCGCTATTACCTATTTTGTTCGGTAGGATTCCGGCATCCTACTGGGTATTTCCTTGGAAATACTCATGCATCCTTTGATGCAGGTATCAAGAAAGAGTGAAGTGAAGTAGTTTGGGATAGCTGCTGATCTCCCAGGCCAATAAAGTTTATGCGAAGACTTGTTATTTTTATTTTCTTGTAACGAACTTGTCTATGTGGCTTTTATGCTTCAGATGTTTATTTTTGAATTTGGATTTGTAATGTATAATCAGTATGAGCTATTTAAATCCTTATTTCAGTATTCTGTATTTAATGGATAATTGTTTAAGCAATCTGGAATGGATAGAGTTGTATCGAGTATTCGGTCATGTCCCAGCTTTCAGCCTTAAGGTCTTCAATGAGTTAGTGCTTCCGCGCATTTTTCGAGGTTTTGAAATTCGGGACGTGACATAAATATTTTACCAAATTCAAGAGAAAAGTTACAGTTTTTAGTTATTCTAAGAAAAGCAGTGAACTTTAACTAACTAAGCTGAGATTAATCAATGGAGAGGAATATCAAGGCAATGAATCCACCACTAGACATGCAATTACTACTCTTGATTATTATTACACGCAGATTGATATGATATGGTGACTCGTGTTTTTGGTCGTACACACGAATCACTAATGAATTCACTAACATTCTTGGTCGGACATGAAAGTTCATCCACTATTGTGTAATCAATCCTATCCTTGGTCGGGCATAGAATCAATCACAAACCTGTTCTTGGTTAGACATAGGGATTAAAAAGATCTAATTTCATTCATATCTATCAAGTCAATGGTCAAGCACTAAAAAAAAACTCATGAAATAGCATTAAGTATGAATCATAATCAACTTTATTAAATGAAACTAACAAGAGTAGCAATATACATATCTAGGGCTTCATCTAGCCTTGACAAGGATTTTAGTTACACATAGGAAGAGAGAAAAGAAAAGCCTGTTTATGTAGATCCATCGTCATGAATCCTTCTTCTTCTTTGCTCCAAAAGACTCATTCTCATGTTCTTCTCTAGCCTCCAAAATAGGTTCTCTAATACCCAATACGTTCTCCCTTAAGGCTTATTTATATGTTTGAAGAGAAACCACGAAGTCCCCTTCTAAATCCGAGTCAAAATAGGCTTGATTTAGGTTTTGTTGCACAAATTGATGGATCGCTCCGTATCGCCGATCGATCAATTTGCGATCGATCACTTTCCTTCGTTAATTTCAACGTTACCGCGCCGATCGTCTGTTTTGTCTCATCAGCTGATCGATCATTTTATTCCCGATCGATCATGTTTACTGTAATGTGCACATCCAAAAACTCCAGTAGATACGATCGGTCGTTTTGAGAGCCGATCGATCGTTTCCTTCGATAACACTGTTTTCGGCTTTGGCGATCGATCGCGTATAGAATGCCGATCGATCGTAAGTACTATTTATAATATTCAAATGGCTATAATTTTCTGCCCTGAACTCCGAATTATGCGTGGTCGATGGCGTTAGAAAACTAACTTCTTGAAATTTAACATGAAGCTTGAATCAGTCCAATTAAATATATGCACATGAAGTTATGATACTTTAACCATTAAGGTTACTTTTCATCTCATTTTTGTATCTTGCTCTTGTTTCCTACAAAAACCAAAAACTATATTCAAGTAGTAGTAATTCTAATCAAACACTAGCATAACATAAGTTTAGGAGATAATAAAATGCATATTTCATGTGTAGATCATATTGTGTATTTTGAATTACAAATAACAAACTATGTAAATTAAGCGTGCGTTTAAACACACGATAGCACTGCTATCATGTCCTCGAATACACGATGACACTGTTATCGTGTGTTTGGGTAGTGCTATCATATCATCGAGGACACGATAGAAGAAAAGTCGTATCCTTGAAGACATGATCCCATAATTCCTCAAATGTATTGTGTATATGAACAACGTGTATAGAACAAAACATAAGAAATTTGAGCGTGCAATTTTCAATTTGTATTGTGTATTTGAATTACAAGTAATAGACAATATAAAAATTAAGCGTATTTTTAAACACACAATAGCAGTGGTATCATGTCATCGGTGAATCATGTCATGGAAGCCTCGATAGTCAAATTCCAAAACGGCCCTCTATGCCAGGTATCGTGTCTCACAGTAAATAGATACAAATGTCTTTTTGAGAGGGAAGAAGGTGACAGTCATGGCAGAACGACAGAAGAGGAGTTAAGGAACATATTTTTTAGAGGCAAAGGGTTAGGGTTGGCGACCGCCGATTGTAGAGTTGCATGAACTACCAATACAACCACTAAAGACCACTCATTCCACTAGCAAGTTTCAAATATTCGTTTGTTAATATGTTAAATTTTACATTTTTGCTTAGGTTTGATGTCATGTATATGATGACACACTAGAATATGATATCGTTCACTGAGAAGATGATCCGAATGATAGTCGTGTTCACGATGACACGATACCATCTTTTTTCATAACATATGGATGCACATTGAAGAACAGAAAGGATGACTCAAGTCCCCAATTTAAGAGGAGATATAAATCTCGGCCATGTATTCTGACACACTGTAACCCAGGAGCTTTTAGTAAGGGTATGAAAGTTGTAGAGCAGTACCCACAGTGTAAAGAACAACTACAATAATAAGGGAGAAGGTTAACCCTCACTAAGCATGAAGTTGCCCTCATCACTGGCTTGTGGGCATCTAGTGAGAAAGTGACGTATTTAACTCCTGATGGCAAAGTTCTCTGTGCGAAAGGTAAATTTTGCAAAAAAAATTTCTCCGTGAAGAAACCCGAAAAGCAATACATTGAAGAGATCCTATATCAAATATTGAGCAAGGATAAATCTGTTCAAGAGGATGATATAGTACAGTTGATCATCTTCCATATGTTTTGTTGTGTTGTATGTACAAAGCAGCAGATCAGTGCAACCAAAGCTTTGTGATTATATCGAGACCTTTCAAAAGTTTTAACGTACAATTGGACTCTAATAATTCAAAAAATACTCACGGCTAAGATATCCCACTCACTCACAAATATACAAGTTAGATCTAAAGGAGATGCGGGTGGTGGCAGCACTCTACAAGGAGCAACTTACGTATTACATGTAATGCTTACAAATAATTGGATAGATTTATTCGATATCCATCTATTTCAACCCGTCACAAGGTTACAACAGTGGTATCATGTCATCGAGGATACAATAGCCTCGGTATCGTGTCATCGATGACACGATAGTAGTGCTATTGTGTATTTGAGGACACAGTAGATTTAAGTCGTGTCTTTGAGAACAGGATAGTAGTGCTAGTCGTGTTCCTATGAACACAATATGCTTGAAGTTCATTTTTTTATACGGTAGTTGCCTAATGTTGTTTAATTGATTACGCAGATATGGTTTTTCAAGCACACTACCATCTTTAACTCCATAATGGATCCTTGTAATCCGAGAGTTAGAAGGTGGTCAGGATTAGGGTGGCTTGAGGTGGAAGCCAACGAGGGAATGCAAGTACACTATCGATTTCACAAATATTACATTGACTTATTTCAAAGGTTGCATGTCCAAATAGAAGTTGTGGATGTCATCTGCCCACTTGTTGAAGAAGTAGATCTTATTGCACATTCCGTAAGGAAGCGTAAAAGTAGCCTCCTAGTGCACCCTCACCAAGGAAAAGGACAGAGAAGTATGCTCATCCAACAACTGCCTTATAGGGGATTCTTCAGGGTATCAGTACCCTAATTGAGGTCACCATTGAAAAGTAAGATAGGATGGACGAGTAGGGCTTAAGGGTAGGACCTGTAGTTAAGGTTCTTCTAAGAATGAAGGAGTTTGCTAACATAGTAACCTTGCTAGTGGACAATTTGGATGCAGATGGAGTAGAGGTTTCAAGAGAATACACACCAAAGGCTCAGAAGATTTTGAAGGCCACCCAAAGGTGGGTTCCTAAAGAACCAGGTGAGAAGAGGACAAAGAAGCCCCCAACGGAGAAACATGCATAACAGCTCCACCTGTTTCAAGTGGTTGCAAGGTTACGACACACAAATCAATCAAATGAGGTAATTTTGTGTTTTTCAACACAAGTATCTATAGTCGGGTTATAAAGACACGATATTTGTGTCTTTGAGGACACGACTTTTCTTGTATCGTATCCTAGAATACACAATAGCACTGCTGAAACACACGATAGCAGTGTTATCATATCCTCGTTGACACGATAACATCAATATCATATAATTGATGATATAATAGTAGTGGTATCATGTCATCAAGGGCACGATAGCAGTGGTATTGTGTCATCGAGGACACGATAGCCTCGCTATCATGTATTCAAAGACACGATATGTTTAAAGTCGTGTCATCAATGACATAATATTTTTATAGGTCCATATTCAAGTTGTATTTACCGCATTGTAGAGATGAAGCTTATTCGTGGCAAGACAAAGAATGTAGAGAACTTTCTCCAGCAATTACGTGAGGAAGTTGAAGAGCAACCAGGCAATCATCTTTATTCTTAGACTCTCCTCATGTGTCGAAAGGAAAAATGAGACGTTTAGTGAAGCCAAGCGAGGTTAGAAAGGCACCTCCACCAGCTAAACAGGCAGAGGAGAAGTCTCCTAAGGAGGAGGAGATGTATCCTAAGAGGGAGAAGTTGTCTCCTAAGAAGGATAAAACGGAAGTTGATTATCCATTCTTTGTGACCAACCCAGAAGTGCTTGCCAACCTGGGTTTTATTATGGGGAAGAAAGTAGGAGCAGAAGAGAAGAAGGGAGAAATGTATTCTATTATGGTATCATGCTTGCCAGTCTGGAGAAACTGTATTCTATTATGAACTACCTTCTGATATGATAGCGGAAGTGTTAACTGATTATAAAGTGGAGGGAGAAGAGAAGGAAAAGGGAAAGGTGGTGGAAATACTAGACGTTAATGTATATGAAGAACGTCCTCTTGAAAACCTGTCCAATGAATATTTGGACACTCAGCTCTACTTCGAAATGTTCGTTTTAGAAGTAAAAGATCAACAGACGATTATGAACAAGGTGGTTAACCCAAGGGCTCTATATCCACTGAATATACTAACGGATACAGACTACCTGAGTTTGTTGCAAATGACTAAAATAAACTTTAATGTATGTATATATGATTGTCCTTTTCCATAGTTGTAAAGTCATGTCTTCGAAAACACGACTATTTGTAATATCATGTGCGCATTGCCACGATATATGCACTAACCCCTTATTATGTTCAAACCCATGTAGGTGATTGAAGAGTTCTTGCAATTGCTAAAGAAGAGAAATGAGAACAATGTAGGCATGTATCCATTCTCTTTTTTTGGAAGCCTTGTCATTCAAAAATATATCGAATACGTAAGTTTACTAAAGTCATTTTTTACACTAGTATTATAAATAATGTCATATACTAACCGTCCCAAATTATACTATTTTGTAGGAGTATATCCTTGGTGGGGATAATTCAAAGCTGGCACATAAGGTTCTAGAGAACTTGCTTAAAGGAATCACAACACATGCACAATAGTTTCTTCCCAATCCATACCTTTAACCATTTTTGCTTGTTGATTTTACACTTTCCCATGCAACATTGGCGTTTCTACAATCCTCTTGGAGGGAGGCCAGCGTTGTACCCCCGCCACAAGGAGTTTGCGGCAGTTGTAGTAGAATTCGTGAATGACTTGCTCCAAAGACATTTCAAAATTAAGTGAACTAAGCAATGGAAGTTGTACCAGATCAAGGATGCACCCTTGTAAAAGAATTCTTCCGAATGCAGAATCTTCGTAATGGTGTACGTTGTTCAATTGGCATCAGGGATAGAACAACCAATGTTTGATCAGATAGCCATAACATGTTATTTCGACCTGTAATAACTGCAGTTCTGCTCCAAGGTAAGATTGAGAAGGAATTTGACGACAACTCTCATTAAGTAGGTGACACAACTCACTGTCTGTCACTTGTAATTCAAAATATTCAGTACAAATTGTAAAATGCACGTTTAAATTTCATCTATTTTATACACATTTTTTATATACATAACACATTTGTAAGAAATATCAGTCAATAATTTTTTATTAGTCGTGTGCTCAACACAATATACAAGTGTATCATGTCTGCCTTTGAGGACACGACTTTTCTCGTATCGTATCCTTGATGACACAATAGGACTGCCCAAACACATGATAGCAGTGATATTGTGTCATCGAAGATATGACACGATGCCACTGCTTAATGTATTTTAATACACGCTTCATTAGCATGCTTCAACGAGTCATATCTCCTTTATTTCTTATCCATTTTCGCTTATTCCTCGATGACACGACTCACTTCCTATTACTTGTAATTCAAAATCATAATCATAATCATAATCAAGTAGCGCATTTTTTCAACAATTTGGGGTCGACGACACAGATCTTACTCCTCCATTCAGGCCTATTTTGGGCTACCTCTTTTGTAATAGATAGTCAAATCCTTTTTTTATTAACTCCATCCAAGTTCTTTTTGGTCTCCCTCTCCCTCTTTTAGTATCGTTTACATGTATCCTTTTTAATCTTCTCACAGGGACATCTAATGGTCTTTTTTGCATATGCCCATACCAACACAACCTACATTCCCTCAGCTGCTCCCCTAAAGGAGCTACTCCTAGATGCTTACTAATATATTCATTTCTAATTCTATCTCTCCTAAGTATCTCATTCATCCACTTTAATATTCTCATTTCGGCTACATTTAATTTATCTATGTGACTTCTCTTTGGTGCTCAGCACTCCGCTCTATAGAGTATTGTAGGCATAATGGTTGTTCTATAGAACTTGCCTTTAAGCCTTTTTGGAACACGTCTATCACATAGCACTCTTGAGGCTGTCATCCACTTTACCCACCCCATATTTATCCTATGCACCACATCACTGTCAATATCCCCTTCTCTATAGATAATAGATCCCAAGTAACACGGAATTGATCACACCTTGACACTACTTACCCGTCTATTTCAACTAAGGGTGGTGCGTTTGGAAGCTGAAAAAAAAACATATTTCACCCCTGAAAGGTGAAAATTTTCACCTTTCAGGGTGAAAAGTGTTTGGAAGCTGAAAGGGTGAAAAATGGTCAGTGACGGGTGATAGGTGAAAATTTTCACTTTTTCACCTTTCAGTCCTGTTTTGTGTTTGTTTGCTGAAAGACTAAAAAATGGGTCTGAAAGGATAGGTGACAATTTTCACCTTTCACCCCTAAAAAACTGATTCTCACCGAAGTGAGAATCAGGCTGACGAATCGAGCGTCGCGCCTCTTCAACAAAAAAAATCAACTCTCCCAGAGGTTCGTCCCCCCCGGTGAGTGCCCCCACCTCGATAGTACCCCGTTGAGCCGGGAGAGTCTGTGCCCCCCATCTCCGCCTCCGCTTGTTGAGCCCCTCCCCCTCCCCCCGTCGCCGCCTCCGCCCCATTGAGCCGAGGGAACCCGTGCCCACCCCTCCCGGACAACTGCTCGGGTCGTCCAAAGTCGGTCACCCCGGTATTTGACCCGACGCCTCTGCCGCCGCACCATTAAACCGAGGGACCCCCCTCCTCGTCATATCTCCCTCATTTTTAGTCTGTTTTTGGATATTTTTTCATTATTATAAGAAAGAACACTAAAAATGAGGAAGAATGAAAAAAATGGGCCAAAACGGATCAGAAATGAGTAAGATACGCATCGTTGAAGTTTGTCCCATTAAAAAAGTTATCGCGTAATCGATTACACGATAGCCACTGCTATAGTGTAACGAGTTACTCGATAGGCAGTACTATAATGTAACCAGTTACTCGATAGCCAGTGCTATAATGTAACCAGTTACTCGATAGCCAGTGCTATAGTGTAACCGGTTACTCGATAAGCAGTACTATAGTGTAACCAGTTACTCGATAGCCAGTACTATAGTGTAATCGATCACACGATAGCTAGTTATATAGTATAATCGATTACATGATAGCACACTTTATAGTGCAATCAATTACACGATAGCTCATTGTATCGTGTAATCAAATCCACGATATCTAGTTATCGTGTGTTATCAGCTATTGTGTAACTGATTACACTATAGCATTGGCTATCTTGTAATCGATTACATTATATCACAAAGAAACTTCAACGATGCGTTTCTAACTCATTTTTTATCCGTTTTGGCGCATTTTTTTCATTCTTCCTCATTTTTAGGGCTCTTTCTTATAATGATGAAAAATAGAAAAAATGGATTAAATTTAAAGAAGATATGACCGGGGGCTCCCTCAACTCAACGGTGTGGCGGCGGAGGGGTAGCTGTGTAGGCACACACCGGGGTGAGGGGGGCTTTGGATGACCCGAGCAGTTGGCCGGGATGAGGGAGACACGGGCTCCCTCAGCTCAACAGAGCGGCGGTAGTGTCGAGGTGGGGGGCTCAACGAGGCAGTGGCGGCAGCGCCCGGGGGAGGGGGGCTCAACGAGGCCGCCGCCGCCGCCGCCGCCGCCGCCGCCATCACCACCAAGGAGAAAGAGGGCGACATCAACGTGATTTATTTTCAGTTCCCAAACATATTTCACCTTTCACAAATCAGGCCTGAAAATTTTCACCCTGACGCTTGTTTACTTTCAGGTTCCAAACGGGTTGTCACTAATCAGAAAAATATCAGTGTGATAATTTTTAGGCTGATATAAATTTTCACCTTTCACCTATCAACTTCCGAACGCACCCTAAGGCTCTACGTATAGTTCTACATTCCTCAAAATTAAAATACATGCCCTCTGTCTTAGTCCTACTTATTTTAAAACCTTTTGATTATAAAGTCTCCCTCCATAATTCGAGTTTCACAATCAAACCTACTTTACTTTCATCAATTAAAACTACATCATCTGCAAAAAATATACACCAAGGTACATTATCTTGTAAATATATTCTATTATGTTTATATACATGTTTTTTATATACACAATACATTTGTAAAAAATACCAGTCAACACATTTTAATTAGTCACGTGCTTGAACACACGGGATAGAAGTATATCATGTCCATATTTTAGGGATCGTGTCTTCAAGGACACAACTTTTCTCGTATGAGTTCCTCGATTAAATGATAACTCTGTATAAACACACGATAGCAGTGGTATTGTCATTGAAGACACGATATCAATGCTACCGTATATGAATGCACCATTTGAAGGCAACATTCAATCTCGTCATGTCTCCCTCATTTGGTGCAACTCTTGATTGTCCTTCTATCATCTTTGAAGGAGAGTTGGAAAGTTGTTAAAAACTTCCGAAAGGATGACCTGTCTAATTTATGGATTGGAAATGCTATCTCTCAAACTATTTCCCCTCTTAAAATCATTCCAGATCACTCCCCCTCCTTTGTTCGAAGAACCAGCAATGGTGTGGCTAGTCTAGCCCACCTTAGAAAATTTTCCCAATGTATGAATTATTGGAAGGGTGATATTCCTCATGCCATCCAAATGGCTCTTTTGTATGGTTGGGCATCTTAGCCCTTGTTCGATGAATGCAACTTTCGATAAAAAAAAACAAACAAAAAGATGCACTTGCCTCCACAACTATTGGTTTATACAGGAACTTCTATTTCATTTAGTGCCTTTCCGTTTACATTTTCTTTTCCATAGTACTTGTACCTTCCTGGACAGTTTAATAAACTTGCAAAAAATATTTAGTCACATGCAATCTGCAAATACAATTTCCTTTTTATCAGGGATTCCTGATAAATATTTACAGTGGCTCAATGTAATCACCTAAATAACAACTCTACCAGCATTGCACCAATCCCAATTACATTAATTGGATACTTTCTAATACACAAGGCATAGTGGCCATAACAACTTTGCATCCAGGAAATTGTTCCGACAAATAGGCAAATCGGTCATGGAAAGCCATCTGCGGTCGGCCTAGAACATTGTGCTCTTGAGAGGGATGAAACCCAAGTTAATTACCAGAAAAAGACCTTTACTGAAACAAGAACCGGATGGCAATTGTTGTGTGTTTTGAGTTCAGGCCCCACATTATGTACAAGATCCAACAGCCTGCCTGAAGATAAGAAGCAAAATATGCCAATTAAATAAGTTGCACCAAATAACAGATGAACAAACCTATATGCAAAATTGCAAACCAATATAAGCATTCAACCTATATAATCCTAAACAAGAAGCAACGCATGGCTTTCTGTTTTAAAAAGCAAGAATAAAAATATAACCTTCGAATTAGAATCGTCAAGTATATTGAATCATTTGCATATTCAAATTTATATCCATTATTGATTGGCGCAAGGCTTCTGAACTACGATCAAGACCATGGGATGCTACCTATCATAAGATTCATATAAGAAGTATTCAGTGAATAAGCAGATAGAGCACTTGATAACTATCTTAGAAAATTTCCATCAATTTCAAACTAACACTTCAAATAAGAAAGCCAAAGAAAGGTTTCTGTAAGAAGTCCAGACCATATAAGTAAGGGCTGCATATCGCTCTTTATTCAAATACAATGGTCTCCCCCTTTTCATATCAGGATCCTGCAATTTTGAAAAGTAAAACATGTTCAGTGCACGCAAAGAGACTTAGCCTGAATTAGGGACTCACTACCTTCTCCTCATTCATCTTTATTTAAAACATCTATCATGACGACATTTGACTCTAATACATCCTTAAATTCTATTAGATACTGAATTGGCTTCTTTTAAACGGTTAAAATTGAATTGTCTTACGAATTATGAAAGAATAAGTTCAAGCATCCTAAACAGTGTGCAAAACCCTCAGAGTCAGGCAAGCAAACTTAAAGGACAAAGCAGCCACCAACTATATATTGTGCTTCAGCACAACATTTTGGTTTTTTACCCAAAAAAAACATATGACACTTTGGTCGCTTCAAAGTGGAGGTGCAAGCACTTTCTTTAGCAGTGGCCCCCATCATTTTCTCCTTTAATCTCTTTCATCAGAACATCATAATCATGTCCTAGGTTTTATTAAACTCCTAAAATGCTTAAAACTTCTTTTATGGAAAAAGTGAACTCAGATACATGATAAAATTCAACAGCTATGAAAAAGAGAAGACCCATTTGGCTTCTAAGCTTCTTACAGGTGAAGACTGAAAATATAAAGGAAGGATATCCAAACAATAGCATAAGACATTAAACTGACGCACAATTAGAGGAAAAAATATATGAAGAAATTTTTAGCAACAATAAATTGCAAAGATAGAACACCCTCACCTCCTCCCCAAAGGCATCTAGATATACAGAAGGCCAGAATGCATGTCGTGCGGACCTCAAAAGTAAAATTTGGGTTCTCTGCATAGCATGCAAAAAAAAAATGACAAACTTACAACCTGGCCATCATATCAAGAAATTTATAGTTCACTATAAAAAGAGCCAAGTCTCCAAGAAAGCAACAGTTGACCAGAGTCGGCTCAGGACAATTACTGTTATTACTCGAGTCATACAACTCAGAATTTTGAATCATTCAATCTTCTAGCCAGACATAAAAGCATAGACAAAATCACAAACACATCTGACACCAGATATCCCATGCCGGCAGAACAACTGATCACCGGCCTCATCCAGTCATAATAGACCAAACCTATTTATGCCGTTACTGCTCACTTGATAACAGATAGCAATTATGGACTCAACTAATGGGCTTCATGCTTTTGCCCTTTTTTGTCTGCTGTACATATTATCCCTCGAGATACTTCTCAAGAAGCCATTTGAAATATAGTGCCAGTTGTTATTCTTATTTGTCACCTACATTGCCATCAATCTTCCATTCGTATTGCATTTGAAGAAACCAACATCAAGGGTAAGTTTGTGATATATATTTTACAACTGCCAAATTAGAAGTTCTTATGTCTAAGTGTGAAGACTTTTAACTAAAAGAAAGAAAACATTCGACCCATCATGAGTTGTAAAGCCTTTACTTTAATGCCACTCAAAAGAATTGAACTTAAATATTTTACGTTAGATTTATAGAATCATCTGGCGTATGTTTGCCTTTTTTTTATAATTCCATAAATTGTTGAAATATCTACTCAAAATCAATTTCATTATAAAATATATGATTAGAATTAATAACGGCAACTTTACTTGATACAAGTACAGCACCTAAAATTGTTAATAGAGTATTTTCTCATTATATTATCTATCCCTCCGGCCACTTTTTATTGAGATAATTAGCAAAATATTTGTTCCCAAAATTAGATGATACCGTTCCCTAGTTATTCTCAGCTCCAAAGATGCCTTCTCGGAAGCTTGCACCAAGATCCCTGCCTCTCCCTCCCGGCGCTTCCTGCACCCAGAACCCTGCCTTCTCCGCTTGGAAAGCCTATGCTTTTACTGTGGATCCCACATCTCAATAAATTGACAAATTATGTGACGAACTCAATTAAAAGTGATCAGAGGGAGTATGTATTAGTGTTGCAACTTAATTCTACCCAGGGTAGTTTAATCTTTCTTTTATCATCTTTAATTCTGATTGTTCAGCATATTAGTCTTTCCATCCACATTAATAAGGTGCATTTAGACCAACAAGATACCCTGTTTGCTATTTAACCATATCTTCTAAAAGCTTCAGCTTTCATGGAGTAAATAACTTCTCTAACATCACACATACACCTTAATTTTTTCTACAGCTTCTCATTAGATACACATACCTCTATTCGGATAATATGTTATTGTGCATGCATATTAACCAACATCTAAAGCCCTAAATATAAGCCCTATTTCAATAACGACTTTTGTCCCACTGAGACCATCATAAAACAAGATAACGCAAATCTAAAAGAACATTTTTGGCTAGCCTATGTTGACTATTTGTCACTACCAACTGTCTTTTGTGCAAGAAGAAACAAAATGACCAGAAACTGAGCACTTTTCTAATGTTAGGCCAAAACACATATTAAATCATATTAGCTCTCCCCTTCTTTTTTGACATTCATTTCCATCTTATTTCTACCCTTTCAATACGTACATCAACATAGATAAACACGTGGGTGTGGCCCATACTTGCATCCAAGGAAAGCTTGCAACCAAAGTAAACAAATGTACCTTGATCAATAAGAAAATCCCAACACCAGCGCCACAAGATTTTGCATGAAGTTGGCAATCATTTCCCCTTGGTAGCAATGAGATGTCACAACTTATTAAGTGTAAATAACAAGAAAGATTGTTTGTAATAGTTAAACGCATTGAGGTACATGCATGAAGAACTTTTTACCTGCAACATGTCTTCGAACGTTGACAGCATAGCCTGCCACAGAGCAAGCAAAGTGCAGCATCCTCAATAACACGATTGCATTCAGGGCATCGTTGCTTTATATATCTGATGACATTATCAATTGTCTTTAGTGAATATGGAAAATGAAATGCACGGTGTACGTGCGTGCATGCACAATTTGTTATTGACTTGCATAACATTAACTAGTGTTTCTCGGAACAGTTTATTGTAAAACAAAATTAGATTACATTAAATGATCTGATAAGAGAAAGGGTACAAAATAAATCAAAAGTTGCAAAATATGTCCTGATGAACATCTCCAGACAAACCTTTGTAAGAGATCTTGGTATACTTGTGGGAGTAGCATCAGTCGAAAAGGAACTGCAGGGGTAGTATGTAAAACTCGTCCATAATTACGGGATCCAAAATCCCTGCAGAAATGCTCACACCACTTCAAAGCTAGAGAATGCACCACGTCATCATTGAATATCATTTCAAGTGAGCTTATCTGAAATAACTGTTCTAATTCACTAATTTCCCTCTGTTCAACTGATAGTTCATCTCCAGTGTCATTTGTAAAGCTAGGTGACTGGCTCCACAGATAAGACATGCCACCAAATATTGGCAATTTTGAAGATTTAAGCAGCTTCCACAGCAGGCTACACCTCCTCAGATAAGGATGGGTGAATTTATGAATCATATCCTTAAGACTGCAAGAGGGATCTATAAAGTTTGAAACAAAATACTGCTGAGCGCCTACAGATCCTCTCATCATCTCAACAATATGCTTAACTGGATCAGCAAGTCCTATTTGGGATAGATCCACATGATGATTAAGACATGTAATCAGCGCCTGCAATATGTACATAACAAAAGCAATATTACACAAACAGTCCACGATTAATTATCAGGCCCGATAATTTTCAGAAAAGGAAACATATTAAGAGGGCATTGCATCAACTCACCCTGAGCTACGGTTTTGCACTAACATCGCTGACACCTCAAAATTATATATTACAACTCCTCTTATGCTCAAATTATTAATGGAAACAAATAACTATAGCTTCTACCCATTATACAAAATGTTTTTGAATATCTCCTTCACGGGCTACATTATTGAGGAGCCAACAATGATGTGGGTAAGCATGGCTAATTGTATTAAAAAAGTGGAAAAAGAAGTACTTGGTGAAGTGAGGAAGAAAAGGGACGTTAAGAAAGAAACTTGGTAGTGGTGTGAGGAAGTTCAAAGAGTCAAAAAGGAAAAGAAATGTTTCTTTAAGGAGTGGCAAAAATGTAAAAATTAAGAGAATTGAGAGAGATATATTAAGGAAAAGAGAGGCTAAAAAGACAGTGAGTGAAGCTAAATTTAAGGCATTTGATGACTTATATAATACGCTGACTTATATAATATGCTAGGGACGAAGGAGGGAGAGACGGACATATATAAGATAGCTAAGTTAAGGGATAGGAGGAGTAGGGCCTTAGAGCAAGTTAGGTGTATTAAAAGTGAAGATCAAAGGGTTTCAGTGAAAGATAAGGAAATTAGGGAGAGGTGGCGTGAGTATTTTGAGCGTTTATTGAATGAAAAGTATGGTAGTGAGATAGATTCTAAGTCTAGTCCTGTTGAAGAGATAATTTATTTTACGAGATTCTCCGTAGAGGAATTAGGAGTTGTATTAAGGAAGATAAAGAAACGCAAAGCTCTAGAGCCCAATGGAATTCCTATTGAAGTGTGGAAGGCACTAGGAGGTGTTGGCTTAACTTGGTTGACTAGTTTGTTTAACAAGATTTGGAAGTCTAAGAGGATGCCCGAGGAGTGGAAGAGTACCCTCGTACCCTTGTATAAAAATAAAAGGGATATCCAAAACAGTACAAACTATAGAGGTATAAAAGTTATGGAACATACTATGAAATTATAAGAGAGTATTAAAAGGACATTTGCGAAAAGTACCTAAAATATCAGAGAATCAATTTGGTTTCATGCCGGAGAGGTCAACAACAGAAGCTATATTTTTATTGCGGCAGTTAGTAGAGACGTACAAGGATAGAAAACAAAACCTCTATATGACCTTCATAGATTTAGAAAAAACATACAATAGAGTGCCGAGAGAGCTTATTTTGAGTGTTTTGAAGAAGGGTGTCATTAGATGTTACATAGATATCATAAAGGATATGTATGAGAGGGTTGTAACTAGTGTGCGGACTATTAGAGGGGAAACTAAGGAATTTCCGGTTACGGTAGGTCTTCATCAAGGGTCATCTTTAAGTCCTTATCTTTTCGCTTTAGTTATGGATGAGCTGACTAGTCATTTGCAAGATAGTGTACCTTGGTGTATGCTTTTTGTAGATGATGTAATTTTAATTGATAAGAGTAAAGTAGGTTTGAATGAGAAACTGGAATTGTGGAGGGATGCTCTAGAATCAAAGTTTTTTAAAATAAGTAGGACTAAGACAGAGTGCATGAAATTTAATTTTAAGGAAGGTAGAACTATACATAGAGCCTTAGTTGAAATAGATGGGTAAGAAGTGCCAAGTTGTGATCAATTCCGTTACTTAGGATCCATTATCCATGAAGAAGGGGATATTGATAGTGATGTGGTACATAGGATAAACACGGGGTGGGTAAAGTGGAGGGCAGCCTCGGGAGTGTTGTGTGATATGCGTGTTCCGAAAAGGCTTAAAGGCAAGTTCTATAGGACAGTCATTAGGCCTGCAATACTCTATGAAGCGGAATGTTGGGCACCAAAGAGAAGTCATATAGATAAATTAAATGTAGCCGAAATGAGAATGTTAAGGTAGATGAGTGGGATAACTAGGAGAGATAGGATTGGAATGAATATATTTGGGAGAGCCTAGGAGTAGATCCTTTAGGGGAGAAGCTAAGGGAATGTAGGTTGCGTTGGTATGGGCATGTGCAAAGAAGACCTTTAGATGCCCCTGTGAGAAGATTAGAAGGGCTACATGTAAACGATGCTAAAAGAGGGAGAGGGAGCCCTAAGAGAACTTGGATGGAGTTAATAAATAAGGATTTGACTTTACTATCTCTTACAAAAGAGGTAGCCCAAAACAAGCTTGAATGGAGGAGTAAGATCCGTGTCGCCGACCCCAAATAGTTGGGAAAAGGCGCTATTTGATTATGATTATGATTATTATCCAGGGCTGACCTGTCTCTGATGTAAACATAAGTTGTCTAGGTTTTTCAGGTAACTTTTCCAACATGGATAGTCTTTAATAGAGTTTTGGTGTGACTGGAGATTTAAGAATATCAGGGTCTAAGTGCACTAAGACTAACAGTCAGGATTTGGAAGCAATAAATTAAAATTCAGATACAATGTCCAAGTACTTTAAGTTAAACCGAATATTGTTACCTGAATTACACACACAACATAAAAAAGGTGGACCAATGATAACAAAGATTCTGATGACGACAAAAAAGGCCGTGGCAGGCAGTATAGGGCCCACATCAATGAAGAGAAGGGATCATGCAAGAGAACAGGATCAGCAGCTCGTTTCCAGAATTGAATATCCGGAAAAAGTCTCCATGTATCCCTATCTCTCACAATATCTGCAATAAAAATTTAGAAATATAAGTCTTTGAAATATCAAAAGCTTGAACCCTACAATCTATACATTATGAGACCGATTTACATGAGATTGTTCTCATATAAGGAGCATGAGAACATCATTTTGGTTCGTTGGATTCTGATCCAACGATGGGTATCAAATCAAGTGAGTGTGACCCATCACTCACCCTTGTAGCCATCAGATCAAGATCCAACGGCTATGACTTAAACTGGCATCGTATAAGCCAAATGAGAGAGCGATCTCATTTAAACTTTTCCCTATATATAGAGAGAGAGATCAGTTTATATAAGATTGTTTTCATATAATGAGCATGAGGCCAATCTTTTGGGTCCCTGGATTCCGATCCGACAGTAGGTATCAAATCAATGGGTGGGTGAGTGTGAATCATCACTCACCCTTGTAGCCATCAAATCAAGATCCAACGGCTACGATGAACTGGCCTCATATAAGCTATATGAGAGTGATCTCATTAAAACTTTTCCTATATATATTTATATATATAGGCCTAAGTCACAAAGGTACGTGCATTCAATTGGAATTGTCTACACACTTAAGGCAATCAAAATTTAAAATAAGAAAGTTAAAATAGATAAAGAAACAAAAAAGTCCACCTTTCCTGCTGTCTGCTTCTCTGACAATCTCATCAGCAGAGACACCGAGAGAAATTGCACTAGAAAAAAGTTGAATGCCTCTAAACCTCAGAAGCACCTCAAGGCGATTTTGACTTCGACTACTTTGAGCAACATGAAGCAGTGAGGATAGTATAAACCCAGCAGAAGTTTCCAGTTCTTTATGCAACGCTTCCAGTCCAGTGTCCAAAAATGTTTTAATCCCACGATCACGTGCCGCTATTTCTGTTGCAATAAGGGAATACCTGAGGCTGTCCCACAAGAGAAGAGATGGGCCAACCCTTCTAGAAGCCAGCATGACATCATTTTTCCTAGGATAATACATTTGGCAAAGCATAAGGAAAAAAGGTTTCAGAGCAGCACAAACATTTTCATTTGGCAACACGCAAGTCTTTGCAACTCTGTTCTTCCCAACTTCATCGGCTGCACTTTGGAGGAGAGATAATGCTATTGGAACACGAAACACATTGCTTTTTCCGTCTGACACAGACATTAGTGAGGGATATTCAGATTTTGATGGTCGATTACATTCTCTATCTACGATAGACATCCAACTTGAATTACTTGAATCGTTACAGAATGCAGGCAAGACTGAGTTTGCTAGTTTACAGCATACAGGACAAAGAAATTCACCCTAAACAATGAAACAGAGGAATCAGCGACTAACAATTAATAATTGCTTCATAAAAATAAATGATGTGGATGAAGACTGGAAGATGAAACAATACCTTGTCGGGATCCACAATTTGCCCCCTTTCGAAAACAATTCTTCGAATAAACCTATGTAAAGGCAACCAAAAAGAAAAATTAAATTTCGCAATTCACAGCAATTTGTGTGATGTCTCTGATGATCTTCCAGTGTAATTTTCGATTTTCAATTGAATGGCTTCCAGTTAAAAAAAAACATAAAAAGTGTATAGCCCATCCCCCATTAGAACTTTCCATATTAGTTAATTTTATTTTGAGTACGATTTGAGTTTCCTAGCTTCATTAGAATTTGCTTAAGTTAGTACTAGTTAAATTAGGAATGCTTGACTCTATAAATTGGGCTTCTGCCCTATTGCTACACTAATTCGTGCATGGTGAAAAGTATCGAGTCAACAGTTAAGATATTCTATCTTGATCTCTTCCCTTCTCCTCTTCGTCATTACATCTCCCTTTTTCACTCTTTTATTCTCCCCTACTTTCTCCTATATCTCTACTTTATTTACCTCGTAAACCTAAGGAGTTACAATATTAATACAGAGCCTGTTTCGATGCCTTCACCCATCTCACCCACCCTTGCGGCCACCATGACCAGAACATTACCGATAAAGTGATCAAGGAAGGTGCTCATGGTGTTGTGTATGTCAGTCTAACTATTCGGAGAGGCCCTACAGTCATTATGCCGGTGACTGTCTCACATACCTCGTCGCGGTAACTGCACCATGTTTGCCAGTGCCACATCTATAACATACACCTTCACAGGAGACAGTTTCCACGCAGAAGATACAGGAGCCATTTGGATCTGCCAATTCTGTTCAGGCACTATTGCAGGAGTTTAAAGTTCAGATATTTGCAGCAGTTGATAAAATATCAGCTCCATCTAGAGAAAAGCCTTCTCCTATGTCTGGAACTCCAGAGCCAGAATTGTCAATCCTGTCATCAGCCCCAACTCCAATTTCAATGGAGCAAAAGTTGAGGCCAAACATGGAGGAATCCGCTTCTCTTGAATTTAGTGAGGAACCAGTAGTCAAGCCGATGGAGGTGTGGCTGCCGCAGCAACCTTCCTTAGCACTACTGCAAGCCTAAGCAGCACCACAAACAAAAATCAATGCAGAAGAGTCCGTCATAGTACTGCCCTTGGGAAACAAAGACATTGGCACTCAAGAAGACGAACAGTGTTGGGAGGGGTCATAGTTGCTGATAACACAGCAGCAGTCCACAACACCGGTCACAAATCACCGCCAATTCCCAGCCAGACCTGTCAAATGACTAAACGCCTATCTGTCCTAGGCAACCGTGGCCAATAGGTGGGGCCAAGTGAGATCCTTTTGAAAGCCTGAAGAATAGCATTGGAACACCAAACTGATGCGTTTCCTTCAGCTACACCCCCAAGCATATTCTCATCTCCGATGTAAGAATCAAAGACCACATTGAGGGTGAAGAGATGTGGACACATTGGTAGAATGCTATGGCCCATTTATAGCTAACGTTATTGGCTACACATCCCTCCTTAGAACTTTTCTTATTATATAATTTATTTTGAGTAGTACTTTATTAGAATTTTCTTAAATTAGTACTAGTTAAATTAGGAATGCTTAATTGTGGTAGCAAAAGGCCTTAAGCCTGACCAGATAAATTAGTTAAAAAATGTTTATCGCGGTAGAAAAGGACTTAAGCCTGACTATATAAATTGGGCTTCTACCCTATCGCTACAGTTGTCCGTGAATAATGAAAATTATTAAGTCAATAGTTAAATTATCTATCCTAGTATCTTCCCTTCTCTTCGTAACTACATCTCCACTTTCACTCTATTATCCTCCCCTTTCAATCCTACTTTCTCCTATATCTCTACCTTATTTACCTTGTAATCCAGAGGAGTTGCAATATCAACATTGTAGACACATTGTTCAGAAAAATTATAAACTTTACAAGCATCAAATGCTTTGAATCCGTGCAATGCGCTTCCCTTTCCCTATGTCTTAAGAATAAAGAGAACCAAAATCCATCTATTTACCATGCATCTGTAGAGAAGCTTGTAAAGACATGGAACCAGGTCAAAACTGTGTCCAGATAGTTATATTCGTAAAGAGCATTTTGCATACAATTTAGATCAAAGATCAATAAGCTATGAATTTCCTATGCATATACTCAGATTAACTGATCCCTTGCCCCTCCACATATATTTCCCATCCGCAGCAAAGTGACCATATTAAAAACCAAACCAAGTGCATTATGCCACTACTAAATCACATGTGCGATGTGCAACGTGGGCCTCATTCATATCAGGAAAACTGTTTGTTTATCACACCATATCAGGAAAACTTCATGACCTTATTAGCAACTCTTCTTCTATAACGAAATTCAAAATATGGGATAGTTTTCAAAGTCAGCTAGACTGTTTGTCCAGAAAAAAATAATTGGTGTCCAGAAAAAAATAATTGGTGTGCAGCCTCTATACATCTTCATTTCATGTCTCCTGATGGCAACACAACACTTTGCATTATCTACATCAATTTAAAGTCAAAAAGGAAAAGTTCCATGAGAAAGTATGTATTTAAATGTTCGGGTGAACAATTCCATAATGTTCACTTACATGAACTTAACATAAAAGTCTACTCATTATTAAACTATAAATTCCTACTAAACTTGGATCTTAGCCAGTTTAATAGTAAAAAATCTAGTCATTTTTTATTAATTTCAGTTTGCAGCTAAACTAACCTCCACATTTTACAGTTTAAAACAGTGATCAGTTGTGAGTGAAATGTACTTACAGCATTGATCATATTGAAATGTGTTTCGTCATTAATTAATTCCTCTAGGCAATCTACAGTACAGATATTGCAACCACATCTGTTTGTGTCTGGAAAAAGATCACTACCAAGAACTCAAGAAAATAGGCAGGATAATAAGTGTGACTTGATGACAAGGTTTGCAATTTCTGTGAGATCTCAGCCAAACATCACCAGGCTGAGTCGTCTATCCAGATCTAAGTAAAATCTTGACAGATTTTCAACTTTCCCCAGAAATACGGCGAGATTTCCTGTATTCTTTTCTGGCTCTCTTTTTATCCATAATCATGTGACTGTTTGCAGTCCTATCTGTTTGTTTTTGTTGTGGCCACCTTTTTTCCAGGCAAGATTTCCTGTCTGTATAGTTTGTGTGTGTGTGTGTGTGTGTGTGAGAGAGAGAGAGAGAGAGAGAAATTGTCCTTGTGTGCACACGTGCATGCATGCCAGAGAGTAAGGGAGGGCTAGAGGCACACAAATAACTAAGGCAGCTTAAAATCAAGATAGGAAACCAGGAAACCTACCTCTGCCTCAAGGACGATAAGTAACGGTCACGACACTCCTGATGCACAGCATGACCACAAGAAGAAATAAAGATGCCATCACAATCAGTAGGCCCAAATCCATCGAAGGGACTACTCTGTAGAGAATTTGTTGAGAGCATATTTCCGCTTTGGGAGCTGCTATCAGCAGAGGTTGAAGGATATCGAGCTATTTCTTGTGATAGCGACGCAATGTATTCCCCAAGCACATCAAATTTGGCATCTTCTTTATCCATTAAACCTTCTTTAGAGTCCCCATAAAATGATTTAAGACAACCCTGTGAGGACTTTGATTCAACACTGATGTCATGTAATCTTCTCTGAATAGACTGATAGATATCATTTTCCATCATCTCAGCAGACAATGCATCATTTGTGTTAGAAGATGACGGCAGATCCGGTAGCCGGATGTTCCTAATGTTTGGAATACGAGCTCTAATGAAATCCCAAATCACATCAGTATCTCCTGGCTGCCCACTCTGAGAGAAGTCGTTAACTGCAGCCTGGACAGAGTCCACTAGCTGTGAATATGACATAATGCTAGAACTAGTGGAAGAATTTCCATCCATGGTCTCATTCTTTGGCAGATAAGAGCGCTCCCAGTATGACTGGCAAACTCTATCCCATGACGGAGGTCCTCCCTCAACAAAAGAGGTTAGCCGAGATTTCTATGCATATATAAAGAGTACTAATTAGTACAAGCAGACAGTCAGTACGTTAAACGCTTAAAGTAACCACTCTTGGTAACGAATAATACAAGGGGAAGATGATTTATAAAGAAAATCTGGTCAAGAAGCTATAAGGAAAACATGGACATACTAACTTATAATAACGCATTTCTAGTGTACAAGGAAGTTTATGCAGTTTTTTTCTTTTTCCTTTAAAAACAATATTCAGCTACTATGTTCTACACCTCTTACCTGGAGAAGAATCAATAAGGATACAGGGCTTTTGGAATCTTGATCATGGCAAAGAGAACAAACTAGTGGTGCCTGGTCCTCTAATTTCTGAGACACTTGGGAATGTGATGTATGAGAATCCAAATTTTCAGATCCATTTAGATTTGCAATAAATTTAGATTGCTCCATTCTCATTTTTGTCTGAAAAAATCAACAGCGATTAAAAAGGTGTCATGAAAACATATAAGCATCCAACCGATAACTGTAAAGTAGCTATGTTCTACTTAAACAGATTGAGGAGACTTCCATTTTTAATTTAGATTAAAGGCTACAGCATCCAGTTGGTGGCCGCATGAGCTACTTCTCATGCATCCCACCATCATAGAACAATAAAAGATTTATTCAATGTTAAAAGAGAAGCAGTGAAAAAAAAAAGCAAGCCTCAAGTGAAGAAACACACCTCACAAAAATTATTCCTTGTTTAGATCTCAATTTTTTTCCTTCAAAAAGATAGAGAAAAGATATTTGTGGCAGAGACATAAATCAGAGAAGAATAGGAACTCACAACGAACTAAAACAAACACTTAAACATCATTATGCGAATTAGATTTACAAAGATTACAAACTTCAATATTCCTCCCTATAAGTACTAACTATTCTTGGTACAAGATCAAGAGATCTAAGATAGAGACTTCGGAGCTGTTAATAACAAATCCAAAACCAACTCTTCTGCATGTAGAGAAGAGTTGGAAAAAGGACCAAGTCCACTTAGATGAAATTCTCGCCAAAGCATAACAAGGACATCATCTGTCAAATAAAATTCCACATTCAATTTAAATGTATGAAAGAATTTCAGAATTGAACTGTATTATTGCATAGACAAGTCTAAATTACAAGAGAACAGTGATCAATCTTTTATAGAGATCAGATCATCTTATACACAGTAAGTACCAAACTAAGATCTTTTAATACAAAGCCAAACCTAAACCAGGAATTCACTTCGGCAAAAAGGCATAAATACTAAAATGTGACAAAACTACATTTATATATATATATATATATAGATATATATATATATATCTATATTTATATCTTTACTAATTAACAGCAAAAGGGGTGGAACGGACCATTTCAACTGAATTCCCCAATATATCTGTTATTAGTTAACTTCTTAATTACTGATCTTAATCCTGATAAATAAATAATTAAGTTTGTCCGTTCCACCCCTTTTGCTGTTAATTAGTAAAGATATAAATATAGATATAGATATAGATATCTATATAGCTGGGAAAAGGCGCTACTTGATTATGATTATGATTATGATTATGAATCCCTAGTAATCATAATTTATAGGCTACATATAAATTGTGCAGTCCTATAAGCATGTGCATTTTGCAGGTGCAATTTAACTAGTTTTATCACATTTCACAAGCTTCGATGAAAGGGCCCATAAGTCAGAATGCGCTCATGAATCATAGCATCATTCCTCCACTACACAAATTCCCCCCGGTACCACCCCTACTTGACATCTTGGGGCTCACAAATATTCAAGCAAAACTCTTGCAATATATGTAAGATCTCCAATGTCTTAATTTGTTTCAGACCTTGAAACATTTCCAATATCATCGCCATATACATCATACCATCTAACTGGAATCAGAAAGGAGCAAAGATTAAACAACTGCGCATAGAACTGTTCAGACAACAAAAGAAAGCTAGTGCAAAGAAGTAAGGCTATCAACTCACCAATATAGCAGCTTGTCGCTCACGAATCTTTGCTCTTCGCTCATCAGCATCAGATGCCGACATCAATATTCGTGAACCAGCATCAGGTGTCAGATCCAGCACATGATTAACCACATCAGGTGCAAGACTTAGTAGCCTGTTCATGCAGCCAGAATCGATTTTAGCCATCCTCTTCAGTATTGTCTCAATCAACAAAGAGAAGTTGCAGTGATTCTCTCCCAAGAATGTTTGTTCGCTATCTTGCTTATATTTCCTCATCAGAGAAACTAACAGTGAAAGCATGCTTTGATGCTTCCACGAGCAGGTATCTGTGCTCTCTGCATCATCAATTTCTTCACTCGCATATGCAATAAGCTGCACCCCATCATCCATCGCATCCATAGAAGATTCTCCTCTAGAAGTATCAAGCTGTTTATGCACATGACAAATGTCTACAGCCAGAGATAGTAAGTGCAATGCAGTTAAGAGAACCCCATCTGGAGCACGAGATACAGACGGGTTGTCCGAGAAATATGCATAGAAAAGTACAGTTCGGACAATCTTAAGGACAGCTTTACAGGTAGCTATCCTTGATATTGTAAAGAAAGGATAGTAAATCTTCGTCCATCGGGGCAACTGAGCATTCGAAGCACAAGCACTGCAAATCCTCTGATATCTTTCTTCTGCAATCTGCAAGTCCCGTGAATTCCAGTGAGGATGATACAGGTCCAGTTCTTTCCAGTACGTTTTGTGAAGTGAATATCTTCCCTGCAATGCATAACATAAATAAAAAGAGTCAAAATATACCAGCACTTCTTAACACCTTATAAATACTTTTCAAGTGATTAAATGTAAAAGCAGTCTTCCAATCACCACAATAACATTGGATCTCCGTCCACAATAATTAGGGGGCACGGAAAATCTCAACTACTCCATTCCAGCCTCTATTATTTTTATGAATACTTTTTATTTTCTCTATTCTAAATGGACTACTTACAAACAACCAACAAATCCTGAAATTTTATTTGGACATAAATTATCATATTACTCTCAACAAAAAATTTTGTGATAAACAATGGCTAAATATATAAAATCACATATATAATGTGATGTGCATATTGTAATTTATAACTAAATTAAACAAGACCTGCTTCAGGCCAGATGGATTGGTATAAATTGCGATTCTGTCCAAAATGTCCTGTAGTTGATCACTCTTAGATAGATCGTGAGGGAGAGCCTTTAATATCTGGCTATGAGTGGCATCTGCAACTGCTAACCTGCAAACCAATTCTCTGCGCAAATTTTCAGCCTCAGACAGCCCAGAGTAACAACGTTCCTGGACTATCTGGATGATAAGAGTGAGCATGTCCTGCACTAAAGTTATCTCATACCTGAAGAAAAAGA
Source organism: Houttuynia cordata (assembly GCA_039654745.1). Classification (NCBI taxonomy): domain Eukaryota; kingdom Viridiplantae; phylum Streptophyta; class Magnoliopsida; order Piperales; family Saururaceae; genus Houttuynia; species Houttuynia cordata. The sequence goes on along the minus strand of CM077507.1, from coordinate 24,496,718 downwards.
AATCCTTTCAGATATCAATCAATCCCATCATGGGTTGCATAGAAAACAAATGTGTGATGAGACAAAACACTAACTACAGAAAAAAAACAAAAAGGCACATGCATGAGACCTGACTAAGAACAAAGGGATTTTATTATCAATACCTTCGATAAATGACCACATTATGCATTACACAGTTTTAGCTCAAACAAACCAGAATTATTTACAAAAATCACCTTGTGAATTTGAAATTGCAATGCAAAGATTAACACATCCCAGAAAAACATAGAACTAATTCTCTAAAACCAGGAATCACACTATTCCCATCATTATTCATGCTGCAACATACAGGTCAGTCAGAAAATTAAAGGTTCCCAATGCCACCATGGAAACACTAAAAATATTAAAGAAAATATATAGCATACCCACAAACAAACTCACAGCTCGGTTATGTAACAGTTCATATAGCATAACCACAAACAAACTCACAGTTCGGTTATGTAACAGTTTAAGCTTCTACCCAGTGGAAGAATATGCTAGATTTTATGATAATTAACAGTGTCATCTACATTACGCTTAAAAACCAAGATTAAAGAAAAAACATACTCATTTGATCGTTCAAAAACTAAAGAAAGATAATTTGTCAAGCCATATCTCTCCAGAATCCTTGTGACAAACAAGTCTGGTGGAGCTACAGCAGCACAACATTGCAAAAGGAATAGATCAGAATCCAAGCCTCGATCCCACCTAATAAGTGCACAAAAAGATAAACATGTTAGAATAGCCATCACCTGCAAAAAAAGTCCAAGACCATTTTCCTGATCCTACACATAAAGTAGCATACTCCATTGACTTACAAATTAGCAGAATGATACCAATTACAACTTGCCGTAGCAGCCTCCCCATTTTTCCGCCACATACCAGCACAAACCTGAGCACAAAATACTCTCAGGCGCAGAGGATGCTCCATTAAAAATGCTGAAAGCCCATTACTATGACATTCTTGCAAAATTTGACCAAAAAACTTATGGTGGCACTCCAATAAACAATCCCAAGCTAAAGAATTCATCGGCTCTAACACACCAGAACCCTCAAAGCAAGTTTTCAACAGTTTCTGCAGCAGAAGAGAAAGCAACCGATGCAAAGGGATATGAAAAGATATTTCTTGCGAACTGACATCATAAGCAATATCAGGCCATTCATCCATTGCCAACAAATGCATAGTATCTATATCCATCACACTTTCTGTGTCAACCAGTAAATCACCAGAAACCCCAGGTTCAACATCCATGTCGCTGCTCTCTGAGGAATACTTTCCTCCTTTGGTCGCTCCCTTGCTTCCTCCAGTTCCTGTTCTAAAAAGTCTGCCATATATAAATACATCAGAACTGAGCTTTTGGTTCCGTTCATTGGATACAGTAAGCTCACCTGTCTCAGTTAAAGGTGAGACAAAGTATGGCCATGAACCTTGTTTGTCTTCTCTAATTTTAGATAACAATTCTCTAAATTTAACAGTACAATTACTTCTGGACTTTGTTAATGGTCGTGGGGGTGATTTATTAGACGCATCATTCACCCATAACCATTCTTCAATGGCTTTGAGGCATTCCAAACTCAACCATGCCACAGAAGATGGAACCTGTGAGACACAATCCACGGAAGTGCTTTTACAAGACAAACTAGATACACAACTTTCTTGAGAGATTCTTCCTACTTTGCTTTGCCGGCTAGTGTAATCACTCTCATCTCTGATCGCGCCATCTTTGTTTTCCCCAAGATCGTTCATAGAAAATGCTGCATTGATAAAAAAAGCGTGGACAGTTCCCATGGAGTGACCCAAGAAAAAGCCAGCATCCAAATGTTCATTTTCTTCCTCAACATGAAGACCCGTCACCCTCTTTCGAGGATCCATACCTTGCACAAGAGCTGTTAGTCCAATCCACGTTTTAGAGATATCTGGAAGCTCTCTACACACATATTCTTGAACTTCCGGATGGCTCAATACAAAACGAATATCTCCAATTATACGCACAGTAGGATCATACAATTGATCACATTTACTAGGCTGCAAAAAATAGATAGATGCATTTTCATCCTCTAAATAGCACATACTATATTACCTCATCACTAAAGTATGAACGGCAGAGTATCACAATAAAATCAGATATAACATCAAGGAGGAAACAAATGTAACCAAATAAGAAGCTTTTGTCTACAATGTACATCATATTATAAAATCTTTCTTTAAAATATAAGAATACAAGTAAAAAGATAAGTGAACATTCGCAAATACTAACATTACAAAAGAAGAGGCCTAGCGAGAACTTAGGTCAGCAGAAGACTGACATCTACCCATGGAAGGCTGTATCGGCAGATACAAACCGATATCGGTCTTGACTAATTGACTCAAATGTCGTGTATCACTGGTACCATATCAATAGCATTTATTCCCGTTGTCCTGTTTTAGATGCTCAATCTGGAAAAAAGGACAGTCAAATTTTAGATAGTCATAAATTTAAGCGGATTTTGAACGTCTTCTTCCTCCCATTAGTTGGGATTTGCACCAACCAATAAAAAACAACATTTTCCCAGGTGGAGCATCAAAAAACAGCACAGAGGGAGTATTATTTTACTTGCTGACTGCTGTAGTGAATATAGAACTCGTATATGTCAAAAAAATAAGACATGACCATCCCAAAACTTGAACCACGGTCCTCTTGTGGGGCTTGAATGATGTATGATGTACCAACCAACTGCAGTGCACACCATCTGACGTTGACAGTGTGTCCTGTTATTGTTCACAGCAACTCAAACCATTCTAAAAGGACAGTGATAGCCCTACAGCAGATTCCTACACATTTTCCATACACATCAGCTGTGTATGGGAAATGTGTAGGAATCTGCTGTACAAATATCGTTTTCCATTCTAAAACTAAAATCATAGTAATTTAATAAATCATCATTGCTTCTGCATTTACTCACCTTTCATTTGCAACTTTCAGCTACACCTTCAATACGGCTGCATTTGATCTGCACGATAGCGGAGAGCTTCTCTGCACTTCCAGGCTAGTGTATAGTGCTGGACTGAGAGCCGCCAGCTCTGAATATGATGGCTCTCAGGCAGGGACCACAGCCATGCTGGTAGTGCAGACTAGCTGCTCTCTATTTATCACAAACATAATCATTATCAACAAACACCTTTTCCTGACAAATTGAGGGCAGCAGCATAGATCTTTACTTCCACTTTAGCCTGCTTTCTGCTATCTCATTTGTAACAGATGGCATAGCCATATCCTTCCTTGTAAACTCCATCCAAGTTCTTTTACGTCTTCCTCTCCCTCTTTTGGTCCTTTGCATCCCCTCCAACTTTCTTACGGGCCTCCCTTGGTGTCCTTTAAAGTTTGAGCATGCCTATACCAACAAATCCTACACTCCCTAAGCTCTCCCCTAAAGGTGTTACCCCTGACTACTCATGAATATACTCGATTCTAATTCTATCCCTCCTAAAGTTTTTTTAAGGTTCTATCCCTCCTATATTTATCCCACATATCCATCTCAACATCCTCATTTCTGGCTATATTTAGTTCAATTATATGACTTTTCTTATGGGCCCAACACTCCACTGGATAAAGTATTACAAGCCTAATTGTTGTCCTATTGAACTCGCCTTAGAGCCTATTGGGCTCTCCACTTTGCCCACCTTGCATTAAACCTTCAACATCCTCATTTCTGGCTACATTTAGTTCAATGATATGGCTTTTCTTATGGGTCCAACACCACTGAATAAAGTATTACAAGCCTAATTGTTGTCCTATAGAATTTGCCTTAAAGCCTATTTGGGCTCTCCACTTCACCCACCTTGCATTAAACCTATGTAGTACATCACTATCTCACAAGCATTGAAATTATTGAGGACAAAGTAGATTATGTCATCAATGAGTTAATTCACCATCTCAATCATTATGTACTTTGTAATTAGGATGTGGATTTGAACTTTTCTACAAGGTGCAAGTAGATTCAGTGATCATTGAGCTCCTCTTAATTTATAATCATCAGCCCAATCAATATGTTCTTTGTAAAAGAGTGAAAAACATACAATAATGGCGCATATTTGGATATATCTTGTCATTCTTTTAATTACATAGTTTTCTTCTTTTTTTAAAAAAACAAAGACAAAAGTCTCAAGCATACCCAATGTATCATCAGCAGGGACTCACATCAATGGTCATCGATACAGCCCTCAATAACTATACAACCATCCACGCCTCTACCATCAGATAAATTGGTCTGGCAACCACGGACAAGTTTGTCCAATCCAGTGTCAAATTACACTGCCTGTTGTTTACACCAACAGCTGCTGGACAGTCAGATACATATCAATTGAAGAATAATAAGCACGTGTTGCTCAAACTGATGATATTTCATTTTCTTTAGACACACTAATATTGTATATTTGATGCAAGTATCATGTGTAATTTTGTGAGTCGTTCCTAACCAATTACTCATTAGAATATAAGGATCATAGATAAAAGGAGCGGACGAGAAGGTACTCATTCTAAATCCTTGTCTGATGGGCATCTAAGGTCAAGAAAACCTGACTTGATCACAATTTCAAGCTCAATTTGACAGCCTACAACTCAGTCATGAACAGTCTCGGGCTTCTTCTTCCATCCCTATCTGACATAACCGAACTAAATCTAAAGAAGAAAGACCTAGCCAGGTATTTAAGTACACTTCCTCATTTAAATCTTAACAAATAGCCAATGTACATCAAAATATTAGTTTCTCACTGTCATGAACAAATAGCCAATGTACAGTCAAAGTTAATCATGGGGAAAGACTAGAGACGAAAAAATAAGGTCTACAAACTGACAAACAAAGGGCAGTAAAATTAGAAGGCCCCTTTGCAACTAAAATATTTCAATCTCTACTCGGTCATATGATTTTCTAGTACTCATCCCTGTGGATCATTTCTAGAAAGGCAAACTTGTTAATTCACTAATCCAATGTTTTTGGGTTCTCGGCTCTCTAGAAATGATACACGAATCTTGAAATTGATACATGGAATCACCACTACACAAGTTTTGGCAAAATACAATTAATGTGGCTATTTCAACATCTAAGCTTCATGAAGCAACTGCATACTTTCCAGCTTCTTCTAATCCACTGAGGGTGTTATTTACCAACATCATCATTGCACACCAGGAAATATGAAGTGCAATAGGAATATATTAGACCTGAAGCCTCGTAATAAGCCATTTCTAACATTAACCAACACATCTTCTAACTAGCCAATCAGCAGCATCTACTAGCCAAAACAAATACTACAACTTAAAATATGGCGGCTGAAGAATGTAATCTGCACTAGCACATCCCATACAACACCATTATTTAAATAGTGAGAACATGACTTCTCCATCATAAGAATGAAAAACAGTAACTATGTAAATAACAACAATATCATTAAATGCTACGGTTCCTCTTGATAAAAAAGAAGGTGCCAAAGCTTTATTTACCTGTAAATGACCATCTTCTCCGATACAAGAAAGAAATATGTCCCCCAAACTTCCCAGCAATATACCCAAAAGGTTCGCTTCTTTAACAAGCTGTGGAGTTAGGGTGGGCACAGTAAATATTTGCACTGAGAAAGTTGAGAGAAGGGGATAGTCCTCTAAAATTTTTTGTGTGACCTCCCTTATAGCTTTATCCACAATAACCGGATAGTAATCTATAAAAACTTGAGCAAACTCTTTCTTAAAAATAGGCTCCCCAAGCAACTTAAGTAGCAATTCGTGCAGCTTCTTCACAAAAGATTTCGGGAAGAAAAGCTCTGCCCTCACAAGTATATCCAATAGACCATCACAAAGAAGTATTCGCTTTGAAGCAAAACTGAGAAGGCTGTCACTGTGCTTACAGAAATTGAGAAGCATTTCAACAGCAGCAGAAGAAAATCTTTGAACATATTTATCCTTGATGTTGAGTCTCTGACCCCTCCTGACGGCATTATCAACAACTGATAGTTTATCTCTCCAATGCCCAAAAAATGCGTCAAGAATGGGGCTCATAGCATTCGCAACTTCATCAGGAAGAGGTTGAATCTGCTCAACACCTTTGTGTCTTGAACAGAAACCTTCACGCTTCCATGCAGTTACATCACCGCAGTCACAACATCCTCCTCCTGTGTAAATCATTGAGTGATCATGGCCTTCGTGATTTCCGTTCAGGAAACAAGAGACACAGATAGCACAAGTGGGGTCATGCTCGCAAGTTCGACATCGATAAGCAATATCTTTTTCACCCCACACAGCCCCACATACACCACGTTGACCAGAACTCCTTTTTGCCAAATTTTTCAAAAATTCCCATGGTTCATCTTCAAACATTAACCATTGGATCCATATTAGGCTTTCATGAAACCATATTCGGCTTTCATGAAGCAGGCCTGCTACACTGGGACCCCCCTGTGATCTGTTGCTAGTAGACTCTGCAACTGCAGCATCCTTAATAACTGTTAAAACATCTTCCTCTGTTGGTAAAATGCACAAGACCAGTTGTGGTGCTAGAGACTTGCTATCCCTCACGAATTCTACTAATCCCTTCTGCAAGTGAGCCAATTTCTCCTCCGGAACTCCGCTGAGAATGAGCCTCTGTTCATTGCATACAATTGCCGTTAAATACATATAAGGGAAAAAAAACTAGAGCTATCAGTCACGAGTTAATAAAAAAAATTGCATACAAAACAAGAAAATAGTAGTCCTCTTTGCTACAAATAGACTGGTCCTACATTTATATGTCCGACGCACGTGTGTGTCCACGAAGTATAAACAAATGATAACTTTTGGTGGGAAATTCTGTTCGAAGAACACAAAAGAAGCAACAAATTCCACATTCACTAATAATCAAGTTGCAGAAACGAGCATAAACCATAACAATGTTTTCATACACGAAAGCACAGGAATGTAGCAAGCACAGTATCTACAGTCAAGTAATCAAGATCAGTCATTTAATCATCAAATCCTTTTTGCACAGAGGTAACTAGAGGTGTCTTAAAATAACCTAAATCACACAAAAATCTAGACATCAATTAACTTATGCTCCCTCCGTTCAAAAATACCGTATACATTTAAGAAAATTCCTATTTTTATTGGACCATGAAACCCACAAGGAATTCACATAACTTTTTCTCCCTTATATCCCGTCCAACTCATATGCTCGCTCATGAGCAAAGTTCTAGTAAATTCTTCCAAGTCTCCTCCAATTTTGGAAAGAGGAACTCACGTGATTTTGCAAAATGTACACAGTATTTTGAAATAATATTTCCAAATGTACATAGTATTTTGGAATGAGTATAAAAAAACAGAAAGCCTCACCCACATATGCTAAAAGAATGTCAATACCCTTATAGACGATAATCCCAAAAGCTTTCAAAAACAAACAACATAAAAAAATATAATACACTCCGTTCGGCATTAGTAGTACTATTTGGTTTGCCAAAATGGACTAAAATCAGTTCACTTCGCCAAACGAAATGTTACCACTACTACCGGAGAGAGCAGCAGAGGTTCACCTCAATTATACGATCACGGGGAGAGGGAGGATTATGCGCCGGGGCAGGCGAATCGACCTCCATGCCGGCCACGAAGCGCAGCCAATTCGTACAGTTCCAGAAGCCGGATCTCGCGCTTTGTCGCCCCAGCGTGGCCGAAACCAAGCTCCTTTGCTACTCTAAACTCAAATCGATCGGCAACCCTGATTCACCACCATCCCTTTCCGGACAGATCGGACTGCGCCGCCAAGTCGCGCTGGCCTTTGCAGATTCATATGCTCACGCCTTTCTCGCCGGCCTCACATCCGCTGTATCTACAGTAGAGCTTCCGCTTTCGTGTATGAATCATCCATGGCGGTTCAGAAAACCCAAGCAAAATGGAATTAATTAATTTGATTTGGGACTCTATGGCGGTTCGATCAGAATGGCTTGTGAGTTGTGATTTTTTGTTTCGGCCCGGTTGGTGCACCAAGGCAGCTGTCGCCTGTCGTGTCGGCGCGGCGCTATAGCCAGCCAGCCAGTCACGCATGAAATTATAATTTTTTTTTACGAATTAAATATCGCGCACGATATAGAAACCCAGTTTTTGGATGTAAACGCACGGAGAAACGTGAACAATGAGAAAACTAGGGCCCTTTAGGGGCCGTTTGGGGCGTGATTATTGTAAAAATATCTAGACTAGATATTGGATATTTACTGTAGCATCCATGTGGATTTTTACATCCAGCTGAAACACCTCATGAGCCAAACGGCTCAGCTGGATATACAAAATATCCAGATGCTACAGTGTAGGGATGTTTTGTTTTTAATCACGCGGGGTGTGATTATTGCAAAATATCTAAACTGGATATTGGATATTTACTGTAGCATCCACGTGGATTTTTACATCCAGCTGAAACACTATCCAAATGCTAGAGTGTAGCAAAACATCCCATCTGGATGTTTTGCTTTTAATCACGCCCCAAACGGCCCCTTAATATGTGCCACCCAGTGAAAGCGGTTGGATCATGTCGTCCTCATTTAATCTAACGGCTTCAATTGAAAACATGTGCCAGGTATGTTCTTTGAGTGTATGCAATATATTGTATATTTGGAAAAAGTTTACCTTGAGACATGGCTCACACGGATCATCTGCTGACCCACCTTGAGCCATCAGATTTTGATACGAGGGGATCAGGGCATTCAACGACCTACCCCTTATGTGGAACATGTGGTCATATCAAAAGTTGATGACTCGAGGTGACTCTGCTTATATAGGCAGTGTGAATCGTGTCTCATGTAAATGGGACTATCAATATTTTGAGAAATATGTGCCCATATATATATAGAGAGAGTCCAATTTATATTAGACTTATTTCATGAGTTTACATGAGCCAAGTCATCTTGAGCCGTTAAATTTTTATCCAATGGTGGGGGGTAAATCAGTGGGTAAGTGTGTGTAAATCATCAGCCACCCTAGCCATGATATCAAAATTAGTCGGGGCTTATGCAAGTTGTATGAGATAGGTCTTATTTAGGGGTTGTTTGGATGGTGAAAAAGAAGCTAATTAAATTCACATGTTGAATTTGATGTGACCACTCCCCATGCATGACAGTCGCCATGAAGGTGGTGAATTTGGTGAAAGTCCTCCCAACTTACTTCACCATTTTCACCTAAAATTAGCTGAAATTAATGAAAGTTTGGTTAAACTCCCTTTTTCAAGTGAATTTTCAATATAAAGGGAAATTTATATAAAAAAATATAAAAAAAATTACCAAATTGGCGCACTGTAGCAAATATTTCCCAAACTCGTGTTCTGACAAGCCACGCAGGCGCCAACGCGGCCGCTGGCGCCTGCGTGGCCTTTTTTTTTTAACCGGCCCGAAAGGCGTCGGTTGAACCGATGCCTTTCTCTTATTACAGATAAAAGAAAGGCGTCGGTTCAACCGGCGCCTTTCTCTTATAAGAGAAAGGCGCCGGTTCAAGAGAAAGGCGCCGGTTGAACCGACGCCTTTCCATAAGTTTTTTTTTTTTGAAAGGCGTCGGTTGAACCGACGCCTTTTCGACACTTAATTCAAATCACTTTATCCTTTGGACGAAATCTACAATTTTTCACAACCTAATAATACACACACATCACAACCTGACAATACAACATTACAACATGATAATAAGATAAATTTTTTCTGATAATACAACAGACATGACACAAAATATATACAAAATATATTACACCACATCAAACTATTACAAATGTATTTATAAAATTACAAGAAGTATTTATTCAATTCTCCTCAACCTATTCCTACCCCGTCCTCGTTCTCGAACTGGAATATCCTCAGGCTCAACGTCAGGTAAAGCATCTGAAGACGAAGCTGCCTGACGTTGAGCACGAAGTGCACGCTGTCGCCGAGTATATACTTTCGAAGAAAGAGGCCTCTCAACTTGCTCCAGCGGGGCATCTGGAACAACAGGTGATGGGGTAAAACTTCTCGTGTCAGCTGATGATGTCAGAATGTCGGGTTCTGGAACAACCTCCAATCCTGGAATCTCAGTAACAACTGGCCGAAGCAATGGCAAACTCTCAAGAACATGTCCAGAGCGATCGTGTAGCGTCTGACAGGCCGCTAGCAAGCTCTCATATGATCGGTCCACCAAAGCTCCCTCCGTCTGATCAAATGTTTGTCGTGCAAGAGTAAGCTAGAAAGAAAAACACAGGTATGTTATCTACTCACTACAAAACACTAGTGAATAAAATCAAATATGAAGTTAATGATACTCACCAACGCCCGCTCAGTGTCGCCTCTTGGTTGATATAACATCTCCGGCTCATGCATGGGTGGCATTATAAGTCTCCTAGTGATGCTCAAATACCATCTCATGTATGCATCTCGCTCAGTCATAGCAGGCTCCCCTTGAACGAGAGTGATCGTCCAGTTGTCCCATCCAGTAATGTAGGCCGCATGATGCGACCTCCAATCAAAACTACCTCGGTCTCGGTGCGATACTCGTTCAATGAACTCAACCAAAAGAGGGGGGAAAACTTGTTCTAATCTAAATTGTAACATGACCCGATCCGGAACATGCATCTCGACGATGTCCACACATATAAGCGGCGTCCTAGATAGCCACACATGCGCTCCATCCGTACAAATTCCAGGTAACTGTGCTAACACATCATCATGATATGGTTGCCATATTACCTACACAACATATGAATATGATACTTTACTTTTTGGTGAAATGTACATTTGTCATATTCATAACGCATGCAATATAAAGGAGTAATACCTGGCCGGATCGTTGATAGTCCAATTCCGATCTATACAACGCCAAGACACTGTGAGGATTCACAGTTTTTGTCTTCTTCGCATTCCACCTAACATAACGAGGATGAGGAATAAATTATCTAAAATATAACATCATCAAATACCTTTAATAAATAACACATACCGAACTCCTAACGGTGATAAACCATCTAGTGGAGTGCTCCTAATGTTTGGACGACCGACATGCAATCTCTCCCACGACCATAACTGTTTGCCACATACACACCCAACATGAATCAAATTTTATAATTATGAAAAATATACTAGTCAAAGATAATTGATGGTTTACCTGGACAAGGGTGACGCACCCGGCAATCCCTGATGTGCTTGATTGACAAGCTTTTCCCAACTCTCTGTACAGGTAAGCGAGGGTGGCACTTCCCCATGCATACTGTCCCACACTGTACAAATCCTCTAACAAGAGGAGATACATGGGGTGTATATGACTGCTGCTGCTATCAGCAAATATAGTGCTACCAAGTAAATACGCCCTTGCATGTTGCTCGACCTCAATTTCGGTGGCATCCTCCGGTAGTGGACTGAACTGCTCTCTCAACCACAATAAACTGACCCTAGTTCTTCCTTTCAATGATTCGCGTGGAGGTACCCGTCCAAGAAGGTGCAAGTACACTTCATTCCAATCAATTCCCACAGTCGAGCAACACACAGCAATGCCATCAACTCGGAGTCCGAGAAGTACTGCAACATCCTGTAATGTGATCGTCATCTCCCCCAAATGTAAGTGAAATGTCTGTGTCTCCCTCCGCCATCTCTCAACTAGGGCGGTGATGAGAGCTCTATCAATCCTGACGTACTGTAATCGTATGAAGTGCTCAAATCCAGCCATCTCAATGTACGGCAAAATGCGCGCATCAACTAGCCAATGACGCACATTTTGCCAGTGCTCGGTGCATTCAATGCACCCGGGATCCTATACAATTTACATGGATGGAAAATTGTTAAATATATGTAATATCTAAAACTAAGGAGATAATGATTATGCACATACCTCTCCCCTCCAGATGCCATCAGATCTGTGCGTGCTCTGCTCTGTCAGGACGGCGGGATCAATCGGTCCTGGATCCATAATATCTACAAAGAAACGAACAATTAATCATAACTTCAAAGAATGTGTAAAACAAGTTAAGTTACATATTAAGATCATTGTATGCAAGTACCAATCAGCATAAGGTGTGTTTTGGCAATGACGCCTGTTATGACCAACTTGGTTGCAATTCCCACAATGGTAGTGAGCTCGACCATCTGCTCTCATGCCCGCACTATCCATCGCATTATGTATTCTCCTACTGCGTGGACGACCGGGTTTTCGTGTTACCCTTGGGGGCTTCACCACATACTCAGGTGACTTTTCCTCCCAAGATCGTCGATCTGGAGGCGGATAGAATTCGGCTGCATATACCTTTCTATATGCATCAGATGTATACCAATATCCAACTAAATCGCCGATGGGTCTTCTTCGCCTCGATTGGACAACAATTAGATGACGACATGGGTGTTTGTACACTTGAGGGTAATTGCAAGAACATGTATGATCGCTTACATCCACCGCATATTTTCTACCACGCATTGTTTTCACTTCATACAAGTGAGAATTGATTTGGTCAGCCCACATGCTGCCAATCAGGCGCGTTTGTTCTTTAATCTTCCATTCAATAGTAGGGGTGTATGGGGTTGTTATAGCCAGCCCGGTCGAATGTCGCTTCACAAAGAATTTGACAATCCTGTAGAATATGGCCGACACTAAGGCTTGCACAGGTAATGATCGAGCCCCCTTCAACACGCTATTTAGACTTTCAGCCATATTTGTTGTGGTCATTCCAAATCTTCTAAAACCATCATGAGCAAGCGACCACAATTGAGGTGATAATCCACCTTCCTCACTGAGTAGCCATTTTGCCTCTTGACTTTCTGCACCGATAAGTTTCATCTTTTCATCAAACTCGTCTACAGTAAGCACATATGCAGCTTCCCCTGTCAACCTCGTCAATACATCATTTTTAAACTTCTTATGAAAATTTGCCTTGATGTGTCGGATACAATATCGGTGACAAAAATGCGGCTGTGGAAACACCTCTGGCACAGCCTTTTGCAACCCTTTATGTCGATCGGATATGATAGTGATACATATCCTATCAAGGATAACATGCTCCTTCAACATACGTAAAAACCATCTCCAGTTAGGATAATCCTCACCCGAAACAAGGGCAAATGCAAGAGGGAACAAACCCTTGTGCCCGTCGTTTGCAGTCGCCGCCAAAAGAGCTCCTCCATACTTACCAGATAGGAAAGTAGCATCAACACTTATGACGGGGAGACAATGTTTAAAACCCTCGATACATGGCCCAAATGCCCAAAACGCCTTCTCAAACCGTCGATATGTAGCATCTTCCATTTCGGTCGTCACCAACCTACACACGGTTCTCGGATTGGCATTAACTATTGCCTCCATGTACATTGGCAACAATCGATAGGACTCAACCCAATCACCATACATTGCTTTAATGGTCATATTCCTTGCCGCCCATGCTTTTTTGTATGAAATATCAACATGAAAAATCTCCTTCATCCTCTCTTGAATAAGCACTGGTGGGATATCTACTTCTGCTCTAATAGAGGGTAATATGCCAACAGACAAATGCCGCAGTACATTGTCTATGACCTGTGTCTAGCTCGGCATTTCTACAAGTGTGTTCGCCAGCATATGTCTTCACTTTAAAATCATTACTTCCCTTCCTCAATGATGCATGTACTCTCCATGGGCAGTTAGGGTATTGACATCTTGCTGTGTACTGCGTCGGATTTGTACGCAACACTTTATAGCGAACATTATGCGCTATTGAAAACTCCCTCAATGCGTGTACAAATTCATCTTTATTGTGGAATATTTGCCCCACATATATTGCTTCCTCGTGATATGTCTCCTCATGCAAACCCCGATTTATTGCCCCATCTATTTCTTCATCAGTTAGTCGCGCCCACGTGGGCTCCTCCTCGTAAGGCAATTCCTCCTCAAAATCATCCAAGTTATCCGTAGCAATTGCGATATCCACCAAATCATCTCCCTCATTTTGAACCATCTCTTGCACACTATCCTCTCCTCGTACATCTTTAACATTAACCTCAGGTGAATTAGGCACCCACTCATTATTTTCCCCATCCTCTTCCTCATTAATATTTCCCTCTTGCCAACCACTTGAACCAGGGTAAGTATAGGGGTTACGAAATGATGTTTGTGTGTCAAACCATTCACCACCTCGTGCCATGCCAAGATTCATCGCTTCATGAGCTTGAGATGTGTGCCTAAATTATTCAAAACAAAACTTATATCATAAATAAACAATTCACTTAATCGTAAGTTGAATGGTGAAACTACATTTTGTAAATAAACTTACCTCCAACTCGGCGAAAGTTGAGGTTCGTTGCACGCTAGTGATATAGACAAATCATCTTCTTCATTATCTTCCACACGCCTTCCTCTAGAATTTTCACTCGACCTATTTCTGCGAGCACTCCTACTTCTGCCTTCGCCGTCATTTGCAAACCTAGGCATGCGCGCCTCTTTTTCTATAAATAGCTCGAAGCTAAACACACGAGGCGCAAAATAGAGCATGACATGCATAGAATTATCATCATCAATTATTATTACGGTAGTCCTTGTTCCCAAAACAGGCATCTTGTACTTCATACGAATTTTTCACAATCTTTGATCCCATCCCAATTTATTAACCACTTGCATCTCTAGTTCATCGTAAGTACTTGGCTTATTAATCAATAATCCTACGCTTTCACCGCCTTCGTATTCACCTCTATCAATTCTACCACCATACATTAACACAAATGGAACCATTTCTCCCGCCATCTTTTCTCACAAAACAATTAACAAACACTAGCTAATTATTTTTAAACCATACAAAAGCTAAATCAATACATCAATATGTATTTTAAACGGATATTAAACGTATATTACCGGTGAGACGGAGCGACGAGACAGTGGCGAGGCGGGGTGACGACTGGCCGAGGCGTCGGTGGAGAGAACGGCGGCGGCGGCGAGAGAGGGGAGGAGAACGACGGAGGCCGAGGCGAGCGAGGGGAGGAGAACGACGGCGATGGCGACCAACGGCGGTGGCGGCGGCGGAGAGCAAGGGGAGGCAACCAACGGCGGCGGCGGCGGCGTTAGGGATGGGTGGGGAGGAGACCGAGCCCGCGCGGGCTATATACGAAATGAACGCCTTTCCGTTATAAATGAAGGCGTCAGTTCAACCGACGCCTTTCCGTTATAAACGAAGACGTCGGTTCAACCGACGCCTTTACGTTATAAACGAAAAACTGACGCCTTTCAAACACGGTGGAAAAAAAATGCCTTTCGGTTATAAGAGAAAGGCGCCGGTTCAACCGACGCCTTTCTGTTATAAAGAAAGGCGCCGGTTCAACCGACGCCTTTCTCTTATAACCAAAGGCGTCGGTTCAACCGACGCCTTTCGGGCCGGTTAAAAAAAAAAAGGCCACGCAGGCGCCAGCGGCCGCGCTGGCGCCTGCGTGGCTTGTCAGAACACCAGTTTGGGAAATATTTGCTACAGTGCGCCAATTTGGTAATTTTTTTATGTTTTTTTATATAAATTTCCCATTTTTCTACCCAAACCTCTTTATGGCATAATGCATTTTGGGTGAACTTTCAACTTTTCTATCCAAACCACCTTCGAGTGAATTGACAATGAATTGATAGAGAATTTTATTTATTTCACTATTCAACACAGCCCCTTGAACTTTTCTCATATATATATACAAAGAGCAGTAGATCATCGACAAATAAAAAATAGGTTACTTTTTTTTGGCACTTGTTTATGGTTTTATCTCGGGACGTTTATCTCTGGCATTTGTCAAGTCATTTTCATCGTGGTACTGCTAGTCACTCTTTTCGGCACATCACAGGCCTCACCATCATATGCCGAATCTGCTGAATAGGAATTCCTTGATCCGAGAAGGAAGGCCTTTCCACAGGTGGTGGGGAATTCATTCACTTCTTTCATTCTGCATCGCTGAGGAGACACTCTTCTCGAGCGCAACATCAAGTGCAACCAAAGAAAAGCCAAATGGGAATTTTGTCTTTAATTACGAAATTAGATTTTAGCACGCATGGACCCCAATTAGTATTTGTTCGAAAAGTCGGCATTATATATATATATATATAAAGAGAGAGAGAGAGAGAGAGAGAGAGAAAGCTTATATGAGATCATTCACATATAAAGAGCATGAGAACAATCTTTTGGGTCATATATATAAAACTAATTTACATGAGATATGTCACGCCCTAAATTTCCAACCCCAAAATACGCGGAAGCGATAATCCAATAAAGGTGATAGGGCAGAAGATCTGGGACAGACCGGATACTCGAATCATCACATACCCACTTGCATACATGGGTTTCACCGGATCGTCATGACTTAAACGAATATTCACGTACATGAGATATAAAATAACTAAGTAAACGAACAATTGTCTTATTACAATAATTTAAAGGTTCTTACAAAAGCAAGTAGATAAATGGCGCACATGCCACAAATAAACCAACAACACAAAAACAAACAGAAACAAAATTATTCGCCATCTAATCTTTACGTCTGCAAGATCACCAACCTCCACGTCGATGCACGCTGATCACTTCTCTTCCGTCTTAATCCCTGCATCAAAAGATGCGTGAGTATTCCAGAGGAAATACTCAGTAGGATACCAGAAAAACTCACAACAGTAAAGGGATTAACAAGACGTGATAATAAGAGGTCCAACAACACAGGACTAACTCAAACGGAATCACTTTCCTGAAGATGACACCTCACTCTAAATTCACACTGATCGAGGATGAACAAATCAAAATAATCAATATGACTTCAGACTTCCAAGGAGAAAACAACATATCTGCTCTGAACAACCAATGTGTCGGAGAAATCAATTTCTGCTCTCTGCTCAGTCCACTTCCCCTATGGACCTTGATACCAGAACATCCTAGAGGTTCTACAGAGGAACCCAGCCATGCGTCTAGGGATGCTGGCCCCATCGGTGCTTACGGGCACAATGGGCGGAGATTGCAGACCTTCCGTAATGTCTTACAATCTAAAGCGCACGCGTTGCCGTCATCGGCTGAACTATAGAGGTTCATAAATATCTGAGACCACTATGGGTCTAGCTATGGCTCGTGTGCATACTATGATCCAACCTAAGAGTGTTCAACAAAACTCTTGGTGGAGACCAGTTTACGTGGAACTGGATTTGTCTAACCCTAACAAGGGTACTCTCATGAAATACTTAGAATATCAATTTCGGAGATCAAACTCTAGAAGAAGTATGCTGGAATTATCAGCATCTAATACAGATTGACTCACTTGAGATTTACCCACAATGGGTCTGTGCTGAAGCACGAGCTGACTCGAAACTGAACTCTTTGGTAAGACTCTTCCAACGTCATCACCAAACACTATTGCAATCAAGACCATCCCTGGTTCTCAAGACTCTGAAATCGATGTATCTCAAAAACTTTAATGGTAGAATTGGAAAGAATAACCCTAACCTAACATCAGGGTTTCATGGGGTAGAAGATGCGCGATGTTAGGCACCGCGAGAAAAGACATGGATGACCCCGACTTTTAAAATAGAGCCAGTACCCCACACATGATACTGTCATAAGTACCCTCTGGAATTCTTAATCCATAGTACCCTCCTTGTGTTATATAATATATATACGGTCTTAGCATAGTGTTTTCTTTATAATCGCGAAAAGACACTGTTATGGACACAATAGCCCTATTCCCGGATTTTCCCCAGTCTACACAGAACCTAACAGTCCCTGAAATTTTTATGGTAGACAATCCTCTATCTGCAAATTATTATCCAATTTACAGAATAATTTTCCGAATTTTCTACAATTAGTTATGAATTTTAGAATGCAGTCTATTGGTGCAAGATAAATCCTGGCCGAGAGCATTATACTAAGTAATAACCCAATTTTCACTTGTTATTACTAATTCTAACCTTAACCAAAGTCTTTTAGACTCAAAACCCTATCACATTAGGCCTTTATTAGCTTCTGGTCAGACCATTAATTATGTATTAATCTGCTTAATAGTCTCTTTTTAAGACTGTTTTACAATTTAGCCTTAATGGTTCATTAACCCGCAATGGACAACTTTTCCAGGACACCTCGGCTCCTGGTCAGACCTATTAACAGAGGTCTTAAGGTCCACGAGCAATGATCCATAAGGATTTCCACTTTCATCTCACTAATACATCCCTTAATCTCTTTTAGATAGTCTTATTACCCATATACTATATTAATTAAGGCAAATATTCCATAAAGTAGACAACTTTATCAGGACACAGAACAATACAACAAAGTACAACCTGCGACTCATACGGACGCACCAAACCAATTGAATCAACTCTGAAAGCTTGCTGCTTTTGGATGAGAAACACATGAGTCACACCCATATTGGAGTGATTAGGTCAAAGCATAAAATAACATAGCATCGGTGACATATATCAAGAAAGGTGACATCTTTTCATAAATAGACCTTTAAACCACTCGAGACAGAGAGCAACATGCATTCATAGACAGCAAACACATGAAAAAAAGTAGCAAAAGAATAGTATACGTCAGGGATGTCTTGATCGAATTGTGCATGAGATAACTTCAGCATGAAGAAATCGGTATATGTCATTTGACAAGTCAATCTCAAAACAATAAGATAACTAATTCAGGACGTCAAGATCATCAATATCACATACCAGAACGTGAATTATCATGCAAAGATCATAACTTTGATACATATACACTTGTGAGAAAAAGGGCATCTTACTTTTGAACCGGTACTAATTGCACGTTAACCGGTTTGAAATAACCTCTTTCTTCCTCGTGATCTCCATACGAACCAATGAACACCTCTTGCACGCACCACGAGGAGAGGTCTATTGATGATTGAGAGAGAAGGGGGAGGATGAGATAGGGGAGAAGAATCACCAAGAAAAGAGAAAGAGAGGGCTGCCGGTTCCCAAAGGGATGGCCGGTCCTCTCAATTTGAGTTTAAATAGAACAAGCCAATGAATGTCCACCGTCCATCTCCACTTCATCCAAGGGCCAAGGATCATCCCAGCCTCTCCCAAAACCACCAGCACGATCTTCTCTAACCCCAAGATTTTCTGTTTAGATTGCATTAAGGTAGGATTTTATCTCCTCTCAAATTATTACCAATTTACCTTTGAAACTTACCAATTAAAGGCAAACCCTAAAGGCTTCTCTTGGCGCCAACTACAAGCAAAGAAGGGCCTATACAACCTTGCCAAAAGACGTCCAATACACATCTCCATATTTACTTTATTTAGGCTAATTAAATCCCCCATTATATTGATTCCCAATTAGATATCAATTAAGGTTTTGACACCAATTCAATTACCACGCTTAGATCCCTTAAACAGGGCAAGTCAGGCATGACACGTCTCCAAGAAATCCCCCAAAATCAGCCCAAGAGGTTCCCCAACGGATTTGCTTCAAAAATCACGAGATTAACGGTAATCGATCGGTCCGTATACGCGATCGATCATCCGGCGATCGATGCCATTCAAAAACGATCGATCGGCCTGACTAAAAGAAAAAATAAATTTTTTTCATTTATTTTTAACGAGCTTCCCAAAACCAAAATTACTCACTTTGAGCAATAAAATTCCTTTTTATTAATATAAAATTTTCGGTCCTTACAAGATATGTATCGTGCAAGTTGCATGAGCCAAAGTCACTTCGAGCCATCAGATTTCGATTGGATGGTGGCTATCAAATCAGGGGACAAGTGGGTGGGACCATCAAATCAAAATCCCACAACTTGAGGTGACTGTTGGGCAAATACTTGTTGGTAACCTGGTCTCTGATATCATTCCTGGGTGGTTTTAGGGCTCTCTCTCTCTCTCTCTCTCTATATATATATATATATATAGATGAATTTATATGAGATCGTTCTCATATAAGGAGTATGAGGCCAATTTTTATTACAGTTAGATTTCGACTGGAGGGTGGATATCAAATCAGTGGGTAAGTAAGTGTGTCACATCAAGAAGTGGGTGAGATTATTATGGATATTTGTAGCCGCAAGATCAAGATCTAACGGCTACGATTCAAAGTGGCCTCATATAAGCAATATGAGAACGATCTCATATAAACATTTTCCATATATATATATGGGAAAAGTTTAGATGAGATTGCTCTCATATGGCTTATATGAGGCTAATTTAAATCGTAGCCGTTGGATCTTGATTTGACGGCGACAAATAGCTATAATGATCTCACCTATTCCCTGATGTGACACACTCACCTACCCATTGATTTGATATCCATCCTCCGATCGGAATCCAACGACTATAAAGATTGGCCTCATGCTCCTTATATGAGAACGATCTCATGTAAACCATTCCCTATATATATATATTTAATTTTATTTGCAACACATTCTAGATACGGAATGCTGAATGGGGGCCTCATTCGCTATCAATTTGCCGTCATGCAATTGCGGGCCCCACTCAGCCAATTAGTGTTTTGATACCAAATGAGTGCTAAATGAAAATTTTAGTTGAATGTGCCAATGAGGACCCCTCATTCGGTTGAATTACTAGTTAATTGACGATATAGGATGCAACTAAATGGGGCGGGCAGGTAATAAGGGTTTTAGGAGAGTAAAATGGGAAGACTAGGGATTTAATTCCATCATTATTTCTCCATATTGGGAAAATTCACTTTTCTTAATGTTAGTAATTATATGTTGAGTACTATTATCGGTTTTATATGGATACCTCAATTATGGAAAATTGACATTTTTATTGGATTGAGAGACCTACAACTGTTTGGATACCAGTAGCCGTGTACCACACTTCAACGAATTTATTTCTAATCCGTTTTTTACTAATTCTTTTCGCTTTCATTCTCTTTCTTATCACAATGATGGGCTAAGCATATTGAAATACCACATGTTATAAATCATTAGATATTTTTTAAAATCTTTAAGATATCATCATTAGAAGAAAGAAGAGGAAAAATAAAGAAGAATGCGAAAAGAATTGACGAAAACGGAATGAAAAAATCAGGATGCAAATGAAAAAAATCAACTTGGGGTTTAGGATTAGGGTTCCAGGAGGGCAAAATAGAAAGATTAGGCCCCCAAAACCAAGTTATATAGCATGAGCCCAAAAAAATCAAGTAATATTACAATCTCAGCTCATTGGCCAGGTAATATGGAAAAACCTCCCACGTTTGTGCTATCAACTACCAAGTACCAACTCTATTGACTAATTCATTCTTGAAATGATTGACTATCCTTTGTACCGTGAGGTGGAAATGGTGGGTGAGTAACACTCTCTCTGCTTGTTCACAAAGGTAGCATGTGTGGGACACATTTGACATTACATATGTTGTTTTGGTCCACGTAAAAAGGCAACAAGTCTCACACACAAATTTTTTTCCAGCAAGGATAATTATTTGGACATTACATATGTCATATATTTAGAACTCTAATCTGCATCCGCTAGTTAAGGTATCCATTTTTTGGCACAGTAGGACACAAGGATGATTATTGCTAAAAAATCACGGATGATGTAAAACCCCCTTTAGCTCACATCTTTTGGTGGTTTAACCAAGGAATTCCGTATATGCAATATATTGCTGATACATCGATATCGGGTCCCACCCGATAAATCGATACAAATAAATATCAGTTTTCAAATTTTTTTACAATATCGTCGATATATCGCTATTTAAAAAAATATTTTTTTAAAAAAATATTTTTTTTTTAAAAAGAAAAAAATAACTTTTCTGTTTGTTTCCCATCCTAATATATATTTTTATGCATATTTTAAAATCTATGCTTTGTCTAAATTAATATGACTCATTTTAGAAGTTAAATTGTGAAAATATATGATAAAAACTAATTTTCGACCACAGATATTTTTTACAAATATCTCCAATATATCACCAATATTTTGTCTCTTTGATCCACCAATATTTTACCGAGATATCCTATACATAATTCCTTGGTTTAACCCTCCACTTAAACGTGGTCCCCGTCATCTGTTTGGTAAATACACCACAGACACAAAAAGGAGACAGGAGGACAACCAGGGCCGAAACTTTGCCTCCCAATTCACCAAATTGAAAATTTTAATTTATGCCAAACTCGAAAGTTGGGATGCCTCCTATGTGATACGCATAGTGGTCCGGATAATAGGGAGAGAATTTGTATCGATGAATATTAAAATCATCAACTCAACTAGAAGGTTTCAATGTGCGTATTGCTTGAAACATCACACCAGATTGCCTACAAGTTTAGAATTTTCTTTTAGTAATTGTTCTAACTTTCCAAGAGTGTCACAGACATCAAATAATTCAGCTGATTGCAAACTTTTCTTGCCTCTTCCCATAATGCAGCTACAGCTCAAAAAAACAGTTCCAATAAGAGCGATCAGAGCACTAATCACACTCAGTGATGTAATTATCTCATCATTTGCTCCTCATGTAAGGGACACTGACTCCTCATTGGAGATGAGCTCCTCCAAGTAACACATCATCGTTCCATGGCTTTCATGAATGTTAGGAACACACCCCTGAAGATTAGAGTAGATTGTCGATTATAAAGCAGAAATTTGAGCCGCTCATGCAAAAATCCACAATATTAGCACAGTAATCTATTACCAGAGAACCAAACGGCAAAGTACAAGAACTAAGGCAAATATTTGGAGATCTGAAAATAGTTTGGAGCTTAGACATAAATGTTTTATATTTATACCCACATTAAATGTTGATTCAACAAACTAATGAAATTAATGTAGAAACCTCCAAACCTCTGCAAACAATAAAACATAAACGATATTATTACACTACTAAGTAAGTTGCAAAACCTGAGGTAAGATGCCATGCACATCAGACAGAAGTTGGATTTAAACAAAAACAAGTTACAGTTCATATATGCAACAAAATAAGTCAGCAGCAAATTCCAGGTAAGAAACTATAAGTTTAAGCGCGCCATGCTCCCATGTAAAAGCAGACCGGTTTTCATTGTTACCAGCTTTGTGATGGAAGATTACTATATTAATATTTTCATGTGCAACCATCATGTCATGAAGCCAATCCACATATTTGGAAAGGTGTATAATGAATATGATGACGTTGAATCTTCTTATCATCGTTTCCTCTTCAGTGGACTGTGTCAGGAAGGGCATCCGGCATAAAAACTTGCCACTATATTTCTTTATATGAATTTTGTACCATTTTGATTCCGATAAGAGCCAAACGCAGTATATAATCCAAGTCACCGACCCCAGATAGTTGGGATAAGGCGTCTGATGATGATGATGATGATGAAACTATAAATTTACGCCATAAGTTCTCAACAAAGAGCAAACACTTTTCATAACAAAAGTTTAAAAACAGAAAGAGAAGCATCAACATAAAGTGTCTCCTGCTTCTTCAGACAATTTCAATCTATCTGAAGTATTGAGAATTAAAAGAATTCCAATCTTTCATTCCTACCAAGCAAGGGCCACCTTGATATAATACCATAATAGGAAATTTCAAAGATTTAAAATGCAATGTCCTCAAACCCAATAACATCCGCATATAATCTTCTTCAGGAAATCAAACACAAAGCCGTTAATATACTCATTTAAGGCATGCCTTGCTCCTATTAACATATGCATGACAGCCAACATGTCCTCACCTTAGTGTTTGATAATCATAAGAAAAGATCACGAACAATTAAAGTAACTTTAAGGCTACCTATATATGATGCTTAAAGAAACTTAGATAGAGGCCAAATGTTCTCTTGCCCATGCAGACTTCACCATGTGCAACAGAGATTCACACCTCCCCCCCCCCCCCCCCAAGTGGGATAGATCCAACCATTGCAACTAACAGCGGGCAAATGTACATATTGATCTAGCTCATAATAAAAATTACTTCTAGAATAAAACTCCCTCTGTCCTGTTTTAGATGCTCCTTCTGGAAAAGAGGACAGTCCTTTTTTAGATGCCATATAGTCAATTTAAGTAGATTTTGAACCTCTTCTTGCCTCCATTGGTTGGGGTTACCACCATACCAATAAAAATCAACATTTTTAGATGGACCATCTAAAACAGAACGGGGGGAGTAATAGTTTGTATCAAACAAATCAACTGCATGTTAATCAACCAGTTGAACCTAGAGGTAGTATCAAATACCAACTAAAAGCTACAACTTTTTTTTTATCACTGTAGTTAAGTAAATCGGGTTGTGGTAAGATAACTATTACAGAAACAGTTGCGCACTCATAGCCATTAACACACCAACATTACCACAGTACTTAAGTTAGATATCATTGTATCCCATCCTCATTCGCTTGAAGATCCTAAAACAGAAGAAGCAAGATCCCAAAATGTCATAGAAGTCATGTCTTAAACCCAGTGGCTCCTCATAATAAACAAAAGTGTTTTGCAAGCTGTGACAGATCTTTTCTCCAATCACCCTAAAGATGCAAAATTTTCAGTCTAAAGTTTAAGCAGTTTAGCCAGAGAACAATTTATACGTTCATTACCCACCATAAGAACAAAAGCAAAGTTCTTAAATTCAGTGCACAGGCATATTGCCTTTGCGAGAAAGCAATTAATTGCATAAAAGCGTGTCACAAAAGAGACTGGATAAACAAGTATATCAGCTTAGGGGCCGTTTGGGGCGTGAAAAAACCAAAATATCCACAGGCATCCATGTGTTTTCCATATCCAGTGTTTCAGCTGAAAGTGGAAAAAACATGGATGCTACAGTATAACAAAACATCCACTGACGCCCCAAACAGCCCCTTAGTCCTAAAACCATTAGACAAATACAAAAATCAAATGACAAAGCATACTGACTAGAAAGTGCTGCATCACCATTCTTAAGAACATACTGAATTGCTCAAGTGCTTACCCGATTGGTGAATCAAAATACCACCAACAGTGAAAAGAGAATGTAGATCAAGCAACAAGGATAAGCCATCAACCCCCGGTGCTCATCCTCGCATGATGCCAGCTCAACCAATAAGCGTGTGCAAACCCTTGTAGACCACAGCACAAACACTGCTGCCAAAGATAAAACAACCACTCCTCCTTGCGGCAAAAACAAGGCCACTGCTGAGAAGATCACCATCGGAAGCATGCAGTATCCCACAAGGCTAAAACAACGGTATAAATCAAGATTACCGTTACGGCCAGCCAACATGTTAAAGACAACATACAAAAACAGCGCAGCCACCGTTATCCAACCCAAGAGAATCCCAAAATGAAGTTTTCCAGCAAGCAACTGGAAGAGCCCAAATGCCATTACAAAGAGGAAAGGGCCAGACAAGTCAGCATCTTCATGAAGATTGGCATTTACTCTGAAAGGATTCAAGATGGAGATAGTTTTGCGCCAGATTTGGCGGGTATTGATTCCTAATTCTTCGAGCAACGGAGGCTCATCCTCAAAGCCAGCTCCAATTCCGACCCCAATGCTATTGCCTGCAAATGCCGGGGCAGGGAAGGAAGTGGACGAGGTTGAGCCAATATCAAAAGAAATGAAAGGAATGTTCGGATTTGCAGAACGGGGAGGCTGAAAAGGGACCGCCGGTGGGCGGCGCTGCTGAGGCCCAACTCCCTGGCTGCTGCCCGTAGGGAAAATAACAGGCGGGACATTGAACTCCTTAGCCATATTCGGACGCCACACGCAGAAGGACCAATAACAAACAGAACACTGAAACAAAAACTGAGATTATGTAAGATTAGGAATTGGAAAGAAACAAGCACATAATTAACTTCTGTAACACAAAAATTAATTATTATTCTTTACTAATTTCAGATCTTAAAAAAAAAGGGTTTCTGACAAGCACATGAGCATAAATCAGAAAGAAAAAAGTTGACTTAAAAACTGTTCTAAAAAAAGTAATTAAACAGTGCATGAACCTAGGGAGATCAAGCGATTTACAATGAACCTTCATATGAGAAAGTCACTACCGCATCAAAATCAAGAAAATAAAATCGCAAAAAATAGAACGAAATCACGGAAATGAGAAGGAGAACTGGAGGGATTATGATCGAGGATTAGAAGGAAAAATTTACCGAGATTCAGGGTTATAGCAGTTGCAAAGAAGCGACGCAGCTCAGCAACAATGGAAACCAATAGTGAAATAAAGATTGAAACGAAAATCGTGCGAGGGGAAAATCGATTTGCGGAATTCGCCAGAGAAAGATGAAGCAGAATCAATTGCTTAGCCGCGAAGCCTTCCAGAAACTTTGAATGGAGCGGGGGTGATTTGGGCAGAGGACCCCAACAGAGCGGACCAAAAGTCACCAAATAGAGATGGCCAGGCCGCTAGACTTCCAGGTCTGGATCAGATTCTTGTGTCGGTTCCTTAGATTGGGCAATCGACGGTGGATGATGCATACGCTGGACCCAACTTCCGTATGGTCCACATTTGGGGCCACTATTTTTTTTTTCTGATAATGAAAAACCATTAATTATCAGGCGTGATTATTGCAAAACATCCAGACTGGATTCTGGATATCTACTGTAGCATCCAGGTGGATTTTTACATCCAGCTGAAACACGTCCTGAGGTACATCCATGGATGTTTTGCTTTTAATCACGCCCCAAACAGCCATTAAATTGTGTTTGGTTAGCTGGAAAGGAAAAAAAGAAGAAGAGAAAATCAACAAACAAGTAAAAAATGGGGAGGGGAAAGCTGGGAAAAGAAGGAAGGATTTGGGTGGAAAATGAGGCTTAAAATTTCCACCCTCTTACCGGGGATTGTGGGGGAAAGTTTATCAGCTTTTATATGTTCAAAGCACTCCTCCTTTCGTACCCAACCATTGAAGCTGCTGGGCGATTCTCCTCTCGGCCTCTTCCACCTCCCAAGCGGCCTTGCATGCCCGGAAGAACACGACAACCCAACAGCTCCAGGGGCAACCATCCTCCTCCTAGACTGAACGGTCGAAATCGAATACTTTCACCCACCAAGGACATGGAGCAGGCGCTTGTAGGCTCTACCACAAGCTCCTATCTGCGACGAGCTTTCGAAGGGAGCTTATAAGTTCGGTCAGGCCCATGCATTCCATTCGTGGCCGTCAAACCACTCTGTAATGCAACCACCGTCGACATGAGTCACGTGACACCTTCCATCTATGGACCTCCTTGAGATCTTCTAACAATTGGATAAGATAAAGCAGCCAACAACACTATCTTGACGCAGGAGCAAGGCCTTTGGCATGACACTCGCGAGGTCTCATCCCACAAATGTCACACCTTTAAGCTATTTGATTGCGATGTAGGCACAATCGACAGAAAAATGTTTGGACCGAGAGCCTAGGATGTGCAGCAGCCATTGTTGGGCCATTCCAAAATCGAGGGTAGCTGCATTAGAGACGAAAGGTGTTGGCTTTTAGCCCTCGCGGAGCAGCGGAGCCACTCAAGACCTCCAAAGCATACAACATGTTTGATGGTTTACTTGTAAGAGTGTACCCTGATGAAAAGATGTTCTAAATCAAAGAAGGGAAAAGTTTAAATGAGATCTCTCTCATTTGGATTATATGAGGCCAATTTCATTCATAGCCGTTAGATCTTGATCTGACGGTTACAAGCAGCTATACAGAACTTACCTATTCTTTGATGTGACACACTCACCTACCCACTAATTTGATATCCACTCTTGGATCGGAATCTAATGGCCCAAAAGATTAGCCTCATGCTCCTTATATGACAGCTATCTCATGTAAACCGTCCTCATCAAAGAAATAAAGAATGAAACAAAGGAGATTATGCATTCTCTTAGTTACAACCAAACAAGAGAAAAAATTTAAGTTTTTACATGTTTGCCTTTCACTTGGAATCCCCTTTATCTTTCTCTCTCACTTCCCTACATTCCACGAAACCGAATAGACCTTAACGGAAACTGAGCAGGAAGAACGGCAATGAATTGTCTTCAGTTGTTGCGAGCTCCTCAGGTGGCTGTGCTGGGCATCTTGACGCCGATGTGTGACCTCTCCTAGGTCCGTACATTCACGGCAAGGGCGTCCACATGGTTTCCACCATCCATCCTGCCATCTCGACTCCATCAAAGTTCACTCTTCAACTATCTTCTCTTCTTCTCTTGACTGGCTTATGCTATAAGCGCAGTTCAGTTTGAAACTTGATCTTTTTATTATGAGAATTGTTCAATCTAGCATAGCATGCATGTATTTTCCATCGAGTTCGTCTAGCCTCACCAATTTTCATCACCAACATCACATCACCATTAAAGAGGGCTTGCCACATCAACAAGAGAAAAGGAAAAGGTCTGAAATCAGGAAATCAAGAAAAATTTACAACTTTACCTAAATTTTGTGGGTCCCACCTCCACATGGCTGTTGGGGATGGAGTTTGGTGAGGAACTCCTTTTCCATTTTCCACCTACTGCTTGCCCAGTCTTATGAAACCGACACATGAATCTGACCCATAACTGGGAGTGCAGTGGCCCGACAATCTTTATTTGGTTCGGTCTACCCAAATCGACCTCTCGATTCAGGGATTTGGGAAGCCGCCCTTCAAAAATTGCACTTTGTGTTGTCTCTATTAAGGGCATTTGGGGCGTGAAAAATCAACACCATCCAGCTGAAGAAAATCCAGCTGGTTATATGAGGTGTTTCAACTAGGATTATCCCAAAAATCCACTAAACAGGTGGATTTTTAGGAGTGGATGAAACTGATTTTTCATGCCCCAAACGGCCCCTAAGCAATTGATTTTCCATCGTATACTTTGCAATATTTTATGTATTGAGCGCCAGCGCATTAATTGTAATTAATGAATATGTGAATATATAAATTAATACTCCATCCGTTCCAAAATACTGTGTACATTTAAGAAAATTCCCATTTTTATTAGACCATGAAGCCCAAAAGGAATTCACATGACTTTTTCTCCCTTATAATGCATCGTTGAAGTTTGTCTCATTAAAAAGTTATCGTGTAATCGATTACATGATAACCAGTGCTATCGTGTAATCGATTACAAATAACTAGTGCTATTGTGTAATCGATTACACGATAGCTGAGCTGTCATTTGTTAGACTAATCCCCCATTAAAATGGGACAAACTTCAACAATTCATATCTCCCTCATTTTTAGTCTATTTTTGGCCATTTTTTTGTTCTTCCTTGTTTTTATTCTCTTTTTTGATCATCATGATATTCTAATGACCTTGATATCCTATCAAAAAATACCATAAAATCCATAATAAATAGTATGCGGTGGTTCAACATCTTTATGATATCATCATTATAAGAAAGAGCACTAAAAATGAGGAAGAACGAAAAAAAAAAAAGCCAAAACGGATTAGAAGTGAGTAAGAAACGCATATTTGAAGTTTGCCCCATTAAAAAACTATCGTGTAATCGATTACACGATAGCTATTTGCACGAATATTCCTTTCCAAACACAAATTAGTGTGATTTATTTTCAGCTTCCAAATATATTTCACCTTTTCACAAAATCAATGTGATAATTTTCACCTTGAAAAAGAATCAGCCTGATTTCTTTTCAACTTCCAAACACACCCTTGGTCTTCATGAGATAGGCCTCCAACCTCTCTAATACTCTTTCAATCAGGGGCGGATGCAGAATTTTTAGTCTATGGGGTCACAAATTACAAAGCTTAAATTTTTTTCTGCAATATTATAGAATAATTTGGCTCACAAATAAGTTGTGTTGAAATGAAATATAAGAATAAAGAAAAAACTGTGACAAGTGCCATATTAGAAAAAAAAATATTTCCGTTAAGTATCCATTCGATAATTAATTAACTTAAAAAAAGATATAAGTTAACTTTATCTACGACAATTGCCACAAAAGAAGAAAATACGTATACAAAATCGTTAACAAAAATGAAACCTTCCCGCCCTTAAAGTCAATCGTTAGAACCAAAAACCTAGGAGAGATAAGCACTTGGCAAGGAAAAAGGAGCAATCTGCCTTTCGGTTTCTGGTCTTTGATGCCGGTCCCCATCAAAACTAGAGTGGGTTCTTACAAGCTCACTACTCAAACGAAAATCCTCTAAATGAGGGGTCCGAACAAGTTTATATGAATTATGGGCTCGGGTTCGTTGGTCTGAACTGGTTTCTAATGATCTTTTTCTTTGTTTAGCGACTGCATTGGAACAACTATGGGTCAAGATTTAGCAAAAAAAAAACTCTAATAAAGATCAGGTCAGAATTAGAAAGCAAATTTTAACATACCCCACTTTTAATATGGGGTCAATGATTTTTTTTTTCTTTGGGGTCAATTGCTAAGATTTACTAGTTTTTTGGCCCAACTCAACATGAACTTCAATGCATGGTAGTAAAAAAAATACCTAATCCAATGGGGTCATTGATCTATACATGAAATATGCATTTTATTATCTCCTAAGCTGATGATTATGCTAGTGTTTGATTAGAATAACTACTACTTTAATATAGTTTTTGGTTTTTGTAGGAAACAAGAGTAATACACAGAAATGAGGTGAAAAGCAACTCGAATGGTTAAATTATCATAACTTCGTGTACAAATGTCGGATTGGACTGATTCAAGCTTCATGTTAAATTTCAAGAAGTCAGCTTTCCAACGCCACCAACCACGCACAATTCAGAGTTCGGGACACAAAGTTATAGCCATTTGAAGTTCATGAACAGTAACTACGATCGATCGGCAATCAATGCGATCGATCGCTAGAGCCGTAAAAGCAGTATATTGAAGGAAACGATCGATTGGTATCAAACGGCGTCGATCGGAGGAAAATAACGAAGGAATTGCGATCGATCGGATAGCGAACGATCGTCAATCGTAGCGATCGATCGCCGTATACGGAAAACCGAAATAAGACCTATTTTGACTTGGATTTGGAAGGGGACTTCGTGGTTTCTCTTCACTATTATAAATAGGCCTTATGGGAGAACGTATTGGGCATTCAACCTTGGAGAACCAAAGCTTTGTTGGAGGCTAGAGAGGAGTAAGAGAAGAGGTCTTTTGAAGCAAAGAAGAAGAAGGATTCATGACGATGGATCTACATAAACAGGCTTTTCTTTTCTCTTCATCTATGTGTAACTAAACTTTCATTCAAGGCTTGATGAAGCCCTAGATGTATATTGCTACTCTTGATAGTTTAATTTTATAAAGTTGATTTTGATTTATGCTTAATGCGATTTCATGAGTATTCTTTTGAGTGCTTGATCATAGACTTGATTGATTATGAATGGAATTAGATATTGTGATTGATTTTATGCCCGATCAAGGATAAGATTGATTGCATTATAATAGAGTTGTGATTGATTCTATGCCTGATCAAGGATAGGATTGATTACAAAATAGTGGATGAACTTTCGTGTCCGATCAAGAACGTTAGTAGATTCATTAGTAATTCGTGTGTCCGATCAATAACACGAATTACCATATCGTGTCAATATATGCTTAATAATAATTGAGAGTAGTAATTGCATGTCTAGTGGTGGATTATCTGCCTTGATATTTCTCCATATTGATTAAAACTCAGTTAGATTAGATAAAGTCCATTGCTTTCTTTAGAATTAATTAAACTACATCTTTTTCTCCTCTTGAATTTGGTAAAATATTCACCGTTCCTGAGGTTCGACAACCCTTTAATACTCGCCGTAGTACAATTGCTTTGTGCACTTGCAAGGGTTTAATTTTAAACGATCAAGTTTTTGGCGCCGTTGCCGGGGACGGCATAATAGTTTACTAAATTCTTAGCATAGTTAGTTTTAGAGTAGTTTAGTTTAATTTAGATTTATTTTCAGTCGCTTAATTTTGTTCTTTTTCTTTTGCAGGATTAAGAGAGGACGCTGATTTTCGTCATCGTTGGAAGGGCCATCCCTTCCCACTGTTTGCACTCTCTTAACCCTCTTTTAGAGTAACTTTGGGTGCTTGGTGTTTTTCTTTTCTTTGTGGGATTGCATGACGTGCTAGTTGTCGCTATTAGGTTGCTAGTTGTCGCTATCTAGGGTTGATGCTTGCTAGTTGTCGCTATTAGGACTGCACAGGTTTTGTTTGATTTTTATTGTGCATGCATGGTCGTCGATCCCTGAACCCCGAACTTGCCTTTGATCCTGATCCTGAGCGCCTATATAGAATCTGTAGAACTCCTAGCAAACAAATCCCTGAAACTCATCCAATGGCAAACAACCTGAACCTTGGGGATGGGAATGGTCTAAACCAGAATCCACTAATGCCCCATGCCCGTACCCTGCAAGACTACTACCGTCCCACTGCCTACACCTCCCCTTCCTGTATCCTACTTCCTGCAACCGTGGCTAATTTTGAAATTAAGCCAAACATCATCCAGATGCTGCCCACATACCATGGCCAATTAAATGAGAACCCCTATAGGCACCTACAAAATTTCCTAGAGGTTAACACAACCTTTAAACTTACACTATCTGATGACCAGGTGCGCCTTAGGTTGTTCCCCTTCACCTCAAAAGATAGGGCCAAGGAATGGCTATACTCCCTTGAGCATAACTCTATTTCCACTTAGGAGGAACTTCAAGCCGAATTCCTCAAGAAATACTTTCCTGTGGGGCGGACCAATAAGATCCGCCATGAAATCATCACCTTTACCCAGACACCTAATGAACAATTCCATGAAAGCTGGGAGAGGATGAAATCCTTACTCCGGTCCTGTCCCCACCATGATGTGCCCAAGTGGCAATTAGTACAGAGATTTCATGAGGGTGTGTGCGATCAGCATAAGACCTTAATAGACGCCTCCTGTGGAGGCACATTCATGAAAAAGACACCGGATGATGCTTGGGATCTACTAGAGGACCTGAGCGAAAACTCTCTACACAGTGCTACCCTTTATAGATCTGAAGGCCATATGCCTAGCAGGAGTGCCTCAAGGGGAGGCATGTATGATGTTAAAGCTACCACAAACCTAGAACACCAAGTGGCATCCCTTACTGAGAGGTTTGACAGGTTTTTCTCACAGACCCCACCTTATACCCCAACCTCTCAAGATGCTTGTGCCATCTGTGCCAGCCCTATGCACACTATTGTTGACTGCCCCTCAGCCTCCCAGTATCCTGATCTTGTCCAGGATCACATCAACCTTGCACAAACCTATCCTAGAGCCAATAACCCCTACTCAAATACCTATAACCCGGGGTGGCGAAATCATCCCAATTTCGCCTGGAAACAATCCAACCAGGGGCCCACTTTCAATCAAGCCCCAAGACCAGAATTCTCAAACCCAACTCAGTCTTACCAACCAGCCACCAATCCTCCCTTTGTCCAAACCAATAAGAAGCCATCCTTTGAAGATCAAATGAGCCAATTGCTAGCCACCCAATCTACCCTCCTCTCAGCTTTTAATGCGATGGAAGCCAAGGTGGACGCCAAGCTAGAAACCAAACACCGAGAGCTGACAGGTGAGCTAAGAACCCAGGCCCAGCTTGTCCATTCCCATACACAATCCATTGCCAAAATAGAAACCCAATTAGGACAGTTGGCCCAATCTATGAACCGTAGGGAAGTAGGAACCTTGCCTAGCCAACCACAGCAGAACCCTAGAGGCCAGTTCGCCGTTGAAGGTTCCCATTATCCAAATGAGCAGGTGCAAGCCGTTACTACCCTAAGAAATGGAAAACAAGTTGACAATCAGGTTAGGGACCCAACCATTGCGAGTGAGGACACTCTCCTTGATAAACAGAACCAACCCACTCCTACTATGCCTAATCCTGTTAGTCTCCCACCACAGAAGGATGTCCCAGCTGAACCCACCAATGAAAAATCCTATATCCCTAGGGCTCCTTTCCCTCAATGCCTCAACCAACCCTCCCCGTTCAGTAAGTCCCACCAACGAATGGAGGAAATGTTGGAGGTGTTCAAGCAGGTTAAGATCAATCTTCCCCTCTTAGATGCCATCAAACAAGTACCTGCTTATGCCAAGTTCCTGAAAAACCTGTGTACCCAAAAGAGGAAAACCAAATCCCATGTCACCCAAAAGGTCTTTTTGACCAACCAAGTAAGCTCTCTACTGACCAGTGATATGCCACCTAAATTTAAGGACCCAGGTGTCCCTGTTATATCCATTGTCATAGGTGACCATACCATTAGCCGAGCTCTCTTGGACTTAGGGGCCAGTGTCAACCTTCTCCCTTACTCCGTGTATGAACAACTTGGCGTAGGAGAGTTGCAGCCCACCTCAGTCACCCTTCAGTTAGCAGACCGATCCATTCGCAGACCTAGAGGTGTTATAGAGGACGTTCTTGTTGGAGTTGACCGGTTCTACTTTCCTGTTGATTTTGTTGTCTTAGACATGGAACTAGTTGCCAACTCTAAATCCCAAATTCCTGTTATCCTTGGCCGCCCTTTCCTAGCCACAGCCGATGCCACCATTAACTGTAGGTCAGGGCTTATGAACGTCTCCTTTGGGAACATGAAAGTTAAATTAAACATCTTTAGTGCTTCCCAACAACCCTCGAGTGAAGCTGAGTGCCTTGTGGTTGACGACTTAGATGACCTCGTCCAGGAATACCTTCCATTTGCTGTGCTTAAGGATGCCCTCGAGCACACCCTTTTCTATGACTGGATCAATCAATATGAGGGCATACCTGACCTTGAGGAGGTCCATCACCATTTAGTGGCTGCCCTATACCCTGGACATATCCCATGGTGACCCCATCCTGACCCTCTCCCTGTGTCTGCCGCCCCACCACTAAAACCTTCCATAGAATCCCCTCCCACACTTGAACTCAAAACCCTTCCTAGCTCCCTCAAATACGTCTTCTTAGGACCCAACAACACTCTTCCTGTAATTATCTCATCTAGCCTATCTATTGACCAGGAAGCGCAGTTGTTGGAGATCCTTACCACACACCGGCGAGCTATAGGGTGGACAGTGGCTGACCTCCGGGGTATAGACCCCTCTGTGTGCATGCATCGCATAAACCTGGAGGACCAGGCCAAACCTTCTAGGGAGGGGCAGCGACGGTTGAACCCTCACATGAGAGAGGTGGTGATGAAAGAGATAGTGAAACTCTTAGATGCAGGTATCATATACCCTATCTCTGACAGCGAGTGGGTGAGTCCTATCCAAGTTGTCCCTAAGAAATCGGGCATCACGGTGAAACCAAACTCAGAGGGTGAACTTGTGCCAATAAGAGAAACCACGGGCTGGCGGGTATGCATTGATTATAGGAAACTGAACTCCAATACCCGTAAGGATCATTTCCCTCTCCCATTCATTGACCAAATCCTAGAGAAACTAGCGGGCCAAGAGTTTTATTGCTTTTTAGATGGGTACTCAGGATATAATCAAGTGCCAGTTTTTCCAGGGGATCAGGAAAAGACGACTTTTACATGCCCCTTCGGTACATTTGCGTATCGAAGAATGCCTTTCGGTCTTTGTAATGCCCCTGCTACATTTCAATGATGCATGATGTCCATCTTTTCCGACATGATTGATAAATTTTTGGAAGTTTTCATGGACGATTTTTCAGTGTTCGGCACTTGTTTTGATGATTGCTTACACAATCTTACTTTGGTTTTAAAACGTTGTGAGGAAACAAATTTAGTGTTAAGTTGGGAAAAGAGCCACTTCATGGTTCAACAGGGGATTGTGCTTGGACATGTTATATCAAAAAGGGGTATAGAGGTTGATAAGGCCAAGGTTGACCTGATTGCTAATTAACCACCACCTACATCAGTTAAGCAAATACGGTCTTTCCTTGGCCATGCAGGGTTTTATCGCCGATTTATCAAAGATTTTAGCAAGATATCACGTCCATTATGTCACCTTCTCGGTTAGGATGTGCAATTTGAATTTGATGAATCATGTAAAGAAGCTTTTACCACATTAAAAACCCTCCTCTCTAGCTCCCCTATCATTAATCCCCCTGACTATACACTGCCCTTCGAGATAATGTGTGATGCATCAAATTTTGCTGTAGGGGCAGTGTTAGGCCAACGCATCAATAAAATTCCTCATGTTATATACTATGCTAGCAAGACACTCACTGATGCTCAATTGAATTATACTACCACAGAAAAAGAGTTGCTTGCTGTTGTGTTTGCATTAGATAAGTTCAGGTCATATCTCCTGGGGAGTAAGATCATCATCTTCTCTGATCATGCAGCCTTGAGGTACCTTCTTTCCA
Source organism: Houttuynia cordata (assembly GCA_039654745.1). Lineage (NCBI taxonomy): Eukaryota > Viridiplantae > Streptophyta > Magnoliopsida > Piperales > Saururaceae > Houttuynia > Houttuynia cordata. The sequence goes on along the minus strand of CM077507.1, from coordinate 24,460,671 downwards.
AGAAGGATGCTAAGCCGAGGCTGATCCGTTGGATTTTACTCCTCCAAGAATTTGACTTTGAAATTAAAGATAAAAAGGGTTCTGAGAATGTCGTGGCTGATCATCTATCCAGAATTCCTATTCCTGATCTGCATAGCCATGACCCTCTAAGAGATGCATTCCCTGATGAGCAGCTCTTTGCTGTCTCTACTACATCTCCACCTTGGTTTGCACATATTGTGAATTATCTTGCTGTGGGTCAAATCCCAACCTTTTGGTCTAAACATGATAAAGACTTATTTTTCTCTCGAGTCAAACATTACTATTGGGTGACCCTGACCTGTTTAAGATATGTGCTGACCAAGTCATAAGACGATGTGTCCCTGAGAGTGAGTTTCATAGTATCCTATCTTTTTGTCACTCTCAGTCCTGTGGTGGACATTTCGGTGGTAAGAAAACTGCGGCCAAAGTACTTCAAAGTGGTTTTTATTGGCCAACTCTATTTAAAGACGCCCATGCTTATTGTCAATCTTGCGATAAGTGTCAAAAACTAGGAGAATATGATGCCCCTACAACCCATATTGATTGTTGAAATGTTTGATGTATGGGGCATCGATTTCATGGGACATTTTCCGCCATCTTTTGGTCATACATATATTCTTGTTGTTGTGGATTATGTGTCTAAGTGGATTGAAGCTGTTGCCACTAGGACCAATGATCATAAAGTTGTGCTGGAATTTCTGAAAGCTAACATTTTCAGCAGGTTTGGAACTCCTCGTGCTATCATTAGTGACGGAGGTTCTCATTTTTGTAACAGGTCTTTTGAGGATCTTCTCAAGAAATATTCTGTCACCCACAAGGTTGCCACACCATATCATCCTCAGACGAGTGGCCAAGTGGAGGTCTCCAATCGCCAAATCAAGTAGATTCTGGAGAAGACGGTTCGCCCCGATAGAAAGGATTGGTCCTTGAGACTGAATGATGCATTATGGGCTTACCGGACAGCTTTCAAGACCCCTATTGGTATGTCTCCTTATAGACTGGTATATGGCAAAGCTTGCCACTTACCTGTTGAGTTGGAACACCGGGCTTATTGGGCTATTAAGGCATACAACTTTGATATGGATAAAGCTGGTGAGCAGCGAAAACTCCAACTGAGTGAGTTAGAGGAGATGCGCTTTGAGGCGTATGAGAATGCGAAACTCTACAAAATGAGGACCAAGGCTGTGCATGACAAGATGATTTCCAGGAAATCTTTTCAGCCTGAGCAGAAAGTATTACTTTACCATTCACGGCTACATCTATTTCCTGGGAAGCTTCGTTCTCGGTGGTATGGACCTTTTATTGTGAAAATGTCTACCCTCATGGCGCTGTGGAGATTCACAATCCAAAAAATGGGAGTACATTCAAAGTAAATGGCCACCGATTGAAACCTTATCTGGAGACTGTTGCCAACATGGATGCAGTAGCTGTCTACATGGATGATCCAGACCAAACAGATTGATCCTGGCCCAGTCTGGCTGAAGACGTTAAACTTAGCGCTTGGTGGGAGGCAACCCACGTATTCAGGTGTATTCTCTCCTTTATTTTGATTTTCTTTGCTATATGCTCATTGTCATGCTATATTTTGTTCCCATTGAGGGCAATGTTCATACTAGGTTTAGGGGAGAGGATATGCTAATAATAATAATAAAAAAGAAAAAAAAAATCGAAAAACAGTAGATACGATCGATCGCCTTACACGATCGATCGCTATCCGATCGACGCCTTATATTTGCGATCGATCGCCATGGGGTACATCGACACCGTTCATCTTCAATCTAACGGGTACTGTTTCTTGATTTATACAACGATCGATCGGCTAAAAGCGCGATCGATCGCGGGTCGTCTTCCTCGCGCATAAAGCCCGAACGGCCGCGGCGAGGAAAATCTATTTCCGCTCGCCGCCGCCGTTTCCGACCATTGTTTGAGCTGAAACTCCGGCCCCTGAAGGATTTTTGCACGTAGATTCCAGATCCGGTGTCTGTTTTCGGGATTTCCCACTCATTTCATCGCAATCACTCATTTTTCTTCCAGTAAGCCGAAACTTAAAAACTCGATTTTTCTTAGTTTTCGGTGGATATTGTTGTGATTAATCTTATGCATTCTCTTATAATGACTATTGCAATGCTTATGCGTGATTTTTAGCCTTTGATTCTTCGATTGTAGGTATTTTTTAGGATTTTTGTTCTTGCGGTGAACAGTGTTTTCTATATAAAAAAAAATTCCGCATTCGTATTTTTGAATCTCTTTCATACATGCTTCTCTATTGATGATTGTGCTTTATGTTATGCACGATGGTTCCTTTTGATTTCCTAAGTTTTCATAAAATTTTTCTTTTTTATTTTATTTTATTATTTATTATTATTTTCAAAAAAAAATCCGAAAATTTTGAAGTGGATCTGTTATTACATGCTTGCTGTGATATTTAAGTCTTGCAATTACCTGCTGCATATTCTTGTACCTTGATTGAATTTTCACTATTATCTTTGGTTTTTAGGTACAATGCCTCAGAAATCCGTCGCGCACAAACGCCATAGGGGTGAGGCTTCTTCCTCACGTCCTGTTCCTTCCACCCCTCCACCTGAACCTGCTGCACCGCCACGGCCCATCCAGTATGAGAGGCAGGTGGTCCTCAACCCGATTATTCCCGATCTTCCAACTCAGCGATGGATTGAGGACAGGGCGGATTGGGTGAACTATTTCACCCATATCGCTGAAAAAAGGCAGAATGCATTCGCAATGGTCCATGAGGACCCGGTTCGTGAATTTTATGCAACTGGCACCATAGAAGACAGCGATGATCCCGAACAGGTGACTATTCAGAGTGTAGTATGTGGTGTTCCTATCAGAGTTCGAGTTGCAGATATTGCTAGTGCTATGGGTTGTGACCGAGGTACGATTCATCACCCTGACTTTAATGGATATCAGTTTCCTCCGTACCGGAATATCACGGGGCGATTGACGGGGTCGGCAGTAGGCCCTGGGACCTCTACTTGGCTGGCCGCCATTAGCATACGATCGGAGTTTCGTTTTGCATTTTTAATTCTACAGCATGATGTCTGGTCAGCCAGGAAGGAAAAAGTCGACCGAACTATGACAGATTTACTTTATGTATTCGGCGACGATACTCGGCGCCGTGATCTTGACTTGCCTTCATTCGTCTTTGGCCGGATGAAGCAAATGATGGTGGGCCGTAAAGATGAGAGGTTACCCTACCCCTACATTTTAGAGCGAGTATTTCTGACTCATGGGGTGCATTTTCCTGAGCATTCTCGTGTATCTCATGGACTGGGGCCCATTGGAGTTTATGCGTATAACCGTATGATGGGCCATACACGGCGCGGGTGGCCACGAGCTCCCCGTCTTGAGGATCACGCTGAGATACCTGAGGATGAGCCTGCTCAACCACCATGGGCGACGATGCAGCAGCAGATCAGCGATCTCACTGGCCATGTGCAGGAGATTCGCCAGTCACAGCAGGAGATTCGCCAGTCCCAGCATGCTATTACGGAACGCCTCGACTCCATAGTCGATTTTCTTCATGCATGGCGTTTTTCTCCAGGCGATGGTGCAGACGGCGATGACCAGGACTCTTAGTCCGCTCTTTCTCTGGTGTTTTCCTTCCTCCTTCTCTTTTCCCTTTTTATGATCATTGTATTTTGTCTTTCATTGTGCATTGAGGACAATGCTTATATTAGGTTTGGGGGAGAGGATGTGCTTCATTGTAAAATCAGAAAAGGAAAAGATATTAAAAAAAAAAGTTAAATTTGTTTAAGTAATTTTAAGTTGTTTGTTAGTACTTTTTCGTAGGTTTTGATAGTTTATCCCGTAATGATGCATGTTACAATTCTTAAGAGATTAATTTGCATTGGAAGTGTGAGTAAGTATACTGGAGGATAGATACACTTAACTGAGCATACTTTTCTGTTACAGTCCTCTTGGAACAGGTGCTTGAACTAAGAAAATTCACTCACACACACTAGTTACATAAAGTAATACCATCTAGAGATTTGTTGAATGCTAATTTACAGTGGGATGTCTTTAGTCATAGTCATTGGATGATGTGTAGTTATCTGTTGAGCTTAAAAGATCATGATAGACCATTTACTTGGCTATGGCAAGGGATTGGAACCGGAAATAGGTTGGGAGTATAATACAGCCTGGACAAAATAAAGATGTGCTGAAATATATGTGCTGAAAATGAAAATGTGAAAAAATGAAAACAAAATGAAAGAAAAGGGGGCTGCTTGGCTTTATAGGATTAACTTAGGCTGATGCTCGGGCCCGAAGCGGTCTCTTAAAACCTAATGCCCTAAGCCAATTTGGCTGGGAGTCATTGGCCTGAGTCATTGCTAAACCTAGGCATCTTGAAGTCAGGCCTTACACAGTCCTAGCAGAAAAAACAAAAAGAAAAAAAAAAGTCTGTGGTGTATTATCCTCTCAAATCTAGAATGTTGGACCCGAAGGAGGCGCGCAGATCTGTGCTATCATGAACCTAAAGATTACGATGACTATGTAGATTCTGATGTTCTTTGGTTAATGGGTAACACTGGATCTGTATAAACAGAAATTTAGAATGTATTGCTACAATGTTCTACACTTTTACTATTTATATTATCATGTTATATCATATTGAGCAGAAAATTCCAAGATGAAAGTGTGGAATAAAACCACTTACTTGAGGGCTTCTATATTCCTGTTGATTATTAACCAAGTACATGTGGTTGATTTTCTTAAGCATTGTAGTGTGCATTTGTCGGGATAATAGGTTGTGTGTTTTGCAATGTTTTTATTTCTGCTTTATTTTTGCACTTAGGTTAATTAGTTTCATAAATACATGTTTGTGGGTAGCATGGCTGCAAACCCTCACGAGACAACACTCGTCCTACTAGGGCCACCTAGAGGTTTAACGGCTTGTTGCATACGCTCAATGCAATCGTGTTCCCTACGAAAGTGGTGTTTACTTTTATGCATTAGTTCCTTAGTTTGTTTGATTTTATTTTGTTTTGTTTTACTAGGGACTAACAAAATCTAGGTTTGGGGGTGTGATCTATACATGAAATATGCATTTTATTATCTCCTAAGCTGATGATTATGCTAGTGTTTGATTAGAATAACTACTACTTTAATATAGTTTTTGGTTTTTGTAGGAAACAAGAGTAATACACAGAAATGAGGTGAAATGCAACTCGAATGGTTAAATTATCATAACTTCGTGTACAAATGTCGTATTGGACTAATTCAAGCTTCATGTTAAAGTTCACGAAGTCAGCTTTCCAACGCCACCAACCACGCACAATTCGGAGTTCGGGACACAAAGTTATAGCCATTTGAAGTTCATGAACAGTAACTACGATCGATCGTCAATCAATGCGATCGATCGCTAGAGCCGTAAAAGCAGTATATTGAAGGAAACGATCGACCGGCACAAAAACGATCGATCGTATCTACTGGAATTTTTCAATCGCGTAAGACAGTAACTACGATCGATCGGTATCAAACGGCGTCGATCGGAAAGCGATCGATCGGAGGAAAATAATGAAGGAATTGCGATCGATCGGATAGCGAACGATCGTCAATCGTAGCGATCGATCGCCGTATACGGAAAACCGAAATAAGACCTATTTTGACTTGGATTTGGAAGGGGACTTCGTGGTTTCTCTTCACTATTATAAATAGGCCTTATGGGAGAACGTATTGGGCATTCAACCTTGGAGAACCAGAGCTTTGTTGGAGGCTAGAGAGGAGTAAGAGAAGAGGTCTTTTGAAGCAAAGAAGAAGAAGGATTCATGACGATGGATCTACATAAACAGGCTTTTCTTTTCTCTTCATCTATGTGTAACTAAACTTTCATTCAAGGCTTGATGAAGCCCTAGATGTGTATTGCTACTCTTGATAGTTTAATTTTATAAAGTTGATTTTAATTTATGCTTAATGCGATTTCATGAGTATTCTTTTGAGTGCTTGATCATAGACTTGATTGATTATGAATGGAATTAGATATTGTGATTGATTTTATGCCCGATCAAGGATAAGATTGATTGCATTATAATAGAGTTGTGATTGATTCTATGCCCGATCAAGGATAGGATTGATTACAAAATAGTGGATGAACTTTCGTGTCCGATCAAGAACGTTAGTAGATTCATTAGTAATTCGTGTGTCCGATCAAGAACACGAATTACCATATCGTGTCAATATATGCTTAATAATAATTGAGAGTAGTAATTGCATGTCTACTGGTGGATTATCTGCCTTGATATTTCTCCATATTGATTAAAACTCAGTTAGATTAGATAAAGTCCATTGCTTTCTTTAAAATTAATTAAACTACATCTTTTTCTCCTCTTGAATTTGGTAAAATATTCACCGTCCCTGAGGTTCGACAACGCTTTAATACTCGCCGTAGTACAATTGCCTTGTGCACTTGCAAGGGTTTAATTTTAAACGATCAGTCATCAGACCCGCGTAGGTCCATCCCAGCTTTCAATCTAGTCCCACACCCCAATTGGCCTGTATTGAAGTGTGATCGTTTAAATATAAAACCCTTGCAAGTGCACAAGGCAATTGTACTACGGTAAGTATTAAAGGGTTGTCGAACCTCAGGGACGGATTAATATTTTACCAAATTCAAGAGAAAATAGCAATGTTGATTCTAGATTAAGAAAGCAATGAACTTTTAACTAAACTAAGTGAGAATTAATCAATATGGAGAAGACCAAGGCTTCGAATTCATCATAATAAACTAGTGTATCGCTTCTCTCTCTCTCTTTTGAATAAAGACTTCCAATTGGCTAGCATATTTCTCTCGGACATACACTTGTCAACTCAAAATATAGTGCTCTCCTCTCGGACGTAACGCATGAAACAATTAAAACATGAAATTGTGATCTATCTCTCTCGAGTATAAACCAATGAAACTTTATTGATATTTAACACCTTAGTCTACTCACGTTCCTCTCGGATACGCAAGTATTCTTCGGATTGAAACTCACAAGAATTCACTCTTGTCTCTCTCGAGTACAAAGAACAAACCTTTAATGAATTAACAGTGATTACACAATAAAATCCATACACCAACTAGAGTAAAAATATAAGATGAGAGAAAAGAAACTGCACAACCAGATTATTAGGCTTCATCTACGCCTTGGAAAAGTGTTTAGCTTTGCATCGGAAGAGAAATCACCATCATGTTCTTCATGTTCTTCATCTTCTTCTCTCCTTTGCTCTAGCCTCTAATTTAGCTCTAAAGTCTCCAAGCGTTTTCTCCAAGATTGATTGCCCAAAACATTCTCTCATAAGGCTTATTTATAAGTTTGAAGAGAAACCACGAAGTCCCCTTCCAAATCCGAGTCGAAATAGGTCTTATTTCCGGTTTTCCGGGGATACCTATCGATCGTAGTTACTGTCTTGCGGGGATAAAAAATTCCAGTAGATACGATCGATCGTTTTGAGGTCCGATCGATCGTTTCCTTTAATACACTGCTTTTGCAGCTATGGCGATCGATCGCATTGATAGCCAATCTATTGTAGTTACTGTTTATAATATTCAAATGGCTATAACTTTCTGTCTAGAACTCCGAATTGCGCATAGTTGGTGGCGTTGGAAAGCTGACTTCTTGAACTTTAACATGAAACTTGAATTAGTTCAATCCGAGATTTGTACACAGAGTTATGATAATTTAACCATTTGAGTTACTTTTTACCTCATTTCTGTGTATGACTCTTGTTTCCTACAAAAACCAAAAACTATATTAAAGTAGTAGTTATTCGAATCAAACACTAGCAGAAACATAAGTTTAAGAGATAATAAAATGCATATTTCATGTATAGATCAAAGTGCACGGGGAATCAAAAGGTATGAGTTTCTTGAATTTTGGTTCTAGGGAGTCAAATTATACTAGAGCTCATTTTGAAGATTGGCTTTTTACTAAGGAAATTGTATAGCAGAATAGAGAAGAATAAATTATGGGTTTGAATATGTTCTTTGTTTTTTAATTACTGCTCAATTAAAGAATAGAGGGAGAAGTACCAAAATCAAGAAAATAAAATAAAAAACAAGAAAATAAAAAGTCGACGAAAACTATTCTAAATGAATAAATTAAACAATGCATGAACCTAGGGAGATCAAACGGTTTACAAGGAATCTTCGTATGAGGAAGACACTATCCATGAATTTCAAAATCAAGAAAATAAAATCCAAAAAAAGGAAGAAAACCTCATCACATATACGAGAACAAAAATGGGAGGGATTAGGATCAGGGATTATAAAAAAGCTTATCGAGATTCAAGTTCTAGCTGTCACAACCCACACTTTAAAAACCATTTATCAAATCAGAGTATCGACGGAAAATGAGATGATTTTTTCTTCTTTACTATCAATAATTAAATCAAATTTAACGACTAAGCATCTAGGCGGTGATAACTGTTGTCACACCCCGGGCATCGCCCGATCCGAACCGAATACGGTCTAAGAGTCGAACCGGCACACGGGGGCGATGTTAAGGAGATATAGCAAAAGACTTATGCCCCTCATACGGGCGGTCTCACTAACAGAGTTACGGTAACAATTTTGAGCAAGAGTAAATAAGAGGAATAAAAGTAGAGTTTAACTCAAAATAACTCGACAAGTCATTAAACCCACAACTACAAACATGAGCCATCAAACCGGGCTTGAAACAAAGAGTCCACAAGTATTGGTCATAAGTCTCATCATACAATAATTTAACAACTCAAAAGAGATAAATTAAACCAAGTCCAAGGCATCCACGCCTAATCGTACTCTCTCTACGATCGCTCCTCAAAGAGAGGATCCTGTTCATCTGCGTGTCGCACCACGCAGCCCCAAAACAAAACAACAAAAGAGGGGTGAGTATAAAACTCAGTAATGGTTTTAACTACGATCGACAAAAATTAGAAATTATATGGCATTATAACATAGCAGTAGATCCATAATCGACATGATTATCCCATTATCTAGTCATGCATGTATAATACATAAACCTGCATAACCATGTCTCATTCACATACTCCCATATCATGCATTCATAACACATAATTCTGCATAAAGATATCTCATTCTCATGCTTCCATCTTGATCAAGCATTCATATCTCATAAATTCATCCTGCATGTCCAAAGAAATCAACACATGGTACAATCATGCATTCATATCTCATAAATTCACCCTTCATGTCCAATATAACCATCACTTGGTACAATCATGCATTCATATCCCATAAATTCACCCTGCATATCCAAAGTAACCAACACATGGTACTGTCACGCCCCAAATTTCCAACCCCAAAATACGCGGAAGCGATAAGCCGTTGAAGGTAACAGGGTCACAAATCTGGGACGGACCGAATACTCGATTCATCACCATAAATCCCATACACAAATGTGGGAATAGCCGGATCAAAATGACGTAAATAATTGTTCAATTATCTCAAAATAAAATAAAACTAACCAACTTAACCAATAATATTAATCCCGTGAAAGCAAATAATTAAAACAAGTGACACGCAGGCCACAAAATAACCTATATCGAAAATATCCACTATCATCAATAAAATAAATTCTACGCTAATAAGTCTTCACAACTTCCACGAGCACCAACCTCCACGTCACAAGAATGTTGTTCACACCTCTTCAGCTCTACGCCCTGCATCAGAAGATGCGTGAGTATTTCAGAAGAAATACTCAGTAGGATGCTAGAAAAACTCACAGCAGCAACAGGCAATAGAGGAAACAATGCAGGTATGTCCGATAACTCAGGAATTCATGACGCAGATGATACTTTACCCGGAAAAGATACAACACCAAAAATATCTAGTTGATCAGGGTGAAATAAAACACAATAATCAATTTGACTCCAGACTTTCAAAGAGTAACGAGATAAACAAATATCTGATCTAGACAACCAAAGTGTCGAAGATGTCAATTTCTGCTCTCTGATCAGTCCACTTCCTCTATGAACTTCAATACCAGAACATCCTAGAGGTTCTACGTAGGAACCCGGCCAAGCGTCTAGGGATGCTGGCCCCATCGGTGCTTATTGGCACAATGGGCGGAGATTGCAGACCTTCCGTAATGTCTAACAATCTAAAGCGCACTCGTTGCCGTACTCGGCTGAACTACAGAGGTTCATAATCATCGGAGACCACTATGGGTCTAGCTATGGCTCGTGAGCATACTATGATCCAACCTAAGATTGTTCAACAAGGCTCTTAGTGGAGAAGCAGTTTACATGGAACTGAGTTTGACTAACCACAACCAAGGGTATTCTCGTGAATTAACAATTTCAGAAATTAGACTCTCAAAGGAGTACAAAGGAATTCTCAGCATTTAACAATGGCTAACTCTCAAGAGATTAACCAACAATCGGCATGTGCCTATGCACGAGCTGACTCGAAACCGAACTCTTCGGTGTAGACTCTGTCGACGTCCTCACCATGCACTATTACAATCAAGATCATCCCTGGATTACAAGACTTCTGAATCGATGACCCAAAAACTTTAATGGTAGAATTGAAATGAATAACCCTAATCTAATATCAGGGTTTCCGGAGATCGAAGATGCGCGATGTTAGGCACCGCGAGCAAAGACATAGATGACCACGGCATTTGGAATAGAGACAATACATCACACGTATTATTATCATAAGTACCCTCTAGAATTCTTACACCATAGTACCCTCCTCATGTTATATAATAATACATATATATATATATATATATCTATATACATGTAGTTTTAGCATAGCGTTTTAATTAATACCATGAAAGGACACTATTATGGACACAACAGCTCCATTCCCGGAGATCCTCCAGTCTACACAGAACCTGTCAGTCCCTGAAATTTTTATAGCAACCCGTGTCTGTAGATCATTACCCAATTTACAGAATATTTTTCCGAATTTTCTACAATTAGTTATGAATTTTTTAATGCAGTCTGTCAGCGCAGGATACATCCTGGCCGAGAGCACTATACTAAGTAATAACTCGATTTTCACTTGTTATCCTTAATCCTAATCACAACTAGAGTCTTTTATACTCAAACCCTCTTACATTAGGCCTTTATTAGCTTCTGGTCAGATCATTAATCATGTCTTAACTCACCTAGTAACCCCTTTTTAAAACTGTTTTACATCATAGCCTTAAGGATTCATTAATCGGCAAACTAGACGACTTTTCCCGGACACTTAGGCTTCAGGTCAGACCTACTGACAGAGGCCTTGAGGTCCACGAACCATGATCCATAAGTGTTATCACTTTCATCTTGTTAGTACACTCATTAATCGCTTTTAAATAGTCTTATTACCTATATACCACCTCAATTAGGGTAAACACTAAATAAAGTAGACAACTTTATCCGGACACAAAACAAAACCATGAAATACGACTTGAGACATATAAGAACGCACCAAACCAGTAGGATTACCTTTGAAAGCTTGATGCTTTTGGATGAGAAACACAAGAGTTATACCAATCAACACATCAATTAGGTCGATACATAGAAAAGTGTGAGATCGGGTGACTAATAACAAGAAAGAAGACAACTTTTCTTAAACAGACCCTCATCTACACACATCAGAGAATAATACTCAATATTAGACATCAGATACATGACTCACATGAATCGAAATAGACACACACTACCAGGGACGCCTTGATCGAATTGTGCATGGAAGATACGCATCAGGAAATCAATCGGTATATCAATAATTGCATAGATTTAAGCAAATAGAACAATTAATCCAAGACAATAAGGACGTTCATAATACACACAACATCAGAACGTGGTACATATATAAAGATTGAAACTTTAATGAAATCATATTGTGAGAAAAAGAACATCTTACCTTGAACTGGTACTAATTGCACGTCAACCGGTTCGGATTCAAACTAGCTTTCTTGCGATCTCCACACGAACCGATGCACACCTCTTGCACACACCACGAGGAGAGGCCTACTGGTCGTTGAGAGGGAAGGGGGAGGACGTGGTAAAGGAGAGGAAACCACCACGAAATTGGGGGAAAGGGTTGCCGGTTCCCAAAAGGGATGGCCGGCCCTCTCAAAGTGGGTTTAAATAATTCTTGCTTCATGATCTCTACCGTCCATCTCCACTTCATCCAAGGGCCAAGGATCATCCCAGCCTTTCCCAAAACCACCAGCACGATCTCCTCTAACCACAAAATTTTCGGTTTAAATTGCATTAAGGTAGGATTTTATCTTCTCTCAAAAACTTACCAATTACTAAAGGAACTTACCAAGTAAAAAGCAATCCTTTGAGGGTTTCACTTGGCGCCAAATACCAGCAAGGAAGGCCACTTCAAACTCCCAAAAAGGGGCGTCCAACCCAAATACCAATTATACTTTAATTAGCCTAATTAAATCCCTCATTATCTTAATTCCCAAAAGAGTATCAATTATGGTTTTGACTCGAACTCAATTACCACGTTTAGAACCCTTAAACAGAGCAAATCAGGCAAGATACGTCCCAAAGAAATCCCCCAAAATCAGCCCAAGATGTTTCCCAACGGAATTGCCTCGGGATACGCAAAACCACCGGCGATCGATCGGTACGTATACGCGATCGATCGTCTTGCGATCGATGCCTTACAAAAACGATCGATCGTCTCCCGATCGATGCCGTTTGAAGGCGATCGATCGGTCTGACGGAAAACTTCAAATTTTGATTTTTAAAGAAATTGTCTAGAATTCAAAATTACTCCCAATTAGCAATGAAATCCCACTTTATTAATATATAAAAATTACGGTTGCTACAGGTACAATCATGCATAACCTCGCAATAAGCATGTATCATCACAATGGTGAATGCCTCCATCAAGGAGTAACACAATATTGCCACGAAGGCAGGACACAATCAAGGCCACGAAGGCGTATCATGTTCCGGTTCCTACACAGGAACAAAGGGGGTTGTCAATCCCAACAAGCTGCTCGCCCTGGGCAATCCTAGCCAAGGATGCCCGAATCTCACATGGAGAAACTAGAGCAGGTGTGTTCGCCCTGGGTAGTCTCCTGCGATTGGGGAGAGCCCGAATCTCTTCACAGAGAAACTAGAATACGTGGTAGCTGGTGCACAAGAGCCTACCACCCGGGTGCTTAGTGTCCGATTTTTGACATCTCAAATCTCTGCAAGGCAAGTCCATCCCTCGCCCACCATATATCTCAATCAAACTCAATCCGGGGAGTGAACCTGTTCCAGGAGGGAACGAAATCGAAAACATGTCTTTTCGGACCAACCAGGTTTCGATTAATCCGGCATACAATCTCACACATTGCATACAATCGATTAATTCCGTTTAAACAACGATAAAACTTCATCCATGAAGTCCAATACATGATGCATACTATCATGATACATCCGTGAGCAATCCTACATGGATTCCAACACATGGAAAGTGCTCCCAATCTATCCCCTCATGCATCATAATCAAAGCATAATCAACTAAAATCTCATAATAGATTCTCATGTGTGTGTATACTCATACATATTCTAATCACATGATTCATGCTTCAACATAAACTAATTGAGCAATATTTGCATGCTTAAATACCTTTCAAAATAACAATTCCAAACCGAAATCAAAACAATTTCTATCATCAAGCTTAAATCCATCCATATAGAGTTGAAGGCTTACTCCTACAAGCATACTCTTTTACCATACAATAAACCATAGCATGATCACCTCAATTACTCATAAGTCATATAATCTATACATGAATTATGCATTTTATAATCCATTGAACTTATGTTCATGTTGGTGTGATTAGAATTAGTGGTACTTTAATGTAGTTTTTGGTTTTTGTAGGAAAACAAGAGTAAGATGCAGAAATGAGGTAAAAAGTGATACTAATATTTGAATCTTTATAACCTCGCTCTGTTGATTGGATTGATTCAAAACTCATGTTAAAGTTCAAGAAGTTAGCTTTCTAACGCCACCAACCACGCATAATTTGGAGCTCGGAGTAAAAAGTTATGACCATTTGAAAATTGGGCTGCAAAGACAAACTGAGAAAACGATTGATCGCAGGTCATCTCTTCCATTTTCAAATTTTCAAAAAACGAGACTCCATTAACACATCTTGAAAGCTTAATGCATGCATCAAACATTAACAAAAAACCATCAAACATTCCAGAACATATCCACATATTATTCTAAGATGAAACCGTAAGAAATTATAGCAAAAAATTAGCATTTATTAAATCCACCATTAGAGCCCTAAACAAGAACACTCATTCAAGTAAAAACTATTAAAACAAACCCTTCACTACCCAAAGCTGAGATTGAAAAACCCATTACCTTTACTTGATTAGAATAAACCTTCAATCATCTCCAACACCTTAAAAAAAAACGATTTTTAAGTAATACACTACTAATCTCGATTTAGCTTTGAATACTAAAAGAAAACCTTAGATCTAGGGCTTTGGAAGCATAAAAATAAGATTTTGAAGATTAGGGCTTGGAGAAGAGATATAAAACAGTAATTTTTATGCTTTCAAAATGGATTGAAACAATGAAGAAATCAAGATTAAGGAATGATTAAGAAAACTTTAAAGAAAATAAGCAAGGATTAGGCTAAATACCTTTAATCTTTTCCTTTTCAAGCAATGGGAAAAGAGGCTCCTAATCTCCTAGCCAAGCTTATTCCCAAATTGGGAAAGGGCACAACACTTTCCTTTTATAAAAAAAGTTGGAGTAACCCTAAGTAAAATATGGGGTAGAAATAAGGTTTTTGGCTAAAATTGGAAATTTTAGCTTTTTTAATCCAAAATGAAGTCCAAAAAATTCTAAATTTTTTTTATAATGACTTTCTTTAATGTCTGGGGCATTTTGGTCACAAAAACCTAATTTTGGACAGCGAGGCCCGCAAGGGTCCCGTTAAACCCTAATTTTTGGAAAATTGGTGAAAAATCAAAAAAATCCAAAAAATGTAAGTTTATTCCAAAATCACTTAAAACTCATGTTTGTGAAGTTGATTTTGTTTAAAACCTTTATAAACTCATTTATTTTAAAAAATAACCGAGTTAAATCGTAAAACACTTAAACAACAAGATAACCGATAATTAAAATAAAAATAAACCGGTTCAAAGGTGAGAGTCCTTACAATTGTGGTTCACAAATATAAATACAAAATCATATATAAATATAATAATACAAATACAAAGTCGATAAAACACACGCAAGTACTTTATGTGTAAGTCTGTCATTCATCTTAAAATATATTAGAAATTATTGGCGTTCAAGCGTTATTATAAATTTCCAACAAAATATCAGCCTACTCTGAAGTTGTTAAGTCGTCCTCACTTCCAAACGTCAAACAATAGGCACCATGTGAAACTAGCCTTATCCTGAAAAACCTGTATCACGAGTGGATGCTGAAAATACTCAATGGGGCATCATAACACAGTCATCAATATCAATAGTTACATTAATATTTTCATACAGCTTATTAGAGAGTTTCACTTGTTTTTTATTAATTTTTTAAGCAAAGATTTTATTGTTTCCAAAGTTTATGTTCAATAATTCAATCTTTGCCTCATATAGACAAATTCACTGAATGTCATGTCTACATGACAGATAGTACAAAAACATCGTAACCATTACTTCGACTATTGTCGATAATCATAACACACCCTTGATATGCTTAAGGGCGAATGCCTTGCCCAATCTTGATTCAGAATCTGTCTAAGGTATGGTCTTTAGAAAGGATTTTAGC
The DNA here is from genome assembly GCA_039654745.1 of Houttuynia cordata. Taxonomy (NCBI): domain Eukaryota; kingdom Viridiplantae; phylum Streptophyta; class Magnoliopsida; order Piperales; family Saururaceae; genus Houttuynia; species Houttuynia cordata. The sequence goes on along the minus strand of CM077507.1, from coordinate 24,444,904 downwards.
TCACATCAGCTATTGGACTCGATCTGGACTGGTTGCGGTGGAGTTGAGGAGAAAAAGTGAAAGAAGAAGAAGAAGAAGAGGGGAAGAGATGGAAATAGCAGCGGGAGCCAAAGCCGGTAGCCTAGTGGCAGCGGCAGAGCCCCGTCAAAATCCCTAGAGGCCTTCTCCTCTGCTTGACCTGGCCAGACCTTGGCGGCGAGCTGCATCGACGAAGGCTGCTACTGTTTCAGCCCAAGGTCTAGGCAAATCGGGCAGAGGAGAAGGGTTGCGCTACCGAGTGCATGCAGCGGTTGGCGTCTCCCATTGCCACCGCTTGCGGCCACTGGGCCACAATATTAATGCCCCCTTTCTATATATAGGGCACTCTATTACTAACTCTAACTCCAAAAATATTGCTATAGAGTTCTGTCCAAAAGGTGGAGTAAGTGACGTCAGCATACATATTCATGCTAACACCAATACAATAGCTATAGAGTTTTGCCTAAAAGGTGGCGTGAGTGTATGATGTCATCGTATACTGACTTGGTTTTCTTGTACATCACGTTATATATATTATTTATATACTCCCTCCGTTCTAAAATACTATGTACATTTAGAAATATTATTATTCCAAAATACTGTGTACATTTTGCTAAATTACGTGGCTTCCTCTTTCCAAAATTGGAAGAGACTTAGAAGGATTGACTAGAACTTTGTTTATGAACGATCATACGAGTTGGACATGACTCATTTTTTATCTATTTTGGCCCATTTTTTTTATTCTTCCTCATTTTTAATGCGATTTTTTATAATGATTATATCATAAAGATGTTGAGTAACCACGCACTATTTATCGGAGATTTTATGGTATTTTTTTGATATAATATACAGGTCATTAGGATATCATGATGATCAGAAATAACATAAAAATAATGAAGAACAAAATAATAGCCGAAATCGGACTAAAAATGAGGGAGATATGATTCGAGATAGAGAAGTTTTCGTGTTGAACAGGAGCGACGACTGATTTGTCAGCTTGAAAATTTTCACCTATCACCGTCACCGACCACTTTCGGCGTTTTAACTGAACAAATGTTTTCAGGCCTGATAGGATTTTTTCAGGCTTGAAAAGTGGTTTTTTTAAGCTTCCAAACGCACTCCAAATTTGACCAAATCACTTCAGTTCAGCTAAATAAAGATTCAACACCTTAAAACCATTTATAAAGACACCGTAAAACAGCAAAAATCAGAAGACATAGATACAAAAATTAAAGCTAGCATGCATTTAACAAGTGAATTAAAGCTATGATACAGTAAATTCTGGAAACAAAGACAAATTCTGAAACATATACAAAAAAGCAAAGGAACCACATAACAAATAAATCAAATAAAGAGATAAAAATCTAGTAACTAATCCCACCGACAGATTGAAAAGAAAGAAGAAGTAATAAAATTTGAAAAAAAAAAGATTGAAAAGCCAATAAAAAATGAACTTGGTTTCAATTATATATACATATAAAGGATCTAAAATAACAACCAACATTTGATAGCTGATAAAATACTCATCATGATGACATGGAGAAAAAAAAGAGAGAGCAAATTCCTAAATTCCTTTTTGTGATTTAATATATCTAATATATACCCCAATTCCTTCATGTGATTTCCCTAATACTATTGTTTGAACAAGAACAAATTACCATCCAAAAATAAAAAATGAGCATTTTATTTATGGTTATAAACTACATTTCATTCAGATGTCATTTCCGAACAAGATTAAAATGAGATAGTTCACTGATTGAAAAAATTATGGAACATATCACCCGAAATACTATGAAAGTTATGGGGCATACTATGAAATTATGTGACATATTATAAAATTATGGGAGAGAGTAATAGAATGATGTTTCCGAAAAGTAACTAAAGTAATAGAGAATCAATTTTGTTTCATGCCAGAGACGTCAACAACGGAAGCTATATTTTTATTACAGCAATTAGTAGAGAGTTAAATAGATAGAAATAAGACCTCTATACGACATTCATAGATTTGAAAAAAGTCTACGACATAGTGACGAGAGAGCATATTTAGAGTGTTTGAAAGAAGAAGAATGTCATAAGAGGTTACATATATATTATAAATGATATGTATGAGGGGGTTGTGACTAGTGTACGAATTATTTAGGGGGGGAACCAATGAATTTTCAATTACGGTAGGTCTTATCAAATGTTGGCCTTAAGTCCTTATCTTAGCAGACATTGACAAAATAATGTGACTTAATGTATATTTTTTTGCTGATGATGTAGTTTTAATTGATGAGAATAAAATAGGTTTGAATGTGAAACTAGAATTGTGGAGGGATGCTCTAGAATTAAAAGGTTTTAAAATAAGTAGGACTAAGATAGAATGCATGGAATTTAATTTAAAGGAAGGTATAACTATAGGTAGATCATTAATTGAAATAGATGAGCAAGAGGTGCTAAATTGTGATAAATTCTGTTACTTAAGATTTATTATCAATAAAAAAGGGATATTAATAGTGATGTGGTGCATATGATAAATGCAGGGTGGGTAAATTGGAGGGCAGCCTCATGAGTGTTGTGTGATGGGCGTATTCTAAAAAGACTTAAAGACAAGTTTTATAGTACAACCATTAAGTCTGCAATACTCTATTGAACAAAGTGTTGAGCACCAAAGAGAAGTCATACAGATAAGTTGAATGAGAGATGAGATTAGAAATGAATATATTCTTGAGAGTTTAGGAGTAGCTCATTTAGGGGAGAAGATGAGAGAATGTAAGTTGTGTTGGTATGGGCATATGCAAAGAAGACCAATAGATGCCTATGTGAGAAGATTAGAAGTGATGTATGTAAATGATGATAAAAGAGGGAGAGAGACAATTAGAACTTAGATAGAGTTAATAAAAAAAATTTGACTTTACTATCTCTTACAAAAAAGGAGATAGCCCAAAATAGACCTAAATAAAAGAGTAAATCTATGTTGCCGAAAATAGGCTACTTATGATCATATGATTATGCATAAATGCATTACCGTAGAGACCACGTATCTGAATTATACGGAAAACGTCCACCAGCTCAAGGACAGCTGCTTATTCAAACAAGAAGCTCATCGAGGTACTAACACCTCCACCGATTCAAATAAACACAATTAATAAAGTGAAACAAACAAAAAATGGGTGCTTTATGCAATCGTTGCTGGAGAGAGAGGTTGGGAGGCGGAGGAGAGACTGTCCGGAATGAGACGTTGCAGCGAGGGAGAGGCCGTGGCCGTCCGCTGGGAAAAGTAGAAGGTAGGATGGAAGAGGAAGCTCGCCGGACGCCGGCTAGTTGGCCCTCTGCGAGCTCCTCCGGTGGCCGTACCGGCAGTCTTGACGCCGATGTGTGACCTCTCCCGGTCCTGGGTTGGTACGGACGCTCAACGGCAAAGGGAGTCCGCAGGATTTCCACCATCCCGCCGGTTCTCTGCTCCCAGGCACAGGACTCCATCGAGGTTCACTCTTCGAACTGTCTTCTCTTCTTCTCCTGACTGGCTTATACTATAAGCGCGCTTCATTCGGAAACTTGAGCTTTTTGTTCTTCTGAAAATTGTTCAGTCTATCCGTCTTTCTGAATTGCTGCAATCTGTAACTGATCTAAAACAGGCTTCCGAGGTGGTGGATAGTCCGTCCATAGTCGGGGATTTGTTGGATTACTTGCCACAGGTCTTGCAACATCATCCTTCTCATGTTTCTAAAACTAGGATTTGATGTTTTTAAAATGATCGTGCAACAATTTTTGTGCACTAGTAAGCTCAATCTATGTGTTCTGGTAGAACTTTTAGGAAATTCAAAAAATGTTGAATACTAATTGATTCGTGACTGTGATGCCTATGGTTATATGTCCCAGTTTTTCTTTCATTTGGTCAAAATGCTACATGTGTGCAATCTATCGATTTCTGACAGGAACAAAACTGTGATCGGACATATATAAATAACTGGAACTTTCTGATTCTTGCAATGCTTGGTGTATCATTGTTCTTCTTCTGGTGGAAATACTCAGAAAAATCAATCATCAAGGAATTTATTGGCTTGTAGGTTATACATTTGGTAGTGGATTTCATGTTATTGCGGCCCACACAGATAGTCCTTGACCAAACGTAAAGCCCAGGTCCGCGTCTTCAAAGTCTGGATTTCAGATGATGAACATTCAAACATATGAAGCTGGTTTGTTGGTTGCACACATGGTTTGATCGAAATTTAAGTGTCGCAGGAAGAGCTATTTTGAGATCTAGTGACAAGTCCTTTCTCCATGAGCTTGTTAAAGTGAAAAGACCTTTATTACGAGTATCAACACTGGCCATTCACCTTGACCGGTCTGCTGCTTTCTTGTAAAATTTGTCAGTATTCTTTACTAAATGTGTCATATCATGTTTATATTTCCCATTTTGCTACATCTGAATTCTAATTTGAAAATCATCTTTTGTGGATGACATTTCTCATTCTCATTTACATCATTCTTTCTGTTCAGTACAGTCAATTCAGATGGCTTCAAACCAAATCTAGAGAGTCACTTGGTCCCACTTCTTGCAACAAAACTTGAGGAATTGTCATCAAAGTCCGAAGACAAAAGTTCGCAATCATCTTCAAAATACGTCCATCATCCATTGCTTATGCAGGTTTTTTCTTTACTCTTTATTGTTTTTTCTTCTAATTTGCATATTAAGTTGCCGCATTTGTGTATATGAGTAATCAAGTGGATATATTTTCAATATGCTACATATAGATACTTTTAGCTGTGTGGTCAAAGACAAACATGCTTGTGAAAACACCAATGATATGATGGATAAAATAGTTATACATGAGGGACTTTCGTTTTTGGCCTAACCATGACAATAATATTCATGTTAGGGCACATAATTACCTGCATATACTTGCTGAACAGTTGGAAGGGAGAATGATATTTAATGGGCATCATTTCCCTGTTGTGTACTCCAGGGTTTTACAATATGTTTCTAATATAGTCTTTGTGCATAGGCTTTTTCAGAGGAACTAGGTATATTGTGAGTATTGAGCTGAACGTTTGTGATACTCAGCCTAGCTGCCTTGGTGGTGTAAATGATGAATTTATTTTTCCTAGGAGACTTGACAATCTTGCTTCAAGCAATTGTGCGCTAAGAGCTCTTATGGACTCATGTAAACTAGACCTTGTGCGGGGCTTAGAGTTTAATATAATTCACTCACTTCCCGATGCAAACGAGTTTCATCACGCGGGGGGGGAGGGGATACATAACACATTTCCCCACCTAACAATACACATTATAGCATAAGGAAAAAAGTTAACTACCTCACATTCTTTTTTTCCTTTTTCTTTTTGATTCAACAACTACCTCGCATTCTAAATTTTTCCTTTTGTTCTGGTGTGTAATATGTTGCTATGAGCAAGCTGCTTAAATAGTTCTTGCGGCCAAAAGTACTCATAAGACAAAAAATGCTAGTCAAGTAGCCAAGTCTATTAATGTGTGATGACATCAAGCAAACTTGATGTCTCCTTCCTTTGACTTCTTCAGCAAGACTTTTTCTTCTGCGAAAGAGAGTGCTACCATGACGGAGAATCAATAGATAAGCATTTCTAATGATGGTTTGTTGGACAATACTAGGTATCCCATTTCCTTAATGCCAAAAAAAAGGTATCCCATTTTCCACCTATCATAAGGATCAAACTTTTACTTTTTATTCTTTTGATGATTGAGAATATGTTGACCCCCCAAAAAAGTATAATCTGGCCACCTTCGAAAATTTAGTTGACTGATGAAAAAGGTAAAAGTTAGTCAAATAAAAGGCCCTCCCCTGCACTTTCATATTCCCCTGTGAATTGACAAAAACATACTCCCCCATCCCGCTTTAATGTCCATATTTGGTTTTTCAAGATGTACTAAAATCAGTTATTTTTAAAAACCAAATAAGACTTTTAATATTCTGACAGAGCAATGAAGAAATAAGTGTGAGAATTGAAGGTGATACCTTTATCTTTTTATTTCACTTATTTATAGAGTTACGTTCTTTTAATTAAGGGATTACAATCATGTATTACAAGGTAAGTATTTGAATTAAATAGAAAGAATCTTTACAATAATCAATTTGAGGAATTATTGTGATTGAGCTGTGATTGTCAATCACAGTTAGGAGAGGTTTCAATCACTGGTGGATGATTTGTTCAAGTTGCCACAATTAAGGAGAAATTAATGTGATTGAGCTTGATTGTCAATCATCTCAATCACTGGTAGATGATTTGTTCACGTTGCCGAAATTAAAAAGAAATTAATGTGATTGAGCTTTGATTATCAATCATCTCAATCACTAGTGGATGATTTGTTCAAGTTGCCGGATTTAAAAGTTTCAGTCAATCTGTTATCCGCACAGCCCCCCTCAAGCTCATGGGGAAGCTCGCGAAGCATGAGCTTGGACCGAAGAGTAGTGAAGCGGGGACTTGGCTTCGTGAAAATATCAGCCACTAGGTGAGTACATGGAATGTGATGAACATGGATGAACCCATTTAAAATATACTCCCGAATGAAATGAACATCAATATCGATGCGCTTAATCTGGCTGTGGAAGACAGGATTACGAGCCATGTATATAGCGCTCATGTTGTCACAAAAAATTGAAGGGGCAACTTTGACGGGAATTTATAGGTGATGAAGAAGATGAGATAGCCACAAGACCTCAGTGGTGGTGGTTGCAAGAGCATGGTATTCAGCTTCAAAACTCGATCTAGACATTGTGGGTTGTTTCTTAGCACCCCAAGAAATGAGGTTGGGGCCTAGATAGACAGCATAGCCCATGGTTGAGGGACGGTTATTAGGACAACCGGTTCAATCCGCATATGAGAAGGCCCGTAGATGAAGATGAGGGAATCATTGAAAGTGAAGCCCGTAAGAGAGTGTACCCTTGACATACCAAAATATTCGTTTGACCACTTCAAGATGAACTTGACATGGTGCATGCATGAATTGACATACATGATGGGCTGCATAGGCAAGGTCCGGGCGGCTAAGAGTGAGGTATTGGAGACTTCTAACCATCTGTCGGTACAAGGTGGGGTCCGTGAGAGATGAAGAGCCCTGAGTAGACAAGTGCATATTAGCGACGAGAGGGCTCTTGGCAGGCTTGAGGCCCGTGAGATGAAAGCACTCTAAAAGTTGTAGAGCTGTTGTGACCAGCAAGGTCACAAGAGTTCGCCTTGACGGCAAAGAGGAAGAAGAAGAAGAAGAAGAGTAGAGAAATAAGTTCTTTATTGCATACCCATCCAGGAGGAAGAAGACCTCCTTATAAAGAGGACTCCTACTTGTCACAATGACGACATAATGTTGTCATGATGTCACATGTCGACATCATGACAACAAATGACGACATAATTACAATCCATGATTACAGCCCGTTACATCTAATCAGGCATTTATTACAATCACTAATTGATCTTAATAATAAAATACTGCCTAAGATAGACTACAACCCTTAAGTGTGTGACGTTCACAACAAGAGCATAGTGGGCTTGAGATAGGGAGAGTGAGGGTCCATGCCGTTGTACATGCATGCCAAGAAAAAGGTTAAGGGGTTCAAGATCCTTCATGTGAAAATGCCTTGAAGAGGCAAGTGGCAAGATTATGAAGGAGATCCGTGGAGGTGCCTGTCAAGATGATGTCGTCGACATAAATGAGTAAGATGATAGTGTGGGACTGGTGCTGTCAAGTGAATAAAGATGTAGCAAAGGGGCAGCCAACGAAGCCAAGACTAAGGAGAAATGTGGTGAATTTCGTGAACCATGCACGAGGTGCCTGCTTTAGGCCATATAGGGCCTTATGAAATCGGCACACATGGGATGGGCGAGACGAGTCAATGAAGCCTGGAGGTTGCTATAAGTAGACCTCTTCCAAGAGGTCACCATGGAGAAACACATTTTTCACGTCAAGTTGGTGAAGTGGCCAATTGAAAGTGACTGCAAGAGTGAGGACCAGTCTAATTGTGGCAAACTTCACAATCGGGCTAAAGGTCTCATCGAAGTCAAAATCGGCCTGTTGATTGTAACATTTTGCCACAAGTCGGGCCTTGAAACGATCTATGGACTTGTTGGCACATTGCTTAATCCGAAAAACCCACTTAGAGCCCACAATATTTATGGACGACTTGAAGGGCACTAAGGACCAGGTGCTATTTTGCTAAAGGGCACAAATTTCCTCTTCCATGGCAGCAACCGACTAAGGATTTCGAGCAGCCTGTGCGTAGGTATGAGGCTCTTGGGGTAGGTGATGAGATGCGGCAACCAAGGCAACAGGGAGAGGGTGACGATTGGCCATAAAGATTTTGGCACGACAAGTTCCATCACATGTCACGCCCCAAATTTCCAAGACCCAATTTACGCGGAAGCGTCAATCCAATGACGGTTATAGGGTAGGAAACCTGGGACGGACCGAATACTCGAGTCTACGCTTATCCCATTTAAATATTATGGGACTTGCAGGATCGTTATGACTTAAATAACATTTACTTACAAAAAGTAGAATAACAGAAAGGAAATCTAAATATCTATTACAATATCTGAAAATGTCTTAACAACCACAAACAGAGTTTAACATAAAGCAAATGGCACGCAGGCCGCAAGTTCAAATGTCAAAATATAGCAAAACATAAGAGATGAGTCTTCTAAGCTCCAACATCAAACCATGCCGCTGGAAAACATCACTTCTGCTCCACCTTAAATCCTGCATCAGAGGATGCGTGAGTATTCCATAGGAAATACCCAGTAGGATACAGAAAACCCACACCGGAAAAAAATAAGAGAAGACTCCAAAGATGAATGGTTTAACAGACTCAGGTTCAACAAGGACTAAGATCACTTACCTGGAACCAACTGCCATTCAAGACGCATTAAGGTCAAAGATACTTCAAAGACTTTCATAAAGTAGTGAAGGTAAGATAATAAGCATTGGACAACCAAAGTGTCAAAGTACAATTTCTGCTCTCAAATCTTCATCAATACCAGAACATCCTAGAGGTTCTTCAGAGGAACCTTGCCATGCGTCTAGGGATGCTGGCCCCATCGGTGCTTACGGGCACAATGGGCGGAGATTGCAGACCTTCCGTAATGTCATACAATCTAAGCGCACGCGGTTGCCGTCATCGGCTGAACTACAGAGGTTCAATAAATCGGAGATCTCGCAAGATCTAACAATGGCTTGTGAGCATACTATGATTCCGACTAAGAGCTTTAAATGCTACTTAGCGGAGAAACAATTCAACTAGCCCTATTGTCAAAAGGCTTAGAACAAGACTTTCTAAAGTTCCGACTCTTCATAGGAGTGAAAAGCATAAACCAAATCAAATTATGAATTAGTCTGGGAACTCAAGTGAGACCCGACTAAAAAGAGACACACCACATGATTTTCCAAAAGTTCAAGTTCGCTATCAACAAAGTTGTACCTAGCCCTAGAATTGATAATTCCCGACTTAGAATGACGCGTTTCAGGTAGACCACGTCAGAGACTTAGAATTCAAGCTTCGATTACTCTTGAGTCATAAATGGACCAAGAGAAGAACAAAAGGGACTATTATTATAAGACACCTTATTTGGCTCTAAGACCTTAAGGTTACTGTTCGTAGAGTCTTATAAAATCATATTAGACTTGATTAGATTCTTCATTATCAATTATTCTCAAGCTTCTTAGGTTTATTATGATTTTAAGTCATTTAAAGTCAGAAACTGTGTTCTGTCCAAAACAGAACAGCTCTCTTTATCAGGTTACTACGTTCTGAACAATTTGATTTAATCTATGAAATTTTTATCTTAGATAGCCTCTGATGTCTAGTTTCCAGATTGATAAAGAACTTAATTTTCTGATTACTGTATAATTAGTTATCATTTTTCTACTGAAGTCTGCCTACGCAGGATTGCTCCTGGCCGAGACCAAGTTTCTATGTCATACATAATTTACTAATGTATAAAGTGTAGTAACTCCTTATTAGTCTTTTTTATACATTAATCTAGTCTTTCTTAAGATTTTTACAGAGCTTTATAAGTTCTGAAATTCTCAGTTTATGATTCCACTTTTCGTAATCTTTACTACCCGATTACTACAACACTTTCTTATCTCATTATTTAAGTGATACTATCATATAATCCCGGACAACATTAGATCTCAAAACACGCTGATAATAAAACGAACTGATATCTCAGAGACAAGATCTTACAAGGAATAATCTTATAGTTATCATTCATTATACCATTACCCATTTAGTTGATATTATACAAGTAGTAATAGCTATGATAATACATATAGAACACGAAATACGGAAATACACCAAAGTGCCTAAAGATCAAATCTTTACTCAAGAGAGTGAGCATGGATATACAAATAGCATTATCACATGCGATCAAGATTTAACATAAAAATCCAAATCCAATTTTCATTGGTCAACATACGTAGAAATGATTGAGTTGAAATACAATAGAGTCATGAAACAAGAGGGAATATCAATTCTAGGATCGGCAATACAAATTCCAGAAATGAGTACTTAACATCAAGGCATCAACATTCAACAATTCATTTTATCAAAAAGAAGTGTAATGGGAAAAAGGCATCCTACTTGGTTGAAAATACCGAGACTTCCCGAGCACTCTTGAATTCGACAATGCCGCACCAACACCACGCCGGTCGACCTTGCTTGGACCACCACGAACCACCACGGACCACCGCCGGAGTAAGGTTGCCGCCGGCCGGATAATGAGAGAGAGAGAGAGAGAGAGAGAGAGAGAGAGAGAGAGAGAAATGCTCAAGGCTTTGAGCACTAAGCAAAACCACCCCCCTACTAGCCTATTTATAGACTTTTTGAACCATTCTCCACCATTGATCACTCCTTAATCCAATGGCTTAGATTTAGTAGAAAATTCCAGATTTTACCACTTTCAAGATGACTCTTGGGTTTACAAGGAATGAGTTAATGGGGGTCAATTAGTGTTATCCATCAACCACTTCCATTAACCCATCTCTCAACCACCTCCACTAAGGCTAACCCGACCCAAGCACAAATGGGTTTGGGTTTCTCTTTTAGAATTTCCATTAATCACTACTAACCCACTTAAGAAATATCTAATTCATAATTTTTGCTTAATCTCAAATTAATTCTATTCCCAAAAATAACACAAACTTTATACAAAAACCTATCCAATAATCTTAGGTCAAATGAAGCCAAACCAACATGTAACGCCAATCATGAATCATATAATCCAATAAAATCTCCGATTAAAATCAATTCAAAAATCACAAATTTTACGGCGTTCGATCGATTCCGGCGGGAATTGAATTTTTAAAAGATTTTCGAAAATTTAAATAAATGCATACCGTTGAGCCAAGAAAATACTATAAAATTTACGGTCGTCACATCACATGTCCTTGTAGTCATGAGGTGGAGGTTGCTGGGAGGTGGCACTGTAGCTGGTAACGGGAGGTCAACCACATTAGGAGTAGATGAGGCAGGTTCCGGTGCTAGAGATGGAGTTGGTGTCGTGACTAGCGATGGGCTTGATGGATGATCGGTGTGGCTAGGCAAAGAGGAGGTGGAGGCGGTGGTAGGAGCCGGTGGCAGAGCAGTCAAGAATAGGGAGCCAACATCGGTCCGGTCATTGGAGGAAGGGCAGTGGGGCGAGGTGGCCTAAACATCGATCGTAGCATGTGTAGAGTCGGACAGGGAGGAAGACGAAGTCACGGAGGACGCCGCCGAGCTGGTGGCGGCGGCTGGTGTCAGGTGGGATGCCGCCGATGGGGCAGGGTCAGAGCGGGCTGGAGCCGCAGAGGGCATTGTTGGAAGGGTAAAGTTGCAAAGGGGAGAAGTATGGACCATACGGGGCCGGCGAGAGTAGGTGAGCCCCCATTTGGAGACAGACGGCTTCATAGGCAACGAAGGGCCAGTGGGGAAAGATGGCACTGTGGAAGTGGGGTCCAAGCCACTTGCCTTGAGCAAATGGTCAAGTGGGCGGACCTTGAAAGGAGCACCACGTCGAGGAGGGGCAGAGATGGCGCCGGCAGCGTGGGGAAATACCTGCTCATCAAAAGAGACATGGCGTGAGATATAAACACGACCCGTCGCTGGATCAAAGCACCAATACCCTTTGTGCTGGCTATAATAGCCAAGGAAAATACATCAGATGGATTTGAAATCAAGTTTGCCACGTCCAAAAGGGTGAAGACATGGGTAGCATGCTCATCCAAAAGTACGAAGATGGCCGTAGGATGGTGGGTTCCCAAAAAGAGCTTCATATGGTGACTTTCCATTCAACGAGGTGGAGGGTAGCCGATTAACCAAATAGGTTGCTGTGGCAAAAACATGTTGTCAATATTCCTTATGGAGGCCACTGTGAGCTAATAGAATCATACTCATTTCCACTAATGATCTATGTCTACACTCGGCTAAACCATTTTGCTCGGATTCCCATGACAGGAGAGAATGTGAGAAATGCCATTGTCCTTGAGATAAGTCTGAAAGGATGCATGCATATACTCACCTCCTCCATCAGACTGGATTGCCTTGACAAGGGCCCCATGTTGGCGGTCAATTGATTTAAGAAAATCAATAAATATGTTTGTGACATCAGATTTGCACCGTAACGGGAAATACCAAACATACCGAGAGCATTCATCCATTATCAAAAGGTAGTATCTATACTCATCAAGAGGGACAACTGACGCGGGCCCCCAAACATCTGTATGAAGAGTATTAAAGCAAACACTAGAATAAATAGTCCTTCGTTCAAATGGTAGTTTTGGACATCTTGCCCAACTTACTGCTATCACAAAAGTGTTTATTTAAATTAGTTGGTAGACTAAGAGAAGATGCAAGTATCTTCATTATTTTGGAGGATGGGTGGCCTAGGCGATTGTGCCACAAATCGCCATCAACTTTATTACATAATAGTCCCACATGTTGTTCCGGTGGAATGCGCCCAACTCGATATAAGCCACATGATCTAGGTCCGGCTAGCAAGATCTTCCCGTTCTGCAAAGCTTTAACAGTAAATCCCCAAGGATAGAATATAAAATAACAATGATTAGCTCAAAAAAAATTGTGAAACACTAAGTAGATTTTTAGTCAAGTTGGGAACCATTAGTACTTTCTCCAACAGGCGATAGATCTATATACTCCGTGTGTGAAATATTTAACCGAACACCATTTCCGACAACATGATCGGATCCGCAATAAGGGATAATACCTTCCACATTAAACTTGAACAAATCATCCACTAGTGATTGAGATGATTGATAATCAAAGTTCAATCATATTAATATCTTTTTAATTCCGGCAACTTGAACAAATCATCCACTAGTGATTGAGATGATTGACAATAAAAAATAAGTCACATTAATTTCTTTTAATTCTGACAACTTGAACAAATCATCCACCAATGATTGATACCTCTCCTAACTGTGATTGACAATCACAACTCAATCACACTAATTACTCAAATTGATTACTGTAAATATTCTTTCTATTTAATTCAAATACTTACCTTGTAATACATGATTGTAATCCCTTAATTAAGGGTATGTAACTCTATAAATAAGTGAAATAAAAAGAGAAAAGTATCACCTTCAATTCTCACATGATGATTTGTTCAAGTTGCCGGATTTAGAAGCTTTAGCCAATTTGTTATCTGCACAATAAGTACTCATGCCCGCAGGAGTGTACCTAGCATTAGTCTTTCATTCATAGATGAAGAGTTCACCACCCCGTGGCTTAGGGCACGTTCCCAAACGTAAAGCACTTCTTAATTATAAACCACTTTTCCTAAGAATCTCCTCTTGAATGATGGCATGGAAAGTGGTGATATATTGCCGCCAATATATTGATATTGGACTTCAACTGATGAAACGATATTGTGTAATATCGATTTTGAAGTTTTTTTAAAATATCATCGCCGATATATCGGTTTTAGTATGATATATCAGTATTTTTAAAAAAGTCTTAAAAAATTATTTTTTTAAAGGAAAAAAATCAAATTTTCTATTTGTTTCCCATCCTATGCCAAGTGGAAGGATACAGGTTTAAAACGCAAATACATATTTTGAATTATATATACATTTTATGTATATTTTAAAATTTATATATATCTAAATTAGTATCACTCATTTTAGAAGTTAAATTATGAAAAAATATAATAAAAACTAGTTTTAGACCACCGATATTTTTTTACACAATATTTTCAATATATCTCCAATATTTTGTACGAGGAGGGTTTACATGAGATCACTCTCATATAAGGAGCATACGGCTAATCTTTTGGGCCATTGGATTCCGATACGAAGGTGGATATCAAATCAATGAATAAGTGAATATGTCACATCAAGGGTAGGTGAGTTTCACATAGTTATTTATAACCGTCAGATCAAGATATAACGGCTACGAATAAAATTGGCCTCATATAAGCTATATGAAAACTATCTCATTTAAACTTTTCCTATTTTGTATCCGATGCGATATTCCTTCAAAAGATGAACGATGGTTAGGAAGAGCCCTTCGCGGCACGATGATGACCGATGGAACAATGACAGGAAAATCGGCTTCTTTAGAAGAAGCCGCCTTTTTAGCCAGCCTACGCCCGTGGGTGAAATTGCACATACGGTGGACATCCCCCGACCGTGTAATGCGGCGGTCTGGCTGAACCATGGGACTCGTCATCTTTCATTTATGAGCTTGCCCCGCTGTTTTGCTGTCACTGGTGGACTCCCTGTATACTTTCTTCCAAAGTGGGGAGCTTCCCTGAAAGTGAACTCCCCCACCCAAGACCAGGTCAACCCCTCTCGCTCTCTCTCTCTCTCTCTCTCTCTCTCTCTCTCTCTCTCTCTCTCTCTCTCTCACCCCCACCCCTTCCTATCCATCTTCTTATACTCACCTCATCCCTTCAATTTCCTTTGAAGTTAGAGAGCTCTCTTCCCACCATCCACACCCCTCTCATCAGTCTCTTTCCTTCTTTCCTTTTCTGATTTTGTTATTGCAAAAAAAAGCTTTGCAAGCCCGATGAATTTGTTTGGAGCGATGATGATGATGTCAAACACTACTTTACTCTTTTTGGTCACGGATCACCTTCGTTCATGTTCTTGAGGGGGAGCCTGTTCTTCATCCACAGACCCAGTTCCCTCTATCATTTATCAGGAAGATGGGCACTTGTTGGAGTGCGCGGATCAAGGCCGAGAGCCCCTTCGACACTTCCTCCGGTTTGTAACTCCAAATCCATCCATACTAGTTAGGTGTCTGCTAATCGTTTGTTTGATGAATATGAACACTGCTGTGTTTAATGTTTATGTGGTTAGTTGTGTTGGTAAATTAGTTAGTGACTAAATTTGGTACATCTGGATGAAGTATGTATTTGTTTTGTGACTTGTATAGGAGTGAACCCGAATCAGGTTAGCAGGAATTCTCTGAGTAGTTCTAGCGGCAAGCTGTCGATCCCGTCTGTGCCTCCAACGCCAAGAAGTGAGAATGATATCTTGCAGTCATCTAATCTGAAGAGCTTTACCTTTGGTGAACTTAAGAGTGCCACCAGGAATTTTCGCCCTGATAGTGTACTGGGGGAAGGAGGATTCGGGTCAGTGTTCAAGGGTTGGATTGATGAGAATTCATTAGCTGCAGCCAGGCCTGGGGCTGGTATGGTTATTGCTGTGAAGAGGCTCAACCAAGATGGTTATCAAGGGCATAGGGAATGGCTGGTTAGAATGCTTTTTGCTTTCACTATCTTGATTTACATTAAAATTTGCAAATGATATTTTGTTTATTTTTGTTTGCAACAAGTTTCAGTTACTTCGTTGATTTGATTGCATATTCTAATTCGGCATCGGGCATTTTAGAGCATAGAGTATGTAACTCTTCAGGTGTTAGTAGATGTTGATTCTGAGGGTTTGCATAATTCTGCGGTGGAGCTAGTACATCGTGTGGTCAATTAAATTTCCTTATGTTGATCAACTTGTGTTTTGCATGTGGATCCTCAGGCCGAAGTAATCTACCTGGGACAACTACACCATCCCAATCTTGTAAAATTAGTTGGCTATTGCTTGGAGGATGAGCAGCGATTACTGGTTTATGAGTTTATGCCGCGGGGAAGTTTGGAGAATCATCTTTTTCGAAGTAAGGCCAGCATTATCTTGGTATATGTTCCTACTTTTGTTAATTCTTGACCTCTTTGCTTTAAGTTATTTTTACCA
Organism: Houttuynia cordata; assembly: GCA_039654745.1. Lineage (NCBI taxonomy): Eukaryota > Viridiplantae > Streptophyta > Magnoliopsida > Piperales > Saururaceae > Houttuynia > Houttuynia cordata. Next base: position 24,428,685 of record CM077507.1, on the reverse strand, counting down.
TTTATGTTTCAGGTATATTTTGCTGCATATGACCTTTTTCATTGAAACAGGGGGTTCCTACTTCCAACCGCTTTCTTGGAGCCTTCGAATGAAAGTTGCACTTGGTGCCGCAAAGGGCCTGGCCTTTCTCCACAGTGCCGAAACACAAGTTATTTATCGGGATTTTAAAACATCGAACATACTTTTAGACTCGGTATGAAATTTGCGTTCTTGTATTCTCTTTTATGCGATACTATTATACTCGAAACCTATAGTGCTCTTGCCTTTGTTCATGACATGTGATCTCTTAATTTGCCTTGGTCTCCATTCCTCTGACAATCCATCACATTTTTTTTAAAACGATACAGAAGTATAATGCAAAGCTTTCCGATTTCGGATTGGCCAAGGATGGCCCTACAGATGATAAAAGTCATGTATCAACTAGGGTCATGGGAACATATGGATATGCTGCTCCCGAGTATCTAGCCACAGGTGATTTTCTTCGTCTGAGTTCCTTTAGAAATGGAACAGTTTAAAATCTAGATATTGCATCAAAACCTGCAGCACACACCAAAATGTAGTCATACCTCAGAAAAAAAAAATTGACTGGATGGCATACAGTCATGATGATGATGATGATGACTCTATGGCAAATTACAGTTTTTCTTTTTTCTTTTAAAGCAGATCACAGTTCACAGTCACGTATTTTGACAACTAAGGTGTGGAAATGTTTGTCGATCTACTCCGCGTTGCTGATAGATATTCTATTAACATTTATGATGGTTGCTAGGTCATTTAACGGTCAAGAGCGATGTATATAGCTTCGGTGTCGTCCTCCTGGAAATGCTTTCAGGTAGACGAGTTGTGGACAAGAACCGCCCTTCTGGGGAGCACAGTCTTGTAGACTGGGCGAAGCCATACCTGACCCACAAACGCAAACTCTTCCGTGTGCTTGACTCTCGCCTCGAAGGCCAGTACTCTCTGAGTGCAGCTCAGAAAGTGGCATTGTTGGCCTTCCAGTGCCTTTCAATGGATGCTAGGCTCAGGCCCAGCATGGATGAAGTGGTCATCTCATTGGAGCAGCTTCAAGATACCAAAAGTACAGCAAAAAGCCCTGTTACTGAGCCAAATCCGAGGCTTCCCAATGCCAGACACAATGGTCAACGGTCTAGGAGAAGTTTAGATGAAACCACCAGCAGTGCTAAGGCATCCTACCCTAGACCATCTGCATCTCCACTTTATTCCTGAAGGAAGGTTTGAGGAATCAGAAAAAATGTAAATGGTTGTAGTAGTCATATTTTCAGTATGCTTCTAGGGAGCGTAAGTTCTCAAAAATACCATCAATAGGAAATGGGGTATTGAAATAGCTAGGAGATATGTATCTCCTCCAGTGTACTTCTACAATTTTACTTTGCGAAATGATATTGTAACATCAGATTTAGAAATTTCATTGCTTACTAGCTTGTGGATACGAAACCCAAAAGTTCACTTCTTCACTGGACGCCAGCATTTCAGCCAAAGAGCCTTAAAATAGCATGTACAAAGCTAGCCACGCTGACATTGAACTACTTCGTATCTTTACATATATAATTACTTTTTTTAAAGGAACATATATAATTACTGACTATATAATTGAGTTCTACTTTATAAATTACTGAATACTCTCTCTCTCTCTCTATGTAAAATATCTTTTTACTTGATGGCATCGTGCGTTATTTCTTGCTTCCTGTTTAACTCAGGAAAAACCACCGTCGTTTATTGATCGCTTTGCAGCAGTGCTATATGCCTTTGATTTTGGGATAGAAGGAGGAAAAGAGGAAGAAGAAAAAGAGGCCATGAATGTTTGAGCTCGCTGGGAGCCGTGGGTGTGGATTCCACCGTTGTTGTCAATGGTCACATCTCACATGGCCACACTCGGTGATACAGGGCTTCGTATTAGAGAGAGGAGGGTGTAAGAAAATATTAAAATGGGAGGGCAGAGTCGGAGAAAAAGGAATGCCAGTTAAGGCATTAAACTATAATGATGTGGCCGCTTGGTATAGTGCAAAAAATGGGGTGAGGAAGGTTATAGTTGCTAGTAATTTAATTTCTAATGGGAGTGCCAATCTCTACTTCAATTTTCGTGCTTCAAGCAATAAATTAAGATCCGGTTAGGAATAAGATCCTCCCAAGCCCTTGCAACAATTTCGTCATTTTCTTCCTCCTCCACATCCTCAGTAAAAAAAAATCCCTAGATAAGCGTTTCCGGTGTAAGCCTTAGGGCAGCAACGCCTACATATCGCAAACTGCAGATCACGTACTCCCTCATTTCTCCTTGCTTGCAAACAGAACATTTGTGCACAGGGCATATAAAGGACTCTCCAGCAGCCATCTTTCTTTCCTGCTTTTCAGTCTCAGCAGTCACTGGGGAAAAGTAGTTTTGCGATGCATGGTGGATGGAAGAGAAATAGCCACATGCAGCAGAAACACATTGAAAAACCTCAGGATTTGAAGATATATCGGAGACCTTAGCCTCCGACAAGCAAAACACTCGTGCTTCTTTTGTTTTCAATTGGCATATAAAAAGTTTGGAACAGCTTCTACTTCAGCATCGGTCATGCCAAGGGTTTTAACACTATGACTCAGAACCAACAGCTTCAGTTGCATGAATCAATCGTAGGCATGTGCATCACAACATAGCAGGTCACTGCCATTGTCACAAACAGAAAACATCCATGAATTTGTGAACGTCCTCGGTTTTAGATCAACCCGATTTAGAGAAGAAAAAAAATACGAAGTAACAGCATTCCGTTCACCACACCATGGCCAGACCCCTGTTGAGGGAGAGGTCTCCTTAGTTATCCACCGAGAACAGCTTCGCAAATCATACCTCTCCTTAGTTATCTAATCCCAACTAATGAGGATTAATTTGCTGATTGAAATGTACAAGAACAACTTTCAAGTCCAAATTCATGAGGAAGTCCATGTAATCATAAACTTAGATAAGTCACAACTATCTCATGTCGTCCTGATCACGCCACAATTTAATTACCAAGTTCAAAGACAAAACCTGAGTCCCCTTTATATATAACAAGTACTACCATCAGATGTCACTGGCGGCACATATCAATTCAAAGGCACTGCATTAACTTCCCTCTGCATTAGGCAGAGAGTAAAGCTCATTGCGGAATGTCTTGTTTTCTCGACGTTGAAGTTTGTTGTTGTCCTATATTACATAGTTATTAAGCTACCTTTACTGTAAAAAATCATCTGCCGCCATGCCTAGGGGACAAGTCAGCAGACCTTGAACGGGACCCAGACGGTGATTGTGCAGCGGCACGAGGTGACGAGTGCCAGTGGCTTCCACCCTCTTCAGGAGCATCATATGAGCCCCTCCTGAGAAAAGAGTTAGGAGTCATATGAGCTTATTGGACATCTTCCAACTAGAACAACTAGAGCCTAAGTTAAGAAAAGTAAACCAGCTGTTCTCGGTCTTACTTCTTGTAGCCATTCTCAGCTTCATTCCGGTTTATCTCTTCATGTCCTGAAGAGTGAGGCCTTCTGTGGACATGATGTTCATCTCGTCTTGAAGGAGATCTCTCCCTTGGAGACCTCTGGTGTCTACGTTCTGGAGATGGAGAGTAGTCAGCTCTCCTCCTTGGTCCAGGTGAAAAGGACCTGCAATCCAGAATATGGAATTCAAGCGCTTAGGCAATTTTTATTCATTGTTGCTTCTTGCAATCATTGCAATATAGAAGCTACCTTGACATAGGTCGGACCCTAGAACTTGAAGGGTATCGAGGAGAGTGTGATCTTGAGCGTGAACGAGCTGGAAAATTTGTCCACATGAGAATTTTGCAAAACTCAGAGAGTACAAATCAGCATATTCAGCATCATTTACATTCCCAAGAAACACAACATTCACAGGTTTCAGAGCTAACATTTCATATAAAAGTAACCAGTTTCTCAGTTGACAATCAAAATAACAATGACAAATAGATTCCATGTTCAGATTGGGGGTCATCAATTTACCATAATATGATGGTCGTCTTCCTTGATGCTCAGGCTGTCCTCTAAATACAAGTCCCAGACAAAAAATTTCAACATTGGAGAATAAGGAACATTGCAAAGTTACAGAATGATTTAGAAAATGCAAACTCCACATACCTAGTTCTAGTTTTGCCCCGCATCTCCTCTGGCCTTTTTCTTGTCTCTGCAGCAAGAACCACCGTAATCTCTCTACCACCAAAGAGTCGTCCATTCATCTGATACTGAGCCTCCGAGGCATCATAAGGATCTACAAACTGAACAAATGCAAACCCTCGAGGTTCCCTGCATGAAAGAAAGAAAAAGTAACACCTCGTACTGGCAAGAAATCAGAAGGTAAGACTAGCATTGTATTTAAGATACATACAAATGGACCCTGCAACAGTAATTCTTAAATGCAAGAATGTCGCCAGACATAAAGCAACATCCTAAAGGAAGTTAAGATTTAATGCAATAAACAGCTAGTTACCGGTCTTAAAGCTCTAGTGGCTGATCGTTCTTCTACAATCAGTATGGGGCAACTTGAAAAAATACAGGAAACTTCAAAATCTTCACTTTCTTGCATACATATGAAACACTTGAATTCAACATGATTCCAACCTCCACACTCTTGAAATTTTTTGAAGCACTTCAAAAGTCAACTTCTTCACATGGTGAAGCACTCAAACAGATAAATTGAAGCTTCTCCGCATGAAACTCTACGGTAAAAAGTTTATTTAAGTTCTCTTCATGGGTGAACTTCTTCCATAATGATTATCACTCACATCCTTGCTTGTTTAGACTTGACACTCACCAAACTTTATAAAATCCCAAATGCATTGCTTGTTTACACTTGAAACCAACAAACCTCCTGAGATCCAGCTGAAAAATTAATTATCCAACCAATTACATAATCAATACAATTGCAAAAGCATAAGTCGCTTTCCTCCCCAAACACAATGATTAACAGGCAGTGGATAGAAATCAATAATGCAGAGTAAAGTCACATACAAGTGTCTGCACATCATACTGCTTGTGTTACATTATATCAGTACCTCACACTCAAAGCTAGCATGATGCAACCACAGTATCAAATGTTTAATTCTAATCCAATAAACAGACTTCAATAAAACAAGTATAACGGCGCCACTTTTTACCACTACCTCAGTCACTGGTTTGAGGATAGAAAGATTACTTTAATAAAACGACGACTTCCACAATGAAATCCCTTCAAGTGAAGGTGGGTAGACACTGGTATATCTTCTACTTTCTCGTTAAAAAAATTTGAAAAAATTAAGATTACAGATAGAGCACTTATAGTATCCTTCAAACAAACTAGTAACCGCTATGAATCCTTAGCATCAGGTGACAAGGTGACAAAGACGTGTAGCTAGAGATATCTTTTATTTTCTCATCAAACTAACTTAAGATTACAAGTAAGGCAGCATACAAGATAATTACTTCAAGTGAAAACAACACTCTAATTGCTGCAGCCAAAAGTAGGGGACATCTCACCCTGAATAATAGTCCTTTGGAAGGTACACATCTCTGACAGCTCCAAATCTTTCAAATGGAACTCTAAGGTCTTCTGGCCTGCAGAATATATAGATAAATACTCGTATATTGGGTAAGTAAACAAAACTAGAAACTATACAAACCATACTTCTTTTTCCAAAGTTTTCAAGAGGGACAAGTCCTATCTTGTCCATCCCACAGCACAAGATAAAAGCTTAACAATGAACAACTCTACCTCCATTACCTGCAGTCCAGGGGAACATTTCGGACCAGAAGACTCCCATTGTTCTGCTCTCTGCGCCCATATCCACCATGGCCCCTCCTTGGGGGACTTCTGCCCCTCCCACCATATCCCCTCCTTGGAGGGCTGTAGTAGGATGGACTATTCCTCCTCATTACTCAGCTGTTATCCCACGCAAAATCATCAATCATATTCACAACTACAAACTCGTGAAAAAACATACAAAAAGATCATCTAAATTGTCAAAAAACATGGAAGAACATTATAATATCCCCTATTGGCAGAAACTGGGACATGGATCCATTTCTTTCTAAACAAGGCAACTTTGGTACAAAAAAAAGGTAGACGCAAAAATATGGAGTATCTCCTTATGGTAAATATTTATTCAGTAATGACCCACAAAACATTTTTTTTTATAACGAGGGGTGTCCAAGTCCTTAGAACCCGACTAGAAGCGGCAGGGCAACCGGCCTCTTAGAGCACCGTATCTCGCTGCCAATCCACTCGGGCATGTACAAGGCCCACCCATCATACGCACCGGGTAAATCAGGATGTAATCCCGGGTGGGTGGCAACGGAGCAAGGATTTGAACTCATAAAACTTACTGTACTGAAATAACTCAAATGTTCTGCAAGTGAATGGAAACCGATAATCTACAATTTCACACTCCTGCTATGCCAATTTGACAATTACTACGCACGGCACTAAATCAGAAACCTAATCAGATAAAGCATCGAAGACGCCCCAAAAGAACAGCTCAAAAAGCATAAGTCCTAAATACACGCATGAATCTCAAATCAACAGATAAACAAAGAAATCGTATGCCTTACTGCAATTTAAAGTCTACTGATTTGCTAAAGTCTCGATTTTTCATAGAGCACCTAAAGAAGAACGCAAACAATTAGGGTTTGCTCTCACATCCACAGACGACAAAACTAGAAAAAAAAAACGTAAGGAAAAGCAGAATCAAACCGTCGAAAAACAACAAACAAGAACAAGGAAACGATTCTTTCCTTACCGATCTGGGGTGCCCTCAGCCGAAGCAGACGCAAACCAGAGGGAAAGACGAGCTGCGAGCAAGGCTGGGAAGCAGCTTTCCCGAAAATGATGGGATAAACGTCAGGATGACGTGGCATTCGAAGTCAAAATTTCAGCTACGGAATCCGTCATCACGTTCGATCTTCCTCCGATCTACGGCTAATATGCGTCAAGGGATAAACGCCGTGAGGTTAAGTCCGTCTTAACCTAAAAAGCTTTCCTTTTGAAAACCCACCGATTTCAGCCGCCGGCGCCGTCTTCGCGGACGAGCACTTGTCCTCCTTTACCGGCGTCGGCGTCTTCAAGTCGCCGGCGAGCTCTGCTCTGTTGCACGTTCGTGCTACTCTCCTGGATCCTGCCTCGGACACTCACTCTACGTGGAGATTGGATACAAGAGGTGATCCTGTAAATTATGTTCTACTATTGCCAATACCAATGTCTTTTAAATCACAGCTGGTCGTATAGGATTCTGCAAGTACAAAATGTCAAATTAATCTTCATCATTTGGCTTGATTTGTGTGGGACATTTTTGTGAATTTAGTTGTACTGTTAAAGTATGGAACTTGAATCTATGTATGAATTGCTAAGCATAGGGCATGCAAATGGGGGTATCGAAGAGAATGTGCTGGTCTAGATTGAGTAAGAATTTGACCTTTGTAAGTCTGGGCTAAGCATAAGGCACATAAATTTTAGATGTTTGCATGACTGGAAGAGGATTTGTTAGATGACAAACTAACAAACGGTGGGAGAGGTAGACAATTGGGGGGCGTGGCTTCAGAATAGGGACTTTAGGCAAGTTGAGAAGGTACTTCTATGTAGATGGGAAGGGAATGTTTTTGTCGGTTTTATTGGTATATGTCAACCGAGGATGAAGATGGGGAGGCAATTTATTGAATGAAGATTATGATAGTTGTAAGGATATTGGGTCTAGTTTTATGAAAAATATAAGTTATTTTTGAGATTTTTAGTAGAGAAGGTAGGAGATGCCTTAAGGAAGATGATGAAAGGTAAAGCTTGAGGAACCGATGGAATTCCTATTGAAGTTTGGAAGGCTTTTGGAGGTGTTTGGCTTCACTTGGCTGACTAGTTTATTTAACAATATTTGGAAGTCAAAGAGGATCCATAGGAGTGGAGGAGAAGTTTCGTTATACCTTTGTATAAATGCTGACTTTGGCTTAAAAAATGCTTCCTTGAAATTTGTACTGTTTTTTTTTTCTTAAATAATGCTTAGGATAAAATTAAGTTCTGTGTATAGTGTGGATTGCAATAATTAATCTGATAATTTTACCTTTTAGTGGTAGTTCATGGCATATGTTGAAGCAAGTTATTAATTGTTCCTATTGTTCAGTTTCACTGCAAGTTCCAGCTCTCACTATTATGGGGAAGAAAAAGCAACAAACTTCGTCTCTTCCTGCCCAAGAAAAACCCATTAAAAAGAATGAAAAGGTGGTCGAAGAAAATGAAGAGAAAGGCCAAGAGAAGTCTGTAGTTGATCGAAGAAAGCCAGGGTGGGAAATTGAAGAGCTGTTTGCAAATGCAAAGAAGAGGAAGAAAACTGATAAAAAACAAGAAGTAAATGGAGATGCCAGCAGTACACCAAAAAGATCAAAGGTGCGCGAGACAGGCAAGATGAAGAAAGAAGGAAAGGCCTTTGTTGATCCGCCGTCGCGGCCTAGGCGAAGAACTACAGATGGGCTAGCCATATATGCTGCTGAGGAATTGGGGTTTGGAAAAGATAATGCAGGGGGGACTCCTCTTTGTCCATTTGATTGCGATTGCTGTTTTTGACTGTAAAATTGAAAACTTAATTGGACGGAGGTGGTAGTTTTATTTATTTCCCCTGCCCTCATGCCTAGTGAAAATTTAGTTTTGTTGCCATCTACAACCTGTTTCTATGCCATGAAATTGGATGACTTACAATTTCTAAATTTTGCCTAAACTATTGTTGTCTTGACCATGTAAGAAAACGTCTTCTTAGTGTCTTAGTGCTAATAAAATATCTATAATTTATGAAAAATTTGCTACCTTGAAGGAGGCAAGCGATACAATTAACAGTGCACTAACGTATTTACTTGAGGCCAGAATTAACAGGCTACTCAAAACCCAACCATTAACCTGTTTAAATGAGTACACTATCATTTGATAATTTACAACAAAATTTTGGCTTTAAGGCCAGAATTTCAGCAGCGCATGCAACAAAAAAAAATTCTTATACATCAGATGCACAAGGAATTACCAAACTGCATTAAAAATGGTTTGATAAATAAAAATCGTCAGTAAAACTAGGCCATTGTTTTTCAACTTTTCTTTAAACTCTGCCACTCAAGCTAGTAAAACTGACTTTGGTTAAAAAACCTTTCTCGTACATTTCAACCGTTTTGTTCGGAAGTGTGGATCCTACATAGCGGCAATTACAAAGAGTATGGATCATAACTTGTTGGCAGACCTGCACGAACCTCTTGGACCCTCCAAGAAGGCATATCCTGATGATGTAAGCTCTGCGGTTCCCTTGCATGAACTCTCCAAGGAGGCACATCCTGATCCAAACTCTGTGGTTCCCTTGCATGAACTCTCCAAGGAGGCACATCCTGATGCACACTCTGTAGTTCCCTTGCATGAACTCTCCACGGAGGCACATCCTGATGCAAGCTCTGCAATTCCCTTGCATGACCAATCTCATTCTGCAGTCTCGCTTGCAAATTCGTAAGTTGACGGTCTTGAAGCTCAATCCGCCCATCTCTCCTCAAGACAGTAATCCGATGGTCATGAAGCTCAAGTTGTGGCCCCTCCGGCAACACCCTCAAGTGAGGATCATCAATTACTTGTTCTGGTCTACTACACGAGCCTGCTAAATAATGGCCATATTGTTCGGAATATGGATTCCACTGTGTGTCTGTTAACTCATGATCAGCTATCCCAAGTCGGGGACCTCTTGTTATGTGCATAAGCTGACGTCGATCATCAAACTCACAATATTCGTTTGTTTGGTTGTGAACAATCTGCTCAAATGGTCTTGCAGGAATACTGTGATGCCCAGTCCTCCTGTATTTGATCTCTGGTAACCTTCCATAAACACATGAAGATGGAGAAAGCGGCTGCAGCAGTGATGGAGGCGTGTAGTCGAGCAGAGATGGAGACAGGGTCGGTGGTGTATATGTCCCCCTTTCCAACAACTTGGCTCGAGCTGGAGGTCGTTGGGCTTCAACCAATGTATTGAGGCTCACTCCTTCAAGACCTCTCCCACGCTTTTCGTAATGATGCATTGACATAGGGACGTCTAATCTGTTGATTCTACTATCATGACTTGAAATGAGGCGAGTCTGAAAAAGCTTACACATGTTTTTCATCTGTTGATCACCACCAGTCGAATATCACACATTCAGTACTAAATTTAATTTATATGCTGTCACATTACATGCAAAGAGGAAAATACCTGTTCAGCAGTGAGTAGACCATCAAACTTGGTCCTTGTATAGTAGTTATCTTTTATTATTGCTTTAAACCTTTCCTCAGGCAATGGCAAACAATCATCATAAACACGGAAGCGAACCTGCCAACATGAAAATTTTCAGATTGAAGTAACTTGGACAATGGGCAAATCAGGGAAAAAAAACAAACGAAGAAAAGATGAAGCTTCACAAAAGATGGTCAGAATTATAATTTAATGTGCAACAGATGGCATTCAAAATTCATTTTCTGGATCTACAGTTGCAAAACTATTGAATATCATCTGCAGTAACATTCGGGACTGGAAAAAAACCACAAGTTGCTTCCAGCCCTTCTTCATATTCAAATTTAAGGGTGTAAAACATGAAGCATGCTTTTACATTACATTGGGTATTTGAGTTTTCGTAGTAATAGGCAAGAATCAGAAACTCCAGCCAATTATACAAAAACTGAAGTTTTTACTAATAGAATTTGGAAAACAGAAAATCAACTTTGCTCCCAATGAATTTGGCGGCAATGAAGATCTGGTCTGAAGCAGAATGATTACATAGAGGAATAGAGATACAAAACACTATCTAAGTGCTGTTTGAATACATATTCCTCAATAAAATTGATTGGGGAAGCTACTTCATGGTGAAGCGAGATAGTAAGTTGCTGTGCCTAGGGAATCTAAAGAAGTAAATGAATCCGATTCATCTCTCAGAAATCTCCTCCAAGAAAGCTGATTAAAGCCCTTTTTAAAACAGCTCCAGATTTTGAGGCACTTCTTGGCAGATTTCTCGGTAATCAGTTTTGTTGCATTTCCAAACATGCTTTTGTTTCATCTCCACAAATTTGTATCCAAACAACCCCTAAGGCAGTCCTTACAACAACTAAGAAAGCCAGTAATAGAAAACATATGTAACATTTCCAAGGTAAACAATACCTATAACAGTTCCAGGCAATGATGAAAAAAGTTACCATACAACAATTGCAGTCTTGGACCTTATCTTTCCGAAAAACAAGCATTAGACAACGTTTAAACTCTTAAAGTCACTTAATTACATTCCTACATGAACTATGAAAATTTGAGATTAAACTACATCCGTACATTAATTGTGATAATGAGGGATTTTCTTACCTCAAATAAATATTCATACAAAGCAAAAGAAAGAAATCCCTTTACTAAAATCAACAATATCCCTGTGAAAAAATTCTTAACACTTTATATTTCTCCTATCAGTTATTGTAAACTTAACTGATTAATCGGATCTATCGTAGTTTGCTCATTACTCAAATTTGTTTAGATTGAAAATGACTTGACAAACATCTAAGGATATCAATATGCAACAACTCACATTTTTCAAATAAATAGGTGCTAACTGCATTGTTCGAAAAAAAAAAGGAAAAGAACGGCCATTGTACTCTTCTTCTCTTTTCAATGAAATGAATCTGGGGCCATGCCCCATCTTAGAAAAATAACGAATGAAAAGAATGGAAAAAAAGGGCAGATAGATAAACAAGGTACAAACAGGAACCAAAAATAGAAAAAAAGGAGATGAGAAAGTAGAACACTAACCTGGGAAGGATAAGCTGATTTAAATGCCTTGGGCTCAATCTCAAACCCTCCAGGCTCAGTGGCTTTGAATATCCCATACAGTAGCCTCAAATCAATATCAAAGAGAAACAGCCTCATGCCTTTGTAAACTTTGGATACTAATTCCCTCTTACTGGCAGGAAGCCCCAGAATATTATACCTGAAGCAGTCACTCTTTGTCTGTGCATTACACATGAATATCAGTCCCATGCTCTTCTCCTTCTTAGACATATCCACTGCTTCTGATATCTCTGCTTTTCGAACAGCTTTGGTCACTGTAGAACCATTACGACCTTTGTCTTTCCCCTCATTTTCAAAATCCTTTCTTGGCCTCTTTAATTCATAATTCTCCATAGGTACCTTCTCCACTTCTTCTACGTTCTGCATTTTCTCTCTAGTAACATCCACATTCGCGCCTTCCATTATTGTTCGTTTTAGTGTCTCTAAAATGTCTATCCTAGTTTATCTTGCAATCTGCCAACAATTTACAATTCACAGAAGAAATAAAAACGTTAATTGTGAATAGATACAACTTACATATCCTAATGGCGAAAGAATGGATTTTTATTCTTTAAAAATGCATAGACGCATAGATATGAGGCGCCCACAAAGCCACACAGCAGCTTGACAACAACTCCACACAACAACGACCTCAATGTCAATGGCAGCAAGTCAACAAGCCTGATAGAACCTCACATACATTTCTGAACAAATGATAGTCAAAGTTCCCCTCACAAATAAAAAAGACAAGATAAACACGCTACAACCAGAGACAAGACAACAGTACAACTACAAATTCAAAATAATACAAACTCAATTCTCATCAAAACCTAACTTTTACACAAGCCAGTGTAGATTCGGCTACAAATTTCGATTTCCTGGGAACGTGAACGATTAAAAACAAAAACAAAAAGTGTAGGCACGATGCTGTACCAGGATCGTGAGTTTCTGCAATCAGGTGGCGAGAATCAAATCAAATCAAATCCTCGCAGAACCACGAGCGAGTCGGATCGGAAGAAGGCGATTCATGGCCATGGAGGTTCGAGGCCGGCCCTGCGTCTGCCTATGGCTCGGAGTCTCAGACGACAGGAAACCCATGTTTATGGGCCCTTAGGTCGTCGTGGGCCTGTTCTTTTGTTTTGTGTGGCTTCTGAGTACCACTCTGTGGCCCGTTAATATGCATCGAGCGCATCCGTTTTGGATTGTGCGAGCGTCTATTGTGCGAGTCGCGTGCATCAGACGCACTCTAATTTGTGAGCTGTTGTTGTATTTTGACTATGAATAATGCTATGCTACGCGTCTACGGCGTACGCCGGGCATTGTGAGCTTTGTTGTGTTTTTTTTTGTTCATGAGTAATGTGCTATTGTATTGTCCCGCCCTCGCCGCATGCTCGCCATACATGTGCAGGTGCGCCACCCCCTCCTTGTTCTCTACAAACAGGCCCTATGCCAAGTGCATGCCTTGACTTGAGCGTCCATATCATTTCATTTTGTTCGTGTCTTTAAGAACATGTTTGGGAACATGTCATAATTGGCTTAAGTCTACACTGAAGATTTAAGAGAAAATAAACAATTGGAGATAAAGGCTCAAGTTGAATTCTCTTACAAGAATTTCAGGTAAAATTCGCACAGGTCACTAGATAGTGGGTTTCAAAAAATTTTAAGACCAACATCTAGTTTGATCGGTTTCTTTCTAATTGGCCATTTGGGGCGTGATTAAAAGAAAAACATCCAAATGGGATGTTTTGCATCTAGGTATTTTATATATCCAGCTGAAACATCTCACGACGTGTTTCAGCTGGATGTAAAATAAAATATAGATGCTACAGTGGATATTCAAAATCCAGTATGGATGTTTTACAATAATCACGCCCCAAACGGCCCCTAAGAAAATAAGTTTATATAATGGATTTGAGTTGGCCAGTATTGAGTTCTAATTTTGCACACGTTCGATTAAGGGGCCGCTTGGGGCATGAAAAATCAGTTTCATCCACTCCCAAAAATCCACCTGATTAGTGGATTATCCCAAAAATCATAACCAGTTGGATTTTTTTCAGCTAGATGGTGCTGATTTTTTACTCCCCAAACTGCCCTAGCTTCCTATGCGATTGATTGAGCATATGCAGGTTTGCTTGATTTAAGCCATTGATTGATTTAAGCCAATCCATAAAGAGCCCTTTCCTTATTAAACTACACTTATACCCCACCAACTTAAGCACCTATTTAAAGGTCTTATAAAGTGGAAAGACAGAGGTTATGGTTTTTCCATCTCTAAATCCTTATATAGATCTTTTGAAAGAAGGAACCTTTTTAGCTTGCTTTCATGGCATTTGTTACTTGAAGATATGATCTTCTAAAGCCATAGAAAGTTGTTCAATCCTGGGGTTCATTGTGTTAGACCTTAGTTTCATGGAGAATTTAGATTGAATCACACAGATCAAATTCTTTCATTTATGAAGAGGACGAACAATCTGGAGTGAAGTTTCGGAAGAAGATTGTGTGGTGCGAACACCCAAGAAGGAGAAACCAGCGCACTACTTTCGACCTTGGCACAGGCGAGCGCTAGATGCACCTACCTTCTAAAATCCTAATTGCCCTACTGAGTATTCCTCAAGACGCCGGTCATCATGCCCGGAATCAGGGGCGGATGCAGGATTTTCAAGGAAGGGGGTGAGGCCATTTTGAGAGGGGTCAAGCAAGGGAATTAAGCTTATTTATAAAAAATTAATAATATAAATATATAATTTATAGTGAAATAGATGTAACCCATAGGGGTCATCTGACCCTCCGTAGGTTACATGTAGGTCCGCCCCTGCCCGGAATAGATATCGCTCAGCCATCGATACTGAGTCCTTTAAAAGACCAGCAGTAGTGAATGAAGGTGCATGCACACCGAAGCGTTGAGGAGCCCCGACAGAAAGCTCCTCCGGCTCGTAGAAAAAACCTTTCTTTCAATCGACGTCCAGTTCAAGGGCCAAGGAAGAGTGGCCACTTTACAACGTTCTACATAACTGTTGTGGCGCCTCTCAAGTAGAAGACCAGTGAAGTCTATCTGTTGCTAACTCTTTAAACTCATTCACATGCAAAAATCCTTGTGTTTGTGTTTTGATTGTTTTTATTTGCCAATGTAAACTCTGCTCAGTTCCCTGTCTCACACTTCAAAGGGTTGCACGCTTCGTTTTCCTTGTTTACGCGTGATTATAAGGGGCGCCATGTTCTCTTCCAGTAAACTCGAAAAAAAAATTATTTACATGACAAGGAGCAAATAGAAGAAACATGATACATGGCTAAATGAAAGTATGTACAATTTTTCTTTTATATCAATAAGTCTTGTAGTTGTATGCTTACAAAATAAACAATTTGATGAAACAGGAAAAGAGGGGCAAACTAGAGCACTTAGATGTCATATAATTAGTTTGACAACTATATTCTCAGCAAACGAAGTGACCTTACACATTCAAATAGCTTTCACAATCATAATAATCGTTATCTTAAAAATAATTATTTCTCACTTATTCTTTTACAGCATTACAGAAGAACATAGAGCCCATTTGGCTTCCAAGCAAGTGAATACTCGATTTGTTTGAATATCATGGCTCACCAATCACATACGACACATATCATAATTATCATAATCAAGTAGCGCCTTCTCCCAACTAAATATTCATCCGATAACTAAATATTCATCCGATATGGAGCCTAGTTCAGCCTGCCTTTGCGTATGTAATCTGGTTCATCAACATGGTAAACCTTAACATGCCTTGCAACAACCGGATATATTGGCCCATCTGCGACTATGGAAGTTCTTCACTCAAAATGGATCAAGTCAAGGGCAAACTAAAGGTACTTCACCATACCCCGTCCCTCCACACTAATTTTTGTTGCCTGAAGTTTCTTCTTCTTGGGGGCTTTCAATTGTTGAAGTTTCCGATTCATCTACAAGAACAGAAGCATATAGAGCCATTCTTGAAAACAATCCAGACAGAACAAATAAAGGAAGGTCACCACGGATAAACACAACAGAAAACATGACAATCTAACCTTCAGGCGACGTTGATCTTGCACAACCTGTTTTGCTCTGGCCCTAACTTCAATTGGATCAACCTTTGATTGAGGTCTCACCAAAAAATCTAGGGGCAATGCTTCAGGCCTGGAAGCATGTAACCGGGAAGAGGACTGGCTGGAGGAGGATTTTGATTCCCTATCAGATATAAAATTTGAATCAGCAACAAAAGAAAACAAACTGACCACATCATAAATAATTTGTGTCTAATCGATCTTACTGAGAGAAATCACCCAAGTCCAGATCATCATCCCTGGATTCAAGCCCTGATGTCTTGGTTGTCGGCCTTCATCAAGAACCCCATCAAACATAATTAATTTATTTACAAATATACAACCCAATGATAGACAGATAAAAGATTTTAAACTCAAATAAAAAAGATATGCTTAGTTCATATACTTCTTTGCCAATGGTCTCCTGTAAAGAGCTCTATCAACATCATCCACATTCCGCATATCTTCAAACCGAGTACTTTTATTAAATATAGGGCGACTCTGCAGGGACATTAACACATAAAGATGGGACTAGATAAGTATTACGGAGAATATGCTAAAATAATCCAATGTTTTAAAGGCGTGCATTTGTTCTAGTGCAAGGTTTATGGTGACACTTGCTTTTTTTTTTTATCTTTTTTTTTTTGGATAGCGAGGGTGTCCCAGACCTTAGGAACTGACAAGAAGTGCTAAGGATGGCTACTGCAGTCCATTTTTGATAAAGCTTCTTGACAGCACCTAAAATGCAGGATCATCAACCCCCATATTGACCGATGCAAACAAATTCTAAGCAGGCCATAGAACTGAAACATGATGAACAAACTTCAGAGCCGCTTAGGAAAATAGAAACCTAAATAGCACATCAATTCAACTTCTCATAAGCTAAATGGCAATAGCATGAAGATGGTAAAAAAATTTAAAAGCTCCCCCTGAACAACCGCCCATAAAAATTTTCACATGAAAAGCTATTAAGATTATTAATTGCACCAGACGGATTGCATAGAATACCATTAAGCTATGCGGCCCACATATCCCATGCTACCATTGCAAGCATTTTCCAACTTAGGATATGTATGAACGATCTACAAGCCCTTGTTAGATTTCGTCCGGATTTTTTTTAACTAGATATGTATGTAGCTATGCGTATACATGCATATTTGTCTGCACTAAGACAATTACCCATTTATTGACCAACTCTTTGGCAAGTTTCCTGTTTGATGTCGTCTCTTCATCAGATCTTGACAAAAACATAATCACCTGTAGTACAATATGTAAGTTGAAAATAATGTACATGTAAAAGAATTGCTAGACATAGCAGTTTAAATCAAAATCACCTTCCCAAGACCACTCTTTTTCAGTTGTTCCCTCCTATCATATTGTTCCAAATCAATTGGGAACTGCATAGAATATACGATAAAACAGTCACGGATTGTAAATAAAGTGAGAACGGATGAACCAAAACTACATGAAAAAGATTAGCTTTTGTTAATAGCAAGGAGAAATAATGACTAGATTCCAACAAAAATAAATTACAAACGAAGCAACCAATAAAAAGTGGTGACTGATGGAAACTTGGAGAGCTACTAAACTTACATCAATCAAAATTTGCAATATAGCTGTTCGAACGTTTATGCTAGGCAAGCTTCCATCTGGAAGAGGTTCAAGCCATGCTCTGAATAGCCCCAGCACCCCACGATCTAGAAAGTCTTGTTGAAGTTGCTTCCTGTATAATAACAAAGGAAATGAGGGAAACCTAATAACCAATTATAGACTTTGACGTCTATAAATTATATAAATCTAAATTTGGTCAGATTAAATTCTCCAGCAATCAAAGATCATCCTACTTTGAGAGAACCTCAATGAGAAGAGGTAATTTCTTCAGTTTATTAATAGCTGGCTTCGATTGCCTGTTTAGTTCAGCATCTTCTTCAGCTGCAACCTCAAGCTCAGCCATAACATGCTCTACGAGCATGCCAATTTCTGCAGGTGTTTTGTCAACCTTCTTCTTCTTCTTGCCCACCTTGAAGAGTTGGTCAATATCATCATCTTCTTCACCCTCTTCTGCCTGCAACATACATTGCGAGCAACTGTGAGGAAGGAGATGAAAGGAGCAGCCAGGTACCAGGATTCACACAGTCACATGCTTAAATCATAACCAAGTCATTAGCCGAGTTGTGACCTTGCATGGCAATCTTTTATACAACCATAAAAAATAAAGAAAATTACCAACTGTCTGAACTACTAAAGCAGAAGGACCCGACATGTACACAGCGCAAGGCCATCATAACTTGTGAATACAACTCAAGTACTCAAGCAGGTTCCAAGTAACTAAACAGCAACTCAGAATATTAATCTAGACGCTGCAACCAAAAGGGCATTGCATTGGTGAAATTTAACAAAAATACAAACCTGAGGAGCATTCCCATTAAAGAGTCCTCCCTCATTATCACTGCCAAATCTATCAGCAGGATCCACACCACTATCATCAATAAAGGCTTCATCGTCGAAGGTTCTAACACCTTCATTATCATCCTGTTTCATTGAAATGAAGAAGGCGGAGGTCAATTCATGATAACTAGTCCCGCGTAAATTTTACAAGTAGCTATCTTTGAAGCATAATTCACCTCAGAATCCGCCCCAGCAACGGTATCCCACATCTCCTTCATCTCTGGATCGCCTCCAAAATCCCTCGAACGACTCGAGGAAGCCCCAGCCTTGGACCCCATCTTATACCCTTTGTCATACTTTCTATCAGATTTCACCATCCTCTCCTTCCCACCGCCCATCTCCTTTCCCACTTTCCGCTTCTTCGATGATTCCCGCCGCTCTTCGTCAGAGAAGTCCCCACCTACCAACGCCCTCATCGCAGCATCATCATCCTCGTAGTCCAACGCACTCCCTTTACCACTCTTCTTCACAAGCCGCTTCCTGGGCTTCGCTTTCGACGACTCCGATTCACCCGGCGCAGAGTCAAAAACCGGCGTCGGCGACCGCTCCCGCCGCCAATCATCGTCCTCAAGCTCCGCGGAAACCTCGCGGTCCGACTGCATGTCGGGATCCATCAGCGGCTCCCCATCCTCATCCCGATACCTAAGTTCACCAAATCCAAAATCAATCCGACCTAAAACTCTCAAACAATCAAGAACACTTCACAAACCCTAGGATTACAAAATCCGACAAACCAGATGCCAATTTAAAGCAGAATCGAAGGATGTAAAGCAATTTTTTAGAAGATTGGAACTTACATATCGTTCTCGTATCCCATGGCTTTGATTCAGATTGCCTTGTCACGACGATTCGATCCTTCTTGGATTGACAAGAAACCCTAATCAGCCGATGGAAATCGATAAGAAGCTGTTCCAGAATATATAAACAAAAGAGATACTCGGAAAATTTCAGAACAGGCAACTTCCGGCCAAATTTACCCGCGACGTAAAATCCACGGCGGGAGCTGCTTGTTTTGGGCCTCCACATTAGGCCCACAGATGTGGTGGGACCGAAGATGCTCCACCCAATATTGGGTGTGCTAGGCAGACCACGTGGGTTTTACTCCCACTTTTATAGAAGTCGTATGCTCCGTCGATCCTGGAGAACGACGGCTCCTATGAAGTGGAAGCAGAGTAGAGCATACCTAATAATTTCTCCTAAGTCCTTAGCCTTTGCACGTGTCCACACGCTTTTGCGTTTGCAAGATCGAAGTCAAGATCCCAATTCCTTCCCAAACATAACATACTACTGTCTTAGTTGGCTACATGAGCTTGCTTTTAATATGTAGTGCCACATATTTGATGGTAGGGTCCACATATCAAAACCAGTCAGACTTGTGGGCCCTACCTGAAGCCAGGTATACATTTTTTTGTTAAAACTATGGGTGCGTTTGGAAAGCTGAAAAACCAATATTTCAGCCCTCACCTTTCAGGGTGAAAAGTGTTTGGAAGTTGAAAGGGTGACAAATGGTCGGTGACGGTGAAAGGTGAAAATTTTCACCTATCACCTGATTTGTGTTTGTTTAGCTGAAAGGGTGAATAGTGGGTCCTGACGGTGAAAGGTGATAATGTTTCACCTTTTACCCCTGAAAGGCTGATTGAGCCTGACGAAAAAATCACGGGCTGCCCCTCCCTCTCGTTTTTTAGGGTTTTTTTCCTTTCCTCCTTCCTTTCATCGCTCACTCTCATCCCAGCCGCCATCACTCCCGTCCTCGATAATCTTCCTCCGACCGTCTCTCTCGCGACTCCCCCACCCCCAAATAAACCATTTTCCCCTCCCTCTTGCAACTCCTGCCGCCGCACCGTCGTCGAAGACCGTCCCTTTTCATTTATTACTCTCTCCCTTTTGTGACGTCCCGGTAAGCACACGGCCCTGGTTGTTTGATTTTTGAATTTGAATCTGTCGATGGCGTATGCCTTTCTCCCTGTAATTTTTCCCATTACATTTATTACTCTGAATGAGCATATGTGCGAGCTAATTGGATATTGATGCATATTCGTTGACGATTAGAGGAATGAATATGATGCGGGTGAATGCATATGTACTGCCTCTTCGTTTAACGATTTTCGGTCGATCTGCTTATTTTAGGCCAATTTTAACAGTTTTTACTTTCTTCTGTTTTCACCTCTTCCACGATCTCCTTATTTATTAATCAAATACTTCTTCTTTTCGAGCCGATTGGACTCTCCCGATAAGCCACCGGGGCAATCGAGTATTCGAGTAATAGAGTACTCGATAGATCCATGGACTGTGTACCCGATTACGCGAACGTGATCCGTGGCTCGAGATCTATAATCGGGGTCACGGTACACACAGAAATCGACTAATCGAGGACTCAATTACTCGATATATGTGTCTATCGTGTACCCGATTACTCGATTATTCGAATACTCTGTGGTTATCGTGAGGTGTATGACGATCGAGTAATCGGGTCCACGGTACATGGAAGGATCAAGTACTCGATTACTCGATCTGTGTCTTCCGTATACCCGATTACTCGATTACTCGATTTCTATGTGGTTATCGTGATTATACGCCGTAGATGGCTCGAGATCGAGTTATCGGGTTCACGGTACACACATAAAGCGAGTAATCGATTACTCGATATATGTGTCTATCGTGTACCCGATGACTCGATTATTCGATTTCCATGTGATTATCGTGAGGTGTATGACGATCGAGTAATCGGGTCCACGTTAGAGCAATAGATCAAGTACTCGACTACTCGATCTGTCTTCCGTATACCCGATTACTCGATTCCTCGATTTCCATGTGGTTATCGTGATTATACGACGTAGATGGCTCGAGATCGAGTTATCAAGTTCACAGTATACACATAAAGCGAGTACTCGATTACTTGATATATGTGTTTACCGTGTACCCGATTACTCGATTAATCGATTATTTATGTGGTTGTCGTGAGGTGTATGACTATCGAATAATCGATTACTCGGTCCATGGATATATCGAGTACTCGAGTACTCGATTACTCGATCTGTGTCTTCCGTCTAGCCGGTTACTCGATAACTCGATTTCCATGTGGTTATCGCGCTTATACGACGTAGCTGGCTCGAGAACTCGTACTCGGATAGACGGTAGACACATAAATCGAGTACTTGATTACGTCAACATCTCTCTTCTCATATGCTTCTTCTTGTGTGGTATAGATGGCAAGCCCAGCCAAGAAATCAAAGTATGTCAAACAGGTTGAGTGGAACAAGGAAGAGCACTATGCATTTATCGCATCGTATGCCGAAGCACTTATGGCGGGATTTCGTAAGGGTAAGGGTCTTCAACCCGGAAGATACGACTATGTAAGCCAAGAGTTGGCGAAGAAGGGTATAATTGTGAATGAAGAAAAAATACGCAGTCATTATGACAAGACTAGGTACCTCTACAATGTATGGAAGTGGATGTCAGATTACACTGGTTGTGGGTATAACGAAGCAACCCAAACATATACCTCCGAAAATCCTGATTTTTGGAAGATTTTTAGACAGGTGCGTATCGTCTGACATTTTATTCCGTAATCGTAATTTTGAATTTCTTGGAAACTCGGATACAGGATGTTTCCTTGCCAGTCTAACTCTCATCTCCTTCTGCCGCAGAGACACCCGAAGGCCATGAGATTGAAGTCTTGGGGATACTCGAGAGAGATGGAGGGTCTATTATCGATAATATTCGATGGCAACCATGCTACTGGAAGTCAAGCTTATAATGGAAGGCCAAAAAAGGTGGTGCCCCCCAGTGCACAGCTGCCACCGGATAGTTCACACGGTACCGATGAGGATCACCCTAGGATGCAACCCAATGAATTTGATCAGTACTTGGGAGAGGATATGGGAGATAACACATACCCTCGTTCATTCTCTAACCTCCTTGATAGTGATATCCAAGCAAGCCCGATCGGCCCTGGCCCCTCAGCACGTCCTACTTGCAATCTATCTCAGGTGCACAAACATGAAACCTCGATACTGTTATCCCATCATCCGCTTGTATCGTGTCATCGATATGTATTTACAGTTTTTGTGATAATAACATTATCCATGTTCTGGTTTGTAGGAGCCTCCGAATGCCGACTCTCCTGCTTCCCAAACTCCCCTATAGATGCCTCCACATGCCACCAGTGATCCCCTCAGGCCTACCCCTGGTGCCCAGCGTAAGATTTTGAAGAGGAAGACTTACTCCTCTTCTGAAATATCTACCGGCTTTCAGTCGCTGTCTGACGCTATGATGGCAAGAAATGCGCTTGCCGAGAAGCACGATCGTATGCTGTCCGAGGCGAAGGTCGCAGATAAGCAAGCACAGATTGATGAAATCAACAAATGTTTTCGTTTACTACGTCGCCTCCCTGGATATGACCCATCTAACCCAATGTACAGTTTTGCAATAACATTATTCTCGACAGAGACTAATAGACAGCTGTGGCTGCACCTAGAAGACGATGAATATTTTGCTGAACAGTGGTTGAAGAACCTGTGGAATGGGAAGACACCGCCCATCTAGATGCATGCATCACTATTGATTTCAAGAAACTTGTTATTTTATGACTGTTGTATAAGATGTTATCCACTTTATGCATTTGTGGACTTCATGTGGGGTGAACTTTTTTTTTTGTCCTGCCAACTATTCTCCATGTGATTATTGTCCTTTAGGATACTGTATGCATGTGACTCCTCTGACCTATATGTAGGCCATGAGTGTGTGGTGAATGAGTTTCTCCATGTCAGTATTGCCTTCTCTCGTACTGTTTGCAAGTGAGTCCGGGAATGCTTATATATGCATCTTCTAGGTGGACCTCGTTACTTACTTATATGTCTTCTGCCTTTCCTCCGCCGACCACGGTAATGGAGTCTATCGTGTACTCGCATTGACGATAGACACCCGAAGGCTTATTTACATTTGATTACACGAGTATCGTTTGATACTTCCTGGTTAGGGAACCCATGGACCCTATGGTAAGCAAAGCTTTAATGTTCATTTCAGCAGTATTAACATTTATTATTTGTCAATCAGTAGTATGTTCATTTCGTTATTCTCACTTTCTAGAGGTGGAAGTATTTTGGTGACGACGATGAGGATGCTGCAATAGTTAATCAGTGTGCCATTGCTATGGAATATTTATCAAATCATCCATCTCGTAATGTTGTTCACCCACATCGCCACATGGGAGAGGAGTTGGTACGTGACATGTTATATACTGTCACGAATGATCGAATGTGCAGGGACGTCTGTCGTATGAACAAACAGACGTTCGTTGAATTATGTAGACAGGCTAGAGCATCCGGTCTGGAAGATAGTCGAGGCGCATCTGTTGAACAACAACTCATGGTATTTTGTTAGCTCATGGGTCACGGTACATCTGTTCGTAAGTTGGGGCATGAATTTTCCCACTCAGAAGAGACCATACATCGGTATGTGTATAAGGTGTTCACCACGTTAGAGCAATGGTTCCATGCTAGAATCTCCACCATGGTTCCACTCGAGCACATGCCATCTTACATTCGGAATAATAGAAAATTTTATCCATATTTCAAAGATTGCGTTGGTGCAATAGATGGCACGCATGTCATGGCGAAGATGAAGTCGGATGTGTCAAATGCATATAGGGGTAAACAAAAGGTCACTACACAAAATGCCATGTGTGTGTGCGATTTCAGCATGCATTTCACTTATGTCGTCACAGGGTGGGAGGGGTCCGCCCATGATCAGCGAATTCTCGACTCAGTATTAGAAGACGAAAATTCTGCTTTCCCATGGCCACCGTCGGGCAAGTACTACGCGGTTGACGCAGGATATGCGAACAAGCTAGGTTTCCTCGGTCCTTACAAGGGGCAAGGTCACAGGTATCATGTTGCTTCTTTCCAACAACGACGGCCAACTGGAAGGCATGAGATGTACAACTATATACATGCGTCTCTCCGGAATATAATTGAGCGTGCGTTTGGGGCATTCAAAAAACGTTGGCACATTATGGAAAACATGCCTCCTTATCTAATTGAGATGCAAGGAAAGTTTGTGTATGCTTGTGCCGCGTTGCACAACTTTATTCACGAGCAACACAATAGTGCCACTGATTCTGACATGAGAGATTGGTTGCTGCCCGCGTACGAAACAGATGAAGCTTTCCGAGTGATAGAAGAACCATCTAATGACAATCATCCGTCTAGTAGTCATGCCGGGGAATGGTCGGGGCCAGATGATGGAGTAATGGTTCAGCTGCGAGATCGAATCCGGGATGAGATCGGGAACTCCCTAGATATCCCCCCTGATCCACCAGCGAGTCAGCCACATCGTCGACGGTAAATGTGTGCCATTTACTTCTCCTTGCCATGCATATTGAGCAATCGAGGTGAAGATAAGCACATCAGTCGAGTCATATACGGCACGAAGTGGTCCTGCCCAAGCAAGTCGAACAATCGAGGTAACGCTAAGCTCTTCAGTCGAGTCATTGACGTGATGATCGTGGTCCTTGCCTGGATCGAGATCGAGCAATCTAGGTCACGATAAGCTCTTTAGTCGAGTCATCTCAGGCACGACAGTGGTCCTTGACTTGCATATCGAGCAATCGTGTTCACGATAAGCTATTTTGTCGAGTCATCCATTGGTCGATATATTTGAAGGAATTGCAAATCATGTAAGGGCAAGTATTAATAAATGAATCTATCATTATGTACATGAATCTCTCAGTAGGTACATGGCAATGTCTATATGTAAAGTAATGAACATATCCTTAGAGATACTTTAATATCATTATGCACAGTAGTTTCGCTTTTTCTAGTACACTACGAACTTTTGGCGGCCAATGCGATGTCCTGTAAACCTTCTGCTGCTACGTCGTCAAATTCCCTCTCGATACTTCCCCTTAACAGGACTGCCACGATCATCGACCGATAGAGCATTGTTATGGCCGTCTGATCAAAAACTGGTTTGACGACCCCCGACGCCAACTGTGCTGCGTACATCATTACGTATATTCCGCAGTCTGCGGAATTACGTTGGAAGGGTGCATCCCTTATTTGGGACATAAACCAGCCGTCAGCTCCCTTCATCTTGAAGTGGGTTGATAGGATCTTACCCAAGCAGGCAACTACACGATCGGTAGCCAGCTTATGGTGTGGATGCGTCGCTGGATGGCCGGTAAGAGGATTGTAGAAGCGCCACCGTAGGGTAGGGAAATGTAGAATCAGCAAGCAGTAATGGGTATTTATGTGAATTGGGAAGAAGGCATACGTCATTTTCCTGTCGATTCCCTTCAGCAGGCTATTGACCAACTTATCTATAAGCTGTTTATTATCAGCTTTGGGCATGAACTCCTACATAAGAATGAAATATGAAATGAGAAGTATATATATTAGATGATTGCCGACAGAACCATGTAAAAATAAGTTGAGGTCACACACTTACGAGTTCAATATATTTAGTGGCCATGATTCCTCCAAAGAAGTAGTATGGATACATCAATACATCACTGTTCATCTGTTGCCTCTTCCGGAGCAGTTCAAAGAACGCATCAATGACCTGCATGTATTTGATTAAAACAACCATCGAGTATAACGATCAACGAAATACCATCGATTAAATTAGCATCATGTGCATGTACCGTATAGTTTATTTCCTCGGTCCGCAGCAAACTTAAGTAGTCGTACTCGTATAATGAATCACTCGGATACTTCTGCCTTGGGTGCCTCATCCAGTGCATAATCGTCATTCGATCTTTAGGCGACAACACATCCATTTCGAAGCATATTTTAGTTCCCACGTAGTCGGTGGGTGCGTCTATCGTCTGACGAACTTCTGCTGTTTCAGCCTCCATTACTTGCTCCTTTCCATTTCTGCCAAGGTGCATATCGTCACCCTTCTCTTCAGACGGCCGGGTCTCATCAGGTCGCACCGCTGCTCGAGGGGTCGGTCGATCCGGGAAGGCCATAACTAATCGCCTTCGTTTACCTTTCGGCACTGGAGGACCGGGTGGGAAGGCAGAAGTGGGGGCAGGTTTGTCTTCAACCTCAGAGCGTAACTTTTGGAGGAAGCTATGTACAAGTTGAGCATTCCCACGCGTAAACTTTGGCATAACCGACGGTGGCGCTGCCTCGGCACGAGTCCTCTGTGTCCTAGATGCTACAAAGATGCAAAAGGCAATGACGGACATGAGGATTCCCATTTAGAGGAATGTATAACGTGCAACTACGATAGACATGCCATCGTGCAATCGAATACACGACGGACACCTCTATCGTACAAGCGATTACACGATTGACAGATCTATCGTGTCATCAATTATACGATGGAGACATCTATCGAGTAATTGAGTACTTGATTCAGAGTTCGGG
This sequence comes from Houttuynia cordata, assembly GCA_039654745.1. Taxonomy (NCBI): domain Eukaryota; kingdom Viridiplantae; phylum Streptophyta; class Magnoliopsida; order Piperales; family Saururaceae; genus Houttuynia; species Houttuynia cordata. The sequence goes on along the minus strand of CM077507.1, from coordinate 24,402,008 downwards.
ACAGAAAGTTATAGCCATTTGAAGTTTATGAACAGTAACTACGATCGATCGGCTATCAATGCGATCGATCGCTAGAGCCGTAAAAGCAGTATATTGAAGGAAACGATCGATCGGCACAAAAACGATCGATCGTATCTACTGGAATTTTTCAATCGCGCAAGACAGTAACTACGATCGATCGGTATCATACGGCGTCGATCGGCAAGCGATCGATCGGAGGAAAATAACGAAGGAATAGCGATCGATCGGAAAGCGAACGATCGTCAATACGGAGCGATCGATCGCCGTATGCGGCAAACCGAAATAAGACCTATTTCGACTTGGATTTGGAAGGGGACTTCGTGGTTTCTCTTCACTATTATAAATAGGCCTTATGGGAGAACGTTTTTGGCACCACATATTCAACCCTTGGAGAATCTAGAGCAAAATTGGAGGCTAGAGCAAAGAAGAGAAGAAGACGAAGAACATGAAGAACACGATGATGATTTCTCTTCCGATGCGAGGCTAAACACCTTTCCAAGGCGTAGATGAAGCCCAATAATCTGGTTGTGTAGTTTCTTTTCTCTCATCTTATGTTTTTACTCTAGTTGGTGTATGGATTTTATTGTGTAATCACCGTTAATTCAATAAAGATTTGTTCTTTGTACTCGAGAGAGACAAGAGTGAATTCTTGTGAGTTTCAATCCGAAGAATACTTGCGTATCCGAGAGGAACGTGAGTAGACTGAGGTGTTATATATCAATAAAGTTTTATTGGTTTATACTCAAGAGAGAGAGATCACAATTCCATGTTTTAATTGTTTTATGTGTTACATCCGAGAAGAGAGCACTATATTTTGAGTTGACAAGTGTATGTCCGAGAGGAATATGCTAGCCAATTGGAAATCTTTATTCAAAAGAGAGATAAAGACAATACATTAGTTTATTGTGGTGGATTCGAAGCCTTGGTCTTCTCCATATTGATTAAATCTCACTTAGTTTAGTTAAAGTTCATTGCTTTCTTAGTCTAGAATCAATATTGCTACTTTCTCTTGAATTTGGTAAAGTATTCACCGTCCCTGAGGTTCGACAACCCTTTGATACTCGCCGTAGTACAATTGCCTTGTGCACTTGCAAGGGTTTTAATTTTAAACGATCAGTGATAGGGAAATTACCTGATTTTGTTGTCTTGTGGGCGGGCACCTTGTGCCGGGTAGGAATGGCTGGAGATATAGGCGATTCGGTTGGAGGCCGCTCTGCCTCAGGCCGGGGTGACACATCCGACTGGTCCATTTCGGGCCACTCGGCCGGCATCGCAGGGGGGGACTGACGAACATGTGCTGGCAGCGTAGTGGTTGTTGACGGCATCCGACTCGATTCACCGCGTATGGGGTGTGGCCGCTTTCGGCCGACACGCCCATGCGGATGAACCTTATGGGTGGTTGCCGGGGAGCTTCTGGTACGACAACTCCCAGTTTGTCAACTAGGCTTCTGACTGAGTTATTCCACTCATGCATTTTTTTAATACCCTCAATAATCTGAGGGACTCTGAAGCCTCAACTTTCCATCATATCGCTCTGTTCGAGGGCGACATTAAGGAGGGAATTAATCCCCTCAAGAACACCCTGCAGGGAAGTGACATGATGGTGGACAGTTGACGTTTGTGTCGACCTCGGTGACTGATCTATACATGAAATATGCATTTTATTATCTCCTAAACTTATATTTATGCTAGTGTTTGATTAGAATAACTACTACTTTAACATAGTTTTGGGTTTTTGTAGGAAACAAGAGTAATACACATAAATGAAGAGAAAAGTAACTCGAATGGTTAAATTATCATAACTCCGTGTACAAATATCGGATTGGACTGATTCAAGTCTCATGTTAAAGTTCAAGAAGTCAGCTTTCCAACGCCACTAACCATGCACAATTCGAAGTTCGGGACAGAAAGTTATAGCCATTTGAAGTTTATGAACAGTAACTACGATCGATCGGCTATCAATGCGATCGATCGCCAGAGCCGCAAAAGCACTGTATTGAAGAAATCGATCGATCGGCATAAAAATGATTGATCGTATCTACTGGAATTTTTGATCCGCATAAGACAGTAACTACGATCGATCGGTATCATACGGCATCGATCGGCAAAGCGATCGATCGGGGTAAAATAACGAAGGAATTGCGATCGATCGGAAAGCGAACGATCGTCAATACGGAGCGATCGATCGCCGTATACGGAAAACCGAAATAAGACCTATTTTGACTTGGATTTGGAAGGGGACTTCGTGGTTTCTCTTCACTATTATAAATAGGCCTTATGGGAGAACGTATTGGGCATTCAACCTTGGAGAACCAGAGCTTTATTGGAGGCTAGAGAGGAGCAAGAGAAGAGATCTTTTGGAGCAAAGAAGAAGAAGGATTCATGACGATGGATCTACACAAACAGGCTTTTCTTTTCTCTCTTTTTATGTGTAACTAAATTCCTTGTCAAGTCTTGATGAAGCCCTAGATGTGTATTGCTACTCTTGATAGTTTAATTTTATAAAGTTGATTATGATTTATGCGTAATGCGATTTCATGAGTATTCTTTTGAGTGCTTGATCATAGACTTGATTGATTATGAATGAAATTAGATATTGTGATTGATTTTATGCCCGATCAAGGATAAGATTAATTACATTATAATAGAGTTGTGATTGATTCTATGCCCGATCAAGGATAGGATTGATTACATAATAGTGGATGAACTTTCGTGTCCGATCCAGAACGTTAGTGAATTCATTAGTAATTCGTGTGTCCGATCAAGAACATGAATTACCATATTATGTTAACTTATACTTAATAATAATTGAGAGTAGTAATTGCATGTCTAGTGGTGGATTCTTTGCCTTGATATTTCTCCATATTGATTAAATCTCAGCTTAGTTTAGTTTAAAGTTTATTGCTTTCTTAGTAAAAAATCAACACTACTTTCTTCTCTTGAATTTGGTAAAAGATTAATCCGTCCCTGAGGTTCGACAACCCTTTAATACTCGCCGTAGTACAATTGCCTTGTGCACTTGCAAGGGTTTATATTTAAACGATCAGTGACGTCGGAGGTTGAGGTTGGTGGAGGGGGATGAGAGATGACTCTTCCGGTAATGGAGATATGACATCAACGACGTCGGTTTGGACATCCAACGTCTCCAATATGTGAACGTAATACGGTCGAAATCAGTGATGGAATTGGATTCCCTTATTTGCTTCATCCACCAGCACCCCAGCTCTGGGCCACCTTCTCACTCTTGGACTACATGGACCCATAGTGGATTGAAACAGATTGGTGTGCTCGAAGAACCATATCTGCAGAATGAGAACAGAAATCATTAGCCACTAATGTATATATATACAATGATACCGAGTCATCGAGGACGCGATAGTCAAGAATATCGAGTAATTGACTACACGATATCCATAACAATCGAGTAATCGATTACACGGCATCGAGTAATCGATTACAAGGTATAGATGCATATGGTCCCATGTCATGATACACAAGCATCGAGTAATCGATTACATGGTAGAGATGCATATCGAGTAATCGAGGGGACGATATCCACTACCATCAAGTACTCGATGTGACGAAATCTACATGAATCGAGTTATCAATTACACTATAAGCTGAATATAAGGACTCACCTGTAAGACATACGCGGCTCCTGCCAGAGTCCCGCCACTACTCGTCTCTCCGGAAGATCTAGAGTGCAAACATCTAGATGAATGTGACATTTTCGAGACAAGTATTTTATGGATGGCGCCCAGCTAATTATACTTGGACAGTTGGGAGAGGTCGTCCAGATAGTCGCATAGTTTTGTAGGGACTGATCTTGACGATTGTGTGAAGAGCGTGGTTGAAAATATGTGGAGGACGATAATACGAACCATGTCATCATCTGAAAGATCTGCTACCCCCCGCAAACATTTATCAAGTTGTTCTTCAATGGATTGCCTATCCGGTCTCCGTGTGGAGAAGTACTTACGGTATAATGAGCCTTCCGGGGCCAGCAGTTTACCGTCAGGGGATTTCCAATTAACAATCTCACCAGATGCCCGTAACCCAGTGATGAGGGCAACATCCTGCTCAGTGAAGGATAACCTTCTACCCTTGATGTTGAACACCATCAGACGCTCATCCCAACAGTCCAACAACACATCAAGCAAATTTCTAGCCACAACTACATGACGGCCTTCGAATAACAAATGAAAAGCCATCTCTTTCAATAGGTCCATGCAGTGTGGGTAACGCTCTGCAACTTGTAGAGACTTGGTGAGAGCGCCGGGTGTACACTGGGTTCGAAGGCTTGGCCTCGCGTTATACTTCCTCGGGGACTGAGAAGATCGCTTCTCTTGGGTAGGATTTGGCGGTGGATTCATCTAGTCTGGGAACACATCCAGTAGGATTTGAAATCAGGTTACGATATTGAAAGCATCAGGATCCAGTGACACGATATGCGAGCGCAATCGTGCCATCGGACACACGAAAAAAAAATAACAAAACAAATGTCAGATTTTTAAATCTTACCGGTGGGTGGATGTGTCTTTGGAGGAATGGTCAACTCAACGATAACCTGACACCCTGAGGAGGGATACCCTGCAGCTCGACCGGCTTTAAATCGACTGGAGGCCTATCTCCGCCGCTGGCAATATGGAACCCCGCTGCCGCCGGAAATTGGAATCGCGAAAACCTAACCGAGTAGTCGCAGTTGCGCAGTGGCGATGAAGCTCCGGAAACGGGTATTAATAATTGGGTGAAGGGCGAGAGCAATTTGGGAAAGTAGGCGTCGGGGGTGACGGGTCCGGCATGCACTCTGACACGTGCGTTGAGTTACTCGGCACCCATGCATAATGACACGATGAAGGGAACACGGCACTCAGACAATGAGACGTTTGACGTGGCGGTGGCGAAAGCGAATAATAGAAAACCTCCGATAACGAGTAATCGATTACTCGATCAGCACCAAGATCGAGTAATCGAAACCACGATAGATGCCCACGCGATGAGGTGGAGACCGAGTAACCGATTACACGTTGAGCAAGTACTTCGACATCCCGATTACACGATAGAGATGGGTTTTCAAGAGCGGACTAGACGATGGGCACATAAATCGAGTAATCGATTACTCGATGAGAAACGCAATCGAGTAATTCTACCAACGATAGATGCCCACGGCGTGATGTGGATAACGAATAATCGATTACACGATGAGCAAGGCTCCCATCCGGCGTTTCTAGCCGCAGAACCCTACCACATATTTTGGGGATATGGGTAGGCAATTGATATATTAGCAAGGGATATTTTTGGTATATTTATGCCCTGACATGGTGTTTCTCACAGTGCTTCCCAAACGTAAAGCAGTTTGATAAATTTTCATGCTCCCAAACAGAAATTAGCAAATCTTAAAACAGAGTGAAACTTGTCACCTGTCACCCATGTTAATTTTCAACTTCCAAACATACGTCAACTATCAGCCTTGAAAATTTTCACCCTGTTTTATTTTATGTTTCCAAACGCACCCTATATATTAACCAGCTGATAATTCCTTCCATGGTTTTTTTAGGAAAATGATAATGCTACAAGCCAACGATAGGGTAGACATATAAACCGGTGGCATGGCAGGTGTTTGCTGGACAGTAGAAAAGTGAACCCAGTGAGGCCCTTTTGACTGTTCCATAAGAACACCTGTGCACAATTATCAGCTTGCTAGTTTTTAATAGCAAAAATTTAGTTGCTGAAGATAGTTCTTTCATCCACCTCTCCCCGCCCACCCCCAAAAATAAAAAATAAAAAAGAGAGTAGTCCTTTGCTATCTTTCATGATGTGTTTCCTTTGAAGATCATTAGTGTACTCAAGTGTTCGGAAAATTGAATTCAGTCATCTCTCATTGATTTCAACTCCAAGTGTCATTGAGAGCATGGATTGAATTTACCAGCACCCCCCATTGACAAATGTCAGTCGGAGGCAAGGAGTCATCGTAGAGAGCTTAAGAGCACAAGTGACGGTGTGCAGGCAAAGATCACAAAGGAACTGAATTGTTGGTCAAGGAGTTTCAAAAGCCTACAAAAGCAGAAGTGGTATGATGCAAGCTAATACCATGAGAGGAGTTGAGACATCATCTAAAATTGGTTACTTCGGGACCTATCCACTTAGTGCATACTTTCGTCTGGACAGAGCACCCCATGGTTTTTCAGTCGGATTTATAAATAAAGAATTGACGGGAGTTGAGTTGGCTATGTTTATTTGGTATATATAGATTGCTCGGTAGTTTAATTTACTCCTTAAGTTCAGTGAAGCCTTTTTACATTAAAAAAGGAGTAAGTTTATTGGATTCTAAGGCCCATACAAAAAGAAAATAAAAAAACAGATTTCCCCTCTTTTGTATATTTGGACATGGGGGAACAAAGTCAGCCATCTAATGATGGATCCGTGTTTTTTCAACTGCACAGAGGCTTCAACAGAAGGAGTATAATTGTTTGCTAAATAGATTTCCTTGAAAAATTTCCCAGAGTTATTGGTCTAATAGACCAACCATCACACATATCATAACCGCTCACATGTCCTGTATTTTTTGTATAATTAAGGTTTAGGGGGCACCCTGTGAAACTCCCAAAACTCTCATGATCTTTGTCAAAATGATAGGGATCGACATTGTTCACTAAGGAGCACTTTGCTGAAAGATTAATATATTGTCGCACCTGATAAAAATGGCAGTGCTTACCATCAATCTATATGGATATACATCGATCAACATTGATTGCTATCAATCACTTTGTTCGCTTGTATACGAAATTTGTTTATTAGTCTTGTTGTGTATTGGATTTTTTATAGTTGGCTTCAAGTGACCCTTAACTTAGGCTCATAAATCCCAACAATGTTGGTTTCATGTCATTAGTTCACTTTAGTCACTCTGCTCACAGACAGAGGTCGAGTTGATATGAGCAGAAGCCTGACCTATTCCATTTGAAACAGAAAATGGTATTGAAGGATTAAACTAAATTAACCGTTTTACTCGATCGACTTACACTTTCTTTCTCCACCCACTAATTACTATGAGAAGGATAGCAAAAAATAGAACTAGTAAAATGAGACAAAAATTGTATAAAAACATATATGGGACTATTAAGGGATTGAGCCCTTAATAGGGAGAAAACAAAGGGGGTGTCAGATAGATGGCCAAGACCACAACATTTTGAAAAGCAGAGATGCTAAGTTAGAACCCCCGTCCTGTTGGCCACCCACAGGGGACTATATCCTAAATTACCTGGTGCACATGATGTGTGGGCCTTTATGTGCCGAGGGGATCAATGGCTACAATGCTCCAATTGCATAAATCATGCAATTGGAATAATCATGCATCCATAAATCTACAAGCTAAATGCACATTTTTTTATTGAATGCAAATATACTTACTTGAAAGAAGCAAGTATTTCAGTGAAATTTGTAAAAGTGGTATTTATCCATTCAAATCACCTTATGAAAGTGAAAAAAAACGAGGTTACTCTCTCAAATAGTGAGATGGTCCTCTTACTTATCTCGCTACTCTACTGGCACTTTTGTTTGCGTTTCATATGTCGTCAAGAACTTAAGGCCCTAATTTAGTTTGCGTTCCATTGAGAATAGAGTGCAGAGAACATAAGGCCCTAGCATAGAACGGTAAAGCAATCAGTAACTGTAGAAGAAAATACGATGCTGCCTTCAACCAGGCAAATCCATCTAAAATGGAGAAACTCCTTCCTCCCCCCCCCCCCCCCCCCTCCCGTAATCGAGGGAAGCTCCCAATGAATATGCCTTAAAGTCATTGAATGAATCGCGAAGAAAATGCCAATGGAGTAGGGCTGCACCAAAAACCCGGACCCGACCCAACCCGGATGGAACCGACCTGACATTGACCCGGGTCGGGTCGGGTCCGATCTTGGGTAGGGTCGGTTCCAAGGTTTTAAAACCCGGGTTCTATCTTGGGTCGGGTCGGGTTTTGCTTTAAAATACCCAAGAACCGACCCGACCCGAAATATACTATTTAAATAACTTATTTTTTAATATATATAATTTATTATTATTATTATTATATAAATTATTTAATTAAAGATTTTTATAATTATATTAATTATTTTATTAAAATCTCGGGTTTTATCTCGGGTTTTCGGGTAGGGTCGGGTATTGTGGGTTTATCTCGGGTCGGGGTCGGGTTTAGCTTTATGGGTTTTATCTCGGGTCCGGGTCGGGTTTTAATTTCTCGGGTCCTATCTCGGGTAGGGTCGGGTTTAGTAAAACCCGACCCTACCCGACCCGTGATGCAGCCCTACAATGGAGAAGACTTGGGATCAAGGCTCGTTTTTCAACCTCTTTATTCAGAATGTTTCAGCATGTACCCGAGCAGCCGTTAAAAAGCATGCACAAGAGCAAGATGGTCAGGCACTCAAGCTTTCAGTTAGGCTGCACATGTTAGACTCAACTTATGCATGTGCAACAAAGAGCTAGGGGAGATGGGCAAAGCAAGTAGGCAAAACAAAGATGATTAATTGGAGATTCCTATCAGCCAATTCCCATGCATCCTAGATCCTTTTTCATTCAATGGTTGCCATCCTAGCACTCATGTGTCGTGGGAAAAAAAAGGCAAAAAAATGCCTGCCATCCGCTGGCCAGAGCCCCTTTTGGTCATCCCTGCAAATTGAATATTGCAATAAACTAAATGAATAAACAATAGAAGGGAAGAAACACCCCTCGAACAGTCCTGGTGTGATAAAGCGACACTGCTTCTACCCTTCAACAAATAACAATTCTCTTGTCTCTTGTTCTAGCATTTTACTATGTTGGTGCCATATTTTGAGTAGATCAGCTTCCCCCAGCTCAAAAAGATCTGAAAACGCAGTAGATCTACCCCTTTCCCCCTTAAAAGCAAATAGGAGAAATTCCAACGTGATCCTACCATATCTCACCTTATCCCAGACCATCGGCTTTACTTCTGTCCTGATTGACTTCCTAAGAATCTCAGCTCGGCTGGCTGGTTGGCTGGCCACATTCTCGTCTAGTTAGCAATGCACCGCTGCTGCGTGCCTGCAAGATCTAGGGGCAGTGGAAGTCACCTGATCTGGCAATGCATGCCCGGTTCCTTGTCTTTTGGATTTGCCCTATAATTCTTACATAAACAAAGATGCTTGCTTCCTTCTCTTTGGTCGGCCTTTCCCATAAGAGCCGGCTGGCACTGCCCATATACAAATCCAAGGTGGCTTTGAAGTAATCATTTATTCCTTGGATCCAAAATTAGGAGGAAATATACCACACAGAATTAGAACCAAACATTTGACACAGAAAAAAATTAGGAGGAAATGACAATTGAGCTTACTTCTTGCCTGAAGTTGGTGGGTTGTTCAAAGTTTGTTAGCTGCTGGATTAGTGGATATGTGACCATAATTTGAGGACAATTTAGGATATCTGCTATAGCCAAGTTGATTATCCAACATTGAATAACAAATCGAGGGCATGGATTTGCAAGGGTGTTATGGTGATTTAATTGTCACTAGTTTGCAAAGGTGGCTCGTCAAATCGCTCCTGGTCCAAAACAAAGCAAAAGGAATTTCTTCCGTCTAAAACAAAGCAAAAGGAAAGACATAGGAAATTGACTTGAATCCGTCACGCGGTTGCTTAGACGTCAAGAAATGCAAGTGCTGTTTCGAGAAACTTGTGATGCCCGGAAAACCCACCTCTCATTAGATCCTCTTCTCTTGCTAAAAATACTCATCTGTACGTTTTTTAAAAAGTATCTATTAGTTCCCCAAAAATACATGTACAAAAGTTGAATGTTTTTGGCAGCTAGAAACATAAATGGGGAAAATTTAAATGAGATGGTCTCATTTGGCTTATATGAGCCCATTTCAATAACATCTGATGGCACTCCGAATAAGTATGTTTATGCCCTCTATATTAAAGAGCACCGTCGTATTAGTATCTAACAACCCAAAAGACTTGTCTTACATGAGATGGGTCTCATATAAATGTAAATCGGTCTCTATAAATCTGTTGGCCCATGACGTTGAGGATTGTATCTGTTGGTACAATCTTTCACTACCCTTAGTCTAGGGCTTAATGGTGTCTTTTGAACAGGATTTGGGCACGGAAAGGCGGAAAATGGAAAATTCTTGTATCTTGCTGCTTCTATAATTATAATAAAAAAGATACAACATTTATCTTAGAAAGAAAATAATTGCTACGCCCATGGGGACATACATCAGTGACATGTCAGGTGATCTTTGGACAATGTTAAAGTGGGCCTCACATGATCTACATTTTCACTGTCCAACAAATACCCGTCACATCCCCTAAGGCTAAGTATGTCTGCACTGGTATACAGCTATCATAAATAAAAGTTAAGTCACGCAAATAAACAGTGGTCTCAATTAATATTTTATGTGCAACCATTATGTCATGAAGTCAATCTACATGTTTGAAAAGTTATACGATGAATATGACGATGTTAAATCTTCTTATTATTGCCCTTTCCGGCATAAAAACTTACCACTATATTTCTTTATATAGATTTTGTATCAACTTGATTTTGATAAGAGTCCGACATGATATATAATATATGCCGCCGACCTCATATAATTAGGGTAAGGCGTATGATGATGTTGATGGTGGTATTAATCAGCTGGCCGAAGCTGCCACCGTTTAGGTAGTTATCTGAAATCGTCGAAGTAAATGCGTTGTCCCGCCAACTTTGAACACGTTATTCATTCCACCCTGCACTTTAATTGGCCGTTACATTAAAGAAAACCTGTCTTCCTCATCATCCCTTCCCCAATCCCTCCCTATCTGGCAATCTGGCACCAGCAGCTCCCAGCCACACTTGCATCTCTCAAAACCCATTCTCATCAAGTTTCTATTAAGCTTGCTTTGTGGGAGAGTACCAGTAGCTTCGACTTTCCACAAACGGAACAAAATTGACCTCACCAAACACTACTCTTACATCATCATCTATAAAACTGCATTTATATAGTAATACTCAAGTATTGGAAGACGCCCACTTGTGTGGATCTCTCATCTCATCTCACTAACCCAATGGACCCCCTCCACAAAAAAGACGACAAATAAGAAAGGCTTATACATGATTATTTTTATAATCCCTACTTCAGCTGGCGATAAACACACGACTTTCTTTAAACGAGCACTTGGATTGGATTGGCCCACCAGAATCCCCCTTTCCTGGGTGGCAGCCAGTGACCGGCGGAGCCGGTCCTGGTTTCTGAGCCGGAGCAGAGCCTTGGCCTCGTGACGAGTGTCGGAAGGACGAGACGAGGGTTTGACGGGGGGATAACCGTCAAGAAGAGGTCGTGCGTCGTGTTCTCAGCCCCTCGTTTCGACACCCTCAACGTGCGGGGCCCACTCCTGCCACTCACACCTCCCATGCATTTGACAGCCAGACGCTGATAATCCACACACTTATCTTCCCTTTTTTCATAAAACTTCCTCCTTATCTTCGTTATGTAACGCCGTCATGTTTCATAGCGTATGTGCCGCCACCTCATTGTTAACGTCTTTCATTGACGGAAAATTATTTGGAGGTGGAAGCAGAATCTGTCTCGCCTGACCAATTTTTATTACAGCATTAACAGATTTCCTACACATTGTAGGAAATCTGATGTATAAATATCATTTTTCATTACATTATCATTTGCCACATCAATAGAAGGAAAAGAAAGAGAAATTACAATTTTACATAAGATTCTTGACCCTCCTTTGTCCTACTGTTTGGTCACTGAAAACATTTTTCTTAGAAACTCCCCTCAGCATCGGTACCGCTCGTCACCGTCACACAAAAAAAGAAAAAAAGAAATAGAAAATAGGAAATTTGATTTTCCTAAAAAGGAAAGCGGATAAATGGTGGCTGGCCCGGATCTCACATGACCACCCAAGCTTCTTGCCAACGTGTCACGGACTTTTTCTCACACGTGATGGAACAGAATAACGTGGCGATTACAATCAGCATGCCTAAATTGCCCTCTAGGTACTTGACAAGTGCTACAAGTTACCCGAGTACCAAGTTCAAACACGCATCCAAGGACCCTTAGGAGGACTCAGCCAGATTGGGCATTTTTGTACATGAATGTTACATTCAAAGGATAGAGTTGAATTGAAAATTGAAATTGAACATGGATTCTTTTCCACATGCGCGAAGGAACAGTTGCTTTGATCACGTTACCGCCAACATGCATTCTTTTGCTTGGGGGGGATTGGGATCCGGGGCCTTGGCAGATCACATGCAGTTTTCAGTTAAAAAATAGGTTCAACCATTGATCTCCAGCCCAGATCAATGCCACTTACGTTATATCCGATGGTTCTCCTTATTTTATCATCTATGGCGTTACATTTAGGCCGTGCGTGATAAAAATCAAATATCCACCGTGGATAACCTACTTTCAGGTAAATTTTTTGAATTTATCCACTATCCAGCTGAAACACTTTGTGGATTATCCACGGTGGATATTTGATTTTTATCACGCTCCAAACGGCCCCTTACTGCGTCATTCATCCAACGCACCTCCAACAAAACCAAACCGGCAAAACCTTCCCCCCCCCCCCCCCTTGTTCGTTGTAGCTGAACTACAACTATCCCCTACCTTATATTCCAATGCCTCCGCCTAATTCATGAAAAACATACACGCACCGCCCGTCGTACCATGTATGAATTGCACCAACGCAACACACACCGTCGATCTTAAACATCGACGGAGCATATAGCGCATTTCAGTGGGTCCCACACACCTCGGGTCCACGGCCATGAGACGTGGGAGTGGCCGGAAGAATATTCCGAAGAACTATTTATGGAACTGAATTTTATGAATAACGGAATTTCGATCCATCACATACGAAACCAACGTCCTCTGCCAACACGGGCTCGTCGACACGCATCGTAACCGTCCAAGCTATGGATTTGTCCACGTGGCGGGGATCCTGCGGTCGGAAGAGCCAGGAAAAATGTGGGCGAGGGGAACCGGTCTCGTTGGTTAGGTTGACCGGTTGTAGGAGGTGGCGTGCGGGGGGAGGCTACCGGCTGGTCCGGTTGCAAAAGCGTCAAAGGTTAAGGCTGGGGTTTAAGCAAAGGAAAGTGGTTTTCAGAGGTTTTGGTAATCCGGGTGGGAAAAAAAAGAAAAAATAATAAAATGGAGCGAAAAATGGGAGATTTGGGATTTGAATTGCATAAATGAGCTAGGATCTGTGATCGGAGATCTTTTCAAATTCGTCGTAATTTGGAAAATTTGAGCGGAATTTGGTGTTTTGGTGGGGAATTGCGCGTCGTAGGAGACGGATCGATCAGTTGGACGTTGTTTGGGGGAATTTGGACGGAATTTGATTGCTAGAGGTGAGTTTTTTTGGAATTTGGTGTCGTCCCGTGCCGTGGATCGGCAATTCTGCGTTGCGTTTTGGATTTTTTGGGGTTGAGATTTGGTGGGAGGATCTGATTTTGGGTTGGGAATTTGGTTGATTTGATTTTGAGGCTTTCGTTTTGTCTTGGGTGAATTGCGCTTCTTGATAAGATTTCCGGAGGACTTTTTTTTACGTGTTGAAAATTGGAGCGGGAATATGTTCGTTATTTGGTAAAATTTGAATTTTTTAATGTAAGTTTGTTGAATTATGAGAGATTGAGAGAGGTCTCGTTGTACCGATGAATTATATGCAGATATCTTTTGTTAGATCGGATGTTGTTCTTTCGTGAAAGCTTCTAGCGTCTGAATTTCCGAGGTCACTCATTTTTTTTTTAAACTCTTCTTTGTTTTTTTGGATAATTTAACTGCTCTGTTTTTCCTGATCCGATTTGTCAATGGAATTTGTCTATAGATTTTTTCTGAAATTCTCCAACATTGAAAAACCTGTCTTTGGTGCTCTAAATGCCTGGGCTTTAGATATACGATGTGTATGTTTCATTAATCAAACAACCGGCGGTGATTGGGAGGTTTTGAGCGATGATCATGTTTCTGTGTCTGCACATAGGTGGCTTGTTAATGTCCCTGAATTATGTGGATCTTAAAATATCTCCCTTTTTGCAAAATTTCTTTCCTTTTGTACTTGTTGTTTCAGTAGACATTTTCCCCCCATACTAATTTATTTAATTTACGGTTTGTATGATTTTTTCTTTCTCGCGATTCAGATTTCTCTATTGATTATCGGTCTCCTCGAAATAAGTTTTTTAGATAAGGGTAATCTGCCGACTGTAAATTTGCCAAATTATTTTAGTTTATTGTCCCTATGTGCAATCATGGGGGTTTAGCACGTTATTATAATTTCTTGCAACAGTTTGGAGTTCTTTTGGTAAATATTGAACGTCTCACAATGTATTATCTCTGGCTTGTGGATCGATTTAGGAATGTTCACTGAATTTTTTTTGTTTTGGTGATTACATTTTGTCTTGATTATCATTTGACTTAAATTTGGTTTCAGCTCACCTATAACTTATGAAGTTAGTGTTTTTTTAACTTAATGTATGCAAACCACTGAATTTGTTTAGTTCGTTTGTTTTCCCATTTTGGTTTGCCCTTTACTTTGCTTATCTTTCATTTTTTTTCCTTCCGTTGAATGTCCAACTAATGCAGTTCGATAAAGCCCCCAATTGACAATATTATTGTTTGCAGAGTTTGTTGCTTGGAATTGATTCACCACATGTGTTTTGGTTGAATGTATGCACCTTATAAGGTTGTAAAGGCTTTTTCGGAGCTGCTTCTTTGCATTTACTGAAGTATTTCTTCCTGGATATGAGTCTCTGAGATATGGTGCACCAGAAGCGACCGGGATATGGATTTAATGGCTATCAGGTGCCCTCAATGCCTCGTGGGTCAAGATCGGCCAGGGTAATATGCTTGTCCATTTTGTTTTATGAATTTTGCTCTGTTTCAGGCTTAAAAATAGCACCTGCTGCACTTTTATATGTGATGTAAAAATATTTGCCTAATTGTTTTTATGCATTCCACCCATAGGGGAGAACTTCTTTTAAAAAGAAAGTGGATAGTGACAACATGTGTGCGTTTAATCTGCTGGCTACTGTAGCTGAGGAGTTATTGCAAGAGAAGGAAAGCTCTTTGAGTCCCAATAACGTATCAGCTCCTCTACTTAGCACTGCAGTTGGAATTGATGCTGTTAAAAGGGAACCGCAGGATCAAGTGAGACACTTTAAGGAGGAGCCTTTTGATCAAGGAAGCTGTGATGAGAGTGTGCTTTCCTTCCAGAAAAGAGTGCAAAAGAGCTCCGAGATTGATGTTTTAAAGGATTACTCTCATGTTGGCGAGTGCTCCTATTTGAGATGTGCTTCTCTGATAACAAAGTCTGATGGATCTGGAGAGGTTGCCCATGAAGACTTGACGGTCAAAAGCAAGAATAGTTTTGGTAGTTCAACTATATTAACTCATGGCCTTGTTGGGGACAGAAGACACGGCATTTTCTCTGGATATCGCAAGGGAAAAGATGATCATCCTGTGAGAGACATAGAGATTGAGAACCAAGAAAATAGATGTTTTACAGCTGGAGTTTTACCCAATATGTGCTTTTCAGAGGACCCAATGGTAGTGGATACGAAACCTCCCACTCTAGTTAGTTCTGACAGTAGTGCTGATGTGCCACTGTATCGGGACCATGTTCCTTATACCAAGTCCTTTGGAAGCTTTCGTAATGACGTAAAAGTAGTTAAAGGCGATGATGACGAAAACTCTTCCGGATGTACTGATCCGGGTGCGAGAACTATGAGGTCCTATAAGCCACCACGGATTGGAGACCGGAGAATAAGAAAGTTTATGGCATCCAAATTTCACAAAGTATCTCCAACTTTTTTGAAGAATGGGGACTTTTCTAACTTTGGTATGTTGATATTTGGATTTCGTTATGTTTCAATAAGTTTTGAACCTCTTATTTAATTTTAAACCTGATTTTATATGAATTATGAAATTATTATGGTGGTTTCAGATTATGATATGAAGCCTGTTTTCCGGAGTAGGAAGCTTTGTTATGCACGACAGAGGAACCAAAGATTCTCAACTTATAAAAGAAGGAAGTTTTTTGAGAGATGTTCAACTTTAGCATCTGATAGGGGGAACAGTAGTGAGGGACTTTCTAATTCACCTTGCAAAGCTTTTAAATCGTCAATTTCTAGTGCAAAGAAGCATGGAGGTCTGTTTTGTGTTTAGTATAAGTGACATATCCTCGTGTTATCATCAATTTTTAAAACTAGTTCCAACATGTCATGCAGCAAATGGGACCTCTTCCTCATTGGTTGGTGAAAGATCGACATACAAATCTGGTGATTCACATGGTAGGCTGACCACTGTTATAATACTGAACTGCTATTCCTGCTTCATCGTAGTTGACAGTTTAGAGAACATGTACTTTGACATCTGATGGATATACTCCTTTCACAGTGAAGCTTAGAATCAAATCCTTCAAAGTACCTGAGCTCCTTATCGAAATTCCTGAAACTGCAACAGTTGGATTGCTGAAGGTATATTAGTGTCACTCTTTCTCCTTGCAAGACATGTCATCTTAAATGGAGACAAATTTTTCTTGTATCTTTTATATTAAAATACAGAGAGCAGTGATATGCCAATATTTAATTTTTTTCCATTTCGAAAATATGTAGAGGACTGTTTTGGAGGCTGTAACTGCTATACTTGGAAGTGGAATACGAGTTGGTGTTCTCCTTCAAGGGAAAAAAGTTAGAGATGACAGCAAAACATTGCTCCAAAGTGGGATCTCTCTTGATGAGAAACTGGATGGATTGGGATTTGCCCTTGAACCTGGTTCCACTCAATCCGCATTGGCCCCTCTTTGCAAAGAAGAAACTCAGTTTTTACATGGTGATGAAACTTTGGCAGTTTCAAGGTACTGACTTTAACCATACAATATGTTGATGGGTGAATTTCAGAATCTGTGATGCTTAATTTTTATTTCTAAACAAAAACTAATGAATATCCTGTTGTCAAGGCATCCTACCATTCCACCCGTGGATAGAGTGACATCTGATGCCTCCATAGAGGCGGAGCTTGTAAATATCAGCCACTCTGATGAAAGCAGCAGTCATGCACTTGTGCCTACTACTGACATGGTCTCAGATAAAGCTTCACCAAGTTCCCAAGCTTTGGTTGCCATTCCAGCAATGAGTGTGGAAGCATTAGCTGTAGTCCCTTTTCAGCACAAGTGTAGGCGACCAGAGCTAGCTCAGCGCCGCATCAGAAGACCATTCTCTGTAGCAGAGGTTGAAGCACTTGTTCAGGCAGTTGAAAAATTAGGAACTGGGAGGTATATGATTATTATTTGACCTTTTGTCTCTTTTATTTTTATGCAACCATTAGTTTAGCAATCTTTACCACACTTCTGAGCTCTGAATGTCCTTTGTTTTTTCATTCTGAACTTAACAGGATATAATGTTTATTTATAGGTGTTATGCTAGAAACGAACTTATAGTATACTATAATATTTCAGGTGGCGTGATGTCAAGTTACAAGCTTTTGAACATGCGAAACACCGTACTTATGTTGACCTGAAGGTATGAAATTATATTATGTTGATTGAGTGGAAGCTTTAAATTGTTGAAAAGCTTTGAAATTGACACCTGCATTTTCTGAGCATGCTGTTTGTCCCATGGCTTGTTGAGTGTTTCATCAAGGAGAGATGAAGGCTGAGGAGAAACTTATAAATGCATTTATTGTGTAAACATCTCATAATTTAGCAATGGCAAAAGCAGACTTTGTTGCATGACTTTAGTAGTTTGCATGAGATGTGTGATTGAAGTGACTGAATTTGTGAGCATATTTTCTTGTATAGAGAAGACTCTTCATATGTACGCAACTTTCCATGGTTTTTTGAGTTTTGGTTATGAATCTTTCTATCTGAATAGCTACATTTTATTTCTAGTTTCTTTAAATATTCTGGATGCTGTGTGCCTAGGTTATTATGGTTTTTTACAACTAAACTAAATGTTCAATTTTGTAGAAGCTAGAAAAGAAATTATGGCTTCTAGAATTGAACTAATGGCAAATAGTCCGAAGTGAGATAGCATTCAGGCAGGGCTGTTTTTAATTTAAAATTAATCATTTATGAGGCTTTCTTGACTGGGTTTGGTCAGATTGCTTTTTATTGTGTCATACTAGTTTGATCTTGTGACTGTACGTGGGCATTCTGTGAGTTTAATGATTAAAATGGGTAATAATGTCGAAACTGTGAAGAGATTTCGACTTCCTCTTTCAAATTTAATATTCTAAACTTCTGCTACCAGCTATCCTGTTTTCGTGTGGAGGTGTTGTGCTTAATTGTCTTTTGTGGTTCGCCTGTTTTCATTTTATGGTTCCGTTGATTTATGTTACCTTGTAAAACAGGACAAGTGGAAGACATTGGTGCACACTGCAAGAATCTCCCCGCAGCAAAGAAGAGGAGAGCCGGTGCCACAAGAATTTTTGGACAGGGTGCTCTCAGCGCATGCCTACTGGTCTCAACAGCAAGCCAAGCAGTAAATCAAACAGCAGGAAGAGACATGCCTGCTTCTTTGATCCTTACGAACCCAACCCCTGCAGGGAGACAGTGATGAAGACACTGTCATATGCATTGTACAAAAAAAGGAGATTGTTAATTAGTATATTATCCTCACATGATTGATTCTTCGCCTTGTTTCCCAACCTCGCTCTCTTTGTTGTTCTTGCAGAGAAAGAACTTAAGAGTTGGCTGTCGGCTGGGATGGCGGTTGTACATGATTGAATAATATGTCGCTGCTAACGGAAAATTCATTTTTTTCGCATTTGTATCTATGATTGACGGTATGTAGGCTGTTCAAATCAAACTCGATTTGAACATTCTTTTGTTCAAAGGAAAGGAAAAACGAAGTTTAGTTCTCTTGTTCTGTTTCTTGGGTCTTTTTGCGTGATCATGGATGTCATTTTGTTGTTTTGAGACATGCTAGTGGGCCTAAACTTTTGCACAAAGAAAATGATAGTGGACCGTAAGGCTTGTGGGCTTTCGTTGGC
Organism: Houttuynia cordata; assembly: GCA_039654745.1. Lineage (NCBI taxonomy): Eukaryota > Viridiplantae > Streptophyta > Magnoliopsida > Piperales > Saururaceae > Houttuynia > Houttuynia cordata. Next base: position 24,382,998 of record CM077507.1, on the reverse strand, counting down.
TGGGTCCTGGGACTTGGGAGAAGACCCACGCAAGGCTGAAGGGTATAATTTTCATCTCATAGCCCGACTGGGTTGATCCAGAGTTTTTATACTGAAGTTATGAGTCTATGACACTTTCTTTTCTGGGTATAAGCAGCATTCCATTATCAACACTAGAGCTCGCTACAATTTTTTTTTTGCAAGAAGGCATACATACATACATATAAATAACACCGTGACCATGATAACAATTTTGTGATGAACAGCCCACACAAAAAAAAAATTGCGATTCTTACGAGAAATCTCTTTATGGGAAGTGGGCAACTCTACACATTGAAGAAAGATAGCCTGTGTAGCCAAAAAAAAAGTAGATAGCCTGTGTGAAATCGCAGTCCCACTGTTTGTCATATATATTGTCATCTAAATCATATATGATCACCTATGACTTCAATGCACCAATTAACTCATATGATTATCTATTGCTGTTCATGTATGGAGCCCTCTGTTTTGGAAGATGAACCCAATCCCTGTGGAACAAAGATCGTAGGTCATCCATGTGCAGCAATTTCAGTAAACTAAGCATGTTTTTCATCGGCATTTCATACAGCTATCAAAATAGTTGTCCCGCCATGGGTCCCATGACGTTGGGGGGGACCCCTATTTATTTTAGCAAGGGGCTGAAAAATCACAGGCCAAAAGGAGGAGACTCGTACATCCAATTGGGCTTCACTTTTGCCCTTGATGGCCTTTTTCTAGTAGACAGTCTAGAGAGTAGAGACAACGCTGGTCTATACTATGCTGCTCTTAATGGACCACTTGTAGATGGATATGGGGCGGAAAGCATCTCAGCCGACTCAAAAACACTGCACTTCCCTCCCCTGCTTTGCAGCTGCATCCACAAGACGTTTAGCAATTCATTTGATTCCATTGTGGTAATTAACTTAGCGACAAGAAGTAAACAAATACATAAATCTGGTCCTCAAGATTCTGTTTCATGCACCAAGACGATGGACAGGGGACAAATGCTCTTGCTGAAAGGCCCCCCCATGGCCAATAGGCATCATTTGGCTAAGGAAGTGAAACAAGAGGCAAAAAACTAAAAAATGGACGAGGGTCCGTTGTTGTTTGCCTCCACTAGTCTGCACCTCCTCCCCCTCCAAAGGGACCCATGCACAACAATGTAAAGTGCTCGTCCTTTTCATCCTTTTCGTCATCCTTGGCTTTTTGGTTGCATCTCGCCCTCGATAGGGATGGAGGTGGAAGGGAAGGGACACAAACAGCTAAGATAAAATCATAAAACAACAAACAAATCTAGAGTTTAACAGGTTTTTTTATAGATACAAAGAGGCTTAAACACTTGACAATGGCGGTGACATGCTACGTCTATGATTTTGAATCTTTACATCGGATGTCTCGAAATGCAACCAAAATGGGAGAGGGGTTTACATGAGATCGTTCTCATATAAGGAGTATGAGGTCAATCTTTATAGCCGTTGGATTCCGATCGGAGGATGGACATCAAATCAGTGGGTAGGTGAGTGTGTCACATCAGAGAATAGGTGAGATCATTATGACTATTAGTAGCCCTTAGATCAAGATCTAAGGGCTACAATTTAAAATGGCCTCGTATAAGCTATACGAGAGCGATCTCATTTAAACTTTTCCCTTCCAAAATTTGCCTTAGCTTGCCTAGCATAAATATCCAAACATTGCATTGCCAAGCTGGTATATGACAACAAATTAGTTTTTGTTGATGGTAGGTAGGCCCCATAGATTTGGCTGTTGCACCCCTTTTTCCCTTTCATGGGTGGACCACCCCAAAAAAGGGAGAGAGGGTCACAGTCCTCGTCAGAAGACTCAGAACTGTCCTCCTGGGTGCAATGCATTTGAGCAGAGTCAATGTCGGAGTCGACTAATGTGACCTTTTCCCTCTGCCTTGACTGAATTTTTACTGACCTGTATGTTTCTTGGCAACGTGCCTGAACGTTTATGGACATCTAATTAATATATGTAGCAGGTATAAACAACGGTGGAAGACATCACTAAATGTGAAAGCAAAAAGATGGAAGAGAATGTGCCAAATGTAAAATTGCACATGGTAAGCATTAGAAAAAGAACAAAAAGGTGAACTGAAAAGAGGTAGGACCAAGAAAAGATACGTTCCAATACTATAATCATCTTCTAGACCTACCATCCAAATAAAAAACATCTTCTAGACCTTTTTTATTCATATCTTCTAGACCTTCTTGTTGTCCCCACATAAATAACTCTGATCCACACCAAATGCACTGAACAAAGTAGGAGATTTATTCATTACCTGGCCAATGAGTCTAGAATACCATATTACCTGATTTTTATAGGCTTATGTCATATAACATGGTTTCAGGATGGTCTTCCTATTTTGCCCTCCCACCTAATACTTCATGTTTTACTCGCCTTGAGCCGCGCCCCATTTCATACAAGTTTCCCCTGCAGTGATCATATGGTGTGAAAGTTCCTTATTGGAGGCAAAAGCTTGTCGGTGGAGAAATAGCATTGTGTGGCAGACACAAACATTTTCGGCGGCTTTCTCGGGTCATACGACTTCTTTTACACGTGAGCAGGCAGAAGAAGCTCGCCAACACGGTCCGAAGAATGATCGTTTAAAATTAAACCCTTGCAAGTGCACAAGACAATTGTACTACGGCGAGTATAGAAATGGTTGTCGAACCTCAGGGACGGTGAATACTTTACCAAATTCAAGAGAAGAAAAGATGTAGTTTAACTAATTCTAAAGAAAGCAGTGAACTTTAACTAAACTAAGCTGAGATTAATCAATGGAGAGGAATATCAAGGCAATGAATCCACCACTAGACATGCAATTACTACTCTTGATTATTATTACACGTAGATTGACATGATATGGTAACTCGTGTTCTTGGTCGGACACACGAATCACTAATGAATTCATTAACGTTCTTAGTCTGACACGAAAGTTCATCCACTATTGTGTAATCAATCCTATCCTTGGTCGGGCATAAAATCAATCACAAACCTGTTTTTGGTTAGACAGGGATTAAAAAGATCTAATTTTATTCATATCTATCAAGTCTATGGTCAAGCACTCAAGAGAAACTCATGAAATAGCATTAAGCATGAATTATAATCAACTTTATTAAATTAAACTAACAATAGTAGCAATACACATATCTAGGGCTTCATCTAGCTATGACAAGGAATTTAGTTATACATAGGAAGAGAGAAAAGAAAACCTGTTTTGATAATTCTATTGGCATGGATTTCTTCTTCTTCTTTGTGTAATACCCGAAAATTCGGTAAGTTTTCCAAAACTGCTATTTTAGGAAACTAGTCTAAAATAGGAAAGTTTTGCTGCCTGTTTTGATTTTTGGTGATATCTTATAATCTGGTGTGTTGAATTATTATTTTGATGATTATGAATGTGTGGAATTGATAAACCAGATTAGGCAGTTTACTAGGGCACGAGGACTAGCCCTGTCGCTGGACCCAACCTAGCGCTGAGGCTAGCCTGGCGCCAGGGTCTGTGTGCACTTGACGCCAGGGGTGAGGGCCAGGCGCCATGGTGTGTGTACGAAGTGTTGGGACTTGTTCAAATTATTTTAATACTGTAAGTTGGACCTTCGTAGCTTATGAATTTATTTTTGGTAAGTGTTGCGCGTGCACGAGAAGTCAGAGAAGCTTTAGTCGCCGGATGTGTTGGGCGCCAGGGACCACTGGGCGCCAGTGCAGTCCAGGGTCCCAGAGCCATGTGGGCACATGCTTGGGGGAGTGTGCACGTGTGTGATGAGACATATGATTTGGTAGGTTATGGCAATGGACCAAATCAAGGAGAAGTGGGAAATTTTGAAAAATATTGCAAATCCGGTTTGAATTGGACTATTTTTGGGAATTCCTAATTAAAGGAAATTAAGGCAATCAGGGAGATGATTATGGATGTCATTTAAGTTTAGAATTGGGTTAGTTAATCTAATTTATGGCATGACATGGCAAGAATAAGGATCGTGCCAATTAGGAATCAATTAGAGGGGAGATCTTGGGGTTAGTTATGGAAACTAATTAAATTAACTTAATTCCCTAACTAAATGGGATTGTAACTGATTTGGGACTGAGGTTGATCATGTCCCTAATGGGAGATCTCTTCTTATTTTGGTCTAACTGTGGCCCTTAGATGATATAAGGATCTACGGTGGAGATGTATCCTATGGGAATATGGCACTTACTATTTAAACCTAACCAAGGAATAGATGGCCACTCTTTTGGACGTTTTGGGAAATGTGTCAGCCTTGGAGCAGAGCAGCCAATCTCCTCTTACTTCGTTCTAAGGGTTTTGCATCAATTTGTGCACTCGTTCGTAGAGATTATGCGAAGAAAGGGGTAATACGCGTAGAACCGATTAACGTGCAAATTGTATCGGTTCAACCAAGAGGTAGGATGTGTTTTTCCATTCTTTTTCATATTCTTTGAGATAGACAAATCTGATATAAGAGTATTTAAGTTCTCTGATGTATGAATTTCTTAATTATTTGATACGTGGATGATAAAGTTTGCATTTTTATTCAATATGCGTATTGGTATTGACCGTACTACTTCAAGATGTAACCATCATTGTGCAATGGCCTAGGTATGGATTTTCCTCTACATTCCAGTGTTTAAATGATTGATTATGAGTCCAAATCGTTGCTGGTATTTACTGTCCAATTATTGTTGTCTCATTTCTTTGGTATCAATGGATCATATTGAGTCAATGGTAGGCAATTCGAGTAATACGTGTAGAATCATGAAGATATTGGCTAATCGGTCATTTATCATTAGAAATTGGACTCTTCACACCTCTGATTTGTGGAAAGGTCATTCTTTTGTGAGTTGTCAGTACCCTTATCTCTTGTTCTTGTCCTAATTTGGTAGTCTTAATCATAGTTTAAAAACTCGGTTTTGACTCCATAGACTCGTCCGAGTCAACTCGGCTCGGTTGCAAAACGAGTCAGACTCGCCTGTTGACTCAAATATGCATGACTCGGATTATGACTCCAATGACTCGCCGAGTCAACGCGTCCGAGTCAAACCAACTCGTGACTCGCTGGAGGCGTTTGAAAAAAAAAAATCCTTTAGCGACGGATAAATTCCGTCGCCAAATCCCTCGATCCTTGATCGTTAGATATAGCGACGGATTTCAAACTGTCGCTAAATATTTCAACTCAAAAGATTCTTTAGTGACCGATAAATACCGTTGAAAATATATTTTTCAACGTATATTGTATTAAAAGGTATTACATATAGTAACTGCAATTTTGAACTTGCAGAAAAGGTATCACATATTGGTATTAAATGTTTTATTTTTCTCAAATTTATTCAAATTTTGTAGTATATTATTTTTCATTAATTGTCATTGGTTTCTTAGCTCATTGATTAATTTCTCCATATTGAACGATGACTATTTACAACAACGAGTCAATTAATGCCTCAATAAAAATAAATTTGTTATGTAATTTAGTTTATTTTTACACTGAATTTATATCCTCGTTCAAAACCAAAAAGGGTATCTACTAACCAACAATGCTTAACTCCGGGACTCCTTGTCATAATCTCTTATTTCATTCCTTATATAAGCAAAATTACTATAATGACATGTATTATTTACTAATTTGTAAAAAAGTACTATAATTCTTTTTTTTTATGTCTGATAAAATTTATAGTGTAATTTTGCTTTAAATTCTCCTCAAAAATGGAAAACTTTCACTTGCATGACTCCATTATGACTCCGTCAAGACTCCGAGTCGACTCCACTCCATGGCATATGGAGTCGAGTCCGAATCTTGAGTTTTAGAACATTGGTCTTAATTGGGGTTAATCTAGTTAATCATAATTGGGTGCATAAACAGTATTCGGATGGCTATATGTAATTAAAACAGTGGATTTAACCACTGATATGATCATGATAATATCGTTAGAGGACTGGGTAGTAGCTATTATATCATGGAAATATGGGTATTAGTATGTAAGTATCATAATATGAAAGTTAATTAACATGATTAGGCCTCGGCCAGAAGATTTCCTGCACAGATAGACAGTAGTGTAAAATTTGTAACTAATTATAGAAAACTCAGAAAAATGCGTCGTCTATTGGGGTGGATTGTAGACTTTTGGGGGAGTCTAAAGTAAAAATTTAATAGCTAAATACGAACTGTAAAAATTTTGGTGAAGGTCGAAATTGACCTGTCATGCAGAAAATAGTGCAGTGAACCAGGGAAAAACTTATGACTATTTAATATCTGAATAAAATGAAAGGGATCATGGTTAGCCTTTGATTTTGGAGTGTTTATCCTCTGGAATTATATATCAGAGTTGAGTCAAGTTATACCGTATTGAGATCCTGCGTCATGATGTTTCACCGATTGGAGTCATTTCCAAGAATTCCGCTTAGGGTTGTATTCCCGAACCCTAAACATTATGTCTGCCTCAATCCACATGAGACTAGTGTTAGAGCTGGAGAATTCTTATCTAGGGCCTTGCACAGTGAAACTATCGGACCTATAAAGTTACCAGTTTACCCCTATAGTAGGGTGAAGCTTGGAAGATGATTATTTCAGCTACTCCTTAATGAGTATGATGCTGACAAAGAGTATTGATTTCTCTTCTTTATATTGAATTGTGTACTCATTGGGATATCGAAATCTCAATGGTGTTTCTATGAGAGTCCATCCTTGAACAGTGAGACTTTTTTCATTGATTTTAATACAGCCGCCGTCCCTGTCAGATTATATTCAGTTCTCTGTAAAGTGCTAATTCCACAAGAGAGATTGATGAAAACTCTTCGAGTGGAAATCATAGTATTCTCAAGATCCATTGCTAGATCCTTTGGGATCTCAGATATTTGATGAACCTATGTAGTTCAGCCGATGACGGCAATGCGTGCGCTTTAAACTATATGATATTACAGAAGGTCTGCAGTCTCCGCCCATTGTGCCCGTAAGCACCGATGGGGCCAGCATCCCTAGATGCATGGCCGGGTTCCTCTGTAGAACCTCTAGGATGTTCTGATATAGATGTCCATAGGGGAAGTGGACTGACCTGAGAGCAAAAATTAAAAACTCCCACACTCTATATGTTTGGAGTTTATTTTAATTGTGATCTATATCCGTTCAAATGAGTGGTTCGGTGTCTGAGTTCATATTTCCTAGCAAAAGCTGCTAATATTCTAGCACATTGATTATTGCATTTATTATTTCAGATTTGATTAATGATATTTCATATTTTGTATCCACTGGAGTCTATCGCTTTTGTATTATTTATCAGTGGGTTTTAACATCCTATTGAGTATTTCATTCGAAATACTCATGCATCCTTTGATGCAGGTATTAAGAAGGAGTGAAGCAGAGCAGGTAAAAGTGACTGTTGACTTCAAGTGGCTAAAGATCAGTCGTGGAAGACTTTATTCTGATTATTTGATGTTTTGAATTTTTTTATGGCCCTATGCCAGAGATATTTTTTAATTGATGTTGATCTACACATGAAATATACATTTTATTATCTCCTAAACTTATGTTTCTGCTAGTGTTTGATTAGAATAAATGCTACTTTAATATAGTTGTTAGTTTTTGTAGGAAACAAGAGAAATACATTGAAATGAGGTAAAAAGTAACTCAAATGGTTAAATCATCATAACTTTGCGTGCAAACCTCTGATTAGACTTATTCAGGATTCATGTTAAAGATCAAGAAGTCAGCTTTCCAACGACACCAACTACACACAATTCGGAGTTCGGAGCGAAAAGTTATAGCCATTTGAAATTCATGAACAATAACCACGATCGATCGGCCATTCAATGCGATCGATCGCCTGAGCCGCAAAACAGTATTATTGAAGGAAATGATCGGTTGGAACCAAAATGATCGATCGTATCTACTAGAATTTTTGATCCACGCAAGACAGTAACTACGATTGATCGGTATCATACGGCGTCGTTCGCCAAAGCGATCGATCGGAGGAAAATAACGAAGGAATTACGATCGATCGGTAAGAGATCGATCGGCAATACGAAGTGATCGATCACCGTGCGTGGTAAACCGAAATAAGACCTATTTCGACTCGGATTTGGAAGGGAACTTCGTGGTTTTCCTTCACTCTTATAAATAGGCCTTATGAGAAAACCTTGGAGAATCTTGGAGACCATTTTGAGCAGAATTGGAGGCTAGAGCAAATGAGAGAAGAGGATGAAGAATATGATGGTGATTTCTCTTCCCATGCGAGGCTAGACACTTTTCCAAGGCATAGATGAAGCCCAATAATCTGGTTGTATAGTTTATTTTTTCTCATCTTATATTTTTACTCTAGTTGGTGTATGGATTTTATTATATAATCATTGTTAATTCATTAAAGGTTTGCTCTCGAGAGAGACAAGAGTGAATTCTTGTGAGTTTCAATCTGAAGAATACTTGCGTATCCGAGAGAAACGTAAGTAGACTGAGGTGTTATATATCAATAAAGTTTCATTGGTTTATACTCGAGAGAGATAGATCACAATTTCATGTTTTAATTGTTTTATGTGTTACATCCGAGAGGAGAGCACTATATTTTGAGTTGACAAGTGTATGTCCGAGAGGAATATGCTAGCCAATTAGAAATCTTTATTGAAAAGAGAGAGAGAGAAACGATACACTAGTTTATTGTGGTGGATTCGAAGCCTTGGTCTTCTCTACATTGATTAATTCTCACTTAGTTTAGTTAAAGTTCATTGATTTCTTAGTATAGAATCAACACTGCTACTTTCTTTTGAATTTAGTAAAATATTAATCCGTCCCTGAGGTTCGACAACCATTTTTAATACTCGTCGTAGTACAATTGCCTTGTGCACTTGCAAGGGTTTTATATTTAAACGATCAGATGTTGAATGAATTATGTTGTAATAATTTAATTAAACTTGAGATCTTGTTATTTAAGATTTTTGTTAGCGGACATTTGTTTAACATTCTGGATCCTGCGTGTATCCCATATTACGTCAATAGGAGAGAAGATTGATCGAGTATTCGGTCGCGTCCCAGATTCTAAACCTCTTGACCATTATCAAGAATAGTGCTTCCGCGCTCTAAATGGGGTTTTGAAATTCGGGGCGTGACACGTTGGCTCCAAAGACTCATTCTCTTGCTCTTCTTTAGCCTCCAAAATAGCTCCAAAGGGATTCAAAATTCTATTCTCTAATGCCCCATACGTTCTCTCTTAAGGCTTATTTATATGTTTGAAGATAAACCCTGAAGTCTCCTTCGAAATATAAGTCAAAATAGGCTTGATTTAGGTTTTACAGCACACAACGATCGATCGCTCCGTATATCAGATCGATCGTTTAACGATCGATCACTTTCCTTCATTAAATTCAACGTTGTCGTGCCGATCATCCATTTTGTCTTGACTATCAGTCGATTATTTTCATGCCTGATCGATCGTGTTTACTGTATTGCGCGCATCCAAAAACTCCAGTAGATACGATTGATTGTTTTGATTGCCGATCGATCGTTTTCTTCATTAACATTGTTTCGGCTCTTGGGATCGATCGTGTATAGTATACTGATCGATCGTAGTTACTGTTCACAATTTTCAAATGGCTATAACTTTTTGTTCCGAACTCCGAATTGTGCGCGGTCAGTGGCGTTGGAAAGCTGACTTCTTGAAATTTAACATGAAGCTTGAATCAGTCCAATCAGAGATATGCATACGAAGTTATAATAATTTAACTATTTAAGTCACTTTTCACCTCATTTTTGTATCTTACTCTTCTTTCCTACAAAAACCAAAAACTACATTAAAGTAACACTAATTCTAATCAAACTCTAGCATAAACATAAATTTAGGAGATAATAAAATTCATATTTTATGTGTAGATCAATGAAGAACTTTTATAATCTCCCCATTCTATTGTGGAAGTGGTTCGACAACTAAGAATCATTATTTTTTTTTATTGTTCACACGTTCTGGGAACGAAGAAAGTTAAAATTTTGCACTAAGAAGTACTTATGGCTGAGTGGCGAACTACTTTTTGCAAATTCATCATCCTCACAAGAAGGTGCATCAAGGAATTTGAGATATCCTCATATGGAGAAAGAAATGAAAAAATATAAAAGAACTCAAAAAGAATGGGCGAAAATGAATTAGAAATGAGGGAGATATGACGAGATTGAATATTGCCCTGAAATCGTGTATTTAAATACACGATAGCACTGCTATCGTGTCCTTGATTACACGATACCATTGCTATTGTGTAATCGAGAACATGATAGCGGGTCAAAATTCAACGAGTCATATCTCCTTCATTTCTTATATCTTTTTACCAATTCTTTTTGCATTTTCTTTATTTTTTTCTCATATTTCTCCCTGAGGATATCCCAAAATTTCTTTACACAACTCTTCTCTTTAGTACACATTGACAGCTCAGATTATTCATACACTTGATTTTAAGCTTTTTAACTAATTTGACTCTTTAAAACCCGTCTTCAATCATTCCGCAACGTGCACTTTTGAAACCCATCTAAAGCCTTCTTAACCGTCGGATCGTAAATAGATGGTTCTTCATTTAAAAACCCGTTTGACGTGCTTCAATTCGTCGATCCGCATTTGGAACTTTTGAAACTCATAGTACAAACAATTAAATTCAATTTAGATGCATAATAAAATATATTTTTATTAAATCAATTAATGCATCCAAATAAATTAATTAAGCATAATTATTTATTAAATTCATAATTACAAACTTAACACTAATAACCTATAATTATCCTTATTTTGACTAGAAAAGTACCCTAGTAAATAAGTATAAAGGCATATAAAATAGTATATATTTTGTGTAAATCAACTTCGTATCGTGTTGATGATGACACGATTATAAACAAGTCGTGTGCACGATGACACGACTCGAAGTCGTAGTTGTAAGATATCATATAAGTGGTTACACGATATTCTTATATTTTGTTTATTTGTCTATATGACTCATACTGACATGCCCTCTTCATATATTGTAGTTTGAGAGAAATTAATGAAATTATGAGGACATTCACTACTGAGGAAGTTGGATCTAATACAATACAAGGAGAAGAAGCAAAAAACTAAAAATGAAGGGAATAAACAATTTAAAAATGATGAGCAATTTTCAAATGAAAGACATGGGATGTCTAGTAGTGCTATTGTGTATTTAAATCACATTTTATTGACATACTTTAACGAATCATATATCCCTCATTTCTTATCTGTTTTCGTTCATTTTTCGATGACATGACTCATTATCTGTTACTTGTAATTTAAAATACATAATATAAATTATAAAATGCACATTTAAATTTCTTCTATTTTGTTTATATAAAAAATATCAGTCAACATATTTTTTATTAGTCGCGTTCGAACACACGAAAGAGAAGTATCGTGTTTGTATTTGAGGGATCATGTCTTCGAGGACACGACTTTTATCGTATTGTTTCCTCGAATACACGATAAAATTGGCGAAACACGTGATAATAGTGGTATCGTATCATCGAGGGCATGATAGTAGTGCTATCATGTATTTAAATACATGATTTGATGACAACATTCAATTTCGTCATATCTCTTTTATTTCTAATCCGTTTTTGTTCATTCTTTTTGCGTTTTTTTATATTTTTCTCTTCTTTCTCCCTATGAAGATATTTTAAATATCTTGAGACACCTTCTTGTGGGAATGACGAATTTGCAAAGAGTAGTTCACCACTCGGCCGCAAGTACTTTTCGGCGCAAAATTTTAACATTATTTGTTCCCACAATGTGTGAACAATAAAAAAATAATGATTCTGAATTGTCGAACCACTCCGTAATAAAATTGGAAAATTATGAAAGTGTTTCTTTGGGTCGCGTTAACAAGCTTCTTTTGTCTGCTCGCGGATAAAAGAAATTGTCTAACCCGAGAAAGCTGTCGAAAATGTTTATGTTTGTCACACAACGCCGTTTCTCCACCGATAAGTTTTTGCCTCCGACAAGGAACTTCATCACCGTATGATTACTGTGGGGGCAGTTTGTGTAAAATGAGGCATGGCTCAAGGCGGGTAAAACATGACATATTGGGTGGGAGGGCAAAATGGGAAGACTAGGTCACAAACTAGGTTATATGGCATGAACTCGGAAAAACTAAGTAACGTGGTATTCCAGACTCATTAGCAAGGTAATATGAAAAAATATCAAATTGGCGGCCTCTGTAGTCAACGAGTAACAGTTACTATTTTACTAGAAGTCGCAGGACTGGACTAGAGGGTAAGTGCTTGGAGAACAAGCCATTGACCCGCTCCCTCGTCGTTGATAACACCTTAATTGCACACTTAAACAAACTCCATAGAATACTTTTTGTTTGATACAAACTCAATATAGAATACTAATTCAAGAAATATAAATTATAAGTAGCAAGTGATCAAGCCTAGATTTGTCAACTGGGGCAGATGCTGCTGCATTCATCTTTGAACCTGGAATAGAAGTGGAAGCATCTTTTATCGTCCTCAAGGATGCGCACGTATTATCTGTGTACTCGGAGAAAGAAAGTGCTTTTAGAAAGAAAAAAAAATTTACTCCAGCGCAGAGGTAATGCACGCACGCCATCGATCCCTATGATCGACGACTCCGATGTGATGGCATATTTCCAGGTGGAAATCCTTGGACAGATAGAAAAATGCTCTCAACAGAAGTTGGTTCAAAAAGGAGGTGATAATGGAGTAGTATGAGAAATTAGGAGAATCAATTAAGTGCCCTAAAATTCAATTATAGCATTGGATTTGTGGTCAGCACCGCACGCCAGCTCAGTCGCTTTCGGTGGTCGTCGACCGGGGGATTAGCGATTTGATTGAGGGAGATTAGCGACTGTTGATTTGATAAGACGATGATCACCGGCTACAGCAGGTGAGCTCCCCCACCTTCTCCAAAGCTGCACGCCCAGCCTCTCGTCGCCATCTTCTTCTTCGTCTTCTAGACGAGGAAAGGCGGAAGGGATTTCTTCCACTCCTATAAAGGCCGGGGCGGAGCTCGTCCCCCGGCGGCTTTGCTGCTTCTCCGTCTTCCCGCCCTCAAGGTATTCTCCTTACCTCCTTCTGGGTTTTGGTCATCATCCACGTTTACTGCTACTTGTAGTTCTACTGTCTGCTGCTGCTCTTACTCGATTCCCCTTTTCTCACTCTTCAGTCTACGCTTTGAGGCATCGTCGTTGGTTTAGAAATTTTCTTGAAATTGCTGGTTTTGTGTTGCCAGAATCAGTCTTGCGTTGAATTTAGTTATTACAATGAATAAAGTATATTAAAAATATGAACTTTCGTATGAGCGGAATCTGATCATTGATTACTGGCTTTTAAGTTGTGGGCTAGCAAATTGAATGCTTTGCTTATTTGAGATCTGTAGTGAGACTGCAGGATTTTGGTTTCTGAATCGTTTTATTTGTCGAAAATCTGAATGGATAGCTAGCCTAAATTTTTATATATTAGGGTTCCTTTAGGGGATATAAGTTAGATATATGTTGTGATAGTGATGTGGTAATTTGTTTGTGGTCTACAGGTTAGTGTAATAGTGGTTGCTTTGTTGTTTTAATTTGCATGTGGTGAATAGGTTTACTGAAATACTGATGGTTATGGATTCGGGACTTGACGAGCTGTCCGGGATCATGTGTCGATCTGGGATAAAATTTGATGATTACTTTTCGGATCACAGCCTTGGACCTCCCTCAGCCAATCATAACCACATGGATGCTGCTTTCCTTCCCGAGAACCGTGCCTCCGTCCTGAATTCTACTCCCTCATTGAGCTCTGGCCATGAGGGTGATTCCCTGGAAGATGCTGAGATATTCTCAGATATGGCTCTCAAGTACATCCACCAAATGCTCATGGAAGAGAACATGGACGAGCAGCTGTCTATGTATCAGGAGAGTTCGGCTCTCCATGAGGCAGAGAGATCTCTTTACGAGGTTATTGGTGAGAAGTACCCCCCTTCGGCTGATCAGCCTCCATTTTATGAGGATCATAATGCAGAGAGCCCCGAGGATAACAGCAGTGGCACTAACAGTAATTATGTCAGTGGGAGCTGTAGCAGCTGTAGCAACTGTGGAAGCAACGTTGATAACAGCTGGGTTGGCGATGCTGAGGAACATTATGTAGATACTGTTTCCCCTGACTACTCTTCTGAGCCACTTTTAGACTCTTCCAATAGCAATAGCAATGATTTGGTTGAATTCAAAGAGTCTCCAGCAAATGTGCTGCGGGTTCCAAACTTTTTCAGCGAAAGCCAGCTTGCTTCACAGTTCAGGAGAGGTGTTGAGGAAGCAAATAAGTTCCTTCCCGAGAGTAAATGTTTAGTTATTGATCTCGAGAGTAGTAACTTCTCTCTTCGTGAACACAATGAGACAAGGGAACTGAAGGTAAAAGTGGAGAAGCATGACGAGAGAGATTATTCAGTTGAAGGACTGCGGGGAAGAAAACACCCACATCAAGAAGATTTAGAATTAGAAGAGGGAAGGAGCAACAAACAGTCAGCAGTTTATAGCGATAATGTTGAACAGAGAGAAATATTCGACCTGGTGTTGCTATGTAGAAAAGGACTATCAGGACCTGCTAACTCTACTATCGAAGAATGGGACAAGCAAATTTCACCTCCAAATGTAGGAGACAAGACTCTTCAGAATGGGAGAAATAAAGGGTCAAATGGCCCAAAAGGTCGTGGTAGAAGACAAGGTAAACGCGATGTAGTGGATTTGAGAACTCTCCTGATAACATGTGCACAGTCCGTGGCAACAGATGATCGCAGGAGTGCAGGTGAGTTATTGAAACAGATTAGACAGCATTCCTCTCCTTTTGGAGATGGCTCTGAGAGGCTGGCTCATTATTTTGCAAATGCTCTTGAAGCCAGATTAGCTGGCACGGGCAGCCAGATATATGCTGCTCTCGCGATGAAAAGATCAGCTGCGGATATTCTGAAAGCTTACCACCTTTATATATCTGCCTGCCCATTCAAGAAGCTCTCACATTTTTTCTCAAACCAGACTATCATCAACGCTGTTGAAGGTAAGTCAAGGCTGCATATTGTTGATTTTGGTATATATTATGGGTTCCAATGGCCTTGCCTACTGTATCGGCTTTCCAGCAGACCAGGTGGTCCTCCGAAGCTTCGAATCACCGGCATTGAACTCCCTCAACCTGGTTTTCGACCTCTGGAGCGAGTAGAAGATACAGGGAGGCATTTGGCAGACTATGCTAGGAGGTTTAACATTCCCTTTGAGTATAATCCAATTGCCTGCAAGTGGGAAAACATTCAAGTTGAGGATATAAGAATTGAGAAAGATGAAGTACTAGTGGTTAACTGTCTGTATCGCTTCAAGTCTCTGCTTGATGAGACAGTGGTGGTGGATAGTCCTAGGAATGTTCTATTGAGTACCATCAGAAAGATGAATCCTGATGTCTTCATACATGGGATAGTGAATGGGGCATATAATGCCCCATTTTTCATCACAAGGTTTAGGGAGGTTCTCTTTCATTACTCTGCCCTATTTGACATGCTTGAAACAAATGTACCTCGTGAGCATCCAGAGAGAATACTAATAGAAAGAGAGATATTTGGACGGGAATCCTTGAATGTCATTGCATGTGAAGGTTCAGAAAGGGTTGAAAGGCCGGAGACATATAAACAGTGGCAGGTCAGAATTATGAGAGCTGGTTTTGAGCAAATTCCACTAAATCATGATATCATGAAGAGAGCCAGGGATAAAGTTAAGTCAAGTTACCACAAGGACTTTGTAATAGACGAGGATAGCCAGTGGATGCTACAAGGATGGAAGGGGCGGATAATTTATGCACTCTCAACGTGGAGGGCCTCCTGGTGAAACGAGCTTGTTGCATTTGAGGAAATTGTTATTGCGATCTCTGATTTTAGAGGATGAAGAAATGTGCTACCTGGTAGTACACTTGATAATTCTTCCTTTGCTAGTTTAATTTCGCTGTTTATCAGTTGTTGAACTGATTTTATATGTTGCAGGTTTGGTGCATGTACTAGCAAAATTGGACTAGATATATAGTGGTCCACTGTAAAAATCTCATATATGGAAGCTGAGGTGGTGTTTGTATTTAAAATTGAAAGTCTGTATGCACTTCAGTGCATTACAGACGTTCATTGCACTCGAAACTGTAAATACTAAGGTGGACCCTTTTCAAGCTAATAAGGAATATGTTTGAATACTCTATATATGTTTTGGATTTTTTTGAACTGATATATTTTGGGGCTTGAATTGCATGTTTTTCTGTTTTGGATTTAAATAAATTTCCTGAAGAGTGAAAACCACATTTTGTAGTATTTTCATGGTACTCACATTCTTTTTACATCATCATGACAATTAGATGTCTCTCTGCTGGAAAGTCGTAATCTTGATGGCCGCCAATAAGAATTAGTAGCACTGGAAAGATAGATGAGATTGGCAATGTGTTTTTTTTTCCAATGTCACCTTCATCACCACCTCAATAACATTCTTTACTATCATCTTAATGCATCACGTCCAAAACGATTTAAGATGGTCTATCAGGCTAAAAGCTTCTTACATTACCATGCCGCAGCTGGAAAATAAGTGCAACGATAACATGATGGAGCTAGATAGGTCGAGCCTGTGCCATAAAGCACTTCTTGCACAAATGCAGAGTAAAACAATCAAGAGAATTTAAGTAATCGCTACATGTAGTTCAGCTTTGATGGTGGTCTCAGGACGTTCCAAAGCTTGTCACGTCTTTGCATCTTCCTAGAACGACCTTTTCCTTTTCTTGACGAGGGCAGTCCATCATTTTGACTGCTTTCAGGGCTCTGGGGATTTTGTGTATCAGTCCCTACCATCACGTGCTTCCTTTTGTGATCCCCATCCGAATCACCTTTCATTTCCGTATCGCTCAAGTCCTGGTATCTGCCTTCCAAAGAACCATCTCTGTTGCACAACATTTTCAAATTGAGAGAACATTTTAAAACAGTCAAATAGATTTTTTAGATAAAGTATACAAACTCACATATTAGAAAGCCTCTCATTTTGATTGCTGGCACTTGTAGTCGATGGATCCACTTCTTCATTTAGTTTCTAGTAGATGATGCAAAGGCATCAGAAAAGTGGGAGAATTGTCTCCGAACAAAGCACTCACATGTCTATGATACTCACATCAATTGAAGGATTGAATCCGTGAAAGGACATCCGACCTCTAACTGCCCCTGGGGAAGGATTTCCTTCCATTATGACTAAACTGCAAAAAGAAAATGTCTATCGTGTAAAAAAAAAGCAGAAGATATATATAAGACAAATGTTTTAAGAGTAGAGAGAGGAGGGAGGGAAAGATGAAGTCAAAATTTGAAACTTGAAAGCCCCATGTTGTGATAGCCTTTATTTTTGTTATCAGGATTCACAACGAGTTCACCACACCACAGAATGGCTCTAGTGCGTATAACAATAGCACATATCGATACAAAGATCCTCACAGATAGTCCAACAATTTCAGTACCACATCCACATGAAAAAAGTGAAAAAAACATAACTCTCAATCTTTTGGTTAGGGACAAAACCAGGATCAGCCCATGACAGTGCCTAGAAATTAAGAAGACGGTTTTGGTAGGGGGGCAGGCAGGTAACTCATCACAATGCTCCTTGGCCCATCCCAATGCTCTAAATCCCGGAAGAAATCAACAAAACTACTTTGATGACAGAAATGATCAGGTGTTACCTACTCACATCATCTATTGTTGGATAAAGACCAGCAAAGCAAAATGCCCCTGCTGTTGCCATCCTTTGTTTAGCATATATAAAATTACAGGAGGAATTATATAGAGTCCCATTTGTATGAGACACGGCTCATGCAGGCTGCATGAGCCGAGGCCTCTCGAGCCGTGATTTCGATCTGATGGCGAGCATCAAATCAGGGGAAGATGGGTATATAAATCACCCACCCACCCTTTATACATCGTCGGATTAAAATTCAACGGCTCTAGGTGATTCAGCTCATCCAGATGTGGGTGAGCCATGTCTCATTTAAACTCTTCCCCCTTATATAAACATGTGAGCAAGTAACCCTGTAAAATGTTAACTCGTTTTCGTTGCTTGCATTCACTAGCATGTAGATAGTAGGAACCATCTTAAACATGCAAACATAGAATAACAAAACCACTTGCCATATAATACTTGATGCAATAGCATTTCCTACGAGGTATATAAAGCCTGGTAGAACCAGTTAACTGTATAAGAAGTTCACCTTTGTGGTTTATATTGTCCCAAAAAGAAAAGTTCAAATGAAAAAGGGGAAAGGCCTTTTCGTGCCTTTATCCTTACTATTACTACATATATTACATGCTCCTACTTCATTTGATCAAACTCGACTTTAAATACTCAAACACATAATATGATCAAAGACAACATGAGCAAGTTACTAAAAGTGAGCAAGTAACCCCGTAAATTCTAATCAAAGAAATTTTACATTTGCAATCACTAGCATATAAATTCTAGGAACCTGCTTAGACATGCAAACAGGTATATCATAGACTGGGGCTGTTAACTGTATAAGAAGTTCAAACAAAAAGAGGAAAAAGCCTTTTTCATGTCTTTGTCTTGAGGTATGAACCCAAAATTATAGCTACATACATTACCTGCAACCACTTCATTGGGTTAAACTTGAACTTACTAATCAGTCACATATTATGACAGAAGACAATATTACATGAGAAAATTGCTATAGCAAGAGCAAACCTCAAAGTGTGAAGTAAAGACTCTTGATGTATTACCATTTTCTTCTCTGGTTAGCTTGGAAAACTGAACTATCTTCTGCTTTTACTTCTTGTTCAACCTTGCTTTTATTCTCTTTATGTGTTGCCCTTTGCATGAACTGTACAGAAAGGTGAAAAAAATTCTATGGGCATTGCTAAATTTTGTAGTTGGAATATAACAATATGAATGACTCACGAATAAGCTCTAGAAAACAGTTATCTTCTAAGATAGATCATTTTTAAAAAAACTGAGGTATAACGTGAGGCGATGATAGAGGAAATCGAAGCTTCCTGGCATAACCATCTTTATAAGGCATGTCTAAGAAAGCATTGCATAACAAATATAGCACAGATCGTAATATTAGAATAGACCAAAGTAATTCACAAGGATTGATTACAGCAGAAACACATGAAAAACATGTAACTGTCACAATAACCACCACCTAAAACAGGCCACGGAGCCTGAAATCATGCAAACAGGATAACTCACAAGGCAGAAAAATGAATTTCGGAGGGATGACAACAAAAAGAAGCCTCCTTTTTTACAGAAACAAACGCCCTTGACATGAACAACTTATTATACAAGGCAATTTAGAAGAAATCATGGACAAGAGCTAAGTGAGAGAGATGAAAGTAGGCGAAGTCCATGAAGGGAATACCCTCCATAGTTGCAGCACAGATGCTTAGCTAAAAGCCTAAAAGCAAAGTGCAAGTTGGAAATTTGACCTTCAAATTCTTGAGGGTGTTGGAGAGCTCGCGCTTGGCCATTTTCTACCAAATTTGAGCCTCCAAAAATCAAAACCAGAGCGGCTCCGGCGCACGGCGACTCAAGGAGACGGAGGATGTCCGGCTTTGGAGAGGGAAGAGGAGCAATAAGGGTTTTGCTTGATTTGGGTCGGAATAGGAAAGTCAGGCCCATTATGCATGACAATTGAGATGGTTAGATTGGCCACGGGCCCAAATTTGACTACATATGCATGGGAAATTATCTCCTCCAACCTTTGACTGCCCTCATAGATCAAAATTTGAAGCTCATTGATCTATTGCAAAAATTCTTGTGAAGTGTTTTTAACTACTTAGAGAGGACATTTAATTTGTAATAATTGCCATTAATTTTTGCCTACAACGTTAAATTGCCCTTGGGATTCACCCATCCCTTCCAGTTTTAGTTTTTAGGGTTTGAAAAGTAGAGACAAAAACTTTCTTCAAAAGGTTGCAGCTGCCGCAGGTGGTTGCTTGCCCTGGCCGTGGCTGTGTCGCAGGTGGCCAACCATGACCTCCGGCAGGTGGAAAAACACGGCAATGCAAGGAGATTGGGGATCAAGAACACCATCTTTTCTCATTCGATTTCTTCTGCTCTTTGTATGAAGAAATAACGAAAAGCCACTAAACAATCTCTATCATTGCATAACATTAATCTTCTAAAATCCATGCCCTCGTACAGATGCGACAGTTTTCTCATCCTAAAAAAATTATATATATATATATATATATATATATATATATATATATTTATATGGGAAGGGTTTACATGAGATCGTTCTCATATAAGGAGCATGAGGCCAATCTTTATAGCCGTTGGATTTCGATCGGATGATGGATATTAAATCAGTGGGTAGGTGAGTGTGTCACATCAAGGAGTGGGGTGAGATCATTATGGTTATTTGTAGCCGTTAGATCAAGATCCAAGGGCTATGATTTAAAGTGGCCTCATATAGCTTATATGATGCCACTTTAAATCATAGCCATTGGATCTTGATCTAACGACTACAAATAGCCATAATGATCTCACCCACTCCCTGATGTGACACATTCACCTACCCACTGATTTAATATCCATCCACTGATTGAAATCCAACGGCTACCCACTGATATATATATATATATATATATATATATATATATAGGGAAGGGTTTATATGAGATCGTTCTCATATAAGGAGCATGAGGCCAATGTTTATTGTTGTTAGATTTCGATTGGAGGGTAGATATCAAATCAGTGGGTAGGTGAGTGTGTCACATCAAGGAGTGGGTGAGATGATTATGGATATTTGTAGCCGTCAGATCAAGATCCAATGGCTACGATTCAAAGTGGCCTGGGAAAAGTTTAAATGAGATCGCTCTCATATTGCTTATATGAGGCCACTTTGAATCGTAGCCATTGGATCTTGATCTGACGGCTACAAATATCCATAATCATCTCACCCACTCCTTGATGTGACACACTCACCTACCCATTGATTTGATATCCACCCTCCGATCGGAATCTAACGGCAATAAAGATTGGCCTCATGCTCCTTATATGAGAACGATCTCATGTAAACTTATCTATATATATATATATATATATATATATATATATATATATATATTCTAAAACAGATATTTAAAGTTAGACGAGCCAAACAAATATCACATTTCACATATGAGCATGTCTACACATTAGTAACACTTTGACAAGAATGGAAAAGTACTAAAATCTCACGAAAGAAATTGAATCTCATATACAAGCAGCACTCAGTCTGTATTGTCTATATCACAAGTTCTAAGCAGGGACCACAACCCCATCCAACTGAGGTGGTGTCTCATCACTATCAACTCCACCATCCGCCGGCTGCTTGTTCTTTTCACCTTCACCTTCTTCCTGGAAGCCTTGTTTAAACCTATCATAGTTTGTAGGCTCGAGTGTCTTAAATGGGCGCTCTCCTAACACCCGGACCAGGTCATCATGGTGTAGAACCTCTTTCTCCAGCAAGAGTTCAGCTATCCGTGCAACATGTTCTTTGTGCTCTGTTATCAGATCTACTGTTTTTTCGTATGCTTTGCCTACCCACTCTCTAACCTCCTGGTCAATCATGGCTCCTGTTTTGCTGCTGTATGGTTTCATCATTTCAAAAGCATCTTCTCTAGGTGGAAAGGATAGGAGTCCCACCTTATCACTGAAACCATACACTGCTACCTGTGCATAAGTCATTTTAGTCACCTTCTCCAGGTCATTCTGTGCTCCGGTGGAGATCTTTCCTATCAAAACCTACAAAACCAAATACAATTAGCCACCGATTTTCCCGTACTTGCTAAGAATTCATGGCAAGTGTACAAGAGCTCACTTGTTCGGCAGCTCGTCCACCTAAAGTCATGCATGTCATGTCAAACAGCTGCTCCTTAGTTAACAAAAGGTTTTCATTGGGCACATATTGGGCAAAGCCCAATGCTGCAGTTCCACGTGGAACAATAGTAACTTTTAGAAGAGGCTCTGCGTGCTCTAAAAACCATCCAGCAACAGCATGGCCTGATTCATGATAAGCTACCGTACGGCGTTCAAGTTTGCTGATCACCTGCCAACAAAATGGTAACATTTGATCTCAAACTAAATTGATGCAAGAAATTCAATTGCAGATATGAAATGCATATTGTGGCATTCACAAAACCCTTTCAAATTTTAGTACACTAAACTGATTATATATGTCATTGTCCAAATTTAAGGCCTATAACGGCTTAGCATGATGAGACCAGGCACAAGAGCCACCTCACACCGCTGTGTACAGGAATGCAGCCTGCATATGTGCTCAGGCTACTAGCCCTCCAAAATAAACGATCATATGTGAGTGACAGTTAAAATTAGTGAAAAGTGATACAAGTGAGACTGGACGGGCATGAACCAGGCAATGCTGACGTAGGATCTTTTACGTGATAAGCCTATGGGCACATGCGGAACTGTTGATGTGGAGGGCGCGCTACCATATCAAAACACAGTAGCGATTACTTTACAACAAAGCCATACCATAAAACACATTCCGGGAAGTAAGCATTTTTCGAGGGGTATAATACACGAAATCTGACGGGCTACACAACCCAACTTTAATATTTATTTCATCATAAAAAAATCATTCATAATATATTTGATCTGTTATACCTTTTAGACAACTATAATTTGCTATTACGGTTTATTAGGCGAATGATAAAGCACCCATACATGGCATGGTAGGGTCCACGATGGGCCAAACTGGCAGTGTGGACTATTACGAGCTGTAACTAGGGTCCACAATCACCCGAGCTGGCCCATAAGTGCGGCCATCTTCCTATGTAGGCAGAGAGAAGGTTGAAGGCCGGCCCAACCTACTGCAGGTGGGTGGTGCCGCAAGGATGGCCCCACTGTGACCCCCATCCCATCTCTCCTCCACCCCACCCCTCCTCTCTACAGATTTCAAACTCCACGCTGTCATGCATCCAGATTCAGCAGATGAATTACTGAAAGGGAGAATTCCAGCACTGTTCTAGTCTGAATTTCAATTGCTGGCTAAATCACAGTTTTGCAAAAGCAGTGCATCTAAATGAGTCAAATTTAAGCCAACACTGAGCTAGAAACCAGCTTCATGGAAAAATACAGGGATCCCTGAATCTAAATTAGCAAACAGAATTCAAGAAAATCTTCCCTGAATCCCTACATAAATAGCCTCACAAATTAATAGTCAAAGTACTTCCTCCACACATGCACATCAACAGTGTGTAGATACGTGTATGTCTTTGGTACTATTCAGTTTTTAAAACATTGTTAAGGAGTTAGGTTTGCACTGACCTTTGTGTGTGTGTGTGTGAGAGAGAGAGAGAGAGAGATTTACTTTGTTTTTCTTCTCCAGGCCGCCAATAACCCTGTCAATAGCTGCCTCAAAGTGCTCCATATTGACTACACTCTGCTCATTTCGTGCAGCAATCAAAGCAGCCTCATTACAAACATTTGCAATGTCTGCCCCAGCAAATCCAGGTGTCAGGGCTGCAAGCCTTTGAGAATAATATGATGGTTCATGGACAAGTTTGATCTTCTTCAGATATATCCTAAATATCTGGTCACGTCCTTTGATATCAGGTTTGTCAATAGCAATCTGGCGATCAAACCGACCAGGCCTCAAAAGTGCCTTGTCTAAAATGTCGGGCCTGTTTGTCCCAGCAAGCACGACCACTCCAGCAGTTGTTCCAAATCCATCCATTTCTACAAGCAATTGATTAAGTGTACTTTCACGTTCGTCATTTGAACCCGAAAAGCCACCACGACCACGTGCTCTTCCAATTGCATCAATTTCGTCAATAAAAACTATACTAGGAGCACACTGCCTAGCTTCTGCAAATAAGTTCCTCACCCTGGACGGACCCACCCCAACAAACATTTCCATGAAATCTGATCCGGAAATGGACAAAAACGGGACACCAGATTCACCAGCAGTTGCCTTTGCAAGAAGTGTCTTCCCCGTCCCTGGAGGACCTACAAGAAGGGCACCTTTCGGAATTTTTGCCCCCAAGGCCTCATATTTCTTTGGATTATTGAGGAAGTGCACAAACTCCATAATTTCTTGCTTTGCCTCATCACAGCCCGCCACATCTTTAAAATAGACCTATGGAGTAGAAGTATCACAAATGCATTGAGTGAAGCAGATTGTAAAGCCAAAATCAAATGACTTCAAACATAAACTAATCAGGAATCTACCTTGTTTTTGGCATTCTTATCCATCTTCGTGACATGTGCTTTTCCAATATTAAATATTCCCCTAGCGCCTTTACTAGAACCCCCACCCATGCCAAAACCACCCTGCACTCTTCGCCCCATATACCAGAGTGACCCAAGAATCAACAATGTTGGAGCAAATTTTAGCAACTCTTGATACCAGACAATTTCAGAAGCATAAATTACTGGCACAAAATCATGAGGGTCGATTCCAAGTGATTCCTGAGCTTCCTCCAATTTCTCTTCAAATGATTCAAGACTTCCAATAGTAAAATAATACTTGTACTGACTAGTATCCCCTTTAGCAGCACCGCCAGACTGAACAAATTCGTCCTTTGTTTCATTTTTACTAAGCGGAGAGTTCCGGACATAAACTTTAGCAACAGATCTGTTAGAAACTACAATATGATCAACTAAACCAGGTTCGAGAAGCTTGTTTTTGAACTCTTGGAAACTAATCTGCAGAACATATTTTTAGACATAATTAGAGCATATACACAAAGATACAGAAAGTGATGGAAGCCAATAGGCATATGATTTCAAACATTTCAACAAAGAATCTACCTGCTTTTGGTCACTAGATTTAAAGGAAAACGAAGAAAGAACCAACGCAACCAACAAAAAAGGTGCAAAACTCTGCAATTGGGTCATTATATTGTCTTGAAAGCTTCCTTGATCATCCGCACTTGAGTCCTCTGAGGAGATAATAAATGTGTTATATGTGCATATGTAAAACGGGATAACCTGATCATTGAAAAGGAGAAGAAAAACTCCATGACATGCTTGTTACATAACTTATGCTTATCTCCTAGTACCTCAAAAACCTGTGAAGAGTTAAAAAAATATAAGCTAAAGGAAAATACCAACATTTCTTTTTCTAGAACTAAAAAACACCACCAACATGGTGTGACCCGACAGAGATAACTATTCTCTTCACGAAGTTTAAGGGAAAGGAACTGCATTACAAGCTAGTGGAACATCTACCTGCTGTCAAGACCCAAAATGTGAATGAAAAGGTTATGCACTTGATGCAATTTTGAGAATAATCCTGCATATGAGTCACTAGATGGGTTACCCTCGGGCCAGCATTCACTAACAAATTACCTCTATCACTTCTTTGATCTATATGGCTTTCTCTTGACTAAACAAAAAACTAAAATTAACAGTTTCATTTTTATTTGGCAAGAAATCTAAGATTTCCAATTGCCAACCAAACTTGTACAGGAGGTAGCAACATAAGAATACGATTTATCACAAGCCGATCTTAAATCTCTGGAACTGCAGTTATCCGATTCCAATAAATGACAATCATGGTTTTTCTACGATGACAGTTTCTAGGACCACATAAGACAGATATCAAATCAACACAAAAAACAGGTATCTAAGCCCAGAATACACTTTAGTATAAGCATGACGAGTTGATTTTTGTATTGACAAAACATATCACCATTCTTATCTTACTTGTCTCACAAACACTGCCACATAAAACTCTGCAGAGAAACGTAACTTAGCTAGGAACAGTTAGTAACCAATGCAAACACGGCCAATGAACTATAATTATATATGTCCTATTTGGTTTTTCAAAACGAACTAAAATATGGGACCGGGCGATAGTACATCCATAAAAAAAACGTACAGCCCCGGAAGGACTGACATTCTCACAAGTATTACCACTCAAGCTATAGAAATCAAAGAGATTGCATCTGAAGCAGTATTAAGATAATGGTATAGGATAAAGCAATTTGCTACCAATGCTTGAAATAGAACCCGGTTACGCAGATTGCGAATAAGTGCTACTGTATTCTGTTTGATAAAAATTGCCAACAACGAGCACGTTCATATCCAATAGATGGCATACGTATATAAAGCAAATAAGAACAAGTGCGAACCTTTTGATTCTGTCTTCTGAGTATCATCTTCTTTCGGGGTATCTTTCTTACTCTTCGGATAGTATTTCTCATAATCTACAAAGTCAAAGCAGAGACATTTACAACAATAGAATCCATTACAAAGATAGTGGTCAATAAACAAGTGAATTTACAATAAATTAACTCAAGGACTTACTCTTCTCTTTCGGCGCCTCCGTCGAAAGCTGGCGCCGGAAAAACCCAGGATTAGACAGAACAAAATTCCAATCCGACAAGTCGTTTCTCGGAAAGATACCCCTTTGGGCGGCGGCGGAAGTTAAAAAGCCCCTTAGTAGGCTCAAACCATCTTCCCCGAAAGAATTGCCGCCGGCATGAGGTGATCCGGGGAGCAAGTCGTCCAAGCAAGCAGCTTTCTGGAAGTGGCCGCGTGCAAATCCGTTCTGAGTTGCAGAATTCAGTTAAACAAGAGACAAATAGACCAAAGAAGGGTAGGAGGGGAGAAAGCTCGAGACTTACATGGTTAAATCTGGAACGAGCTGAGCGGGCGAGGGAGCGGCCGGCGCGGGAGAAGATCATCATCTAGCGGGATGGAGCATGAAGAGGAAGGGGAGAGGAGGGCAGCGAGACGACGGTCTTCTCGATTAGAAGCAGGAGGGGGGATCAGGACTCGGGAGATGAGGGAGGAGGAAGCTCGGCGAGAGGAAGAGAAAGGTAGTAATTGATTTTAATTGGATACAACTCTGTTTTTAAAAGAGTTTTTTTTCATTAATTTCTAAAAGAGTTTTTTTTTATCCAAAAAAAATTGTTTTAAATAAATAAGTTCATTTTTTAACATTTTTTCAATAATTACACTCTAGGCACAAGATAGACATAGACATGATGTTACGAAGTGCATTGAGATTGGAAATTTAGACTTGTACATTACAGTCTCGAACAGTTCCTATGACCAATCTTTATTGCCGTTAGATTCCGATCGGAGGGCGGATATCAAATCAGTGGGTAGGTGACTGTATCACATCAAGGAGTGGGTGAGATCATTATGGATATTTGTAGCCATCAGATCAAGATCCAATGGCTACGATTCAAAGTGGCCTCATATAAGCAATATAAGAGCGATCTCATTTAAACTTTTCCCTATTATAATTTGTGAGGTAATGTTGGATTTACCTATTTCGAGGCTCGATGTGATTTGCTATTATTTTAATTTCTCCTCCATGATTTTATTATGATGTGAAAATAAAAATCTCACTCGAGTTTGGTGATTGATTGTCTTTTTTTTTTTTTGCAAAAATATATGAAGTGTCTATTTTTAAATAGACTTGGTGCTTAAGGTTAGTGTGGTGCCATCTCAGCTTATGTTTTACCTTTTTGATAATGTCATATGCTTAATTTCTTAGTTTACAAGTCATCAACAAATGTATCTACCCAAGAAAAGTCATCAAAATAGTTCACATAGTTGATTTTGACTGTTTCAACTATGACAAGAAGATGCATTTAAAATATTGATGGGGGAGAGGTATCCTTATACTCCCTTCGTTCTGAAATAGAAGATGCCGTTTGGATCATGAAAAATCTAAAATATTTACAGTGAAAAATCCAGAAATAAATAGTGAAAATAGAAAATGGATATTTTAAATTTTTTATGATCCAAACGGCCTTGTACAGTCAGGCGTGCAGTTGATCTCGTGTGATTCCGAATCTGTAGGCGGTCGATCGTACGAAATCGACGGTGCATCGGTAAAAAACGCATCTTTTGATCGAGTGCACATTATATCCATATGCGCCGTCGATTCCGTACGATCGACGGCTGGTAAAGTTTCACCACCAGATCCGGTCCCATCTCGTGCTGCTTGCTTTCTATTTGTAGAGGAAGGAAACATACAAGTCCAATAGTTAAATGGGCCTGCATAGAAAAAAAATGTTGATTTCCTCGTGTCGCTTATTACTCAGCATGTCTCAGCATTCAGAAAGACGAGTGGATTCCGGCCCATAGGTTGAAATGGGCTTTCCATCGGTTGATTTTCTTCCAGATACATTTTTTTTGGCAACATTCTTCCAGATACATGTTCGGCTTTCTTGGGCTTCATTTTCTTCGAACCCATCACAACATCTCTCACCAAAATAAAACCTCAACTTTCCCATTTTGTGCAAATAGGCTAAAATTCAAGCTGTTAAAAGTTAATTTGGCTAACACTTAAAAGTTATTTTGATTTTAATTTAAGGGTATCCGCATGCCATAACGTCCAATTATTTCATTGTTCAAACAGTACAAAAAATAAATACTAGTGTTTTTTTTTTCATTTTTTTATAACCAGGGGTGTCGGGGTCCCTTTAAGGCTCCGTTTGGTTATGACTTTTAGAAGTAGTGAAGTTGGATTTTCAAAATGAAGTAGAATTGGTGTTTGGTTTGGAATTTAAGTAATGATGGCATGTGGTGTAATTTTCAAAAACTGACAGGGGCTGTTTTAAATCATGATGGCTCTGTTTCTGTTTTTTTTTTTAAGTACCATTGTCAGTTTTCAGAAATTACATCAACTGCCATTGCAAGAAGCTCATATGACTTCTTTGGGGAAATCTCCTCCTGAGACTGCAACCAAAAAAATTTTCATGGTTCCAGTGTTTATAACCAATGGCATGCAATTCTCATTGGGCGTGTTTGTTCTTTTGTGGTTCTTAGCTCATTTTAATATAGTTTATTCGGTAAAAAAAGTGTTAGGTGCTTTGTTTTTTTCTTTACTACATCCCCACCTGGGATGAAACCTCTTTCACGCACACATACACCATATCCAAGTTCTAAGTTGCCCCTTACATAAGGGTCTACGTCTGGATTTGAACCCGAGATGTCTCCACCAAACGCGGAGAGTATTACCATCATGCTAAAATTGTTTGGGAGTACCAAATTAATTTCTGGGAAAAATTTATATGAGGTCATTTGGATATATATATCCAGTTCAAGTAGTAGTTATTGGATTTTAGGGGCCGTTTGGGGCGTGATTATTGCAAAAATAACAAGACTGGATATTGGATATATACTATAGCATCCATGTGGATTTTTACGTCCAATTGAAACACCTCAGGAGGAGTTTAAGCTGGATGTAAAAATCCACATGGATGCTACTTTAATCACGCCCCAAACGGCGACGACTACAAAGATGAATGATGATTTGCGTTTACCTACTCACCGTCAGATCTGAATCTAACGACAAAAAAACTGATCTCATACCCATTGGATATGAGATCGGTATTATAGGGGCGTTTGGGGTGTGATAAAAACCAAACATCCACCGTGAATAATCCACTTTCAGGTGGATTTTTTGAATTTATCCACTATCCAGCTGAAACACCTCTCAAAAAATCCACCTGAAAGTGGATTATCCACGGTGGATGTTTGGTTTTTATCACGCCCCAAACGGCCCCTATATATAAGTGGTCTCTTAATTTTGTATCTTATCCACAACCAATATGAAGGGGTCCCATCCAAATAGGAGCAGGCACCGCCCACATTGAAAGCGCCTAAGAAGGCAGGGTTACACAGGAGTGCTCGACCCAGACCACCGCCACAAGAGGCGGTGACATTAACGGCGCCATCATATATCCACCTTCGAAGTCACCCTCCCCCCGAACTTGCCATGTCACCGTTGACACCAGCGTTAAAAAGCGCACCATCGGCTCCATCGCTTTCCACGCATCCCTTCTATCATCCACAAACTGCCCCAACCGGTGGTCCACATTCAAACAAGCCGCCTCCCTTCCTGTTTCCCGCCATCTGGCCTCCCAATCTTGGCGCCGCCCTCCGACAACCGCCAACTGTAGCCCAAACCGATGCACGTGTAAATTGCCAAGTATCCAATGTGGATATCTATAATCTGCCACCGACTCCACCTCCACTCCGGAACAAGCCAGTCTGCCTCATCCTCAAGCTTTCCTTTTCATATAAAAAAGGGTGGGAAGAAGGCAGAAGAGGAGTCTTATGAGTGAAGGTGAGAAATACTGTATGATGGAAGAAGACTACCAGGAGAGGGTTCCAGAGGGGTGCGCGACGCCCAAGCACGGCGCCTGCCTGATACCGGCAGCTGCCGTGTGCCCGCCGCCGCCGAGGAAGAAGCCAGTGGTGTACACCAAGCAGAGGGAGCCGCCGAAGAACGGATACTTCCAGCCGCCGGATCTGGAGTCGCTGTTCGTGCTGGCCCCTCGGAGAGAGGCCTGCGCTTAGCTTCTTTAAAGTCGGAGCTCATACACACCAAGCCATGTGATTTTTCTTCTTCTGCTTCTTCTTGCTCTGTACAAGTGTATATACATGTACCAATGGCTTTGACAATCATTTTCTTTGTTAATTCGAGCTCTCCAAGTGGGTGAATTTTGTTGTGTATTTTCTCTAAGTTTTTGCGTAAACGTTTATGACAACATTACTGAACGATACGCAGCTTGTTGTTGCTGTCTCTGGTGAGCAATTTTAGGAGTGACCTTTATTTTTTTTCCAGATGCACGGAAAATTAGATTTGGACGCAAAGATACATGTGTTTGTGATATGTGAGGGTGCGTGAGAAATGCAATTGCTTACATTGGCAGGGGTTTGATCAAAAGCTTCTTGATGAAAGAGTGGTTGATGGATGGACTTGCGGGTGTCGAACCTCATCCTTGCCGTGTGGACTGGTTCCACGAATATGGACTTTTTTTATACATACAATGGCCTCTTACGCGCTTCATCTTTTGGGTCAAAATTATAGGAGTATTTGAAAGAAAATTTTGAGTCAAAACCACCCAGCCTGTGTAGAAAGTGAAACAGTATCTAGCTTGGTCCTGGTCTCCTGGACCCCGGAAGCTGATTGACCTATGGATGATGGTATATTCTACTAAAGATATAAGCTACTAGAATATTATCTTCTAATATTATAGAATATATTGCCATTGTTGAAGGAGTTTTAAATCAATGATAAACATTTATTTTTTGTAACACATGTTGGAATATCAATTGGGTCATGCCAAAGTTATAATATAGTAGTACTAATTTGGAGGCCGGGTGAATATTCTTTTTCATGTTTGGTAGTTTTTTCCAGGGCAAGAGCTAATCGAATGGCAGGTAAGCAGGGGTATTTGAACGATCACTGAATAACGAATAGAAATTGAGAAATAAAACTCCTACATTCGTTGCTTTTACTTGTGCCCTCCAAATAAACAAGCCCACATGGGTCCCGCCGATGTAACAAAGGCAACTTAGACACGGCACATGGAGGGAGAGTATGGGAAAGGGAAATGATATTTGTACAGCAGTGTATGGAAATGTGTAGGAATCTGCTGTAGGGTTAAAACGTCTGTGGTGACGAAGCGATGCCTAATCCAGGAAACATTTATTATGCGCCTCAGCCTGGATTTTCACCACTAATTGAGGGCTGTCGATCATGAGAATCGACGGTGCATAAGCATTAATTGTGTACTTAGCTCCAAAAAATATTTTTCAGCAAAAAAACACCTTTTTTTTTTTGGCTGAGCGCCTGTGTGCCGTCAATTCTCATGATCGACGGCTTCCCAATTGAGGGCGGATTTACGGACGGAAAACAGCCAGGCGGATTATAAATGCTCCCCTAATTCAGATCTTCCTTATTTTTTTGGGTGCTGGAATACATCGCTGTCTCCCGACACTGGATCTCCATCTCTATAAGATGCTGGCTTTGGATCCCATCATATTTGTTGTCTTTTGAGTACCTGATATTACTAGTGATGGCATCCGAGGGACTGCTGTTGGGAGTTCTTCCGCAGTGTGCAGTTGGGGAGTTGAGAACACACGGAGTTTTAACTTTTGTCCTTTTCTGAAAACTGCCAAAGAGAAGAGCATTGGCGACGACTGGTCTCCGCGACTGAGTCCTGTCCACGTTCCCCTGTTGCAGAGTTTAGATTACGCATCACGTGGTCCTGTTATTCTGTCTGATGGGCTCTGGATTTTGGGTGAGCAGATGTATTTGGGCGGTTCAGTGTGGCCCACGAGAAACGAATAACTGTCAACAATGTAAGGGAAAAAAAAGTGCACGGTCAAAACCAGGCTTGGATCAGCAAATCTCAAATATGAATGTTCGGTCTTAGTTCAAATGGGTGAGCTTCCGGTGATCCCTAAGCTTAGTTGATGTGTGTAACAAAGAAATAAAAAAGGTCGGAGGTGGGCGTTCACAGAGGAAGTAATTGAATATTGGGATAAGCAGAATATATAGGATGGCCGGGTACTCCATTGTTCGATGGTATAAGCGACAAAGTAATAGAGTACCTTGGTCTAGTGAATCTTGTTTGAAGGGAGATGGCTCTTACATAGTTTGGATTTGCTCTCTCAAGGCCCAAAACATGGGTAGAGGTAAGAGAAACTATTGTATAATGGTGACTTGATATTAAAAGATTGCATTTGCGATCCATCGCCTAAATGAACGCGATCGATCGGGTTTGAAAGATCGATCGTATCTACTGTAATTTATGAACTTTGTGTCACGATCGATTGACCCTCAAAACAATCGATCGTATCTACTGAAAAGTCACAAATGTGAGACGCGATCGATCGCATGCTCTGAAATAACGAGGGAAAAACTGAGGCGATCGATCGCTGCGGAGGTTACAGTGCTGAAAGTGGCCGTTTCTCCTTCTAAAGTTGCGTCATTTTCTTCTTGAAACACCCCAATGGAGTTTTGATATATATTGAGAATAGAAAAACTCAGAAGGGGGATACAGAACACAGTCAAAACTCTTATTCTCTCTTTTTAGAACTCTTGGTCCATCATTGAGCAATAGCATCTCCTCTGATCGAGTTTCTAACAGAATTAACAGGACATTTAAATTGACGGTGTGATTCGCTGTATCTCGAGAATGGAACGTAAGTGATTGCCTGTACACGGAGGGGAGCGTATCTATTTCAAGGACAGCGTGTAGCGCGCATCGAACCGATTCTTCTCTGTTCAATTCTGGTTTTATTGTGGAGTTTCGTCAAATCGGTTGGTAGTATTTTATCCTCTTATTTTATAGACAATCCCAACATAAACTATGATTTTTTATACGAGTATTAGAGTTCAATAAATTTCACCCATTTTGCAATGCAAAAGAGCTTCCTGAGTTTTTTTCGTTTTCTTGCCTTAAAATATGTTAGTTATTGAAGTTTTCGGTGCATTAGTGCTTAAATTCGTACGGCTAGGTTGAATCTCTATTTGTTAGTTCTACTGGTTTGAGTCTTGAAGGCATCTTTTCGACGATTCACTCGGTTACAAGTTCCAAAGACAAAAGCAATTAGTCTATTATTAAGATTTTTTGGGGGGAAATTTATATAAAAAAAAATTACCAAATTAGCGCACTGTAGCAAATATTTCCCAAACTGGTGTTCTGACAAGCCACGCAGGCGCCAGCGCCTGCGTGGCCTTTTTTTTTAATCGACCCGAAAGGCGTCGGTTGAACCGACGCCTTTGGTTATAAGAGAAAGGCGTCGGTTGAACATGCGCCTTTCTTTATAACAGAAAGGCGTCGGTTGAACCGGCGCCTTTCTCTTATAACCGAAAGACATTTTTTTTTTCACCGTGTTTGAAAGGCGTCGGTTTTTCGTTTATAACGTAAAGGCGTCGGTTGAACCGACGTCTTCGTTTATAACGGAAAGGCGTCGGTTGAACCGACGCCTTCATTTATAACGAAAAGGCGTCGGTTGAACCGACGCCTTTCATTTCGTATATAGCCCGCGCGGGCTCGGTCTCCTCCCCACCCATCCCTAACGCCGCCGCCGCCGTTGGTTGCCTCCCCTTGCTCTCCGCCGCCGCCGCCGCCACCGCCGTTGGTCGCCGTCGCCGTCGTTCTCCTCCCCTCGCTCGCCTCGGCCTCCGTCGTTCTCCTCCCCTCTCTCGCCGCCGCCGCCGTTCTCTCCACCGACGCCTCAGCCAGTCGTCACCCCGCCTCGCCACTATCTCGTCGCTCCGTCTCACCGGTAATATACGTTTAATATCCGTTTAAAATACATATTGATGTATTGATTTAGCTTTTGTATGGTTTGAAAATAATTAGCTAGTGTTTGTTAATTGTTTTGTGAGAAAAGATGGTGGGAGAAATGGTTCCGTTTATGTTAATGTATGGTGGTAGAATTGATAGAGGTGAATACGAAGGCGGTGAAAGTGTAGGATTATTGATTAATAAGCCAAGTACTTACGATGAACTAGAGATGCAAGTGGTCAATAAATTGGGATGGGATCAAAGATTGTGGAAAATTCGTATGAAGTACAAGATGCCTGTTTTGGGAACAAGGACTACCGTAATACCAATTGATGATGATAATTCTATGCATGTCATGCTCCATTTTGCGCCTCGTGTGTTTAGCTTCGAGCTATTTATAGAAAAAGAGGCGCGCATGCCTAGGTTTGCAAATGACGGCGAAGGTAGAAGTAGGAGTGCTCGCATAAATAGGTCGAGTGAAAATTCTAGAGGAAGGCGTGTGGAAGATAATGAAGAAGATGATTTGTCTATATCACTAGCGTGCAACGAACCTCAACTTTCGCCGAGTTGGAGGTAAGTTTATTTACAAAATGTAGTTTGACCATTCAACTTACGATTATTTGTTTATTTATGATATAAGTTTTGTTTTGAATAATTTAGGCACACATCTCAAGCTCATGAAGCGATGAATCTTTTCATGGCACGAGGTGGTCAATGGTTTGACACACAAACATCATTTCGTAACCCCTATACTTACCCTGGTTCAAGTGGTTGGCAAGAGGGAAATATTAATGAGGAAGAGGATGGGGAAAATGATGAGTGGGTGCCTAATTCACCTGAGGTTAATGTTAAAGATGTACGAGGAGAGGATAGTGTGCAAGAGATGGTTTGGTGGATATCGCAATTGCTACGGATAACTTGGATGATTTTGAGGAGGAATTGCCTTACGAGGAGGAGCCCACGTGGGCGCGACTAACTGATGAAGAAATAGATGGGGCAATAAATCGGGGTTTGCATGAGGAGACATATCATGAGGAAGCAATATATGTGGGGCAAATATTCCACAATAAAGATGAATTTGTACACGCATTGAGAGAGTTTTCAATAGCGCATAATGTTCGCTATAAAGTGTTGCGTACAAATCCGACGCAGTACACAGCAAGATGTCAATACCCTGACTGCCCATGGAGAGTACATGAATCATTGAGGAAGGGGAGTAATGATTTTAAAGTGAAGACATATGCTGGCGAACACACTTGTAGAAATGCCGAGCTAGACACAGGTCATAGACAATGTACTGCGGCATTTGTCTGTCGGCATATATTACCCTCTATTAGAGCAGAAGTAGATATCCCACCAGTGCTTATTCAAGAGAGGATTAAGGAGATTTTTCATGTTGATATTTCATACAAAAAAGTATGGGCGGCAAGGAATATGGCCATTAAAGCAATGTATGGTGATTCGGTTGAGTCCTATCGATTGTTGCCAATGTACATGGAGGCAATAGTTAATGCCAATCCGAGAACCGTGTGTAGGTTGGTGACGACCGAAATGGAAGATGCTACATATCGACGGTTTGAGAAGGCGTTTTGGGCATTTGGGCCATGTATCGAGGGTTTTAAACATTGTCTCCCCGTCATAAGTGTTGATGCTACTTTCCTATCTGGTAAGTATGGAGGAGCTCTTTTGGCGGTGACTGCAAACGACGGGCACAAGGGTTTGTTCCCTCTTGCATTTGCCCTTGTTTCGGGTGAGGATTATCCTAACTGGAGATGGTTTTTACGTATGTTGAAGGAGCATGTTATCCTTGATAGGATATGTATCACTATCATATCCGATCGACATAAAGGGTTGCAAAAGGCTGTGCCAGAGGTGTTTCCACAGCCGCATTTTTGTCACCAATATTGTATCCGACACATCAAGGCAAATTTTCATAAGAAGTTTAAAAATGATGTATTGACGAGGTTGATAGGGGAAGTTGCATATGTGCTTACTGTAGACGAGTTTGATGAAAAGATGAAACTTATCGGTGCAGAAAGTTAAGAGGCAAAATGGCTACTCAGTGAGGAAGGTGGATTATCACCTCAATTATGGTCGCTTGCTCATGATGGTTTTAGAAGATTTGGAATGACCACAACAAATATGGCTGAAAGTCTAAATAGCGTGTTGAAGGGGGCTCGATCATTACCTGTGTAAGCCTTAGTGTCGGCCACATTCTACAGGATTGTCAAATTCTTTGTGAAGCGACATTCGGCCGGATTGGCTATGACAACCCCATACACCCCTACTATTGAATGGAAGATTAAAGAACAAACGCGCCTGATTGGCAGCATGTGGGCTGACCAAATCAATTCTCACTTGTATAAAGTGAAAACAATGCGTGGTAGAAAATATGCGATGGATGTAAGCGATCATACATGTTCTTGCAATTACCCTCAAGTGTACAAACACCCATGTCGTCATCTAATTGTTGTCCAATCGAGGCGAAGAAGACCCATCGGCGATTTAGTTGGATATTGGTATACATCTGATGCATATAGAAAGGTATATACAGCCGAATTCTATCCGCCTCCAAATCGACGATCTTGTGAGGAAAAGTCACCTGAGTATGTGGTGAAGTCCCCAAGGGTAACACGAAAACCCGGTCGTCCACGCAGTAGGAGAATACATAATGCGATGGATAGTGCGGGCATGAGAGCAGATGGTCGAGCTCACTACCATTGTGGGAATTGCAACCAAGTTGGTCATAACAGGCGTCATTGCCAAAACACACCTTCTGCTGATTGGTACTTGCATACAATGATCTTAATATGTAACTTAACTTGTTTTACACATTCTTTGAAGTTATGATTAATTGTTCGTTTCTTTGTAGATATTATGGATCCAGGACCGATTGATCCCGCCGTCCTGACAGAGCAGAGCACGCACAGATCTGATGGCATCTGGAGGGGAGAGGTATGTGCATAATCATTATCTCCTTAGTTTTAGATATTACATATATTTAACAATTTTCCATCCATGTAAATTGTATAGGATCCCGGGTGCATTGAATGCACCGAGCACTGGCAAAATGTGCGTCATTGGCTAGTTGATGCGCGCATTTTGCCGTACATTGAGATGGCTGGATTTGACCACTTCATACGATTACAGTACATCAGGATTGATAGGGCTCTCATCACCGCCCTAGTTGAGAGATGGCGGAGGGAGACACAGACATTTCACTTGCATTTGGGGGAGATGACGATCACATTACAGGATGTTGCAGTACTTCTCGGACTCCAAGTTGATGGCATTGCTGTGTGTTGCTCGACTGTGGGAATTGATTGGAATGAAGTGTACTTGCACCTTCTTGGACGGGTACCTCCACGCGAATTATTGAAAGGACGAACTAGGGTCAGTTTATTGTGGTTGAGAGAGCAGTTCAGTCCGCTACCGGAGGATGCCACCGAAATTGAGGTCGAGCAACATGCAAGGGCGTATTTACTCTATTTACTTGGTAGCACTATATTTGCCGATAGCAGCAGCAGTCATGTACACCCCATGTATCTCCTCTTGTTAGAGGATTTGTACAGTGTGGGACAGTATGCATGGGGCAGTGCCACCCTCGCTTACCTGTACAGAGAGTTGGGAAAAGCTTGTCAATCAAGCACATCAGGGATTGCCGGGTGCGTCACCCTTGTCCAGGTAAACCATCAATTATCTTTGACTAGTATATTTTTCATAAGTATAACATTTGATTCATGTTGGGTGTGTATGTGGCAAACAGTTATGGTCGTGGGAGAGATTGCATGTCAGTCGTTCAAACATTAGGAGCACTCCACTAGATGGTTTATCACCGTTAGGAGTTCGATATGTGTTATTTATTAAAGGTATTTGATGATGTTATATTTAAGATAATTTATTCCTCATCCTCGTTATGTTAGGTGGAATGCGAAGAAGACAAAAACTGTGAATCCTCACAGTGTCTTGGCGTTGTA
Source organism: Houttuynia cordata (assembly GCA_039654745.1). Taxonomy (NCBI): domain Eukaryota; kingdom Viridiplantae; phylum Streptophyta; class Magnoliopsida; order Piperales; family Saururaceae; genus Houttuynia; species Houttuynia cordata. Next base: position 24,344,965 of record CM077507.1, on the reverse strand, counting down.
TAGATCGGAATTGGACTATCAACGATCCGGCCAGGTATTACTCCTTTATATTGCATGCGTTATGAATATGACAAATGTACATTTCACCAAAAAGTAAAGTATCATATTCATATGTTGTGTAGGTAATATGGCAACCATATCATGATGATGTGTTAGCACAGTTACCTGGAATTTGTACGGATGGAGCGCATGTGTGGCTATCTAGGACGCCGCTTATATGTGTGGACATCGTCGAGATGCATGTTCCGGATCGGGTCATGTTACAATTTGGATTAGAACAAGTTTTTCCCCCTCTTCTGGTTGAGTTCATTGAACGAGTATCGCGCCGAGGCCGAGGTAGTTTTGATTGGAGGTCGCATCATGTGGCCTACATTACTAGATGGGACGACCAGACGATCACTCTCGTTCAAGGGGAGCCTGCTATGACTGAGCGAGATGCATACATGAGATGGTATTTGAGCATCACTAGGAGACTTAAAATGCCACCCATGCATGAGCCGGAGATGTCATATCAACCAAGAGGCGACACTGAGCGGGCGTTGGTGAGTATCATTAACTTCATATTTGATTTTATTCGCTAGTGTTTTGTAGTGAGTAGATAACATACCTGTGTTTTTCTTTCTAGCTTACTCTTGCACGACAGACATTTGATCAGACAGAGGGAGCTTTGGTGAACCGATCATATGAGAGCTTGCTAGCGGCCTGTTAGACGCTACACGATCGCTCTGGACATGTTCTTGTGAGTTTGCCATTGCTTCGTCCAGTTGTTACTGAGATTCCAGGATTGGAGGTTGTTCCAGAACCCGACATTCTGACATCATCAGCTGACACGAGAAGTTTTACCCCATCACCTGTTGTTCCAGATGCCCCGCTGGAGCAAGTTGAGAGGCCTCTTTCTTCGAAAGTATATACTCGGCGACAGCGTACACTTCGTGCTCAACGTCAGGCAGCTTCGTCTTCATATGCTTTACCTGACGTTGAGCCTGAGGATATTCCAGTTCGAGAACGAGGACGGGGTAGGAATAGGTTGAGGAGAATTGAATAAACACTTCTTGTAATTTTATAAATACATTTGTAATAGTTTGATGTGGTGTAATATATTTTGTGTCATGTCTGTTGTATTATCAGAAAAAATTTATCTTGTTATCATGTTGTGATGTTGTATTGTCAGGTTGTGATGTGTGTGTATTATTAGGTTGTGAAAAATTGTAGATTTCGTCCAAAGGATAAAGTGATTTGAATTAAGTGTCGAAAAGGCGTCGCCTTTTCGTAAGTTTTTTTTTGAAAGGCGTCGGTTCAACCGACGCCTTTCGGGCCGGTTAAAAAAAAAAGGCCGTGGCTTGTCAGAACACCAGTTTGGGAAATATTTGCTACAGTGTGCCAATTTGGTAATTTTTTTTATGTTTTTTTATATAAATTTCCCTTTTTTGGGACAACGTACTCTATTATTGTGCAGATTTGAAGGCAGAGAAAGCATTTGTCACCAATGTGGTTATGGCGTCGTTCAAACTTGAAACCCAAATTATGTACTACCCAGCTAGGCCCAAAGGCACCAAACAGAGCTTTCGCAGCAAGCCCATGTGGAACAAGGTAAAATAAAAAAATGGACTCGGACATGTGCATTTGTGGCCAGCCAGCCAGCCAGTACATATGTCTCTATCATGTCTAATTACTCAGCCCAAAACAGGAGGAAATCCTGCATGCAATCAATGTTTGATCGAGGCTGTGAGCGGCAAAAAGCACAATGGAGATGCGGGGTATCGCATACAAAGCGAGAGGTCTACCATGTAAGCTACATCCACACTGGGAATTTGAAACCTTGTTTCATACATATTCAACATTTAAAAACGATCTACTTCCACCGTCCGGAATTAATAGTCACATAGTTTTTCCAAACTAGGGCATTTCCAAAGCCAATTGTATTTATTAATTCTGGACGGGGGGAGCATTAACTTGGTTCTTCTGTCATGCCAGTGTTGTGTACTGGGTGGACGGTTCGTCCGCCTTTTAATTATGGTTCCATGAACCATCGGACTTGGCATCTAACGTTAGCCCTGTATGTAATAATGATGTCCATTGCTGTATATTTCCTACAGGGATGTGCAGCTTTACTCTTCTTGGCCCCATAGTAACATAATTGTCACCTCCGAAGGGGCACACTCCAATTTAAGTTTTGAATTAAGGCGTCTGCAGAATCAGTGTACTAAATAGTGCCAGTGAAACTGTACTGGCTGAAGAGAGCTTGAAAATGATTCATAGGATTGGTTGAAGCTTACTGCTAATGGTGCAAGTAATAGTAAAGAGCACGTAAAAACAGAAGCAAACTATCCGACATCTGAGAGTACAAGTTAAACTTTCAAGAGAGAAAATTGGCCCTATGCAAGTTGTAGTTGAGAGTTTGCGTGTGTTGTAGTCTCTCAACTGATAGGGCCCAAGAGCAGAACACCAACCTCGTCGTAAAGAGAAATGAATTATGAGAGATGGAGATTCGAGTCATCATGCACGGTCCCATCCAATAAAGTTAAAGATGATGGCAAGCACCATAGCCAGCACTAAATGTATGAATTGAGTCGTCAAATGTCACTCAGATTTTTCTCTTCCCAGGAGATAACTGTGACGAGTGATATGCAAAATCTGAGATACATTCTTCAGAAGAGAATAACGAAAACCTGAGAAAATGCAATTACTTTGCAGACATTGTTTCATTTTGAGCATCTAGAACCACAAGCTTCTCTCCTTTGGCGTGTATATATGACTAATATGAGCATAGTTGTAATATACTTCAGACTCGTTGTGATTCGAGCAAGCTACCCCGGGCACAAGGTTGTAATATACCGTAGACTTGCAAGAGAAACAGACATATTGTTTCATGTGATAGTGTGGAGTCATTTCCATCATCATGCGGTTGGTGTGAAAGCCATATTATGAAGGACCCCGCTTAGATGAGCCAGGGGCCGGCACATGGGCACAGGATTTTGATCGGACAGCTAAGGATATACCGGGCGCTATTATGAGAGCGTACACATGCAAATAAAATGGGAAAAAGGATTTGAAGAATCATATATCATGACTTGTTCATTTAATTCATATGACATAGCTTGTTCATAATGTGGAGCATGGAAATAATAAATTACTATCTGGAGATCCAAATAGAGTCATTAACATATCACGAGGAAAACCATAGTGAAAGTGGAGTTTCACTAAATCATAATGGGATAAAATAGAAAGAAATTGATACTAATATTTTGAGGAGAACTAGAATGTGATGTCGGCATGAGTAATTAGAACGGCAGGAGGGTTGGTGTTCGGTTGGGATTGAGAAGAGGACAAGGTTGCTGGCCATGGGGAAGGCATCCCGCCCCACCAAAGGAAAGAGAGAGAACGAGGAGAATCAACTCTGAAGCAGACAAAACGTTTTGCCAGTGATTCTGAGCTGAGCGATGCCGTTTTCTTTCAGTAAAAAAGAAGGATAAGGAGTCGTTCAAAAGAGTAATTTAATAAGCATACAGAGAGAGGGATGGATGTGATCTTATGATCAAAATTATTAGGAATAGACTTCAATAATCTCAGTGAATGCTCGAGTTGCTTCACAAGAAAGACATTAAATGTGATGCAATCCAAGACAAGAAGAGTGAAACAAACTGGTGGGGAGCAATAGACGTGAAATCCGACTGTAAAGAGTGACCTGCTTCTCTTTATTTCTTTTCCCATCTGACGAGTTGACGCTGGCTTTCGTTGCTGTTTCATGGTACAACGTTCATGTCATCCACTGATTTTCTCCTCCGTCCCACCCGGGCTCTCCTGCAGTCATTCTGTAGGTGCAGTGAAGTAGACTGGAGGCCTGTTTCCTTCTGACCACCGTACGGCTGTTTACCTCTTTTCCTTCTCTCTCCTTGACGTAACTTACACTCGTCGTCCTCTCATTGCCAGCTAACTCGGACGAGGTTCTATCGCATTCATACGAGAATCTTGTACAGTTGTACATACATTTGGAAATGTTACACGAGTTTCTACGTTCTATGTTGCTAAGAAGTGGCAGAATATTAATGCATATATTCTCTGTTAATGGGTTGGTTACGCCAGGTTACTAAGTTTCCTTTATTTTCTTTTTTGTTTTCATTTTAACTTTAACACCAAAAGCAGTATATAAAAAAAAACACCGAAAGCGAAATATTGATCATTCCTTAATGACAACAAGATTAATAAATAATAAACTTGTTAGTGACTCCTTTTTTCTTATCCTTTCATCTTAATTAGTTCCTCTATTCACTTTTATGGATGAAGTATATTAATGTTCTCCCCTTCTATATCCTGATCAACGAGCTAGAAGCTCCAAATTCTAATGGACGTTTACTACAACTAGTTGCTAGGATTTTAGCAAACTTAATTTGGCTCATATTAATCATTGATTCAGTTGATGTCTTCTACATGACTTAGTAACAAGCACATGCAGCCACATTGAGGAGTCACAATCTGGAATTTAGTGCAATTAGTTTATCACTTGTCTATTACGGTATCGAATATTCCATTAACCACTGCAAAAAGCACATGTACGCTGAAGAATTTCATGTGTTCAATAAACAATATGTATTTTTAACTTGTCTTAAAAATTAAATGTCGGTGAAACTTTTAATTTCAAAATCTTTGTTATCTTTAATTAATTCTGATTAATTGGTTGGAAGTTGGAACTGGCCAAAGAGAAAGAAGTGACAAAGACAACATAGATCAATGAGCTACATGTACTTATATATTATAAAAGAAATGAGCTACATGTACATTACCTGTTTTCCTTATATTGTGTTCAGCCGGTTCGGCCCGGCCGGTTGAACCGGACCGGTTCATTTTTCGGGACGGAACAGCCGGGCTGAAGCGGGTCGAAGACCCGTCCGGGTCATTCGCGAGCCGGGCGGGTTGACCCGCGAACCGGCGGGCACCGGCCAACCGGGTTGAACTTGGTATATATAAACAAAAAAAACCCTAAGGCCTAAGCTTAAGCTTACAACGGCGACGGCGATGGCTTTAAGAGATCTGCATAACTGAAAAGTTCAGAGTAAAAGTAAGACTTTTATTCCTTCCTGCTTTTTGTCCATCGAGCTTTTTTGGGGGGGGGAAAGGAGATGCCTTTGGTGTCTTTGTAGCCTGGCATTGAAGATTCTGCCGAGGTTTGGTTTACTTGCCTAGGAAGAAAAAGGACAAGGAAGAGTGTTTCTTTTTCTTCTTTTGAGAGAGGAAGAAGGAGAAGGAGGAGGTGGAAGAAGGAAGATGGAGAACTTGGGGGATTTGATCATTTCTTGGTCTATTGAAGACATATTCGATGAAGAACGTTATCGGGACAGGGTTGCTTTTTTCTTCAAACTGCTGATTGCCCAGTACTCTTATGCTTCTTTTTTATTTATTCTTGGTTTGTGGTTCTATTGAATTTTTTGCTTTTATGAGATTTTGGTCTGGTTTGTGTTTCAAGTGATGAATGATTCGCCATTGTTTTTCTTTGCTTCTGTGGTCTTGTTTATTGTATTTTCTCATTACTGGTAATGTTTGAAGAATTTGTAATATTCATAGAAGGCTTAAGAGAAGGCTTCCCATTAAGCAAGTTAAACTGTTTTACTTGTCGATTACTGGGCCAAAGGAATTGAAATTGGGTTTATTGATATTTGCATAGTAATTGCAAAGCAAGCAGGAAGAAAGATTTGAACTTTGACAAGCTGAAGTCTGTTATTTGGTTGCTTAGCATACAGAAAGGAAAAAAAAGGTAATTTTGTATGTCCTCCCTGTCAGGGGCCATTTAGGGCGTGAAAAAAAGCTCAGCTGAAACTCTTCAGGACGTGTTTCACACATCCACATTGAAAAATCTAGAAATAAATAGTGAAAGTAGATTTTTTACTATGGATATTTTGGATTAATCATGAACCAAACGGCCCCTCAGAAGGGCAACGTGGATGACATTATGTCATCCGGGTCAACCCGGGCCGACCCACCGGATCAAACCGATTAGCCCGACCTGGTCACCAAACTGGGTCAATGACCAAACCGAATTTTAAAACATTGCATTGCCCATTAGCCTAGTAAAATTTTCTAGCACCGCATCCTAGATTGGCCATTAGTTTCATAATTTACAGGCTTACTTTCAAGATCTTCTTACGACAAAAAATGTTTCCACGCACTTTGTGAGTCTTTGTAAACATAAGTGTTGCAGGAGTTTTTCACTCATAAATGTGCAGAGGGATCAGAGATGTCTTTCTTTTATTCAGCGAAAGTACATTTAGGGTTATTTAAGAAGTTGGAATAAGTGCCAATTAGCATTCCTAATTTGAGAGATGCATTCATATGGCACAAGTTGCGGCAAAGGGCACTAGAAAAGACGTTAAGAAATGGAACCTCACATGACTTTTAATTCTTGTGCTTACAGAATAAAATTGTTCGGTAAATTAAACAACATAAAAAAACTTTTAGTTAGGACGACTGGGGACATGTATATCACTTTATGATTTATAATTAACTGCGTTAAATGGTTGTAAAACAAAAAATCATTGTTAAATGACATCCAAAATGGATAGATCACATCCAAAATGATTGTTAAAGTCATTGTTAAATGACATCCAAAGTTAAATGACTCTTATGAAGGCCCTTATGTTACATGACCTCTTCTACTTGATGAAGTGCAAGGTTATAACGAAAACGTTTCGATGGCAAGAAAAGTGATACAAAAGTTGAACATGCAGCTAGGTATTATTTGACATAGTACCACCCAAAAAAGTTATATGTATGCCAAAAATCACAAAGTGAGTTACCTGCATCGGTTTTGTGTCATTGTAGAGAGAAGAAAAATGAAGACACGTGAAGGGTACAATGAAGAAAGGAACCAATTAGCCAACTGTGAGAGAAAAGACAGGAACTAGTGCAACTTAAAAGCACCAAAAGGAATTGGGTAATAGGAAACGGAGGAGGGAACAAAATGGTTTGGAATTCCAAGGAGGGAGATGGCAATGGCCGAGGATTTTGGCGGTCAGTGCTGTCAATTTCCCCCTCACGTAAAATACTTGAAGGGGACGCGACAGGTCCCTGAATTCACCCTACATGCCATCACCATTGAAAGAGAGAGTACGAGTACACTTTGTAGGAGATTCTCTTTATAACTTTTGACATCTGGAGCAAGTAGCTAGGTCAGAAGAGGGTTAAAGCTTTAGCAATTTCTGGGACCATTGGATTGCCACGCATAACTGATATTTATGGGGTACAATCTACAAACCTCTGACGATGTTTCTCTCCTCAGATCTCACCTACCAATCTCGCATTCATAGCAGCGGCCACACCACACACGTCTATATCTACACCCTCTTCCTCCTCCTTCCCCTTGGAACCTAAAAGTCACTTTTCTTTTTCCCCTTCTTTGTTAATTAGTTCATGCTGTTTACATGTGCTGTGTTTTTTCCTTTTGTTTCTTTCTCTAGAGATCCTGCTTTGGAGTATATCACTTGGATCATTGATTCAAGTAGTTCTTCTTGTTTAAGGGAGGTGGTTCTGTCAATAAGGGCTGGAAGTTGCCTTCATTTGCACTCTCAAACTTTTTCCTATAGTTCCTTTTAGGTTGATATAGATTCTGGCTTTTCCTGTCCAGCTTTTGAAATTCTCTGTTTGCATGGAATGAATGGCGAGAGAGTGCAGTCGCTCTCTGCTGGTGCAGCAGCAGCAAGATTCACAAGCTGTTATGGGGCATTTGATCTCGGGAAAGCTTGTGATGGATTTTGTAGTGCATGAGCTATATATAAATGGTGGAATTGGTGTTCCCTGACTTGCATGTTCACCTCCTCAGAGCCTCTCGAGTTGAGAATCTTGATGATGCTGCATCGGCACCAAGTGACTTCTTTTCATTTGTGATGAGATATGGGAGTGATTTGGGAGGGTACATAACACTGCAAGGAAGCAAAGCAAGGTAAAAATATCATCTTCCCGAGCATCAAAGTCCTATTGCTTCAACAATTACATTCTTTTCCTGCTAATGTATTTTTGCACTAGTTAAAGATCAAAGCCTCGCTCTTAATAATTTGTAGTGCCCCGGAAAGGGACGCTGAAGCAGGGGGGGAATAGCCGGCGGAGTGCGGCGGAACATATACTGATAGTTGAGGTGGCTAGATAAGTTTCTTCTTTTTCAAATATCGTGAACCAAAGCCCATTTGACATCGCTGTTGCACTCTCGAACTTTTTGATCAAGTGAAGTGATAACCATATCAAGAGTCGACCAATTTTGTGATGAAAGCGGTTTTGTTTTTTACCCCACTATTCTCTTTGGGCAGGCTTGGCACACAGCTTCTTGATCACAAATACTGCATATATATATATATATATATATATATATATATATATATATATATATAAACAGTTAATGCAGATTACGGATATTTTCTTCAATTCCATCCCATAATTAATTTATTTTCTGGGCAGAGTGATCCATCCCATAAGGCCATAAAGTATGCATGTGTGCGTCGATAGCTTTGTTTGGGCTCTTGTTGTGCCCAGATAAGTGGACAGGACTTCCTGCCTGGATACATTATACCTACTTAAATAAGAAAACGTTACTGGGGGGGTATGTTATCTGTGCTACACAATTTATGGGTCGCTTATTATTAAATCCTGCACATATTGGAGTATGTGTGCTCCATCCATAAGGCATTTTTTTTACATCTGAAACCTCCTCAATGTTTTAGTAATGGAGTACCTTGGAAATGGACAAGAAAAAATCTTATATTGAGGGCCATAGTTTCATGTTTTTTGTATAGGCGACATGTAAGTATGTAACTGCTTATTCGCTTTTGTACTATACTTTGAAAGCTTCTGAAAGGTTACTGCACTTGATGGAATTGTATGTATTAGAAATCACTTTTCAGTAGCAGAATTCATTTGTGTGGTCAAACTTGCCGTCTTGCTCAACTCCACTCCGGAAAGCTTTTTGAAAATGTACGACGAAGGAAATGGTAAGGATGTAGCCAATGTTCCTCATATGTACTGCAATCATGGACAACTTTTACCCTTGGACGTCATATGTTCTTCCTGAGAATAAGAAAGCTTTCTAGTAGATTTGACGAGAGAGCTCTTACTGCTTCACTAATAACCATATCTGCAAGTTTTTGTTGATGAATGTAGTGTCCATATAATGAAATGAAAAATTCATTTTTTTTGCAGTTTAGAAGAGTGAGAAAAAAGAGAATTGTAGAGGCAGAACTAAACAAAAAAGATATCACTAGTTCTTAACAATTGTGATGGTTACTTTAGTTACATTAGCAAATTGCTGATGTTGGTAGACATGGAGTTGGGACTTGAATGTAACTTTCAATAGAAAAAATGCATCGGCTGTATATAGTCTCTAACATTGGGATCTTTTGGTTGTAGACACGAAATTTTCCAGCATTAATCACGTAAAAGAATAATTATACGTATCATGCAGTTTCATTTTCATATGAAGCAACATTAGATAGATGATGATTTCTATATATTTTTCTCTGAAGCAAGATATGATGTTGTCAGGTCACTCAATGACCGGTGAAAGAGACGGCCAGAGAATGCTGACATTTGATTTCTACGCCCTTCCTGGGTTTACATGGACAAGTATGTATAGATTATAGAACCGGTGAGGAAAATGTGGATAGTGGATACAGAATTACATTGTTAACTGTTGAGGCAGTTTGAGAATAAGATCACTCTTCATCGGAAGAGTTAATGTTCTTGTTGCTAATAAGAGGGGAATAATGTATGAGAAGATACCTCTTGTATTTTTCATGTTTGAGAATTCAACTGCTGGTATATTTGGCCAGTTGCTCTTAGACGCTCCCATTCAGGCATGGCTAAGCGTGAATAGTGCTAGACTGCCTAGGTTATCCACACGAGTAGGAGAATAGGAAAGCAGTTTTGACTATTTTTGTTTTGTTCGTAAATTAGGTATGATATGGAGCTTTAATACAAATTAAAGGTATTTTGGATCGAAGTTTGTGATGAAAAAAACCCTGAAATAACTGGATATAAAAGTTTAAAAAGTCAATATACTTCAACCTTCAAAAAATGGTATCGACATGGTAGCCATTGCTATTAAAAATTAACAACCACCCAAATTTCGTGTTCATGCTAGAGTAACCTGTTGTTCAGTCATGTACGCAGACATCGGTCCTGATTTTTGCCCTGTTATAACCCATCCTTTCTATTCCAAAACACTGGATTAATAGTCTATGTAGGCAACGTAATAATACGCGGCTCAATGATAGGCACTCGAGTTCAATGATACTATACTCGGCTCGGCTCGGCTCGTTATTTTATATATATGTATTTATATAAATATAAATATATATAAATATACTATTTTTTATTTAAATCTTCTTCCATAAAAATTTTTAACGAGCTCGAGCTTGGGCCGAGCTTTCACTCGAGCTTGAGCCGGGAGGATATGAGCAAAGCTCGAGCTTGAATTTAAAATTTTAAGCTCGAACTCAGCCATGCCCTTGGCTCAGCTCGTTTACACCCCTCCTGCCATCGCTAGAATCATGTAAATCTTGCACCATTTTAGAATGAATTAAATTTATTAGTTTGTAGGGCCCACAACATTTTAAGCTTCCACTTACCCCTACACATGCACGTCCACGAGGATCTATTGGCTTATAAGGCAAATCTAGTTATTTAAATTTTCAAATGCATACATTTTTTTTTTGGACTAAGGGAGTATTATGGTATCCTGAATTGGCCTTTGGATGTTATAAATAATGGTTTTGTTGTTGCATGTTATTTTTATCGGACTATGAAATTAAAATTCACGGCATCATTGCTTTTGTCTTGAATATGACTTATGACCCTTTGATTTTACCCACATTCAGTTGATGTACTTCAGAGGTCTATCAACTGGATGGGCATGAATGGTAGATTTTCTGGTTTTATCCACCCATCTAATTCACCTCCTAAATTTTGGAATTAGGATCTAAACGATTAAACTATTTTGGGTGAATTTTTTTTTTTGTTTAGAGACAAGTTGAGTCTTGTGCTTCCTAGCTTGCACAACGACCATGTGTATTTGGCAGCAGTGTTCGTGGAGTGAGCTATCTGCCTGGCAGATTTCTACTGCGAAATAGGAGCTGTCAATCATAAAAATCGACGGCGCACACGCACTAACTATGCGCACAGTTAATGCCTCTGCGCCATCGATTCTCATGATATATGTCTCCCATTTGGTGGCTGAAAGCATGAGGCGGATAGTAAATGCTTACAATTAATACTCCCTCGTCTAAAAAGTCCTATCTGCATTTTAAAAAGAACTTCGAAAAAAACCGGTTCCATCAATAGGTGACAGACTTTGCTCCTTCACAACCAAAACACACGTATGCGGCTCAAGTGGGTGAGGGTAAGCTCTGTTTTTGTACGAAGCATAAAGTCCAATATCGTTTTCAATGAGGTTTTCTTAACAGAAAACACATTGGCCTGTGCAATCAATCCATAGTTCAGTTGTATAAAAAAAGCCGTAAGTGATGAATTAGGGCGTGTTTAATAAAGGAGCGGCTTTTTTCTAAAACTGCTTTCCCTTTTTTTTGGAAATGTCCCATCACCCTCCACAAGAAGCGTTTTTTTCCTAACCCTGCTCAAGAGGAGATTCTCCGTAAAAGCGGCTTCTAAAGATGCGATTTAAAAGCCCATGTTATGACCATTGCTAAAGTGATAGCATGGAGTCATTTTTACTTTTCAAAGGCCCATACATCTTTTTCCTGGTATACAAATCCACAGACCAAAATTATATTGACGGATGTGGGCCTTAAATGGGTCAAGGATGAGCCCAATTAGTAGGTGCAACTTCCAAGGAAGCTAATTGAGCGAGCCCATGCCCGGCCCAGTTCTTCTTCCCCTCTTGCTCTCTGCTTCGTCCACCCCTCCCTTCCTTCCCTCCAATTCTCCGTTACAAACAGGTTTTCCGGTGTGTTCTTCTCCTTCATCCCGCCGCCGCCGCCTCCGAAGAAGCCGCCGTGAGTTGGTAAGCCTCCTCGTATCTCTGCCTTGGCCATTAACTTTACATCTTTATGACCGTGATTCATGCATGCGTAGTTTGTATGATGGTTTAACGCATTGTTTTAATTCTTGGCATTTCCTTCAACTGTTTGGTGGATTTAGGGCTTCTGTGGTTGAATCATATGATTGGTTTACCTGCTTTTAGATGAGATTCTATTAGATTAAAACTGTTGGATATGCCAAGTTGCCATAGAAATACTGATACCTCATACTATTGGAGATGGAGCTCATTAAAGCAGAGGAAGGTGAGGAAGGAAGAATGCCTTTGTCGTTGTGGTCCATTCAGTTTTACACAAGAAAGCACACAGAAGGGAAATCACAAAACCAATTTTATTAATAATGAAACAAAATTAAAAGAATCTTTGGTACAACATCAAGATGATTTAATAGGATACTCAGGAAAAAAAACTTATTAGTAGCCTCATCTCCTGGTTAGCAATTTCTCTTGGTCTAACTCGAGACTCGTCACTCATTTAGCAAACAGAACAAATAAGTTAATTAGAGAAAACTCGTAGTCTCGCCCATTTGACGGGTGGCAGAGTTCAACACTTGGGAAGGTCAGATGGTGGGGGTGGCAGCTTCTGGTTGGGAAGCAACCCGTCCAACACTACCCATGCCATCTTCAAACCCCAGCTAGTGTGCACCTCCAGGTGACAATGCATGAACCATACCCCTGCAATGACAAAATATATGTATTTAAGTAATGCTGGATAATTTGGAAGATAATGAATCTTAATTTACAATGATTTGAATATACAGTTGTACTTAAGGTACTAACCTGGATTATCAGCAAGAAAGCGTAAGGCAACCCAACCACCCGAGGGAACTCCAACTGTGTTCCTTTCAACGGGGTCTACAAGATTGAACTTCGAAGGATCTTGTTTCGGGTCGAAGTTCCCAAAGCCCTGGCCTACTACAAAGAAGTTGAAGCCATGGAGATGGAGAGGGTGGCTCTCTGCACCCAAAATGCTTGTGTCCTGCAACACCAACTCCACGCTCGTGTTGAATGGAAGAACCACCAGCTTAGTGCCATTGCTCACTTTAGTGTTGTTAGGGGGAAGCCCAGTATAATTGAATTGGAATTGAGGGGTGGTGGGAAAATCGATGGTGAAGACACCATTGGACTGGTCCGAGAAGTGAGCTTGGAGAAGCGCCACTGTGGGCTGGATGAACGAGACATTGTTAATAGAAGCTGAGAATTTTGTGCCATTGGGCCCCTGACAAGTTTGATTAGCAGGGCAAGGGGTTGTGCCTAGGCCCACTGTGAAAAAGAAGTGTCTGTCTACTGTTTGGGGTACGTTGGCAGGGAACTGAGCACTTGCTAGGCTACGAAGCTTGGCAGCGAAATTTGAAGCGAAGGCAGTGTCATTGAGAGCTGGAAGAGCTGGCTTGAACAAGGGGAGTTTCTTGCTACTAATTGACCTTGACGACGACGAAGAAGAAGATATGTCTGGTTGTATGTACTTTAGGATTCCTACAACAGTGGAGTTGTCGAAGGTGCCTTGGCCTGTGACATAGGGTCTTGCTGCCATCAGAAAGGTACCATTTTGGTATTCATGCTTTGTTTTGAGGAGAACGTTGTATGTCTGGCCCGGGGTTATGAGCAGGGTGTCTGTGTCAAAAGGCTTCACGTAGACTGCATCGGCGTCTACAACAGTGAAGGTGTGGTTGGCAATACTGAAGAAGAGCTCGTCATTCAGCGCAGCGTTGATAAGACGGAGGAGATAAGTCTTTCCAGGCTTCACATTCAGCTTGAACGTGTCTTCTCTCCCAATTACATGCAAATAAGCATATCAATTAGTATGCTAGCTAGGAACGTTCATGCAAACCATGCATGTATATTCGTCATGCATACATATTACTACATATTACTGCTTATATTCTCATTTCTCACCTTTGGCTGAACAATTGTAAGTGGGTCCCGGTGAGCCGTTGATGGTGTAGGCATCCGAAACATTGGGACCTCCACCAGTCTGGAGAGCTTGGTTGATGATGGCTTCAGGGTCTGCATTGAACCACTCTCCTGCCATGACATTCAAGCCCAGCTTTTATTCATGAATTAAATACAAAGACAAAGTGGGTCTGAGTAGAGACTCTCTTGAGCATGAGTGTTACCAAAGATGATGGGAACCTCCTTGTGAGGCTTTTCAAAAGGGTAAGGTACGTTGAGTTTAGGGAGAATGACGATGGGGCCGTAGAGGGTGGAACGGAGCCATGAGATGTGTGCATGCCACCAGAGTGTTCCCCTCTGGCCGATAATGGTGAAGTTGTAAACATAGCTTTGGCCAGTCTGAATGGGGCACTGAGTCACGTAGGCCGGCCCATCTGCCCATCCGCTCTGAAGCTGCCGTATCCCATGCCTGTTTTCATCCATGCATCCCATGCACATCCATCAGACACTTCTTTATACGTAGATATTACATAATATTTGCAGCTAATGAAGAAATCTCAATTTGCATTACCAGTGCAAGCTGATGTTGTTCTGGACATGGTTCGCCACCTTGATGACAAGCCGATCACCTTCTCTAGCAACAATTTTAGGGCCTGGAAACTGCCCATTGACGGTCAGGATACTCCTGGTGTGGCACAATCTCGTCACATTCTGCAAACGAATCTGCAACACACAACCCAGTTAATTCTTCTTATTTGTAAGTGTAACATTATGTTCGAATTACAAGCTAATTTCCATAGATGATCAGTGAGACACACATCAAACTTGTAGTGGCGGGTGATGCTAGCGCAAGCCAGTTGAGGAAAGGAGAACACGGTGGCCAATACAAACAGGACAACTCCCATGGGGATAGGCGAGAAGGTAACTGTACGAACGCCCATTCTCCTTCTCCCACAATGTTTCTCTCCTGTAGAATGATGAGAGATGGATGTGTTGGGGTGGGAAAAGTGGCTAGCTAGCTGAGACATTTATAAGGAAGGTGCTGATCGAGGGCACATAATGAGTTGATTAGGTGATGAGAAAGAGAGAAGAATTGTGCAAGAGTATTTTCATGTTGTTCCAGTTTCACGGGGTGTTGGTCGAGCTTCACTGTAGAGTGAGACCAAAGTCAATTTTTTTATTTAAAAACCTTCACAAAACTTTTTCGTAAGGAAAAATACTTGACCAGTCTAACACCCTCTTTAAATACTAAAAATTTTTCTTTAAGATTTACTATTCAAGCCAAAACATCACATCTATCATTTCCTTCAAATAAGAGTCAAACCTCCTCGTGAGCAAGTTTAAGGTAGAAATAGACTTTTCCTTTAGAACTCAAAGGGGAGCCAAACGGCCCCTAACGACATTCATGAAGCTTTGGAAAAGAATAAGCGAATTTCAGGGAGGCATTGTCCTATAAGCCCTTTCATGAAAAAGGCTTATGAAGACTAAGCTTATAAAACCTGTGACAAATGTGTATCATGAGTCCTTATAGCAATGAAATGTTGTATGTTCTAAAAGGTTCTTTTGCTTCCTAAAAACGTATTTTGGAAGAAGCCTCAGTTTCTAAATCGTTGTCAACAAGAAGTAACATATTAACAATTTGGAGGTGAATTAAACGTCAGGGTATACTTAAAACTGCATTTCCACTAATCTCCTAGAAGGTTTTGGGGTGGTTTACATATCTCATTGTTGCTTTCAATGTGTGTGTTCAGTTTTCCTGTTACCTCCAACCGATCGCCTTGCTAGCTAAGCCACAAAGGGTTCAATCACCTTGCAATTTCATATTTGGTGGTGAGATGCTACTTACAAAGACTGAAAGATTGAGCTTGATTATCTGGTCTGGGGCACGTTGGTTGGTGGGGGTCCCATTTCTAGACTTGTTCAGTAAATTAGAGAAAGACATCTCACCCGTTTGAATGCAAACAACCCCACTATCATTTTCCTGCAACAGTCCTGCAAAGTATTAGCATGATTAGTACTACAAGAGTAGGTTAAGCGATGACAGACAGAAATTAGACCAACTGACTGAGGATCATTTCTTTAGGTTAAGCGATGACTGGTTGTTTGGCGGCTGAATGGTTGCGGATTAAGGTGTGTGCATGGCTGAAGCCAATGCAATACTTGGCAAAGATGTGCTTGTTGTTCCATGAAACTTGTCCCAAAGATGTGCTTATCGTGATAAGGAAGTTGATAACTGTACACTGACCCATACAATTGGGTTTCTATTGGAAAGTAGGAGTGGGCCTAATGGCTCACTTCTTCACTTGGGCCATGAGGCCCAAGAGCTTCAAGGAAAAGAGCAAGAGTCCCATTAGTATGCTCCCGGCTCACGAGTGCGTTTGGATGTCAATCTGATGGCGTGTATTAATGCCGGGGGCAAGCGGGTTTGTAATATGGGAAACTTCAAAGTGCATTAAACTATCTTCTTTTTCTTAGAAACTGCGAGTGAATTGGAAAAGCCAAACTCCCATTACTTGGCAAGCCCTCCCTCTCACCTTTGCGACCTCCTCAAGAAGGAAGGCCTCGACGACTTCCGTGTGGACTCCTGGTTCCCCAGTTTGCTGTACAAATTTCTGTCTTCTAGGCACACAAGTAAATTCACCTTCCACATCAACAGTCGAAAAGAGTGACAGAAGTACTGAAAACAAAAACCTACGCTAGTCCCAGATCATGACAACTGCTATAACTCCCACACCAAGGAGCACGGCAAAAAACTTGAAAAATGGATTGTCGAAGTAACAAGGGGATTGTGGCTTGTACCCCTTGCTGATAAGATGGTTGATTGCAACATAGACGAAGACCCCGGTGGCGATGCCCATGGAGATGGCATAGATCCAATCGGCCACAGCTCCTTGCGTGGTGGCATCTATGGCGATCCCAATTCCCACTCCAATGGGGCTAGAAATAGCAAACGCAAATGAGTAGCCTGCAGTCGTCACGAAGGGTCTTTCCGGCAGCATTCTAAGCAATGCAATCCCCATGGCAACGGCTGCAAATATCTTGTGCAAGCATATCGTCCACAAGTTCCTCCATGCATCTTTCTTAGTATCTGATGGACACACAATTTTGATAAATAAAATGAACAATTCAAGGATCAGCATTCAGTAGAGGTCGTCTATATAAAAACCTATCACTTTTCTCCATGTACATGCATGTTATAGGCATTTTAAAGCACTTTGCCATTCAAATAAGAGGATTGTTAATGAAGAACAGAACAGTGAGATTAAGAGAGATTAGTTATAGTGCACAATGCTTCTTCCAATAGAAGAATTTTTGTTTTAATACAACAAGCACCAATATATGGCTGTAATTATTGAAGTTGCTTCACCATAATCGATTTATATATCAGGAAGAAACAAAATGACGATAGAAGAAATGAACTAGTTCCAATTCCAAATGTTTGAACCGAAAAGTTGACGATTGATCGTTCAAAAGGAATATTATAGTGTTGGGATTGTCTATAAAATAAGAGGGCAAATACTACCAACCAATTTGACGAATTACTCCACGAATTGAAACCCGTAAGAAGAATAGAGAAATCCAGTTAGAGGCGCGCTATACGCTATCCTTGAAACAAATACGCCGCCCTCCGTGCACAGGCAATCAATGGCATTCCGTTCCCAAGATACAACGAACTACACTGTCAGTTTAAAAGTGCACTTCAAATCAAACTGACTGGAACTCGATCAGAGGATATGCTATTGCTTAATAATGGACTAAGAATTCAAGAGAGAAAGAAGAAGAGTTTTAATGTGTTATGTCGCCCTTTTTTGAGTTTTTCCGTTTACCATAATATAGGAGGACTTTGTTAAGGTGTTTTAGGAAGACGCAACTTTAGAAACCAAAACGGTAGTTTTTGCCTGAAAACCATCGCAGCGATCAATCGCGCCTCTTTTTCAAAAAAAAAAAATAGAAAAAGACAGTAAATACGATCGATCATTTCAAGCATGATCGATCACTTTAGCGATCAATCGCGTCATCAAGCCGATCGATCCCCACCATGACTTGATATTAAACTAGTCTACATACCAAAGTGTATAAGACTACATGAATTAGACATTGAGCAATAGTACTATAAGTTTTCGGTGATAGGTACCTTGCAGGTTTGAACCTACACCTAATTTGGTAATCCGCCACTCTCACAAGTTCGAAGTCAACAAAGTCTTGAACTTGAACCTTAAAGCAAAAACTTTGACAAACCTAACAGTTAAAGTAACTCCCTTTTTGAATTCATTCGGGGTAGCACTTTACGGCCATGCGCCTTGTATCTTTTCATGAGTTGCACATTAGAGAACAAGCTTACGTTCTCGTTAACTGCGACCTCAATGGCACTCATATAGGTGACAGTCTCCAAGGGTAATCTGCATAACAATACCATGCTATTTAAGCTTTGACTTCATTAAGACTTTCGTCAACCTGTTTCATATGCAATAGAGCACTCTCATATTAGCACGGGAACGAGCATACAATTTATATATAAATAGTGCTCTCCAAGTCACGCATTAGCTTGTTGTTACCCATTGAATCTTCGTCGTGGGATCTCCACTCAGAGAGATTGGGTTGCTACTAACGATGACTTAATTATAGGCTTTCAACCCCATTCCCCTAGATGAGTTAAGGACTTGCCCTGCCGGCAATCCTTTCGTAAACGAATTAGCCAAATTATCCGTTTATCGTATGAAATTTAAGGTAATGACTCCTGAGGTAGTCAACTTGCACAAGATTTTATACCTTAGTTCAATATGCCTGGAGGACCTCTTATTATGATTCTTACTCTTAACCTTATCAAGTGCTGATTAACTATCACAGTGAATCAAAATTCCAGGAATTGGTTTATTCAACCAGGGTATATCTATCAAAAGATCCCTAAGTCATTCCGTCATTCCTCAAGTTATCAAGTGCTACTATCTCAGCATCCATAGTAGACCTTGTTATCACAGTTTGCTTGGATGATTTTCATGCAACCGCCCCACCACCAAATGTAAACACATAACCACTAGTGGCCTTAGTTTCATCAGAATCTGATACCCAATTTGCATCACTAGGTCCTTCTAATATAGGAGGGAACCAGGAATAATGTAAACGTAATTTACACTTCCCTTCAGATATCTGAATACTCTCTCAATGGCAATCCAATGAGATTAATTTGGGCTCTTAGTGTATCTACTTAGTCTTCCCACAATGTAGGATATATCCGGTCTACTGCAGTTAGCCAGATAAATCAAACTCTCTATCATATGTGAATATTTAAGTTGTGACACACTTTCTCCACAATTTTTTTTTTAGTCTTACACTAGAATCATACGGCGTACTGACAGGTTTTCTATCGAAATAATCATACTTCTTTAGAATATTTTCCACATAGTGTAATTGACTCACAACTATTACTTAAGAAGTCCTATCAATCTTCAAGCATAGTATGACCTTGGCAAGACTCAAGTATTTCATATCAAAATTATCATTAAGGAAACTCTTAACCATATTGATATGATATACATTATTTCCAAAAATTAAAATATCATCCACATATAAACATAACATAACATATGAATTACCAAAAGGCTTCCAATATAGACATTTATCAGAAGTACACATTACAAAGTTATTAGAAAGAAGAACATTATCAAACTTTTGATGCTATTGTTTAGGAGCTTGCTTTAACCCATAGAGAGATTTCACTAAGTTACATACTTTTCTTTCTTGACAATGAACTACAAAACCTTCAGGCTACTCTATATATATTTCTTCCTCTAATTCACCATTTAAAAATGTTGTTTTTACATCCATTTGATGGATCTCAAGGTTATAGTGAGTTGTCAATGCAATAAGCACTCGAATTGTAGTTATCATGGTCACAAGAGAATATGTGTCAAAGAAATCTTGACCTTCCTTTTAACTATAACATTTACCTATTAATCTAGCTTTGTACTTTTCAATGGATCTATCAAGATAATATTTTCTTTTAAATATCCACTTGCACCAAATTGGTTTAAACCCTGGAGGTAGATTCGTTAAAATTTACGTCCCATGTGCTAGTATAGAATCAATCTCACTTTGTACCGCCTCCTTCCATAAATGAGCTTCACTAGATGACATAGCCTCGCTAAAGGTCAAATGATCCTCATTCCTCACCATGAAAGTATAGTCATCTCCAAAGTTCTTATCTATCTTGGTTCTCTTAGATCTCCTAACCTCCATATTGGTACCCGAATCTTCAATTCTGAGAATAGAAGATGATGCATTATCTTCTTTATGCACAACAACCTTACCCTTTTTCCTTCATTAGAAACACATTCTCAAAGAATGTTGCATCATCGGACTCCTTAATAGAATTAGGTGCATAATTCTGCCGATCATACCCAATTACTAAAAACCGATATGCTCTACTGTTTTGTGCATAACCAATAAACACCGCATCATAAGTTTTTGAACCTAGCTTATCCATCTTCACGTTTGAGATTTTCACTTTTGCAAGACATCCCCAAACCTTGATGAACTTTAAGCTCAGTTTTCTTCCTTTCATTAGTTCATAATGGGTTATATTTTGTCCTTTATGAGGCACACGGTTTAATATCACACACGCAGAAAGAATCGCTTCTTCCCATAAGTTCTTCAGTAAACCCGAAGAGGAAAGCATATAATTTATCATGTCTATGAATGTTCTATTCTTTCTTTCTGCCACATCATTAGATTGAGGACAGTAAGGCGCAGCGGTTTCATGTATTATTCCTTGATCTTCACAAAATTTGTAAAATTTAAGGAAACAATATTCCCCACCACGATTAGACTTAAGTCTCTTGATCCGCCTCTCAGTTTGATTCTCAACCTCTATTTATAAATCTTAAACTTCTCATAAGCCTCATCTTTAGATTTTAATAAATACACATGACAAAATTTAGAGAAATCATCAATAAATGTGATAAAATATCTCATTCCACCCCTAGTTATTAATCCATTCAACTCACAAATGTCAGATCATCAACGAACATGGCATCCCATTTGTGCTTCAAATTAATTTGGAAATCCTGCCATGAGGGTGGTAGGAACTTGGAGCCTCTCGTCAACGGGAATGCCTTTCCCAATGATCTTAGGAACCAAATTCTGTATTTCGACTACCTAGTCTCTAACATACATGTTATCAACCATCTTATAGTCAAAATATTCACCTACAACATATTTTTCTTCACCTTCATACTCCTTCCTAAATTTTTTATCAAGGGTATCCCATAATTCTTCAGCAGACTTAGTGTTCACATGCAAATCATACAGTTCGTTACTTAAAACACTCAGAATTTGTCCATGGCACAGTTTATCATCTTGTTTGAATTTATCTCTATCATGAGATTTAGCAGTTCCAACAACATAAGAAGAACTAGCACTTTTATCAGATTCAGATGAAACAGGTTTATCCGCAACAGCATCAGAAATCACATAAAAAATATTCAATTTTGCCAACCAGAATTTTATCTTTGTTTGCCATCTCATGAAATTCTTTCCATCAAATTTCTCCAGTTTTATAGATTTGTCAAAACCCATAATTACAGTAGTATTCAATCACAAAATCAATATAGTATCTGTTTCAAGATTGTTGAGATTATCTATAAAATAAGAGGGCAAATACTACCAACCAATTTGACGAATTACTCTACGAATTGAAACCCGCAAGAAGAATAGAGAAATCCGGTTCGAGGAGCGCTACACGCTGTCATTGAAATAGATATGCCGCCCTCAGTACACTGGCAATCAATGGCATTCCGTTCCCGATATACAACGAACCACACCGTCAATTTAAGGGTGCACTTCAAATCAAACTGACTGAAAATCGATCAGAGGAGATGCTATTGCTCTGACCAATAATTCAAGAAAGAAAGAAGAAGAGTTTTAATGTGTTATGTCGCTCTTTTCTGAGTTTTTCCGTTCACCATATATAGGAGGACTCTGTTAGGGTGTTTTAGGAAGAAAAGACGCAACTTTAGAAGCCAAAACAGTAGTTTTGGCCCGAAAACCGTCACAACGATCGATCGCTTTCAGAGGTGATCGATCACGCCTCTTTTCTAGAAAAAAAATAGAAAAAGACACTAGATACAATCAATTATTTCAAGCCCAATAGATCACTTAGCGAAATCGATCGCGTCATCAAGCCGATCGATCGCCTCATTTTTTTTTTTAATTTCAAGTTAATTTTCAACATATAGAAGGTTTAAGACTTTAGTAAATCAAATAAAGGTTAGTTTAACTCTTTGAATTCTCCTAAACGTCGAAGAAACAATAAGCAAATGATAGGTAAGTGGTTTACCTGCAACTCCAACCGCTATGCCTTCGAAAACAGAGTGGAAACAGAGAGCAGCGATAAGCAAGATGGTGTCTCCCAAAGATGTGGTCTTGACGAAAGCCGGATGGAGATTCATGCCCACACCATTTCCGTTCCCATCTTGATCAACCCTCTTCCCTTCTTCCAGCGTCCCTCCACTGGCCTTTCTCACCGCCGTGCTCTTGCCTTTAACGACCAGAGCCACCACACAATCCCCAAGCATGGTCAGCAGATACCCGGCCGAGGCAAGCATGAACGCAAACGGGTAGCTCTTGGGTGTGAGATCTTCGAATGTCTCATCCGCGTCGCTGAGGAAGTGCATGAGGGCGGTGCCCAAGAAGACGCCGCCGGCGAACTGAGTGCCCAGAAGTAGGAAGCTCTCGTTCCAGCGGTAGAAGTAGGGGGAGACGCCTCCGGCGAAGGTGCTGACCAGCAAAATCAGCAGGCACCATATCTTCACCAGGATCAATCCCCTGTCGTGCAGATTCCCGCCGCCGCCATCAGCTCCTCCTCCATGGGCATGAGCTTGGAGGAGCAGGAGAGATGACGAGATAGTGATTGGGATGACCAAACATGATGATCTTAGGACTCCCATGGCGGGTGGTTTGGCCTTGAAGATGAACGAGAGCCTTGTTTTTGACATAAACAGATTATGGCCTTCACAATCAGGCTTTAGTACGATAACGGGGGATATAACTTATAAGTTGGGTTTTTCTGTACTATCAGTGTTGACTTGGAAAGTTTTGTTGTACTACACAGCCCTCGATAGATGATCGTATAAGTAAGAGGTGCAGATTGTTAGCTTGACTTTTCTATGTATGATTCTCAATGTTTGATAGGAACAGAGGAACAATCAAAAGAGATGCAGATTGTTTGGTTGACTTTTTTATGCATGATTCTCATTGTTTGATAGGAACAGAGGAATAATCATAATTAAGGCTTCTTTATTAAGCAAATAATCTCCATGTCTTATTAGTTTGATAGGAGTACATTGCAGCATATGTTAGCATTAGTAATCACTAAGCGGAGCAGTGTCTTTTTCTCTTGTCATCAGATAAAAAAAGAACAGAGCGCGGGCATTGGGCATATGAAGTTTTTTTTAGTTCTAGTTTGCACATGGAGCTTCAAGGAGGATGTCACTGTTGCTATCCGCGGCTTCACGGGGTTCCTAAGGACAGGAATAGCTAATTGCCAGTCTATCATTCATGCTGAGGATTTTCTACTATTTTTTTCAAGCAATGTTGAGGATTCTGTAAAAGTTTTTTTTTTCGCTGAATAGGACTGAGTAAAAGATGTGTACATATTGTCGATTAAAAAATTGTGTACAGCACCGTTGATGTCACGCACGATTTAAATTTGTCCTGCATTTGGGTTCCTTTGTATTCTTCATTATTTTTAATGGCTTAGCTTTGCGTGGCAAACTGTCTTGACAGTTACACAAAAGAGATTGATGTCTCCTCCTGAACCAAACTCTACATGTGTTTCATTTGTTAAAGACGGAAGAGAATAATAAATCACAGGAAGCCTAAAGGAGACAGAAGTGGACTCAAGCGCTTGCACTACTGCCCTCTCTCCCATATTAAGAGTCGCATTTGGTTTTTCACAATGAACTAAATTAGTTCATTGTGAAAAACCAAATGGGAGTATTAATGTAGGCTGGAGGGAGTAATCAGCCACCCGGGCATGATCAATGAATCTTAAAAAAAAGGAATTGAGTGAGAAGTATTCTTGTACTTCTATCAGATTTTGATCAACTTTGTTGTTTTCTATAGGTTGAAATCTTCGTATTCCTCCTATCAAAAACAAAAAAAACTCAGTACAACAAATATTCTGGGGTCAATCACAGTTCGATTATGACATCAATAGCCATACAGGTTAGTCTGCCTCTTGAGCACTCTAATTGAAAGCCTTCTTCCAAATTCAATTACTATACCCCAAGTTCTCCCTTCTAAAGTCAGATCTTAGATGTATCCGTCATATTGCTTTCTTTATATGCATCTAAACATAATCATATACACTTCCGAAGGCACATCAGCCAAAATAGTAGTCTTCCGCCTATGCCAATTATAGTTACTACAGCCCGCTTTTCTAAACCATGTATGGATCTTCCATTCCATTATCTAAGTTTTCCTGCCAATTTGATCCTGCTCTATATTTACAGACAGGGCAAGTGCTCTGTTGACGCAACCAGGGGTCAATGCAGTTGACATGAAACTGCAAAAAATCATCAGATAGACAAGATTAATTAGAAGCCTTGTACAATTTTCTCACAAAATAGAACAAATAACCACACAACATTTTCATTGCTGCAAGGCATTTGGAACTCAGACAACTGACCTGATGCAAGCAAGGTAAGGTACGAACAAGTTCACCCACATTGACTTGTTCTAAGCAAACACTACATGTGAGTTCATCTTCAGGACTTTTCGAACTTCCATCTGATTTGGAAGAATCAAGCTTCCTCTGCATAACGTAAATCAGGTGAATGACAATGAATTCCCACTTGCAATCACCAAAGTAAACCAAAGCGTTTTATCATCACAAATAAAATTACAAAGCTTTATTCCCTGCTTTAATTATAATAGTATATTTTCTCTTTTTGAAAAAAAAACATAATAGTACCTTTTCATTGGAGCCTTTAGTTACAATATTATTTTCTTCATTTGAGCCTGAATACCTACAACATTTCCTTCGAATACTTCTACGTATGCAAGTATAGAGTTTACAGGAGCCTTCACTCATTAGACAATGATGTCATAATAGGAATTGAGGTTCTGAAGAGTAAGCACCTTTATTTAAATGAAAGCTAAAACATGCATGTCAACTATTCTATATCGAAAGACTGATTAGGAAAAAGCAATATGACTCTATAATGAAGGATTCTTCCAAGATTCCCATATCCTAGGGGTTGTGTCATGGAAAAGCATCCAGCATACTTGTCAACATGTTCTCACGTGGTCTTTGTATTCATTTCGACTATAACAAGAGTCAGCTGGTGACATAAAACCAATGCCGCTGACCACAGATAGCTGGAAGATGATGATGATGGTGATGGTTATGAGATACCGCCAAGTAATGTACCAATATATGATACTGGCCTAACCACAAAAAAAGGTGTTTAGAGAATACCTCATTCATCACCGAAGATGAAGATCCTTGTTGTACTGATGGACTCTCGCTGTAAAAATAAATAAACTCTTCATAATAAAGATTTTTGACATATTGTTGCTTCCAGTATTTTTAAAATAAAAAAACAAATGTCCTTGAGAACATAATATTCTTATATTTTTTGTGGAAAACACAATCTGGACAAACAGTACTCTAGCAGAAAAACAAAAATAAACATGAAATCACTTGCCTTGGCGAGCTTACAGAAGAAGGGCGATGCATTTTGTACTTATGAACAGGCAGTGCATTTATCTCCTCTTCGGTCATAGATGGGGCACTCGGCATATTATCAGAATCAAGAGCTCTCAAGGCATCATAATCTGTCAAAATATCCCAGATAACAAGACAAAGAAAGCTTATCTTCTAAGCACAAAAGAAAAGACAAAGAAAGACCAAGCTAATGGAATTATAACTCTAACAGCTTCACAACGCATGACACACAAGACCATGAACATGTTAATAACCTTATTGAAAATGTACACTGCGTACCTAAATCATCAAATTCACGATCAAGCAGAGCAAGTTGGAGCCTTAGACCCTGTAATCTCCCTCTTGTCGCAAACGCTATGGATGGAGGCACATGAAGCCTCAACTCAGTATGACCAATTAGGCTGCTGGCTGCGGCTGCATGTGCTTGAGCCTGAGCTTGTAATTGTTGACACGTTGCATACATCCTAAGGCTCGTTGCCATTAAAAAGACACCCAAAACAAGCCAAAGCTACAAGAGATAAAAGACATAAGATTTTTGTTTTTAACTCTCAATGACAAAATACACCAGTGATAGTACAACTTATTCACAATCAATTGTCTAACTGACAGACATCCAAACATGTTAAAGTACCAGAAAATTTGGTGACATCTGATGCGAATTTAGTATCATGAACAGCAACAGCACTGCCAACAGAATTAAGCAATTAGAAGCAGAGGCCACGGATCAGTAGAAAAAGATCAAACTGAAAGAGTTAAGTAATACCTGTAACAAAAAATGCTAAGGAATTTGTATTAACTGGTCGAGAGCCAGGATGCACACGCTGTACAAACATGAGTCAGCATAAAAGCAAGTGTATCAATCAAGTGAAGAGCTTACTAAAGCAGAAAATCGAAAAAATCAAGCAAGTTAGAAACGTATACCATGGCACGCCTCTCAGGGACAAAGTCAGGAAAGCCGCTCTCGATATCACCTCTAGTCCCTCGATAAACAAAACTCATATTTGTCGAATTAAAATGATACTCCTACAATTTTATCAGATTTCTTATAATCCTTGAAATGCAATCCTTCTTTATTTAAACTTTAAAATCAATCTGATTCTACTATGAAACCCTGCATCACATAGTACACCAAAACAAATGACCATGAGAATCTTTTATGAGAAGGAAAAACATATGCCTGTACCAACAATCATTTACAATTAGAAAGGACCAAACAGTGCCATTTAAAAAAAGCACTTTCAACAAAAAAGTACAAACTATGTCAATTATATCGGATTCAGAGAAAACTACAGAAGGTAGATAGATTAAAGACTCCATACAAATTTCTAAACCAAAATGACAATGCCCAGACATAAACTATAATGCATACACATAAAGGTGGACGGCAATGCACACAATAAAACATCCTGATCAACAATAATATTAGTAACAGAGGACCAATATTTAACAAAGGACAATCCTGTCGAATATTGGAAGGGATTTAAACTTTGCGCAGCACAAAACTAAAACTGCCAACGCAAAAGAATCGATGGATAGATGTATCATACTCTTTCTCAAAACCTGAAACATCTTAAAAGTCATAGACAGCATTTTATACACATAAAATTAAAAACACGGAAGAGAAGTAAAACTTTGATCTTTGAATACTGAGAAAAGAAAACATGCCTCCCCAACCTACAATGACAAAGGACACATGATAATGGACAAACCATCAGGCGAAGAAGCACAGAAATCATAGAGCAGAAACCTGACAGTAGGAAGCTACAGCAAACAAGCCATGAAATCCTAATGTCAAATACTTAAAAAGCGCTCAGTGCTGTGTACAAGCACCACAGCAAATCCCCATTCTGCTTGTTTATTTTTCCTAACCAGCTTCTACACATTCTACTCAAATAACGCCGAAACTCTATCAGAGAGTGTAACATACCCAGCACATGCCTTCCAGATTTCCAAACCAAAATCATCTAAAAAAATGTCGGATAAAAATCCCTCCTTTTAAATAATGCACATTTTCATTTTTTTTTCAAAGTGTAATGTTCATATTTCTCCCAGTACTGTCAGGAAACTAAAAACCGAATCTTTTACTGAAGTCAAAACTTTGCGACCTCAAACTTCAGAACAAGCAAATCTACCTCTTTTCCGCAATTCACCGCAATTTCAATGAACTATGTTACTGTAGCCCTATTATCTGAATAAAACTCAAAAAATTCCTCAACTTTACAGTAAAATACTTCATTTCCGTTCTGAAACAAGCTACCGAAGGAGAGAACATGATAGTGACCTTTCAGCGAAATGCGCAAAATAAATTAAAAAAAAAAAAGAGCAAAGGAGGCAAGATAAGAAGCAGAAGAAGGAACAGACCTTGGCGATCAGAAGACGACACTCGAAATTCCAATGAAAGGAATTGGGATGAGCGAAGCGGGGAGACTTTTGCAGACAGAAAGCGAAAATGGAGGAGGACGACGACGACGACGGACGCCTCGGAGTCTCGGCCTGCTTCGCTCACACAAACGGGCGTTAGAGTTGGCCCAATGGGCTTGGTTATTGCAGGGCAAGGCCCAGTGGGCCCCACGGCGTCGGTGGCCGGTCGTTTATGTCAAATGGCTTCCTTGTCTCAAGTAAAAGCATTGAATTTTTTTTTTTCAACAAAACACCAAAAACCTGCCTTTAGAATAGAGTACATATTAGTGTCATTTATAGTTTCTTTTTCTATATTTATCCATACTTCCTTTTTTTTTAATTTCTATCCATATTTCCTTTAGCCCTCTATAG
This sequence comes from Houttuynia cordata, assembly GCA_039654745.1. Taxonomy (NCBI): domain Eukaryota; kingdom Viridiplantae; phylum Streptophyta; class Magnoliopsida; order Piperales; family Saururaceae; genus Houttuynia; species Houttuynia cordata. The sequence continues at coordinate 24,316,544 of CM077507.1, read as the reverse complement.
GAATATGCATCTATCGATTTGGTTAATAGCATTTAGCAAGTTAATGATGTAATCCATAGCATTGAAGAATTGGGAAGAAGACAGATTTGTGCTATCGATTTGGTTAATAGCATTCTGTAACAACTTTGCCATTCCTAGCAATCGAGGACCCCAGGTTAGACCCATGGAATGTCGTATCGGATATCGGTAAAATATCGGTCGGCCTAAGAGACGAAATATCGGAGATATATCGGAGATATTGTGTAAAAAAATATCGGTAGTTAAAAACTAGTTTTTACCGTATATTTTCACAATCTAGCTTCTAAAATGAGTTATACTAATTTAAACAAAGAATAAATTTCAAAATATGCATATTAGCATAGAAAACAAACATGACAGGTTTTTTTTTTCAAAAAAAAAAAAAAAAATTTGAAATTTTTTTTTTTAAATATTTTTTTAATTCAAAAAATACCGATATATCGGCGATATTTGGAATTTTTCAAAGAATGTATCGGTTTAGTGCCGATACCGATATATCGGCGAGACCATTTTCCATTGTTAGACCTTCCTGTAAACCTTCCACCAAGAAAGACCAACAAATCTGTATTATCTTGCCATTATCGGCTACAGTGATGTTAGGCGTAAATGCAAACCCACGGAGAATTACGCTATACGGTGGCCGCCTTTTCACGCTGCTTTCTAGGCATTGAGGGAGGGCCCACGGATTTAATGGTAGGGCTCACATATCAAAACCAATGAAAACCATGCGTTGCCCATAGGGGTCTGTCCGGGCAGGAAATAGCCGTATGTGAAAATCCACCTTGGCACAGGAAAGAACTTAAGATAGTATGATCTCCCATCCCTACCTCGGCCAATTGTCCAATTGCATCTCGCGGATAATCAAAATTCTATGCAGTGCTTCAAAAAAAAGCAAATGAAAGCATTGACATAACCAGATAACCAAGTCAACATATCAATTTGATATAGGATGTTTCATGCCCGAATGTCAAATTGCAGCATCTTAGGGTCAGTTTGGTATCAATTTTCTGGAGTGGGACAGCTAGATTTTAGAGAAGACGGGGAAAAATCAGAGTGTTTGGTTGGGAAAAATCAGCTTTTAAAGAAGAATCTCAATGACATATTTTGTAAATAAACATGGAAGACTAGGGCATATAATAGGAAAAAATGCATTTTCAATTACGAAAACATGTTCTTTTCTATTATGTGTCATGTCTTATTTACAAAATTATAACATATGTCATCCGAAAAAGTCAATAAAGTTCAAAATCAAAAGAAGATTTTATTGAAGAAGTTAGATTCTCCTTGTGTAGCTGCTACCAAAGAGCCCGTTAGTGTGCATATAGCATATTGATCAAATCTAGATACCAACTTTTTTATACCAACTTGATTATAAGACTCCAAAATGTTGCGCTTTTATTATTAATTCTTCCCAAGAATGTAGTTTTCACCTACACAAGCAGTTTACCACTTACATTTTGGTGGTTAACTGAAAAAAACAGTCTCTGCGGTGGTGGATCATGTTGCCAAACTTCCAAGCAATGAATAGATGTTAGCCGAACAGCCGGTAAACCAGTATACCAACTAGAAACTAACCATGATTCATGGCCCCTGGGCAACCGTTTGACAGTCTTTATCAAGCAACCTACTACTTTAACCACTTATTAGTTCTGAAAGAAGAAGTTGAGAATGCACTCATCACGTCCGTTGTACCATTGGTTGATTCGAGTTAAGGGGCCGTTTGGGGCGTGATTAAAAGCAAAACATCCAGATGGGATGTTTTGCTACACTGTAGCATCTGGATATTTTATATATCCTGAGGTGTTTCAGCTGGATATAAAAATCCACCTGGATGCTACAGTTTTTATCCAGAATCCAGTCTGGATGTTTTGCAATAATCACGCCCCAAACGGCCCCTAAGTCTCCAAGACAATTCTCTAGAAATTTTTTTAACGGACAGTGATAGCCCTACATCAGATTTCCTACATATTTCCATACACATCCACTTGAAAGCTTGTGAGTTAAAAAAGGAAAATGATATTTGTACATCAGATTTCCTACATATTTCCATACACATCAGAAGTTAAAAAAGGAAAATGATACTTGTACATCAGATTCCCTACACATTTCCATACACATCAGATGTGTATGGAAATGTGTAGGGAATCTGATGTACAAATATCATTTTCCTTTTTTAACTCACAAGCTTTCAAGTGTCAACAACCTAAATGGTCAGGCCGCATGACGCCATGACCGCCACCAACCAATTCACCTACTAGTTCATAGGGAGCGTTGGAGGTGTTATTACAACCATACATACAGGTGCAAGACATGACATTTACATATGCTGGGATCTGACATACGGGCCCTGATAATGTGACCTGCATACTTCATTCTTGGCCCCGAGATAATGCCGTCCCCAAGTACACTTATGCAGAAGTAACACAATCCAAAATTTGAAAGCTGTTGCACAGTCGTCTTCTCTGTTACAGCACTTTCAGCCGGACTACTCCATTCTGTACCATAAGTCCAGAACCAAGCTATAGCCACGAAATCCATTGCTGAAATCAGCTTCCAACTTTTTCCGCCAAATTGCCGGGAATCAAAGAACTTGCCCGAGCATATAAAAGGAAGTGTAAGAAATGAAATTTGCCAAGCAAAGTTTGAAAGGCCTATTGTAACAAATGAAAAAAAAAAACAAAGGCCATGAACTGCTTCTAAGTCCTTGACTTCTTGGATTTATACTGAACAAAGTTTTGATAACTATAAAACCTTTTTACTTTCAGGTTTATGCCTTAATCAATGTTCACATGAAAAAGGGGGAAAAAAGGAACAAAAAAATACTCAACACGAGATGTGAATGTAAGCTTCCTGTAGTACCGTTCATCTTCTTCCTCCATCTTAGTATTTACAGCAGAAATTGAAAACGCAACATTCTTCTCTACAGTCTACACATTTCTTCTTTCATTTGCCACAGCAATCTAATCAGAGATTGGAGGCAAACCTAGATCCCCAACAGACAATTCTTTGTTCCATTCACCATCTTGAAATGCCATTGTCATCTTCGACTACCCAGGCAGAGCTGCGCCCCGGCGAACTCCTTCCAAACACAGAGCTAGAAGAGCGGGACCGGCGAGTTGACACAGACTCAGCCTGCGCCCGAGAAGAAGGCCTAAGGTGGCGAAAAAACGAGAAGAAATTGCGGAAAGCCCGGCCAATTCCTCCATTCTCTCTAGATCGGCTGCCTCTTGAAGTCCATGAAATTCTCCTTGGAGGACCTCCAGCATTGAAACCCCCATCCATCTCTGTGTACACAACCGGCAATTCCCTTTCCCCAGCTCTTCTACCACCAGAAAGCCGCCCCACTGCGAACCCACCTCCCGGAAGCCGCCATATGGTGAGCCCCACCGTTTCCTCCTCCCCCGTGGCAGTAGCGGCCGGGGATTGCTGCTGGCCGGGCGAAGTAGCAGATTCATCAGGCCCGCCCCGCACAGAAGCGTCAGTCGGCAGCTCGTGGCGGCAAACAGGGCAGGAATTTCTCATTGAAAGCCAGGGGAGAATGCAATCGGAGTGGTAGATGTGCTTGCAGGGCATCTCCCTCGCCTCCGAACCCAGCTCAAAAGCGTCCTTGCATACGGCGCAGTGGGACTCCGAATTGACATGGCTGGCGACGATCTCAATCGTGGGCATAGACTCCACGGCCGCCTTGGAGGCTGCCGGCTGCTCATATCGGCCCACACCGTTAATCTCTATCTGCGCTAGTTGGTCCAGGAGCCGATCAAAGCCGGATCCCATCAAGAAATCGGACATGCTCGCCGGCAAAGGGCGCAGACCGGACCCGGCCCCATCGTCATAGTAAAGCTCAAAGCTGCTGCTTCTCTCGCCATCCGCCCCACCGCCACCAGCAGCAGCCGGGCCACGGAGAACAATAACAGGATTGAACCGGGAGCGCTCCCCGCTGCGGCCACGCCGGCTTCTGATCGGCGCCATGTTAGGCGTTCCCTCAGGAGGATACCGGCCGTTGAGCATGAACATAGCACCGGGCCGGTAAATTCCCCGGCGACGCAGATCGGCACCAAGGCGAGGCGGGCCTTCGTTGATCTCCTCCACAAACCCGCCGCTACAATCAGGACAAACAACGTTGTCGCGGTTCCAAACCCTGACGAACCGACTGCACCGGTAGCACCAGTAGGATGGCGTTGCCGAAGACATGAAGAATTCAAACCCTAAAATTCGCACCTTTCCGACTCGAAACACGCGAAAGATCAGTTCTTTCCTTGCGACACGCCTCAAACCACAGTAAATCGCCTCCTCTGCCAAAAAAAATCGATTCTTTGCAAGCCGAAGAAACCAAAAGGTCCAAAACCTGAAGAAACTCCGAGAAACAGTTCCACAGATCCAATCGGCGATGTCCCTTGAGGCAGGAAACGGAGATCTAAGACAGCAGCAGCGCCATGAAAAGGAAACCAAACGGCAAGAAAAGGAAGATCCTGGGACAATCAAAGCTTGGATCTTTCGATCAAGAGAAGGATCAACGCGGATCGGGGATGATGGAATCGGCCGGAGGAGATCCGGCGCGATGGAAATGGAAGGTTTGGGCAAAAGGGGAAGAGGAAGAGAGGAGAGCTTTTAAGGAGCAGCTTGATTTGACAAATGAAGGAAGGAAGGAGATGAGGTCGTGGAACCGCGTCCGAATCAACGACTACGGCGTATAGCCCACGCTTCGCAGTTCCACGACTCCGTCTGTTGGCCGTGAGCTGCGTGGCGAGTTTTGATTGGTGGTGGATGATGACAATCGAAGTGGGCTGAGTGGCGCCGTCAACGTCAACTCAGAAGGACGTTTACTGTCGTCGTTGGAGGCTCGGAGCCGAGCCGAGCTGAGCTGAGGGCTTCTAGATCGATAAAAGACAAGACAGCTGCTCCTCGCTTTCTCTCATTCATCGCCCAAGTCACATTCATGTACGCGCACATTTTTATTTCCTTTAATTCAGGAACAATCAGACTTTTAAGATCATCTTAATTACGTCATTAAGTACGTTGTTAAGTAATTGAAAAGACGCCTTGTGCCCTGGTGTGCTTATTTTTCTGTGCCCAGCTAGCTGCTGAATTTCCACTTGTGAGGTGCAATCTCTTCTAAGCTATTCCCATATTTGGAAACAAAATTGACATCACTGCGGTCATCGTATAAGGAGAATCCAGACTCATGCCTGGAAATCAAGGTTTTCAAAACCGGACCGGCCATCGAACCGGATTGATGGCCGGTCCGGTTGGACCGCGGTCTGACTGCGGTCAAACCGTGGTCAAACCGGAAGGTTTAGGTGTAAATAGGGTTAAGTATATAATAAATATAAATTTTGTAAAACATTATTACAAAACCGTTGTAGTCCAAGTGGTTAAGGTGCAGGGGCCTTAGCAAAGCGTCTTGGTTCGAATCCCCCCCACGCAGCCCTCTTTGAAAAAATTTTTCAAAAAAAAAAAAAAAAAAATATGAAAAACCGGGTCAATCCGGTTCCGGTTTACCCCGGTTCGGGAAAACCGGCCGGTTGAACCGGCCGGTTTCGAAAAAATTATCCGGTTTTCCAAACCGGGGTAAACCGGATGAACCGGACCGGTTTCCCGGCCGGTTCCGGTCGGACCGGCCGGTCCGGTCTGGTTTTAAAAACCATGCTGGAAATATCTAAGAAGAACCCCAAGTGTTTAGTGCAAGACATGCACTTGGGATCCAGGACTAGCACGGGACGGTGACTTTTGCCATTCGCCAGATTTTTGGGAAGAATCCAAGCCTCATGACATGGTTGATGGCTCTATTTCTTCTCGAATCCTCTCTGATGAGATGGTTCGCCGTACACGTGAATAATTTCGGATGCCTGGCGTGGCTATCTTTTTCTTTTTGCTACAATGGTGTCTTTTTTTTATGTATAGACCATGGAGGAGTATATCCATTTTGAATGAATAACTGGTGCCAATTTTTTTGTTTTATTGCTTCTAGATGACTCCATCAAAGGCAGTTCCCTGTCCACGTCCATGTTTCTACCAATTTCATCAGCAGCATGTGACTTGATGCCATGGTCTCCCGATTGGCAACTTCCCTAGGCCGGGTTCTAGACTTCTAGTGCGTGCATAGTGTTGGCTGTGGACTCAAGTAGAATACTCCCATCCCACTATTCGACATGGCAACCCGAGCAGGGTCCAACACGTTCACACGCAACGATGGATAGGCGTGGGAACGATGGACCTCACAAGTGATTTGATTGAGTAAATGCCAGGGGTCCACACCCCACCTCAACTTCGACTCTCCTTTTATTTGTATGCACGCGAGCTCATGTGCCGCAGCACCAGAGGCTGACCGATATCGGTTCGACAGTGCACATTTGTACCGCCTGCATCGACTGCACCGTGGGATGAAGATCCTACGGATCAAGATCTGAGCGCATGCCAACGCGTGTGCGGACATCAACTTTGTCACACACTAATTTTCTCTGCTCTGGCCATCCAACTTCGGAGAAAATAGCACAAGGTGAAGGGGGCACATATCTCCCAGTGGGGCCAGCCTTTGTGGACCCCTACCTGAATTTCCGATCTTTAAACCTCGACCCTCTCAGATTTTAAATTTACAATACATATAGATTCACTCAGTGTGGAATTTATACTACTTTGATTCGGCACCGACCCACCTCGGATAGCCACCACGTATACGATGATGATGATAGATTCTCTCAGTGGGTTGGAAAAGATTGGGAAGTGTGTAGGCTCGGAAAAGTTAAAGCGCACCGGGAAGTGGCATTACTGTTGTGAGAATCATCGGCTTGGTACCTTCACAACTTTGGAACTAACGGTGAAAATGAACAAAAGAAAAAGACTTTGGTCGTCCAGATTTGTCAATCATTTTTGGGTCACTTTTGCTCTTTTTCTGAAGATCCATCAAACAACTTTCCCCAAAACTCATTCGAGTCCTTCAGTAATTTGGCCCTTCGTCCTCGGAAAATTTCATGTTTGCTATGTAGACTCACAGATTAACCATGAGGCAAACCCGCCCAAAAGAAGGCAAAATGGTTTGCTGAGTCCTCGTTTGGCAACCAATTTGTGGGTAAATAATTTATTTGCGGACAAATGAGGCCATCCAAACATCATTCATCCCAAATGACCAACAAATGGGTTACCAAACCACGCCTAATTTGTTCAACCTTTTAGTATACAAAGATAAGTGGATAATGGTAACAGAAGTGATCAGTTGTATTAATTTTAACGTCGGATAAGAGGGTGGAAGAACCAACTTGGCTTGTGAGAGGTGTGGGTCATCCCATCGAGCAAAGTGGTTGAGCCTAGAGGAAGAAGCTTTGATAAAATAAAGAGGGGAACACATTAAAACATACAATTGGCTCCATTATGTGGCATGAAACGGACCACCGCATGTCACATCCAACTATCCAATTAAGAAAACAGATCCGCACAGCTGTGCCCTATACAGCACAGCATCTCAAATTGACATTTATATAATTTGACAGTCAGTTTAGATTAGTGGTTCACTTTGCACCAAGGCAACTCTATAAAACTTACGATCTATGGAGAGGAAATGCAAAGTTCCAGTTCAAGTGGTTACCGATAAATAAACTGAAGCTCGTAATCTAGTCGTTTGGATGAATGTCTGAACGGCATAAGAGCCTTCAATTCTGTATCTAGTGAAAATGCAAAGAAGCTGCGAGTGGACGTCTTCCTTGTGGGGCTTACCTACCTTTGTAATTTATTCAAGTCAAAGTCCATTGGCTAAAACAAGGTCAGCGTTCAAACGAGGCCGTTCTAGAAGGATAGGAAACTTAACGAGACCACTTGTTGGAGCTCAACCGTGCAACCATTCTCCACCCCTGATGGCATCACAGCATCTTGTTGCCAATTAGATGAGAAAATAAATGTCAAGCGCGATAACTAACTGATTATCATATTTTATCAAGAGGATAATGGATGATTATTGTTTATCTGGAAGAGGCTGTTAGCTAGTTGACTAGTTCGATGGTATAAGACATAACTCATTCATATCAAAGAACTCCAATTTCTTCTTCTTCTTCTTTTTCTTCCACTCCAGATATAAAGTCCAGGCGACCAATTTGACCTCTGTAAAAATGAGAAGAATAGATAATCAGAGAATAATAAAAGGAGAAGAATAGACCATGGAGAGTAGCTAGTTCACAAATAACCTTTGTTGAGAAGTTGTGAGCAGGAGTTGTACCCAAAAAAGAGAGAAAAGTAAGCTGGGGCAGTCAATTTGCAGCCAAAACAATCTGTTGTTGACAGAGATTTACCTTTCACAAGTGCTGAATTTTCTTCAAAATTTTGCATTTCGGCCACAGAGTCGTCTCTTTATCAGGGGTAAAGGGCTCGACAAGGCCCAGAAAAATGAACGTAGCACAACAGACATCACCCGTTGGGCTTAGTTTCCAAATCTAAAAACTTATTTTGGGCTTTTTATCGAACGAGAGAGTGTCGTGTACGTGGGCATCGTCTGCGAATCCTTCTCAATTGTTTTGGATATGTAACACTAAACAAAACCCATAAAAAAAGGCGGACTCCAGTAGAGTCTCGAGAGCAATAACTGGAACGTTGTTTTCTTGTTGAACAACATAACTGCAACATTTAGATCGAAATAAATGGGGAGCCATTTGCTGGGCGGAAATCACCAGAAGAGTGGTAACATTCAAAATTTTTGTAGCATCCATCAATCATATTTCAGCGTAGGGGTAGCACAAATTACAAGAATTTCGAGCTTAATAAAGTGCAAATGAGTCGTCTATTATACCAACATTTCACGTACTTTTTTTTTAAGTACGTTCCACAAGTAGGTACAAAGTAACATCATAATAGGCAAATTATATATATAATATATTGTTGTTTTATATTTCCAAACTAATTTTATTTTAACCTACGTGTATGATGCATGTGATCACATTACTTGCATTATCGTCAAAGAGAACTCTACCGCTCATAGATTATTAAAATTTGTTTATAAATCGTAGATGGAGGATTTCCATTTCTTATGTGCACGTGCATTACTTTGCTGAATTTTATTTTTATTGAACTTCTTCTCATTAATGACAATTTCTTTTTCATATATCCTAGAAGGATTCTCATTTCTTGTGTGCACTATATTGTCTTTTTCATCGACAAATGTATGGGGGGTTCTAGGAATCTCATTTCTTTATCTTTAAAAATGCTAAAGAAATACATATGCCTATGATAAAAAAAAAAAGAGATAACAACTTCCAATGAGAGGTAAAAAAGGAATTCCCTGTCATTTTAGAGTGAGTTGGGGAGTTGTTGACATAAAAACTGACTTCAAATTCTAACATCATCAAAAGTTGAGTCTTGAATTGTCATTCCATTGAAGATGTGAGATTACTTTCTCCCCATATGAAAGTAATAGCCGCATAGCACTACATTGTTTCGTTGAACTCAATTTACATTAACGTTTTTTTTTATTAATGGCAACATAGACGTAGAACATCATGGAAAAACTAGTAATGAGAAAAGTACACGTGATTAAAAAAAAAAAGAACAAAAGAAACGAAACAGACAAAATATATGTGATCTCTAAATGCCATTTAGGAATAAACTTTTTTACCTTATTCAGATTATTGAAGTTGGAAGTTACCCAATTCTTGTTTGTAGTTACTCCACAATATGTCTCAAGCAAATTTGCCAATGATTTAAATGCAATCAAAACACGTTTCACCCTGCCAAATGCAGAGGTCTCCGTGTTTGTCGCATACGGATCGAGTATCTGTGATAAATTCTTGTGTGGGTTTGAAAGATTTGTGATTTTCTGTGCTTTCTAAACTTCATTAATGAGGCCAATAAGTTGAGCCGCTCCCTAAATTTATGAATCGACATCATTATGTTTATTGCAATTGGCTTAGAGCTTCTAAAATTTTATTTTTTTTTATAGATTTTGAAGCATCAACAGCAATAACAATGTAAATAATTACAGTGGCCGCCTAGCTCATTATAATTAACGCATGCGATTAACAAGTTCAGAAACAACAAAACATTATATATAATGCCCTTAATTTGACTTTCTTATGCAGGTGTAAAAGCCCTGTGTTAGCACAAAAGAAGACGCAACACATCCCGTTTGGACCATCGTTTTCATTCACTCCAGTGGGAAAAAACAAAAAAAAAAGTAAATAGCATTGATTATTATTGAGTTATTTATTTTCATAACAATAATGGACAAATGTTTTTAAATCGGAAAACAAAGATAATCAAGTAAGTGGCACTTAGACAACGAAATGAGAACCTACTCAAAATGAAGACAATCAACTACATGAGTGTGCACCCTGTAGCGACCCGAGGTGCATATTAATAGAAGTATAGAACTAAAAACATATTTTGTATTAATTATTTATTTTAGCATACCCCTCCATCCACAATTATTATTAACATTCAGTTTTTCAAAATGAATTGCTTTTAGATCACTCTTGGGTTTGGTTACGTCTAAGGGTGTAAACGAGCCGAGCCGGCTCGCGAGCTTTTCCGGCTCGGCTCGGCTCGATTTTAGGCTCGGCTCGGTCCGGGCTCGGCTCGGTCCGGGCTCGACTCGGCTCGGCTCGGGCTCGGGCTCGTCCCACTACGAGCCGAGCCCGAGCCCAATGATACTCGGCTCGGCTCGACTCGTTTAAACTCGGCTCGAATAAGCTCGCGAGCCGGCTCGTTATATTATATATATATATAATAAATATATTAGTATGTATAAATATCTATTTGTAAAAGATGTCAATAGATGAAAAATATCACTTTCTTGTTCACACTAGAAGATATAGTACCTACTACTTTAGTGCAAAGTTTTAGAAGAGAAATACAAAGGCTCCAAGCTCAATATGCGCTTAGAACCATTTATCGAAAATGTAGAATAACTAGAGATAATTAAATTATTTTACTATTTCGTTACTAATTAAGTGGCCTTATCAAGGCAAATTTTGCCTTCGACTAAACATTGAATTTATTTATTTTTCCACTTCATCGTAAGTTAGAGAAGCTGGTGTTTGATAATTTTTTTAAAATATGATAATTGTTCGTACAATCAACTCTACCAGTATCTTGAAAATCAAGAATTACCATTAGACATGGGTGATGGGGCTTATACAAGTGAATTTGAAATTTTGAAGTCGAGATAAGTTATGCCTAAACTCGGCTCGTTTACATTCCTAATGTCAATAGACTTAGTACTATTTTTATCTTTTTATCATTATTATAATTAAGTAGCATATTTTCCAATTATTTGGGGTCGGCGACACGGATCTTTTTATAAATACAATAAATATAGTGAATTAAGTAATTGACTTTCATGGTTGCAAACTCGTTAATTAAGTAAGAAATGATCACTGTTACTCTATTATTAGCCATTTTTTTTAAAAATGATTCATCTCTAATCCACCCAGCTCATTTTAATCAGGCAGTCTACATGCCTAAAAGAAAATTAAGAAATTCCTCGACTTGCCTTGAGTGGAGGCCTTAAGAAAGGTGGAGGTATTGTAGCAGAAGAATGTCAGGCGTTTGAGTCGTAAATATGTTGGGCTCACATCACATGTCTATGTTGTATGTCAAAGCACAACAAAGCACCAGAGAGCGAGTGAGTGGTATAGAAAGGTCTGCCATTTCTAAGAGATCGTCGGATTACAGAGCCCCACTATTTCGTCTAGGCTTCAGTAATGTTTTAAAAATCGGACCAATGACCCAGAATTCTTGCCGAGTAAGTCCAACTGGGGGTCTACCCGAGTTGACTAGTTGATGATGTCATGTAAAGAAACAGAGAAGAAGATACCAAATTAAAGGACCAAGGCCCCCCCACCCCATGGAATGGCCCAGTGGAGAGGGGACACACTTGGGGTTTCGGGAGGTCCCAGGTTCAAATCCCCCTGGTCCATCCTGTGTGATTTAAATGGGGGACCATGGCGGTGGGTTGCTGTGCTAATCACCCTCGGGATTAAGTCGAGGTGCGGGCAACTTGTACACCCGGGAAAAAAAAAAGGCTTGTGTGGGCATGGGGCCCAGGCCGCATGCCCACATGGGCCTCGGTCCTTCCCAAGAGAGAGGGGGGGGGGGCGGGTTGCTGGCACGCGAGGGGAGGAGGGCTGTGACTCGCCGCCACCGCCGCCCTCCTTCGATGGCCAAAGGCCGCTTTTCTTCCTTTTGTCTCCCCCTCTCATCAACCTCGCTAGAGCTTTGCACGAGGATCATGGGCATCGGCCACGGATTTGCGACGGCGGTTTTGACTGCGATCGGACCCGCGGGAGCAGCAGGGGCGGCGACATCATGGTATGTATCATCTAGGCTCCTCCTCATATGCGGCTGCGACATCATGGTGGCCAAAAGGGCCGCCATTTCTACGTTATTGCAATCGACGTGGCGACCGGAAAAGGGGAAACAACAGCGACACCACCCGGGGGGGTGCTAGCGAGGGGGGCCGCGACGGGGCTGCCTAAGGGGGAAGGAGGAGGCGTCGACAAGGCTGGCGAGGGGGGGAGAGATGGCGAACAGACAAAGGGAAGGCGGGGCGGTGACGGGGCTGGCGAGGGGGCGTCAGGTCGACGAGGCGATGGGGTCGGGGGCGCTGAGCGAGTCGACGACGGCAGCGGCGACGGCGACGGCGGCGCGGGGCGTCAGGTGAGGTTCCGTCGTATCAAAAAAACTGTTTTTTTTATTTGTTCGCCGGCGATACCGAAGAGTGGGAGTCCTACACCGTCGGCGGTACGTCCGACCGTCGGCCGGTGATGCGCCGGCGAACTTGTACCTCACGAGCCGAGCTCGAGCCTGGGCCGAGGTTTCCTGTACAAGGCACTCGAGCTCCAGATTTGTGAACGAGCCGAGCTCGAGCCTAGAGGGACCGAGCTGTGAACGAGCCGAGCCGAGCTCGAGCTCGATTGTGAAATTTCGAGCTCGAGCTGAGCCATGCCCAAGCTCGGCTCAGCTCGGCTCGTTTACACCCCTAGTTACGTCTAATGTCTATAATAATATAAAAAAATTGAAAACTAAAATATAAAGAGAATGGTTTACATCAAATATGTCTCATGCAACTTGTATGAGCCGAGCCATCTTGAGCCGTCCAATTTTGACCTGATGGTTGGTGTCAAATCAGTGGGCAAGTGAGAGTGAACCACCAACTACCCTTTATGTGGTGTTAGATCAAGATCTGACGATTGGGGATGACTTGGGCTCGTGCAAGTAGCACAAGACAAGTCTCACTTAATTTTTTCCCTATATGAAACTGAGAAGTTGTTACGATGAACCACCAAAACTACATCACATCCAATCAAATATTTTTCCTTGAGCAGTCTATAACTAGCTGATCAAGAATCTTAGTATGGATTGAATTCCCAACGTACTGCATCCGCTTGAAATTCACAATTCCTTTCTTGAAGGCCATCCTGATTAAAATTATTCATGTAATCAGCATTTTCCTAAGGCTTTTTTGGGAAGTTATGAGACTACAGCGGTAAATCAACATAGGTTTGAGTCGTTTGACAACTCAAAGAATTCTAACATTAGGCTGCAAAGAATTGCTTACATGACAATATCAGGCTTCGCTAACTTCACTGCCCTGACTACAGTTACAGCTTACAGCCATACTCTCGCAATTTGCTAGAAGGAGCCGTAGACAAACTGTGGGTATTCATCCTCATCCCAATCCATCTTGGCTTGGATAATGAAAACAACCAAAAATATAAAGGACTACGGTCATGAGCTACATATTCATCGTTATCTCCACAAGTTCAACGCCGCCCACCTAACCAAATGATCCTATCATACAGAATCTGCATCGCGTGTACCCAAAAGCCCAGCCCAACCCCAACCCAAAGCTCCCAAAAATACATCAACACTGATGTCGATTAAGGGGGGCAAATCAAGCTAAAATTGCATGTAATCCCTCGTTAAATATTGAGCAACAAAGAACTGGACGACAAGACGAGTCACGCTCTCTGACTCCATCCCCAAGCCAACAAGTTTGACCCCCCAGATCCTCATGTGGACAACAAATCGTCATACTACTCCCTGAGTATGGCTTTAATCAACTGATTTTAGCTGTGGGCATTGATGGGCATGGGGCATGTGCAAAGCCTGCACCAGGTTCAGAAAACCAGAAGCCCTGGGGCTGTTGCCGCATGACAGCGCATCTAGTAGACTATTTCCCTGTAGCAGAAGGGATCCCACGAGTGTATACTGTATATTATGACCAAAAAGTCACTATCCCCCCTAACTCTCTCACCTTCTCTAAATCTCCTCATTAATCACACTTAAAAATGCAACCACTGATTAACTCCAATTAGGTAGGGGCCCCGCAACACATTCCAAAGGTATCCAAATTCCTCACCCAAATTAAAACCGTTGACCACGCATTCTGATTCCCCACTCGCCGATGATTACAAGCTTAATCAATCCACAAAACCCTAAAATTCCCCCAACTTTCCCTTCCTTTTCATGAACTACAATGATTCCTTCTATGGCCCCCTCTCTGCCCTGTCTAATACAAATGTCCTAATCCCGGACATTGCCATATAATCTCATCACATTAGCAAAACCCTAACAGAGGGTTTCAATACTTAATCTCGGCCGTACAGTCCGCCATCCGACGGTCAAGATCTAATCTGTCCATCATCTCAATCATCTCCCGCCTGCTACCAGCTTATTCGCCATCCCTTTCCTCCTCTCGACCTCTCCCCCACCCCCTCTGGAGGCTCTAGCTCCCCCCTTGCCCCTATGATGTAAATGCCCCTCGTCTTGTCCCCCTTCTCTCCCCCAAAACCCTAATTTCCTCTCTCCGATCTTTTCCGCCGCCCTCCGACCCTAATTTCGTCCGTTTTCCGGCTCGAACATCAGACGGTTATCGCCGTTGTTTTTCTGGATTTCCATCTTGCAGATGGTAGTCTCCGATTCGGCGTAGTTTGATTCCGTGGCTGAATCGTTGAACGGAGGGTGGATGGTGCAGTGACGGCGGCGGGGTGGGACGAATTGAACTGAAAGTTTTGGTTTTTATTGGTTTGATTTTGTGTAATAGTTTGTGAGATTGCTGAGATATGGTAACGGAGAGTCCGATAAGTATGCTTTCGGATATGGGAATGCGGCCGCTGATAGGAGGTGGCGGCGGCGGCGGACATGGATCGTACGGGGAGGATTTGGAGACGGACCTGGGGGCGATCCTCCGGGAAAAGCGGAGACAGGAGATGAGTGATCGGGAGCGGGAATTGAATCTGTATCGGAGTGGTTCTGCTCCTCCGACGGTGGAGGGATCGTTGTCGGCGGTCGGGGGGCTTTTTGGGAGTGTTGGGGATGCGAAATTTGCTGCAAAGAACGCGTTTTTGTCGGAGGAGGAGCTGCGATCGGACCCGGCGTATATGTCGTACTACTATTCGAATGT
This sequence comes from Houttuynia cordata, assembly GCA_039654745.1. Taxonomy (NCBI): domain Eukaryota; kingdom Viridiplantae; phylum Streptophyta; class Magnoliopsida; order Piperales; family Saururaceae; genus Houttuynia; species Houttuynia cordata. The sequence goes on along the minus strand of CM077507.1, from coordinate 24,301,144 downwards.
GAATTTGAACCCTCGTCTGCCCCCGCCGAATCACATGTCCAAGGAAGATTGGAGGTTTGCGCAGAGGCTGAAGGCGGGGAGCTCGGGGCTGGGTGGGATTGGGGATAGGAGAGGAGTTGACAATGGGGGGAGCCGATCGTTGTTCTCGTCTCAACCCCCTGGTTTTAATCAACGAGAGGAGGATATTAGGTTCCAAGGAGGGAAGGCGCAGGTGGGTGAATGGTTAGAGAGGGGCGAGGATGGATTGATTGGCTTGTCCGGGTTGGGCCTCACGGGTCGACAGAAAAGCTTTGCGGAAATAGTCCAGGTTGATCTCTGCTGTTTGAATAACCTATCATTTTTGTCTTTCTCATCTGTTCCTCTTTATTATGTGCTTACTTTCACTTGGGTCAATTTTACGTGTACAAAGTTTTGATTTTTTTAAATGTTGCATCAGGATAGTGTAGTTCAATGAAAATTCGGTTTGCTGATTGCTCATGGATTTTGTTATTACCCTAGTTTCTAAAAGTTCTTGCAATGACTTACCTTTATAGTTGAGGATTGGGTTGTAGTCGCTGTTGTTGTTTTTTTTCAAATTTGTTTTATACTATTATTATCCCAAGTAATGAGATTTTTATTGGAGTATGCTGTAATATTGGAATTTTGACCATCGCTTTGATTCTGCTAAGAGTCAAATATGGTAGAGAATCCATGCTGCCAACCCCAGATTGCTGGCATAAGGCGTAAGATGATGATGATGTTTTAACATTGGAAACGGACTCCAGCATGAGTGCTGAAGGAGTAATGCTCGTTGAAGCAGCAAGCTTTTTCTTTCTCGATTAGAAAATAACTTATCATGTAGAAATTTTTATTTATTGCTGCTATTTTCTTTTTCAAACTATATATCTCGTACGTGCTTATAATTGTTAGTGAGCAGTTGGGAAGTTTAGTTCCTTTGCTATATGATACCTTTTGGATTTATATGTTTGGGTTTTGGTTTCAGGATGATTTAGGGCATTCAACTCCTGCATCAGCTCACCCATCTCGGCCTGCAAGCCGAAATCGTTTTGAGTCTGTAGAAGCCATAGATTCTGCTGAAGCTCAGCTCGCCCAGCTGCAGAAAGAGCTCACTTCTGTGACAAACATGGGCGGTGGTATGCAAGGAGTTGGTATGCCAGCTTCAGATAGTTTTGCATCTACTTTGGGTGCATCACTTTCCAGAAGCACCACTCCTGATCCTCATCTGATTGCAAGGGCTCCCAGTCCTCGTCTTCCACCTGTGGGTGAAAGGATTGAGAAAAAACCCATGAATGGTTCAGGCTCATTTAGAACCTCTGCAGGTATCAGCGGATCTGCAGATCTGGTAGCTGCTCTCTCAAGCATGAGCCTGTCAGAAAATGGCGTAGTAGATAAACCTGTGGCTGGTGGTGTTGGTCCTAATCGTTTGAAGTCTCAAATTCAGCAGGAAATAGAAGATCATCAGAGTTATCTTTTTGACTTGCAAAGCGGTCAAAATCATGTTAAACAACATCTACATAGCCAGAGCAAAAGAAGTGGAGTAGACAGAAAAACTGTTTCTCCCTTGAACAACGTTCCAGCTGTTTCATCTGCTAGCTCATATATGAATTTAGCTTTTTCACCCAATGGTAGCAGTGCTGGGTTTTCTCCTCTTTATCAGAATCTTGATAGTGTTAATGGCTTTAATAACGGAGGGTATTCTATGAACCCAGCTTTGCCATCAATGTTGGCTACTCAACTTGGTACCAGTAATTTGCCTCCTTTATTTGAAAATGCAGCAGTTGCTGCAACAGGTATTGCGGGCCCTTCAATGGACTCTAGAGCATTTGGAGGTGGCTTGACCTCAGGATCCAATATGAACGAAGCAGCAGCCGAACTGCAGAATCTTAATGGTAGTATGGGGTATAATGCTGCAGCCCTTCAAATGGCTCTCATGGACCCACTCTATCTTCAATTTTTAAGGAATTCAGAATACGCGTCACAGGGCTTCAATGATTCTACCATAGACAATAGCTACCTAGGAAACTCTTATATGGACTTGCTTGGGCTTCAAAAATCTTACTTAGGGGGCATGCATTCACCACAGAAGTCACAATACGGGATGCCTTTTATGGGTAAATCTGGTGGATTGAGCCATGGGTACTATGGGAATCCTGCTTTGGGCCTTGGCATGCCTTTCCCAGGAAGTCCTGTGCTTCCTGCATCTCCTATGGGGCAAGGAAGTCCTATTAGGCACAACGAGAGAAACATGCGTTTCAATTCAGGAATAAGAGGCTTTAGTGGAGGAATTATGGGCTCATGGCACGCAGATTCCGGTGGTAACATGGACGAGAGTTTTGCATCATCACTGCTGGAGGAATTTAAAAGCAACAAAACGAAGTGTTTTGAGCTGTCAGAAATTGATGGTCATGTTGTTGAGTTCAGGTATCTAGAACTTGTTTTTAAAATTTTACCTATTCTCTTGACCTTCATATTATGTTTTCTAAATCATTTCAAAACTAATCCAAGATTCCGTTTGAACCAGTGCTGATCAGTATGGAAGTCGGTTTATTCAGCAGAAGCTTGAAACCGCTACAGCAGAGGAAAAGAATATGGTTTTCCAGGAAATAAATCCCCATGCACTTTCTCTCATGACTGATGTTTTTGGAAACTATGTGATTCAGAAGGTTTGATGCAACATTATTTTTCTGCCTCCATTATTTTTTTAAAATGAGTTCAAATGCTTATAATGATGCTCTCTTCAGTTTTTTGAGCATGGAAGTGCAACACAAAGGAGGGAATTGGCCAATCAACTTACTGGGCACGTTCTGACTCTGAGTCTTCAAATGTACGGCTGTCGGGTTATCCAAAAGGTGGCTTTATCTATGACCTGCCAAAGATATTACGTTAAAGATTACTTTTAGTAACCCAATTTTGAGATTTATGTTGCAATATTGTCATTTACAGCATCTAGATTGTAAGAATTAGTGTTAAAAAAATTGGCTTGTTGAACTGATTGTTGCAGGCAATTGAGGTGGTCGATCTGGACCAACAAACTAAAATGGTAGCAGAACTTGAGGGTAATGTAATGAGGTGTGTAAGAGATCAGAATGGGAATCATGTTATCCAGAAGTGTATTGAATGCATTCCACAGGATGCAATTGAGTTCATTGTTTCGTCCTTTTATGATCAAGTGGTGACACTATCAACTCATCCATATGGCTGTCGTGTCATACAGGTGATATATTGATATGATATGTGTTTTTCTTTTTGTTTTCTCCAACATTTAAAATGTTTGAGAATAACAAGAGATTTATCTGTTTCATTTATTTATGATTGTTTTGTCAGAGAGTTTTGGAGCACTGTGACGACCCCAAAACTCAGCAGATTATGATGGATCAGATTCTGTTATCTGTTTGTATGTTGGCACAGGACCAGTATGGGAATTATGTTGTCCAGGTGTGTCATATATCTGTCGTACATTAGTGGGTTCCATTTCCATTTGCAGTTCAATTTCCATGAAATGTTTTTGCCTTTATTATGTTTAGCGACCTATGCATTTTCTTCGTGTGCAGTAAAGAATCTTTGGTCACCGTATAGATCCAAAAAAAAAATAATGATACGATGTGACCTGCCTGCGTCAGTTGATTTCTCTTGCCGCTGTTGGAAAATCAAGAAACATAATTTTATTACGGCTTGCTGCTCCTATTGCTTATAAAATTAGATTTGGAGTAACATTTTTTGTATGATGGTAAAAGTTTACGCCACTCACTTTTTGTCCGTTTTCCCTAACACGTACAAGTCCTTGAAAGAAAACAGAAAATAAGGACCTATGATTTCTGCTGCTGCTCGTTGTTGGTATCTATCTAGTTAGGTTAATTGCCATTAAAGAAAATTTTTAAAAAATTTCTCCCTCCCAACATGTTTTTAGCTTTGTGACTACTTGCTATTTTATGTGAATTTATCAAGTTGGATTAGAATGTAGTAGTTTTATGTATAAACAATAATTGAATGAAAAGGTCGAACTTTTATCTGGTGTCTTTGATTCTAATTTTGCTTAATTCATTTTTTTGGGTTGGGTGGGAATGGTGAAAATTTTAGTTGATGCCAGCTTTAGATAAGCGGCAGTCTGCCTTGATTCATTTTGAGTGAAATTAAGTTGAGAAACCCAGGTAACCGTTAGATAAAAAGGAAAAATTCAAATGTATAGACTTTTTATAGGTATTGATACTTTTTTTACATAAAAGATGCACGGTGGTGTTTTGTTAAAATAAATTCGATGTTTATAACATCACAGAAAGCATATGTAATGAGCGCTATGTATCGTTTATGGTATTGGTATAATACTAATTTCTTATTTCGAATTGTTTCAGCATGTGCTGGAGCATGGTAAGCCTCATGAACGTACTTCTGTAATCAAGAAATTAGCTGGCCAGATTGTTCAGATGAGCCAACAAAAATTTGCATCAAATGTTGTCGAGAAGTGTTTAGCTTTTGGTGGGCCTGAAGAACGTCAACTTTTGGTGAATGAGATGCTGGGCACCACTGATGAGAATGAGCCTTTGCAGGTTATTGTCTAGTTATAATTTTCAGCTGCTATTGTTTTCCTTGTTCTTATGTGTTCTATTTAGATGTTATGATCTGCTTGAGTTAATTATGGATGTGTAACCTTTTTTTTTTAATCTGACTTTTTTATTATGTTGGTAAGTTCACTCTGTAGAAGTTTGTAAATATGAAATGCAAGTAATGTGGAGGTGATAAGTCATATTGTGAGCAGCATGACTGTCACCTTTCTATTAATACCACAATAACCGTACCGTCTTTGACAACTGCTTTCAATTGATACCCACTAAGGTGATTAAATTGCATAAGAAAGATCTATGATACATACTTCATAAATATGCTATACACCTGATCAAAATCCATACATCCACATGTTTGACTCACATTTTTGGAGCCCACAACGGATTCAAATCTGATAAAACATTTTATATAGCCTGTTTGACAATAATTGTTGATCCAACTGGCTTAATCGCACATCACTTTGCAGTTACTGTTGTTTAACAAAATTCGCCTGCAGGTGATCTTTTCCCTTGTACTTTTATGTGCTAGACGTCTTTGTTAATCAAAGAAAAACATACACAAAAACTCAAATAGTGAATGGGAGAAACCACTAATTTTGTTTTGGGGTACCATGAAACCATAATCATAATCAAGTAGTGCCTTTTCCCAACTATTTGGGGTCGGCGACATGGATCTTACTCCTCCATTCAGGCTTGTTTTGGGCTACCTCTTTTGTAAGAGATAGTAAAGTGAAATCCTTTTTTATTATTTTTTTTTTGGGGTACAATGAAACCATTTATTATTAAATGTTGAAGAGAAAACTTATTAATGACTTGATGGGTTTCTTAGTTAACCTTGATATCTTGCTAGTGATCTTTCATTCTAGATAGATATCCTCATTTCAGGTTTCTAAAACATCACAAGTGAGGAGCCAAATATAGATGATTTGTTGATTCATGTGAACTTTCATCACTGGTCTCTGGTAATATGGGTTCATTGGCATGCTATATATAACTAATTGACTCGTTTTGCACACCCTTATGCAGGCCATGATGAAAGATCAGTTTGCAAATTATGTTGTACAAAAGGTTTTGGAAACTTGTGATGACCAGCAGAGGGAGCTGATACTTTCACGAATAAAAGTCCACCTGAATGCACTGAAAAAGTACACCTATGGGAAGCATATTGTGGCACGGGTAGAAAAGCTTGTTGCAGCAGGAGGCAAGTATATTCATTCTGTTGTTTTAGTCTACCTTAGCAGTTGATCATGCAAGGTGTCCGCAAAGGTGAAATAATATCTGTTAATAATTCTATGACATGAATTCAGCATTTTTTTCTTGCAGAACGACGGATTGGTATTCAGTCTGCATAACCGTCTTCGGTAGATGGCATAGAAAAGAAAGTTGTTGTACAGCTTACCGAGGCTAAAGTTTGAGCTTCCTCTTTCTGTCTAGCTATCTAACTATATTAGATAAGTGCAAGGTGCTCAAAATAAATATGCTGCTTTGTAATTTAAAACTGTACATTCTGTAGTTGATGATAAAATATTAGAATTTAGTAGAGGCTGGAGGGTCAGGGGGCTGATCCATGCCTCCGATGAGGCCTCGTGCAAAGGTGATGAGAATGACTGTACAAGTTTCTAATGGTGTAAAAAGGAGGTAGCGCGTGACTGTACAAATGTTGCATGTGGAGAGCTTGTTGCTTTAGTTAATGACTAGTTGAGCTCAGAATTTTCCATTTCTGTTCTCCTTAATAGGGTTAGTCTGTAAGTTGATTGAAGATTTTTGGTTCATGTTTAATTGTCGAATTTGGAGATCGGAAGCAGTTGCCTTCTATTGTTAGCAACGTTTATATGTAGGGGAAATAGTGCTTACACCTCCCCACCTTAATTTTATTTCCCTCTAGGAACATTAATAAAAAGTAAAAAAACTGCTGGACCGTAATTTTCTAGTAGTTAAAAAATTCAGTACTGGTATATAACTCATTGACCTTATAGACGGTTATGTAAAGGGCGACTACGACTTTTAGTTAAGTAAAGATATTTGGAGTGGAGAAATGCTGCATAAATTTGCGCCAGGCCGATTTGTGCATGGGTCTGTGGGTGAGCTGTCCTACATATGCTTTGTTATCAGGAAATCTAGGCTCGTTTGCACATGCTAGGGGGCTGTTTGGTTCATGAATTTGCAACAAATTCAGTCTGAACTTTGAGATAATTAATATAATCATGTTTGGTTCATAAATTTGGTTTGAATTTAAAATTCAGCTTAAAAGAGGATTTTCCGTTAATGCAGTCCTAATTTGTGAAATTTTTTAAGAGGAGATTCACCAAATTAAGCATGAATTGTAAATTTTTAATTAAGCAACCAAATGACATTCTTATTTTACAATAATTCAGCTTGAATGAATTCTAAAAAGAAGCTTCCCTGATGGATAGTCTTGCTCTCACTTAGACACTAGCGAAATGCGCCTTAGTTGGCTTGGCAAAGAGGCTTGTTGATTGGTCTCACACTCCCTAGAAAACATTATCGGCCGCCTCCAGTTCGGTAGGTCGATCGCCCTTACGCAAGTGCCTAGTTCTGAAGAGTGGCGAGAAGACTGCCACTGTACATCTTTCTTCCAAAATCAAAGATTTTTGTTTTTCTTCTAAACGAATACAATATTGAGATCTTTTCCCGAAATGCAGTTGGTTTCTAAGACCACTTTCGGATCTAGGTCTATCGGGACTCATTAAAGTTCACTAACTAAACAGTCCCTAAGTAGGGCTGCATCTTGGGTCGGGTTTTGCTATACCCGACCCTACCCGAGATAAAACCCGCAATACCCGACATTGGAACCGAGATTTTAATAAAATAATTAATATAATAATAATAATAAATTATATATATTAAAAAATAAGGGATTTAAATGATATATCTCGGGTATCTCAGTTCTTGGGTATTTTAAAGCCAAACCCGACCCGAGATAGAACCGGGTTTTTAAATCTTGGAACCGACTATGTCCGAGATAGGACCCAACCCGACCCGACCCGGGTCAATGCCAGGTCGGTTCCATCGGGTTGGGTCGGGTTCGGGTTTTTGGTGCAGCCCTATCCCTGTGTGTGAGCTCTCGCAAGCCATCTGCCATCTGCCATCAGCATGAAATACCGCTTAAGCTGAGCAGGGTTGGATCAACCACGACTGTTGAAAACCCTGTTTTGATGCCTTTTCTGCCCTTTTTTGGGTGGGGATGGCGAGGAGACGTTATAATTGTTTATCTTCTGCCTTTGGGTTTAGTTATTTACCGGGTGTCTCCACAGTCCGTTGTAGGGCATCCCACAGCCACAACACTAGAGGTGCTGTGTGCGCGAGTTGTCCACTGCCAACCGTAGAAATTTAACATCAAAAGAAAAGATCTAATCTTGATCGTTGGATCAGAAGATTGATAAGGATGATAATACTTAGGAATTAGGAACCCAGCCCTCCCCAGTCCTCACCCCTCACATCCCTAATGCTAATTAATCCTATCTGGGCTTTGCAAAAAATCCTTCATGGGCTAGAGAAGCGTGAGTGGGCTGGCCTGAGCCTTCGAGTCTCCTCTTACCTCTACCACCCACGGTCGTTGCCTGTGCTTCCTTCCAGCCTTCTCCAGAAGCTTCTCGTCGCTCCATCCTTCCCACTTCTCCGTACTACATAAGGCCTGGTGCGAGACTCTCCCAAGGATCTTCTTCTGAATTTTCTGTTCCTATTTGCTCTTTGGGTCTCTTGCATTCTGTAAATCGTTCTCCTTCGGATCAGATGGCCGGCGGAACGCCTAATTGGGATGGGCTGTTCAAGTGGAGCGTTGCCCACACGGATGGAACTCGTCCTCCTCGCCCCCTCAGGTCGGCTTTCAAAAGTTCTCTTCTTTCCCCCCCTTTTTGTTGCTTTCGATTTCCATCCCTTTTTGAGCTCTTCATCGGGCCAAAGCTCGTAGCTTTTCGGGATTTGGATACCCTTTTTTTGAGTGTGTATCACATAAATACGTTTCCTTGCTTGAAGTAGCCAAGCGTGGAGTGTGTAGTTAGGGATTCGAGTTGGAGAAACGAGTGAATCGTTGCCCTCTTCTGGTTATCGTTTACGATTTTGAGTTATGGTTTGCATTATTGTTATGTTGCTGCTGAATTGTGATTATTGACTGTTTTTCTATCTCTTGTTTGTAGTGAGGACGACCGAAAATGGTTCATGGAAGCGATGGAAGCTCAGACTGTTGATGTTGTCAAGCGGATGAAGGAGATTACTCTTGTTATGCAAACTCCACAGGAACAATTGGAGGCTCAAGGTGTCACTTCAGCGGAGCTTGTAGGTACCGTTCTATGTGTCGGCTAAATTTTTGCTGGGGGGAAGTAGAACTTATATTGTGTTCTGTATTATGTATATATAAATTATGATCAGCAGTTCATAAGTTTTAACTAGCATATTATGTGGGACGTCACCCAAGTCGCGTTAGCCTGTTTACCCGTGGTTCCTTGAGGGAATAAAGGGTATTGGCTGTAATTCGTTGACAGACGTGCATAATTAACTAGTTAATTCTTATGAACTCAGTATCAGAGTAATTAACATATACATAATACAGAAGATCTGTATAAGGGAAACTTCGCACCCGGTACTTTTTCATTAAACAAATGATAAACTTATTTAAAAAATATAATAAAACTAAAAATGCTGAATTAGTAGAATATCCTACTCAATTAGAGGAATTGAATAAAATTCATAAGGGTGATCCCTTCTATTCAGGGACTAGCTATGAAAGCTTCACCGGCTCAAGACCAGTACATCGCTCAGGAAACTAACTACCGTAGAAGTTGGAGCCTCGTATGGACGTTTGTCCACACCTCCGGTGAACCCTTATTAATACACAATAATTTATACTGTATTGAACAAGATTTTTAGACAAAGAACTTTTATTAAGACAAAAGAAACTTACAGATTTACAGAAGGGACAGTGACAAGTTCAGAGCTCCTTCTTTCTCTCACACAATACAATCACTCAGAGATTATCGGATGCCTCCACAAGCCTGAGGAACATCCTTTATATAGGCATAAAATATCTATATAATAATATAAACATATCGTCATTGCTGACGAATGCCATAATTAAAAAATTAGAAAAGGCTGCATGTGCCATTATTGGAGCATTCTGAGTCGTTCGATTCTTGACTATCCATTATTGAGCTGTTGTTGACCATTCGATCTTTTGTTGTCCATAATTGGATCTTTTCTAGCCATTCGATCTGCCCTTGTCCATTATTGCTCGTTTCTTGGCCGTTCGATGGTGTCTTTCACTTTTTTATCTCTTTCTCTGTTTGTCTACTGCTTTGTCTGCCATCACTCTTATGGCGGCATCCCAAATGTCTTCATTAGTGGGTAAGTCTTCTTCCATATCATTATTAGGGTCTTGAGATTCTCCCGCCAAAATATTTGAACCAGAAGACTGAGAATTAATGTCTTCATCCATATCTGCAAAATTGGTGCAGAAATCTGCTTTAATAAAAAAGAAGACCTTGTAAATATAGGAGTAATAGTATGATGGACTGTGAGTGAGTCAATAATGGAATTTATTTCCCATAGCATAGTATGGATCGGCATTTGAATGTAGATAATATCTATTACAAGATTTTTGAGAATAGAGAAAGATTTCTGATCATCCGATCCATTTATGAAAGAGTAGAATGAATAATAAACATAGTGGAATCAATGACGAAGAAAAGAAAGAGGAAAAATGGTTAGCGAGTCAAATAGGGCTTTTTTTTTTTTATTGGGGATAGAGGGACTTGAACCCTCACGATTTCTAAAGTCGACGGATTTTCCTCTTACTATAAATTTCATTGTTGTCAGTATTGACATGTAGAATGGGACTCTATCTTTATTCTCGTCCGATTAATCAGTTCCATATCTGCAAAATTGGTGCAGAAATCTGCTTTAAGTTTATCCATACATTTCATCATAATCTCTTGTCCTGAAGCTTCAGGATATTTCCTTTTCAACATGTGTTTCATCATTTTGATCCAATTTTGTTGATCCTTTTCAGGATCATCATCATCCTCTGCACATGCTAAATTAATTTCAATAGCTTCATTGATTCTGTCAAGAGCTTCCTTGATATCAAGTTTTTCCCACCATTTGAATAAGAATTTTCGGATGAGAACAGGAATATTAAGCTCATCCCATCCCACTGTAATTGTCCACTTCCATATCCATGGAAGTTTATGATTTGCATAGAAAAATAATATGCTTTGGCCTTCGATTAAGGCTTCGGAATTAGGGAGGCAGACTGGATTAGAGTCTATCCATGGTTCATATTGTTCCTTAATCTCTACAGGTAAGAGATTAAGGTCTGGCCCGAATTTGTGCCACCAACGGAAAAACCAATTTGGAATTTCCTGTAGTTTTATTAACGGATCAAATTGAAAGAACCAAGAGTGTTTTCTTCGAGGATTCTCATAAAAAAATACCTGATTCCAGGCATTAATGTAGTCCCAATAATTATAGGAGTACATTTGTTCTCCTAATTTGAGGGTACGAACCTTATTAGGATCGAGTCCCCAATCTTGTGGTGGGAGAACTTTTAAAATTAGACATTTACTGTAATTGATTACAGTTTTGTCATTTGGACTGGGATAAGTATGGCGAATATCAACCGAACCAGTTAATTGAAGGATTCCTTCCAAAACATGGCGATATTGGCCATATAAAGCTGGATAGCTTTGGCGGTCCAGATATTTCTGGAGAATATGCCATGGATCAGCTTTCCATTGAAGATCAGTATTACTGATACAAAAAATTATTTCTTCTGTTTTGCTTGCCACATAAGGCAATTCTGGAGTTTCTAAGGCTTCTTTAGCAGTCTTAGTGCCAGACTTGCTTCCAGAAGCTTCATTAGCTTTGCCTTTTGAAGCCTTTATTGCTTCTTTCTCTTTATTCTTGAGAAAAGTTTCTAAATCCACATATGGTGATTCACTGCCTAGAATTGCAGTAGCCTGTCTGGAAATTGATGGTAAGAATCCGGTACCACGACCTCTATTATAAGTACTGCGACCACGACCACGGCCTTGGCGGCCTCTATCATGAGAAGTGTACATTAGCTACCCTGTAAGAATTCACGAGTTAGAAAATCGGGAAGAGAGTTAGATTCCCCCTTTATATATTCAATATTAAAATAAAAAACTGATAATTGAGCTTGCCATCCAGCAAAAATTTGCTTGGATACTAGATGTTTTACATCTTTTTCAATTATTTGTTTTGCAGCACTACAATCGATTCTAAGTAAAAAATTTTGATTTAATAAATCATCTTGAAATTTATTAATTCCTTTAACAATAGAAAGCATTTCTTTCTTAATAGTTGAATATTTTGATTGAGTAGGATTCCCTTTTCCAGAATAAAATCTAACAAGTAATTCTCTATTAGAATTTGGATCCTTTTGTTTAAGGATTCCCCCATAGCCAATATTAGATGCATCGGTTTCTACAATTTTGAACCATAGCGGATTAGCTAGGCTAAGACAAGGAAGATTCTTGACCTTTGACTTTATTTCAATAACAGCTTGAGTATGCTGAGCAGTCCAAGGTTTTGGATTTTTCCTTAGCCTTGAATAAAGAATTGCTGTATCATGAGCTATATTCTCATAATAATCAGCTATATAATTAAGGCTTCCAAGAAACCTTTGTAATTGTTTATTATCAATAATTTCATTTGGGAATTTAGAAGCAAATTCTATGCTTCTATTAATAGGAATTATTGTTCCCTGATGGATTTCATGGCCTAAAAATCTGATTTTGGTTTGAAATAATTTTATTTTAGGCGTAGATATTACTAATCCATTTTTCTTAGTAACATATAAGAGATTTTCTAAATGCTTAAAATGTTGATCAATGCTTTTAGAAAAAACAAGGATGTCATCAATATAAACAATTATGAATGCACTTAGTTGATTAAAAATATCATTCATGATATTCTGAAATTCAGATGGGGCATTTTTTAAACCGAATGGCATAACATTCCATTCAAAATGTCCAAATGGGACAGTGAAAGCAGTTTTATATCTATCTTTTTCACTAATTTGAATCTGCCAATATCCTGATTTTAAGTCAAATTTAGAAAAGATTGTTGCATCATGAAGTCTGGCCAAAAGATCCTTTTTATTAGGAATAGGATACCTGATCCATTTTAAAACTTTATTTAAAGGTTTATAATTAATGACTAATCTAGGAACTCCTCTTTCCTTTTCAGCATTTTTATTAACATAAAAGGCTGTGCAACTCCAAGGTGAGTAAGATTTCCTTATTAATTTTTTCTCTAATAAACTAGATATTTCTTTTTTACATAATTCCATATATTCATGGTTCATCTGATAAGGTCTAGCTTTAGTTGGGATTTGTTGTTCATTAAATTGATCTTCATAAGGAAGAGTAACAACTTGTTTCTTTCTGTCCCAAAAAGCATTTGGCAGGTCATTACAAACTTCTTTTTTAAATCTATCTTCTAATAATTTTATTTTATGAATTACTTCAGATTGCTGAAGTTTTTCTTCTATATTTAAATGATTTATTTCTTCTTGAAGAAAATTAATTTGCTTTTCTTTTAAAATTATCTTCTTAACTTGGTTAAGAAATTTAGTTTGAGGATCAGTAACAAACTCAAATACAACTGATTTATTATTTATTTTGGTATATATACCTGTAGAATCAATTTTTCCTAAAGGCATAATATCATTAAGAAAAGGTGTTCCCAAAATTACAGGTTGAGAAAGATTCTTAACCAGTAAAAAATATATTGGTATGCAATTCTTATTATTGCATATATGAACATTAGATATTTTATAATTTATTTGTAGTTTATTTCCACTGGCCGAAGTCAAGGATTGTGTAGTCTTTTCATAATATCGGGTTGGTATTAACCCTTCATTGATACAATTCATGTTTGCACCACTATCAACCAGAGCTAATAAATCTGGTAAAATAAATTCTTTATTAATTAGAATGGTTATATTAATGTACCATTTTTGACTTGTCACTTGATGTAACAAATTTAAATAATCAGGATTTTGTTCTGGATTAAAAGTTTCCTCATTAGTTCCAATCTGTTGTTTTAAATTTTCTATCTTAAGATTGATGTTTTTATTTTCTTGTTTTAACAAGATTATTTCTTGTTTTAGTTGTTTGACTTCTCGTTTTAAGTCATTAAGAGTTACCGGTTGATCAGATTTTATTTTTAATCTGTTTTGGACTTCAGACATTTTATAAATATCACTATGAATATCAGGTTGTTTATCCAGTCTGATACAATTTTCTATTAACTATTTTTTTAATTTTCCATCATCAATTTGTTCTATTATTTTAATTAAGCCCTCTTGTTTTTTGGTTAACATATTAATGCTTAGTCCATTCATATCTACTATGGCTTTCCAATAGTCATTGTCTTTAGATATGGAGCAACAACATGGTTGTTCTTCTGGACAGGAGTAAGAGGTTTCGCTATTCTCTTTAGTTTGAAAAATATCTGATTCTGATTCTGATTCAGAAGTTGAATTTAATAATAGCTTGTATAATTGTTGTTTTAATCCTTCGTCTATTTGAAGTTCATTTAATTTCTTTTTAGTTTTGCATTTATTTGCATAATGGCCTATTTTTCCACATTTAAAGCATTTTGCTTCTGATCTAGTTTTTCTAAAATTTTTAGGAATATACTTTTCTTTTCTTTTATCAGGGGTTTGTTTCTTTCTAAAATTTTTTCTTTTTCTAAAATTCTTATATCTTTTTCCCTTGTTTCTTTCTTTGTTTTCTTTGGGAAAATCATAAGCAAATTGTTCACAAAAATTCTCCTAACTGTTTTCTTTCAGTTAGTTTATACTTTTTTATTTGGTTTTTAAGTTTTATGTCATTACATAAACTTAATCCTTCTTGAATACAGATATTTATTAATTGACTATAAGTATAATGATTATAAGGGATGGTTATTCCATCATTTCTTTCTCTAAGAGTTTTCTTAATTCTTTCAGAGAATAAGTAAGGTAATCTATCAATAAATTTAGATTTCCAATGCTCATGACTTGCATCATTTAATTGCATAACCCTGGACAAAAACACATCTTTGTACCATCTAAAATGGGTTAAGGAGGGACATCTTAAATTTTGTAATAGAGTTCTTGTTCTTTCACCATTATCAGTAATTGAACCAGTAAAGTGTTCTAATATGGTTACTATTAAAGTATACACTGCATCTTCAGTTTGAATTGCAGTACTAGTATTTGGTTGAGCCTCAATTTTGATATGATTTAATATTTCAAATTGTTGGGCTGGAGTAAGCCCATGGTCCCACCATCCTTTAAGGATTCCAGTGAAACCACAAGTTATAATTTTAGCTATATCTTTATCAGAATTTTGTTTTTTGGCTACAGTAGCATACATTAACATGCGATGAAGCATATCATGAATTTGTTTATCAGATAGACCATCTATGTTCCATTCATAGATAGATCTACCATCATAACTATTTTGAAGATAATTATCATTTTCTTCAAATAATACGTCCTGAGGAGTGGGTCGCTTATAGTAGTGACGAACTATCCCTTTTGGACGATTCTCAATTTTATTAATTTGAGATGATTGATCAATGAAATTTTTTTGAATGTTATTAATTTCATCATTAGATAAATCCTCAGACTCTTCAACTTTATCATCTTGTTCATTTTCTTCTGATAAGGTGTGAAGTTGTAATGATTTTAATTTATTTTCTAAAATTTTTACAAATTCTGAAGAATCCTTAAATTTAAATTCATTGGTTTCAACTGATGGTTTGATCATGGGTTCTAATTTAGAATTTTCTATTTTTTTCTCTACTACTTTTCCATATGATTCTAGTTTTAATAGAATTTTTTCAATTTGGTTTTCTATTAAAATCATTTGATCGCCGATTGTCTGGAAATAAAGATTAGTATAATTATTTTGTTTAATTATTTGATTTATTTCTTTCATTGTAACATGGGCATTTTGAACTTCTGAAGGTTTCATGAAAGCAGTAGCTTCCAAATTTGAAGAATCGTCATCTTGAACAGTAATTGATACAGGAGGGGGATGTATTGAAAGAATAGATTGGCCTTGACTATTATACCAAGTTCTTTTAATTGTATTCATTTTTAATTCTTGTTTATTACAATAGTATTCAAAGAACCAAGGAATAAAGTATTTTATTATATTTTTACTTTCCAATTCTTTGTAATATTCATCTTTGTAGCACTGTAATTCCTTATTGGTAAATTTTTTAAAATACCAGTTACGAAAATTTTTATGTTGAGGTTGGTTAAATTCATTACTCAACCTTTTCCTGGTTTATAATCCATTAATATTAAATTCCATCTCGGATGGTGTAGGAGAATTCCTATGTACTGGTGGCTTCTTATAAATTCCATGAGGAATATTATTATCAGAAATTCTGATTTCTTCCAAATCATCAGTCCTACTAGAAGTAGAGGCTGTAAAAGTAACAGGATAAGATACCCTGTAATTTCTAGAAGAAAGGCTTCTAGATAGGCTTGTAGATCCAAATTTAATTTGAACTTCTCCATCAGAATTTTCTGTTATTTGATCAATTTCTTGATCCACCATCGGTTTAGATGGAATTGCATTTTGTAAAGTCCATGATTTTGGAAATTGAATATCTTTCCATTTAATTATTTTATTAACAGCAATATTTGATGTTAATAAGTTTGTCTCTATTTGACAAGTTTGACCTGGGGAAGTATAAATCTTAGCATTAGGACATAAAGTATGAAGAGTTTTAAAGTAAACTCTATAAAGAATTGCAATAGTTTCAGATCAAGTTTTGAAATCATAACCATGGGTCTGAATTCTTAGAGTGCCAACATCTAAAATGTTTGGATCTGTAATAGACAGACTTAAATTGGGGTAAACATTAAAATATACTGGCACATGACTTAAACTAGTCTGGGCAGCAGCCATTAAGGATGGATTAAAAAGATTGCATCTTGCATCTCTTAGGATGGCCAATAAACTTGCATTTAGTCCTTGTAAAGTCAGGGGTTTAAATGCAACTTGTATTAATCCTATATGAATCCAGTTGTAATTATTTTTGTAAGATTGCAAATCTTCTTCTTTGAAGAGCTGTATTTCAGTTTCGTTATTATCGACTGTTATTGAGTCTTTAACTGTTTTAACAGCCATTTTGGCTTTAGTACTAAAAGTATATTATATTATAAATCTCTGATAATTGGTATCAGAGCCATGGTCGGCTAAATTTTTGCTGGGGGGGGGGGGGAGTAGAACTTATATTGTGTTCTGTATTATGTATATATAAATTACTGTGATCAGCAGTTCATAAGTTTTAACTAGCATATTATGTGGGACGTCACCCAAGTCGCGTTAGCCTGTTTACCCGTGGTTCCTTGAGGGAATAAAGGGTATTGGCTGTAATTCGTTGACAGACGTGCATAATTAACTAGTTAATTCTTATGAACTCAGTATCAGAGTAATTAACATATACATAATACAGAAGATCTGTATAAGGGAAACTTCGCACCCGGTACTTTTCCATTAAACAAATGATAAACTTATTTAAAAAAAATATAATAAAACTAAAAATGCTGAATTAGTAGAATATCCTACTCAATTAGAGGAATTGAATAAATGGACAATTCCTCCAATTGCGAGAAGATGTCTAATTTACTCACATCCATGTTTTTGGTTATGCAGATATGTTGGATGAGCTGCAAGAACACGTTGAAGCTATCGACATGGCCAATGGTAATTTTCGAGTTTAATGTAGAAAGTTGATTATAATGGGAAAGATTCTACCTTTACGTAGATATAGATTTTGCTACTTCTGTTGAGTTTGCACTTAGCATTTTAAATTCTGTGTCTGTATCAGATCTTCACTCTATTGGAGGTTTGGTCCCATTACTTGGCTACCTGAGAAACTCAAATGCTGAAATAAGAGCAAAGGCTGCGGATGTTGTGTGCACCATCGTTCAAAACAATCCTAAAAGTCAACAACTTGTCATGGAAGCAAATGGTCTAGAACCTCTTCTATCTAACTTCACATCGGATACTGATGTAACTGTCAGGGCGAAAGCTCTGGGAGCAATATCCTGTAAGTTATTTATCACTGCTTATTCTATTGATTTGAAAATGTAATCAAACTCGTGACTTCTGAATGGGATGAGGAAAAATACATGTAACGTGAGATCGTTATATTAGTTATTTGTGATGACTCAGACGAGGCACTCTAATCTTCTACTCTTTTGTAACTGTCGAGCTTGTGGTAGTGTTTGATCTTTTTCTTTTCTTGATCTGTAAGATTAAGAATGAGTGCACTTGAATGCAATACTTATAAAATTACTATCCTGTGCAGAGATTCAATGTCGCCGAGATCTCGGGCTTAACTTGGCGAGATCAGTCCAAGATTTTTTTTAAAATTTTTGTTGTTAAAATAAATACTTATAAAATAACAAAATAATAAAAAATTATTTAATCTTGCCGAGATCTCCGGCTGGTCTCGCGGGATCAATACGAGATTTTTTTTAAAAAATATTTTTTGATAAAATAATTTAGAATCAAATAAAAAAATAAAGTAAAACAAATCATTTAATCCCGCGGAGATCTCCGGCTGATCCGGCTTAGGTTTTTTTTCAAACATTTTCTTGCTAATATAAATACAATTAAAAGGAGTCCACGGAAAGCAGTGGGAGACAACGGGAAACCTTCCATGGCGCGTCGTCATCTAACTTGGGAGGTGACGGTGATGGAGATGTAATGGAAATGATTAGGGGTTTAGCACAAACAGTGCAAGCTCAAGTGAAACATCGTCCCGACGCCAGGAAGAAAGCAGAGAAAGAAAAGATAGCTCATTTCAAATTATTCCAGGGAATGGCTCCAGCTTTCACAGGGAAAGAAACTCCGGAAAAGGCTGAGAGTTGGATAAAAGCTATCGAGAAGATTTTTGAATCTATATCGGTGGAGGATGATAGTAAAGTTCGAATGGCGACTTTTGTTTTGACAGAAAACGCTGATCACTGGTGGAGTTCTGCCAAGCGCACTTTCTTTAAAGATCGGAAGGTTGAAGAGATTTCCTGGGAGGAATTCCTAAAAGTTTTCAATGGAAAATATTTTCCGAGCCACGTTCGGAAAGAGAAGTGGTAATAAATAAATCAGAAAAATAATAAAAAATTATTCAATCTCGCCGAGATCTGGGCTAATCTGCAAGAATTTTTTTTAAAATATTTTCTGTTAAAATAAAATGGAATAACATTATAAAAAAATAAATAAAATTTTCTAATAATAAATTTGAATAGAATAAAATATAATTAAAGAAATCAGAAAATAAAAAATGATTTAATCATGCCGAGATCTCGGGCTGATCTCGCCGAGATCTTGCCCGAGATTTTTAAAATTATTTTTTCTAAAAATAAAGTCTAATAAAATAAAATTAAATAAATCAGAAAATC
The DNA here is from genome assembly GCA_039654745.1 of Houttuynia cordata. Classification (NCBI taxonomy): domain Eukaryota; kingdom Viridiplantae; phylum Streptophyta; class Magnoliopsida; order Piperales; family Saururaceae; genus Houttuynia; species Houttuynia cordata. Next base: position 24,282,130 of record CM077507.1, on the reverse strand, counting down.
AAAAATTATTTAAACAAGCCGAGAACTCGGGCTTATCTCGGCGAGATCCGGCCAAGATTTTTTACATATAGTTTTTTCTAAAAATAAATTCGAGTAAAATAAAATGAAAGAAATGAAAAAATAATGTAGAATCTCGGGCTGGTATCGGCGAGATCCAACCGAGATTTTTGAAATTATTTTTTTGTAAAAATATATCCGAATAAAATAAAATTTCAGAAATCAGAAAATATTAAAATATTATTTAGTCACGCCAAGATCTCGGACTGATCTCAGCGAGATCTCGTCGAGACTTTTTAGAATTATTTTTTACTAAACATAAATTCGAATAAAATAAAATTAAAATATCAAAAAATAAAAAATATATTTTTTCTTGCCGATATCTCGGGATTTTGCTTACTTTTTTTAAAATATTTTTTAAAAATAAATGATTTTTTTATTATTTCCGAGATCACGGGCTGATCTCGCCGAGATCCAGCCCGCGATTTTTTAGAATTATTTTTTTCTAAAATAAAGTACGAATAAAATAAAATTATATTAATAAAAAAATTATGTAATCACGCCGAGATCTCGCCCAGATTTTTTACAATTATTTTTTCTAAAAATAAATTCGAATAAAATAAAATTAAATAAATCAGAAAATCAAAAATTATTTAAACAAGCCGAGATCTCGGGCTTATCTCGGCGAGATCCGGCCAAGATTTTTTACATATAGTTTTTTCTAAAAATAAATTCGAGTAAAATAAAATGAAAGAAATGAAAAAATAAAAAATAATGTAGAATCTCGGGCTGGTATCGGCGAGATCTAACCGAGATTTTTGAAATTATTTTTTTTCTAAAAATATATCCGAATAAAATAAAATTTCAGAAATCAGAAAATATTAAAATATTATTTAGTCACGCCGAGATCTCGGACTGATCTCTGCGAGATCCCGCCGAAATTTTTAGAATTATTTTTTACTAAACATAAATTCGAATAAAATAAAATTAAAATATCAAAAAATAAAAAATATATTTTTTCTTGCCGATATCTCGGGATTTGGCTTCCTTTTTTTTAAAATAATTTTTATAAAAATAAATGATTTTTTATTATTTCCGAGATCACGGGCTGATCTCGCCGAGATCCAGCCCGCGATTTTTTAGAATTATTTTTTTCTAAAATAAAGTACGAATAAAATAAAATTATATTAATAAAAAAATTATGTAATCACGCCGAGATCAGCTTATTTAGTCACGCCGAGATCTCGCCCAGATTTTTTAGAATTAATTTTTCTAAAAATAAATTCGAATAAAATAAAAGAAGAGATATCAGAAAATAAGAAAAAGTTATTTATTCATGCCGAGATCTCGGGCTTAACACGGCGAGATTTAGCCGAGATTTTTTAAATATAATTTTTCTAAAAAAAGTCGAATAAAATAAAATGAAAGAAACCAGAAAATAATAAAAAATTATGTAGTCTCGCCGAGATCCAACCAAGATTTTTTAAATTATTTTTTCTAAAAATAAATTCGAGTAAAATAAAATTACAGAAATTAAAAAATAAAAAAATTTATTTAGGCACGGCAAGATGTCGGGCTGATCTCAGCGAGATCCGGCTGCGATTTTTTTAAAAATATTTTCTTGTTAATATATATACGAATAACATAAAAATATAATAAAAATGGAAAAATAAAAAATATTTAATCTTGCCGAGATCTCGGGATGATGTCGGCGAGATCCAGCCGAGTTTTTTTAAAAATATATTTTTTGTTAAATTAAAATATTATAATATTAAAAAATAAGTAAGAAATAATAAAAAATATTTAATTATCCGAGATCTCGGTTAGATCGGGCCATTTTCCGTAACAATAAAACGAATTAAAAAATAAAATTAGACAATAATATAAAATTATTTAATCTCGCCGATATCCGTCTGGGTTTTTTTTTTTAAAAATGTACATGAGCAATTGCAGTGAATTTGATTAGGGAAATTTGACATACCGTAGCATCCCAAGGAACATTAGAAGCACTATGACAGATTAGGGCAGGACGCCAATACTCAGCTTGCTATATCGACTTAGATACTCCTGGACAGCTTGACAGACGCGAACATACAAACGGCGCCGTAAAACCCTTTCAGAAGTCATGTTAAATTCAAATCCACAGGGTGTTCTTCTCTCTTTAACAACTTCAGATTGATACAATCAGGCATGTATGACTATTGATGAGATTGCTAGGTGATTCTACATAAATAAACTTCAGAAATGAACTTGAACTGAAATGCAAATATCAAATTTAGAAGAGATACTTTGGAAATCAAGACACTCCAACTTTCAGTAGAAATAACGAAGTGCTTACACCTCAAACGAATATAGTAGGCAATGATAGGATATGGACCCATTTTTGCATCAAATTTAGAACAGAGCTTAACCAATGGAGAAAAGTTTGAGATAACCAAAGGTAATCCTCATTGATCAGTATCAATATACAGATTTAGAGAGAGATGAAAGCACCATAAAGCAGAATTAAGAACACATAATGAAAGCCCAAATAACCTGGATACCCCATCCATTCCCAACCTACATAATCTTCCTAATGAACGAAACAACGATCATAGGACATGTATAAACCTAAGAGCTGGTGAACTTGGTGACGGCCTTGGTGCCCTCAGAGACAGCATGCTTGGCGGGCTCTCCAGGAAGAACGAGGCGGACAGAGGTCTGGATCTCCCGGGAGGTGATGGTCGGTTTCTTGTTGTAGCGGGCAAGGCGGGAGGCCTCCTGGGCAAGCTTCTCGAAGATGTCGTTGATGAAGCTGTTCATGATGCCCATGGCCTTGCTGGAGATGCCGATGTCCGGGTGGACCTGCTTCAGCACCTTGAATATGTAGATCTTGTACGTCTCGCTGCTCTTCTTCGTTCGCTTCTTCTTCGTTCGCTTCTTCTTCTTCTTGTCCCCGGACGCCGCTTCTCCGCCTTGGGCTTCTTCTCCGCTGGCTTCTTCTCCGCCGGCTTCTTCTCGGCCTTCGGCGCCATCGCGATTTAACAATTCCGACGAAACTGATGAAAGAGATTTACGAAAAGGGCGAGAGATGAGGTAGATGATGCCAAGACGGAATCTATATATAATTTTACGAAAATGAATCTGATTGGCTATCTGCGCCTCAGACGGATTGCTGATGTGAAAACATATTTCTCGTTCGATTTCAGTAACTATCGACGGCTATGAACGAAAGCGTGAAAGGCCACGATCCGTGAAATCGTTTTTACGCAAATGAGCGCGCTGGACGCGGACCGGTGATACTAGCCGTCAGATATTATATCCCTATCCACGGTTCAGATTGGAGAGAGGAATACCATAAAACGGAGGCGCCATTTCCGCAGAAAGACAAATTCCGGGATTCTGATTTGTGACTTTGATTTTGGTGGGAGGAGGAAAGCTTGCGGGGGAAGAGATGTCTAGGAGGGGCAAGGGAGGGAAGGGGCTGGGGAAGGGCGGGGCGAAGAGGCACAGGAAGGTGCTAAGGGACCACATCCAGGGGATCACGAAGCCGGCGATCAGGAGGCTGGCGAGGAGGGGAGGCGTCAAGAGAATCAGCGGCCTCATCTACGAGGAGACCCGGGGCGTGCTCAAGGGGGGCGTTTGGAAGCTGATAGGTGAGAGGTGAAAATTTATGTAAGCCTGAAAATAATCAAGGGTATTTTTTCCTGATTGGTGACAGCTCGTTTGGAAGCTGAAAGTAATTCGGCGTCAGGGTGAAAATTTTCACGCCTAATTTGTGAAAGGTGAAATATGTTTGGGAACTAAAAATAAGTCACGCTGATAGGAATATTCGTCAGCATATCGAGTAACTGGTTACACTATAGTACTGCATATCGAGTAATTTGATACACTATAGTACTGCATATCGAGTAATTGGTTACACTATAGTACTGCATATCGAGTAATTTGATACACTATAGTACTGCATATCGAGTAATTAGATACACTATAGTACTGCATATCGAGTAATCGATTACGCGATAACTTTTTTAATGGGCAAACTTCACCGATGCATATCTTACTCATTTCTAATCCGTTTTGGCCCATTTTTTTTTCATTCTTCCTCATTTTTAGTGTTCTTTCTTATAACGATGAAAAAATGTCCACAATGAGGGAGATTTGACGGGGAGGGGGGTCCCTCGGCTTAACGGTGCGGCAGCGGAGGTGTCGGGGCAAATACCGAGGTGATCATCTTTGGACGACCCGAGATGTTGCCCGGGAGGGGTGGGCATGGGTTCCCTCGGCTCAACGGGTCGACGGGGGGGGGGGGGGGGGGGGCCTCAACGAGCGGCGGCGGGGATTGGGGGCACAGATTCTCCTGGCTCAACGGGGCACCGTCGAGGTGGGGGGTACTTACCGGGGGGGACGAATATCTGAGCGAGAGTTAGTTTTTTTCGTTGAAGAGACGAGATGATCAATTCGTCAGCCTGATTCTCACTCGGGTGGGAATCAGCCTTTCAGGGTGAAAGGTGAAAAATTGTCACCTTTCACCTTTGAGGGCTGATTTTTAGCCTTTCAGCAAACAAACACAAAACAGTCCTGAAAGGTGAAAAGGTGAAAATTTTCACCTATCACTGTCACTGACCATTTTTCACCCTTTCAGCAAACAAACACTTTTCACCCTGAAAGGTGACAATTTTCACCTTTCAGGGCTGAAATATTGATTTTTCAGCTTTCCAAACGCACTATGATCTTCCTCGAGAATGTCATCAGGGATGCTGTTACCTACACGGAGCACGCGAGGTGTGACCGCTATGGATGTCGTCGACGCTCTCAAGAGGCAGGGGAGGACCCTCTACGGGTTCGGCGACTGAGTTGGAGGCTGTTTCTATGATTAGAGCTATTATGATGGATGAGATACGACTGTATTGTTTTTAGAGTTTACTTGATTTAGTACTTGTAGTTCTTGTAGGTTGGTAGTCTGTAGTTTACTTACACCGATCTTCTGCTGTGAAATCGGTTGGCTGAATGGTGGAATGGATTTCATGTGCTTATAGTTTCTCAACTTGTGATGTTTGGTTCTAGCATAAATATGTACGATTGGATTTTGAAATGTTCTCTTTACCCGTTTCACGGTGCCTATTGGCAATGCTTGTATTTGGAGCGCTGGTTGATTGACACTGCGTTTTGTGTACTTTGTGTAAGTTTTTCCATCTTAGCCATGAATTATGAGCTTATCATGCTTTGCAAGCTTATGCCTCATTTTTCATGATCTTTGGCTCCTTGTACAGTCTCGAAAGAGACTACTCCTATAACATGCTATACTTGATCAAAGCTTTTGCTATTTTATGCAATAATGAGTCGTTTTTAACCTCTGAATTCACACATGATCAATGCTTGTGCATTTAACAAATATAGAGAACTGCTTATTATTCAAATCAGCCTGCAATATTGAGAAACATATTTGCTCCTCATAATCTAGGGCATAACTCCCTTTGACCACATCATGGAGCAGAAGCAACAATCCTAAACAAACTTCACGGGGAGGTTCACTGGATTTATACCAAACTGGGTGCTCGGTGCTCATCCTCGTCATCTACATATTTTAGCTCCAGAATCCGAACCAAATAAATATTTTAGCTCGCAAGTAAGTAATGGGTTCGTGAAAGAGCGTACTGGCTTAGAAAATTACATGTATTTTAGGAATCCAAATCAGATAAGAATTCAAGCTTCAATTCAGTTGTCCATGAAGAGAAAGAGAATTTCAATAATAATAAAATCTGTGTTGTGTACAGTATTTGTAGGGAAGACACACGGAGATAAATCCGGGGTGAATCCCTACATATCGTGTGAGAATATTATAGAGAATCTAAGATTGGGAGTAGATCATGTGAGGAGATTACAGAGAATCTCAGATTGGGAGTAAATCATGTGAGAATATTACAGAGAATCCTAGGAGGGATTTGGGTCCCTTAATACACCCTTGCAAACTCAGGGCGGGTGAGTAGCCGTGAGTTTGGTAGTGAGAGACTGAAACTGAACGATGGGCAGCGGTTTGGTAAGTATGTCTGCAAGTTGATCGTTAGATGAGACATGACAAACCTCCATGTGGCCAGCTAGGACTTGCTCCCGAATGTAGTGATGATCAATCTCAATGTGTTTGGTGCGAGCATGGAAGACTGGGTTAGCGGTGAGGGCAATGGTAGACTGATTGTCGCACAATAGTGTAGGCGTAGTAGTGGACGAGATACCTAGGAACTGGAGGACCATGGAGACCCAGACAATTTCTGTAGCTGTGGAGGAGAGCGCACGATACTCAGCTTCAGTGGAGGAGCGGGCAACTGTGACTTGCTTTTTAGACTTCCAAATGATGAGGTTAGGGCCCATGAAGACGCAGTATCCGGTGACGGACCGGCGGTCAAGGTGGTCACTGGCCCAATCAGAGTCGGAGTAGGCAGTAAGGGTACAGGGTCCGGGTTGGAAGAGAATGCCGCGGGACAGAGTGCCTTGAAGATAAGTGAGAATCCACTTAACAGCCATGTAGTGTGTAATGGTGGGGTTATGCATATGTTGGCAGACATAGTTCACGGCATAGGCAATGTCTGGGCGTGGTGGTTGTGAGATATTGGAGGGCACCGACGATGCTTTTGTAGTGGGACGGGTCAGAGAATAGAGGGTCGGTGGGGGAGGTGGGGGGGCGTTTGTGGTCGGTAGGAGTGGGGGTTGGTTTGCAGTGATCCATTTGGGCACGATGAAGAATGTCGCGAGCATAGTGGGCTTGAGAGAGGGAAGAGGCCGTTTGAGGTAGTGGTGAAGGACCCAGGTCTTTGACGGCAAAGGCACGGCCAAGAAGGGATATGATATGGTCGACGAAGGAAGCATGAGAGCCAGTGATTAGGATATCATCGACATAAACGACAAGGATGGTTACTTGGGGGCCTTGTTGGTGAAGGAAGAGGGATGTGTCAGCGTGACATGACCGAAAACTAAGGTGGTTTAAGCAGGAGGAAAGTTTGGCGTACCATTGGCGATGGGCTTGTTTGAGGCCATAGAGGGCTTTGTGAAGGCGACAGACGTGGTGAGGGTGGGAGGGGTCAATGAAATCGGGTGGTTGGGCCATGTAGAGTTCCTCCGAAATGGTGCCATGAAGGAAAGCATTAGAGACATCAAGTTGTTTGATGGTCCAAGCATGGGAAAGAGCAAGGCTGAGGACAATGCGGATGGTAGAGGGTTTAACCACTGGGCTAAAAGTTTCATGGTAGTCATGGCTTTCTTCCTGAGTAAAGCCTTTGGCAACCAGGCGGGCCTTGTCTCTGGCGTCAGGGCCACGCTTGATTTTATAGGTCCATCGGCAGCCAATGATGTTGGAATCGGGTGGGGGTGGGACGAGGCTCCAGGTGCCTTGAGTGAGGAGGGCACCATACTCAGAGCGCATGGCAGCACACCATTCTGGGGATTGAGCGGCGAGACGATAGGGGGTGGGTTCTGTTTCAGGGGGGGGTTTGGGTGGTGAGAGAAAGAGGGATGCGGGGACAGGAGATGCCGGCTTTGCTACGGGTAATCATGTGGTGGGTCGGGGCAGGGGGAGGAGAGGGTGGGGGGAAGTGAGGATGGGGGAAGGGGAGACAGGAGATAGAGGTGAGGGTTCGGGGGGAGAGTGGGGGGGGGGGGGGAGTGGGTGGGGTGCGGAGGAAGGATGAGGAAGGAGATGAGAGGTGGGGAGGAGGCACCGGTGGTAGGGGTAGGGTGGAAAGAAGAGGTGAAGGGGGGGTGGAAGGGGGGAGTGAGAGCGGAAGGGGAAGTCATGTTCAAGGAAGCGGACATGGCAAGAGATGTAGACGCGGTGACTAGAGGGGTCGAGACACCTATAGCCTTTGGTGGTGGGACAGTAGCCGATGAAGACATAGGGGACGGACCAGACGTCTAATTTATGTTGGGAGTAGGGGCGGGGTCCATGGGTAGCATCGACAGCCAAAAGCACGGAGGTGAGAGTAGTCAGGAGGGGTATTATGGAGGAGTTGGTAGGGGGAGGCATTATGGAGGGTGGGGGAGGGAAGTATGTTGATGAGGTAGGTGGGGGTATATGCGGCATCAACCCAATAGGTGGGAGGCATGTGGGCAGAAGTAAGTAGGGTAAGGGTGGTTTCAATAATGTGACGGTGTTTACGTTCGGCGACTCCATTTTGTTCAGGTGTATGAGGACTGGAGAATTGGTGAGTGATCCCGTGGGTGTGGAAGTGAGAGGTGAAGTGGGAATTGACGAATTCACAGCCATTGTCAGAACGGAAGGTGGTGATACGATGGGGGAATGTATTTTCGACCATGGATTAAAAGGTAAGGAAGGTGGCAAAGACATCAGACTTAAGTTTGAGGGGGTAAAGCCAAGTGTAGCGGGTGAAGTCATCTATAAAGATGATATAATATTGGTAGCAAAGGAAAGAGGTAACCGGAGATGGTCCCCAAAGATCAGAGTGGATGAGTTGGAGGGGGGCGAGTGGTAGAGTGATGAGACTTTGGAAAGGGCAATTTATGTGACTTGCTAACATGACAACTATTACACTCTAAGTGTTTTATTTTGGGAACATGGAAAGGAAATGAAGAAACGATGGTCTGAAAGGTGGCGGAGGCTGGGTGACCGAGTCGTTGATGCCAGGTGGAAGAGGAGGAGGTAGTAGCAGTGAAGGCACTTGTGATTGTGGGAGAGAGAGGGTAGACGCCGTTCTGACTTGGACCACGATAGAGGAGGTGACCGGTCTTGTTATCCTGGATAGACACATCAGAGGCAGAGAAGGTTAGAGAGCAATCATTGTCACGTGCAAGTTTGTGGACAGAGAGGAGATTGTGAGCAATGGAGGGAGTGTGGAGGATGGTAGAAAGTTGGAGTGTAGAGTGGGGAAGGGTTAGGGAGGAGCTGCCGGGTAGAGGAGACGGGAAGGGATTGACCATTACCTATGTTGACATAAGGAGGGCCAAGGTAGGGAGAGGGGGGAAGTGAGCTGGGTCGCATCCGGGGTAATATGGTCGCTTGCTCCAGAATCGAGGAGCCAATTTAGGGGGCATTGGGCCCCACCATTTGCTTGCGCAGTCATGGCAACGGCACGATTCCCGGTGGAACCCATGTAGGGAGCGTTATAGCGGGCACCACATTTTGGGGCACTGTGGTCAAGGGACCCATGATCTATACATGAAATATGCATTTTATTATCTCCTAAACTTATGTTTCTGCTAGTGTTTGATTAGAATTATTGCTACTTTAATATAGTTTTTGGTTTTTGTAGGAAACAAGAGCAAAACGCAGAAATGGGATAAAACGCGATTCTAATGATTGAATGTTAACAACTTCGATTGCATATCTCTGATGGGACTGATTTATGCTTCATGTTAAAGTTCACGAAGTCAGCTTTCCAACGCCACTGACTGTTCGCAATTCGAAGTCCTGAGCAAAAAGTTATGATCATTTGAAATATCGCACGCGAAAGAGGCACGATTAAAGAGAAGAACCGTCAAGATGAGATTGGATGGATGAGATCGATACAACGGATTTTTGTTTAATAAAGAAAAAAAAATAAAAAAAAGGAAATATGACCGGCCCCGTTCCGGTCCGGTTCAGTTAAAGAAAAAGAAAAAGAGGAAACCGGCCCGAGCCAAAGCTCGGGCCTTTCGTCCAGAACGGGGGCGCTCGAGCTTCTGCTCGAGCGCCGGTGAAGACTGGGTCGGCGAGGTTGAGGAGGCGGCGGCGGGTTTCGACGGCGACAGAGATTTCAGCGGCGGGTTTCGACGGAGACGGCGAGGCACGGCGGCGGCGAGCATCGACGAAAAGCTAAAAAAAAAACACAGAAGAGAAAAAAAAACAGAGCTCTGTTTTGAGCTCTGTTTGAGACGGCGATGGCGGTGGTGCTTCGCCGGTGCCGGAGATGGTGTGGAAACACGGTGACAATGGACGGCGGCTTTGATTTCACATCGAATTAGAAAAAAATCAGAATCGTGCTTGAATCGGGACTCTGTTTGAAACAGAGTCATGCTCCATCGGGATTCACTGAAACAGAAAAAAAAAACGATTGAATTGGCAGCGGATTTGAGCTTATCCAAATCCGAAATCGATGCGATGAGGACTCTTAAATCGAAGCCTATAAATAGAGGAAGAATCAAGGGAAAATTGGAGAGTTTTGAACAGAGAAACAGAGGAGGAGAACCGGCCGGAAAAACCAGAGCTTTCGGTGGGTCTTTGGCCGGAAAAGAGAGAGAGGAGGAGGAGCCGCCGGAGGAGAGGAAGAAAGGACGCAACTTTGGCCGGAAAAGGTGCTGATTTGGATTTGCTACAGTGTTCCGCCATTTGCTACAGTGCACGGCTGCGCGAGGAAGACATAGAATAGTACCCGTGAACAGTGTTTTTCGGTGAACAGTGAACAATATTTTTCGGTGAATAATGCAAAATGACTCCAACGAATCCACAGCGTTCTCCTTGTCCGATGGCCGGCTAAATCCTTGTCCAAGGCGTAGATGAAACCCGAGTAAATTGGTTGTATCGTTTTCTTTCATCTTAATCTTAATTTACCTTGATTGGTGTATGAATCTTATTATAGAATCACTGTTAATTTATTGAGATTTATTTTATGTGCTCGAGAGAGGCTAGAGTGAATTCTTGTTAATTTCAATCCGAGGAATGTTTGCGTGTCCGAGAGGAACGTAAGTAGACTAAGGTGTTATAAAGGAATAAGATTTTATTGGTTTATGCTCGAGAGAGATAGATCACAGTTCTATATTTTGAATTGCTTATGTGTTACGTCCGAGAGGAGAGCATTATATTTTGAATTGACAAGTATATGTCCGAGAGGAATATACTAGCCAATCAGGAATTTATTCAAAAGAGAGAGACGATAAGCTGGTTTATTGTGTGTGGATTCGAAGCTTTGGCACTTCTCCATATTAGTTAAAATCTATTTTAAAGTAGTTAAATTTTATTGCTTTCTCTAGATTAAATTAAACTGCAACTTTCTTTCAATTGAATTTGGTAAAATATTAGTCCGTCCCTGGGGTACGACAACCCTTTAATACTCACTGTAGTACAATTGCCTTGTGCACTTGCAAGGGTTTAATTTTAAACGATCAACCCACATATTTGGCAGGAGGTGCGAGGGGGACGAAATCCACTCCGCCCACGGCCATAGCGCAGGTAACCCCCACCCCCGCGGTGAAAGTTGGGGCGGGGAGGGCGATAGGGTGTTTATTGTGAATGCAACTAGCCAGGCCAGGCCAGCCGTCAACATACGTCAACAGGCCAGCAGGCCTTCTATCACGCATTCTTAGGATATTTGATTTATTGTAATCAGACCCGTAATTAGTGCCAATTAGTGGCCCATCAGAGTAGAGCCAACTAATGGCCCATCAGAATAGCCAGATGGCGCCCTAGCCAGATGCGCCATCTGCCCCCTTATATGTAGATCGTCTTCCTCATGAGGAGTTATGCAATAAGAAACTACTACTTCCCTTACTTCTTCTTCTTCTTCCTTTCTCCTGCCTCTAAGGCTTTCTTTGTGATCCTAAGCGGTCACAACACTGGTATCAGAGCCGTTCCGATCTGCGGAACCTCATACCTCCTCGCAAGCAACCACCTATGGCTGCTGGCACATCTTCTGAGCAAGAGACGGCAAAAGAAAACCCCAACCCGACGACCGATGCTGATTCTACTCAGACGATGATTCTGGCGGTGTTAATGGGACTCCAAGAGCAACTACAGGATATGAAATTGGAACGCGCTGAGGAGAAAGCCATGCGCGCTGAGGAAAAGGCCAGGCAAGCGGCTGCCATGTCCATGCCGCCACCTACTCAGATGTTTGGACCCACCCCTCGTCAGGATGACTTCCATACTGTTGGCGGTTCACTGTTAGGCCAGCCCACCGGCCACTTTTCCTCGCAAGGCATTCCCATCAGTTCCATTCCTGTTGGCCTGGAAGAGGGGCGCACTGGCCCAGGACCGCGAGGCCTAGCAGGTGCTCGAGGAAATTCCTCAATGACTGACCGACCACGCAATGTCCAATATGAGATGGAGGAGGATCTGGAAGAGTACTCTGGATTTCGTGGGGGGCAGAGAACCAGCGCTGAACCCAGGCTGGCCCGCTTATAGTTTCCTAGGTACAACGGCGAGGATGACCCTGTTGAATGGTTATACAAGGCTGATAAATTCTTCGCCTACCAAGGAACCTATTCTGACGAAGAACGACTCCGTGTGGCTGCCTTCCACCTAGACGGCGATGCTTCTGTCTGGTTTCGGGCCTATGAGAAGGAGGTTCGACGACCCACTTGGGTTACGTTTTCTGACGAGTTGTGCATCCAATTTGGTCCCAACGAGTTCCAGGACTTCAATGAGATGCTTTCTACGCTGCGTCAAACTACAACGGTGAGAGCATACTATTCTGATTTTATGAAAATTGCTAATCGTCTACCGGATTGGCCAATAGCTGCACTTGTGGGGACATTCAAAAGGGGCCTGAAGCCTGAAATTGCCGATGAGATGCGTCACTTTTCCTGCCACACTATGCGGGAAGTGGTGCGTCATGCTCGTATTGAAGAAGAAAAGCTGCTCCGCCAACGGCGAGGGGGACGAGGAGGGATGCCTCTGCGGCCGTACCCTGGCCAGATCCCTGCCTCAGCCCCAGCGCCTGGCCCAGGTCCCAACCGACAGGCTTTGCCAGGACCTCTGCCAGGCGTTCCGTCAACCCCCATTCGCCGTCTGACGACTGCCCAGATGGAGGAACGCCGTGCGAAAGGACTCTGCTATAGGTGTGACGAAAAGTTTGTCCCGGGCCATCGATGTTCTGTCAGGGGGAGTCTACTCATCGAAGAGGTTGAGGACACAAGTGCGAATGATCCGGATGAGAGTCCCGGCCTCTATGATCATGTTCAGCCGGAGATTTCTGTCCATGCTTTCTCAGGTGCTTTTACTCCTAGGACCATGCATTTTAAGGGCTAGTTGAAACGCCAACAGGTAGCAGTACTCATTGACAGCGGGTCGACGCATAACTTCATCAACGATGAAGTGGCTCAACGCCTGGGTTGTTATGTCTCCGAGTCCAAACCTTTTGATGTCTTGATTGGGGATGGGAAACACCTGCGCAGCATGGGGGTGTGTTCTCAGATCGAGCTGATGATCCAAGGACACTCGTTTGTCACTGATTTGTTTCTTCTTCCAACAAAAGGTGCAGATGTGGTGCTGGGAGTGCAGTGGTTACAAACCCTGGGAGATGTGATATGGAATTTCAGGGATTTAACTATGGATTTTGAAGCAAATGGCCAGCGCATACAGCTTCATGGGGCGCAGCCTAGCACTTTGCATACGGCGCAAGCGGTGGGTTCTCTTTTTAAATTTGCGCCTCAAGGTTTCTTCTTACAGCAGCGTGCAATTATGGATGTGGATCAACCAACCTTAACCCCGGCCATGCTTGACCTCCTTAATGTGCATGCCGATATCTTCAGGGAGCCGTCGGGCCTGCCGCCCGCCAGAGGTCATGACCACTCCATTCCAATCACCCCGGGGGCCCCCTCCGGCCAACGTGCGCCCTTATCGATACCCCCATGTGCAGAAGGCTGAAATTGAGAAATTGGTTCAAGAAATGCTGCAGTCAGGTATCATACGCCCCAGTACTAGTTCTTTTTCATCACCAGTCCTGTTGGTGCGCAAAAAGGACGGATCTTGGCGCTTCTGCGTGGACTATCGGGCACTTAATGCGATCACCGTAAAAGATAAGTACCCCATTCCAGTAATAGAGGAACTTCTTGATGAATTAGCAGGAGCGGCGGTGTTTAGTAAACTCGATCTGCGCTCTGGTTACCACCAAATTCGCATGCAACCGCATGATGTCCATAAGACAGCTTTCAGGACTCATGACGGCCATTATGAGTTTCTGGTCATGCCTTTTGGCCTGACCAATGCGCCGTCAACATTCCAGAGTCTGATGAATGATTTGTTTCACCCCTATCTCCGCCTGTTCGTGCTAGTGTTCTTTGATGACATCCTGATATACAGCCCATCTTGGGAGGAACATCTTGACCATCTCAGGTCAGTTTTTACTATTCTGCGGGCTAACACACTTTTCTTGAAGCGTTCGAAGTGCTCTTTCGGCAGCGCCCAGGTTGACTATTTGGGCCACGTTATCTCCGCTCAAGGGGTGGCCACCGATCCTACCAAGGTGGAGACCATGCGGTCATGGCCTACGCCAACTTGTGTGAAGTTCCTCCGGGGGTTCTTGGGCCTCACGGGTATTATCGTCGGTTTATTTAGCGCTACGGGCTGATTGCTGGGCCGCTCACATCATTGCTCAAAAGGGGGCCTTTGCCTGGTCGGAGGAAGCCCAAACCGCTTTTGACAGATTGAAGGAGGCGATGGCTCAGGCACCAGTATTGATTCTACCTGATTTTTCTTTGCCTTTTGTCATTGAGACGGATGCATCTGATGGGGGCCTAGGTGCAGTCCTACTCCAGAAAGAACGACCGATCGCTTTTTACAGCAAGGCGCTGTCGGGCCGATCCTTATCACTATCTGCGTACGAGAAGGAGATGTTGGCTATTGTGCACGCTGTCTCGAAATGGCGGCCTTATTTGTTGGGTCGACGATTTCTCATTCGAACCGATCACCAACCTCTCAAATATTTTTTGGAGCAGCGGGTTTCAACTCCGTCTCAACAACGCTGGGTGAGCAAGCTACTGGGTTATGATTATGAAGTGGTCTACAAAAAGGGCGTCGACAACACGGTGGCCGATGCCTTATCTCGCCGGCCCCAGGAAGGTACTTGCATCGCACTTTTAGTACCTTGCTGCCCATTTATTCCAGATTTGCGAGTGGCATATGTGGCGGACCCTCTTACAAAGGACCTGATTGATCGTGTTCAGAACGACCCCTCTGCAGCCGCCCCCTTCGCCTGGCGCGACCAGCTATTGTTTTGGAAGAATCGACTTTGGGTGCCGGATGTAGGCGACTTGCGGCAACGGGTTATCGCTCACTTCCATGATACTCCATTTGCTGGTCATGAAGGTACATTTCGAACCTTCAAACGGGTCAGCCAAAGCTTTATGTGGCCTGGCCTAAGGAAACTAGTGCATGCATATGTGGCCGCATGTGACACCTGCCAACGGGCCAAAGCGTCATCTACTTCTCCTGCGGGACTTCTTCAGCCCCTGCCTATTCCGGAAAAGATATGGGACGACGTCTCCATCGACTTCATTGAAGCCTTACCAGCGGTGGGGGGTAAAACTGTGATAATGGTGGTGGTAGATCGCCTGTCTAAGTATGCCCATTTTTGTGCCCTGAGTCATCCCTACTCCGCCCGTACTGTTGCAGAATTATATGTGCGTGAGGTGGCAAAATTGCATGGTATGCCACGGACTATTGTCTCCGACAGAGATAGGGTCTTCATTTCCCAGTTTTGGCGGGAATTCTTTAAGTTACAAGGGACAGAACTTCACATGAGTACGGCATACCACCCCCAGACAGATGGCCAAACGGAAGTGGTGAATCGATGTCTTGAACAGTACTTACGTTGTTTTGTGGGGGATCAGCCCCGTCACTGGCTTTCATTGCTACCTTGGGCAGAATGGTCGTACAACACAGCGTATCACACACGCGTAGGCTTTACGCCGTTTGAGGTTGTCTATGGACGACCCCCTCCCTCTGTCCTATCTTACACTCCTCATCGTTCTGCCATCGCTGAGGTAGACTATATGTTACAGACTCGTGATGAGGTACTTCGTCAATTGAAAGCCAATTTAGCAGGCGCTCAGAACAGGATGAAACAACTCTATGACCAACAGCGCTCAGACAAAGGGTTCCAGGTGGGTGATATGGTTTATGTGTCAGTTCGTCCACATCGTCAGACTTCTCTATATAAGGCTGATCAAAAGCTGGCACCACGGTTTCATGGGCCTTACGCCATCACAGCAAAGGTGGGACTAGTAGCGTATCGTCTCTCTCTGCCAGCTGAGTCCTTGGTGCACCCCGTCTTCCACGTCTCTCGCCTTCGTCGCTTCGTGGGGGACCCTCTCTTGATTGCTGGGACTGCGCCTCCTCCTCTCATGGGTCCGGCTGAATCAGATGCGCTTGTACCGGCTTCTGTTCTTGACAAACGTCGTGTGTGACATGCTGGGCGTATTGTAACGGAAGTGCTCGTGGCATGGCAGGGCAAACCGTTGGAAGATGCTGCGTGGCTTATTGAGGATGATTTTCTGAATCAGTTTCCGTCGTGGTCGCATTGAGGACAATGCGTTAACGGAAGCGTGGTGGAGTATTGTGAATGCAACTAGCCAGGCCAGGCCAGCCGTCAACACACGTCAACAGGCCAGCAGGCCTTCCATCACGCATTCTTAGGATATTTGATTTATTGTAATCAGACCCGTAATTAGTGCCAATTAGTGGCCCATCAGAGTAGAGCCAACTAATGGCCCATCAGAATAGCCAGATGGCGCCCTAGCCAGATGCGCCATCTGCCCCCTTATATGTAGATCGTCTTCCTCATGAGGAGTTATGCAATAAGAAACTACTACTTCCCTTACTTCTTCTTCTTCTTCCTTTCTCCTGCCTCTAAGGCTTTCTTTGTGATCCTAAGCGGTCACAACAGTGTTACAGGGGGAGTGGGGAGGAGTCCATGAGCGGCATAGGCAGTAGCCGGTGAGGGGGCCGTGATGGCCGGAGGGGCACCCGAGGGAGGGCCGAGGAGAAGTTGGCCGAGGGCCGCTGTGAGAGAACCCAGGAGAGCATGTGGACTAGGGGCGGAGGGGGAGGTGCTTGTGGCGACGTGAGGCGTCGTGGGATGAGCGAGCAGTGGTCCGGCGGGGGCAGTCTGTTGGAGTTTGAGGGCGGCTTCTTCGGCGAGGAGGAGATTCCATAATTCGGCGACGGGGACGAGGGCACGAATACCGGCGGCGAAGGCTGTGTAGTCTGGAGGGAGACCGGCGAGCGTCTGGTGGAGTAGGTCAGCATCATTTACCACAACTCCAACGGCAGCCAGATGGTCTACCAACTGCCGGAGCTGGTCGAGGTAGGCCGCCATCCCTGTGGAGCCAAGGCGGCACTGGCGGAGCTCGCCCATGAGGTGGATGACCGCTGCCGGAGAAGCGGACAGATATCGAGCAGCGACGGCGGACCAGAGACCAGCAGCGGTTGTGTGAGTGAGGAAGTGGCGGACGAGATGCGGCTCGATGGTGGCGCGGAGAAAGACCAGGAGATGGTGGTCTGTGGCGAGCCAGTCGAAGTAGGAGGGGCGAGCATATGAGTCGGCCGGCGAGGGGCATGGCAGAGAGCCATCGACATAGGGGAGGAGGTGGTAGGCGGCCAAGACGGAGGCGGTGGTCGTGCGCCAGACCAGGAAGTTGGAGCCATCGAGACGGACGGTGATCAGACTGGACAGGTTGGAGACGAGGAATTTGATGGAGGTGGGAACGGACTGAAGGAAGTCAGCCGCGGTGAGGGGGAAGGAGGGCAGAGGGTGATCGGGGGAGGAGGAGGCGATGGTGGGAACGGGAGAGGCGGGGGGATCCATGGGGAGGAGAAGGGCGAGACGGCGAGGGGTTGGGGAAGGGACAGGACGGGGAAGGGGGGGCGATGAACAGTGAAGGGACGGGAGGGATGCGAGGGAGATGATGAATAGTGAGGTGAAAGTGGGGGATGGGCTCGAGACAACGACAGGTGATGGGCTCGAGGTAGACGGCACTCGAAACAGAGGGTGATAGGACAGAGGGTGAGGAGGGACGGCAGGTGATGGGCTCGAGGTAGACGGCAATCGAAACAGAGGGTGATAGGACAGAGGGTGAGGAGGGAAATCGGGCGCACGTTGTGTTAGGCGTTAGCCTGGTCTGGCTCTGATACCATGAAGAGAAAGAGAATTTCAATAATAATAAAATCTGTGTTGTGTACATTATTTGTAGGGAAGACACATGGAGACAAATCCGGGGTGAATCCCTACATATCGTGTGAGAATATTACAGAGAATCCCAGATTGGGAGTAGATCATGTGAGGAGATTACAGAGAATTCCAGATTAGGAGTAAATCATGTGAGAATATTACAGAGAATCCCAGGAGGGATTTGGGTCCCTTAATAGTCCACAATAACATCTCCATCACTATTGGGCAATTCGTAATTCCAGCTACAAGTCCAACCATACATTGATTCCAGATGAATAACATATATATAAGGAGCATGAGGCCAAAGTTTATTGCCATTGAATTTCGATCAGAGGATGGATATCAAATCAATGGGTAGGTGAGTGTGTCACATCAAAGGTTAGGTGAAATCATTATAGCTATTTGTAGCCATCCGATCAAGATCCAATGGCTACGATTTAAAGTGGCCTCATATAAGCCATATGAGAGCGATCTCATTTAAACTTTTTCCTATATATATATATATATATATATATATATATATATATATATATGAGATGAGTTTACATGAGATCGTTCTCATATAAGGAGCATGAAGCCAATTTTTATTATTGTTAGATTCTGATCGGAGGGTGGATATCAAATCAGTGTGTAGGTGAGTGTGTCACATCAAGGAGTGGGTGAGATCATTATGGATATTTGTAGCCGTCAGATCAAGAACCAATGGCTACGATTCAAAGTGGCCTCATATAAGCAATATGAGAGCGATCTCATATAAACTTTTCCCTATATATATATATATATATATATATATATACATTGAGATGAGTTTACATGAGATCGTTCTCATATAAGGAGCATGAGGTCAATCTTTATTGCCGTTAGATTCTGATCGGAGGGTGGATATCAAATCAGTAAGTAGGTGAGTGTGTCACATCAAGGAGTGGGTGAGATCATTATAGATATTTGTAGCCGTCAGATCAAGATCCAATGACTACGATTCAAAGTGGCCTCATATAAGCAATATGAGAGCGATCTCATTTAAACTTTTCTCATATACATTTACATTCACACATGATAAATTCACTTTCTGCAATCATCCTTCTTCTCCAAATTCCTTCGTAAATCTTTCATGCACTTCAAGGTCAGCCTGGCTAACAGTTGGCTTCTGCTTCGATAGAACTTTATCAAAATCAGACCTTGCGATGGGAGGAGGAAGGATCTATAGCAACGACAATAACAAGAAGGAATTAAATATGGAATAACTAAATGCAGACAGGAATGGCTAATATGTTACTGTAAAGTATCTATACAACTCCCAGGACTTAAAACCTTCGGCTCGAACCATTTGTATGTGATCTGGGTGAAATGCAAAATATCTAAGGCCCCTACATTTCATTTCAGCATAAAGATCAAATGGTTATAACAATGTAACCACAACTTACTATTTGGTTTTTCATAGAGGTTGGCTAGCCTGTAACCAGGTATAACTAGCTTAGTTCTACCCACTCAAAAGGTAGCCCCTTTCATGTTTAGTGGGTTTGGGACCCAAAATTTAGCTCTACATGGTCCGAAACTAGGGATGACACCATGATTGATAACTCAATCACCCGTCCTAGACCAATTTGTACCGTATCAAATCCACCCTTCGGGCATTGGTACAAGTAACTAATCTATACCTACCAACTAGCTTTTTCCATATAGCTTTATTATTGCCAACTTGACGGTCATCAACTCTCCTAATTGTCAGATTTAAGAACTTTTTAATTTCAGAGAGATTAATTTAGTAGCTTTATTGCATGTAGCACCTTTTCGGCAAGGCCTTGAGCTGCTAGTTCTTTCATTGTGGTTTGAACAGCGCCTGGTTGTTTTGGCCCACAGGGCACCCACATTCCATCAGAGATTTTCACAAAAAACATGGCATCTTGGGTTTTCCGAACTGGCTCAAACAGAACATCCTTTACCTGAAATTAACATGCATCACCAGAAGAATAAATCAGAGTGAGATATGGCAGATTAATAATCCAGAGTATATGCCCAGAGACAACTGACAATTTTTGCTACTTACACAGACGGATATATCCGAACCAGAAAAACCTTCTGTCCTTCGTGCCAAATGCTCAAAATCGCTTTCGGTCAGATTAAATTTGCGCCAGGCCGATTTGTGCATGGGTCTGTGGGTGAGCTTGTCCTACATATGCTTTGTTATCAGGAAATCTAGGCTTGTTTTCACAGGCTAGGGGGCTGTTTGGTTCATGAATTTGCAACAAATTCAGTCTGAACTTTGAGATAATTAATATAATCATGTTTGGTTCATGAATTTGGTTTGAATTTAAAATTCAGCTTAAAAGAGGATTCTCCCTTAATGCAGTCCTAATTTGTGAAATTTTTTAAGAGGAGATTCACCAAATTAAGCCTGAATTGTAAATTTTCAATTCAGCAACCAAATGACATTCTTATTTTACAACAATTCAGCTTGAATGAATTCTAAAAAGAAGCTTCCCAGATGGATAGTCTCGCTCTCACTTAGACACTAGCGAAATGCGCCTTGGCTTGGCAAAGAGGCTTGTTGATCGGTCTCACACTCCCCAGAAAACATTATCGGCCGCCTCCAGTCCGGTAAGTCGATCGCCCTTACGCAAGTGCCTAGTTCTGAAGAGTGGCGAGAAGACTGCCACTGTACATCTTTCTTCCAAAATCAAAGACTTTTGTTTTTCTTCTAAATGAATACAATATTGAGATCTTTTCCGGAAATGCGGTTGGTTTCTAAGACCACTTCCGGATCTAGGTCTATCGGGACTCATTAAAGTTCACTAACCAAACAGTCCCTAAGTAGGGCTGCATCTTGGGTTGGGTAGGGTCGGGTTTTGCTATACCCGACATAGGAACCGAGATTTTAATAAAATAATTAATATAATAATAATAAATTATATATATTAAAAAATAAGAGATTTAAATGGTATATCTCGGGTATCTCAGTTCTTGGGTATTTTAAAGCCAAACCCGACCCGAGATAGAACCGGGTTTTTAAATCTTGGAACCGACTATGTCCGAGATAGGACCCAACCCGACCCGACCGGGGTCAATGTCAGGTCGGTTCCATCGGATTGGGTCGGGTTCGGGTTTTTGGTGCAGCCCTATCCCTGTGTGTGAGCTCTCGCATGCCATCTGCCATCAGCATGAAATACCGCTTAAGCTGAGCAGGGTTGGATCAACCACGACTGTTGAAAACCCTGTTTTGATGCCTTTTCTGCCCTTTTTTGGGTGGGGTTGGCGAGGGGACGTTATAATTGTTTATCTTCTGCCTTTGGGTTTAGTTATTTATCGGGTGTCTCCAGTCCGTTGTAGGGCATCCCACAGGCCACAACACTAGAGGTGCTGTGTGCGCGAGTTGTCCACTGCCAACCGTAGAAATTTAACATAAAAAAAAGATCTAATCTTGATCGTTGGATCAGAAGTTTGATAAGGATGATAATACTTAGGAATTAGGAACCCACCCCTCCCCTCAGTCCTCACCCCTCACATCCCTAATGCTAATTAATCCTATCTGGGCTTTGCAAAAAATCCTTCATGGGCTAGAGAAGCGTGAGTGGGCTGGCCTGAGCCTTCGAGTCTCCTCTTACCTCCGCCACCCACGGTCGTTGCCTGTGCTTCCTTCCAGCCTTCTCCAGAAGCTTCTCGTCGCTCCATCCTTCCCACTTCTCCGTACTACATAAGGCCTGGTGCGAGACTCTCCCAAGGATCTTCTTCTGAATTCTCTGTTCCTATTTGCTCTTTGGGTCTCTTGCATTCTGTAAATCGTTCTCCTTCGGATCAGATGGCCGGCGGAGCGCCTAATTGGGATGGGCTGTTCAAGTGGAGCGTTGCCCACACGGATGGAACTCGTCCTCCTCGCCCCCTCAGGTCGGCTTTCAAAAGTTCTCTTCTTTCCCCCCCTTTTTGTTGCTTTCGATTTCCATCCCTTTTTTAGCTCTTAATCGGGCCAAAGTTCGTAGCTTTTCAGGATTTGGATACCTTTTTTTAGTGCATATAACATTAATACGTTTCCTTGCTTGAAGTAGCCAAGCATGGAGTGTGTAGTTAGGGATTCGAGTTGGAGAAACGAGTGAATCGTTGCCCTCTTCTGGTTATCGTTTACGATTTTGAGTTATGGTTTGCATTATTGTTATGTTGCTGCTGAATTGTGATTATTGACTGTTTTTCTATCTCTTGTTTGTAGTGAGGACGACCGAAAATGGTTCATGGAAGCGATGGAAGCTCAGACTGTTGATGTTGTCAAGCGGATGAAGGAGATTACTCTTGTTATGCAAACTCCACAGGAACAATTGGAGGCTCAAGGTGTCACTTCAGCGGAGCTTGTAGGTACCGTTCTATGTGTCCAAGTCCGTGTATTCTTGTTTAATTGTGTTCTTTTTGATGTTCATGGTCGTTTACTATCCTTGCTTCAGAGAA
The DNA here is from genome assembly GCA_039654745.1 of Houttuynia cordata. Lineage (NCBI taxonomy): Eukaryota > Viridiplantae > Streptophyta > Magnoliopsida > Piperales > Saururaceae > Houttuynia > Houttuynia cordata. The sequence goes on along the minus strand of CM077507.1, from coordinate 24,259,850 downwards.
GATGTCTAATTTACTCACATCCATGTTTGGTTATGCAGATATGTTGGATGAGCTGCAAGAACACGTTGAAGCTATCGACATGGCCAATGGTAATTTTCGAGTTTAATGTAGAAAGTTGATTATAATGGGAAAGATTCTACCTTTACGTAGATATAGATTTTGCTACTTCTGTTGAGTTTGCACTTAGCATTTTAAATTCTGTGTCTGTATCAGATCTTCTCTCTATTGGAGGTTTGGTCCCATTGCTTGGCTACCTGAGAAACTCAAATGCTGAAATAAGAGCAAAGGCTGCGGATGTTGTGTGCACCATCGTTCAAAACAATCCTAAAAGTCAACAACTTGTCATGGAAGCAAATGGTCTAGAACCTCTTCTATCTAACTTCACATCGGATACTGATGTAACTGTCAGGGCGAAAGCTCTGGGGGCAATATCCTGTAAGTTATTTATCACTGCTTATTCTATTGATTTGAAAATGTAATCAAACTCGTGACTTCTGAATGGGATGAGGAAAAATACTTGTAACGTGAGATCGTTATATTAGTTATTTGTGATGACTCAGACGAGGCACTCTAATCTTCTACTCTTTTGTAACTGTCGAGCTTGTGGTAGTGTTTGATCTTCTTCTTTTCTTGATGTGTAAGATTACTATGCGTTGTTGCATATATTCAAGTATTCCAGAAAGTAGACCTTTGAATGAGTGCACCTGAATGCAATACTTATAAGATTACTATCCTGTGCAGAGATTCAATCTCGCCGAGATCTCGGGCTTAACTCGGCGAGATCAGTCCAAGATTTTTTTTAAAATTTTTGTTGTTAAAATAAATACTTATAAAATAACAAAATAATAAAAAATTATTTAATCTTGCCGAGATCTCCGGCTGGTCTCGCGGGATCAATACGAGATTTTTTTTAAAAAATATTTTTTGATAAAATAATTTAGAATCAAATAAAAAAATAAAGTAAAACAAGTCATTTAATCCCGCGGAGATCTCCGGCTGATCCGGCTTAGGTTTTTATTCAAACATTTTCTTGCTAATATAAATACAATTAAAATGAAAAATGGTAATAAATAAATCAGAAAAATAATAAAAAATTATTCAATCTCGCCGAGATCTCTGCTAATCTACAAGAGTTTTTTTTAAAATATTTTCTGTTAAAATAAAATCGAATAACATTGTAAAAAAATAAATAAAATTTTCCAATAATAAATTTGAATAGAATATAATATAATTAAAGAAATCAGAAAATAAAAAATGATTTAATCATGCCGAGATCTCGGGCTGATCTCGGCGAGATGCGGTTGCAATTTCTTGTTAATATAAATACTTATAACATAATAATATAATAAAATTCGAAAAATAATAAAACAATCATTTAATCTCGCCGAGATCTCGGGTTGATCTCGCCGAGATCTTGCCCGAGATTTTCAAAATTATTTTTTTTAAAATAAAATAAAATGAAATAAAAAAAATAAATCAGAAAATCAAAAATTATTTAAACAAGCCGAGATCTCGGGCTTATCTCGGCGAGATCCGGCCAATATTTTTTACATATAGTTTTTTCTAAAAATAAAGTCGAGTAAATAAAATGAAAGAAATAAAAAATAATGTAGAATCTAGGGCTGGTATCGGCGAGATCCAACCGAGATTTTTGAAATTCTTTTTTTCTAAAAATATATCCGAATAAAATAAAATTTCAGAAATCAGAAAATATTAAAATATTATTTAGTCACGCCGAGATCTCGGACTGATCTTAGCGAGATCCCGCCGAGATTTTTTAGAATTATTTTTTACTAAACATAAATTCGAATAAAACAAAATATCCAAAAATAAAAAATATCTTTAGTCTTGCCGATATCTCGGGATTTGGCTTCTTTTTTTTTTAAAAAATATTTTTTAAAAATAAATGATTTTTTTATTATTTTCGAGATCACGGGCTGAACTCGCCGAGATCCAGCCCGCGATTTTTTAGAATTATATTTTTCTAAAATAAAGTACGAATAAAATAAAATTATATTAATAAAAAAATTTATGTAGTCTCGCCGAGATCTTGAGCTGATCGCGCCGAGATCGAACCAAGATTTTTTAAATTATTTTTTCTAAAAATAAATTCGGGTAAAATAAAATTACAGAAACTAAAAAATAAATAAAAATTATTTAGTCACGCCAAGATGTCGGGCTGATATCGGCGAGATCCGGCTGCGATTTTTTTAAAAATATTTTCTTGTTAATATAAATACGAATAACATAAAAATATAATAAAAAATGGAAAAATAAAAAACATTTAATCTTGTCGAGATCTCGGGATGATGTCGGCGAGATCCAGCCGAGTTTTTTTTAAAATATATTTTTTGTTAAATTAAAATATTATAATATTAAAAATAAGTAAGAAATAATAAAAAATATTTAATTATCCGAGATCGGGCCATTTTTTTAAAAAATAGTTTTTTCGTAACAATAAAACGAATTAAAAAATAAAATTAGACAATAATATAAAATTATTTAATCTCGCCGATATCCGTCCGGGTTTTTTTTTTTAAAATGTACATGAGCAATTGCAGTGAATTTGATTAGGGAAATTTGACATACCGTATCAGTATCAATATACAGATTTAGAGAGAGATGAAAGCACCATAAAGCAGAATTAAGAACACATAATGAAAGCCCAAATAACCTGGATACCCCATCCATTCCCAACCTACATAATCTTCCTAATGAACGAAACAACGATCATAGGACATATATAAACCTAAGAGCTGGTGAACTTGGTGACGGCCTTGGTGCCCTCAGAGACAGCATGCTTGGCGGGCTCTCCAGGAAGAACGAGGCGGACAGAGGTCTGGATCTCCCGGGAGGTGATGGTCGGTTTCTTGTTGTAGCGGGCAAGGCGGGAGGCCTCCTGGGCAAGCTTCTCGCAGATGTCGTTGATGAAGCTGTTCATGATGCCCATGGCCTTGCAGGAGATGCCGATGTCCGGGTGGACCTGCTTCAGCACCTTGAATATGTAGATCTTGTACGTCTCGCTGCTCTTCTTCGTTCGCTTCTTCTTCTTCTTGTCCCCGGACGCCGCTTCTCCGCCTTGGGCTTCTTCTCCGCCGGCTTCTTCTCGGCCTTCGGCGCCATCGCGATTTAACAACTCCGACGAAACTGATGAAAGAGATTTACGAAAAGGGCGAGAGATGAGGTAGATGATGCCAAGACGGAATCTATATATAATTTTACGAAAATGAATCTGATTGGCTATCTGCGCCTCAGACGGATTGCTGATGTGAAAACATATTTCTCGTTCGATTTCAGTAACTATCGACGGCTATGAACGAAAGCGTGAAAGGCCACGATCCGTGAAATCGTTTTTACGCAAATGAGCGCGCTGGACGCGGACCGGTGATACTAGGCGTCAGATATTATATCCCTATCCACGGTTCAGATTGGAGAGAGGAATACCATAAAACGGAGGCGCCATTTCCGCAGAAAGACAAATTCCGGGATTCTGATTTGTGACTTTGATTTTGGTGGGAGGAGGAAAGCTTGCGGGGGAAGAGATGTCTAGGAGGGGCAAGGGAGGGAAGGGGCTGGGGAAGGGCGGGGCGAAGAGGCACAGGAAGGTGCTAAGGGACCACATCCAGGGGATCACGAAGCCGGCGATCAGGAGGCTGGCGAGGAGGGGAGGCGTCAAGAGAATCAGCGGCCTCATCTACGAGGAGACCCGGGGCGTGCTCAAGGGGGGCGTTTGGAAGCTGATAGGTGAGAGGTGAAAATTTATGTAAGCCTGAAAATAATCAAGGGTATTTTTTCCTGATTGGTGACAGCTCGTTTGGAAGCTGAAAGTAATTCGGCGTCAGGGTGAAAATTTTCACGCATAATTTGTGAAAGGTGAAATATGTTTGGGAACTAAAAATAAGTCACGCTGATAGGAATATTCGTCAGCATATCGAGTAACTGGTTACACTATAGTACTGCATATCGAGTAACTGGTTACACTATAGTACTGCATATCGAGTAATTTGATACACTATAGTACTGCATATCGAGTAACTGGTTACACTATAGTACTGCATATCGAGTAATTAGATACACTATAGTACTGCATATCGAGTAATCAATTACGCGATAACTTTTTTAATGGGCAAACTTCACCGATGCATATCTTACTCATTTCTAATCCGTTTTGGCCCATTTTTTTTTTCATTCTTCCTCATTTTTAGTGTTCTTTCTTATAACGATGAAAAAATGTCCAAAATGGACTAAAAATGAGGGAGATATGACGGGGAGGGGGGTCCCTCGGCTTAACGGTGCGGCAGCGGAGGGGTGGGCATGGGTTCCCTCGGCTCAACGGGGCGACGGCGTCGACGGGGGGGGCCTCAACGAGCGGCGGCGGGGATTGGGGGCACAGATTCTCCTGGCTCAACGGGGCACCGTCGAGGTGGGGGTACTTACCGGGGAGGACGAATATCTGAGCGAGAGTTAGTTTTTTTCGTTGAAGAGACGAGAGGATCAATTCGTCAGCCTGATTCTCACTCGGGTGAGAATCAGCCTTTCAGGGTGAAAGGTGAAAAATTGTCACCTTTCACCTTTGAGGGCTGATTTTTAGCCTTTCAGCAAACAAACACAAAACAGGCCTGAAAGGTGAAAAGGTGAAAATTTTCACCTATCACTGTCACTGACCATTTTTCACCCTTTCAGCAAACAAACACTTTTCACCCTGAATGGTGACAATTTTCACCTTTCAGGGCTGAAATATTGATTTTTCAGCTTTCCAAACGCACTATGATCTTCCTTGAGAATGTCATCAGGGATGCTGTTACCTACACGGAGCACGCGAGGAGGAAGACTGTGACCGCTATGGATGTCGTCTACGCTCTCAAGAGGCAGGGGAGGACCCTCTACGGGTTCGGCGGCTGAGTTGGAGGCTGTTTCTATGATTAGAGCTATTATGATGGATGAGATACGACTGTATTGTTTTTAGAGTTTACTTGATTTAGTACTTGTAGTTCTTGTAGGTTGGTAGTCTGTAGTTTACTTACACCGATCTTCTGCTGTGAAATCGGTTGGCTGAATGGTGGAATGGATTTCATGTGCTTATAGTTTCTCAACTTGTGATGTTTGGTTCTAGCATAAATATGTACGATTGGATTTTGAAATGTTCTCTTTACCCGTTTCACGGTGCCTATTGGCAATGCTTGTATTTGGAGCGCTGGTTGATTGACACTGCGTTTTGTGTACTTTGTGTAAGTTTTTCCATCTTAGCCATGAATTATGAGCTTATCATGCTTTGCAAGCTTATGCCTCATTTTTCATGATCTTTGGCTCCTTGTACAGTCTCGAAAGAGACTACTCCTATAACATGCTATACTTGATCAAAGCTTTTGCTATTTTATGCAATAATGAGTCGTTTTTAACCTCTGAATTCACACATGATCAATGCTTGTGCATTTAACAAATATAGAGAACTGCTTATTATTCAAATCAGCCTGCAATATTGAGAAACATATTTGCTCCTCATAATCTAGGGCATAACTCCCTTTGACCACATCATGGAGCAGAAGCAACAATCCTAAACAAACTTCACGGGGAGGTTCACTGGATTTATACCAAACTGGGTGCTCGGTGCTCATCTTCGTCATCTACATATTTTAGCTCCAGAATTGGAACCAAATAAATATTTTAGCTCGCAAGTAAGTAATGGGTTCGTGAAAGAGCGTACTGGCTTAGAAAATTACATGTATTTTAGGAATCCAAATCAGATAAGAATTCAAGCTTCAACTCAGTTGTCCATGAAGAGAAAGAGAATTTCAATAATAATAAAATCTGTGTTGTGTACAGTATTTGTAGGGAAGACACACGGAGATAAATCCGGGGTGAATACCTACATATCGTGTGAGAATATTACAGAGAATCCCAGATTGGGAGTAGATCATGTGAGGAGATTACAGAGAATCCCAGATTGGGAGTAAATCATGTGAGAATATTACAGAGAATCCCAGGAGGGATTTGGGTCCCTTAATACACCCTTGCAAACTCAGGGCGGGTGAGTAGCCGTGAGTTTGGTAGTGAGAGACTGAAACTGAGCGATGGGCAGCGGTTTGGTAAGTATGTCTGCAAGTTGATCGTTAGATGAGACATGGCGAACCTCCATGTGGCCAGTTAGGACTTGTTCCCGAATGTAGTGATGATCAATCTCAATGTATTTGGTGCGAGCATGGAAGACCGGGTTGGCGGTGAAGGCAATGGCAGACTAATTGTCGCACAATAGTGTAGGCGTAGTAGTGGACGAGATACCTAGGAACTGGAGGACCATGGAGACCCAGACAATTTCTGTAGCTGTGGAGGAGAGCACACGATACTCAGCTTCAGTGGAGGAGCGGGCAACTGTGACTTGCTTTTTAGACTTCCAAATGATGAGGTTAGGGCCCATGAAGACGCAGTATCGGGTGACGGACTAGCGGTCAAGGTGGTCACCGGCCCAATCAGAGTCGGAGTAGGCAGTAAGGGTACAGGGTCCGGGTTGGAAGAGAATGCCGCGGGACAGAGTGCCTTGAAGATACCTGAGAATCCGCTTAACAGTCATGTAGTGTGTAATGGTGGGGTTATGCATATGTTGGCAGACATAGTTCACGGCATAGGCAATGTCTGGGCGGGTGGTTGTGAGATATTGGAGGGCACCGACGATCTAAGAAGCACGGATACGGGTACGGCGACACGATACGGACACGGGGACACGGCATTTTTTCAAAAAGTAGGATATGACACGGCTAATAAAAAATTATTTATATAATTTTAAAATATATTTTTTGATATTGTAGTAATAAAATTTTTCCATCAAATCTTATAAATGTTACAGCTCCAAACTTGTGATTGAAAAATTATTTTTTATTCATAATTTTTAAGCAAAATTTGGCAGAGTTTCCCCTATATTTTTGATATCTAAAAGTCTTGTAATAATCTAAAACACCTGTACAAATTATAATAAGTGAACACCAAAATTTGTAAACATAAAAAACATCCTAGCACAATTATTATAGACACATTCAACACCAAAATACAAACTTTAAGTACTAATAAGTTAAACATTAAGATCCCATCAACAAAATATTAAAACATAACTTCAAAGTACATCGATATAATTATCCAAATCATTTTCAACATCAGTAAATGTGACTGCTTCCAAATTTGGTTCATCTAGAGATAGACTTGCTATCTCAAGCACCCCTGCCCCTCCGAATGGCTCATCCCAAGTGTCTCCAGCAATGTCCCACATCATGGTTCCTCCTTTACTATACTCTTCAGTTTTTCTAGATAGAAGTCGAAGATTACTATGCACATATACCAAATCTTTAGCACGTTTTGGAAGAATTTTATTCCTCCTCAAGGAATGAATAAAAGGGTAAGTACTCCAATTCCTCTCAGCACAAGAGGAAGAACATGGTTGTCCAAGAAGCTTGAAAGCTAGAGTTTGAAGCAATGGCAAAGAAGATCCGTAAGTATACCACCATACTTTTGGATCTAACCTCCACTTATCTTCCATGCAATCAGATTCTCCAAATATATCCATAGATCCAGAAAACCTAGCATATTCAATATTTAACTTCGATCTATCTTGAATATCATTAAAAAACTTTTTGAAGCATTTATTCCTTTCCACACAAATTTCCTCATCCTTATGTGGAGCTAGTCGATTTGGAGCACCGTTGATCCATTGATCACTATAAAATCTGAATATTAATAACAAAGTTAGTATAAATATCATAATCATAATCAAGTATAAATAAAAATAAAAAAAACATAAATTTTAAAAAATAAATGCATTAAAGTTAATTAAATTTTTTAAATTTACTTGGGATTCAATGAATGAGCTAAGCAATGAAGTGGCGTAGAACTTTTTGCCCACCTATCAATGAGTATTTCATGTAACACATTGTAAAAGGTAGATACTTCAGTTTCCTCCTTGCCTTCATGCCGAAATAGTACTTTATTCACATTTGTAATCATGGTGTCCCACATATCATGCACTATGTGAAGGATGGGTTTGTCTGTGTCAGCACATCTAAGCATATCATAAATAGGACCAGTAAATGAGAGTATGTACTCCACCCTATCCCACCAAACATCATTTAAGACAATATCCTTCACATTTTGAGCTTTTCCCACATCATATTCTCTATAAGAAGACCATTCATCACTGACCACCATGCGCTGAAGATTTCCTTTGATTTTAAAGAACCTTTTTAACACGACAACAGTTGAAGCAAATCGAGTGTCAGCAACCGCTAGTAGTTTCAAAGGGCTATATTCATTGAAAATTGCTAGCCTCATAGAATGATTCATAATAAACGTTCGGATAAAAGAGGCATCGTCCGAAACCAGGGTAATCCAATGACATTCTTCAAAAACATGAGCAGTTCTCTCTATGTTTTTTGCCGCACATATATTCTTGATAGCTAAATTCAATGTATGCACCACACAAGGTGACCAAAAAAATGTGGGGGTACTCAGCTTGAACAATCAATCCGGCTGCTTTCATAACAGGTGCATTATCTGTTATTACTTGGACAACATTAAAAGGTCCAACCTCACAAATGACATCTTTAAGCAATCCAGAAATATAGTGTTTATCTTTATACTCAGTTGTGCCATCAATTGCTTTCAAAAAAATGGGTCCCGTTTCCGATGCTGCTATAAAATTGATGAGGCCTTCTTTGTGCATCACTCCATCCATCGGAAACATTGCTTACACCTTTTTCACTCCAAGTTGCTTTCATTGGTTTCAGTAACCTCTCAATATTAGACTTTTCCTTTTGTAAAAGAGTAGTCCTTAACGAGTTATAACCCGGAGGAATATAACTTGGAAAATGTTTATTTGCTGCAAACTTGAAGGACTCAACATAGTGTGGATTCCTAGCAAAATGGAACGGCAACCCACCAGAATAAAACATCCTGCCAATTAAACTTGTCAAAGTGTCACGATCTTCCTTATTCCATGCCTTCTCCAAAGCATTTTCTTTTTTCCTCTTTCCAAGCATGCCTATACTAATATCTGTAGCTGAGCTACCATGGCTGCTAGCTAAAGGGACTTGCTTTGGGTTCTTCCTTTTTTCAGCTTCTTCTTCCATATTGGTCATCTCATAAATATGCTCTTGTGTGACCTTAGGGCTTGCTTTTATTCCTGAATTCTTAATCCTGAGTAAGTGTACTTTTACTCTAGAATAAGAGCCACTATAAGACCCTTGACAATAGTTGCAAGTAAACCTTGCATTACCACCCCCTTCACTAGCTCTTCCTAGTTTAGTAACATATCTCCAAAGAGGAAAATTTTCATCAAACTCCCTACTACCAATTGAGCTAGTAGATTCCATAATGTTGTGAGAATAACTGCATCGTACAAATACACAAACTTTAGTAATGACAATAATGACATGCATTATGGTTGATATAAAAACTACCTAAGAAAAGATGCCCATAAGTATGTTGATACAAGGAGAGAGGAGAAAGACATGTCAATATATAAATGTCCACTCATAGTAACATAATGCACTCATAGAGGGGAAAGACATGATTTTTCCCATTTAAAATCAGTAAATCACTATATATGCATCATAAATATGGGTAGAAATCTAAACCTCCAAAATTTCAGATTACTAGACATTTTTCCCATTTACAGATTTCAGATGAAACTCATATCCAGCAAACTTTGGGTAGAAATCTAAACCTCCAAAATTGATCTAAACCAAAATCATATACACGACATAGTTTCAGACAGCAAGTGTTTTAAACCAGAAATTTTGACTATGCCAGTTTCAAAGAAATCACCAAATTTATAAACAACAGATGGATCTATGAACTAGCCAAGTTTACTTTTTGAAATGTTGCTCAGTTTATCACATAATTATATGACTCTATAAAATACAAAATAACTAGTATTAAAATAAAAAACTACCTAAACTAACTGCAATGGAAGTTTAAAAAAACACCCAAATGGTTACCTTTTTGTTACTATCTTCTTCAAAATTCTCCGCTGTGAGGGAGAGCTAATCGACTGTTATGTTCAAAGTGTTGGACCTACAAAAATCTTCAATCAGTAAGAAGGGGCCAGATCAATCCACAACTCAAAGGGTAGATAGATATGGCAACTAATGCTTTCAGGGTAAGACCACCAAATCTACAGCCAGTATTAGAATCTATTCTTCAATATTGCTTGAAAATTAGAACTAGTATCAAAAGGAGAGTACAAGCTATCACTCTTCATCATCATCCTAATTAAAGCTAGTCCTTAAACAAGCAAGCTCCCCTGTGATTTTGTCAGGTTCTCAATTTGACCATTTACTACTAGCTCCAGCTTGTGCCCAAAGTTTGAAACACATCGAGTCCATTTTGTCTTATTAAACAACCTTTTTACTTTTGCATCTTCAAAGCTCAGGCTTCTACCCCTTAAAAAGTTCAGAAACTTACTGAATGCAAGATCGCTTTATTGCAATTCCAAACAATGAATCTGACAAAAATCCCCCTCCTCTTTATTTGTAATTTACTATGACAATACAGAGAAGAACAGCTCAGAAAATACTTGTTCGATGCAGGAGACACCGACTTCAATCACTGACTATCCACCGAGCACAGGTGAGGGAGAGCCGAAGAGAAGCCGGGATCGCCTCGGAGACAACCGGTGGGGGGGTCGGGGGAGAGAGGCGGAGAGCTAGGGCACGACCGCACGGGAGAAAGGGAGAAGGGGGACGGCCGGACGGGCTATCGACTGAGCACGCGTGAGGGAGAGCCGGAGAGAAGCCGAGATCGCCGGAGACAACCGGCGGGGGGAGAGGCGGAGAGCTAGGGCACGGGAGAAGGGGGGACGGCCGGAATCCGAAAGTTGGTTTTTAAACTCCCGTGTCTCGCCGTGTCGGGAACGTATCCGATAAGTGTCCTGACGTATCGAAAACGTATCCGTTTTTTTTTTTCAAAAAACGGCACGGACACGCAGGCAGCCGTGTCGCCAGCGTATCCGTGTCCGATACGTATCGGATACGGACACGGCTGCCATTTTGCCGTGTCCGTGCTTCCTAGTAAGCCTGTAACCAGGTATAACTAGCTTAGTTCTACAAAAGGTAGCCCCTTTCATGTTTAGTGGGTTTGGGACCCAAAATTTAGCTCTACATGGTCCGAAACTAGGGATGACACCATGATTGATAACTCAATCACCCGTCCTAGACCAATTTGTACCGTATCAAATCCACCCTTCGGGCATTGGTACAAGTAACTAATCTATACCTACCAGCTAGCTTTTTCCATATAGCTTTATTATTGCCAACTTGACAGTCATCAACTCTCCTAATTGTCAGATTTAAGAACTTTTTAATTTCAGAGAGATTAATTTAGTAGCTTTATTGCATGTAGCACCTTTTCGGCAAGGCCTTGAGCTGCTAGTTCTTGCATTGTGGTTTGAACAGCGCCTGGTTGTTTTGGCCCACAGGGCACCCACATTCCATCAGAGATTTTCACAAAAAACATGGCATCTTGGGTTTTCCGAACTGGCTCAAACAGAACATCCTTTACCTGAAATTAACATGCATCACCAGAAGAATAAATCAGAGTGAGATATGGCAGATTAATAATCCAGAGTATATGCCCAGAGACAACTGACAATTTTTGCTACTTACACAGACGGATATATCCGAACCAGAAAAACCTTCTGTCCTTCGTGCCAAATGCTCAAAATCGCTTTCGGTCAGATTAAATTTGCGCCAGGCCGATTTGTGCATGGGTCTGTGGGTGAGCTTGTCCTACATATGCTTTGTTATCAGGAAATCTAGGCTTGTTTTCACAGGCTAGGGGGCTGTTTGGTTCGTGAATTTGCAACAAATTCAGTCTGAACTTTGAGATAATTAATATAATCATGTTTGGTTCATGAATTTGGTTTGAATTTAAAATTCAGCTTAAAAGAGGATTCTCCCTTAATGCAGTCCTAATTTGTGAAATTTTTTAAGAGGAGATTCACCAAATTAAGCTTGAATTGTAAATTTTCAATTCAGCAACAAAATGACATTCTTATTTTACAACAATTCAGCTTGAATGAATTCTAAAAAGAAACTTCCCTGATGGATAGTCTCGCTCTCACTTAGACACTAGCGAAATGCGCCTTGGCTTGGCAAAGAGGCTTGTTGATCGGTCTCACTCCCCAAAAAACATTATCGGCCGCCTCTAGTCCGGTAGGTCGATCGCCCTTACGCAAGTGCCTAGTTCTGAAGAGTGGCGAGAAGACTGCCACTGTACATCTTTCTTCCAATATCAAAGATTTTTGTTTTTATTCTAAACGAATACAATATTGAGATCTTTTCCGGAAATGCGGTTGGTTTCTAAGACCACTTCCAGATCTAGGTCTACCCAAGATAAAACCCGCAATACCCGACATAAGAACCGAGATTTTAATAAAATAATTAATATAATAATAATAAATTATATATATTAAAAAATAATGGATTTAAATGGTATATCTCGGGTATCTCAGTTCTTGGGTATTTTAAAGCCAAACCTGACCCGAGATAGAACCGGGTTTTTAAATCTTGGAACCGACTATGTCTGAGATAGGACCCAACCCGACCCGACCCGGGTCAATGTCAGGTCGGTTCCATCGGGTTGGGTCGAGTCCGGGTTTTTGGTGCAGCCCTATCCCTGTGTGTGAGCTCTCGCAGGCCATCTGCCATCAGCATGAAATACCGCTTAAGCTGAGCAGGGTTGGATCAACCACGACTGTTGAAAACCCTGTTTTGATGCCTTTTCTGCCCTTTTTTGGGTGGGGTTGGCGAGGGGACGTTATAATTGTTTATCTTCTGCCTTTGGGTTTAGTTATTTATCGGGTGTCTCCACAGTCCGTTGTAGGGCATCCCACAGGCCACAACACTAGAGGTGCTGTGTGCGCGAGTTGTCCACTGCCAACCGTAGAAATTTAACATAAAAAAAGATCTAATCTTGATCGTTGGATCAGAAGTTTGATAAGGATGATAATACTTAGCAATTAGGAAACCCACCCCTCCCCTCAGTCCTCACCCCTCACATCCCTAATGCTAATTAATCCTATCTGGGCTTTGCAAAAAATCCTTCATGGGCTAGAGAAGCGTGAGTGGGCTGGCCTGAGCCTTCGAGTCTCCTCTTACCTCTACCACCCACGGTCGTTGCCTGTGCTTCCTTCCAGCCTTCTCCAGAAGCTTCTCGTCGCTCCATCCTTCCCACTTCTCCGTACTACATAAGGCCTGGTGCGAGACTCTCCCAAGGATCTTCTTCTGAATTCTCTGTTCCTATTTGCTCTTTGGGTCTCTTGCATTCTGTAAATCGTTCTTCTTCGGATCAGATGGCCGGCGGAGCGCCTAATTGGGATGGGCTGTTCAAGTGGAGCGTTGCCCACACGGATGGAACTCGTCCTCCTCGCCCCCTCAGGTCGGCTTTCAAAAGTTCTCTTCTTTCCCCCCCTTTTTGTTGCTTTCGATTTCCATCCCTTTTTGAGCTCTTCATCGGGCCAAAGCTCGTAGCTTTTCGGGATTTGGATACCTTTTTTTTAGTGTGTATAACATATATACGTTTCCTTGCTTGAAGTAGCCAAGCGTGGAGTGTGTAGTTAGGGATTCGAGTTGGAGAAACGAGTGAATCGTTGCCCTCTTCTGGTTATCGTTTACGATTTTGAGTTATGGTTTGCATTATTGTTATGTTGCTGCTGAATTGTGATTATTGACTGTTTTTCTATCTCTTGTTTGTAGTGAGGACGACCGAAAATGGTTCATGGAAGCGATGGAAGCTCAGACTGTTGATGTTGTCAAGCGGATGAAGGAGATTACTCTTGTTATGCAAACTCCACAGGAACAATTGGAGGCTCAAGGTGTCACTTCAGCGGAGCTTGTAGGTACCGTTCTATGTGTCCAAGTCCGTGCGTTCTTGTTTTATTGTGTTCTTTTTGATGTTCATGGTCGTTTACTATCCTTGCTTCAGAGAAGATGTCTAATTTACTCACATCCATGTTTTTGGTTATGCAGATATGTTGGATGAGCTGCAAGAACACGTTGAAGCTATCGACATGGCCAATGGTAATTTTCGAGTTTAATGTAGAAAGTTGATTATAATGGGAAAGATTCTACCTTTACATAGATATAGATTTTGCTACTTCTGTTCAGTTTGCACTTAGCATTTTAAATTCTGTGTCTGTATCAGATCTTCACTCTATTGGAGGTTTGGTCCCATTACTTGGCTACCTGAGAAACTCAAATGCTGAAATAAGAGCAAAGGCTGCGGATGTTGTGTGCACCATCGTTCAAAACAATCCTAAAAGTCAACAACTTGTCATGGAAGCAAATGGTCTAGAACCTCTTCTATCTAACTTCACATCGGATACTGATGTAACTGTCAGGGCGAAAGCTCTGGGGGCAATATCCTGTAAGTTATTTATCACTGCTTATTCTATTGATTTGAAAATGTAATCAAACTCGTGACTTCTGAATGGGGTGAGGAAAAAATACATGTAACATGAGATCGTTATATTAGTTATTTGTGATGACTCAGACGAGGCACTCTAATCTTCTACTCTTTTGCAAACGTTTATATTGTGTATCTTGGTGGAGTTGCATGTTGAAGTTTTTTTTTCACTTTTTCAGCCTTGATTCGTCACAATAAACCAGGAATTGCTGCATTCCGCTTGGCTAATGGCTATGCAGCATTACGAGACGCATTGAGTTCAGAAAGTGTGAGGTTCCAAAGGTACTGTACTTTTTTCTTGTTTAGGATTAGGATTTTTGAAGCTCCAATGTGACAATTATTGTTAGTGGAGTACTCAGCATCTTAGCTTGCTTTTGAACGATTATTGTACTGTCATCTTAAATACTCCCTCCGTCGTAAAAAAACTTGTCTGCATTTGGAAAATAAAAAAAGATCCATCATTAGATGGCTGACTTTGCTTCCTCACGACTGAAAACACGGGAGAGGTGGGGAGAGAATTCTGCTTTTTTGTACGGGCCTGAATTTAACTCATTTTCAAATGCAAACAAGCTTTATTGGACAGAGTGAGTAGAAAACTGAAGGATTTATGAATATTAAATGTTGGACCGTGTTGTAGAATTGAGCAGACTGCATGGAAATTGGTGGAGGCTAATGTATTAAATAGGTGGGCTGGTGGGGAACCTTCTTGCCATGACAAACGTGCACTTGGTGTTAGATATACATTTGCATAGTTCTAAATGGCAGCAGCAGTTTCTGTGTGGCAAGAACCATAATATGTTTGATGTTTGTCCTTATAACCTGGAATTTGCCCTTTATAAACTAAGCCCATAATATAAAGAAAGTAATTGGTGCTTGTAATTTTGGTGAAGTTCAGGATGTTTGCAAGAGAAGAATGCATCATGCGTTGGCCCATGTTTATAAAGGAATGCTTTCTGTTTAGTAGTGCTCTGGCTGCATTCTTGTGATCATGCGTTGAAGTAGTGTATTGCTAATAGTCGGAATGAGAGTTGTTAAATCTTGTTGCTTTTACCGATTTTTGTTTGGTTGATATTTGTACAGTTCATTTATTGTGTTGTTTATATGCTTTTACTAAACTGTTAATTGGTACACAGGAAAGCTTTAAACTTGATCCAGTACCTACTTCACGAGAATAATTCAGACTGCAGCATTGTCTCTGAGCTAGGATTACCTCGTACCATGATGCATCTAGCTTCCAGTGAGGATGGAGAGGTGCGTGAAGCTGCTTTACGTGGCCTTCTTGAACTGGCTCGGGATAAGGCTTCTGGTAGTGGTAGCAACAACATAGGAGAAGACGATGATAAATTGAAGCAGGTTCTGCAGGGACGAATCAATGGCATCAGTGCGATGGGCCCTGATGATCTTGGGGCTGCCCGAGAGGAGCGGCAGCTGGTCGATTCTTTGTGGCGTGAGTGTTATAATGAGCCTTCATCTCTTCGGGAGAAAGGTCTGCTCGTACTTCCTGGTGAAGATGCACCCCCTCCAGATGTTGCTAGCAAGCTCTTTGAACCAGCTATGAGGGCTTTGGCTGCAGCCCCTGGGGTACAGACCAATCCTACTTCGGAAAAGAAAGAGGCTCCATTACTGCTAGGCATGGGGCCTTTATCATCTGGGAATTCGCAAACTCAACGCAATTCAAATGTGGATGGTGCTACAGAAAACCGAATGTAAAAGAGGCAGCTATTTATATGTTCCTTCATGCAAGATGTGGCGTTTTTATGTTTTACGGCACTTTGATCTTTACGTATATCTGGGTAGTGGCTTTTGATAACAATATATAGCCATGATGTTGTAACACTCCCACTCGATTTTCTGCTGGAGAACTTGCGTCGGGCTTTTACAAGGATTATTTACTCTTGTTTAATGCCTAAGTTTTCTTTGATTAATGACTTGTTTTTTCCAGTACTTTTAGAAGGTTTCTCATGTTCCAATTTCCAAATTCCAAAGAGGTGATAGCAATTCTTTATCTTTTGTTCTTTTGCTACGAGAGCAGTGCTTCGTCTCCTTAAAAAATTTTATGCTACCGTTAATTATCGGGATTACAATATCAAAACCCAATGGCGAAGCATATAATGAGGTCTAAAGTGACATTTTGGAAGGAGAAGAAGCATTTTCAGTGAAACATAGATATGCTTGAGGTGAGAGTATCGTATCTTTTATTAGAGATTTTAATATTAGCCAAGTTTTTATAGTTGATGTTATGAATGTATTTTAATGCCTCTTCATTGTGTTGCTTAATTTGTTCTATGACTTCATCAAAATCTGATCATGAGTGTGGTTCTTCAAGTGTCCATCTTTCAATTTGTCTAAGATATTCTGTCTTATATGATGGAGGTAAAACCCATGATGAGCTTCTGAGAGGACATTGAAAACTGCTATGAGAAATCTCTTTTGTTTGTAAAAAAGAATTGTGTCTAGTTTTGAAGGTGACTCTAAGAAAAGAAAAGTACGAATTAACTTTAAGAACCACGTCGTAAAAGTAACATAGGATAAGAATTATGTGAAAAAAGCACGATTGTAATTATGATAATAAGTCATTATAGTCGTGTCATCGACGACACGACCCCTGCTAACAGATACAAGACAATGTGCCTGTGTTGTGTCATTGTGAACATAATATACAGTGCTATTGTGTCATTGAGGACACGACTCCTGCATATCTTGTTCACAATGATATGAATATAATTAATTATTGTTCTCCAACTTACCAAGTATTTTTTGTCTCTGCCTCAACAACAACATATGTAACACACACCATTTGTTGATTACCATCAATAGTTATAACAATCAATAGACATTCGGAATACTTTCTTTTTAAGAATGTTCCATCTCTGAAAACTCTTGCAACGGGGCCAAACATCCAAAACACACGTTTGAAATCGTATCCGCCTAACTTTATTTTAGGTGTATCAGAAGACCTTTCCATAAAGGAAATGATATTTGTACAGCAGATTCCTACACATTTTCCATACACAGCTGATGTGTATGGAAATGAGTGGGTCAGCTGATGTGACCCCACATCACTTCATCCACTCATTTCCATACACATAAGCTATGTATGGAAATGTGTAGGAATTTGCTGTAGGGTTATCACTGCCCTTTCCATAATCATATAGGTTCTTGTATTAGATTTTTCTAATTCTGTCGTATGCAGGCAAAGTGCGATGTGAGTAATCTGGGTGCCATCAATTAACTCCAATAAGTTTTCTTTCACCTTCCATGCTTTCTTATAGTTAACTGTGATACCCCAATATTTTTCAATGTACCATATAATATTATTTGGTATGATAGTATTTGACTCCTTATATAGGCAATGACATTTTCTTGTAATCCACTGGCGTGAAGCTAAATGATGATTTTTCTTTCCCAACTTCATATCACATATATGCTCAACCTTCCTCCTTATGACGCTAATAACGTTTCACTTGTTTGACGTCTGAATATACTACTTGTACCCAAGGTTTTAAAAATCGGACTGGTCAATGACGCGGAATTCCTCCCAGGTAGGTCCAACCAAGGATCAATCCGGGTTGACCTGGTGCTGACGTCATTAAAAAAAATAGGGGGGTCTCAAAGGTCTCACCTTTTTGCTGGGGGCGGTTCGACGTGGACACGACGACGACAAAGGGGGGAAGAGAGGGGGGGAACACGGGAAGGGTCGACTTGACTCGAAACAGAGGACAGCTCCAGTCGAATTGGCCTGACCGGTCTGATTTTTAAAACCATGCTTGTACCCATTCTCCTTGCACTTTGCAATAATTTTATCCTTGTTTTCATCAACCACAATATAAGTGAACCTCCACTTTATTACCAAATCAACAAGAATTCTATTAAAATGTTTTATGCTTTCGAACCGAGCCCCTAACACAAGAAGAGTCTAGTAATCAGTTGCTTGCAAACTACCGCTAAACATCATCTCCTCTTTATATGTCTCTAGATCCTCATCTAAATTATACTCAGTGCCCCAATTCCAACATCTATTTTATTTAATATGAATGAACTATGTGTCCAATGAGATCAATTTCTAGTCGTCCACTGTCCAGCTTAGAGGCTTGTGTGTGTAGAGGCAACTACTCATCACCTGACTATGAATTGTAAGTATCAATAAATTCTTCGTCTTCATCAACAAGTTCATTTGAAAACTGCTCATCATTTTTAAATTGTTAATTCTCTTCATTTGCTATTTTTGGTTATTCTCCTTGTACTGTATTAGATTCATCATCCTGGGTAGTGAATGTCCTTCTCCCAAACTGCAAGATATGAAGAGGGTATATCATTATGAGTCATGTAGACAAATACACAAAATGTAAGAATATCGTATATACATGATATCCTACGACTACGACTTCTAGTCATGTCATCGTGCACACGACTTGTTTATATCGTGTCATCGTTAACACGAAACGAAGTCACATATATAATACACAATAACTTGCATAGTTGTGTCAACAATGATGCAATATTGTATTTTTACCTTGTTGTTTGAAACACAAGCTCCAGTCGTTTTCTTCCTTCTCCTCTTGATGATTTCAGATCTTCATATGTCAAGTGAACAGGTTGATCTGATGGGTATATCATCTCTTTATTTACAATAGAAGTCCTCTCTACATACAACTTCAATACTTCCCTCCTTACTTTTTTATAAATGTTAAAAGACAGCTATCTTCATCATCCCACATGACGTATGTTATGCATGGAGATGCTGATACAACTAGATATTTAGTGGATATGCAACTCATTTCAGACTTGCATCCTAATATTTATTTAACTTGAATCAATAGATTTAGGAACTTCACCTGTGTGTCAATGATCATCAGTTTCACTTTCCCACTAAGGTACTCGTGAAGACTTCAATAAAATCCATCGTAGTGTAGACAAACAACCACTTTTTCCATTACTACAGTCACCCCATAAGATCAGAAACAAGAAATATTATCATGAACACAATATCTATAATTTAAATATCATGTATTCACTATCATGAAGTTGTGTTCACTGCACGCGTTATTGACATTGGAGTAGTAAAAAATTCATTATCTCTACTGTAAAAAATTCATTATCTCTACTAGAAGTTTGTGTAAACAAATTTTAGGAATCCTCTTAGGAAAAAAATGAGAAAAATAAAAACAAAAAAAAGGTAAAAATAAATAAAAAATAAAGGAGATATGCTTCGTTGAATTTTAACCTACTATCATGTACTCAATTACACTATAACAGTGACATTGTGTCATCAATTACATATAATAGTGGTATCATATCATCAATATATGATAGCAATGGTAAAACACTATCCAATACAATCCCTTCTATGCTTCCAAGTTCATTGACCTCGCAACATTCTTATTCCAGATAATCTCCGTACCCAACCTACAGAACTTTGCAACAGCCATGTAGTCCCCCAAACAAAATCCCAACATATCAAGTTCCCAAAGAAAGAAAAAGCACAAGAACAAGTGCAACCGAGAAAAGTGAGATCACTGCTGAATGTGATCTGACATCTTTCCTTTCCTTGCCCCACTTTCCCAGTAATTTAAAACTTATGTGTGTTTGTAGGCGCCATTTTAGTGCCGAGAAATAAGATTCTAGAAGTATGGCTCTACGTTTAAACACTAAACAAATGACATTTCATCTCAAATATCACTAATTTCAGTGAAACAAATAATACTCCCTCCATCCATCCCAATGAAGTCCATGTGCATTTGAAAAAACACAATTTAACTCATTTCCAAAGGGCAGACAGGCTTCACTGGACAGAACGCAAATCTGCTGCAGACAATGGTATCATATCATCAATATATGATAGCAATGGTAAAAACACTATCCAATACAATCCCTTCTATGCTTCCAAGTTCATTGATACAATCCCTTCTATGCTTCCAAGTTCATTGACCTCGCAACATTCTTATTCCAGATAATCTCGTACCCAACCTACAGAACTTTGCACAGCCATGCAGTCTCAAATATCACTAATTTCAGTGAAACAAAATAATACTCCCTCCATCCATCTAATGAAGTCCCATGTGCATTTGAAAAAAACACAATTTAACTCATTTCCAAAGGCAGACAAGCTTCACTGGGACAGAACGCAAATCTGCTGCGGGCAATGCCCCTCCGCAGCATTAGCCACCAATGGGCGCTGACATGTCCCAAGCCCTCTGTCCCATATTAGCTCCACCATTTACGATATTAGCTGCAGCAGATTTGCGTGCGTTCCACTGGACAAATAGACATTAGAGCAGAACAGAGAATGCAAAAGAACCAAATGAAACAGTAGAGAAAGAAAGTAACCCACTTGAGTGGAAGAGAGGTGAGGGTATTTCTCCCCAGAAATGGCCAACTTCTCATCCTTCAACAAGCTCCTCCCTCGTCATCAGAGCAGCTCTGGGCACTCTGAGAATCAGCTCTCCCCTTCTCAGCTCTCGGGCAGCCGCCAAACCCCGCCTGCAACCCCCCCCCCCCCCCCCCCCCCCCCAACCCCCCTTCCAAAAACTTCAATCTCGTATCCAAAAACCTCAAGAAAAAACCCCACCATTTTCTTCTTACCCTCCGGCGTCGGGAAACTGGGAGACGAGAAGAGATTGGCCCATGGTTCGCCAATCTCGGCGAGATCTCGCCGAGACCGGGACACGAGAGTAGGGACTCGCCTTCTTCGCCGGCTTCCCTTAGCGAAGGAGTGGCCTTCTTCAATGGAGGAGTGCCAGCCTCCTCTGTCGCCTGCTCCCTCTTCGAAATCCCTCACTCAAAGCCCTTGAATTGCATTCCGGAGCCGGAAGTTCAGCCTCCTCTTGGGGAAGATGCTCCGGATTTTTTCGCCGGAAAAGTCGGACTCCGTCGACGTGATCGAAATCGGGAGAAGGAAGGAGGCCGTGTTCGATTTATGCGTCGAGCCCTCGTTCGCTTCGGTGGGTGCTTGAATATCTGGTATGGGCGAGATCTCGATCTCGGTCTCCGAGCACTTACCGGGTCACGAGACCAGGGAATGTCGTTTTTCCCTAGACTCGCCGAGATCTCTGCGAGATCAGAGATCATTGCGAGATCTCGATGAGATAAGAGATTTTTAAAATAATTATTCCTTATTTTTATGACGGGTTCCGAGTCCATTGGTACCAAACTAGAAGGTGCTGGCTAACCGATCTCGTAGAGTACCGTGGCATTTTTTTTATTTCGTTTCAATTACTCATTGTGCCAATCTCTTCCGTTGGATGGGATCTGAATAATTCTTTGCAGTTGATTTCAGCTTTAGTAAATTTGGTTTTTTAAAATTCGCCTTAAAAGTTGCAATTTATACTATTTTAATTATGATAAGAGTCAAATGCGATGTATAAATGCATGATGATGAAAACTTGCCTCCAAACTTAAAATAAATCAAATTAAGCCCACTTTAAATACACCATAAAAATATAAAAAATATCTAAATTACTCGATTAAATTGTAACGTCATCATGATTATGTATTTATATGACCGATATCGTTTTTCTTGATCTCTTTGAGATCTTGTCTCTTTGGCCGAACGAGATGAGACCAAGATCCAATAAGGTGAATCATGATTGGCCAAGCAGGTCGGCTGGGAGATGAACAGGCATCGGATGAAAACGACGGAGACGCCGAGGCTCGCCGCCCATTCTAGGAAAGATTGAAGCTTTATGTCTCCTTCCATTTCTACCTCTTTCTTCGCTAGCCATTGAATGAGCTTCCGACGACATTGATGACGAGGGAGGAGGATAGAAAATGGGCCATGCCCAGGACCAAATCACCCTATTAGCGATAAAATGTCAATTATCTCACTTATTAATAGAAAAATTCTAAGGTATTTTCAATGTAGCGACCGTAAATTTTATATTAATAAAGTAGAATTTTATTGCTCAAAGGGAGTAATTTTGAATTATAGAAAAAACTCTTTAAAATTGAAAAATTTAAAGTTTTTTTCGTCAGTCCGATCGATCGCTTTTGTATGGCATCGATCGGGAGACGATCGATCGCTTTTGTAAGGCATCGATCGCAGGACGATCGATCGCGTATACGGACCGATCGATCGCCGTTGATTTCACGTTTTTTCGAGATAAATCCGTTGGAGAACCTCTTGGGCTGATTTTGGGGGATCTTTGGAGGACGTGTCTCACCTAATTAGTCCTAATTAACGGATTTATATCTTGGTAAGTATTTCAAATTTGAAAACCCTAATTCCTAACTAATTGTCAATCTATTTAAATGGGGAAATTAGTTTATGGCAAAGAATCGGATTTTTTTTTGGGAGATTATGAACGTGATTGGGATGAGATTATAGCCCTTTCCATGTGAATGAAGGATGTCATATGTCAAGGAAATAAAATAGGAATAATTGTTTTCAATTAAGATATTTACTTGAAATCGGTTTGGTAACTAAGTGATTTTGTCAAAGATACTTAACAACCAAGGTGTGTAGCTGTTGGGATGGATTGATCACGTCCCTAACTAAGAGATTCACCTTTATTTCTTGTGGATCGTGGCCCTTGGATGAGTGTTTGATCAACGGTGGAGGTTTGCCCTAGAGATTTAAGCTTTTTTTATTTAAACCCTCCATAAGAGAGACCGGCACCCTTTTTTTGGTGAACTTTGGAGAACGTGCCAGCAAGAGGGAAGAGCATCCAGCCTCCTCCTTTGTTCGTCCAAGGTGGTCGTGTGTCCGTTGGTGGTTTTCGTTGTGCTTGCACGAAGAAGAAGAGTCTCAAGATCGAGTAGAAACCGATTTACGATTTGTGGGTATCGGTTTCCACAAGGTAGGATAATCTTTTACCACAATCCATTTCTCTAATTTTTGTACGATCATGAGTGTATGATGTTGCTGATTTCATATCCTACAGCATGTTCTATTTACATGTCTTACTATTGTTGTTAATGCGATGAAAGTTATATGCTTCAGTTTGCATGTTCTACCTATTTGATCTTACGTATGTGCCAATACTTCTCGTTCCATGCCTAGATGACATCCCCACTTCACTCGACTTGAAAAGATATGTTCTTTATGCTCTGTGAATTGTATATGACGTCTGTCCAAATTTAGTTGTCCATTTTCTTTGATGGTTGTGCATCATGTTGATTGTAAGCATAACCGATTGCCTAAAATTGGAGTGATCCTTTGTCATACATCTTTAAAATGTGATCAAAGTACCTATCTAAGTCTCTGATGTTGAAAAGTTGTAATATTTAAGTCAGAGTCCAGTATGATAGAATGTTTGTATGTCTAAGTTTAGGTGTCCTAATTATGATTACATAAGACTATCATACTAGAATGCATGTTAGCAAATCGGGTAATGTATCTAAGTACTTACCATGCTAAATAATGAATTAATTAGTACAAAATTTATAAGAGTCTCTTTGTCATAAAGAATGGAGTCTGACATTATATCAGAACGTCCCTGTTCACAACAGTATCCGGGAATACATGGCACATTTGGTATGACGTGAGCAATGGATTAAGTGGAGGAAATCACTAATCGGGTTGTGAAATAGTAGCAGAAAATGAATGAAATCAATGAATTTCAGAACTATTTGGGTTCTGTAAAAGTTGTTGTGTCATGATAATGTCAGAAAGGGTCATTAGTGAATTAATAAAGTATATATCATTAGTTAATTAATATATCTTAAGTTAATTGTTCTCGGCCAGGACTATTCTTGCACCGACGAACCCTAATCGAAAAATGATAACTAATTGTACAAAAATCTAAAAATTATGTTTAGAGGTTGATTCGATCTGTATAAAAAGTGGTGGTCGTTTGAAGTGGACTATTCTGTTTGGGAGAGCACACTGTTTTGGGTCTAAAAACCCTAAACCGTAATAATACTATTAATTATGGATTAAAACAGTAATTAAAACACTAATTAAAGGTGATAAGACCTCTAGGGCCTTTGTAACAGTAACTATAAAAGTTTATTTTTGGGTCTTAGAGCTGAGAACATTTGTCCGTAATTAATCATCTTTTGTGTCTCTTATCTTGAACAAGGCCTCATTGCTTGATCTGTATTTAATGCCTATGATATGATCCATTATGGACATGTCATTCAATCATTTCAGTGTCGGGGATTGTCAACTCTAGAGCTAGGTACGGTGAAGGTGGCAGAAGTGATCTTTGGCGAATCTTGTGGCGTGTCTCATTGATGAGTCATTTTGTCGGGTCTCAATTGAGTTCCTAGACTCCATTGTTTCAAGATATTGAACACTCCTTTATGAGTCAATTTGAGTTTTTTTCAAACATGGTCTTGCACTCCTACGAAGAGTCGAATTTAGAATGTCATGTTTCAAGCCTCTTAATGAGAGGGCTCAGATATATTCAGTATCACTCGGTTGAAATATTTGTTTCTCCGCTAAGAGTCATTATGAGAATTCTTAGTTGGAATCATAGTATGCTCATGAGCCATAGCTAGACCCATAGTGGTCTCAGATTTATTGAACCTCTGTAGTTCAGCCGATGACGGCAATCGTGTGCGCTTTAGATTGTATGACATTACGGAAGGTCTGTAATCTCCACCCATTGTGCCCGTAAGCACCGATGGGGCCAGCATCCCTAGACGCATGGCCGGGTTCCTTTGTAGAACCTCTAGGATGTTTTGGTATTGATGTCCATAGGGGAAGTGGACAGAGCTGAGAGAAGAAATTGTTATCTCCCACCCTTTTGATGTTTGGAGCAGATACTTTTATAACATCTCGTTACTCCCTGTAAGTTTGGAATTTTATATATTGAATTATCTTTCCTTGACCTTTAAGAGTCTCGGATGATGATTGGTTCCTGGTAAGCGAACTGCATAATTGTTGATCCTGAGTCAATTTGTACTTGTCTTCAATCTTTGAATCTTGTTGCATTTGAATTATTATTCTATTGTAGGTTTCCTTGTATCCTACTGGGTATTTTCTACGGAATACTCATGCATCCTCTGATGCAGGGATTAAGATGGAACGGAAGTGATCGGCCAATACTTTTGGAGATGTTGGGCGTTGAAGTCAGAAGACGAGTGCTTTAGTTTATTGTTTATGTTGATGATTGTTGAACTTGCGGCCTGTGTGCCATTTTTAGTTGTGGAGACTTGTCGAATAATGTAATAATTTAGACTTCATTTTGTTATTCTATCTCATGTACGTGGATATGGTTTAAGTCTTATCGATCCAGTATGACCCAATCATGTAAATGGGTATGTGGTGATTCGAGTATTCGGTCCGTCCGAGATTCCTACCCTTATAACCTTAATTGGATTATCGCTTCCGCGCATATTGGGGTTGTGGAATTTGGGGCGTGACTGTAACGCCCGAAAAATCGGTATGTCTACGAAAACTGCTATTTTAGAAATCTGGTCTAAAATAGGAAGGTTTTCGTATCCATCTTGATTGTTTGTTGATCAATGAGATTGTTTAACCAGATTGGGCAGGTTTTACCGAGCGCGAGGACTAGGCCTGGCGCTGTAACCCGTCTGACGCCAGGGGTTGAATACACCTGACGCCAGGGCCACATGAGTGCCAGGGCTAGGGCTAGTCACGCGGACGAGTATACGTGTGGCGGAGCCTAATGGACGTGCTACCAGGTGTAGGACTCGTGCACGGTGGAACTGCACATGACGCGAGAGAACCATTAGAGGGCCACGTGGACCCTGTAGTGGTGCGCCACCTTATGGGTGACGTGGACACCCTTGGGCGCCATGTGGTGGGGACCCCCTTTTTGTTTGAAATTTCATTAATTGTAATTAATGGATTACCCTTTTTAGAAATCAATTTGATTTGGGAATTATCATAAGATATTATTGGTATTCAAGGTGGGTTGGTGGAAGTTGCTGTGGTAATTCCAATCAACTTAATTAGTGAGGGGATCGAGTTGGGTATTAATGGGAATTGGTTGAGAGTTATTCAATCCTAGGTAATTGACCCCATTAATTCAAAGGTTTACCAAATTGAAAACCGAAATGGGTTATGGGAATTTGAAGTTCTAGATTTTTCTTTGGATGGAGCAAGCTAGGCCCTTGATTTGGAGGGAAGATCAACGGTGGTGATTCGTCTAGAAAATCTATAAATAGGACTCTCTAGTGACCGGTTTTCCTTGAATGCCTTAGCCATCAAATCAGCTATTGTGAACCCCTTGGCTCGACTCCTTCTTCTCCCTTTTCCGACCGACGGCAGCCCGTCTCCGGTGGTGTTCGTGGTGGTCCAAGCGAGGTCAACCGGCGAGGTGGTGGTGGGGCACTTTTGGAGTCAAGTGTGTTCGCGGGAATTCGGTATTTTCAATTAAGTAGGATATCTTTTCCCACTAATTTTCTTCTCTGATATTGATTGATTTGAGTCGAGATATTGCTGATTCTATGGCCTATGATATTTCAAATTGTAAGTCATTAAGTATTATTGCATGAGATGAATGTCGTATGATTTGATGCATTGTAATCGTGTATGTATAATCGTATACCATTGAGTTTTCTATGCCGAACCCTAGTTGATATCCCCTCATGTTTTCATGATTCGATGGTGTCTGTGTCTCACCTCAATCACCTATTAGTTTGTTGTCCAACGAAAGTTGGCTCTTTTATGGATTTCTATGATTGATCTAAGTCATACCCGTCCTTATGTTGAAATCGTATTCCAATTGCTTGTGTTGATCTATGCTATTCATCATTCGATGTCTCTATGTATATTCATGCTCTCTTTGTGACATATCAGAGCACTTCGGTGCATTTTCTTGTCCGGTATTTCATGCTCCATAAGAGTATTGTTATATCTATTGCTACTAGTACAACACTAATCAATTAGGTAATCAATTAATGTATACCTTAAGATAAATAAGAGATCATTCCTTGTGGGTTTTGTAAGGTACATTCTCTAAGATTTCAGTTGTGGTTCGACTTAATGTCAGTGAGTCATGAGTCCTAAAGTTGTCCGGAATTATATGTTAGTATCACTTGCATAATGAGATATGGAAATGACTAAGAAATCGGGTTGAATTAAAAACTGAGATTTCAGAACCAATAGGACTCTGTAAAAATCTTAAGTAATATTAAATTAATGTCAGAAAAGACTAATAAGGAGTTACTAAAGTTTATACATTAGTAAATTAAGTATGACATAAGATAATTGGTCTCGGCCAGGAGTAATCCTGCGCAGACAGACCTCATTCGAAAAATGATAACTAAATATATAATAATCAGAAAGCCGTTTATCAATCTGAAAAATAGACATTTGAGGCTATTCAAGATTAAAATTTCATAGATTGAATCAATTTGTACAGTCCGTGGTGACCAGTTAAAGTGGGCTGTTCTGTTTTGAGCAGAACACTGTTTCTGGTTTTAAAAGACTTAAAATCTTAATAAACTTAAGAGGCTTGAGTTAAGTTGATATTTAAGACCTTAATCAAGTATAATACGATTTATATAGTACTGAGAACAGTAACCCCAAAAGAAAATTAAGGGTCTTAGAGCTAAACGTGGTGTCTCATAATAATAGTCCTTTTTGTTCTTCTCTTGGTCCATTCATGACTCAAGAGTATTCAAAGCTTGAATTTTATTTGATGTCTCTGACGTGGACTATCTGAGACACGTCATTCGAATTATTCCGAGTGGGGGATTATCAATTCTAGGTAAGGTACAACTATGAAGACGGCGGACATGAACTTTTGGAAATTCTCGTGGTGTTAGTCTTTATAGTCGGGTCTCATTTGAGTTTCCAGACTTATGCATTTAAGACATCAACACTCCCTCGTGAGTCGATTCGGATTGTGTCCGATATTTGCTTTTCACTCCTATGAAGAGTCGAAATTTAGAAGCCTTGTTCTAAGCCTTTTGACAATAGGGCCAGATGTTTCCAAGAACTGTTTCTCCACTAAGTAGCATTTATGAAAGCTCTTAGTCGGAATCATAGTATGCTCACGAGCCATTGCTAGATCTTGCGAGATCTCAGATTTGATGAACCTCTGTAGTTCAGCCGATGACGGCAACCGCGTGCGCTTAGATTGTATGACATTACGGAAGGTCTGCAATCTCCGCCCATTGTGCCCGTAAGCACCGATGGGGCCAGCATCCCTAGACGCATGGCCAGGTTCCCCTGAAGAACCTCTAGGATGTTCTAGTATTGTTGACATATTTGAGAGCAGAAATTGTACTCTAACACTTTGGATGTCCGAAGCTTATTTTTCTATCTTACCTCCATGAAAGTTTGGAGTCTTTGAGTTATTTTCCCTTGACCTTGATGTGTCTCGGATGGCAGTTGGTTTCAGGTAAGTAAACTCAGTCTTTATTGAACCTGAGTCTGTTAAACTATACCTATTTGGAGTCTTCTCTTATTATTCCAGTGTGGGTTTTCTGTATCCTACTGGGTATTTCCTATGGAATACTCATGCATCCTCTGATGCAGGAATTAAGGTGGAGCAGAAGTGATAGCATCCAGCGACGTGGACTGATGTCGGAGCTTTGATGACTCGTTTCTTTATGTTTCTGTTATATTTTGGTGTTTGAACTTCGGCCTACGTGCCGTTTTGATTTGTGTGGTTGATAAGACAATTTCAGTTATTGTAATAGTTAATTAGACTTCCTTTCAGTTATTCTATATTTTTGTAAGTAAATATTGTTTAAGTCATATGGATCCTGCATGTCCCATGATATTTTAATGGGACAATAGAAGTCTCGAGTATTCGGTCAGTCTCGGGTTTCCTACCCTATAACCGTCATTGGATTGGCGCTTCCGCATAAATCGGGTCTTGGAAATTTGGGGCGTGACAGTGACAGCTTGGTATCGGAGCTCAGAAAGACTTAAATAAGTATTCACGGTACAAAGATTTAGAATAACCTTGAGATAAGAGTGTGGAACCCTAGAATGAGAGTTGAAGCATAATTGTACCTAAAGACTAATTAGTACTTTGCTTTAGGTAATGGCGAGAACGCGTAGCGGTCGGATTTACGAGAAGGATTGCCAGGAGGCAGGTCGACAGTGGTTGGCTGAGTGGAAGTTGCAGAACATTGGTCGTGGAACCGAGGAAGAACCTTTTCTGATCGACATCGAGGAAGAGCCTGATTTTGAAGAAGACCCGGAAGAAGATCTAGAAGAAGATCCAGAGGAAGATCCCGAGGAAGAGCATCTGTTCACTGGTTTCTTGATAAACCAAGAGTTTCAGAAGGTCTTAGATCACCCAGTTTACGTTCGTGCCAAGGAGGACCCAGATCTTTTCTATGAGCTGTATCTCAAGTTCAAATCCCTAGGTTATAGGTGGCCTCACATGACCGATTGGGAGATAGACTGGTATGAGGGTCATCTAGTGTTTGCACCTATGCATGTGTCCTTAGCCATTTTAGACGAGTACCTTTGAGATGTGGTATTCAGGGACTCGATTAGGAAGCTTTAAAAGTGAGTAGGATCTTTAATAACCCTGCGTTTCTCCCAGGGATTTAGGTGTAACTTTTAATTGGCATTGAAATAAAATCTCCGTTTTGAATGCAGCATTGGTGTGTTCTTTGCTTGCATTGTTGTTGTTCTTGTGTTGTGGTTTTGACTGTCGCGCTCGTAGTCATGGATTGGAGGAAGAATTAAAATGAAAACCTGGAGTTAAGTTCTAATTCTCCCTCTTTCCTTGACTGTAGATTTTCTGAATGGCGACAACTGGAGCTCGTGGTAGGCGATCGGGTACCGTACCGAATCTCTCTCAGGAAGAAGCCACAAGCCAGAATCTGTCGGATGTGGTAAGGGAGTTGGCAAGGGAACTACGAAATGGCGGAGGCAGTAGCAATACGCCCAAAGTGAAGGCGCCCACCCTAGAGCGGTTCAAGAGAGCGGGACCAGCTTTCTCTGGTGATGACAACCCTGAAAAGGCTGAGCGATGGATCGTGGAAGTTGAACGATTGTTCAAGGGTATGAAGGTTCCGGCGGAGGAACAAGTCGTGTTTGCAACCTATCTCTTCGTTGGTGAGGTGATCTATACATGAAATATGTATTTTATTATCTCCTAAACTTATGTTTATGCTAGTGTTTGATTAGAATAACTACTACTTTAACATAGTTTTGGGTTTTTGTAGGAAACAAGAGTAATACACAGAAATGAGGAGAAAAGTAACTCGAATGGTTAAATCATCATAACTTCGTGTACAAATGTCGGATTGGACTGATTCAATTTCATGTTAAAGTTCAAGAAGTCAGCTTTCCAACGCCACCAACCACGCACAATTTGGAGTTCGGGACAGAAAGTTATAGCTATTTGAAGTTTATGAACAGTAACTACGATCGATCGGCTATCAATGCGATCGATCGCCAGAGCCGCAAAAGTATTGCATTGAAGGAAACGATCGATCGGCATAAAAACGATCGATCGTATCTACTGGAATTTTTCAATCGCGCAAGACAGTAACTACGATCGATCGGTATCATACGGCATCGATCGGAAAGCGATCGATCGGAGGAAAATAACGAAGGAATAGCGATCGATCGGACAGCGAACGATCGTCAATACGGAGCGATCGATCGCCGTATACGGAAAACCAAAATAAGACCTATTTCGACTTGGATTTGGAAGGGGACTTCGTGGTTTCTCTTCACTATTATAAATAGGCCTTATGGGAGAACGTATTGGGCACCTAATATTCAACCTTGGAGAACTAGAGCTTTATTGGAGAACTAGAGCTTTATTAGAGGCTAGAGAGGAGCAAGAGAAGAGATCTTTTGGAGCAAAGAAGAAGAAGGATTCATGACGATGGATCTACATAAACTGGCTTTTCTTTTCTCCCTTTCTATGTGTAACTAAATTCCTTGTCAAGGCTTGATGAAGCCCTAGATGTGTATTGCTACTCTTGATAGTTTAATTTTATAAAGTTGATTTTGATTTATGCTTAATGCGATTTCATGAGTATTCTTTTGAGTGCTTGATCATAGACTTGATTGATTATGAATGAAATTAGATATTGTGATTGATTTTATGCCCGATCAAGGATAAGATTAATTGCATTATGATTGATTATATGCCCGATCAAGGATAGGATTGATTACACAATAGTGGATGAACTTTCGTGTCCGATCAAGAACGTTAGTGAATTCATTATTAATTCGTGTGTCCGATCAAGAACATGAATTACCATATCATGTTAACTTATGCTTAATAATAATTGAGAGTAGTAATTGCATGTCTAGTGGTAGATTCTTTGCCTTGATATTTCTCCATATTGATTAAATCTCAGTTAGATTAGATAAAGTCCATTGCTTTCTTTAATATTAATTAAATTACATCTTTTACTTCTCTTGAATTTGGTAAAATATTCATCGTCCCTGAGGTTCGACAACCCTTTAATACTCGCCGTAGTACAATTGCCTTGTGCACTTGCAAGGGTTTATATTTAAACGATCAAGTTTTTGGCGCCGTTGCCGGGGACGGTATAATAGTTTACTAAATTCTTAGCATAGTTAGTTTTAGAGTAGTTTAGTTTAATTTAGATTTATTTTCAGTCGCTTAATTTTGTTCTTCTTCTTTTGCAGGATTAAGAGAGGACGCTGATTTTCGTCATCGTTGGAAGGGCTATCCCTTCCCACTGTTTGCACTCTCTGAACCCTCTTTTAGAGTAAATTTGGGTGCTTGGTGTTTTTCTTTTCTTTATGGGATTGCATGACGTGCTAGTTGTCGCTATTAGGTTGCTAGTTGTCGCTATCTAGGGTTGATGCTTGCTAGTTGTCACTATTAGGATTGCACAGGTTGTGTTTGATTTTTATTGTGCATGCATGGTCGTCGCTCCCTGAACCCCGACCTTGCCTTTGATCCTGATCTTGAGCGCCTATATAGAATCTGTAGAACTCCTAGCAAACCAATCCCTGAAATTCATCCAATGGCGGACAACCTGAACCTTGGGGGTGGGAATGGCCTAAACCAAAATCCACTAATGCCCCATGCCCGTACCCTGCAAGACTACTACCGTCCCATTGCCTACACCTCCCCTTCCTGTATCCTACTTCCTGCAACCGTGGCTAATTTTGAAATTAAGCCAAACATCATCCAGATGCTGCCCACATACCATGGCCAATTAAATGAGAACCCCTATAGGCACCTACAAAATTTCTTAGAGGTTAACACAACCTTTAAACTTACACTATCTGATGACCAGGTGCGCCTTAGGTTGTTCCCCTTCACCTTAAAAGATAAGGCCAAGGAATGGCTATACTCCCCTGAGCATAACTTTATTTCCACTTGGGAGGAACTTCAAACCGAATTCCTCAAGAAATACTTTCCTGTGGGGCGGACCAATAAGATCCGCCATGAAATCATCACCTTTACACAAACATCTAATGAACAATTCCATGAAAGCTAGGAGAGGATGAAATCCTTACTCCGGTCCTGTCCCCACCATGATGTGCCCAAGTGGCAATTAGTGCAGAGATTTCATGAGGGTGTGTGTGATCTTTTAAAATTAAACCCTTGCAAGTGCACAAGGCAATTGTACTACGGCGAGTATTAAAGGGTTGTCGAACCTCAGGGACGGATTAATCTTTTACCAAATTCAAGAGAAGAAAAAGATGTAGTTTAATTAATTCTAAAGAAAGCAATGGACTTTATCTAATCTAACTGAGATTTAATCAATATGGAGAAATATCAAGGCAGAGAATCCACCACTAGACATGCAATTACTACTCTCAATTATTATTAAGCATAAGTTAACATGATATGGTAATTCATGTTCTTGATCGAACACACGAATTAATAATGAATTCACTAACGTTCTTGATCGAACACGAAAGTTCATCCACTATTTTGTAATCAATCCTATCCTTGATCGGGCATAGAATCAATCACAACTCTATTATAATGCAATTAATCTTATCCTTGATCGGGCATAAAATCAATCACAATATCTAATTTCATTCATAATAAATCAAGTCTATGATCAAGCACTCAAAAGAATACTCATGAAATTGCATTAAGCATAAATCA
Organism: Houttuynia cordata; assembly: GCA_039654745.1. Classification (NCBI taxonomy): domain Eukaryota; kingdom Viridiplantae; phylum Streptophyta; class Magnoliopsida; order Piperales; family Saururaceae; genus Houttuynia; species Houttuynia cordata. The sequence goes on along the minus strand of CM077507.1, from coordinate 24,226,467 downwards.
AAATCAACTTTATAAAATTAAACTATCAAGAGTAGCAATACACATCTAGGGCTTCATCAAGCCTTGACAAGGAATTTAGTTACACATAGATGAAGAGAAAAGAAAAGCCTGTTTGTGTAGATCCATCGTCATGAATCCTTCTTCTTCTTTGCTTCAAAAGACCTCTTCTCTTACTCCTCTCTAGCCTCCAATAAAGCTCTGGTTCTCCAAGGTTGAATGCCCAATACGTTCTCCCATAAGGCCTATTTATAATAGTGAAGAGAAACCACGAAGTCCCCTTCCAAATCCAAGTCAAAATAGGTCTTATTTCGGTTTTCCGTATACGGCGATCGATCGCTACGATTGACGATCGTTCGCTATCCGATCGATCGCAATTCCTTCGTTATTTTCCTCCGATCGATCGCTTGCCGATCGATGCCGTATGATACCGATCGATCGTAGTTACTGTCTTCGGCGATTGAAAAATTCCAGTAGATACGATCGATCGTTTTTATACCGATCGATCGTTTCCTTTAATACACTGCTTTTACGGCTCTGGCGATCGATCGCATTGATTGCCGATCGATCGTAGTTACTGTTCATGAACTTCAAATGGCTATAACTTTGTGTCCCGAACTTCGAATTGCGCGTGGTTGGTGGCATTGGAAAGGTGACTTGTTGAACTTTAAATGAAGCTTGAATCAGTCCAATCCGATATTTGTACACGAAGTTATGATAATTTAACCAATCGAATTGCTTTTCACCTCATTTCTGTGTATTACTCTTGTTTCCTACAAAAACCAAAAACTATATTAAAGTAGTAGTTATTCTAATCAAACACTAGCATAATCATAAGCTTAGGAGATAATAAAATGCATATTTCATGTATAGATCACACCCCCAAACCTAGATTTTGCTAGTCCCTAGCAAAACAAAATAAAATAAAATAAAACAAACTAAGGAACTAATGCATAAAAGTAAACACCACTTTCGTAGGGAACACGATTGCATTGAGCGTATGCAACAAGCCGTTGAACCTCTAGGTGTCCCTAGCAGGACGAGTGTTGTCTCGTGAGGGTTTGCAGCCATGCTACCCACAAACATGTATTTATGAAACTAATTAACCTAAGTACAAAAATAAAGCAAAAATAAAAACATTGCAAAACACACAACCTATTATCCCGACAAATGCACACTACAATGCTTAAGAAAATCAACCACATGTACTTGGTTCATAATCAACAGGAATATAGAAGCCCTCAAGTAAGTGGTTTTATTCCACACTTTCATCGTGAAAATTTCTGCTCAATATTATATAGCATGATAATATAAATAGTAAAAGTGTAGAACATTGTAGCAATACATTCTAAATTTCTGTTTTATACAGATGCAGTGTTACCCATTAACCAAAGAACATCAGAATCTACATAGTCATCGTAATCTTTAGGTTCATGATAGCACAGATCTGCGCGCCTCATTCGGGTCCAACATTCTAGATTTGAGAGGATAATACACCATAGACTTTTTTTTTTCTTTTTCCTTTTTTCGCTAGGACTGTGTAAGGCCTGACTTCAAGATGCTTAGGTTTAGCAATGACTCAGGCCAATGACTCCCAGCCAATTTAGCTTAGGGCATTAGGTTTTAAGAGACTGCTTCGGACCCGAGCATCAGCCTAAGTTAATCCTATAAAGTCAAGCAGCCCCTTTCTTTCATTTTGTTTTCATTTTTTCACATTTTCATTTTCAGAATATATATTTTCAGCACATCTTTATCTTGTCCAGGCTGTATTATACTCTCAACCTATTTCCGGTTCCAATCCCTTGCCATAGCCAAGTAAATGGGCTATCATGATCTTTTAAGCTCAACAGATAACTACACATCATCCAATGACTATGACTAAAGACATCCCACTGTAAATTAGCATTCAACAAATCTCTAGATGGTATTACTTTATGTAACTAGTGTGTGTAAGTGAATTTTCTTAGTTCAAGCACCTGTTCCAAGAGGACTGTAACAGAAAGATATGCTCAGTTAAGTGTATCTATCCTCCAGTATACTTACTCACACTTCCAATGCAAATTAATCTCCTAAGAATTGTAACATGCATCATTACGGGATAAACTATCAAAACCTAAGAAAAAGTACTAACAAACAACTTAAAACTACTAAAACAAATTTAACTCATTTTTTTTATATATATTTTCCTTTTCTGATTTTACAATGAAGCACATCCTCTCCCCCAAACCTAATATAAGCATTGTCCTCAATGCACAATGAAAGACAAAATACAATGATCATAAAAAGGGAAAAGAGAAGGAGGAAGGAAAACACCAGAGAAAGAGCGGACTAAGAGTCCTGGTCATCGCCGTCTGCACCATCGCCTGGAGAAAAACGCCATGCATGAAGAAAATCGACTATGGAGTTGAGGCGTTCCGTAATAGCATGCTGGGACTGGCGAATCTCCTGCTGTGACTGGCGAATCTCCTGCACATGGCCAGTGAGATCGCTGATCTGCTGCTGCATAGTCGCCCATGGTGGTTGAGCAGGCTCATCCTCAGGTATCTCAGCGTGATCCTCAAGACGGGGAGCTCGTGGCCACCCGCGCCGTGTATGGCCCATCATACGGTTATACGCATCAACTCCAATGGGCCCCAGTCCATGAGATAAATGTAGGGGTAGGGTAACCTCTCATCCTTACGGCCCACCATCATTTGCTTCATCCGCCCAAAGACGAATGAAGGCATGTCAAGATCACGGCGCCGTGTATCATCGCCGAATACATAAAGTAAATTTGTCATAGTTCGGTCGACTTTTTCCTTCCTGGCTGACCAGACATCATGCTGTAGAATTAAAAATGCAAAACGAAACTCCGATTGCATGCTAATGGCGGCCAGCCAAGTAGAGGTCCCAGGACCTACTGCCGACCCCGTCAATCGCCCCGTGATATTCCGGTACGGAGGAAACTGATATCCATTAAAGTCAGGATGATGAATCGTACCTCGGTCACAACCCATAGCACTAGCAATATCTGCAACTCGAACTCTGATCGGAACATCACATACTATACTCTGAATAGTCACCTGTTCAGGATCATCGCTGTCTTCTATGGTGCCAGTTGCATAAAATTCACGAACCGGGTCCTCATGGACCATTGCGAATGCATTCTGCCTTTTGGCAGCGATATGGGTGAAATAGTTCACCCAATCCGCCCTGTCCTCAATCCATCGCTGAGTTGGAAGATCGGGAATAATCGGGTTGAGGACCACCTGCCTCTCATACTGGATGGGCCGTGGCGGTGCAGCAGGTTCAGGTGGAGGGGTGGAAGGAACAGGACGGGAGGAAGAAGCCTCACCCCTATGGCGTTTGTGCGGGACGGATTTCTGAGGCATTGTACCTGAAAACCAAAGATAATAGTAAAAATCTAATCAAGGTACAAGAATATGCAGCATGTAATTGTAATATCTAAATATCACAGCAAGCATGGAATAACAGATCCACGTCACAATTTTCGGATTTTTTTTTGAAAATAATAATAAATAATAAAATAAAATATAAAAAAAAAATTTTATGAAAACTTAGGAAATCAAAAGGAACCATCGTGCATAACATAAAGCACAATCATCAATAGAGAAGCATGCATGAAAGGGATTCAAAAATCAGAATGCGGAATTTTTTTTTATAGAAAACATTGTTCACCGCAAGAACAAAAATCCTAAAAAACACCTAAAATCGAAGAATCAAAGGCTGAAAATCACGCATAAGCATCGCAATAGTCATTATAAGAGAATGCATAAGATTAATCACAACAATATCCACCGGAAACTAAGAAAAATCGAGTTTTTAAGTTTCGGCTTACCGGAAGAAAAATGAGTGATTGCGATGAAATGAGTGGGAAATCTCGGAAACAGACACCGGATCTGGAATCTACGTGCAAAAATCCTTCAGGGGCCGGAGTTTCAGCTCAAACAATGGTCGGAAACGGCGGCGACGAGCGGAAATAGATTTTCCTCGCCGCGGCCGTTCAGGCTTTATGCGCGAGGAAGACGACCCGCGATCGATCGCGCTTTTAGCCGATTGATCGTTGTATAAATCAAGAAATAGTACCCGTTAGATTGAAGATGAACGGTGTTGATGTACCGCATGGCGATCGATCACAAAGATAAGGCGTCGATCGGATAGCGATCGATCGTATATATACGATTGATCGTATCTACTGTTCTTCAAATTTTTTTTTTTTACATATCCTCTCCCCCAAACCTAATGAAAATGGTATTAAAAATAAGTCAATAAGAAGAAGAAAAGGAGAGAATACACCTGAATACGTGGGTTGCCTCCCACCAAGCGCTAAGTTTAACGTCTTCAGCCAGACGGAGCCACGGTCGTTTGTAGGGTTCGGATCCTCAAGAATTCAACCTGGATCAATTAAATGATTGCCCCACACACTCCTATCCTTGTTGCCTATGTATGGAGCACATCGTGGAATAAAAGGATGAAGTGGTGGGTAGCGAAGCTTTGGAAAGAGGGATCCCTGCATTAACCATGAAAGAAGGTCATTAGAGAATTTTAATATAAAGGGAACCTCCTCCCCCACATCAACCATTTTGGCCTTATGGACCTCTTCTAGTAACCCAATTGGGAAAGCTTCCTCAATTCGTGAATCAACTAAACTATCTATGAAATAGTCCAAGTTATGTTCATTAAACAAAGAGTTAGATTGGTCAAGACATGGTATGAATGGTGTTTCAGGAATAAAAGGTTCTGGTGATAGTGCCGTAGACTGCAACTCCTCAGATATAGAAGAAGGTTGAAAATTTGGTTCTATCAACACACTCACTTCTTCTTTAATTTCTACACCCTCTTGATCATTATGTAAAGCCCACTCAAGCTCATTGTCAAACCTTTGGGCATTCTGAAGGGATGTAACATCATAATCAGGAGAAAAACAAATCCCTTCATCAGAAAATTGGCCCTTCGGATATTGGGGTTCGACAGGTAAAATGCATTCTTCGTTAATATTCATGGCTTCTGCCAATTGTTCTAACTGTGTTTCAATGTTGGCAAGAGCCTGTGTATGGGAATGGATAATCTGGGCTTGGGTACTCAACTCACCTGTCAACTCTCTATATTTGGTGTCTATCATAGTCTCCACCTTGGCTTCCATCGCACTGAAAGCTGAGAGGAGAGTGGATTGGGTGGCTAGCATTTGGCTCATTTGATCTTCTAGGGATGGTTTCTTATTGGTTTGGCCAAACTGAGGATTAGAGGCTGGTTGGTAAGGTAGTTGTTGGCTTAGGAAATCTTGTCTAAGGGCCTCATGAAGAGTGGGCCCAGGGTTGGGTTGCTCCCAAGGGTTGTTAGGCTGATCCTCCCACCTATGAAGACCTTGGGCCTCATTCACATATTTTCTTATAAAATCAGGGTACTCATGGGCAAAAGGGCACTCCACTGGGGTGTGAATGGGACTTAAACAGAGGGCACATGGTTCTGAAATATAAGGAGTTGTGTATTGTAGGGAAGATGTGCCACTCCCAAAATTAGAGTGATTATCCCAACCACGGTTATAAGTATCAGCATATAAGGGACATGGGTAGTAGGGCACTTCATAGGGAGGGGGATTACGTGTGTGTGAAGAACAATAATCATGAAAGCTCCTGTATGGGTTCTCATGGATAAATCCATAAAAAGGTGAAGACATCTCTTCACCATGCATTCATCAACCGAACCAAAATATCACACATCCACAAATCAAATAAACAACCCTAGATATCCACAACTAGCAATCATCAGTCCTAGATATCGACAACTAGCAGTCCTAATAGCCACAACTAGCACAACATGCAGTCACAGAAAGAAAAGAAAAACACCAAACACACAAATTAATCTAAAAAGGGAAGGATAAGAGAATGCAAACTAGGCGAAGGGGTGGCCCTTCCACGTTGGCGAGAATTCCACGTCTTCTCTTAACCTTGCAAAAAGAAAGAAAAACACAAATTAAGCTACTGACAAATAATCTAAGCTAAGACTCACTAAACTACTCTAACACTAATTATACTAAGAATCTGGTAAACTATTGTGTCGTCCCCGGCAACGGCGCCAAAAACTTGATCGTTTAAATATAAACCCTTGCAAGTGCACAAGGCAATTGTACTACAACGAGTATTAAAGGGTTGTCGAACCTCAGGGACGGTGAATATTTTACCAAATTCAAGAGAAGTAAAAGATGTAATTTAATTAATATTAAAGAAAGCATTGGACTTTATCTAATCTAACTGAGATTTAATCAATATGGAGAAATATCAAGCAAAGAATCCACCACTAGACATGCAATTACTACTCTCAATTATTATTAAGCATAAGTTAACATGATATGGTAATTCATGTTCTTGATTGGACACACGAATTAATAATGAATTCACTAACGTTCTTGATCGGACATGAAAGTTCATCCACTATTGTGTAATCAATCCTATCCTTGATCGGGCATAGAATCAATCACAACTCTATTATAATGCAATTAATCTTATCCTTGATCGGGCATAAAATCAATCACAATATCTAATTTCATTCATAATCAATCAAGTCTATGATCAAGCACTCAAAAGAATACTCATGAAATCGCATTAAGCATAAATCAAAATCAACTTTATAAAATTAAACTATCAAGAGTAGCAATACACATCTAGGGCTTCATCAAGCCTTGACAAGGAATTTAGTTACACATAGAAAGGGAGAAAAGAAAAGCCTGTTTGTGTAGATCCATCGTCATGAATCCTTCTTCTTCTTTGCTCCAAAAGACCTCTTCTCTTACTCCTCTCTAGCCTCCAATAAAGCTCTGGTTCTCCAAGGTTGAATGCCCAATACGTTCTCCCATAAGGCCTATTTATAATAGTGAAGAGAAACCACGAAGTCCCCTTCCAAATCCAAGTCAAAATAGATCTTATTTCGGTTTTCCGTATACGGCGATCGATCGCTACGATTGACGATCGTTCGCTATCCGATCGATCGCAATTCCTTAGTTATTTTCCTCCGATCGATCGCTTGCCGATCGATGCCGTATGATACCGATCGATCGTAGTTACTGTCTTCGGCGGGCAGGGGATCCATCACCACACACCACAATTTAAAAAAATATAGTCCAAAGTCCTTATACAGTCTTTTTAAAAAAAAATGTACAAGGTGGAAGCTATAAGCCCCTGTAATAGAAAAATATACATTAATTCTTCATGACTGCATCCGCCTCCAGACGTGGTCCTGGAAGTCTGGTGTCGCTTACAATAGATATAATGTACACTTTCTCTCAAAATTACATAAGTGGTGCGCTCAACAATTTAAAAAAATTTGATAAAACATACGATTGCAATATAATCCTAGATACGATCGATCGTTTTTATGCCGATCGATCGTTTCCTTTAATACACTGCTTTTACGGCTCTGGCGATCGATCGCATTGATTGCCGATCGATCGTAGTTACTGTTCATGAACTTCAAATGGCTATAACTTTGTGTCCCGAACTCCGAATTGCGCGTGGTTGGTGGAGTTGGAAAGCTGACTTCTTGAAACTTTAACATGAAGCTTGAATCAGTCCAATCCGACTTTTGTACACGAAGTTATGATAATTTAACCATTCGAGTTACTTTTCACCTCATTTCTGTGTATTACTCTTGTTTCCTACAAAAACCAAAAACTATATTAAAGTAGTAGTTATTCTAATCAAACACTAGCATAATCATAAGCTTAGGAGATAATAAAATGCATATTTCATGTATAGATCAGTGTGCGATCAGCATAAGACCTTAATAGACGCCTCCTGTGGAGGCACATTCATGAAGAAAACCCCGGATGATGCTTGGGATCTATTAGAGGACCTGAGCGAAAACTCTTTACACAGTGCCACCCTCTATAGATCTGAAGGCCATACGCCTGGTAGGAGTGCCTCGAGGGGAGGCATGTATGATGTTAAAGCTACCACAAACCTAGAACACCAAGTGGCATCCCTTACTGAGAGGTTTGACAGGTTTTTCTCACAGACCCCACCTTATACCCCAACCTCTCAAGATGTCTGTGCCATCGGTGCCAGCCCTATGCACACTATTGTTGACTGCCCCTCAGCATCCCAGTATCCTGATCTTGTCCAAGAGCACGTCAACCTTGCACAAACCTATCCTAGAGCCAATAACCCCTACTCAAATACCTATAACCCGGGGTGGCGAAGTCATCCCAATTTCGCCTGGAAATAATCCAACCAGGGGCCCACTTTCAATCAGGCCCCAAGACCAGAATTCTCAAACCCAACTCAGTCTTACCAACCAGCCACCAATCCTCCCTTTGGCCAAACCAATAAGAAGCCATCCTTTGAAGTTCAGATGAGCCAATTGCTAGCCACCCAATCTACCCTCCTCTCAGCTTTTAATGCGATGGAAGCCAAGGTGGACGCCAAGCTAGAAACCAAACACAGAGAGCTGACAGGTGAGCTAAGAACCCAGGCCCAGCTTGTCCATTCCCATACACAATCCATTGCCAAAATAGAAACCCAATTAGGACAGTTGGCCCAATCTATGAACCGTAGGGAAGTAGGAACCTTGCCCAGCCAACCACAGCAGAACCCTAGAGGCCAGTTCGCCGTTGAAGGTTCCCATTATCCAAATGAGCAGGTGTAAGCCGTTACTACCCTAAGAAATGGAAAACAAGTTGACAATCAGGTTAGGGACCCAACCATTGTGAGTAAGGATACTCCCCTTGAGAAACAGAACCAATCCTCTATGCCTGATCCTACCATGCCTGATCCTGTTAGTCTCCCACCACAGAAGGATGTCCCAGCTGAGCCCACCAATGAAAAATCCTATATCCCTAGGGCTCCTTTCCCTCAATGCCTCAACCAACCCTCCCCTTTCAGTAAGTCCCACCAACGAATGGAGGACATGTTAGAGGTGTTCAAACAGGTTAAGATCAACCTTCCCCTCTTAGATGCCATCAAACAAGTACCTGTGTATGCCAAGTTCCTGAAAGACCTGTGTACCCAAAAGAGGAAAACCAAATCCCATGTCACCCAAAAGGTCTTCTTGACCAACCAAGTAAGCTCTCTACTGACCAGTGATTTACCACCTAAATTTAAGGACCCAGGCGTCCCTGTTATATCCATTGTCATAGGTGACCATACCATTAGCCGAGCTCTCTTGGATTTAGGGGCCAGTGTCAACCTTCTCCCTTACTCTGTGTATGAACAACTTGGCCTCGGAGAGTTGCAGCCCACCTCAGTCACCCTTCAGTTAGCAGACCGATCCATTCGCAGACCTAGAGGTGTTATAGAGGACGTTCTTGTTGGAGTTGAGCGGTTCTACTTTCCTGTTGATTTTGTCGTCTTAGACATGGAACCAGTTGCCAACTCCAAATCCCAAATTCCTGTTATCCTTGGCCGCCCTTTCCTAGCCACAGCCGATGCCACCATTAACTGTAGGTCAGGGCTCATGAACGTCTCATTTGGGAACATGAAAGTTAAATTAAACATTTTTAGTGCTTCCCAACAACCCTCGAGTGAAGCTGAGTGCCTTATGGTTGACGACCTAGATGACCTCGTCCAGGAGTACCTTCCCTTTGCTGTGCTTAAGGATGCCCTCGAGCACACCCTTTTCTATGACTGGATCGATCAATATGAGGGCACACCTGACCTTGAGGAGGTCCATCACCATTTAGTGGCTGCCCTATACCCTGGACATATCCCATGGCGACCCCACCCCGACCCTCTCCCTGTGTCTACCGCCCCACCACTAAAACCTTCCATAGAATCCCCACCCACACTTGAACTCAAAACCCTTCCTAGCTCCCTCAAATACGTCTTCCTAGGACCCAACAACACTCTTCCTGTAATTATCTCATCTAGCCTATCTATTGATCAGGAAGCCCAGTTGTTGGAGATCCTTACCACACACCGGCGAGCTATAGGGTGGACAGTGGCTGACCTCCGGGGTATAGACCCGTCTGTGTGCATGCATCGCATAAACCTGGAGGACCAGGCCAAACCTTCTAGGGAGGGGCAGCGACGGTTGAACCCTCACATGAGAGAGGTGGTGATGAAAGAGATAGTGAAACTCTTAGACGCAGGTATCATATACCCTATCTCTGACAGCGAGTGGGTGAGTCCTATCCAAGTTGTCCCTAAGAAATCGGGCATCACGGTGAAACCAAACTCAGAGGGTGAACTTGTGCCAATAAGAGAAACCACGGGCTGGCGGGTATGCATTGATTATAGGAAACTAAACTCCAATACCCGTAAGGATCATTTCCCTCTCCCATTCATTGACCAAATCCTAGAGAAACTAGCGGGCCAAGAGTTTTATTGCTTTTTAGATGGGTACTCAGGATATAATCAAGTGCCAGTTTTTCCAGGGGATCAGGAGAAGACGACTTTTACATGCCCCTTCGGTACATTTGCATATCGAAGAATGCCTTTTGGTCTTTGTAATGCCCCTGCTACATTTCAGCGATGCATGATGTCCATTTTTTCCGACATGATTGATAAATTTTTGGAAGTTTTCATGGACGATTTTTTAGTGTTCGGCACTTATTTTGATGATTGCTTACACAATCTTACTTTGGTTTTAAAACGTTGTGAGGAAACAAATTTAGTGTTAAGTTGGGAAAAAAGCCACTTCATGGTTCAACAGGGGATTGTGCTTGGACATGTTATATCAAAGAGGGGTATAGAGGTTGACAAGGCCAAGGTTGACCTGATTGCTAATTTATCACCACCTACATCAGTTAAGCAAATACGGTCTTTCCTTGGCCACGCAGGGTTTTATCGCCGATTTATCAAAGATTTTAGCAAGATATCACGTCCATTATGTCACCTTCTCGGTCAGGATGTGCAATTTGAATTTGATGAATCGTGTAAAGAAGCTTTTACCACATTAAAAACCCTTCTCTCTAGCTCCCCTATCATTAAGCCCCCTGACTATACACTGCCCTTCGAGATAATGTGTGATGCATCAAATTTTGCTGTAGGGGCAGTGTTAGGCCAACGCATCAACAAAATTCCTCATGTTATATACTATGCTAGTAAGACACTCACTTATGCTCAATTGAATTATACTACCACCGAAAAAGAGTTGCTTGCTATTGTGTTTGCATTAGATAAGTTCAGGTCATATCTCTTGGGTAGTAAGATCATCATTTTCTCTGATCATGCAGCCTTGAGGTACCTCTTTCTAAGAAGGATGCTAAGCCAAGGCTAATCCGTTGGATCTTACTCCTCCAGGAATTTGACTTTGAAATTAAAGATAAAAAGGGTTCTGAGAATGTCGTGGCTGATCATCTATCCAGAATTCCTATTCCTGATATGCATAGCCATGACCCTCTAAGAGATGCATTCCCTGATGAACAGCTCTTTGCTGTCTCCACTACATCTCCACCTTGGTTTGCACATATTGTGAATTATCTTGCTGTGGGTCAAATTTCAACCTTTTGGTCTAAACATGACAAAGACTTATTTTTCTCTCGAGTCAAACATTACTATTGGGATGACCCTGACCTGTTTAAGATATGTGCTGACTAGGTCATAAGACGATGTGTCCCCGAGAGTGAGTTTCATAGCATCTTATCTTTTTGTCACTCTCAGGCCTGTGGTGGACACTTCGGTGGTAAGAAAACTGCGGCCAAAGTACTTCAAAGTGGTTTTTATTGGCCAACTCTATTTAAAGACGCCCATGCTTATTGTCAATCTTGCGATAGGTGTCAAAAACTAGGAGCTTTGTCTAAGAGGAATATGATGCCCCTACAACCCATATTGATTGTTGAAATGTTTGATGTATGGGGTATCGATTTCATGGGACCCTTTCCGCCATCTTTTGGTCATGCATTTATTCTTGTTGCTGTTGATTATGTGTCTAAGTGGATTGAAGCTGTTGCCACTAGGACCAATGATTATAAAGTTGTGCTGGAATTTTTGAAATATAACATTTTTAGCAGATTTGGAACTCCTCGTGCTATCATTAGTGACGGAGGTTCTCATTTTTGTAACAGGTCTTTTGAGGCTCTTCTCAAGAAATATTCTGTCACCCACAAGGTTGCCACACCATATCATCCTCAGACGAGTGGCCAAGTTGAGGTCTCCAATCGCCAAATCAAGCAGATTCTGGAGAAGACGGTTCGCCCCGATAGGAAGGATTGGTCCTTGAGACTGAATGATGCATTATGGGCTTACCGGACAGCTTTCAAGACCCCTATTGGTATGCCTCCTTATAGATTGGTATATGGCAAAGCTTGCCACTTACCTGTTGAGTTGGAACACTGGGCTTATTGGGCTATTAAGGCGTACAACTTTGATATGGATAAAGCTGGTGATCAGCGAAAACTCCAACTGAGTGAGTTAGAGGAGATGCACTTTGAGGCATATGAGAATGCGAAACTCTACGAAATGAGGACCAAGGCTGTGCATGACAAGATGATTTCCAGGAAATCTTTTCAGCCTGAGCAGAAAGTATTACTTTACCATTCACGGCTATATCTATTTCCTGGGAAACTTCGTTCTCGGTGGTATGGACCTTTTATTGTGAAAAATGTCTACCCTCATGGCTCTATGGAGATTCACAATCCAAAAAATGGGAGTACATTCAAAGTAAATGGCCACCGATTGAAACCTTATCTGGAGACTGTTGCCGACATGGATGCAGTGGCTGTCTACATGGATGATCCAGACTAAACAGATTGATCCTGGCCCAATCTGGCTGAAGACGTTAAACTTAGCGCTTGGTGGGAGGCAACCCACGTATTCAGGTGTATTCTCTCCTTTATTTTGATTTTCTTTGCTACATGCTCATTGTCATGCTATATTTTGTTCACATTGAGGGCAATGTTCATACTAGGTTTAGGGGAGAGGATATGCTAATAATAATAAAAAAACAAAAAAAAAATCAAAAAACAGTAGATACGATCGATCGCTATCCGATCGACGCCTTATATTTGCGATCGATCGCCATGGGGTACATCGACACCGTTCATCTTAAATCTAACGGGTACTGTTTCTTGATTTATACAACGATCGATCGGCTAAAAGAGCGATCGATCGCGGGTCGTCTTCTTCGCGCATAAAGCCCGAACGGCCGCGGCGAGAGAAATATATTTCCACTCGCCGCCGCCGTTTCCGACCCGTGTTTGAGCTGAAACTCCGGCCCCCGAAGGATTTTTGCACGTAGAATCCAGATTCGGTGTCTGTTTCCAGGATTTCCCACTCATTTCATCGCAATCACTCATTTTTCTTCCGATAAGCCGAAACTTAAAAACTCAATTTTTCTTCGTTTCTGGTAGATATTGTTGTGATTATTCTTATGCATTCTCTTATAATGACTATTGTGATGCTTATGCGTGACTTTCAGCTTTTGATTCTTCGATTTTAGGTGTTTTTAGGATTTGTGTTCTTGCGGTGAACAGTGTTTTCTATTTTAAAAAAAAAAATCGAAATCTGATTTTTGAATCCCTTTCATGCATACTTCTATATTGATGATTGTGATTTATGTTATGCATGATGATTCCTTTTGATTTCCTAAGTTTTCATAAAAATTTTATTTTTTATTTTTATTTTTTTATTATTTTTAGGAAATTTATTATTATTTTCAAAAAAAAAAATTCGAAAATTGTGAAGTGGATCTGTTATTACACGGTTGCTGTGATATTTCAGTATTGCAATTACATACTGCATATTCTTGTACCTTGATTGGATTTTCACTATTATCTTTCGTTTTCAGGTACAATGCCTCAGAAATCCGTCGCGCACAAACGCCATAGGGGTGAGGCTTCTTCATCACGTCCTGTTCCTTCCACCCCTCCACCTGAACCTGCTGCACCGCCACAGCCCATCCAGTATGAGAGGCAGGTGGTCATCAACCCGGTTATTCCCGATCTTCCAACTCAACGATGGATTGAGGACAGGGCGGATTGGGTGAACTATTTCACCCATATCGCTGCAAAAAGGCAGAATGCATTCGCAATGGTCCACGAGGACCCGGTTCGTGAATTTTATGCAACTGGCACCATAGAAGACAGCGATGATCCAGAGCAGGTGACTATTCAGAGTGTAGTATGTGGTGTTCCTATCCGAGTCCGAGTTGCAGATATTGCTAGTGCTATGGGTTGTGACCGAGGTACGATTCATCACCCTGATTTTAATGGATATCAGTTTCCTCCGTACCGGAATATCACAAGGCGATTGACGGGGTCTGCAGTAGGACCTGGGACCTCTACTTGGCTGGCCGCTATTAGCATGCGATCGGAGTTTCGCTTTACTTTCTTAATTCTACAGCATGATGCATGGTCGGCCCGGAAAGAGAAAGTCGACCGAACCATGGCTAATCTACTATATGTATTCGGCGATGATACTCGGCGCCGTGATCTTGACTTGCCTTCATTCGTCTTTGGCCAGATGAAGCAAATGATGGTGGGCCGAAAAGATGAGAGGTTACCCTAACCCTACATTTTAGAGCGAATATTTCTGACTCATGGGGTGCATTTTCCTGAGCATTCTCGTGTATCTCATGGACTGGGGCCCATTGGCGTGGATGCGTATAACCGTATGATGGGCCATACACGGCGCGGGTGGCCACGAGCTCCCCGTCTTGAGGATCACGCTGAGATACCTGAGGATGAGCCTGCTCAACCACCATGGGCGACGATGCAGCAGCAGATCAGCGATCTCACTGGCCATGTGCAGGAGATTCGCCAGTACCAGCAGGTGCTTATGGACTCCCAGCATGCTATTACGGAACGCCTCGACTCCATAGTTGATTTTCTTCATGCATGGCATTTTTCTCCAGGCGATGGTGCAGACGGCGATGACCAGGACTCTTAGTCCACTCTTCCTCTGGTGTTTTCCTTCCTCCTTCTCTTTTCTCTTTTTATGATCATTGTATTTTGTCTTTCATTGTGCATTGAGGACAATGCTTATATTAGGTTTGGGGGAGAGGATGTGCTTCATTGTAAAATCAGAAAAGGAAAATATATATATAAAAAAAAAGTTAAATTTGTTTTAGTAGTTTTAAGTTGTTTGTTAGTATTTCTGTTAGGTTTTGATAGTTTATCCCGTAATAATGCATGTTACAATTCTTAGGAGATTAATTTGCATTGGAAGTGTGAGTAAGTATACTGGAGGATAGATACACTTAACTGAGCATATCTTTCTGTTACAGTCCTCTTGGAACAGGTGCTTGAACTAAGAAAACTCACTCACACACACTAGTTACATAAAGTAATACCATCTAGAGATTTGTTGAATGCTAATTTACAGTGGGATGTCTTTAGTCATAGTCATTGGATGATGTGTAGTTATCTGTTGAGCTTAAAAGGTCATGATAGACCATTTACTTGGCTATGGCAAGGGATTGGAACTGAAAATAGGTTGAGAGTATAATACAGCCTGGACAAAATAAAGAATGTTGAAAATATATGTGCTGAAAATGAAAATGCGAAAAAATGAAAACAAAATGAAAGAAAAGGGGTTGCTTGACTTTATAGGATTAACTTAGGCTGATGCTCGGGCCCGAAGCGGTCTCTTAAAACCTAATGCCCTAAGCCAACTGGCTGGGAGTCATTGGCCTGAGTCATTGCTAAACCTAAGCATCTTGAAGTCAGGCCTTACACAGTCCTAGCGAAAAAAGGAAAAAGAAAAAAAAAGTCTATGGTGTATTATCCTCTCAAATCTAGAATGTTGGACCCGAAGGAGGCGCGTAGATCTGTGCTATCATGAACCTAAAGATTACGATGACTATGTAGATTCTAATGTTCTTTGGTTAATGGGTAACACTGGATCTGTATAAACAGAAATTTAGAATGTATTGCTACAATGTTCTACACTTTCTACTATTTATGTTATCATGCTATATAATATTTGAGCAAAAATTTCCAAGATGAAAGTGTGGAATAAAACCACTTACTTGAGGGCTTCTATATTCCTGTTGATTATGAACCAAGTACATGTGGTTGATTTTCTTAAGCATTGTAGTGTGCATTTGTCGGGATAATAGGTTTGCTTGTTTTTGCAATGTTTTAATTTTTGCTTTATTTTTGCACTTAGGTTAATTAGATTAATAAATACATGTTTGTGGGTAGCATGGCTGCAAACCCTCACGAGACAACACTCGTCCTACTAGGGACTCCTAGAGGTTTAACGGCTTGTTGCATACGCTCAATGCAATCGTGTTCCCTACGAAAGTGGTGTTTACTTTTCTGTATTAGTTTCTTTAGCTGTTTGTTTGATTTTATTTTGTTTTGTTTTGCTAGGGACTAGCAAAATCTAGGTTTGGGGGTGTGATCTATACATGAAATATGCATTTTATTATCTCCTAAACTTATGTTTATGCTAGTGTTTGATTAGAATAACTACTACTTTAACATAGTTTTGGGTTTTTGTAGGAAACAAGAGTAATACACAGAAATGAGGAGAAAAGTAACTCGAATGGTTAAATTGTCATAACTTCGTTTACAAATGTCGAATTGGACTGATTCAAGTCTCATGTTAAAGTTCAAGAAGTCATCTTTCCAATGCCACCAACCACGTGCAATTCGGAGTTCAGGACAGAAAGTTATAGCCATTTGAAGTTTATGAACAGTAACTACGATCGATCGGCTATCAATGCGATCGATCGCCAGAGCCGCAAAAGTACTGCATTGAAGGAAACGATCGATCGGCATAAAAACGATCGATCGTATCTACTGGAATTTTTCAATCGCGCAAGACAGTAACTACTATCGATCGGTATCATACGGCGTCGATCGGAAAGCGATCAATCGGAGGGAAATAACGAAGGAATAGCGATCGATCGGACAACGAACGATCGTCAATACGGAGCGATCGATCGCCGTATACGGAAAACCGAAATAAGACCTATTTCGACTTGGATTTGGAAGGGGACTTTGTGTTTTCTCTTCACTATTATAAATAGGCCTTATGGGAGAACGTATTGGGCACCTAATATTCAACCTTGGAGAACTAGAGCTTTATTGGAGGCTAGAGAGGAGCAAGAGAAGAGATCTTTTGGAGCAAAGAAGAAGAAGGATTCATGACGATGGATCTACATAAACAGGCTTTTCTTTTCTCTCTTTCTATGTGTAACTAAATTCCTTGTCAAGGCTTGATGAAGCCCTAGATGTGTATTGCTACTCTTGATAGTTTAATTTTATAAAGTTGATTTTGATTTATGCTTAATGCGATTTCATGAGTATTCTTTTGAGTGCTTGATCATAGACTTGATTGATTATGAATGAAATTAGATATTGTGATTGATTTTATGCCCGATCAAGGATAAGATTAATTGCATTATAATAGAGTTGTGATTGATTCTATGCCCGATCAAGGATAGGATTGATTACACAATAGTGGATGAACTTTCATGTCCGATCAAGAACGTTAGTGAATTCATTATTAATTCGTGTGTCCAATCAAGAACATGAATTACCATATCATGTTAACTTATGCTTAATAATAATTGAGAGTAGTAATTGCATGTCTAGTGGTGGATTCTTTGCCTTGATATTTCTCCATATTGATTAAATCTCAGTTAGATTAGATAAAGTCCATTGCTTTCTTTAATATTAATTAAATTACATCTTTTACTTCTCTTGAATTTGGTAAAATATTCACCGTCCCTGAGGTTCGACAACCCTTTAATACTCGTCGTAGTACAATTGCCTTGTGCACTTGCAAGGGTTTATATTTAAACGATCATGAGGTCGTATTCTGGTGGGAATCGGCAGAGCGGAATAATTTCAAGGTAGGACAAGAGATCACGTGGGTAGAATTTAAGGAAGTATTTAATAAGAAATACTTTCCTCCTCATGTACAGCGCAGGAAGGAGAAAGAATTCTTGGAGCTGGTTCAGGGATCCATGTCTGTACTTCAGTTCGAGACAAAGTTTGAACAGCTGCAGCGATTCGTGACAGACGCGTGTCCCAATGAGTTAGTAAAGGCGAGGAGATTCGTCGATGGTCTGCGCGATGGACTAAGGTCAAAGGTTCTGGTCTCACAACCGACTACCGTGGCTAAAGCAGTGGAGTTGGTATCTATCCTTGAAGATGACTATAAGAGGACCCAAGAGCGGAAAGGAAGTTCCAACAAGGGTCAGGACAGTAGTTTCAAGCACTCTGGATTCAAGCGATTCGGGAACAACGGTCGTTTTGCTAACTGACCGGCGAAGCAACAGAAACAGCAGCAACAGTAGCCGAACCGGGGGAATAATCAAAATCGTGCATTAGTACCTTACCGTCAGCCTCAGCGAAACAACAGACCAGAAGCTGGAAACAAGTGCAGATTCTATGGACAGCCGACTCATGCTGGGAAGCCATGTCCACAAGATTCTTGGAGATGTTACAGTTGTAATGAAGTTGGTCACATTGCGCCTTACTGCCCTAATCGTGACAAGAAAGCAGGAGGGGAGACGAGTAAGAAGGCTCAGGCTCGAGTCTTTGCTTTGACCTCGGTGGACGCCCAAGCTTCGGACGACGTTATCGAAGGTACTCTACTTGTCTTGAATAGATTGGCTAGAGTATTGATAGACCCAGGATCGTCTAGATCTTTTATTTCTGTGGTGTTTGCTGTCAGTCTAGAAAGGAAACCTTCTAGACTTGAGTATAATCTCTCCATATCTACTCCTGTTGGGGACTCAGTGTTAGAAACTGAGTATCTGAAGGATTCTTCTGTGTTGATGGATGATGTTGTGATGCTTGTTGATTTGGTTTTGCTAGAGATATTTGATTTCGATGTTATACTGGGAATGGATTGGTTGGCTAAATTTGGTGCTACCGTTGATTGTAGTAAAAAGAGGGTATATTTTAGAATTCCGGGAAAGAAAGAATTATTGTTTCAAGGAATTCATTTAAAGAAAGAAAATCGTCTAATTTCTGCAATGAAAGTTCAGAAATTAGTAGCTAAAGGGTGTAAAGCCTTTTTAGCTACTGTAGTGTCAGAAGAGAAAACTCTCCCAAAAATAGAAGAAATTGAAATAGTAAATGAATTCATCGATGTGTTTCCGGAGGAGTTGCCTGGTTTGCCACCAAAACAGGATGTTGATTTCACCATAGACCTGATGTCGGGAACTGCACCGATATCAAAGGCACCATATCGGATGGCACCTGCGGAATTGAAAGAACAACTACAAGATTTGCTGGATAAACGTCTGATTCGACCTAGTGTATCTCTGTGGGGAGCACCAGTCTTGTTCGTGAAGAAGAAAGACGGATCCATGAGATTGTGTATAGACTACCAGATGCTAAATCAGGTGACAATAAAGAATAAGTATCCGTTACCGAGGATCGACGACTTATTTGATCAACTGCAGTCAGCAAGAGTGTTCTCGAGAATCGATTTGCGGTCCGGATACCATCAGTTGAGGATCAAGGAGGAAGACATCTCCAAGACAGCATTCCGAACCAGATACGGACATTATGAGTTTCTAGTGATGCCGTTTGGTCTGACCAATGCCCCTGCAGCATTTATGGATATGATGAACATAATCTTCAAGGCATTGTTAGATCAGTTCGTGATCGTATTCGTGGATGATATCTTGGTCTACTCAGCGAGTCAGGAAGAACACCGAAGACACTTGGCTCAAGTGTTACATATTTTACGAGAGAACCAGTTGTATGCTAAATTTAGCAAGTGCGAATTCTGGTTGGACAAAGTAAATTTCTTGGGCCACGTCATATCAAAAGATTGAGTTTCGGTGGATCCGACGAAGGTGGAAGCCGTTGTTCACTGGGAACAACCGAAGAGCATGACCGAGATCAGAAGTTTCTTGGGATTGGCAGGTTATTATCGGAGGTTCATTGAAGGATTTTCCAGTTTAGCTTTGCCAATGACCAAGTTAACAAGGAAGGGAGTGAAATTCAATTGGAACGATGATTGTGAAAAGAGTTTTCAGGAGCTGAAGAGAAGATTGACTTCCGCACCGATTCTGAAACTACCATCAGGATCTGGTGGGTTTGTCATTTATAGCGATGCCTCAAAATGCGGCTTGGGTTGTGTGCTGATGCAGAATGGACATGTGGTGGCGTTTGCTTCACGACAACTGAAGATTCATGAGCAGAATTATCCAACTCATGACTTGGAGTTGGCGGCAGTAGTATTCGCCTTAAAGATTTGGAGGCACTATCTTTATAGTGAAACTTTCGAAGTATTCACTGATCACAAAAGTCTGAAATACATCTTTTCTCAGAAGGACCTGAATATTAGATAGAGACGGTGGTTGGAGTATCTGAAGGACTATGACTTTGCTATCCACTACCATCCAGGTAAGGCAAATGTGGTTGCAGATGCACTAAGCAGGAAGACAGGAATAGTGGCGCATATGATGGTGCAAGAATGGTGAATGATGGAGGATTTGAGAATGTGTAACTTGGAATGGCCGACTACTAAGAGAGCGTCATTTTTAGGAAACATATCGGTAAGATCGATGATATATGAGAAGGCGCTGGAGGCACAAAAGAATAATCCACAGTTGCAGAAGCTGTTGGAAAAGACAGATTTCACTAAAGGAAGTGATAGAAGCATCCTATTTCAAGGAAGGTTAGTTGTACCAAAGGATGTGGAGCTGAGACAAGAACTTCTCCATGAGGCGCATCACTCACAGTATGCGATTCATCCAGGGAGCACAAAGTTATACCAGGACTTGAAGAGGAACTTCTGGTGGAATGGAATGAAGCGAGATATTGGAAGGTTTGTCTCCAAATGTTTAACATGTCAGCAAGTAAAGGCTGAACATCAGAGACCGGCGGGTTTGTTGCAACCGTTGGAGATTCCACAGTGGAAATGGGATCATATCATAATGGATTTCGTGGTGGCCTTACCGAAGACTCAAAGGCAGAAAGATGCAATTTGGGTGATTGTGGATCGACTTACTAAGACAGCACACTTTCTGCCGATTCGATGGAAGCAGAACCCAGAAAGTTTAGCTGAGCTGTATATCAGAGAAATAGTAAGACTCCATGGCACCCTGATATCAATTGTATCTGATCGAGATCCAAGGTTCACATCCAGAACATGGAAAGGTATTTAGGAAGCGCTAGGTACTAAGCTCAGTTTTAGTACAGTTTTTCATCCACAGAGCGACGGACAGTCAGAAAGGACAATACAGACCTTAGAGGGCATGCTCAGAGCGAGTGCTATCGATTGGAAGGGCAATTGGGACGATCATCTGCCACTGATCGAATTTGCCTACAACAACAGTTACCACTCTAGTATTGGAATGGCACCGTTCGAAGCACTGTATGGAAGACCGTGCAGATCGCCCACCTGTTGGACAGAGATCGGAGAAAGTCAAGTGATGAAGTCAGAATTAGTACAGTACTGTGCAGAGAAGGTGAAACAGATTCGGCAAAGGTTACAGACAGCGCAAAGCAGACAGAAGAGTTATGCAGATTGCCGAAGATGGGAATTGGAGTTTCAGGAAGGAGACAATGTGTTCTTGAATGTTTCTCCGTCAAAGGGAGTTATGAGGTTTGGTAAAAAGGGGAAATTAAGTCCGAGATACGTAGAACCATTTGAGATCTTAGAACGGGTTGGGCCAGTTGCCTACAAGTTGGCCTTACCCCCACAGTTAGCAGATGTGCACAACACATTCCATGTGTCTATGTTGAGAAAGTATGTGCCGGATACATCACATGTGTTAGACTACACGACTATGGAACTAGAAGCAGACTTATCTTTTCCGATGAAGCCTATCAAAATACTGGATAAGAAGGATCAGGTGCTGCGAAGAAAGACAATACCGTTGGTGAAAATTTTGTGGCAAAACCAGCACTCCGAGGAAATGACTTGGGAAACCGAAGATGAGATGAAGAAATCCTACCCTCAACTCTTTGAAGAATAATTTATGGCATTTCGGGGACGAAATGTCCTTTAAGGAGGGGAGGATGTAGCAACCGTAAATTTAATATTAATAAAGTGGAATTTTATTGCTCAAAGGGAGTAATTTTGAATTCTAGAAAAAACTCTTTAAAATTGAAAAATTTAAAATTTTTCCATCAGACCGATCGATCGCTGTTGTATGGCATCGATCGGGAGACGATCGATCGCTTTTGTAAGGCATCGATCGTAGGACGATCGATCGTATATACGGACCGATCGATCGCCGTTGATTTCACGTTTTTCGAGGTAAATCCATTGGGGAACCTCTTGGGTTGATTTTGGGGGATCTTTGGAGGACGTGTCTCACCTAATTAGTCCTAATTAACGGATTTATATCTTGGTAAGTGTTTCAAATTTGAAAACCCTAATTCCTAACTAATTGTCAATCTATTTAAATGGGGAATTAGTTATGGCAAAGAATCAGATTTTTTTGGGGAGATTATGAACGTGATTGGGATGAGATTATGGCCCTTTCCATGTGAATGAAGGATGCCATATGTCAAGGAAATAAAATAGGAATAATTGTTTTCAATTAAGATATTTACTTGAAATCGGTTTGGTAACTAAGTGATTTGGTCAAAGATACTTAACAACCAAGGTGTGTAGCTATTGGGATGGATTGATCACGTCCCTAACTAAGAGATTCACCTTTATTTCTTGTGGATCGTGGCCCTTGGATGAGTGTTTGATCAACGGTGGAGGTTTGCCCTAGAGATTTAAGCTTTTTCTATTTAAACCCTCCATAAGAGAGACCGGCACCCTTTTTGGTGAACTTTGGAGAACGTGCCAGCAAGAGGGAAGAGCATCCAGCCTCCTCCTTTGTTCATCCAAGGTGTTCGTATGTCCGTTGGTGGTTTTCGTTGTGCTTGCACGAAGAAGAAGAGTCTCAAGATCGAGTAGAAACCGATTTACGATTTTTGGGTATCGGATTCCACAAGGTAGGATAATCTTTTACCACAATCCATTTCTCTAATTTTTGTACGATCATGAGTGTATGATGTTGCTGATTTCATATCCTACAGCATGTTCTATTTACATATCTTACTATTGTTGTTAATGCGATGAAAGTTATATGCTTCAGTTTGCATGTTCTACCTATTTGATCTTACGTGTGCGCCAATACTTCTCGTTCCATGCCTAGATGACATCCCCACTTCACTCGACTTGAAAAGATATGTTCTTTCTGCTATGTGAATTGTATATGACGTTTGTCCAGATTTAGTTGTCCATTTTCTTTGATGGTTGTGCATCATGTTGATTGTAAGCATAACCGATTGCCTAAAATCGGAGTGATCCTTTGTCATACATCTTTAAAATGTGATCAAAGTACCTATCTAAGTCTCTGATGTTGAAAAGTTGTAATCTTTAAGTCAGAGTCCAGTATGATAGAATGTTTGTATGTCTAAGTTTAGGTGTCCTAATTATGATTACATAAGACTATCATACTAGAATGCATGTTAGCAAATCGGGTAATGTATCTAAGTACTTACCATGCTAAATAATGAATTAATTAGTACAAAATTTATAAGAGTCTCTTTGTCATACCGAATGGAGTCTGACATTATATCAGTACGTTCATGTTCACAACAGTGTCCGGGAATACATGGTACATTTGGTATGACGTGAGCAATGGATTAAGTGGAGGAAATCACTAATCGGGTTGTGAAATAGTAGCAGAAAATGAATGAAATCAATGAATTTCAGAACTATTTGGGTTCTGTAAAAGTTGTTAAGTTTGTCATGATAATGTCAGAAAGGGTCATTAGTGAATTAATAAAGTATATATCATTAGTTAATTAATATATCTTAAGTTAATTGTTCTCGGCCAGGACTATTCCTGCACCGACGAACCCTAATCGGAAAATGATAACTAATTGTACAAAAATCTAAAAATTATGCTCTGTCAGGTTGTAAACTAGACTCCGAGGGCTATCTGTAATAAAAATTTTAGAGGTTGATTCGATCTGTATAAAAAGTGGTGGTCGTTTAAATTGGACTGTTCTGTTTGGGACAGTACACTGTTTTGGGTCTAAAAACTCTAAACCGTAATAATACTATTAATTATGGATTAAAACAGTAATTAAAACACTAATTAAAGGTGATAAGACTTCTAGGGCCTTTGTAACAGTAACTATAAAAGTTTACTTTTGGGTCTTAGAGCTGAGAACATTTGTATGTAATTAATCGTCCTTTGTGTCTCTTATCTTGAACAAGGCCTCATTGCTTGATCTGTATTTAATGCATATGATATGATCCATTATGGACATGTCATTCAATCGTTTCAGTGTCGGGGATTGTCAACTCTAGGGCTAGGTACGGTGAAGGTGGCAGAAGTGATCTTTGGCGAATCTTGTGGCATGTCTCATTGATGAGTCATTTTGTCGGGTCTCAATTGAGTTCCTAGACTCCATTGTTTCAAGATATTGAACACTCCTTTATGAGTCAATTTGAGTTTTTTTCAAACATGGTCTTGCACTCCTACGAAGAGTCGAATTTAGAATGTCATGTTTCAAGCCTCTTAATGAGAGGGCTCAGATATATTCAGTATCACTCGGTTGAAATATTTGTTTCTCCGCTAAGAGTCATTATGAGAATTCTTAGTTGGAATCATAGTATGCTCATGAGCCATATCTAGACCCATAGTGGTCTCAGATTTATTGAACCTCTGTAGTTCAGCCGATGACGGTAATCGCATGCGCTTTAGATTGTATGACATTACGGAAGGTCTGCAATCTCCACCCATTGTGCCCGTAAGCACCGATGGGGCCAGCATCCCTAGACGCATGGCCGGGTTCCTTTGTAGAACCTCTAGGATGTTTTGGTATTGATGTCCATAGGGGAAGTGGACAGAGCTGAGAGCAAAAATTGTTATCTCCAACCCTTTTGATGTTTGGAGCAGATACTCTTGTGACATCTCCTTACTCCCTGTAAGTTTGGAATTTTATATATTGAATTATCTTTCCTTGACCTTTAAGAGTCTCGGATGATGATTGGTTCCTGGTAAGCGAACTGCATAATTGTTAATCCTGAGTCAATTTGTACTTGTCTTCAATCTTTGAATCTTGTTGCATTTGAATTATTATTCTATTGTGGGTTTTCTTATATCCTACTGGGTATTTCCTACGGAATACTCATGCATCCTCTGATCCAGGGATTAAGATGGAACGGAAGTGATCGGCCAATACTTTTGGAGATGTTGGGCGTTGAAGTCAGAAGACAAGTGCTTTAATTTATTGTTTATGTTGATGATTGTTGAACTTGCGGCCTATGTGCCATTTTTAGTTGTGGAGACTTGTCGAATAATGTAATAATTTAGACTTCATTTTGTTATTCTATCTCATGTACGTGGATATGGTTTAAGTCTTATCGATCTAGTATGACCCAATCATGTAAATGGGTATGTGGTGATTCGAGTATTTGGTCCGTCCGAGATTCCTACCCTTATAACCTTAATTGGATTATCGCTTCCGCGCATACTGGGGTTGTGGAATTTGGGGCGTGACATTCAAACAAGTAACTTACCCTATACAACCCCATAATTCTTCCCCAATTATCCTACATACCCCATACCCCAAAAATGCATTCCATCGCCTGATCACAAATTAGCACAATGCTAGGGCCTGTCCACTTTTAAGAAAGAGGTTTATGGTTCGGGCCTTGCTCGTGATGCACCAAATGAAATAGAGTAATGTTATATCTTCCTTTTTTTAATCACGACTAACCTCGCATGCTAGTGTGGGGAAAAGTGAAAGTGCTCTTTAGTCCTAGAGGGGGGGTGAATAGGACAACTACTTAAAGACTCTCACTCTATTTTTACTAAGAGATAATATTAATTTAAACAATTATTCAATACAACATTCTCTTATTAGCAAGTAATTGGAAGCGCATGAGTGATAGAGACTTAAGAGGTATGGAATGTGTGTGTGTGACAATATGCAAGACGAATAAACACAAGCAATCACACAAAGATTTATAGTGGTTCGCCGCCAAGCAACTCGCTTCAACGGGTACATCCACTCTCGGAGCACATAATCCAAGGAACCTCTGACATCCACTAAGTGAGGGTTTTTAGTTTATCCACAACTTCTTACAAAGGTTTTCTTGGTTCACCTCTAACCAGAGAATTTCATGGTTAATCTCAAACTAAGGGTTTTACTCAAAGGTTTACCCCAAACCAAGGACTTAATGGTATGCCCCGACCAAGGCTTTTACGTGGAGGCTAACCCCAAACCACCGGATTTTATGGTTTATCCTGAACCAAGGGTTTTACGCAAAGGTTAAACCCAAACCACTCACAGTGAGTGTACTCCCACTCACTACGGGTTATAAGAACCCGTCTCTCTCACACATTTCTAAACCCTGCGGTTTACTACACTCAACCAAGCATAGAGAGAGGATAAGAGTATTACTCTAATTAAGAGGATAAGTTAGAGTACATACTCTTGTTGGAAGGATGTTAGATATCCTACCCGGTTTGCTCAACTAGTATTGAGCTAAATGGCCTTCCGTTGTCCACCCTTCGATTCAACTAATGATGCTCCGAAATTGTAGAGACTTTTTGGACAAGGGATTGGTTTCTCTAAGAATTTTTCATGGGATTAAGTGAAACCATGGCCAAAGATACTTTGAACTACTCTCAAGGATCAATAGTATGAACCCATCGAATCATTAATGAGGGACCGGAGAGTAGATCAAAGTAACCAAGACCTTTGAGAGGATTTGGAAGTATTTGGTTCAAAGGTCAAGTGGGGGTTTTGGTTTCTAAAGGATGATTCTAGATGCTCAAAGAAACCATGATCCAAGATGACTTGAATCTCTTCCTAAGATCTTATAGGAAGATCTTGAACCCCTTTCAAAGAAAGAAGAGGAAGAATAATCAAGAGCATCAAGGCTCTAGAGGACTTGAATATCTTCCCCAAGGTTCTAGATGATTTGCAAAGAATAAGGCCTAGAGGATTTGGGGAGATGGCTTGCCCATCTTTTCCTCTCCAAGAGATGGGTATTTATAGAGGGAGAGGAAGGTGTGTATCAACCCATCCTTGGGTGGATTCCTCATATCCACCCACCCATGGGTGGATACACCTCATATCCACCCACCCATTAGTGGTTCTCTTATGTGGGTTGGGTCATATTTATGGGTGGTTCATTTAGCTCATGAACCCATTTCACAAATGGGCTTTTTTTTAGTGTCTTTTCCTAAGGATCTTAGGTGGGCTTTGGAAGAAGCTTTGGATCACTTTGGTTACTGGGTTTTTCTTGGAATATTTTGAACCCAACAAATTTGATCCAAAAGCTATGGGCCTAGAGGACAACTATGGATAATCTAATGGTTGTAAGTTGATCCTCTAGAAAATATGCACTTCTCTTGTATGTCTTCATGTTGGGCCTTCAATAGGTTACTTTTAAGTAGTGTCTTGGCCATGGGCTTTGTGGTGTGCTCCCACATTGTCTTGGGCTTTTGCAATCTTCATTTTCCTTGAGCTTCACCTTGGAGTGTCTTGCTCACCTTGGTGGCTTTCTCTTCAAGATCCACTTTGTGTTGGCTTCATCTTGAGATTGTCTCCTCTCAACCTCTTCATATAGCCCAATTTGTATATTTACCCCAATTCGTACATATAACCTATTTTTCTCTCACATACCCCATATATTTTTGTACATTAAATTGACATACATTAAGAGACAAAATCACACTCCTAAATTTTGCCCTAACAAAAAGAAATAAAAAATAGGGCCAACAACATTATCATTTCGGGCACGTGAGGTGGTTGTGAAAAAATATGGGAAAGAAGCATTTTCCAATAAAAAATGCATTCCATCCTCGCAATCCTCTTCCTTCTATTTTAGACAATATCTCCACCAAACAATTTTAACATAAGATGGTTGGAAAAGAGGAAAGACGTGTGATCAGGTCTAAAATTAGAGAAATTATTAGGTACAATAGCTTAACCATGTTAGCTTCATGACAGGGTTATTAGGAGCCGTCGATTTTCAAAATTTATGTGCTTCGGCTGTTTGACACTAAAACAACTAAGAACAAGCATAAAACGTGTGGTAATTTACTAATGGGGTAAGTGATAATATGACAGGGTAAGAATCTAGCTGTTCTGAATTAAAATAGCCCAGCTAGGCCCACGAAGAGCCTCTTTCTACCCGACAAGAAAGGAACGAAAAAGTGAGGGCTTTGGCAATCGTGGAAAGGAGAGGGCGATGACGGGGTTCGATCTGAGATCGTCGAAGAAGATGGTGGCGATGCAGGCGGAGATGGCGGAGGCGAGTGCGCCCACCTGCTAATCCCGCTCAACAAGTGCCGCTCCGCCGAGCTCTACCTGCCTTGGAAGTGCGAGTCCGAGCGCCACACCTACGAGAAGTGCCAGTACGAGCTCGTCATGGATCGCATGCTCAAGATGCAGAAGCTCCGTGAGACTCAGGCCCAGGGTGATAAGCTCAAGCAGCCGCAGCCCGCGGGGATTGGACTCATCCCCAGCACTGCCAATGCTTCATCGGAATTCTTCGTCTTGTGGTTATTGGCTCCACGGTTGGGTTTTTCTTCTTGATCTTTTGCGTGGACGGCTAAAAGCAGGCGCTTTTTGATATTTTGATGTGTGCCAATTTGTTGTTTGGATGCTTGACTTTGGAATTGGTATTGGGATGGGAAATTGGAGTTGGGTTTCTGCTTTTTAACTGCGATTCGTGATACTCCCTCCGTGCGGAATTAGTAGGAACATTTGTGTTTCCGGCTATAATTTTGGAAAACCAAATGCCTTCATTAATTCTGTAAGGTGGGAGTACTGGTTTTGTTCAGAAAGGCTGGTAATTTTTAGGAATAATTTCTTGTTTTGTGTAGGTGACATAGTTGAGGCTTCCGGTTTTGGGATATAGGTAAACCATTTTTTTAAAAAAAATTTTAAAATTGTTTACTTGGTAATCTCGGCAAGGCGAGAGAAGTTGATATTTTTATAATTATTTTTTTACAAATATTTTTTAATATTTTTTTTTGTAATCTCGGCCATATCTCGCCGAGAGATCTCTCAGCGAGATAAGTTGATTTTTTAATTATTTGAACTTTTTTTTAAAATATTTTTGTGATCTCGGCATATGGCGGAGATCATTACAGGAAAAGATGTGTTTTTTATATATTTTTTTATATTTGTCTGAAAAAATTATTTTTTCCTAATCTCGGTCATATATCACAGAGATATCTGTGATGTAAGATGACTTTTTATTCTTTACTTATTTTTTACTTTATATAAGTTCTTTATTTTTTTAAAACTCTTTTTAAAGTCTCGGACAGATCTCGCCGAGACCATTGCAATATCTCGGCGAGATAAGTTGATTATTATTATTATTTTCAAAATATCTTTTTAAGAAATTATTTTTTAACATGCGCAAACTTTCGCCGAGATCATTGTGGCGAGATAAGTTGATTTTTTTAAAAAACAATTTAAGTATTTTTTGTTTCGGTATTGAAAAAACTCATTTCCTTGGTAATCTCGGCCACTTCTCGCGAGATAATGGCGAGTTAAGATATTTTGTTATTTTTTAAATAATTTTTAAATATTTTTTATATTTTCTCTTTTTAAGATTTTTATTGGAGATCTCGCCCTTGGCGAGATAAGTTGATTTCTATTATTATTAGTTTTCAAAGTATTTTTTTAAAACATTATTTTTTTTAATCTGATCAAAATCTCGCCGAGACCATTGCGACATCTCGGCGAGATAAGTTGATTTTTATTAATATTTTAATTTCAAAATATATATTTTTAAGAAATAATTTTTTAATATGCGCAAATTCTCTTAGAGATCTTCGCGAGATAAGTTGATTTTTTTATTGTTTAAGTAAGTATTTTTTTTGTTTCGTTATTGAAAAAACTTATTTTCTTGGTAATCTCGGCCTGATCCCGCGAGATAAGATATTTTGTTTTTTATATAATTTTTAAACATTTTTTATTTTTTATATTTATATTTTCTCTTTTTAAGATTTTTCTTCGAGATCGCGCCGAGATGATTGCGATGACTTCCCGAGATAAGTTGATTTTTATTATTATTATTTTTCAAATGGGCTTTCTCTTATGTGGGTTGGGTCATATTTATGGGTGGTTCCTTTAGCTCATGAACCTATTTCACAAATGGGCTTTTTTTAAGTGTCTTTTCCTAGGGATCTTAGGTGGGCTTTGGATCACTTTGGTTAGTGGGTTTTTCTTGGAATATTTTGAACCCAACAAATTTGATCCAAAAGTTATGGGCCTAGAGGACAACTATGGATAATCTAATGGTTGTAAGTTGATCCTATAGAAAATATGCACTTCTCTTGTATGTCTTCATGTTGGGCCTTCAATAGGTTACTTTTAAGTAGTGTCTTGGCCATGGGCTTTGTGGTGTGCTCCCACATTGTCTTGGGCTTTTGCAATCTTCATTTTCCTTGAGCTTCACCTTGGAATGTCTTGCTCAGCTTGGTGGCTTTCTCTTCAACATCCACTTTGTGTTGGCTTCATCTTGAGATTGTCTCCTCTCAACCTCTTCATATAGCCCAATTTGTATATTTACCCCAATTCGTACATATAACCTATTTTTCTCTCACATACCCCATATATTTTTGTACATTAAATTGACATACATTAAGAGACAAAATCACACTCCCAAATTTTGCCATAACAAAAAAAAAATAAAAAATAGGGCCAACAACATTATCATTTCGGGCACGTGAGGTGGTTGTGAAAAAATATGGGAAAGAAGCATTTTCCAATAAAAAATGCATTCCATCCTCGCAATCCTCTTCCTTCTATTTTAGACAATATCTCCACCAAACCATTTTAACATAAGATGGTTGGAGAAGAGGAAAGACGTGTGATCAGGTCTAAAATTAGAGAAATTATTAGGTACAATAGCTTAACCATGTTAGCTTCATGACAGGGTTATTAGGAGCCGTCGATTTTCAAAATTTATGTGCTTCGGCTGTTTGACACTAAAACAACTAAGAACAAGCGTAAAACGTGTGGTAATTTACTAATGGGGTAAGTGATAATATGACGGGGTAAGAATCTAGCTGTTCTGAATTAAAATAGCCCAGCTAGGCCCACGAAGAGCCTCTTTCTACCCGACAAGAAAGGAACGAATAAGCGAGGGCTTTGGCGATCGTGGAAAGGAGAGGGAGATGACGGGGTTCGACCTGAGATCGTCGAAGAAGATGGTGGCGACGCAGGCGGAGATGGCGGAGGCGAGTGCGCCCACCTGCTAATCCCACTCAACAAGTGCCGCTCCGCCGAGCTCTACCTGCCCTGGAAGTGCGAGTCCGAGCGCCACACCTACGAGAAGTGCCAGTACGAGCTCGGCAAGGATCGCATGCTCAAGATGCAGAAGCTCCGTGAGGCTCAGGCCCAGGGTGATAAGCTCAAGCAGCCGCAGCCCGCGGGGATTGGACTCATCCCCAGCACTGCCAATGCTTCATCGGAATTTTTCGTCTTGTGGTTATTGGCTCCACGGTTGGGTTTTTAAAATATTTCTTTATTTAAAAAATTATTTTCTTGGTAATCTCGGCCAGTTCTCGCAAGATGATTTTTATTTTTTATTAAATATTTTTTTACTGTTCTTTATTTTATTAAATTATTTATTTTGTAATTCGGGCAGATGTCGCCATGACCTCGGCGACATAAGTTGAGTTTTTATTATTATATTGTTCTGTTTTAAAATATTTTTTTATGAAGGTATTTTGAAGATAGCACTGAAATCTCGACGAGATAAGTTTTTTTATTAAAATATTATTTTCTCGGTAATCTTGGCAAGATCACACCGAGATCATGAGATAAGTTGAGTTTTTATTTTTTTCACTTTAATTTGTTTAACAAATTATTTTTTTATTCTTGGCCGGATCTAGCCGAGATCATTGCAAGATCTCGACAAGATGATTTTTAATTATCTTTAAAAAAAAAATTTATAGAAAAAATTTATGTTTTTTTTTGGTAATCTCTTCATTGACTTCCAAACTGTTTCTCCTTTTTTCCCTCCTAGAATATTTTCAGTTTCTTAGCTACGTTACATGAGCTAGGGGTGCTCACGGAGTTCGATCCATAACTCGAGCTCGAACCCGGCTTAAGATTAGCAAAAATTCACATTTCGGTTTTGGTAGGATTCGAACCCAAATGCAAAGGAGCATACTCAAGACTTTAACCAGTTGACCTACAAATGTTTGTGTATTCTTTGTGTACAAAAAAAAAATTTATTACATATTTAAAGTGGGCTTCACTAATAAATTTTTTTTTATAATGAGGGGTGTCGAAGTCCTTAGAACCCGACTAGAAGGGGCAAGGAAACTGATCTCTTAGAGCACTGCATCCCGCCGCCAATCCCCTTGGGTACATACAAGGCCCACCCATCATACGCATCAGGTAAATCAGGATATAATCCCGAGTGGGTGGCCAACAGAGTGGGGGTTTGAGCTCAGAACATCTGTTTAAGAGAAGCGTGTTACATTCATCACACAAACACCCCGCTAATCAACTTCACTAATGTTGCATCTTAATATCAAACCCGGGTCAATCCAGTTCTCGAGTAGAAGCTTGAGCACTGGTGAAAACTGAACAACATGGTGAGGTCGAGGAAGGCATTTACTACACAATATAATAAACCAAAAAATACAGAGAAATCAAATAACTCATTTGAATACGCGGGTAGGTTTTAAAGAGCCTAATTTATTTAAAATATTGAGATCACGTGCAAAAAAGATCTAAGTCGTTGATTTACATCCCAGAAGACTAATTTGGGACATGTTTTATTTTGTATAGGTTCAAGTACTCGAACTGCAAAACAACAAAATTAAAGCCATTACACGTGTTTTGAAGTGCCAAAGTGACCCAAGAGCTGAGATTAAGTACAAATAAAGATCTGAACCATTAATGTTTATTTAAGAGAAGACGGGCGCGGAATTAAACTACGGGCGTTCAGATTCATGGCTCATAGGACGTTATAGGCTTTTAGCTAGAACAGAGTGCTCGAGCAGAAGCTTGAGCGCTGTTGAAGACTGAAGAACACGGTGAGGTTGACGAAAGCATTTACGACATAATATAACAAACCAAAAAATACATAGAAAATAAACAAGGGGAAATCAAATAACTTATTTGAATATACGGGCATATTTATATTTTGCAGGTTTTAAAAGTCTCAATTGTAAATCACCAAAGTGAAACATGTCAAATGAGTCCAAATGAGATTTGATGGATGAGATGGCTACGACGGGTTTTAACCCAATGAAAGGAAAAACAAAAGAAAGAGAGAAATTGAACCTGAACCGACCGGTTCAGTGGTTCGGTTCAGGAAAGAAAAAAATAAAAAAACCACTTCAGTCGAGCAGAGCTCTGTTTCAGTCGACGGCGATGGGTCTCAAATCGGCCACTTGAAGGAGAGAGGATGACGGTGATGGGTCTCAACAGCAGCCACTTGAAGGAGAGAGGACGACGGCGACAGCGGCCATGGGCTCGAGCTTGAGGATCGGCGAGGCGAGGCTGACAGGCGAGGAGCAGAACTAGCATCATCGCGAGGCGAGGCTGATAAGCGAGGATCGGCGATGGCATCATCGCGAGGAGCGGAACCAGCAGAAGGTGAGGTCGATGGCGATCGGCAAGGCGAGGTTGACAGGCGACGACGACGGCGGCCATGGGCTCGAGCTCGAGGTAAAAATAAGTTTTTTTGACGACGGCAGCCATGGGCTCAAGCTCGACGGCGACGGAGGAGGAGCTCACGACCAGAACCATCCAAAGCTCCCACCTTTACCCCTCTCCGGCGCCCGGCCATCTCCGGCGACAATTTCTGGTATGGATAATTTTTTATTTACTGATTTTTTGAGCTGATTCTCGAGTCGAGCTCGAGCTTTTCGTCGAGCTGACTCTCGAGTCGAACGAGTCGAATTTTTTCGAGTCAAGCCGAGTCGAGTTACTGGGTAGCTCGAGCTCGAGCTCGAAAAAAGTCGAGCCGAGTTGAGCTCGAGTCGAGCTGGTCTCGAGTCGAGCCAAAATTCGAATCGAGCCGAGTCGAGCCAAAAAAACCCACGAGCTGACTCGGCTCGTGAGCACCCTTAACATGACTCCTCTTGTTCTTTAGTAGCTGTGTCCGTACCCTCTTGTCCACCTCCGTTATCAACTTTCACAGGCGGTTCAGATCCATCATCGTTCGATGATTTCACAAACTGCACAAAAATCAGGGAAAAACCATTATGATTTTGCTGCAGTAAGTTTGTATACCACATGATATACAATCTGGTAGTATATGAACATTTCCTTCATTTTCAACAATAAGCCACAAAGCCTTGTTAGAAAGAAAACAGAGAAAGTTGGGGAAAAAAGAGAGAAAAACACCTTAGAGAAGATAGAGATGACTTCTTTAGTAGCACTTTTCTCCCTTTCTGGAAGAGTGAAGCAAACAATCGATTAAACAGGCAATTCAGATACTCAAATAGCTACATTATAACTACAATTCAGATATTCCCACCGTCCAGATTAATGTAGTAACATTTGGTTTCCCGAAATGAACTAAAATGTTACTACTAATTCCCGACGGAGGGAGTAGCTACATTGTCACAACAAGGACAAACACAGAGGCGTCAACAGAGATACCCAACTCAACAAAAACTCAAATAAGTCAAATTAAAACCATATAAATCAAATAACATTAACTACTATCACAGCAATCAATGCAAAAACAATAAAAGAAGCAGACTTGGAAGGAGAAAAAGGGGGAATTACTGATGGGGCAGGTGATCAAGAAGCCAGAGTGGGAGTGCTCCAGCAGAAAAGAGGGTGCCTTGTAATCAAACCGAGGAATGCATATTACTGCAGAACTTTGCACAGCCATGCAGTCTCCAAACAAAATCCCAACATATCAAGTTCCCAAAGAAAGAAAAAGCACAAGAACAAGTGCAACCGAGAAAAGTGAGATCACTGCTGAATGTGATCTGACATCTTTCCTTTCCTTGCCCTACTTTCCCAGTAATTTAAACTTATGTGTGTTTGTAGGCGCCATTTTAGTGCCGAGCAATAAGATTCTAGAAGTATGGCTCTACGTTTAAACACTAAACAAATGATATTTCATCTCAAATATCACTAATTTCAGTGAAACAAATAATACTCCCTCCATCCATCCAATGAAGTCCATGTGCATTTGAAAAAACACGGGTCCATCAATCCATGCTGGCCCTGGAATCCCATGAATTTAACTCATTTCCAAAGGCAGACAAGCTTCACTGGACAGAACGCAAATCTGCTGCGGGCAATGCCCCTCCGCAGCATTAGCCACCAATACATGTCCCAAGCCCTCTCTCCCATATTAGCTGCACCATTTACGATATTAGCTGCAGCAGATTTGCGTGCGTTCCACTGGACAAATATACATTAGAGCAGAACAGAGAATGCAAAAGAACCAACTGAAACAGTAGAGAAGGAAAGTAACCCACTTGAGTAGAAGAGAGGTGAGGGTATTTATCCCCATAAATATCCAACTTCTCATCCTTCAACAAGCTCTCCCTCGTCATCAGAGCAGCTCTGGGCACTCTGAGAATCAGCTCTCCCCTTCTCAGCTCTCGGGCAGCCGCCAAACCCCGCCTGCAACCCCCCCAAACTTAAACCTCAAGAAAAACCCACCATTTTCTTCTTACCCTCCGGCGTCGGGAAACTGGGAGACGAGAAGAGATTGGCCCATGGTTCGCCATCTCGGCGAGATCTCGCCGAGACCGGGACACGAGACTAGGGACTCGCCTTCTTCGCCGGCTTCCCGTCGCGAAGGAGTGGCCTTCTTCAATGGAGGAGTGCCAGCCTCCTCTGTCACCTGCTCCCCCTTCGAATCCCTCACTCAAAGCCCTTGAATTGCATTCCGGAGCCGGAAGTTCAGCCTCCTCTTGGGGAAGATGCTCCGGATTTTTAGCCGGAAAAGTCGGACTCCGTCGACGTGATCGAAATCGGGAGAAGGAAGGAGGCCGTGTTCGATTTATGCGTCGAGCCCTCGTTCGCTTCGTGGTGCTTGAATATCTGGTCTGGGCGAGATCTCGATCTCGGTCTCCGAGCACTTACCGGGTCACGAGACTAGGGAATGTCGTTTTACCCTAATCTCGCCGAGATTCTGCGAGATCAGAGATCATTGCGAGATCAGAGATCATTGCGAGATCTCGATGAGATAAGAGATTTTTAAAAAAATTATCCTTTATTTTATGACGGGTTCCGAGTCCATTAGTACCAAACTAGAAGGTGCTGGCTAACCGATCTCGTAGAGTACCGTGGCATTTTTTCAACGACCCGTAACTTCTTTGTAGTTGATTTCAGCTTTAGTAAATTTGGTTTTTTAAAATTCGCCTTAAAAGTTACAATTTATACCATTTTAATTATGATAAGAGTCAAATGCGATGTATAAATGCATGATGATGAAAACTTGCCTCGAAACTTAAAATAAATCAAATTAAGCCCACTTTAAATACACCATAAAAATATAAAAAATATCTAAATTACTCGATTAAATTTATAACGTCATCATGATTATGTATTTATATGACCGAGATCGTTTTTCTTGATCTCTTTGAGATCTTGTCTCTTTGGCCGAACGAGATGAGACCAAGATCCAAGAAGGTGAACCATGGTTGGCCCAAGCAGGTCGGCTGGGAGATGAACAGGCATCGGATGAAAATGACGGAGACGCCGAGGCTCGCCGCCCATTCTAGGAAAGATTGAAGCTTTATGTCTCCTTCCATCTCTACCTCTTTCTTCGCTAGCCATTGGATGAGCTTTCGGCGACATTGATGACGAGAGGGGAGGATAGGAAATGGGCCATGCCCAGGACCAAATCACCCTATTAGCGATAAAATGTCACTTACCCCACTTATTGATAGAAAAATTCTAAGGTATTTTAAAACAAGTAACTTACCCTATACAACCCCATAATTCTTCCTCAATTATCCTACATACCCCAAAAGTGCATTCCATCGTCTGATCACAAATTAGCACAATGCTAGGGCCTCTCCACTTTTAAGAAAGAGGTTTATGGATCGGGCCTTGCTTGTGATGCACCAAATGAAATAGAGTAATGTTATATCTTCCTTTTTTTATCACGACTAACCTCGCATGCTAGTGTGGGGAAAAGAAATGAAAAATAGGGCCAACAACATTATCATTTCGGGCACGTGAGGTGGTTGTGAAAAAATATGGGAAAGAAGCATTTTCCAATAAAAAATGCATTCTATCCTCGCAATCCTCTTCCTTCTATTTTAGACAATATCTCCACCAAACCATTTTAACATAAGATGGTTGGAGAAGAGGAAAGACGTGTGATCAGGTCTAAAATTAGAGAAATTATTAGGTACAATAGCTTGACCATGTTAGCTTCATGACAGGGTCATTAGGAGCCGTCGATTTTCAAAATTTATGTGCTTCGGCTGTTTGACACTAAAACAACTAAGAACAAGCGTAAAACGTGTGGTAATTTACTAATGGGGTAAGTGATAATATGACGGGGTAAGAATCTAGCTGTTCTTAATTAAAATAGCCCAGTTAGGCCCACGAAGAGCCTCAACCCAACAAGAAGGGAACAAAAAAGCTGAGGGCTTTGGCGATCGTGGAAAGGAGAGGGCGATGACGGGGATCGATCCGAGATCGTCGAAGAAGATGGTGGCGACGCAGGCGGAAATGGCGGAGGCGAGTGCGCCTACCTGCTAATCCCGCTCAACAAGTGCCGCTCCGTCGAGCTGTACCTGCCCTGGAAGTGCGAGTCCGAGCACCACACCTACGAGAAGTGCCAGTACGAGCTCATCATGGATCGCATGCTCAAGATGCAGAAGCTCCGTGAGGCTCAGTCCCAGGGGGATAAGCTCAAGCAGCCGCAGCCCGCGGGGATTGGACTCATCCCCAGCATTGCCAATGCTTGATCAGAATTTTTCGTCTTGTGTTATTGGCTCCATGGTTGGGTTTTTCTTCTTGATCTTTTGCGTGGATGGCTAAAAGCATGTGATTTTTGATATTTTGATGTGTGCCAATATGTTGTTTGGATGCTTGACTTTGGAATTGGTATTGGGATGGGAAATTGGAGTTGGGTTTCTGCTTTAACTGCGATTCGTGATACTCCCTCCGTGCGGAATTAGTAGGTACATTTGGGTTTCTGGCTATAATTTTGGAAAACCAAATGCCTTCATTAATTCTGTCTGGAGGGAGTACTGGTTTTGTTCAGAAAGGCTGGAAATTTTTAGGGTTAATTCTTGTTTTGTGTAGGTGACATGGTTGAGGCTTCCGGTTTTGGGATCTAGGTAAACCAAATTTTTTTATTTTTTTAAAAATTGTTTACTTGGCAATCTTGGCAAGGCTAGAGAAGTCGATTTTTGTTAATTATTTTCTTAAAAATATTTTTTTGTAATCTCGGCCATATCTCGCCGAGATCTCGACAAGATAAGTTGATTTTTTAATTATTTAACTGTTTTTTGTGATCTCGGCATCTTATCCTGTTATGGCCGAGATCATAATAGGATAAGATGTTTTTTTATATTTTTTTATTTGTGTGAAAAATTATTTTTTTCTAATCTCGGCCATATCTCGCCGAGATCTCTGAGAGGTAAGATGACTTTTTATTTCTTTACTAATAATTTCTTAAAAATATTTTAAATATTTTTGTAATCTCTGCCTCTCGGCGAGACAAGTTGATTTTTAATTATTAAATTTTTTTTGTGATATCGGCCATAGGGCCGAGATCATTGCAGGATAAGATGTATTTTTTTTATATTTTTTTATTTTCTAAAAAATTATTTTTTCCTAATCTCGGCCATATCTCGCCGAGATCTCTGTGAGGTAAGATGACCTTTTATTTCTTTATTATTTAATAATTTTTATTTATTAGTTATTTATTTTATAAAAAATTCTTTTTTAAGTCTCGGGCAGATCTCATCGAGACAATTGCGATATCTCTTATCTCTGCCAGATCTTGCCGAGATCATGGCGAGATAAGATATTTTGTTATTTTCTAAATATTTTTAAATATTTTTTATATTTTTATATTTCTTTTTATTTTTTCTTGAAAATCTATGATCTCGGCGAGATAAGTATGTTTTTTTATTATTACTTCTTTTTACTGTTTTAATTTTTTATAAGAATTATTTTGTATTCTTGGCCAAATCTTGCCGAGATCATGAGATCAGATAATTTTTTAATTTTTAATTAGTTCATTATTTAAAAAAATATTTTTGTAATCTCGGTCAGATCTCGCCATGGCGAGATAAGTTTTGTTTTTATAATTGTATTTTTTTAAAGAATTTTAAGGAAATTATCTTTTTTTAATCTCGGGAAGATCTCGCCGAGATCATTTGAGATCATTTGTTAGATCTCGGCAAGAGAAGATCTTTTTTTATATTTTTGTTTTTTTTTAAAAATTATTTTCTTGGCTTTAACGGCCAGATCCCGCCGAGATAAGATATTATTTACCTTTTAAATATTTTTTTAAATATTTCTTTATTTTAAAAAAGATTATTTTCTTGGTAATCTCGGCCCGGCTAGATAAGATGATTTTTTATTTTTTATTAAATAATTTATTTTATAGTTCTTTATCTAAATAAAATATTTATTTTGTAATTCGAGCAGATCTCGCCTTGATCTCGGCGACATAAGTTGAGTATTTGTTATTACATTGTTCTCCTTATTTTTTAAGAAAATATTTTTTTTGAGCCTCAGGAGGATTGCACCGAGATATCAACGGGATAAGTTTTTTTATTAAAATTTTATTTTCTCGGTAATCTTGGCCAGATCACGCCGAGATCATGACATAAGTTGTTTTTTTATTTTTTTCACTTTAATTTGTTTAACAAATTATTATTTTTATTCTCGGCCGGATTTAGCCGAGATCTTGCAGGATTATTTTTTATTATCTTTAAAAAAAATTATTTTTTTATAGAAAAAATTTATGTTTTTTTGGTAATCTCTTGATTGACTTCCAAACTGTCTGCAGGTTCCTCATTTTTTCCCTCCTGGAATATTTTCAGTAGCTGTGTCCGTACCCTCTTGTCCACCTCCATTATCAACTGTCACAGGCGGTTCAGATCCATCATCGCTCGATGATTTCACAAACTGCACAAAATTCAGGGAAAAACCATTATGATTTTGCTGCAGTAAGTTTGTATACCACATGATAATCAATCAGACAAAATGTAACAAAACAGGATGCAATCTGGTAGTATATGAACATTTTCTTCATTTTCAACAATAAGCCACAAAGCCTTGTTAGAAAGAAAACAGAGAAAGATGGGGAAAAGAGAGAGAGAAAAACACCTTAGAGAAGATAGAGATGGCTTCTTTAGTAGCACTTTTCTCCCTTTCTGGAAGAGTGAAGCAAACAATCGATTAAACAGGCAATTCAGATACTCAAATAGCTACATTATAACTACAATTCTGATATTCCCTCCGTCCAGATTAATGTAGTAACATTTGGTTTCCCGAAATGAACTAAAATGTTACTACTAATTCCCGACGGAGGAAGTAGCTACATTGTCACAACAAGGACAAACACAGAGGCGTCAACAGAGATACCCAACTCAACAAAAACTCAAATAAGTCAAATTAAAACCATATAAATCAAATAACATTAACTACTATCACAGCAACATTAACATCACAAAAGCATACCATCTATCAAAACTACACTGATAACACAAAAAACACCCAATGCTTCCATCCCATATCACTTGATCAATGCAAAAACAATAAAAGAAGCAGACTTGGAAGGAGAAAAAAGGGGAATTACTGATGGGGCAGGTGATCAAGAAGCCAGAGTGGGAGTGCTCCAACAGAAAAGAGGGTGCCTTGTAATCAAACCGAGGAATGCATATCACTGCAGCATGCTGCTCCCATGGCCGCATTTCCACTGATCCTGACCTCTCTTCCACCATTTTCCCCCAATTTTTTGCTGCAATTTCAGAATCTGGAGCTTCCTGATTTCATGTTAATTAAAATTCCTAGAAAATTGAATATAATACTCTCTTTTGACATGCTTTTCCCCTAATATAGCGAGTTCCTTTTTTTATTCCCCTTTATGTGTGACCCAGCTGAGCACATGCATTGGAGCACCACAGGCCGTAGGATTTTGATGCAGTGTGTGTGTGTACTTTTCAGAAAAATCCAGTGTGTGGTAATACAAGAGCAAGCAATCAGTTTGGAATCACTCACCACCCCACGTGCACCATTAGATCTCGAAACTGTTTTCCTGTGTGCGACAAACAAAATATCATCAAAACTGAGATAATAAATCAATGTTTAATCAAAACTGTTTTCCTATCACGTTGTGTTTATACCACCATCTTTTTCTCCCCCCCCCCCCCCATGCTCCATTCACAAACAACCAGAAAACAGTACAAGCTTTATAATAGAACTAGACTATAGAGCATATTTTGTTTGGATGGACTTTTGTCATATGTTAAGGGTATGAAATGTTTTTTGTGATTGGCAGTTGTAAATATGGGATATCTAAGTTAGAGTTTATGTTCTTAGCATATTTGGAACTTCTTTTTTTGTGGCCTTTATGTGAGCATGTTTGGAACTTGTTTTTTTTGTAGCCTTTAAATTCTGGATAACTCTTGTATTTTTATTAAATGCACCTTGTAACACATTATATTGGACACTTGAGAGAGCTGAGTCAGCTGACAGTTTCGAATATAATACTCTCTTTTGACATGCTTTTCCCCTAATATAGCGAGTTCCTCTTTTGATTCCCCTTTATGTGTGACCCAGCTGAGCACATGCATCGGAGCACCACAGGCCGTAGGATTTTGATGCAGTGTGTGTGTGTACTTTTCAGAAAAATCCAGTGTGTGGTAATACAAGAGAGCAAGCAATCAGTTTGGAATCACTCACCACCCCTCGTGCACCATTAGATCTCGAAACTGTTTTCCTGTGTGCGACAAACAAAATATCATCACCCGAGCTTTTACGTGTGACCTGGCGCCAAATACGGGTTTCTCATATTACCCGGAATCACTTTTTTTCTTCCATATAACCCGGAAAGTACCAAAAATGCCCTTAGGTTTAGGTATAAGCTACCCACTCTTCGTTTTTCCATATTACCCGGAATGGGAGCGACTACCCGGAGAAGCTCGCGTTAGTCGGAGAAGAAGGCGTTCCGTCCAACCTCTCCGCCCATATCATCGCCGGCACCGGCGCCGTCGAACTCCGAAAAGGTCATCTTCGCAGCAAAAAGCGGGAAAACGAGCAGGAAAGATCGGGTATTGGAAAATAACTTCAACGGAGGCAACGTACATCGAAAAACTCGTAGGTGAAGTTCAAATACGATAATTTTTATCATGAAAGTTGGTTCCAGAGAAGAAAGTTGAAAACTTAGCAAGTTTTCAACTATTGTTACAGTCGTGTATTCGACAACACGACTGTAATCATAGTTGTGTTTGATGAAACACGACTCATAGACGTTGCTTTTCACTTATATACGGTTTTTAATATATCGTGTTTGACGGTTTTTTAACTTATTTCGGTATTTTAATGGCAGGTACGGATGGAGAAGATAGTTCTTTGTTTACACTACGATGGAGTTTTTACAAATTCTGATAAGTATGTGGGCGGGAAACGGAAGCTCCTGCCTATAGATACACGAGTAAAGTACCTGGAACTGTTGCAGCAAGTGGAAGAAAGATTACCGCTTAAGTCTACATCTGGTACATTAACTTTGTCATATCGTGTTGACTCTGAATACACATTTCTCCTTGAAGACGATAAAGACATGGAGTCAATATTTATACTTCACAAGAGCAAGCAAGGCACAAATGGACTACTCCACCTGTACGTGGAGTGGACTTCTACGGGCAATAACATGGAGACTTCGACTCTCAATAAGGAAATAAATGCCAATGCAAATAAGGAGGAGGAGAGGCTACCAGAGGCAGAAGTGAGGCCGGCCAGTAAGACACCGCCGGAGAGACCGTCCAGCCCGGGCAATAAGACACCCGCATCAGCAGTCGAAGGAGGAAGAGATGGAGACTATGCGAGGTGAGACTTCTAAGGCATGGATACA
Source organism: Houttuynia cordata (assembly GCA_039654745.1). Taxonomy (NCBI): domain Eukaryota; kingdom Viridiplantae; phylum Streptophyta; class Magnoliopsida; order Piperales; family Saururaceae; genus Houttuynia; species Houttuynia cordata. Next base: position 24,183,586 of record CM077507.1, on the reverse strand, counting down.
GGCAAGTCGTGTGCTATTATAGTCGACTATAATAGTACACGACTAAAAATTTTGTCGTGCCGTATGCAACACGACTATATACATAGTCGTGTTTCATAATACACGACTACAAATCAATTCGTGTTGCATAAGACACGACTTCACTACGTGCTATCGTTTTCTCAAGTCCATTCATACATATTTTTTCCCGCAGTTTGGGAGATGGAGAAGAAGGTGAAGATGAAGATGAAGATTCCAGTCCAGATGAAGAAGAATTGTTGGATGAAGATGAATTACCGTGGTCTGCAGATGAGTGGGATGAGCCTCTTACAGTACCACATTTCAGCCAGCCAGATCACACGGGAACATCGACTTCTAGAGGTCCCACGGCAGGAGACACATGTAAAGGGAAATCTGTCACGTCGGAGGACGATGAGTACCTCAATATTGAGGGTGATGGTGGTTGGGCTTGGGGTACCTATTCTGCACAGGCTGGTCCTTCAAAACATTGTGAAGAGGAGACGATGTTGACCGGAAGTTTGCAAGCAGAAGACTACGAGGCACAACTTACCTTAGGGGCTAGATTCGAAAGCGTCAAGCAGTTCAAGATGGTTCTAACTGATCTGGCAATCAAGAGGAAGTTCATGTTCAAAGTAGCGGATGAGAGCAAGGACACATTCGCTGCAACGTGCAAGGTTTCGGGGTGCAAGTGGTACATACGAGCGTCGAACAGACTTGATAGAGTCAGCGTAACAAGGAGGGAAGAACGGCATACATGTGACACTTCTGTAAGTTCGAAAGATCATCCATTGGCTTCTCACCTCTGGATTGCGAGGAAGTGTCATGGCCTCCATAAGGATTCAAACTCCATAAAAATCTCAAATATCCAACAATACATTGAGAAGCATTGGGGCGTGACAGTCAACTATAAAAGGGCATGGAGGGCGAAAGAAGAATTGATCCGATTGATCGATGGCAACACTGAAGACGCATATTGTATTTTGCCACATTACGGAAGGGAATTAGAGCGGTCTAACGCAGGTACACATGTGGTCATAGAAATATCAGCTGATATACCTGATATCCCAATTGAGTTAGCCGGCTACGACTTCAGACGTGTGTTTTGGATGTTCGGCCCGGTCGCAAGAGCATTCCGAAGAACACTGAGACCGTTGCTCATGCTTGATGGAACACTCCTAAAAGGAAAGTACCCTAGAGTATTATTGGTTGCTACAGCAATCGACGGCAATCAACAATTAATGTGTCTTGCATATGCAATTGTCGATAAAGAGAATATCAAAACGTGGTAAGTATAGAAGCAGGAAGCACGACTATTCTAACGGTCGTGTTTTGGACGACACGACTGGGCACACATTCGTGTCTTCGAAAACACGACTACTCATACAGTCATGTTTTGTTTATACACGTCCTTCTAATAACCTCAAGCATTCTGTGTTTAATATGCTTTGTCTCTCACTTGTACAGGACGTGGTTCCTCACCTTACTAAAATGTTTTCTCTTTACGGACCCCCCCGGCCTCCCTGGACACTATTGTCTCTGATAGACAAAAGGGCCTTCTGAGAGCGGTCGCTGATGTCTTTCCCGAGGCTCACCATGGGTTTTGCCTAAGGCATATGGCCGCAAATATGCTTAATACTTGGAAGGATAAGTACCTGAAGGAACTTCTATTCCGAGCTGCAAAATGCTTCAGGAGACCAGAATTCGATGCAACCATGGAGAAGATGAAGGAACACAATGAGGCGGCCTGGAAATATGTTGACAATATTCCGAAAACACATTGGGTGAATGTAGAATATCCGGGTAAAAGGTACGGCACTCTCACGTCGAACGCGTCACAAAGTGTAAATAATATGCTTCTAAAGGCAAGGTTTTGGCCAATAACTCGGTTGATCGAGCAAACGCGGGCGACCACAAGCGTCCATTTTCAGAGACGCTGAATAGAAGCAGACGGGCTACCGACTCCGTTAACAAAATATGCACAGAATCATATCAATCAGATGAGGAATCAGAGTGCTGGAACAGTTCGAGTTCAACCGCTATCATTACGGCAGTTTGAAGTGACATCTTTATACCATGTGGTAAGCATAAATTCGTTTTCTATAAGATACGACTATAACAAAGTCGTGTCGGCGAATACACGACTAGTCATACAGTCGTGTCGTCGCATGCACGACTAGTCATTGATATCTATAAAATATACACATTTTATATGCCTTTCTTCTTATATGTTAGTCGTAATTTTAGTGAAAGTAAGGATAATTAACCGTTAATCATGGTTAGGTGAGTAATTAATAGTTTAATGAATAAATGCGCTTAATTGATTAATTTAGATGCGTTAATTGGATTTATAATTTATGATGCGTCTAAATTATATTTAACTTTGTTCATGCAGGTTTTCAGAGTCCAATTGCAGATCGCCAAAAGTGGAGCACGTCAAATGGATTTTGAAGATCCGGCGGTGGAGATTAATACGACGGGTTTTAAATAAGAAAAAGAAAAGAAAAAGAAAAGAAAAAGGAGCACTGAACCGACTGGTTCAGTGCCGGCTCGGTTTGAAAAAAAAAAGAAAAAAAAGGAGAACCGGCCCGAGCTAAAGCTCGGGCCTTTCATCTGTTCCAGAAAACAGAGCCGATGCTCTATTTTGATGAGCGCCGGCGAGGCAGTGGCCTGGGCTGAACGGCGGCGGAGCTCGGGCAGACGCAGCAAACGGCGATGGCGGAGAGCTCGACGGCGCCGGAGAAGAGGCTGCTGGCGATGGCGACAGAGACGGTGAACCTGGTCTTCACGGCGGAACAGACGACGATGGTTCAGGCGGTTCTGCTCGAGCTCAAGCGATGAGGCGGCGATGGGTCATGGCGAACACCGGTAAGATGCGACGGCGGGGGTCTCGGCGAAGGAAACCATCGGCAGAGGAGTTCGATTGGCAGAGAAGACAGTGCTTGATTTGGAAATTGCCAAATCGGGAAAATTCGAGGCGTGCTCAATCTGGAAAGGCATGAATCGATTTGATTTCAACTGGGGAAACGGACTTGGATTGGAATGCATATAAAACCCGAGCCAAACAGAGCGAAAGGGGGACATATAGGAGGAACCCGAGCCAAACAGAGCCGTCGAAAAACAGGGCAAAAACAGAGAAAACACAGAGCTTTTTACAGAGGATTCCGGCAGGGTCTTGTCCGGAAGAAGAGGAGGGAGAAGAAGGTCTTGGCCGGAAGGAAGAGGAGTCGATCGCTGGGAGCAAAAGGCTGGATTTTGGGCTATTGCAAACTGCTGTTTTGGGTGCTACAGTGCGCGTCTCAACGGGGAAGACAAGTGAACGAGTAAAGGTGGTATGTATGAAGTGAAACAAACAGATGATCTTTCTAACCAAGTTGCTACATTATCTAGGAAGATAGATCAAATCTTGAGCCTAAAGTCACAAACTCTTGCACACACTCAAGAAGCATGTGTTCTATGCTTAAGTCTCATGCATTCTATCCTAGAGTGCCCATATGCCCCACAATTCCCAGAGCTTGTTCAGGAGCATGTCAATACTGCCCAGACTTTTGCTCGAACAGGCAATGATCCATTCTCCAACACATATAACCCGAGGTGGAGGAATCACCCAAATTTTTCCTGGCGTCCACCGAACCAGGGTGTTCCTTTTACTCCACCCCAAAGAGTCAACTTTCAAAATAACCTACCAGGTTTTCAACAAGCTACCATGCCCTCCCAATTTTCACAACCCTCTAGGAATTCAGAATTTGAGGACAAAGTCTTGTCTTCTCTACAGAGTATTCAAGCCCAAGCACAATCACAAGCTCAATTTGTGCATTCTCATACTCAATCCATCGCCAAACTAGAATCTCAGATTGGCCAATTAGCTAATTCAATGAGTAAGAGAGAAGAGGGTCGATTGCCTAGTCAACCAATGAATAACCCAAAGGGTCAGTTTATGCTTGAAGAACAAACTACTTCCAATGAACATGTGCAAGCTATAACATCCCTGCAGAGTGGGAAACAATTTGAAAACCGGGTTAGTGTTAATGTGAGAGAAGATAAGGATCAGGGAAAAGTAAACACTCCCGAGACTGATGAAACTGTAGAGACACCACCTAATTCAAGACAACCAAAACAGAAGGAAACTGTTTCTCCTTCTGAATCTTCTTCGGGAACCAAGTCTCATGCCAATCATGAGGTACCTTATGTACCCCGTGCTCCATTTCCTCAGTGCTTAGACATGCCTTCCCCTTTTAATAAGAACAAAGCTAGGATGAATGAAGTACTAGAAACCTTCAAATAAGTTAAGATAAATCTTCCACTCCTAGAAGCCATTCAGCAAGTGCCTGCGTATGCAAAATTTCTTAAAGACCTGTGCACGCAAAAGCGGAAGTCTAGGACGCACATATCTAAAAGGTCTTTCTTACTGAGCAGGTCAGTTCTATTCTGAAACATGACACACCACCAAAATTTAAAGACCCTGGCACACCTACTATTTCATGTGTCATTGGCGACCATATCATTAACAGGGCTCTTTTAGATTTGGGTGCTAGTGTCAATCTCTTACCTTACTCAGTATATGAGAAATTAGGATTGGGAGACTTGCAACCAACATCGGCAACTCTGCAGTTGGCCGATAGATCCATTAGAAAACCCCGAGGTCTTCTCGAAGATGTTTTAGTTGGGGTTGAAAAATTCTCCTTTCCAGTTGATTTCTTAGTTTTGAACATGGAACCTGTGTCTCATGCTTCTCATACCATTCCAGTCATTTTAGGCCGCCCTTTCTTAGCAACGGCCAATGCATGTATCCAATGTCAATCTGGAATGATGGAGATGTCTTTTGGAAACATGAAGATCATACTCAATGTGTTCCAAGCTTCAACCAAGGAGCCACTAACAGTGAACAAGAGTGTTCTTTTATTGATGAAATTGATGACCTTATGGAAGAGACACTCTTGAATGAGCTCATGTCTGATGCTAAAGATCCTGCTCTACTCTATTTAGGGATAGAGGATTCTGACATAGAACCACCCATTGAAGAAATTCATGCGATGTCAGTTTCCCCTCCCTATCATGACTCTTTTCCTTATAAAAATAGAGTAGAGCCTTTACCAATATCTCCCAGTCCATCACTTCAACCTTCTATTGAGTCTCCTCCTCAACTTGAGTTAAAACCACTTCCGACTTCACTCAAGTATGTTTTTCTAGGTCCTACTGATACTCTCCCTATTATCATTTTATCTAGCTTGTCTAGCAGCCAGGAGAGTCAATTGCTTAGGATTCTAGTTCAGCATAGGAGAGTCATAGGTTGGACTGTAGCTGATCTAAGAGGCATTGATCCTTCAGTCTGTATGCATCGCATTCATTTAGAGGATGATGGCAAACCTTCAAGGGAGAATCAGCGGAGATTGAATCCCAACATGAGAGATGTGGTCAAGAAAGAAATTATGAAACTGCTCGATGCGGGTATCATATACCCCATCTCTGATAGTGAGTGGGTCAGCCCGATACAAGTCGTGCCTAAAAAGTCTGGCATCACAGTGAAGAAAAACTCTGATGGAGAGTTAGTCCCAACCCGTGAAACCACTGGGTGGAGAGTGTGTATTGATTATAGAAAATTGAACACAAAAACTAGAAAAGGCCACTTTCCATTACCCTTCATTCAAGAAATCTTAGAGAAACTAGCAGGTCAACAATTCTATTGTTTTCTTGATGGTTACTCTGGATATAATCAAGTCCCACTGTTTTCGGCAGATCAAGAGAAGACTACTTTTACTTGTCCCTTCGGTACTTTTGCTTACCGAAGAATGCCTTTTGGGCTATGTAATGCACCTGCCACCTTTCAACGGTGCATGCTAGCCATCTTCTCTGATATGGTTGACAAATTTTTAGAAGTGTTCATGGATGATTTCTCTGTATTTGGTCCATCATTTGATGAATGTCTCCATAATCTGTCATTAGTTCTCAAGCATTGTGAAGAGAAAAATCTTGTCTTGAGCTAGGAAAAAAGCCATTTCATGGTGCAAGAGGGAATTATTTTGGGACATGTAGTCTCAAAAAGGGGAATTGAAGTCGATAAAGCCAAGGTCGATCTCATCACTCATCTACCTCCACCATCTTCGGTGAAACAAATTAGATCGTTCCTTGGTCACGCAGGCTTTTATAGGCGCTTCATTAAAGACTTCAGTAAGATTGCTCGCCCTTTGAGCAATCTACTAGCCCAAGATGTGCCTTTTGTGTTTGATGATGCATGTAAGCAAGCTTTTGACACTCTTCGTACCTTATTGTCTACTGCACCTATCATTCAGCCCCCTGACTACTCTCTTCCCTTTGAAATCATGTGTGATGCGTCAGACTATGCCATTGGTGCTGTCCTAGGTCAGAGAGTGAATAAGGTTCCTCATGTCATATATTATGCTAGTAAGACCCTGTCTGATGCTCAATTGAACTACACCACTACAGAGAAGGAACTTCTAGCGGTAGTTTATGCCTTAGATAAATTTCGATCATACCTTTTAGGTTCTAAAATCATTATTTTCTCTGACCATGCTGCATTAAAACATCTCTTATCCAAGAAAGATGGATTTTGCTTTTACAAGAATTTAATTATGAAATCCGAGATAAGAAAGGTGTTGAGAATGTAGTAGCCGATCATCTCTCTAGAATCCTTGTTGAAACATCTAAAGATGAAAAGCCACTACAGGATTCTTTTCCTGATGAACAATTGTTCTCCATCTCCCAAATTAAAACACATTGGTTTGCCAACATTGTGAACTACCTTGCCATAGGTCAGATTCCATCCCATTGGACAAAACATGACAAAGATCTATTCTTTTCTAAGGTTAAATCTTACTTTTGGGATGATCCGTACCTATTTAAAATATGTTCGGACCAGGTAATTAGGCGATGTGTGCCTGAGAATGAGTTTCATAGTATTTTACATTCTTGTCATTCTCAAGCATGCGAGGGACATTTTGGAGGCAAGAAAACCGCTGTCAAGATTTTACAGAGTGGATTCTATTGGCCAACCTTGTTTAAGGATGCTCATGAGTTCTGCAAATCTTGTGATAGATGTCAAAGGTTAGGATCTATCTCTCGACGAGATATGATGCCTCTCCAACCCATTCTTGTGGTGGACCTCTTTGATGTTTGGGGAATTGATTTCATGGGACCCTTCCCACAATCCTTTGGTTACCTTTACATTCTGATTGCAGTGGATTATGTTTCTAAATGGATTGAAGCAATTGCCACTAAGACAAATGATCATAAGGTTGTGGTGAAATTTCTGAAAGATAACATTTTTTGTCGCTTCGGGATCCCAAGAGCAATTATCAGTGATGGAGGGGAGTCACTTTTGTAATAGACCTTTTGAAGCCCTACTAAAAAAGTACTCTGTTGCCCATAAGGTTGCTACTCCATATCATCCACAAACAAGTGGTCAGGTAGAATTGTCTAATCGGGAGATTAAAAAGATTCTTGAAAAAACTGTTAGACTTGATAGGAAAGATTGGTCCTTGCGCTTAAATGATTCTTTGTGGGCTTACAGGACTGCATACAAGACTCCATTGGGTATGTCACCTTATCGACTCGTTTTTGGAAAAGCTTGTCACTTACCAGTGGAGTTAGAACATCGTGCATATTGGGCAATCAAGGCTTTGAATTTTGATATGCATAAAGCAGGGTCTGAACGCAAATTGCAACTCAATGAATTGGAGGAGATGCGTCTCGATGCTTATGAGAGTGCAAAACTTTATAAAGAACAGACTAAGCTTTTTCATGACAAATCTATTTTAAGAAAGTCTTTTCAACCTGATAAAAAAGTTTTGCTCTACAATACACGATTGCATCTATTTTCTGGGAAACTCCGTTCTCGATGGTCTGGACCATTCATTGTGAAACAAGTATTCCCCTATAGCGCAAGTAGAAATTCAAAACCCGAAGGATGGCAGTATCTTCCAAGTTAATGGTCAACGATTAAAACCGTACTTAGAAGACAATTTTGACCAGGAGATTATCTATCCCTTGGACAACCCACAGACCCCTGAGTGAATTGAAGGTCGTGGTCTGGCTGAAGACGTAAAACTTAGCGCTCTTGGGAGGCAACCCAAATTTTATGTTCTTGCTTGTTTTATATTTGTTTTTGTTATTGTAGGTTATTTCTTACCTGTGTGGGGATGCTACCGTCGAGGTTTGGGGGTGTATTTAATTTTTCATATTTATATTATCTCCTCCTTCGTTGCTTATGTGTTTCATGTTTTACATCTACCTAAGGCTCTCCATTCAGGTGATTTCTTTTCTCACTTCTTTTCTTTTACTATTCATTGTCGTATTATTTTGGTAAAAATTGAGGACAATGTTTAGTTTAGGTTTGGGGGTGTAGAAAAGAAGTGTTTATCATATATTTTCATTTATTTCAAAAAAAAATATGAAAAATTTGAAAAAAAATGGAAAAAATATTTAGTTTTAAGGTTGTTTGTTAGTATTTTTATAGGTTTTGATAGTTTATCCCGTTATGATGCATTTTACAATTCTTAAGAAATTAATTTGCATTGGAAGTGTGAGTAAGTATACTGGAGGATAGAGAACTTAACTGAGCAGTATCTTTCTGTTACAGTCCTCTTAGAACATGTGCTTAAGCTAAGAAAACTCACTCACACACACTAGTTACATAAAGTAATACCCTCTAGAGATTTGTTAAATACTAATCTTCAGTGAGATGTCTTTAGTCAGAGTCATTGTGTGATATGTGGTTGTCCTTTGAGCTTAAAAGATCATGATAGACCATTTACTTGGCTATGGCAAGGGCTGGACCCGGAAATAGGTTGAGAGTATAATACAACCTGGACGGAATAAAGATGTGCTGAAAATATGAATGATGAAAATGAAAAATAAAAAAAAATGAGAAAAAAATGATGAAAACAAAAAGAAAAGGGGCTGCTTGACTTTATAGGATTAACTTAGGCTGATGCTCGGGCCCGAAGCGATCTCTTAAAACCTAATGCCCTAAGCCAACTGGCTGAGAGTCATTGGCCTGAGTCATTGCTAAACCTAAGCATCTTGAAGTCAGGCCTTACACAGTCCTAGCGAAAAAAAAAAGTCTGTAGTGTATTATCCTCTCAAATCTAGAATGTTGGACCCGAAGGAGGCGCGCAGATCTGTGCTATCATGAACCTAAAGATTGGGATGACTATGTAGATTCTGATGTTCTTTGGTTAATGGGTAACACTGGATATGTGTAAAACAGAAATTTAGAATGTATTGCTACAATGTTCTACATTTTTAATATTTAAAGTATAATGCTATATCATATTGAGCAGAAATTTCCAAGAAGAAAGTGTGGAATAAAACCACTTATTTGAGGGCTTCTATATTCCTGTTGATTATAAACCAAGTACGTATGGTTAATTCTCTTAAGCATTGTAGTCTGCATTTGAAGGGATAATAGGTTTGTTTGTTTTGCAGTGTTTTGATTTGTTTTTAAATTTAGGTTAATTAGGTTAATTTCTTAAGTACATGTTTGTAGGTAGCATGGCTGCAAACCCTCACGAGACAACACTCGTCCTACTAGGGACACCTAGAGGTTTAAACGGCTTGTTGCATACGCTCAATGCAATCGTGGTTCCCTACGAAAGTGGGCATTTACTTTGCTGTTTTAGTTTACTTTAGTTGTTTTTGTTTTCCTTGCTTGATTTTGTTTTGCTCGAGGACTAGCAAAATGTAG